>CAVMJV010000018.1:765000-2046572 GCA_963681835.1 Meloidogyne enterolobii
CCTCACTTAAGAGGCTCATTAAGTCTTAAACTCATTAGAGTCCTAACATGTCACCACATATACAGCCACGGACGTTCACAACTGTATCAGCAACACCTAGACACCAGCGACAGCCGTTTCACAACGATATATTTTTGTTGAGAATTCAAATTTGAACATCACATAAAGTAATGATCCAGCAGCAGGTTCACCTACAGCTACCTTGTTACGACTTTTGCCCGGTTCAAGCCACTGCGATTAAATTGGTTTCCATCAAAGTAATTTAGAAAAATTAAATCAACGGTCCCCAAATTTCTCGAAATGGCTCAGTCCCGGGCAGCGACGGGCGGTGTGTACAAAGGGCAGGGACGTAATCAACGCGAGCTGATGACTCGCACTTACTTGGAATTCCTCGTTCACGGAAAATAATTGCAATTTCCGATCCCAATCACGGCAAATTTTCAATGGTTTACCCGCCCCTTTCGGGGTAGGACAAGCACGTTGATTTTGCCAGTGTAGCGCGCGTGCAGCCCCGGACATCTAAGGGCATCACAGACCTGTTATTGCTCAATTTCTTTCGGCTGAACACCGCAAATCCCTCTAAGAAGCTGTATACACTAAGAGTATGTACCAGCTATTTAGTAGGTTAGAGTCTCGCTCGTTATCGGAATAAACCAGACAAATCACTCCACGAACTAAGAACGGCCATGCACCACCATCCACTGAATCATGAAAAAGCTATCAATCTGTCAATCCTCACAGTGTCCGGGCCGGGTGAGTTTCCCCGTGTTGAGTCAAATTAAGCCGCAGGCTCCACTCCTGGTGGTGCCCTTCCGTCAATTCCTTTAAGTTTCAGCTTTGCAACCATACTTCCCCCGGAACCGGAAGACTTTCGTTTCCGGGAAGCTCCCCACCAAGGCAATATAATTTCCATCGGCGGATCGCTAGTTGGCATCGTTTACGGTCAGAACTAGGGCGGTATCTGATCGCCTTCGAACCTCTGACTTTCGTTCTTGATTAATGAAGACATTCTTGGCAAATGCTTTCGCTGTAGTTTGTCTGGCCACGGTCCAAGAATTTCACCTCTCACGGGGCCATACAAATGCCCCCGTTTGTCTCTGTTAACCATTATCTCAGTCCGTAAAACCAATAAAACTGAACCGAAATCGTTTTCTATTATTCCATGCACGATCATTCAAGCGAAAACGCCTGTTTGAAGCACTCTGATTTGTTCAAAGTAAACTTGCAATGCCTGTTAAGAATCCTGTTAAGGACTCAAAACCGAACATTACGATAAATCGATAACACCCAGAAACACCCGGAGGGTTCCAGGGTACCGATACGAATCCAACTACGAGCTTTTTAACCGCAGCAATAATTCTATGTATTAGCAGAGCTGGAATTACCGCGGCTGCTGGCACCAGACTTGCCCTCTGCTTGATACTCGTTAAAGGGTTTAAATTGTACCCATTCCGATGACCGGCCTCAAAGAGAACAGTCTCGTTATTTCTCGTCACTACCTCCTCGAGCCGAGAGTGGGTAATTTGCGCGCCTGCTGCCATCCTTAGACGTAGTGGCCATTTCTCAGGCCCCTTCTCCGGAGTCGAACCCTGATCCTCCGTTATCCGTCACCACCACGGGAGTCGATTATGCTCCCGTCAAGTTGATAAAGTGGACGCTTGAAAGACACGCCGCCGGCACAAGGCCATGCGGTCAGCTTAGTTATTCTGAGTCAACAAGAAGCAGCCGAAGCCGCGTGGTTTTGTTCTAATAAATGCGCTTTTCCGAGAGGACAAAGCTTTGGTGCATGTATTAGCTCTAGCTTTTCCACAGTTATCCATTTAGATAATCAAGATCAAGTAAATCATGGCCATTGTAATGAGCCGTTCGCGGTTTCTCGTTAAAACGATTAAACTTATACATGCATGGCTTAATCTTTGAAATGAACACATCAGTTCAGGCAGGATCAACCAGATATCTCGTAACTCCAGGTAAAATTCACTCACAAAATCTGAATTCTATAAATTTTACCCAGAAAAGATTTAAACTGCACGATAACATGCTCGAGCACCGTCGGCGCCAGAACGACACACGAGGCGAGACAGATTTGGTCTCACAACCAATCTCGGGTCACTTGCTAGCTTTACGACACACTCAAAAGTGTGCAACGAACCGACCGATTGCTCGTCTTGCCAATTGACAATGAATTGTCATATTCAAATCCTTCACTGAGGACGCTTCGTCTCAACACAAAATATCAACTTTTCACTTCACCAATTTTGCCAAAAGGCAACATTTAGTTTCATTTTTTCTCTTTCATCGAGAACCAACCGTTAAATATTTTTCAGCAGGGAAATTCAACATCTTCCCTTATGAAAGAAGATTTGCACATAAGTGTGAAAATTTTTCAAGATTTCGCGCCGCAAGGGATTTTAAGATTGCGATTTTTTATAAATGTGTCCACAAATCATCCGTAGCCCTTTGGAATCATTACAAATCGATTTACAACGGTTAAAAATCAAAGTAGAACATTTGAGTCTTCAGATTGTACCATAAACATGATGATTGGATGATAAGAATTTGCATCAAAAGGAACCAAGAAGCCCGGAAGGACTTGAAATATGCTAAGTCGGGAATTATTTATTTTCCTATACATTTTGCCTTTCCATTTTCCTCAGCAACAACCACTTTATTTTCCATTTCCGCCAGCACACAGCCACTTCTACAATTGTACTCAACAAACAACCACTTTTATAATAATATAAGTCGAGGCGAAAAGAGAAATGGACCAAATGCAACCCCAAGCTATGCGCCATCATGAGAAAAATAAATGGAAAGAGAATTAAGCAAGAAAGAAAACAAAAAGTGGTCGTAGAATTAGTAAAAGTGGTTGTTTAAATAGTATTAATTTAATAGTAGTACACAATGAATCATTAAAACAATTTTTGAAAAAAAAATGGGCATGACCCCTCCGCACAGTAACATTAAATGTAAATTTTAAAAATAATTGAGCAACACGTGTTCCATACTAAATTTAAAATAAAATTTTTTAATACAAAGCCATTATTAACGTTTTTTGACAAAAAATTGGCATGACCCCTCCGCACTGTGGAGATCATTCTTGTTTTTGTGAATTAATTGTAATATTTTGTACTCATTTATAACTCTTCTGTAATTTAGTAAATGTTTTTTAACCGTGCTTAGCCATTGTTATATAATTTTATGAAATAATGTATTGTGATTTGTCTTTAAATGTATATGCGATAATGTATTTGATTAATGTATTTATTAATGTATTTATTGTATGTATTTTGCATGTGTGATCTCTTTCAAACTGATAGCCTCGCTGTTCAAGCTTTCTGCTCAGATATAAAACTACGACAGTATATTTATACATGTTTGTTCTTTTTGTATGTTTTTCCTGTATTTTTTTCCTGTATTTAAGTATTTTTGATTTTATGTTATATTTATTGTTTTAATTTTGTATTAATTGTGTATTTGTTTGTATAATCTGAATATACATATTGCTATTATTGTTTGTTTCGTATTTAATTCCTTAGAGTTCTTAATTAAATAGTATCCATGTACCCAAAACTGAAATGAAAATCCAAATACTAACTACAATTAGAATGTACTGTTTAGATGCACTAGGTCCTTAGAACTCATCTTCAAAGTCAGCGTACTGACAAGGGAACACCTCGAATTATAACCAAAAATTGAGATGTATCATACACCATTGTGTAGAGCATGGTCGATAACCTATTGCAAATTTTTTACCACTTACCCCGAAATTAAAAAGTTATCAGGCTTCAAAGCCACCACTGCTCCATCTAATGCAGATTAAAAAAAAGGAAAGAGGGCAGAGACGCCTTTCCTTTCCTCCATTCTTTTTCTCCTTCTTTAACCAACATGGACAAAGAAGAGGAAAGGAAAAAAGGTAAAAGAGAGTCGCAATTCCCGCTTTATTAAAAAATGAGGGGACTCAGCCAATCTGAAAGTCGATACTTTGAAGCACTATAACTTTTCGATTTGGGGGTCTGGGCCAAAAAAGCCAACAATTAGCAAAGGGTTATCGACACTGCTTTACACAATTGCGTATGTTACTTTGGTCTTATTTGTTAGTTCAGTGTTCCCTTTAAGTATGCTGACTTCGAAGATGAGTTCAAACTTATAAACATCAATCGGCAAAAACCTTAATACATTTTTTACACTTTTTTCACCCTTTCTAGTGGATTTTTAGCTAATCGCAAATAATTAGGTTCCATAATGTCAACACTCAAATTTTTCTCCCTTTCCCTTTGATCTTTTGTATTGTGCAGGAAAGGAAGAATTAGAGCAATCCAAAATGTCACTACTCAAATTCTTCTCCCTTTCTCTTTGAGGTTGTGCTACTGGAAAAAATTCGCACAATGCAAAACAATATTTTGGATTGTGCTAATATTTCGGATTGCCATTTTTTGTAAGGTTTCGATATAATACCCATACCATTCGATTCGTCTCAACGAGCTGACAAGGAACAATATCGAACTGTCACCAAAAATTTCGTAATAATTTTTATACCATCGTGTAGAGCATAGTCGAAACCATATTGTAGTACTTTTCTTTTTTGGCCCTACCCCCCATTTCGAAAAGTTATAGGGCTTCAAAGTTTTCGACTTTTGGAGCGGTTGAGTCGCCCTCAAAAAAGAGATTTTTCTTTTAATAAGGGGAAAAATAAGACTCCCATCCTCCTTTTTCCTTTCCTTTTCCAATATTAGTTAAAGAAAGAGAAAAGAAGGAGAGAAAAGAAAAGGAAAAGAGGCATGTCTGCCATCTCCTCTTTCCTTTTTAATTGACATTAGCCGCAGGGAGAGATGCTCTTTTCCTTTCCTTTTCTCTTCTCTTTTTCTCTTTCTTTAACCACATAGAAAAAGAAGAGGAAAGCAAAAATGGGGAAAAGGAGTCTCATTTTCACGGTGGGTTAAACGGGACTCTAACTGTCTTGCATTGCCTCATCACACTATCTCGTTTTTCCTCTCTTTCATTTTCTTACTCTCTCGTTTTTATCATTACTCTCGTTTCTATTTTAGGTTACCTATTTCGAAATCCGATATCTCGGCTAATAAGCAAAACTTTAAAAAAATAAGCTTACAAATTATAGAAAATACTTAAATTTAGGCTTTAATTAAGAAAAAATAAAAATTTAACTTCTTTTGAAGCTAATTTAACTTCTCCAACTTTTTATGCCGCGAAAAAACATTGGAGAGGTTTTATCGTGCATAAGAACTTTGGTCCTCTCCTATCCAGCTCGACGAGATACGTCGAATGATACCAAATTTAAGTTTGTAGGGTCAATTTAGGCTGAGATATGGCCAAAAATGTATAAATTTTTACCGATTTTCAAAAATTCATAACTTTGCCAAAAATGAATATTTTTCGCCCAAATTTTGCAAGATTGTATAATAATTGTAGAACTACAATTCAGCAAATCTTGAAGAAATTTTGACCAGTGGTTCATTAGTTATAGGTAGTGAGTAAAGCGGTATGTCAAATTAAGTAATAAGTCAAGATAACATGTGCAAGCTTTACATAGTTTTTGTTCGTTTTTCATCCCTGATTTGTATAAAACAAAAATTTGCGGAAAAGGACAACTTTGGAGAAAGTTATGGCCTAAAATAGGACGAATTTTACCAATTTTCTTTAACACTTTTCTTCTAACTCCAAAATAAGATATAGTTAATGTCACTTTTATACATCTTCCCCAAAAATGCACTTTTTACTCCATATCTTTTTTTAAATTATTCCAATCAACTTGAAACCAACTTTTTTCTTAAGAACTCCACTACGCTCTACAACTTTTCTCCCAACCACTTTTTGCTCCCACCCCTCTAAACACCTTAAATCCAAAGTTACCACTTTGACAAAAAAGTTGTCAACAGGCATATCTACCCTTCCCGACGTCAGAACGACTTCAACTCTTTTTCTATCATATTCTCCATGTTGTGGTGCTTCAACCTTGTAACTGACTCAACTTTCCCCGACTTCATCTTCGTATTCAAATTTCACGTCAAAGTTTCGAAAAAACACGTTTTTTCGAAATATCTAAAAAACTCGCCCCTTTCCCCCAACTTTTGGAGGTTTTCCTGAAAACTACATAGTATTGCGCATCTATAGCAAAAAACCCCACCCCTCTACGACTTCTCAAAAGTCTGAAGGACTTTTTTTTAGCTGACTGCCTTTTTACTATTATATATAGATAACCAGCGTTCGGCGCGAATTGCTGACATGTAAATAAGCTTTTTGGGTATAAAGGCTGACTCCAGCGTTATTACAGTTAAAATAATTCAATTTGGGTTAATTTCCCAGTAATTGAAAATTTCAGACTCAAATGTCCATTCTCAGACTCAAGTGACACCTTTGAAAATATTTTCATTCAACTCCTCATTCAATTCCCCATCGAATGACACCTCAATCATCTTTCTATGTCTAATACTTCAAAAGTTATAAATTTTTACATTTAAGTCATAAAAAACATGCGGGCCTTTGGCCCGCATGTTTTCCTGCCTCCGACAACGCGTTCCGAATTTAAAAAAATATTTTTAATTTCTTGCGGTTGCCTTCGGCAACGTTATCCCCGTCTATTAAAACCTATTATGGCCAAAAATTAGAAAATTTTCTCAAAAAAAATTTACAAAAATTTTTCAAAGGGGTACCCCTTATTAAATATTTCCGAAAAACTTTGATCTACCATAACTTTGTGAGTTATGGTCCAATGCGAACCAAACAAAAATATTAAATAGAGTAAAAAATTAGAAATTTTTTAATGTACAAAAATTTCTGAAAAATTTAAGGTTAGAGGGTCTAAGTGTCGATTTTTTGAAAAATCATAAATTTTTGGTTTTTTCAAAATTTAAACGGGTATAAGCAGTGTAGGTTTTTGATTAATTTTTTAAAATAAAGCCAGATTTTATACACATAATAAACTTTAAACTTTTCCAAAATCCCAAAAACAAACGAAGTTATGATTTTTCAAAAAATTTTTTGAAAAAATCGAGCAAAATTTTTGGCCGAAATCTCAACTTTACCAAAAATTTTAAAACCTGCCCAAATTATATATCAAATGTAAGCACTTAATGAGCTGAGTATAAAAATAAAATCAGAAAAAATTTCTGACCATTTTGTACAAATTTATGAGTGACCAAATCTTGGGTCTCCACAACTTCAGGCCATGAGTGAAACTTTTTGGCCTCTAACTTGGAGGAAAAATTTTCAAAAATATTTTTAAAAAATTCGCTTGATTTTTACACGTCGAATGACACCTCAATCATATTTTTCCGATAACTACTTCAAAAGTTACAAAAAACGCCTCACCGTTGCTTAACTTTCCAGATCGGACGGTCTAGATCGTCAAAATTAAAAAGTTTTCCCCAAAATTTTAATTTCTTAAAAAATTAATAACTTTTTCAAAAAAAGTCGAAAAAGCATAAAACAAAGCTTATTCGATGCAGAATTTAATTCTCTATCTTCCATCTCCCA
Source organism: Meloidogyne enterolobii (assembly GCA_963681835.1). Taxonomy (NCBI): domain Eukaryota; kingdom Metazoa; phylum Nematoda; class Chromadorea; order Rhabditida; family Meloidogynidae; genus Meloidogyne; species Meloidogyne enterolobii. The sequence continues at coordinate 772,495 of CAVMJV010000018.1, forward strand.
ACACTTTTCTTTTAACTCCAAAACAAAATATAGTTAAGGGCGTTCGGCGCGAATTACTGAAATGTAAATAAGCTTTTTGGGTATAAAGGCTGACTCCAGCGTTATTACCATTAAAAGAATTCAATTTGTCATAATTTCCCAATATTTGAAAACTTCAGACTCAAATGTCCATTCTCAGACTCAAGTGACACTCTTAAAATTATCTTCATTCAACTCCTTATTCAATTCTCAATCGAATGACACCTCAACCATCTTTCTACGACTAATACATCAAAAGTTATAAAATTTTAAATTTAAGCATAAAATCGACATGCGGGCCTTCGGCCCGCATGTTTTCTGCAACGCGTTTCAAATTTAAAAAAATATTTTCAATTATGGCAGTTGCTTCCGGCAACGCGTTTTCTGCAACGCGTTGCGATTTCTTAAAAAATAATTTTAAAGTCTGGCGGTTGCCTCCGGCAACGCGTTTTCTGCAACGCGTTCCGAATTTTTAAAATATAATTTTTAATTCTGGCGGTTGCCTCCGGCAACGCGTTTTCTGCAACGCGTTCCAATTTCCGTAAAAAATAATTTTTAATTCCTGGCGGTTGCCTCCGGCAACGCGTTTTCTGCAACGCGTTCCAATTTCCGTAAAAAATAATTTTTAATTCCTGGCGGTTGCCTCCGGCAACGCGTTTTCTGCAACGCGTTCCAATTTCCGTAAAAAATAATTTTTAATTCCTGGCGGTTGCCTCCGGCAACCGCCAGGAATTAAATTAAACGTGAAATTAACTTCTAAATTAATTTGCCTTATTTTTATAAAATTTTATAAAAATTTTCAGTCCTAGACTAAAAGTTATAAATGAGACTCAAGTGTCCTTTTTAGTAAAAATTCATTTTTTAATATTCCCTTTAATTTTTACAATTTTTAAAGTTTATTTCCACTGATTTTAACCTTCAGACTCAAATATTCCAACCTCAGACTCAAGTGACCCCTTCAAAAATATTTTTAAAAAATTTGCTTGATTTTTCCACGTCGAATGACACCTTAATCATATTTTTCTGACAATTACTTCAAAAGTTACATAAAACAGCTCAGCGTTGCTTAACTTTCCAGATCGGACGGTTTAGAAAATATTTATTCAAATGTCCATTCTCAGACTCAAGTGACACTCTTAAAATTATCTTCATTCAACTCCTTATTCAATTCTCAATCGAATGACACCTCAACCATCTTTCTACGACTAATACATCAAAAGTTATAAACTTTTGAATTTAAGTCATAAAACATGCGGGCCTTCGGCCCGCATGCTTTCTGTAATGCGTTCGAATTTTAAAAAATAATTTTAGTTTCTGACGGTTGCCTCCGGCAACGCGTTATCTGCAACGCGTTACGAATTTTTAAAAAATAATTTAAATTTCCGGCGGTTGCCTCCGGCAACGGTTTTCTGCAACGCGTTCCGAATTCTTCGAAAAATAATTTAAATTTCCGGCGGTTGCCTCCGGCAACGATTTTATGCAACGCGTTCCGAATTCTTCGAAAAATAATTTAAATTTCCGGCGGTTGCCTCCGGCAACGCGTTATCTGCAACGCGTTCAGAATATAAATAAATAATTTTAGGTTCCGGCGGTTGCCTCCGGCAACGCGTTATCTGCAACGCGTTCAGAATATAAAAAAATAATTTTAGGTTCCGGCGGTTGCCTCCGGCAACGCGTTATCTGCAACGCGTTCAGAATATAAAAAATAATTTTAGGTTCCGGCGGTTGCCTCCGGCAACGCGTTATCTGCAACGCGTTCCGAATTTAAAAAAAAATATTTTTAATTTCCGGCGGTTGCCTCCGGCAACGCGTTATCTGCAACGCGTTCAGAATTTTTAAAAAATAATTTTTAATTCTGGCGGTTGCCTCCGGCAACGCGTTATCTGCAACGCGTTCAGAATATAAAAAAAATAATTTTAGGTTCCGCCGGTTGCCTCCGGCAACGCGTTTTCTGCAATTAAATATGAGACTCAAGTGTCCTTTTTCTTAAAAAGTTATTTTTTAATATTCCCTTAATTTTTAGAATTTTTAAAATTAATTTCCACTGATTTTAGCCTTCAGACTCAAATATACCACACTCAGACTCAAGTGACCCCTTCCAAAATATTTTTAAAAAATTCGCCTGATTTTTCCACGTCGAATGACACCTCATTCATATTTTTCCGATAACTACTTCAAAAGTTACAAAAAACACCTCACCGTTGCCTAACTTTCCAGATCGGACGGTCTAGATCGTCAAAATTAAAAAGTTTTCCCCAAAATTTTAATTTCTTAAAAAATTCATAACTTTTTCAAAAAAAAGTCGAAAAAGCATAAAACAAAGCTTATTCGATGCAGAATTTAATTCTCTATCTTCCATCTCCCAACACTTTTCTTTTAACTCCAAAACAAAATATAGTTAAGGTCAACTTTATACATTCTCCTCAAAAATGCACTTTTTGCTCCGTATCTTTTTTTCCTTTAATCCAATCAACTTGAAACCAACTTTTTTCTTAAGAAACCCACTACGCTCTACAACTTTTCTCCCAACGACTTTTTCCTATCTCGTCGATAAACACCTTAAATTCAAGGTTACCACTTTGACATAAAAGCTTGTAAACAGCATATCTACCCTTCAAGTTGTCAGAACGACTTCAACTCTTTTTCTATCATATTCGAAATATGCTCTAGATGTGCCCTCTCAACTGACCCAACTTCCCCCGACTTTATCTTTCATCTCAAATTTCACTTCAAAGTTTCGAAAAAACACGTTTTTTCAAAATATCTAAAAAATTCGCTTCTTGACCCCAACTTTTCGGATTTTTCCTGAAAACTACATTAAATTTCCCATCTATAGCAAAAAACCCCACCCCGATACACCCACTCAAAAGTTCTGGGGACTTTTTTTTAGCTGAGTGCCTTTTTATTATTATATATAGATAATCCCTCAAATCCACTGATATCCATCTCTTCAGCCCTTCCTTTACCCTCCAGATCCATCGATATACCTTTTAATTCACAGATATCCCTCCAAATCCACTAATTATTATTAAATAAATCTTTTAAAAAAAGACTCGAAAATGTCTCGGTGCCCGACTCGATAAAGTCAGGCCCGAAAGTGACTCGTTCCGGCCCGACTCGAGGCTAAAGTACACTTTACCGGGCGATTTTAGATTTTTATGATTTATATGTCAATCGAAAGAGCTCGGCGAGCTGAGTCGAATAACACCAAAATTAGCTCGCGGACTCAACTATGAACCGAGATATGGGTCCCCAAAAATCGAAAAACCATAGGGGGGACCAAGCACTTTTTTGGGGGTAAAAAATTCGAATACGCAAATTATACCTCATTCGAAAGAGCTCGTCGAGCTGAGTCGAATGACATCAAAATCAACGAAATCCGACTTGATTGGACAAAGTTATGATCTTTTATTTTAGCTCCTTACCTATGGCATCTGTGGAGATTTTTGCTGCTACGGAGGCCCCAAATACGTCCAGAGCAAGGGAGATAGGAATAGGTTTATGTTACGAGCCCAGACCCAGCGCCCGTAGACTCCCCGCGAGGCACGTGCCGCAAAACCCCGCGCGAAGCGCGGGGTTTTGCACAAGCGCCTCGCCGACGCCCCATAGGTTTATGTTGTTTGTTTTTCTATTGTAACTTTGTCCAAACTTTTACAATCAACCTGATTTTGATGTCATTCGACTCAGCTCGACGAGCTCTTTCGAATGAGGTATAATTTGCGTATTCGAATTTTTTACCCCCAAAAAAGTGCTTGGTCCCCCCTATGGTTTTTCGATTTTTGGGGACCCATATCTCGGTTCATAGTTGAGTCCGCGGGCTAATTTTGGTGTTGTTCGACTCAGCTCGACGAGCTCTTTCGATTGGCATATAAATCATAAAAATCTAAAATCGCCCAGTAAAGTGTACTTAGGCCCGACTCGATAAGGTTAGGCCCGAAAAAGACTCGTATCGGCCCGACTCGATAAAAACAGGCCCGAAAAAGACTCGTACCGGCCCGACTCGATAAAAACAAGCCCGAAAAAAAATGACTCGACCGTCGGCCCGACTCGAAAACGGCAACCCTATTCACAACTAACCAAAATGCTTAAAAACATAAAAACATTTAAAACTTGTTCACGAACATTATCAACTTTTCTTTTTAAATGTTTTAAACAATCAAAAACATTTTCAAACTTGTTTTGAGCGTGTTTATAAAACTTTATTCTAAACACCCTTTTTATAGCATGTTTTAATAAACTTGTTTTAATGTTTTAACAAACATGTTTGTTTTAAAAACTTATTAAACTTGTTTAAATAAACATGTTTTTGTTGTTTTAAACAAGTTGATTTTCTCTGTTTCTATCTTTTGGATGTTGGGTTATATTACTTTTGTTTGCATTTGCAACGAGTTAAAAATGTTTAGAGGTGGTCTACCTTCTATATTTATTTATTTAACAACATTTCTTTATCAAAAACAAAGTAATATACACAAACAAAACAACCGCTTATTACGAGTATTTTTAAAAAGACAGGAAATGTGTGTAGAAAATTTGAAAGGTAAAAAGGAGGAAATATGTAAAAGGGCGGCTTTAAATAAAAGAAGGAAATGAAAGGGAAAAGATGGAAGAATTGTAATGATTGTAACTGACAACTACTATTTAGCATTTTATTTTTAATTTTCCCAGAAAAAGGAAATAAATTAGTGGTAGTGTCTACTAAAATTTTTTTTTTCTAAATTGTTTTTTGGCCAGATTTTTTTTTCTTTAATTCTATTTTTGGAATTTGTCTTAAGACTAAATTTGTGCTTTACTTTAATTTTTATTTATTTTTGGTGTTTGGGCGCGTTAACTTTTGGGCGTTGATTAATAAATTGACTAAAAATATTAATTTATATTTGTGATTGAATAATTTTATGTTCCTTAAAGTCATCTCCATAATTTCCAAATTATTGGTTCAAAAATTTTGGATTAAAAATGGTTACAAATTTCCAATTTACAAAATTTAACAGCAAAAGTTTTGAACATTTTTAACAATCTTTAAAGAATGACTGCAAAATCTTGCGGTTGAAAAAGTTTATTTTAATTTTTTTTCATGTTTATTTCCAAGTTCATTTTTTACTAAACTAAAAATAGTTAATAAACTCCCATTAAACTTTAAAATTCACATAAATTCCTGTTACTGAATGATACTCTTTTTTAATTAAATTAAAATCTTTTTTTTTTGTTCGCAACTTATTTGTCAAATAGTTTTTTTAACTTTTAAACAGCAAAAATTGAAAAAAAATTATTTTTGCATAGAAACTATCCCCTTCCTTTCCCCCACAATTTTACAAATCTTTGCTCGTTCATTCAGCGTCAAGGCCACTCCAATTTATTAGTCATTTATTTTTTTTGGGGGGGGGGGGGGGGGGGGGGGGAAGACTTTACTAAATTTAACCATTTATTTATTATACCTTTCTTTGAAAAGCTAATAAATAAATATAAAAATTGATTATTTTGTGTAAAAAATCTTTTTAAAAGAAAATTTAGGCGGGGAGGGGAACTTTCCCTCTCTCCCTTTTATTTATTTACCCCCCCCCTCCCCCTTCCCTTCCTTTTCCCTTTTTGCCAAGTGGCCATAAAACGGAGAAAAGAAAATAAATGACCAATGCTGGTTTGGGGGAGAATGAAAAATAAATAATAAAGAAAGGTGTGAGACCAACGGCCAACTATCAGTCAGAAGACAAAATGGTCAAAGTGCGCTTCTCTTCTTTAAAAATATTTTTTTTGAAAAAAAAAATTATTTTTTTTATTAAAGAAACCCCAAAAATATTTTTTATCTGACAAAATTTTAATCAGAAATCAGAATTTTCTTTTCTTCAGTCCCCCTTCCTTTGGTCTATTCTTACCAAATGTCCATTCCCCTTCTCTCTCCCCCCCCCCTTTTCGGCCAGTCAGAGGTTGTAAAATGGACAGTAAATTACCCACTATTACTATTTTTTCCTAATGCTATACTGCTAAAATATAAATTTTCTTTTTTCCTCAAACCAATTTTTGTTCAATTGTCATCGTTTTCATTTATAGACAGCTGAGGCTTTACTAAAGACTTTACTAAATTTAACCATTTATTTATTATACCTTTCTTTGAAAAGCTAATAAATAAATATAAAAATTGATTATTTTGTGTAAAAAATCTTTTTAAAAGAAAATTTAGGCGGGGAGGGGAACTTTCCCTCTCTCCCTTTTATTTATTTACCCCCCCCCTCCCCCTTCCCTTCCTTTTCCCTTTTTGCCAAGTGGCCATAAAACGGAGAAAAGAAAATAAATGACCAATGCTGGTTTGGGGGAGAATGAAAAATAAATAATAAAGAAAGGTGTGAGACCAACGGCCAACTATCAGTCAGAAGACAAAATGGTCAAAGTGCGCTTCTCTTCTTTAAAAATATTTTTTTTGAAAAAAAAAATTATTTTTTTTATTAAAGAAACCCCAAAAATATTTTTTATCTGACAAAATTTTAATCAGAAATCAGAATTTTCTTTTCTTCAGTCCCCCTTCCTTTGGTCTATTCTTACCAAATGTCCATTCCCCTTCTCTCTCCCCCCCCCCTTTTCGGCCAGTCAGAGGTTGTAAAATGGACAGTAAATTACCCACTATTACTATTTTTTCCTAATGCTATACTGCTAAAATATAAATTTTCTTTTTTCCTCAAACCAATTTTTGTTCAATTGTCATCGTTTTCATTTATAGACAGCTGAGGTCCAATTAACTATACTAAAACGATATAATTGTTTACAAGTTTTTTGGCTTTAAAAAGTGAATTTATTTTGAAGCGAAAGATTTTCATTGTTAGTTTAGAGAAAAATGTACAAAAGACGTAAAAAATAAAAGTGTATAAAATTCTCTGACACAGCCGCATAAGTGTTCTCCTTCTTTGCACCTCTTCACAATACTCTAACACAGCCGCAAAATTGTTCTCTTACTTATGCGGCTGTGCTAGACAAACAAAAGACTTCAACACACTTACACAACCGAAGTCAAGAAAAGGCCAGAGACAAGAGTTCAAGAATAGTTGGTTAAAAATTAATTAGAAAGGAGGCCCTCTACAAAAGATTTAAATCTGGCCTTATGGCTCTTTTATGGTTTGGGTTTTTTGTGCGGTCACGAGAAAGGAAAACAAAAAATTCAAAACACTAAAAATTTAAATCAAAATATTTACCAAAAAACGATGAAAAAAAATTTTGAAATATACGTATCTAACCAAAACATTGTCTTGAAAAAAATGCAAAACGTTTCCACTATCATGTATTTTATTTTTTATTGTTTGAATAACTTTCCTTACGTATAAAATAATCTTTAATTATTTTATTAAAGTGAATTTTTAAAATTTCAAGAATTAATTTTTGTTTGTAAATCAAAATAAATTACTTGCATTTTTTTTAAAAAAATTGTTTTCTTTTTTTTAAATACCGTAATTTTTTCCCTTCTTATAAAGTAAAATTATCATTAAAAAGTCAAAAAAAGTTTTTCAAAATTCGAAACTTAGTAAAATGTTTTATTAAGAAAGTTAAAAATTATATAGTTCAAAAAGATGATAACTTTCCGATTTTTAAACACAAAATGATCAAAATAGATTCTTCAGAATAAGATATTAACTCTTTAAAATTTTTGAAGAAAAAATTAAATTGTTTATTTTGCTACATATAATTTGTTCTTTTAAATTTCAAAAATATTTTTAATAAAGTGAAATTTTAAGAAAAATAATCTTTTTGCAATTTTTAGCAAGCTTTTCACAAAACATTTCTTAAACAAACAGATCTATTAAAAGAATAAAATGTTATATTTTTTAAATTAAGATTTTTAAATATATTTTTTTGTTTTTAGAAACTTAAGAAAAAATGGTTAGAAAGAAACAAAAATTAATTCAACAGGATTTGCCATGTTCTTCATCTTCAATAATAAGTATTGCAACTACTAATGTTTTGGCTTCAAATTTAGAAAATATAGAAAACGATAACAGAATTAATCCGGTTCAAAGCTCCGGTTTTGAAAAGCGGAATGAAAATTCATTAAAGAGAAAAATTAATTATAAGAATCTTTATATAAATTTGGATAAGGATGATGATTCTTTCTATAGTAAAACTGAAAAAAAAGCATCAAAACATGAGTTAGCTAAATTTTATAATCTAGGCAACTTTAATATATTGTGTAACGAATGTAATGCTATTCATTTTCAAGAAGAACAAATTAAGACAAATCACTCTAAATCTTTTTGTTTTAATAATTGCTGTAAAGAGGGAAAATTAAAAGCTCTAAACGATAAAATAGAAGAATATCCAGAAGAATTAAAATCTCTTTTTAATGAAAGTCATCCTTATAATAAAAATTTTATAAATAATATACGGCAGTATAATAATGCTTTTGCATGTGCTTCAATAAGTTGCTTTAAATTTAATTTTCCGACACCGGGTCCGCCATGTTATAAAATTCAAGGCCAATTATATCATAAATTTAATATCAGTGCGAAACCTTTTAATAGTAATGAATTACCAACTAACGGACAATTATATTTTTTAGATTCTTCGACTTCAATTGATTTAATAACTAAACAAAACACAAATTTAGATTCAAATATAATTAGTTATATTGAAAAAATAATAAGAGAAAAAAATAAATTTGCTCAATCATATAAATTAATGAAGGATGTCTATACTGAATATGAAAAAAATTATCTAGAAAATGGAGTTGAGATACCAGAAATAAGATTACTTTTTAGTCTAAAAGAAAATTATGATAAAAGACGTTTCAATATTCCTATAAGTAATGAAGTTTGTGCAATTTTAGTAAGCGATGCCAATAATGATTTTCCACCAGCAAATATTGTTGTATATCCAAAAACAGAAAAAAAATTAAAAAATTTATATCCTTTGGATAAATGCGTAGAACCGATGTGTTACCCATTGTTATATCCAACTTCAACTTTTGGCCATAATTTTGAGTTAAAAAATTCTTTTTCGAAAAAAATAACTTTATGTGACTACGTAAATTTTTTCTTATATATTAAAGAAAATAAGTTTATGCCACATTTTTTTTCAAAAAAATTATTTCAACAGTGGATTGTTGATCAGGCTTCAAAAGTAGAATGGGAAAGATTAGAATATATTAAAAAGCACCAAAAGGAATTATGTAGTAGTAATTATTCGAATGTTGAGGATTTTTTAAAACAAAAAGCAGGAAAAAGTGAGGCTGAAATAAAAAAGAAAATAATACTTCCTTCAACTTTTATTGGTGGTCCAAGAAGTATGCATGAAAATTTTATGGATGCGATGGCTATAGTTAATGAGACGGGCAAACCTGATCTATTTATAACTTTTACATGTAACCCAAATGACCCTGATATATTAAAATGCCTTTTTAAAGATCAAACTGCGTCAGATAGACCAGATATAGTTACCAGAGTATTTAATTTGAAAAAAAAATATTTATTAGAACTTATATTAAATAAAAATATCTTTGGAAAAGTGATAGGCTATTGTTGGGTAATTGAATACCAGAAAAGAGGATTACCACATATTCATTTATTAATAACATTAGAACAAAAAGATAAATGGCATAATACTAACGACATTGACAACTTTATAAGTGCAGAAATACCAGATAGAAACAAAGATTCTGAACTTTATAATTTAGTTTCCACTTTTATGATGCATGGACCGTGTTTAGAAAAATCTATATGTTGGGACATAAAAAGAAAAAAATGTACTAAAGATTTTCCAAAACAGTTTAGAGAAGTAACTGAAATTACAGAAGATGGATATCCACTTTATAAAAGACCAAATAATAATAGATTTGTTTATAAAAAAGGACAAAAATTAACAAATCAATACGTGGTCCCATATAATCCTTTTTTATTAAAAACATTTCGCGCACATATTAATGTAGAGAGAGTGAGTGACGTTTTAGTTGTGAAATATTTATATGATTATATTTATAAGGGATATGATGCAGCTACAATCGAATGTGTTCAGATTAATAATGACAATACTCAAAAAATTTTAAATTATGATGAAGTAAGTAAATATTTAGAAGCTCGATACTTAAGTCCATGTGAAGCATGTTGGCGCATTTTTAAGTTTCCTCTACAGGGAAAGTCGCATTCAGTTGATAAATTAGATATTCATTTAGAAAAAATGCAAAATGTTTACTTTCAACAAAATGCAAATGAAATCGAAATACAAGAAGCTTCAGAAAAAGACTCTACTTTAACAGCTTATTTTAAATTTTGTACAGAAAATCCGAGTTTAAAATTAAAATATATAGAAATGCCAAAATATTGTACATGGGTTAAAAAAACTAAAAAATGGAAATATCCTAGAATAAAAAAATTTAATAAAATAGGCAGAATTTATCCAGTAAATCCAATTGACATTGAAAAATATTATTTAAGGTATTTATTACTAAATGTATCTGCTAAAAGTTTCAATGAATTAAAAACTGTAAATGGAGAAACATATGATACTTTTGCAAAAGCATGCTTGGCTAGAGGTTTAGCTAAAGATGATAATGAATGGGAGAAATGCTTAGAAGAAGCAAGTTATTTTTCAAGAAAACATCCGAAAGGTTTAAGAATACTTTTTGTTAATATTTTAATTCATTGTACACCTAAAAATCCAAAAAAATTATGGGAAAAGTTTAAAGATCATATGATAAAAGATCTTAAAAAAAAGTATTTTAATTTTTCCTATGAGAAACTTTTAGAAATGTGTCTTTTTTTAATTGACCAAAATCTAAAAGTACAAGAAAAATCTTTGAAAGATTATAGCGATATGCCCCAATTAGTAAATTCAATTAATAATTTTGAAGAAGAAGACATTTTTGATTTAAAAGAAGAATGCGCAAAGAAGGAGCAATTAATTTTACTAATGAATAAGGACCAAAAAATTATTATTGAAAAACTAGAAAGTATTATATTGGAAAAAGATCAACAAAAGTGTATTTTTATAGATGGACCAGGAGGAACAGGCAAATCCTTTGTACTTAGAGCAATTTATCATTTATCAAGAAGTTTAAATAAAAAAATTTGTAATATGGCCTTTACAGGAATAGCAGCAATACAATTACAAAAAGGAAGAACTTTGCATAATAGATTTAAATTGCCTTTAAACATTAAAAAAAATTCAATTTCGAATATTGAACTAAATAGTAAAGAAGCAGAAGAAATAAAAAATACAGAAATTTTTGTATGGGACGAAGCTCCAATGGCATCTAGATATTTGTTAGAGATAATTGATAAAAAATTAAAAGAAATAATGAAAAACGAATTTTTATTTGGAGGAAAAATTTTCATTTTAAGTGGCGATTTTAGGCAGTGCTTGCCGATCAAAGAATTTGCTACAAGATCTGAAATTACTGATTTAACTATTAAAAAATCGAATTTATGGAATAGTTTTTTGAAATTGAAATTGACAGAAAATATGAGAGCTGATAAAAATGAGAAAGAGTTTGCAAAAAATTTGATTGAAATCGGTGACGGAAAAGAAGAAAGCGAATATATAACTATTCCTACAATTAGTATTTGTAAAAAAGAATTAGCTGAAGAAATTTTTGAAGAAGAAATTAAAGAAAATAATTTTGAAAAGATTCATAATTATGCAATCCTTTCGCCTTTTAATACAATTGTAGATAAATATAATGAAGAAATCATCAAAAAATTTCCTGGTGAGCAATATGACTTTTTAAGTATAGATGAAACTGAACAAAATAGTACTTTGCAAATTACACCTGAAATTCTCAATTCCTTAAATTGTGCTAATTTCCCAAAACATAAACTTACATTGAAAATTAATTCCGTAATAATGCTTCTAAGAAATTTAAATCTAAGTGAAGGTCTTTGTAACGGAACACGATTACAAGTTACAAATATTGGAAAAAATGTGTTAAATTGCAAAATAATAAGCGGTGATAAATTTGGAGAGCAAACCCTTATACCTCGAATTACCCTAATTGAAGAAAAAAAATTCCCTTTCATATTAAAACGTCATCAATTCCCTGTACAATTAGCTTTTTCATTCACGATAAACAAAAGTCAATCTCAAACATTTGAAAAAATAGGAATTGATTTTACCCAAGAATCTTTTTCACACGGACAAACTTATGTAGCATTATCAAGAGCAAAATCATGGAATAAGATAAAAATAAAATTAAATGAAAATGAAAATAAAATTAAAAATATAGTATGGAAGGAAGTGTTATAACATTATACAAATAAAATTTAGAAAAACAAAAAATTTTTTTTTAAATTACGAATTTTTGGATTTAATTTTTTAAAAGTAAAAAAAACTATTATTTAAAAAAATCATTTTAAAAAATAAACATTTATCGCCACTTGATTAAAAAAATGTTGTTTACCTTTTAATCATTGAAAAATTGCTTAATGAAAATATCCTTAACAAAAAATAAACCGTTTTTTACTTTTAAAAATGATAAAAGAAAGTTTAAAAAAACTTTAAGAAAACGTAAACAAAATATATTTACAAAATAATACAAAAGTATTTACTTAAAATTATTAATAACACAAAAATTAAATAAAATACAAAAGAATTAATTAACTTTTAAAATAAAAGTAAACATTTTTCAACTATTTAAATCAGAAAAATTTTAGACAAAGTATATTTTGTTAAAACATAAATATAAAAAATAAACTTAAGAATAAAATTCTTAATAAAAAATGGAATCTTCAAGTGCCCCCAAAAAAAGCAAAAAATCACCCCTTCAATCAATTAAGTTGGGTGAAGCAATGATGTAAGTTTTTAAATTTAAATAGGGATTAAAAATTAAATGATTTTTAAAGGTTTAAAGCAACTTAATTTAGTTTTTAAGTTTGATTTTTTAAGTGACATAAAATTAAAAATTATAACTAATGATGCTGTGAGAATGGTTAAAGACAAACATATTGTTTGGACTATAGTTGGAACAGATGGGTTTGTTTCAATATTAAATTTTAGAAATAAAAATAAATAAATTTCATATATGATTACGTAAATATTACATTTTGGAATAATAATTATGAGCGAATATTAACTGAATTTGGAACTTCATATTTGGTAGTTAAAATAAAATAATTAAGTTTTATGGTAAAATAATTTAAGATGAAAACATATAATTTTAAAAATTTTACTGCAAAACAAGTTGCAAATAATTACAATTATGGAAGTGTCAATTATGAATTAGATTCAAGAGATACTTCATCTGTTGAATTAGTTACTAAGGGTAATATTGAAATGAAAGATATTTCAGAAAAAACTTATTTTGATTTTTTGAAAAAAAAAATTTGCAATTGATGATAAATTTAAACCCTTAAGTATTGAAGAAATACAGATAGACAATTCTGTGTAAGTTTTTTAAAAGCAAAAAATTTTTTAAAAAATAAATAAAATATAACTTAATATTAAAAAAAAGTTGATATATTTTAAAGAAAATAAAAATTTAGAGATGTTGCGGTGCAATTATTTTCAATAAAAGAAGTCCGCTCAGTTGTAGTTAAAAATAAATATCAAGCAAAAGTTCTTGATGTTTCAGTACTTATAAATAATTCTACTTCAAAAATTACAGGGTGGAATATTTTAGCAGAATTACTCTTTTTCTTATTAGCAGGAAAAGAAGTAAAATTTAAAAATAAATTAAGATTAAAAATTAAAGGATGTAATAATCAAATTACAAAATGTAACTACAAAAAAAGGATTTGGAAAAGAACTTTATGCTTTTAATTTTACAAACAATAGTAAAATAGAAGTTCAAGAAAAAAAAATAAAGCAAAAAGAAATTAATTGTTTAAAAGATATTGAAAAAATTACGGGATTAATAAAATGTAAGTTAAGACAAAATAGTATTAATAATTGTTAAAACAAAAAATAAATAAACAAAATTAAAAATATTAGGCAAAATCAGAATGAGCATTATTAAAAAGCCTACATTAATTAATACAAAAACAAAAACAAATGGCACCATAATAACAGACGGTATAAATAAAGCACAATTTTTTTACCCAAATACTATAATATTTAATCAAAATGATGAATTTATATTAGAATCAACAACTATTAATAAAAACGAAGGTTAATTTAATAAGTTTTAAAAAAACAAAAAAAATTAAGAAGGAGTTCTTACATTAAAGATAGAAGACAAAAACTCAATTATTAAGGAAGAAGAAAAAAAACTGAAATACTCTATTTTGGATCTAGAGTATCCTTAAATATATTAAACAAAACAAGATTTATTAAATTTTGTAAACTGTGTTTACTTTTATTTTTAAAGAGACTTTGTAACTATGTTACTTTTTTTTAAAAAAGAGGCAAATAAAATTAAAAATTAAAGTCTTAATAAGATAAAATTTTAAAAAAACAAAATAAAAAGAAAATTGAAAGCATTTTTAAAAACGTAAAAGGATTGTTTAAAGGTTGAATATTTTTTGAAATAAAAGGAACATATAAAAAAAAAACAATTAAATATTAAAACGATGAAAAAAATTTTAAAAATTAAACGCTAGCCTAAAAGTATTTTGAAAAAATATTGTTTACATAGATAATAAATATAAAATTGCTTCAAAACAGAAGCTTTTTGAAGAAAAAAAAATTCAAACATGAAGCTTGGCCCAGAACAATACCAAAACCCCTTCCCTTTTAACTTCTTTGCATTCGACAAAAAACCTAAAAAATGAACAAAAGAAAATAAAAATAAAAGCAAAAAAAGTTAAACAACATTATAAAAGAAAGAAAATACAATTTTTTCAAAACAGAAAAAATATTTAACTTAATACATACTTAACCAATCAATGACCCAAAACACTTACTAAAATCAAAAAAGGTCGGGCCCACAACTCACAGAACAGGAAAATTTGAAACGAAAGTAAAATGTTCCCAAAAAACACAAAGGACAGCACGCTGGATCAAAAAGTTTTTTTGCTTTTAAAAAATTATTAAAAATGATTTAGAAAAATTAATAGAATAAAAAGAAAATTGAACTTGAGCAAAAAACGAACAAAAATGTTAAAATTTAAAAAATTAATTAAATGTTTCTGGAAAAAAGTTAAAAATCTTCAAAAAATAATAAAAAAGTTTTTTTGTATAAAAAAAGTTTGAATATTAATACGGAAAAAATATTTTAAAGATTAAAAAGCAAAAATATATTTATAAAACTTGCAAAAAAAACTAAATTTACTTCAAAAAATAAAAAATAAAATATGTGGAAAAAAGAAAAAACAAATTAAGTATCTTTTACTTTCAAATTGAAAAAAAATCGATTAAAATATATATATGTAAAATATACACACAAAAGAAAACTTGCTTTGCATATTTTAAAAAAAAAAATTTGAAAAATCAATAAAAGGACGTCAAAAATAAAAAAAGAAAAAGAATAACCCCTCTAGATCCACCCGATATCCCATTAATCCCTACAAGTCTTTTTTCCCTTTTAACCCCACATCGATTAAAATGCAAAGAAAAAACAAAAAATACGAGTTGATCAAAAAGTTGTAGGTCTTCAGAGTAAAAAAGTCAACAGTGTATAGGTCTTCAGAGTCAGAATGTCTACAAGGTGAAGGGCCACAGGGTTTAGGCCTAGGGGGAGTAGACCTTTAGGGTTGCCCCCTTCTAAATGGTTCGTGACAAAATAGACAACCCCAGAATAAGAAAGTTAATTTGAAAATTAAAAAAAAGTTAAAACATATTAAAAAGAAAAAGTTGAAAAGAAAAAGCTCTAATTATTAAAAGAGGAAAAATGATTGATTTAAGAAAAAGAAAAACCCAAAAAAGTATCAACGCTTTTTCAATATAAACGCTCTTTAAAAAACAAGTCGAAAATGTTATATCAATTAAAAATTGTACTCCCATTACAACCCATATATTACCAGAAAGTCGAATTTCTTAAGACAAAGCAAATGTAAATGATTAAGATTAAAAATATTAAACATAAATAAATAATGCATTTATAAATAATAAAACATTTTTTGTTTAGGAAGAAAAATAAAATTAAAAACATAAGAAAATCGATTAAAAAGAAAGTATTTACACGACAAGGAAGAATTAAAATAAAAAATATGCAAATTAAAAATTTTTAAAAACAAAAAGAAATGACCATTTTAACTCAGCATTAAACTTTTATACTAAAAATTAGAGCTAGGAACGGGTCCGGGACCCGGACCCGTTTCCCGGTTTCCGGGTCCCTTTTCCCGGTTTTTTTGAAGCAACCGGGTTGAAACCGGGAACGGGTTTTCCCGGTTTCCCGGACCCGGTTCCCGCCCGGTCCATTTTTCAAAACCCGTTACCCGGACCCGGTCCCGGCTTTTTTTTCACCGGGAAACCGGGAAAAATATTTAGTGTATTTGCGTACTTTGATATTAAATTTTTGAAGGAAAAGGGAAAGGAATATTTATAATTTCTCCATTTTGCTTTTGTTGGTCGATGGTTGAGTGGTTAAGTTGACTGACTTCACTCATCTAGTTATTTTGATAGGGATTGGGTTCGAGTCCATGTATGGAAATGGGGCTGAGAAATTTTCTTTTCAAAAATAAATAATTTTAAACTTTGATTTCAAATTTGAAAATTTTTTTACTGTTTTAATTTTGAAAAAATATTAGAAATTTCAATTAAATCATGAATTTTCCAAAATTTTCGCTGTGGCGCAGAAAATTTAAGAGTTTGGCTTCATTACATCTAAACTTCGAAAAATTTTTTCGCCGGCAGCTCTGACAATTGAATTCTTTTCTGCTAAGGCCTATCAAAATTCTCAAAATTTTTGCCTACGGCGCAAAAAATGGCGCAAAGAATTTTTAGTTCAATAAGATTAAAAAGAATTAAAAGGGATATCTAAGGATTCTGAAGGAACTAACACATAACAACCACTCGGCCAACATATAAGGGCTTTAGAAAGAATTTAAACATATGTAGTACATATTTCTTTGAATTTTTTCATTAATCCCAAGTACGAAAGAACAAAAGGCAGCAGTCGATGAACGTATTTTTCAGAAAAGGGAATTTGATCTTGAGTTAAATAATCGTGAATGGCATTCACTTACATTAATAGAGGTTATTTAGAATAAGTATAGGAGGATAGATGAAAAATACAGCCCTATGTGGAAAAATAGACCTCCATTTCAACAAATTAAAAATTTCCCGGTTTCCCGGCCGGGACCCGGTCATTTTTGACCGGGTTGAAACCGGGAACGGGTTTTCCCGGTTTCCCGGACCCGGTTCCCGCCCGGTCCATTTTTCAGAACCCGTTTCCCGGACCCGGTCCCGGTTTTTTCAAAATTCCTAGCTCTACTAAAAATAAGAGAAAAACCAAAAAAAACATTTCGCCAAAAAATTAATTTAAATAGCAAAAAATAGGCAAAAATTGAAATGCTAAAAGAATTTTGCATATTTAAATAGAAAAACATACGCATTTCGATTTGTTAAAATAGATCAATTTTGCAGTGACTAAAAGTCTAAAAAAATTTTTTATCACAAAATTACCCACATTTTGCGAAAAAAACAAAACCTAAAAACTTTGAAAGAAAATATTTACTTTTCAAAATATATAGAATAAAAAAGCCAGGGGACACAAATGATTTTCTTAAGACCACTCATTTTAAATTTTGAACGAGCGTTCAGGTGCCGCGAAGCGGCACCTGAACGCTCGTATATAAATAAATATATTACCTAAACATTTTTACACAATTTTCCCTTTACTTCTTTAAAAATATTTTTTTGAAAAAAAAAATATTTAATAAAAAAAAAAATATTTAAAAATATTTTTTTGAAAAAAAAAATATTTTTTTTATTAAGGACACCCCCAAAAATAATTTTTTTTATAAATTTTCTTCCTTCTCCTCTCCTCTCCCTTCCTCAATTTTATTAACCGCTATTATTAAATGAGCAACAAAAATAATTCATCTAAAAATAAATTTAATTCAAATGATGAAGGTAAAAACAACAATAATGCCGATACTAATGGGCCAGAAAAAATAATTTCTGATTGTCTTTATAGTGTGCTGGGGGTGAAGAGGGACGCGGAAGAGGCAGAAATTAAAAAGGCGTAAGTTTGTGTGAAAAAGAAATAATAATTAAAAATCAGAATTTTATTTAAAAAATCAGAATTTAGATTCAAAAAATCAGAATTATAGTCAGAATTCTGACTGTCGAAAAATTAAAATAATCAGAATTTTAAAAATTAGAAAATAAAAAAATCATAATTCTGATTATTCTTAAAATTTTAGTTATCGACGCCTTGCACTTAAATGGCACCCAGACAAAAATCCGGATAAGAAAGAACGAGCTGAACGAAATTTTAAAAGAATTGCGCAGGCTTATGAAGTGCTTTCTGATGGTAATATTTAAATATTTTTGGAGGAAAAAAATTTTTGGAGGAAAATAAATAAATAAATAAATAAAATCAGAATTTAATTTTAATAAATCAGAATTTAAAATCAGAATTCTGTTCAAAAATCAGAATTCTGATTTTAAAAATAAATTATTTTAAAAAATCAGAATTTTATTTAAAAGGAAAGCGTCGAGCAGAATATGACAAACACGGATTAACTAAACCAACAACAAATAACCACCACAATAATTATCAAAGAAGACGAACAACACCAGCAGATGGCCATCATCATTTCTTCCCTAGTGGAATGTTTCGTAGCCCTTTTGATGTTTTTCGTGAATTTTTTGGGGATCCTTTTGCTGATCCTTTTCATTCACCTCTTTTTGGCTTTGGACGGGAAAGTGGTGCAGGAGGAATGAGAAGTGAGGAATGAGACATTTTTTGATAAAAATTATGAGTGTAAATGGGATCTCTTAAAAAATATTTCTGGTCAACCACAGAAAACCTCTATATAATAGACTTTCTATAATTCCGCAACTGTACAACAAATCCCTCTATAAGCGAATATTTCCTCTATGTAGAATTCTTTTAAAAATACTTCTATACAATAGACCCCTCTATATAATGGACCCCTCTGTATAGGCGATTTTTTTCTGTTCCTCTTGTTTAAAGTTTCGTCTAGATTACTATAGATGAGAAAATATTTAAAAGTCTAGCGAACATTCGAGGCAGTTTAGGATTATTATCAAAGAAACCTTCTATTTAACATACACCCTTTATTATTTTAATAACCCAAGGAGTATTTTAATTTATTTTAATTTTTAGGTAGACGAAGACACACAACAAATTTATTTGGCCCATTTACAACAGATAAAGACGAAAATAATTGGTAAAGAGAATAAATTTAAATTTTTCTTTAATTTAATTTTTATATTTTTAGTGAATTTTCTACAGTTATTAGATTCAGTACAAGTACAAAAGAACCTGGAAAAAAGCTAAAAAAGACAATTACACAAACACGTGTTGTTAATGGTTAGTCTTTTAGAAGAGAATCTCTCTCTGTCTTATCTCTTTGTTAATTGGTTTTATAAGAGGGTGTGGGTAATATAGAGGAGGTTGGGATGCCTGATAGAGTGGGGGAAGGGGGATATTTGAGAGATTTTGAAGAAAGGCAATGCTGGGGGATATTTTAGAGTTCTTAAATTGAGACTAGAATTACCTATTTAAGTATTTCAGATATAAGATAGAGATTCTAGTAAATATTTTTTAAAAATATATTTTTTTTATTTTAAGGAAAAAGGATTATAACAAAAAGGTGAAGAAATTATAATTTGTATTATTAATTTTTAAAAATACATTTTTAAGAACGGAGGATGATGGAGAAGAGACAGTAGAAGTAACGGAGAATGGGGTGAGAATTAGACAGTTTATTAAAACCTGAAAAGTTTTCCGGAAAGTTTTGAAATATACACAAGCAAATAAATAAATATACACATTTTTCCGGAAGTGTTAGAGTATACACTTCCGGAAATTAGAGTGTGAAATATTGCACATATACATGAGAGACTGCCAGACATTCTTTCTCTACCTTTAAATAAAACATTTTTAGAAGTTTTCCCAGAAATTATCACTAACACTTTTCCGGAAGTGTTAGAGTATACGCTTCCGGAAATTAGAGAGTGAAATACTGCACGTTTACATGAGAGACTGCCAGACATTCTCTGCCTTTAAATAAATCCTTTCTGGAAATTATCTCTAACATTAATACATAGAGTAATTAAACTTTTATTTTTTAGGTTCTCAAATCGAGACTAATTAATGGTAATTATTTTTTTTATTTTCGAAAAAAATTATTTTTTTAAAGGATGTCCAGTTGAAATATCTGTTTAAATAAAAAGAAGAAAAGAAAAAAATAATTTTATATTAATTTGCCATCCCTTCCTGTCCAACCAAATATTTTTCCTCAAGAAAAATGACCGAAAATATTTCGCTGCCCTTTTAATTTTTCTAAACATCGTGTTTTTTTAATTTTAAAGTTCTTTCAATATAATTATGTAAATTCCAATTTTTATTGTTTTATAAATAAAAAGTTTTGAATTTTTGTTTAACTTCTGTTTAGTCTTATTTTATTGGACATATTAATTTTCTTTAATTTTGTTTTAGCTGGAATATTTGGTTGATATTTAAATAATTATTTTTGGATGTTTAGACTATTTTCCCGACTAAATAAGAAAATGAATTTCACCTCGGCAAAGACTTTTTGGAGAAGCTGTATTTGGTGTATGGATTCTAATGGGGAAAGACAACAGGCTACTTTGAAGGTTTAATATTTTGGTAATATTTAGGTTATTAATTTAATTATATCCACTAAAGTCATTGAGCTTCAAACAGCGTTAATTTTTGCCTAAGCCTTTTGATGTTCAAATTCACTAATTTCCCTAAAACCATATTCCCAAGTTTATCATCCTATTATGCTTAAATTAGTTCAAAAATCCTTTTATAGTTAACCGCTTTTCTTCTTTTAACTTTGCTCGTTGCATTCTCCTCCCTGTATTCAAACCAAACTTTTTTACCCCTGTTAACATAAGGTATTTACCCAGAATATTAAAAAAATACAAGTTTAGTCACCGAAAAAGAATCGAACCTTTGATTGCTTTGTTTAAATATTTAAAGATGCTTTATCGACTAAGCTACAAAGGCGGAAACTGCTTTTTCTGTCTTCCCTAATCTTTAACCTTTTCCTAAGTTATTTTGAATACTCCCTAGATGAATCATCCATCCTTTTAAATACACTTGCAGTTTGCGAGTGTTTTTAAAATATTTTATTTGATCTGAATAAATTTTTTTTCTTTTAGATTTAAAATAAAATGACTTCTTTGATGCCTGTACGTTTTCAAGAACTCTTTTCTGTAAGTTTCTTTGCTAATTACTGGATTTATTTCTTTCTTCTATTTTAGTTGAAAAATGCTAAAATCAATCCTCGTTATATCTGTTTTGGAAATGTGACTATGGAATCTGACAAGTACATCGTCGTTAAAGAGGAAAGGAATGTCGTTACTATAAATGTTGCTAACCCTGCTGATTTTGTTAGAAAGCCGATTAGTGCCGACTCAGTTATGATGCATCCATTTATGATGCATCATTACTTTCTTTTCGATGCATCATTATGATGCATCGTTACTTTCTTTTCTTTTAATAATTTTTTGTTTTAGTGGGTAAAGCCCTGCAAATATTCGATTTGGGATTAAAGATGAAACTAAAAGCTTACCATGCAGCAGAAGATATACTGTTATTGACATGGATTAATCCAAATACTATTGGATTTGTGACAGAGACTTCTGTGTATCATTGGGCACTTGCTGGTTTTTTATTTTGAATTTAATGTTAAATGTCTTTTAAGGTAAGGATGAACCTGTTAAAATATTTGATCGTGCACCTTTACAGAATGGTGCAATAACCTTTTATCGAGCTACTTCTGATGAAAAGTGTCTCGCTCTTTTTGGATTTCCTTCAAAAGTTCCTTTATAAATATTTTATAAAAATTAATTTAAAAATAGGATTGCGGAGGTGTTGGGTCAATACAAATTTATAACACAGAGACAAAGACCTCACAAATAATTGAGGCTCATGCTGCTTGTTTTGTTCAATTAAAAATGGAGGGGAATCCAAATCCAAGTAGTCTCTTTTGTTTTTCTTTACGTAATGCTGCTGGAGAAGGAAAGGTTATTTGAAGGGATTTTCTATTTTTTATAAACTTTAATTAGTTGACCATTATGGAAGTCTCGCAAACTCCTACTGGCAACAAGCCATACTTAAAGAAAACTGTTGATTTCGTTTATCCTGCTTGTGCTGCTTCAGACTTTCCTCTTTCAATGCAGGTTTGTCTTACAATTATTTAGAAGAGGGATTAAATATAAAAAGGAGTTTTTATTTTAAAGTTTTGTAACTTTTTATTTAATTTTAAAATTTGTCCTCAAATAAATTAATTTTGTTGTATAATTTTATGAAGAAAAGTTCAAAATTAAAATACCTCTCTTTACCAATAGTGCTTGGAACGAATTTTGGTACAAACATTCAAGCACTGTTTAAAAGTCTCCCCAATTTTACAAGTGCCATAAATAATCTCGGACATTATCTTCTAAAATTGTCTAACCTCGCTTTTTTAGGCGTCTTCAACTTATGGAATATCGTATATTATTGACAGATCTAGAAATGTTTTTGTGTTTGAGATTGAAACGGGCTGTTTGGTATACACGGTTAACATTTCGCCAACTATAATTTTTATTACAACTGAACATAATAATGGGTTTCTTGGAATTAATAGAGATGGGCAGGTTTTTGTTTAATTTATTATGAATATAATTACAAATAAATTTAAGGTCCTCTCTTTTTGTGTGGATGAAGAAACAATCATTCCTTACGTCACCGAAAAATTACAAAACCATGATTTGGCTCTCAAATTAGCATCTCGTTTAAACCTTCCATTGGAGTCTTTGGAGGAATTGGTTCCTGAAAAGGCTTCGATGATGTCGAGTATCAAGGGTTTTGATACTTCTAATCCACCACAAAACGTTTATTTTTATATTTTATATTCATAATTTATGTTTTTTGTTTAGACAGAAACTATTTTTGGTCGTTCTGATTTAATAAATGCAACCCAAGCTGAGAACAAGCAGAAAATACAAGAGGAGAAATGTGCAAAGAAAATAGTTAACGAGCAATTAGATAATAAACAAAATGGTGGGGAAGATGATTTGAAGACTTCTTTGAAGTCATTGGGTGACGTTCTTCCTGTGCAGACCCCGATGAGTTCCAGCAGCAGTAGAGAGGTTCAAAATGATAAGAAGGTAGTCAACCAAGCTTCTAGTGACAACGTTTTGGATGAAGAATTTTTACGCAAATTTGATTTTTTGATCGAAAATGAAAATTACCATGAAGCTTCAAAAATGGCTGCAGCAGCTCCTCAAAATACTCTTACAACACTTTTATTCCGCAAATTTGATTTATTAGTCAAAAATGGGAATTATGCTGAAGCTGCAAAAATGGCTTTAACAGCGCCACAAAATATTTTTAGAACACCTGAAACTTTACAAAAATTCCAAAAAACTTATCCTCTTCTTAAATATTTACAAATTTTATTAGAACAAGACTCTTTAAATAAATGGGAGTCGTTGGAAATATGTCGAATTGTTTTGGTTAGTGTATTTTAAATATTTTTTAATCTTTCTCCTTTATTTTTAGGGCCAAAAACAGCTTGTTGAAGAATGGTTGGCTGAGGGAAAGTTGAAATGTTGTAAGGAATTGGGGGATTTAGTTAAGCAATATGATGTTGAACTAGCATCTAAAATTTATTTTCAAGGGGAAGTGTGAAAGGATGATGAGGTTGATGAATAAATAGACTGAGTTGCCTGCCATATATTTTATTTTATACATTTATCAAAAATTATTTTTAAAAAATAAATCACAGAATATTAACATTAAATATGTAGTAAAAATTAAAAATAGTTTAAATAACCACTGAACAAAGTTTCATACTGAAAGTTTCATACTAAGTTTCATACTACAAAGTTCATACCCTCTTTTCGACGATTTTTATTACCCTGGCCGAGTGATTACCCAGATTCAGATAACTTCTAGATTGAGTTAGCTTATTCTGTGATAAAATTGCTTTAATTTTTTCAACTTTTAACAATTTTTTTAAGTTAAAAGAATAAAATAATTTTTACTTGAATATTAGAACAGCTTTTTTTATTTGTCGATATTTTATTCAAAAAATTTTTTTATTAGTTATTAGTTTTTTATATTTTCTGAATTTTGTTTTTAGCCTTAAAAATAAAAAATGTCTTTTCCTGCAAAATCAACAATTATTTTGGCTTTTGGAATGTTTGTAATTATTAGTATTATGTTATATATAAAAGTTGATTCGAATGAGAGAAGACGGCAGGCTACTTATGGAGAGTCTAATATTGTGGTTAGTTACATTTAATTATAAATTTAAATTTAGAAACTTGAGAATTGTCGACTTATAGACTTTTTTCTGGTAAATTCGGGGACAAGATTTCGCATAACTGATTTATTTGGGCTAGGTCACGTAATTTATTTTCAGGATATTGCATTAGGGTTTCATGTACTGATTTAATTATGTTAATTTTTTAGTTCCGATTTAATTAGACTAAAATCACTTATGTTGGGGGGGGGGGGTCGCATGAAACTGCCAGGGACGTCGGGATTGAAACTTCCGAGGTCGTTGGTTAAGCCAAGGAAGGTCTAATTTTCATTGACGATTCAGCAAAGGATTTCCCCCAAGTGTATCCATTTTTTTTAAATGGAGTATTTATTTATTGGCATTTAATTTGTATTTTTCAGAATTTTAATTTTACCACAATTTATGTTTTAATTAATTAAAAAAAATTTTTTTAGAATGATAATTCAATACAAAAATTGGAAGAACGTTTGGAATCTTTAAATAAAGACGCTCAAAATAATAAAAAATTATTAAATAAAATCGAATCAAAAATTGAAAATTCGAAAAATAAAGAAGAGAAAAATGAAGATTTTTATGTAAATAATGATGGAGGGGGAAAGGATTTAAATGAAAATAGTAAAAAGGTTTTTTTGTTTGAAATTTTTATTTTTTTAATTTTGTTTTTAGATTAATAGACATACTTCTTCCAATAATTCCCTTCAATTTTGTTCTGCTAAAAATCAGTCATTGGCGCACAATGCTGTTAGCGATGTTCAGGTTTATTTTAAAGTTTATGGCCAAGGATGTAGCAAAGGGGTTGATTTCGAGGGAGGGGCTAACATTGGGTGTGGGCCAAAATTTTGGCGTTTATGGCTACGCCCTTGTTTATGGCAAAACAAAATCAGCCAAAAAATTCTTTTAAAAAAATTTTCCCCAAATATTTTAGATGTTATCAGTTTATGATATTCTGCCTTTCGATAACCCAAATGGAGGTGTTTGGAAGCAGGGATGGCCAATTACTTATGATCATCAAAAAATAAAAGAAGAAAAACGACTTGAAGTTATTGTTATTCCACACTCTCATTGTGATCCAGGTTTTTTTTACTATTTATTTTTGGCCTTTCATCTAATCACACTTACTCTGATTTTTTCTGAATGACTTTTTGAAAATAAGAAAAGAGTCCTATATTTTTAGGATTCCTCATTTTACATAAAAAATCAAAATATAAAAGGTTTGATTAATATTGCACCTGTCAGAGCCCATTTTTTCATCCCAAGTTTCTTCCTATATATTTGCAGAATGATCAGACTTCTTCCCTTATTCCATCCCCATTTTCCTTGCATAATGAGGAAATAAAAATTAATTCCTTTTGATTTTTTGTAAGCAAGATATAGAAAGGCAATTGGTATAGAAGAAAGGAAAAGTCTTACCATTTTGTGGATATATAGGAAGAAACTTGGTAAGGAAAAATAGGGTCTGTCAGGTTCAATATTATCAAGGTTTACTTCTGGACCACTTGCAAATGCTATTTTATTTCGAGTGTTAAATATTACTAGCTCCTTAAATTTTTTTTAATTTTCTTTAAAGGTTGGATAAAAACTTTTGAAAAATATTACGAAGATCAAGTCCAAAATATTCTCAATTTTATGGTCACTCATTTAACTCAAAATAAAGATTTAAAATTTATTTTTGCCGAAATAAGTTTTTTTGAACTTTGGTGGTCTAAACAAACAAACAAAATTCGAGAGAAAGTTAAACAACTTTTAATTAATGGACAATTTGAAATTGTGACGGGAGGGTGGGTAATGACTGATGAAGCTAATGCTCATTATTATTCGATTATTATGGAATTATTTGAAGGACACGAATTTTTGAAAAATCAATTGGGTGAGGTTTTTTTATTAAAAATATTTTGATAACATTTTTGTTTTGTGGAAGTGTTGGTTCTCTACTCGTTATTTTTGCTATTTTAAATAATTTTTTAAAAATAAAATTTACCTAACCCTTATTGTTAGAATAACCTAACTGGGTCTGAATTAGAACAACATAATCAGTGTTTGGAAGTTTGGACCCCTATAACTTCGAAATGGTGGTCAGGGCCAAAAAAATAAATATTCGTTTTGGACCATCTCTACATGATGGTGCAAAAAATTTACGAAATTTTCACATACAGTTCGGAATGTTCTCTTGTTAGTATTTGTACTTGTACCAGGGATCTAGCCGTCCCGATTCCCGAAAATCGGGAATTGAATTTTTATGTCGGCTAGATCCCTGACTTGTACCTATATAGATATGAGTACAAGAAAAAATAAGGCCCTGTATACGAAGTACATTTGCGAACAAATTTTGAATTTCCAAACACTATTTCTAATTCTAAATAAGGCATAAGAATCCAAAATTCTTCCTTTTAAATTTTACTATTAGATTATACACCTCGCAATCACTGGTCAATCGATCCTTTTGGTTTAAGCCCAACATTGGCATATTTATTAAATCGTTCTAATTTTACACATATGGCTATTCAAAGAGTACATTATTCTGTTAAAAAATATTTGGCACAAAAAAGGCAATTAGAATTTATTTGGAGGCAATTATTTGCTGGAAAGTCAACTTCTACAGATATTATTACACATATGTATGTACTAAATTATGAATATAAAATTAATTTAAATTAATTTTGAAAGGTTTCCTTTTTATTCATATGATGCTCCTCATTCTTGTGGGCCTGATCCGAAGGTTTAAAAAAAATTTTTTTGATTTTTTAATGGAGTTTGGATTCTTTAAAACTTTTTATTTTTTGTTTCAATATTATCAGGATAGAATCTTTAGGAGCAAACTCTTGAAAATTCTGTTTATAATCCTATCCTTCTTGGAAGTCCTTTTTTAGCCTAACAATAAGCCCATTTAGAGTACTAACTATTTCTACCCAATTATTTAATTATTTATTCAATTTTTTTTGTCAGATTTGTTGTCAATTTGATTTTCGAAGACTTAGAGGTCTTTTAACTTGGTAATTCTTTAATATTTATATATTTTTATCTCAATTTTCAGTCCATGGGGCGTTGATGCATCCCCAATTACGCCCACAAATGTCGAGGAACGTGCTCAATTACTTGCTGATCAATACAGGAAAAAAGCACAGTTATATGGGTTTAATACAATTTTGGTTCCACTTGGAGACGATTTTAGGTTAAATTATTAGTGTTAGTATATCCTAACCCCTTTTGAACAAGTAACTAGTCGACGTTGGCCCCCAAGAGTGGCAACCCACTCTTGGGGAACTCCCGTTCTTCGTAAAATCGGTGCTTTTCCGTTAGTTCGCACCCTAGTTTACAGGATTTTTTAAATTAGATGAGTTTTCACTCTGTAAGAAATATTTCATAAACTTCTGCAACTCCGAAAAAGTGTTATGTATAAAATTCTTCCCTAACCAATTTTTTATTAAAAATTAAAATATTTTTTCAGATATGATATTGAAAGAGAATGGAGAGAGCAATATACAAATTACAAAAAACTTTTCGACTATATAAATTCAAAAAGTGAATGGAATATAAATGCTCGTTTTGGGACACTTTCTAATTATTTTGAAGTTTTAGAACGTCGATTAAATGAAAAAGAAGAAGAAAATTTGATTGAAAAAGAGCAAGGGAAATATCGACATAATGTTGGCAAAAAGGGAAAAAGAGAAGGACTTCCTTCTCCTTTACCTATTTTATCTGGAGATTTCTTTACTTATTCTGATAGAGATGATCATTATTGGAGTGGTTATTTTACTTCTAGACCTTTTTATAAACATTTGGATAGAAGTTTACAACATTATTTAAGAGCAGCAGATATATTCTTTTCTTTGGTTAATTGGAAGGGAAAAAGTATGTAAATGTCTTTTTTAGATGATTAAAGGAAGGAGAAAGGAATGGGGAAAAAAGGAAAAATTTTTAAAAATTTAAACAAAGGATAAAAATAATTATTTTTCTAAAAAAGTGCCAACAAATATTTCTACACTCTACAACAGTATAGTCAATGCAAGACGTGCCCTTAGCCTTTTTCAACACCATGATGGGGTAACTGGCACGGCTAAGTCACATGTAATGGATGATTATGGAGAAAAGTAGGGATTTGTTTAAAGTTTTTTTAGAATCTGAACGGTTCCATTGTTTATTTTGAAAAATCCCAATTTAAAACTGAGTTTTTTTAGTAAAAATTTAATCTTGGAAATCGATTTCTTGGAATCGAGTTTCGGGGTCGATTTCTTGGACTGAAGGGATGCTCATTTATGAACAGTTTTAACTCTAGTTCCACTGTTCCTGAGACCGTTTTGAACCGGAACTGGCATCCTTAGAACAAGGGCAACAACAATATTTTTACCTAAAAATTTAAATAGTTTTTTAAACCTTTTTTTCAATTTAAGAATGGCACAAGCCCTTTCTGATACAAAAAATATAATTGCAAGGTCATCAGAATTTCTTCTGGGAATTACCCCAAAAGAAGCCAATCAACAACAAAAATTCAAAATTGATTTGGAACATTTTAAAAATAAATTGGCAGAGAAAATAATTATTAAAGAAGAGTCAACATTAATTATTACAAATTCACTTGGACATTTTAGAAAAGAAATTGTTTGTATTTATGTAAATAATATTAAATTAAAAATTGTTGGAAATGATGGAAAAACAATTTTACAACAAATTGGTAAGGGGGTTTTGAATGAGGAAATTCTGATTTTGCTTTGTTTTCTTTTTCAGAAATTCTGATTTATTTTAAGTTTGTAAATTCTGATTCCATTATTTAAGCTAAAATTCTGATTCATTTTAATTCTGATTTTAATAATTCTGGTTTCGATTAAAAACACAAAAATCAGAATTTATTCGAAAAATACATTTTTTTAATTTTTGTGTTTTTTCAAAAATTCTGATTTTATTTATTCTAATTTTTTGTGTTTTGTAAATAATTCTGGTCCAAATTAAAAACACAAAAAAAATCAGAATTTGTTTGAAAAATACATTTTTCTTTTGTTGATTTTTTTTGTATTTTTCCTTTTCTTTCCTTCCGTATTTTACTCATTTTTTTTAAATTTTAGAACCAATTTTCTAC
The DNA here is from genome assembly GCA_963681835.1 of Meloidogyne enterolobii. Classification (NCBI taxonomy): domain Eukaryota; kingdom Metazoa; phylum Nematoda; class Chromadorea; order Rhabditida; family Meloidogynidae; genus Meloidogyne; species Meloidogyne enterolobii. The sequence continues at coordinate 801,883 of CAVMJV010000018.1, forward strand.
ACGGATAATTTAAAGGAATTATCAATTTATAAAGACAAATATTCTCTTTGTTTTGAAGTTGAATTACCCCCTTTTGGATTAATTACTTTAAATGTTTTGGAAAGTGAAAATGTTGAAAATAAAGTTAAATTACAAACTTTTAAAACAAATATTGAATCGAGGTAGGTTTTTTTTAATTTTGTTAAATTGTATTGGGGGTTGTATTTTTTGGGACTCGTTCAGGAATCAATCATAAGCATCCTAGCAGTATATAATAGGGACGTAGCCAGAGAATCGGGTTTCAGGGAGTGCACCAAAATTTTGGTATTTCGGCGTTTTGAACACAGATTTTGTTGCTCATATAGACAAAATTTTTGAAATTTGAAGGTTGAAAGCGGAAAAATCTCATTTTTCCGATCATCTTTTGCCCAGTATTTTTTCCTTTTCCCCATTTCAGGGGGTGGTCTATAGCCCTAGAAGCCCCCTGGCTATGCTCTTGGTATATAGAGGGATCAATTTAAGACAAACCCTTATCTCCGACTTTTCAATCTACCTAATATTTTTACTATAAACACTTCTTTTTTAACTTTAACATTAATTTTGTCAGAAAAAAATTAAAGTAAAATTTTACTAGATTATTTGAATTAACCTCAATTAAAGAAAATCAACAACAATTATATCTGTCAAATAATTACATAAAATCATTTTTCGATCCAATAACTGGTTACCTTAAGGTTTTTAAATTTTAAAAATTTTTATTTAAACAAAAAATAATCTTTTAAGTCCATTAAAGACAATAATGGGGAAGAATTGGATATTTTTCTTTCTTTTGTTCGTTATGGGGCGAGAGGGAAAAATCCCGGTAATTTTTTAAAATTATTTTCAAAAATTATTTTTTAATTTTAAAGCAAGAACGGATGGAGGCGATTCTTTGTCTGGAGCTTACCTTTTCCTTCCTGACGGCCCAGCTGTTGAATTGGAATCAAATAAAAATCAATTTGTAATTGTTAAAGGAATTGTTAGAGAATATATTTTTGTAAATGGTTGGTATTTAATTATTGAATTAATTAATTTGGGGAAATCTTTTTTTGTCATTTGGGTTATTTTGTTTGTGAAAATGTACATTTTTCGATATAAAAAATAAATTAAAAAATTATTGAAATGACAGCCTGTCTTGAAGTGTTGGCTGAAATCCCTGACATATTTTTTGAATGATTTTGAGATTGTGCAGGATTAGGGCTTCAATAATTTTTTTTGATTTTATATCTTCAATTCTCTTACCCCCTTTTTAGCTCTTATGTTTATTTTCTAAAAAAATCTCTAATTTAAAGGTCCCCCAGATTTCGGAATTAATCACCAATTAATTTTGGATAAAAATTCAAAAACCTTTACTTTATTAAATCATGTCAATATGGAATCTTCTTGGTTATCTAAATCATCTAAAAGTTCAAAAAATTTTGAATTAGCCATGAAACTTAAAATTCCTTCAATTAAACAAGACAATTTTTATACAGATTTGAATGGGTTTCAGGTTTTTTTAATTAAATTAAAAAAAATAATTTTAACAAAAAAAGATGATAAGACGTCGAAAACAAAATAATTTACCTCTCCAAGCCCATTTTTACCCAATGCCTGGATCTGCTTTTATTGAAAATTCGAATGATATTCGTGTTTCTCTTTATGGAAGGCAAGCTTTGGGTGTTGCTAGTTTGGAATTGGGTTATATTTTAATTAAATTATTTTAAAAATTTTATAGGCGAAATTCAAGTAATGTTAGACCGTAGATTATTACAAGATGATGATTTGGGACTTGGACAGGTTTTTTTGTTTGAAATTAATTTTATTTGTGAGTCGTGGGAATTTTAAATTTTGATTGTAATTCTAGTTTTTTCAAGTTTGTAATGGGGTTGTTGGCGACCGACTAGTTTTTCCCTGTGGCGGCTCAAAGAGAAAAATAAGAGCTTTTGACTAGGGTTGCAAGCTTGCTCGACCAAAACTCGAAAGATAGAGCGAGTCGAGGCTTTTCAGCTCGAAAACGAACCGAATCGGAAAAAACTAAGCTCGAAAATGCACCTAGCGTCGGCTCTACCGAAAACGGCAACCCTACTTTTGAGCCTAAACTGGGAGAAATTAACTGGTCTCCAACAACCCTAATTTGTAAGTAAACCCGATTTAGTTTCCTCCTTGTTTTTAACTTAAATTTTTAAATTTAAAATTTCTCAGTTTTAAAATAAAATTTTAAAAAAATTTCAGGCAGTAGATGACAATATTAGGGCAGAAAGCCAATTTCTCTTAAATATTGAAAGATTTACTGCTACGAGGTCTGTCTCAAATGACACTGTTGGATTTCACTCTTTATTAGGAGAATATGCTTCTCTCAAACTTCTCTATCCACCAATTATTCTTTTTAGCCAAAAAAGTAATTTTTAATAATTTTTTTTTCTAAAATTAAAAATTCATTTTTAAAGCTTCATTGCCTACAAATTCATTTTCTGGCCTTAAAAATCCATTCCCTTGTGACATTCACCCCGTCGCTTTTCGAACACTTAGCGAGTCAACAATTTATGGATTGAGAAACACAATAAGAGATACTTCTCCAAAATATGAGGCTGCTTTGGTATTGAGAAGATTTGGAATTGAATGTACTTTGGATTCTTCTCTTGATGATAACAATTGTGGAGTAAATACTTTGAAGGGAGGAGAGTTCAATTTATCGGATATTTTCATCCAAACGCCAAAGTCATTTAATAAAGGAACCCTAACTTTGTTAGAAGATACAAAAAATGATACCTCAAATGACAACGGAAAATTAAATATGGAACCAATGGAGGTGCTAACAGTTAAAGTATCATTTTAATTTATTTTCTATAAATTCTTCTCTGGTCAATATTTTATTTTAAATTATCTAATTCTTTTATTTATTCTCAAATGTAAAAATTTCCCAAAAATTTTCTTGAAACTTCCTTAGGAGGAATTATGTATTAACAAGGTCTGAGCAAAATTTAAAAACGGAAAATTTAAAGACGGAAAAAGGAAGGAACGAAAAATAGAACCGACGGGGAACGAGAATCTGCACAGCCTTGTTAATTTGTTATATGTACTATTCACTTATTTCTGCAAAAAATTCGGGTTAACTTACGTCCTTAGGTCAATAATTATGTATTTCTTGTAAAATTTAGGGAATTTTAGTAGTAGATAGAACTCGTTTAATTTTAATATTTTCTTTAAATAAATTGCTTTATTTTCTTTTGTATTTTTTGTCAAATTTCAAAAAATGTTTCAAATAAATAAAGGTATTTTAGATTCTTTCCCTTCAACAAAATATAATTTAACTTTCAACATCTTTTTTCTTTCTCCCTCTTTTAGGTTTAATATTAACAGGTTCCTCTTCATTAATTAAATCTAATTTTCCACTACACAAATCATTTAATTTGGCTATTTGAGCGGCTACTCTTTTAACATTTTCCTCTACTTTGAAGTATGGCTCTTTAAAATTAAAATAGTAAATAAGGTTTTTTCGTGAGTTTAGTTATATACAAACCAGGGATCTAGCCGACAAAAATTAGATTCCCGACCCAAAAAACGTCGAGAATTCCCGATTTTGGAGGACTTACGTATTTTGTCCAATTTCTCTGCCTCTTCAGCAAAATTTTCGACATCCAAATCTAAAGCAACACTTTCAACAGTTTTGTAATGTCTTTGTAACATTGGATTAAAAAATTGATCAGGCTCAAAACGAGTCGTTAATTTATCAACAAATTCTTCTGCCGCCAAAATTTGTTGTTCTTTAATATTTTCAGAGGAACAAATAACACTAGCTGGAATTGGTGGGGGTTTGTAACGATCAAAAGCTCTCAAATCTCTAGCTTCTTCAGTAAACGGTAATTCGAGTAAATGAAATCCTTCATATAAATGTTCGCTAAGAGAATTCTGAAAATTATTAAAAAATGTATTTTTGCTATAAAAATACAAAAATCAGAATTCTGATTGTATTTTTCTTTAAAAACACAAAAATCGGAATTCAAAAATCAGAATGTATTTTTCAATAAAAATACAAGCAGAAATTCTGATTTTTATTAAAATACAACTTTATAATTAAAACACAAAATATTCTGATTGTATTTTAAATAAATTCTGATTTTTATTAAAATACAACTTTATAATTAAAACACAAAATATTCTGATTGTATTTTAAATAAATTCTGATTTTTATTAAATAAACACAAACATTTCCTTCATTTCCCTCTCCCATTGATTGAGGAACTAAAGCACAAATTTGAGGTGTTGTATTTGGTTTTTGTGTATATCTAACTAGTATAAAAAGATTTCTTTCCAAACATTGCTTTAATAATACTCTGTAGAGAATAGAACTTCCAGAAACTAACTGAAAAGAAGGGGAATTTTGATTTAAGGAAAAACACATTTTCTTCTGATTTTTAAAGGAAAGAAAATACAAACATCATCAAGAGGGTAAATAAACTTTGCTGGGCTCATTCTATGTGAAGGCTTTAATAAATGTAAAGGTTTAAATCCAATAACTGTTATCCCTTAATTTAAATAAATTTAAAAAAATTTCCAAAAATTTCTTTACCAGGCCGGTCAAATCGTCTCAATTTCTCCAATTCTTCTCTATCCAAAACAACATTAACACCCCCAACATTTTTAGAAAAATTAATTTCTCCTTCAAAATTTTCATTATTTAAATATTCCTGTATTTCTCCATTATTTTCTTCTTCCCCGTCTTTTGTTGAATTTCCTTCTAAATCCTCTTTTGGTAAATAATGAGTTCTGCATTCTACTCTGAAATAATAAAAATTCTGAAAAATATATTCTGGTTATTAAAAATTCTGATTTTTTTGATCAGAATTTTTATAAAAAACACAAGAATATTCTGATATAAATAAAATACAAAATATTCTGGTTATTTAAAATTAAGTTCTGATTTTTTGTTAAACAAACCAAACAAATCAGAATTTTATTAAAACAAAAACACAATAAATTCTGGTACATTTTTATTGTTGTAATTAATTAATCAGAATTTTTAATTAATTAATCAGAATTTTATATAAGAAAATATATGAGGCATTGATTTATTATAAAAACAATTCTGACCTTTCATTTGTTTCAGAATCCATAAGAATTGCTGCAGGTTTTCCTTGGGGTTTAATTAAATGATATAATCCAACAGCTAATTTTAAACCATCCCCAAGATCAAAAGGTAGTGAAGTAGTTGAACGTAATGAATAATTTTTGAAAAAGAAAAAACTTAAAAGAAATTTTTAAAAAAATAAAAAAAAACTCTTAACTGTTTACTAATTTCTTCAAAACTTGAAAAACGAGAAAATGTTGGATCTAATTGTTTCTAAAAATAAATTTTATTTTAACAAAAAATTATTTAATTTAATTTAACCCAAAATTGTGTAGCTTCATTCTCTTCAATTTTATTTTCAATTAACAAAACTTTAATTTCCGTCCCAATAAATTTAATATCCAAACAAATTCGTTTTTTACAACTTTGCTAAAAAATTTACAAAAAATTAAAAGGAATATTTCTAAAACTCGACCTGAATTTCTTCATCAATTTGTTCCTTGTCTGTAGTAACTATTGTAATTTCTTTCGCAAAATTTTACCACTAAAAATATAAAAAAATTAATTAGTCAATAAAACATGTTTTTAAGCCAAAAACATGTTTGTAAGAATAAAATTTTCAAATAAAATACTAAAACATGTTTGCCAAACAAATGTTTTTGAAAAGAAAAACAAACATGTTTTAAGTTAGAGAAATATAAAACATGTTTATTTGATTAAAACATGTTGTTTAAGAAAAAACATGTTTAATAGAACAAGTTTATTTTTAAACAACCTAATAAACTAAACAAGTTTATTTAAAACAAGTTGGAAAAACTTAAAAACATGTTTTTCCTTTAAAGTTTAAAACATGTTTGTTTGTTTAAGTTTTAGACAAACATGTCTTCCCTATTTTAACACAAACATTAAAACATATAAAAACATACGAGTGTGTAAGCATACTTTGACACAAAAAGAAAAGTTCTGCCCAATTACTCATACCAGAATCACCCAATTTTGGTAAAAGAAATTCTTTTAAATTATCACAATTGATAATCTCATCAAGTTTTTTAACATATTCAGCATCAGTTACCCCCAATTCTTTATCAGTAAAAATACAGTCAATTTTGTGTGTATTGTTTGAATTGCTTGTATTTACAAAAATAACAGAACATAATTCACTTAAATCCCCCATACAACAAATTTTATTTATTTGATCACGAACTGCCTTTAAAAAATTTTTTTTGACAAATTAAAAAATAAATGTAAACTTTTAAAGCTAAACGAAAACGCCATTCCCCCTCCAAAAACATATGTTCCCCATAATCTACAACAAACAATTTTGCTTTATTTCCGCCATCATAAATTAAAGCTTCTTCATTTTCTTGTTGTTCCCATTCCATTTTATATGCTTTGTTTTTAAAGTAAAATATTTAAACAAATCTGTTAAAACAAAACAAGTTTATTTAAATAGAAAACATTTTAGAGCATGTTTTTCTATACACTAAAAACATTTTAAAACATGTTTAGATACTAAAAACATGTTTTTCTTTAACAAAACATTGTTTGAAACATGTTTATGTGTTCAAAAAAAGACAAACATGTTTTTAAACCTAAAATATCAAAACAAACAAATTAAAACAAATAAAGATAGAAATAAACTTTGTAAGAAAAACAACAAAATATTATTGCTAAAATATTTATTTGGTTATGCTAGGTAACAAAAGAAAAATATAAAATGTTTTAAAACAGGGCTCCGATTCGTACTTTTTTAAAAGTATTGTACTTTTTTATCGACCTTCGTACTTCCGAAATTGAATTTGTACTTTTTTGAAAGTATGTACTTTTTTATAAACATTTTTGAAAAAACGAAGAAATCTGGCTTAAGGACCTCCAAAATTCTCAAAATTTTCGCCTGCGGCGCAAAAAATGGAAGAAATCTGGCTTAAGGACCTCCAAAATTCTTAAAATTTTCGCCTGCGGCGCTGAAAAAGAAGAAATCTGGCTTCTTAGGCTCCAAATTTCAAAAAATTTTCGCCTGCGGCGCTTCTCAATGGCAAACATTCAATGGACGAAAGAAAGAAACTCGCTTGAGGTTAAGACTGTCAGAGCTTTGCTTCATGTGACAGCAAATTTTGACATGTCATGCAATGAAATGCACAAAATGCTCAGTTGAAACAAGAAATTATTAGAAAAGATTAATTTAGGAGAGAAATATAAAATATCTGATCACGAATAAATATTTTCAAATTTAATTTTGAGTGTACTTTTTATTTGTAAATTTTCTCCCTATGTACTTTTTTTACAAGATTTTGATACTTATGAGTGGCATTTTGTCGATCGGAGCCCTGTTTTAAAATAAAGAAGAAAAAAAACAGTTAAAAGTTCAATTATAATACAAGAAATATTTAAAAGGATTTTCTCTAGTTATTAAGAGAATAATTCCTCTTTATAACCAAAGTTAAAAATTTATTTGTTTGTTTTATCACTAAGCAAATGCCCCCAATAAAAATTTCCACTAAAAAATTTTTTTTCTAAAATTTTCAAAATTACCTCAACAAACAAATAAAAATTGCGACAAGGCATATATAAATAAATAATATTCCCCACAAAAAACCCGAAAATCCCAAAAAAATCTTTTTTTTTCAAATAAATCATTACAACCTTCCCCTCTATTCATTTCGATTATCTACAGGCTGGTTATCTTCAGCACCCCAATTAAATCCACCTGGTCTTTGTTCAGGAGGTATACGTACCAATGGAGGAGGATCAAATAAACGTTTGAGAATGTTGGGGGTTTGAAGTACTCGAAAACCTCCGGGTTGGTTAGGAAATATATCTTCTAAGAAAAAGTAAAGATGACCACAAGCAATACCTTTAAAATTTGAGAGAATAAATTTTAAAAGAAGACAAACCAAAAACATCCACCATTGCATTCTGACCAAGTAAAAGTGAAAAGAAGAGCAAAACCCAAGGCTATAAAAAAAGGAAGAATCAACAAATTTTGTCTTTTTCTGTATTTTCATGCTTATTACAAAGCACTCCAATCGTGGTGGAGTGCCCCCCCTTGGAGCCGTTGAAAATAGCCGACAAATCCCCTCCCTTCGGAAAATAGGTTCTGGGGGTAACCGTCCGATCTGGTGTGTTGTGTAACAAATTGGTATATAATAAACATTTCCCGAATTTTTGCTGGATTGTGTCAAACACAAAATTAACCAAATCCGGAAAGGAATTAATTTTAAAATTAATTTAAAAAACCAAGTATGGAGCAGAAAAAGAGAAAATTCCAAAAAAGTTCATTCCAACAAAAGGATTTCTTCTACTCCAAACATATACAAGCATTATTGTGAATGCGTGACCAAGAAAAACCAAATGAACGAAACAGGCAGAAATTATCTTTAAAAAAGAATAATTTAAAAAAAAAACAACAAAAAACAAACCATAAATATCCATCCAAAAAGAAACATAAAAATGAAATCGGCAGTTTTTCCACGAAAAGAGCCTTCTTCTAACATTGAACAATGCCTTTAAATTTTTAAATATTTATTCCATGAAATGGACAAAAAAGGGATTCCCTATATCCGAGTAAAATGAATATAATTTTTTAAAGTATGCGAGATCCACAAATAAGTCGATAAAATCTGAAACAAGTGATTATAGACATTTCAAACATGAGGGGAAAGAAAGGAAGTTTGGATAAGATATAATTTTCCCCTTCAATTTTTAACTATTCAAAGTCTCCATTTCCTTTAAGGAAAAATTTTCTTTAAAAATTAACCTATATGTGAATATCATGTTGAAGAGAAAAGTAAATCCAATTGATCCAAAATAGCAAAAGGAAGTAAACAACCGCCACCACTTTAAAAATTAAAAGAAAATTTTTAATAAAAAATTAAAAACCTGTAATTCGTGGATAATTAAATGCCAATTAAAATACAAGTGGAAGGGCGTCACAAAATCTAATTGAACTGCTAATGTACACAAAACACATGCAGTGCTGTAGGCCCTCGTTACCTTTAAAAATAAAATATACAATTATTCACCGCTTTTTTCAAAAAAATCCTAAAACATTCGACCTTTTAAAATTAATTAGAAAGAGGGGGTGATGTTTGAGTGTGAGAAAAATATAGGGAGGATGCGTCTGAAAGTGTAGTACCCCTATAAACCAACGATTGAATAAGTGAGACGTAAGGCTCATAGACAATAAATCGTCGGATCAAAAAATTAACCGACTCTAAACTACTCTTAAAGCCAAGGGAAATATTTGAAGGAATAAAACCCATCCATCCCCTATTCACAATTTTTAAAATAAATTTACCGGGGGCATCTCCTGATAGGCTTGCAAAAGAGGTTGCATCTTTTATAAAAAATTAGTTTTAAAAAATCTACAAATTAATATATAAAAATAAAAAATGATAGAAAAACATTCCTCAAAAAACAAAATTTTCAAAAAATAAAATTTATTCAAACTTCCAAAAAACAAAATAAAAATTAAAAAAAAACAAACAAAAAATAACTCTTTCTTTTCTCACTTTCAAGGAGTAATAATTGAAGATTTAACAGTATTCAATTGTAATAAATCAGCCAAAATTTTATTAAGTCTTCCAACCATTTTACTCGAATCTTTTAAAAGACCAGCAGAAATTAAAGCATTATCGTAAACTTGTTCAGATATTTTTAATGCCAATTCTGGCTCTTTTTTATAAAGTTTTTGTAATCCTTGAATTAAAGGGTGGGTGAAGTTGACATGAAGTACTGGATTTAAATAAACTAAATGTTCCATCTGAATTTTTGAAAAAAATAATTTAAATAGAAATACGGAATTTTAAACAATTTTTGTTTTCAAAATAATGGATACCCAATCCAGAAAAATTTGGGGAAAAAATTTAAACAGCCCGATAACTATCATAGAGGAAATGAAAATTGAGGTATGATGTTACATAAGATAAACTAAAGCTTGAAATACCAAATCAACACCAGGCTCTATATTTTTTGTTACTTATCTATGTACATCTTAAGAATGGGTGGGGTTTTGTTCCGACAATAGGGAATGTTATTCCAGCTGAATTTTCGCTGGAAAAACTTTTCCCCGTTGTCAAAACAACACCTCCCGTGATTGGAACAGCCTTCCCCATCGACGGAACAACATCCTCCGTTGTCGGAAAATGATTAGGTTCTCTCAAATTAAGTTTAATATAAATTAACCTCTTTAATTTGAGCAATTCGAAGCATATGTCTTGCCGCACCAGCATCAGAAGAAATTGTTATCTATTAAAATATAATTAATTTAAAATTTCAAAAAAAACCATAAAAGGATGTTCTGATTGGCTTGTGTTTGGTTTAACATCAGTAACACGTACTGAACCGAGTGAATCTTTTAGCCAGGTAAGAAACTCTGCAAAGAAAATTAATAAAAAAATTATGAAAAGTCAGTAGAATGAATTCATTTATTACACAATCTAAATTAAATTTTGGCCCACTGATATTATTACCAAGACAAATATCAATCTGTGTGATCCGGCAAATGTCCAGTTGATGTCCTATCCGAAAATGGGTCTTTTAGCCATGTAAGCAAGTAAGATAAGAAAAAAATGAACGAGCGCCACTCCAAGAAGAAAAAATGGAAAAAGGAAGAAAAGTATGTCTTACCTGTCCAATATGCGAACAGGTAGGACATCAACTGGACATTTGCCGTGTGATCTCCCCTTCCCCCTCTCGCCCCAAATGTTATCTCAAAAAATATTTTTAAAAACTTCCAAACCTTTTTTAACTGGATCTCTTGTAACTTCTTTGCTTTCATCCTTTGATACTCCTTCATCTTTAACCCATTGTTCGATTGATAGAATTTGTTTCATATGAAATTGAGGCATTGCAAGGAAGACAAGTTCATCTGCTGGGTCAGTAAGGAAAAGAACTTCAAATCTTTTATCAAACATTTCATAATATGGAGAAGTCTCGGCCAATTGACGACTTTAAAAAACAAAAACTTTTCTTTTCCTTCAAAAAATTTCAAAAAAAAACCTGGGAGCATAAAGATAGTAAATACATTTTTGGTCAGTTTGCATTCTCTCAACATATTCAGATAAAGAAGTCGAAGTGCCAGAACGCGTATTAGATGATTCAAACAACAAAAGCTGTGCAATATCTTCCTAAAAAATTAATTTATAAATTAAAAAATGTCTTGCCTAGATTCTAAAAAATTTTGTTTTTAATAATTAATGAAGGAGGGATATGTAGGTAATATATCCAACAAGGATATTAACACAGAAATAATTAATTCTCATTTTACAGGTTAAATGTATTTTAAGGATACATATTAAGGAAATTAAAAGAATAACCCCTAAATGTATTTTACAGTTAAAATGAATTATTCTAAGGAATCTCTTCAAAAAATAAATTAAATATTAGTACACGTCAACATAAACAAAAGGAAAAAATTATGTACGTCAGAGTATTGCCAAAAAATTATTTTAAAAAATTAAAAAGACCTAAAAATTATCAAAAAAATTTACCTTTGTTTGATTTGATTGATCAGTCAGAATTCCTTCCTAAAAAACGAAAAAAAGAATAAAAATATTCTTAGAAAACTTCTTACTTTAAGAAATAAAGAATAACCCTTATAAAATTCAGTATATTTAATTCTGTCCTTTTTGAGTTGCTCGACAAGAAAATGAATACAACGGTCTTTAAGTATATTTCTTATTTTTCTGAAAATTTTTAAAAATTTATTTAAAATTATTTTTTTAATTTAGTTACTCAATAATAAGATCCATTTGAAGCATTTCTCTAGACAAATTCAAAGGAATGTCCTGAAAAAGAAAGAAATCAAACTTGTATTTAAAATTTTTTTTATTCTAAATATGGAGATACTAGTGATGCTCGGGAGAAGAAAAAACCCGGGAATCGGGAAACGGGAGTCGGGTCGGGAAATGACCTCGGGAGTCGGGATCGGGAGTCGGGAATTAGCAATAAAAAATTTTTCAAAAATTTAAAAAATTTTTGGCGCCTTCGGCGCCAAAAATTCCGTTTTTTTGCACCATAGGCAAAAATATTGAAAATTTTGGAAGGTAAAGAAGCCTTACTAGCGCCGCAGGCGAAAATTTTGAGAATTTTTAGGTCAAGAAGTCTGATTTTTTCCATTTTTTGCGCCGCAGCCAAAAATTTTGACTCTCATTTGAGTGAAATAGAAAGGGGTCTTGAACGATCTTTAAGGGTAACTTAAGAGTTTATTTCCCCGATTATTTGGAAAGATAAGCCAACAGCCTGTCCAAAAAACCTAGTAACCGCAGAGATAATCAGTGTTGGGTATTGCTGGGGGCTTTTTCTTTGAGCCAGAGCCCAGCTTTGATTTATATTTGTTGTCATTGGCCTTAAGTCTTTAGAATCTCTCAATTGGAGTGAAATAGAGGAAAAGTGAAACAGAGAAAAATATTAGCCAAAAAATACTAGCATATCTAAAAATACTAGCCACATATCTCTTTATATCCACTCAATAGTATTATCACCCCCTATGCAACATTAATCATCCATTGATATCTCTCTTTATTACTGCAAATCCCTCGTTATCTCTTTAAATTCACCATGATCCTAGTAAATCACCGAAATCTTCTATACTACAACTCCAGAGATTCTTCAATTTTCAGCGCCGCAGGCGAAAATTTTGAGGATTTTGGAAGATCCTTAAGCCAAAAATCTTCCCTTTTCCGCGCCGCAGGCGAAAATTTTGGGAAGTTTAGAAGACCAAGAGGTCAGATTTCTTCATTTTTTCTAAATGAAAATATAATTTTGTCAGAAAAATTCATTCTTAGGGGTGTAAAAATTTCCCGACTTAGTCGGGAATTGACACCGGGAGTCGGGATCGGGAGGCCAAAAACTCGGGAAATTTTCCCGAGTCGGGAGTCGGGATCGGGATACCCGAGCATCACTAGGAGATACATAGGGAAAATTATAGTGACAAGGGAGCATCGTCTACTGTAATCGCGAATTTGAAATATTTTTTGATACCATTCGATAGAGGACTCCCGATTTCCTATTACAAAGTGACATCCGTTTTATTGAAAAATGACTTTGGACCGAGTTATTGTCGTTCAAAGTTTCAGTCCTTGGGAGTAGTTGAGAATAAAGAAGAGGGTAAAGTAGCGAGCTTTTTCTTTTATTCGCTCTCCTTGCTTTATTCGCAATGCCTTACAATGATGAGAAATTTAAAAAAAAACCTCAGAATCGACTACTCCAATCAAAAATCTCAAAAAACGAGGCAACAATTCTTTAGCATTTGGTTTTATAAGAACTCTTTGATTATACAGAGAAATGCCTGTTTCATGTTGAGAATCAGCAGAAAATTCAAATTGAGAAACTTTTTTTGAAGGAACTTTAAAATAAAAATTTAAAGATTAATTTTAAATTTAGAAAAAACCATAAAAAAGTGCTCGGATATTTATTGGAAAATCTGTTTGATATTGAAATGTATATTGAGGACGATCATCTTTTAAATGAGGATGGTGTGTTGTAACTAGATGCCTGAAAAATTATTAAAGTTAATATATTGAATTAAAGCAGATAGACACAAAACTAAGAAAATTTTAGGGGAATTCACGAAAAATATAGAATTAAAAAAATCATTTTTCCCTATATCCAATAAAATTTTAGTAACGTGAATTTAAAATAAGCAACACAAAATAATCAGACAAAAAATCAATGGAAAAATCTGACATTAGAGTCAAATTTTAATTTAAAAAAAATCCAAAATGTCAGAGGCGTAATCGTTTCAAAATTTTGTAGGCCTAGAATTGTATAAATTTCTATATAACTTACTTGAATAATGTATCATGCATTTCCTGTGTTGTTTCGCCTGGTTTCATCATCCAAAGGGCCGACATCACATTAATTCTTTCTCCATTTAAAAATATTGGAACAGATATAAAATATGAATATCTATTTAAAAATAATTTTAAAAAATAATAAAAAACAAAGATAAACTTGTTAATAACATCAGCAACTTTTTCTGCTTGGACAAATTTAGCAGCTTCAGAATCTTTTAACCACAATTCGATTTTTGTTCCGATTTGGGTTGTTGAATCTTCCTCAACTTCGAATTGTTTTCCACCAGACCAAGTCCAAACATGTCCTGTTGGTTCATCCACTTTTCGGGTTGTTACACGAACTTTGTCACTAAAACAAGTTTAAAATGTAAAAATAAAAAAAAACCTGACAACGAATGCTGAATAGAAACCAACACCAAATTGGCCTATAAAAGATTAATTTAGGTAAAAAAGAATAATAAATATGGCTGTGAAATTATAAAAAAGTAAAAAATTGCCTGCCTAGAGAGTTGTCTTTATCATTAAAATATTACCAAAATAAACTAACTCAACAACAACTTTAATAATGTAATTTTGCTTCAGAAATTCAAATAAGAATAATAAAAATAATAGTAATTACGAGCCTTCCCCTTTTTTTCCGTTCCTAAAATTGTAGAAAATGGTCAAATTTTCTTCTTCTGTTGCATATGCCATAGGGCAAATCGAGGAAGGAGAAAATCTGACCAAGAGAACAGGATGGAATTAACAAGACAATTAAAACGATAAATTTTATTCAATTATTTAAATACCTATAAGTGATTCCGCTTTTTCCTCATCAGAACGGAAAGATTTTGAACCAGACTTTGCTATAGTACCCAATAATCCGACTAATTCCTCCTCATTCATTCCAATACCTTCAAATAAAAAATAATTTTAAAATATTTTCAGACAAAAAAACCTGTATCCGTAAAAACTAATTTTCGATTTTTAACATCACAATCAATCCGTATCTCGAAGGGAATTTCTTGAACAGGACCGGCCTTATCGCCCATTTCAAGATATCTGCGCTTTTCCAAGGCATCAGAAGCATTAGCAATTAATTCTCTTATGAAAACCTAAAAAAAGTGAAAAGATAGATAAATGAATTTAAATGGTAAAGAAAATTGTCGATTCTTGAATGGAAAATTCGAAAATAGACAAACCCTCAACCCCTTTAAACAGATAAAATTGAACAAAATACAAACCAAAAATTAAAAAATCTAAATTAAAATAAACCTCTTGATCCGAATATAAAGATTTCGCAACAATATCCAAAAGACTATCAATTTCAGCCTGAAACTCAAACTTTTTCGCAGCCCCAACAGAAGCATAATTTCTTTGAATGTTAGGCAAAATATTTAAATAATTCTTGTTTGCTAAAAGACGAAAAACTTGACGAGATCTTAATCCAAAATAAATCGATCGCCTTAACATTTTATTTTTGTAAATAATCTAAAAAAATTAAATTGTTTTTAGTGAAGTTGAATAAAAATACATACATTTTTGCCTTAATAAAAACACAAAAAATTAATTCAATAAGGCTAATAAATTTATGTGTTTATAAAAATTAATTATTAAAATAGGGGAAAATCGATAATAAAAATCACGATAAAAAATTTAATTATTTTTAAATTATAGTCAATTAATTTTTGTAAATATTCCAGTCATTATTAAACATTTAAATATATAGTACATACATTTTTTGTAATTAGATTTGTATTTTTGTGTATTTCTTGCTGATTATTTTAGTCAAATAATTCTGAAAAATACAAAAATCAGAATTCTGATTTTCTTAAAAATACAAAAAAGCCTTTAAAAAGGAAGTAATTTATAGGGGATTTTATTTAAAATGTCTTTAGTTTTTGCCTTCATTCGAATATACTTTGCCAAATTAAATTCAATTAAAAGATTGTAAAGAATTGATTTGTCTTGTTTTGTTAATTCTAAACTTTTTGCAACAACTTCTGGTGTTATATATTTTGAAAGGATTAATAATTGATTTATATCTGTTATTACTGAAACTACAAAATCCATAACAGATTCATCTGAAGGAAATACTCTTTTTCCTAAAATTTTTTTAAATTAAAGGAAAAATAATTATTTGTAAACTAAGGTTGGCAGATAGTTGACAATCTTCGGATATCCGGATCCGATATCCGAACCAAAAATTTCAGAATATCCGGCCTTTTTTCGGATCCGGATTCGCCAACCTTACTATTGTAAATGACACTTGACGGGTCAGAAATTAATTAAATTTCCTAAAATTCCCCCAAGTTCTCCGCAGATGTCGGTATTCAAGTATCCTCTACCACCTCCTCTCAAATAAAATCTCTCAAAATTACCTGCTAATTGTCTCAATAAAAATCCTCTATATTCTCGACATTTAATCCGATGATTATTTAAATCTATAATAATCATTTCATGTTTAGCATTTTTATCACTTAAATTTAAAGACAATTCTTTATCACAAGATACTCCAGATAATTGATGTTCTGTTATTACTTGCTCTAATCTTTAAAAAAATTTAAATATTAAATATAATTGTATTTTCTTCAGAAAACACATCAGAATTTTACCAAAAACACAAATCAGAACCCCTCAATAAAACAAAAATACACAATTAAAAATCAGAATTCTTTGAAAGGAACATCGTTTACTGGCAGTGCAAATTTGATAATTTTTTGGTACCATTCGATAGAAACAAGAAAACGGATTACTCCACAATAGTAAGTCGAGGGTCCTCTATCGAATGGCACTAAAAAATTATCAAATTCGCACTGACAGTAAACGATGTTCCCTTGTTAGAAAAATACAAATCAGAACCCCTCAACAAAACAAAAAATACATAATTAAAAATCAGAATTTTACTGAAAACACAAATCAGAATTCTGATAAAGCAAAAGCAAAATACCTTTCAATTTCTGAAGTCCATTGAACATTCTCAGTTCTCTTCACAACACGTAATTTATTAAGCTTCTCTAACAAATCCATACCCGTAGGTGTACGCTGTTGGGAAGCTAGAATTACAATCTTCTCCCCTGTCAATAATGGATAAACACACTAAAAGAAAAATTAAATTTTAAAAATTTCTAAAAAAAATTAAAAATACCCTAAGTAATCTAAAAGATAACGATTTTAGTGTATTTTCGTCTTTTTGTAAAGAATAGGAAGAAATAATAAAATTATTATTATTGTTATTATTTTCTTCCTCTTCCAATTTTTCTTGTTCTTGAAATTCTTTTTGTGAATTTGCACCAAAAACGCTTCTAAAAATTAAAAAAAGTTAAGTTTTGTATTTTTTAATTAAAATGCTTATTTGTTTTTGTATTTAAATAATTCTGATTTTATTAAAACAAAAATACAAATCAGAATTTTAACAACAAAACAAATAATTCTGACGAACAAAAATAAATGTTTTAATTTTATCAGAAGTTTTTGTGTTTAGTTAAAATTCTGATTTGTGTATTTTTGTTTTCCAGACTTTCCTTTTTGTATTTCTTTCGGTAATAGTAGTCTGTTTCGTACCCAGCACCTATTTTTCTGACCATTTTTTCATTGTTGTGCTCTTTCTCCCTTATTTTTTTATGAGGCAAAGTATTAAAAAGGATTATGATGCATTTTTTAATTTCACCTCAAAACAGGCATATTTCCAGAAAACATTAATCCTTCAACTGTAGATTTTTGTTGTTTAATAAATTGATTATAAGCATTCTTCAAAATATTAAAATAATTTTTCCCTGCCTTTAAAATTTATTTTTTAAATTAAAAAAACCAAACAAACACAAGGTGCAAGTTCCATTAAATCAACTAATTGTGCCATTTGTTTCCAACAAAGTATTCTAATAAATTTACGAAAATCCTCTTCTTTACATTCACATGTACAATTTGTATTTGTTATTTCTTCAAATCCTGTCATTTTTACAAGGAAACGATCATACCAAGATTTTGACTGAAACAAAAGAGAAATAAATTTTTGAAGTTTTGTATTTTAGTAATTAAAATCAGAATTAATTAAACAAACAAAAATACAAAACAGAATTCTGAAAAAATAAAAACACAAATTGGAAACAAATCAGAATTATTATAAAACAATGGAACACAAAATCTGAAATGGGAAAACAGAATTCTGAAAATCAGAATATCAACAAAACAAATCAAACCTTGCAACAAGACAAAAGACACAAATCAGAATTTTAGCAAAACACAAACAAAACACACAACAAAATATAATTAAAACAAAAATCAGAACTTAAACAAAACATAGAAAACACAAAGAATTTTTAAAATAAGAATCCCAACCAACAACATAACAAATATTAAAATACAAAACAAATACAAATTTACCTGTAACATAATTTCTTTAATTTTACTAGATAAAACAACAATTTGTTGAACATTTCCTGATGTAGAATAATAAGATTGGAAATTTGTTTTTTCACAATTATCAGCCAATTTAGAAGCAAAAGTAAGCATTGAATGAATATAATAACGATTACAGGAAAGTAAAGGTAAAAGAATTTCCATTGAAATTTGTCGAAAAATTAAAATTTGTTCGGGTGTTGGTTTTTGCTGAGGCAATACAAGTGATAGAGCAAATGGTCTCTAAATTAATTTTAAAAAAATTATTTAAACGTTAAAATCTGGTTCAGAAAGGACTAGACAGGGCTGGGCGAAATCTAAAAATAAAAAGCGAAATAAAATGTGAAATACGCGAAACAGCCCAGCCCTGTCATAGACAAAAAAGAAATGAAAATTTTCAACTCTAAAGATTCACATCATTAAAAAAATATTTTCTAAACCTGTAATGCTCTAGCAGTTATATCCAACATTGTAGCATATTGAGTTAAAACATAAACACCAAGTTGTTGATTGTAGGCTGAAGTAAAATTCCCATGAAAATTATCAGAACTCATTAACCAAAGGGAAAGTTCTTCGAGTAAATGATTCAAACAAGCATCTTCTGGATAAGAAAATAAAGGTCTAAAAAAGAAAAACAGATAAAATTTTTGAAGTTTAAATGAGGAAGTATTGCACATTAAAATATTAAAACGTTAGGATCTTAACTTTTGAAAAAAAATTTATAAAAAAGCTTACAAGCCTTCCGAACTCTGACCAATTTCAAATAAAAATTATATCAATTTTCGGCTTTTATTACCTTGACCCCCATCTCGGTTATAGGGTAGTAAGATGCAATAATTCTTCAAACATTTAAGAAAAATAAAAACCTTGGCCCAATAATCTGGCAAAATTCAACAAAAAGAATTATTGGTTTATCCAACGAACACACTCTATTCCACGGATCAGCAATAGTTTTTCCAAAAACCAAAAAATCGTCCATATATACTATTAAATTATTTATCTAAATATACAAAAATTCTTTTTAAAAAATCTAAACGTATTTGAAAAAAACGTTTTTACAGAAAAATTTTTTAAATTATAATTTTAAGTCGAATAAGTATATTTGTGTAGAGGGAAAAGAAAATAAATAAATTTATTTATAAATATAGTACAATTTCTTTACTGAATATGTAGAGGGGAATAATTCGTGTCGGGCTAACTCGACGAACAGACAAATCAAGGAACGATAAGTCAGGAAACAGACAAGTCAAGCAAAAGACAGGTTAAGGAACGACCAATTCAAGGAATGACCAACTCATTGAATATTTTAAAAATCGGAATTTTTTTGAAAAATCTGAATATTTAAAAAAATAAGAATTTAAAACAAATTAGAATACTTCAAAAAACGGAATTTAAAAAAAATTCTGAAAAATTCCGAATTTTAAAATATTCCATGAGTTGTTCATTCTTTGACCAAGTCATTCCTTGAATTGGTCGTTTCCCTAATTTGTCGTTCCTCGACTTGTCTGTTCCTTGAGTTGGTATTCTTTGAGTTAGCCCCCACACGAATAATTAATTTTAAAATATATATTTTCTTTTTTTTTGGCAGAAAAAAATGTTTAATAAAAAGAAAAAAAGGGAATAATAAATAAATAAAACACAAAATTGGGACTCAAAAATTTAAATTTTTTAAAATAAATTCCAAAGAATTTTTTGGAATAATTTAAAATTTTTTAAATATAAACCTATTTTTAATAGAAAAAGCACAAAATATTTTTTTTACGTTTCTATTCTTTTTTAAACTAAAATATAAATTAGAATCATCCAAACCATTTTTCAATTCTTGAAAATTGTCAATCTATAAATTGTTTGTATTAAATTATATAATTGGATATTAGATGTCGGACTGACAAGGGAAACTCACAAACTGTGAGTTAAAATTTTGTATTTTTTGGTACCAGTCAATAGGTACCATTCATTGATTTGCTCTAGAAAATTTTCGGCCTTTTTTGGCTAGTTTCATATTCCTAGGCAAATATGCCGAAAATTTTCTAGAGCAAATCGATGATTGGTACCTATCGATTGGTACCAAAAAAGTATAAAATTTTGACTCAAAGTTTGTGAGTTTCCCTTGTGAGTCGAGATCTCGATTCTCGAAAGACCCTCCAAGTCCGGTCTCCCTAATAATCCCCTTCATTTAAAAATTAATTTAGAAATTTTTAAACCAAAAAGTTTACTAAATCCCTCCCCTAAAAAATAAAATAATTAAAGTAATTATAAACCTCTCAGCTTCAGTTAAAATAAATTCGAGAATCTGGCCATAAGTAATCCTTAAATTAAAAAAATATATAAATTAAAATAATTAAATTAAAAAAAACATTCGAAAGGCTAAGTTTTGTGTAGGCTCTACAATTAAAGGCTGATTTTGAACTTCCTCCTGTCGTTCATCCACAGTTTTTCTTTTCCCGATATTATTTGATTTTCCCTTGTCTTGAGTTGTTTTAAAATTTCTTTCATCTGAGCAAAACATTGAAGGCCCGAAAATAATGGCAAGGTTGTGAATTTGCATTCTGTTCTGAATTAAAGAGAAAAAATGAGTTGCTGACTAAATGAAAAAAATTTTAAAAAGAAAATTTAAGCAAGAAAAGTTATCATAAAGGCCAGAAAGGGCCTAGTCACAGGGGGCTTCTGGGGCTATAGTCTCCTGAAATGGGGAAAAGTGAAAAATATTGGGAGAAAGACGATAGGAAAAATGAAATTTTTTCGCTTGACCTTCAAAATTCTCAAAATTTTCACCTGCGGACTGAAAATATACGATCAATAAAATTTGAGTACAAAACGCCAAAATCTTGGCGCACACCCCATCTAGCCCTCTTGAAATTGACCCCCTTGAAGGCCGGTTTAAACAAAAAAAAATCAATCCGAGGCATAAAATACAATGAAAAAATACAATGAAAAAATCTCCAAGCATTTAATTTTTTTAATTAAAATAAATTAATTTACCTTTCCAGAATGTGTTGCTACTCTAAAATTTAAATTTAAATAAATTAATTTAATAATTATTTAAAAAATCTATTTACTTATTGAGATGTAAAATTAAAACACGCAAAGTTTGTTTATTAACTTGTGGAAGTTTGTGAAGCAAATCATCTATACATTTAAATTTTTTTGAGCCAGAATCTCCTTTTTAAATTAAAAATTAAGAAAAATTAAATATTATAAAATTATTTTAATGAAAAAATTAAATGAATGTTTAACTTTAGATTAACGGAACACGAAAAAATCGGGAAAATAAAATCCAACAATAAGAAATAAAATACAGGTCTCTATGCATCTCAGACTTTCTCGATTTTTGACGTTTAAAATGAAAAAATTAATATAATATTACTTATAGCAGACATAAATTCTTTATGCATTGTAGCCGGAAAAATAGGTTCTTGAAGCTCCCGAAGAAATAATTTTAAAGCGCCACTGAGAACGTGAATATCCTCCTCACGTCTCATAGGTTCATAATTGTCTAAAATAAAATTTAAATTAAATAATTCCTTTCAAAATTTACCCTGATCAATTTGGCAACGAATTTTTTGAACAGAAGAAAGATTGCCATTTACTCGATAAAGACTTGAAAAAAAATAAAATTGATTGAATAAATTCGGTCGAAAAAAGAAAATTTTTTAGAACTGGACAAAATAACAATTTCAAAAAATTATTGCACCTTGCCGTCCTCGATGACACAAATTTAAAAATAATTTTAATTAGAGGGGCCAGCCTAATTACGAGAGATGTTGATGGTGAATAGGATGCCCAGAGGTAGCGCAACGAGCGGGGTGAATGATTATTGGTATACCACTTGGTCAGGTTTAAAGCCGACCGAACACTAGGCCATTGATTAATAGAGAACTAATAGAGAACATTCTTTCCAGAACCAAAGAAAACAAAAAAAAATTAAAGTATTTCCCAAAAAACTTAAATAAATAAAAACAAACCCATCACAATCAAGTCCTTTTTGTTCAATTAAAGTAGTTACTTCAGTTATAAATTTGGGGACTAACGACTTTTCTCTAAAACAAATTTCACTTAAAGTACTTCCAAATACTGGTTCTGCTAAAATTTAAAATAAATTTAAATTGAAAAATAATTAAAAAAAACGTTTATAAATTCCTCTCTCCCTAAGTGATTCCATTGAAGGTCGAGAACGGAAAAATCGCAAAAGCCTTTCAATAATTGTTGCCTTGGCAGGAGGGACAACTTCTACAGCATTATTATCCACAGAAGAAAAGTGATCGTCAGAAATTGCTTAAAATTTAAATAAAAAAAGAAAATTGGCATTATTCTTAAACTATAAGATTGTCTAAGCTGGTTTTCTAAATTTTGAAGGAAAAATATGAATTTGTATCCTTAACTGGTTCCATGCACATTTTTATAAAGAGTTGGCGGGGAGCTCCAAAATTATAAGGCTCGGCTTGTAATTTTTAGAGAGAGCTTGAAATCTCAAAACTAAAAAGGACCTGATTTTTCACTAAAAAA
This sequence comes from Meloidogyne enterolobii, assembly GCA_963681835.1. NCBI lineage: Eukaryota > Metazoa > Nematoda > Chromadorea > Rhabditida > Meloidogynidae > Meloidogyne > Meloidogyne enterolobii. The sequence goes on from CAVMJV010000018.1 coordinate 824,632, forward strand.
CCTAGATTTCATTTCTTTTAAAATTTATTTTCTTAAAATTAAAGAATAAATAATATGAAGAGGATATAATAGAAGTAGCCAACAATTACAATCAAATATCACAAATAAAATTAAATTTACCAATACTTTTGGTTGAGGAAGGCTTCAAACGTGATTTTATAGAATTGTGAAGTGTTGACTTTCCAATTCCAAAAGTACTACTTGCAGAATCGCGTTTGTGCCGAATTGAACGTTGAAGACTTCCATTCCAATCACAAATAATTTTATTTGAAGAAATTTTTAAAGCAGGCTAAAGAAAATTTTTTGAAAAGAAAATAAAAAATAAAAAAAAACTGCAGAAATTATTGCTTGACGTAAAGCATAAAACCAATCATTTATTTCTTCTTCATTACTACAAAAATTATATTCTGTTTTTGATGGAAGTAAAAGCTAAAAAAAAATTTTTAGAAATAAATTTAAAAAAATTGTTTAACCGAAATTATGTGCTTCCTTCTCTTATCTCTTTGTTTTTTGTCATCAGTAATAAATTGGACAATTGCATCTCTCAAATCACAAACATCTGAAAAAGAATTTTTTAAGTGGATTTTCCTAAATGAAATTCATAAAAGGAAGGGTTTTAAACTAAAAATCTTCTAATAAGCCATAAAAAAACGCACAAGTAGTCAACCAATCTACAGAGAAAAATATTCGCGTTCATTTAATGTGTGCTAAACTAGAAAAGACTAGAAAATTTATTCTAGTCTTATGTGCTAGACTAGAATAAATATTAAAACTTTAGTTAGTATAGTGTGGAAAAAAAAATTAAAAAAAGAAACGGAAAAACAAGTCGATTGAACGAGCTTCTCGACCTTAAAATGCCCGAAAAGAATTTTATCCGCCATTCCCAAAATGAATTCGATATCGCCTATCTCGTTAAGTCCAAAAATAACAATAAACAAACACCCAACTTCCCTAGTCAATTTCTCCCTATTTAAATTTAAAAAATACCCAAAGGAGCAGGATAATGTTTTCCATGCTTCTCTGCAGACTTTTGATCTTTGTAAAACAACAAATGTCCAATATATAAATAAGCATAAGCACTAGACCAATCTTTTCTTTTTAATTTCACCCCATTTTCAGACAATTTACACCTTTCGAGAAAACCATGTCGAAGTTCTGTATCTTTATGGCACTGGCTTGTATTGTCATAATTGGTAGAACATTCGGTTATATTATCCGAAGATTTTAAATCTGACGGAAATTTTGATTGACCCGTAACTTCATCCAAACTATGTGACATTACACCTGGCTGAAAAAAATAATTTTAAAATGTTTATTGTTAGAAGATAACACGGAAATTTTGATAAAATATTGACTTTAAGTTTATCTCATCAGAACTTCCGTGATCTCTTTGATTTCCGGGACTGTTACAAGGGATTCCGGTGTGCGGACATATCGAGGTGGACATATCGGGATTGGGGTGACAAAAATAATTTATTGCGTGGTTACATTTGTTCTAAAACATAAAAACTCTATTCCTCAACAGTACAATATACTATCAAGGACCCAGTGGCCGTAGGTCCCGAAATCAGTAGGGTTCGTACATTGAAATATCCCGATATGTCTGCGTGCCGGAATCATACTGAAAAACAACAGAAAGACCCCTGAAGCTGTCTTAACGACACTAGAATTAACCCAAAAATTGGTTGAAAATAAGATCCCCTTCAAAAACAACCCAAAATTTTCCCTTTAAAAAACCTTATTAACGGCAACATTTTCATTAGATTCAACAAATACAGATTTGTGCATTTCATTTGTTTTGAATGAACCAATTCGATTTTTAAAATTATGAAGTAAAGGAATTTCAGCAAAATCAGCAGATTCAACAGAAGTAGAAGGATAACGATTTTGATGAGCAAAATTAGTGGCAAATAAAGGCTCCATATCTTCTTGTGAGTAAAATTTTAAAGTTGTTCTTGGAGGCTAAAAATGTGAAAATTAAATTTTATTTTAAAGAAAATATACGGGAAATTTATTTTAAAATGTCAATAAGTTTGGGTAAAAATTTAAAATAAAATTTAAAATTTTTGCCAAGAAAAATTTTTTCTTTAAATTCCATTACAAACTCAAAAAGAATTTTAGTTATCCTAATTCGGGTAGCCATCTTCGAGTCGGGCCGACGTTCGAGTCATTTCTTTCGGGTCTTTTTTTTCGGGCCGGCCCGACCGAGTCATTTTCGGGCAAAATGCGATGCCCGACTCGATTTTTCGGATCGGACCGGCAACCCTAATCTTAACCCTGGGATAAATCGACGTTTGCGGACATAAACAATCTTACATTAAAAATGATACTTACTAAAAGTTTAGCTATTGAAATTCCCATTTGTCCCAATTTCAAAAGTTCCAGTTTTGTCCGCAAATGTCAAATTAAAAAAGGGGAGGGATGGAAACCTTATTTAGGTAATTCTCCTTTATTTTTGAGTCAATTCCAAAAAAATCAATTATGAAAATATTGCGAAAAAAAAAACGCAAATCGCTTAAAATTTTAAATTGAAGGCGATGATTCACTTAAAAAATACAAAAATCACAACATTTAAAAATGAATCACTCCAAATAATTCAATATATTTAAACTTGGGGTTAATTTTGATTTTTATTCATTTTTACAAAGTTTTAGCTTTTTCACAAATTTTGATAAAAAAGTTGTTGAAAAAATAAAAAATCCCCCCAAAAAATTTAAAAATTAAATACCTTCCATTGACAAATTTTATTTAAAGGGTGGTAATAGTAAGACCTAAATATTATTTTTTAGAAAATTTAAGCAAAAATTAATTAAAAAAAACCTTCCACCCAAAGTTCGATATTCTCTCCAACCATTTGCAATTATTCGCCTAAAAAAGAATTATTAATTAAAATTAAATAAATTTAGTGAACGAGAAGATTAATTTAATTAAAAGTTTGCAGATATTTAAAGAAGAGAAAGATCCTTATCTTAAAAAATACTTTGGTAAATTTGTTGAAAGGGGTAACGAAGTTAAGAGTTGTTTGGAAGAAAACAGAGTAGTCCAAAAAATAATTTAGAACTAACAAAGGAGAGTGCCTGAGGTGTCCGTGGGACTTCGGGATGAAATTAGGTAGACAGATAGATTATACCTTGTGAAATTTTCCCCATTTCTGATGAACGGTACCGTGGACCGAGTTAAAGCAACACGGCTTCTTCACTCATTTTATCATCAAATTAAAAAACCCCAAAATTTCTTAAAAATGAGGGGATCACTTTTTTCTGTTCCCTTTCTGGGATTTTATAATCTTTTTTAATCGAAAGACAACAAAAACCTCAAAAAAATAAACTAACAAGGGAGAGGAAGAAGCATCCGGAAATGGAGGATAAGGCCTTCTATCAATTTCTTGTAATTCCTTAAACAAAAAATTTATTTTTTTAATTAACAAAAAAAAACTTGTAAACGAGAAATTTCTCCATAATTTGCATAAATAAGAGAATTGTTGTCACTAGAATTTTTACAATTTTTAACAAATAAATTGTTCGAATCGCATTCTAAAGCTGTGTTTTCATATGTACTATTTACAGTTTGTTCGTCTTCACTCAACTTTAAATTTGGGAAAAATTAATTTTAATTAAAAACAAAGGAAAAAAGAGATTACGAGAAAATTCTTTAAAAACTCCAGAGTCAGAATATCAGAGCCAAAACCACATACTAAAGTCCAAACAATCATGCCCTCTTAAAGTTTCTCAACCCTCCCACTCCCCACCAAAAAAGAAAACTAACAATAAGTATTTTCCCATTGTCCCAACCATAAAAAACTTTTAAGAGAATATATAAAAGTTAATAAACGTTAATTCTAAATTTAAGAGAAATTAATATTTTTTATTTAAAGTTGACTTGAAAGAAATTTAAAATTTTAAATAAAAAGGAAAACCTCATTTCCATACGAACTTGCTGGATAAGGGCCATCAACAATTAACAAAGGTTTTCTGGCATCTAATGAATCCATCTAGAAAATATTTAAATAATTAAAAAACAAATAAATTAAAAAATTAATTTAATCTTCATTTTTTAGACAAATTAATCCACCAATTATTTATTTGAAGTTACAATTAGTTTATTTTTCGAAACGAAAACTTGGTTAATTATTTTGACGTTTCAGTGTAATTTTTGAGTGTGTAGACAAAGTACTGTATGCTAATAAATTATTTACTATTTTATTGTTAGTTTTTTTATTAATTTAGTTTAATCACAGAGATATCAAACTCACAAAATCAACAGAAAATGTAGCAAAAATTTTCAAAAAAAATTTTTTTTAACACACTTGGGGTTTTCTTATTTTTTTGTGCTCATTTGAAGGCTCTTAAAATTTGCTACGAAAAAATATTTCGTCTTTTCTCAAAAAAAATCAAATTGGATCTATGTATATTACACTAACGAATTTCAGCACACATCAAATTTAAAATACACTTTTTAATTTTAATTTTTAATTTTACATCCACATAAATATTTTTATTTATTGACATTTATTTTAATATTTTGATAATGACCTAATTTTTGTACTGTTTTTATTTATTAAACGGTTTCTCGTTAAATTAACTGTCCATCCTTTCCGGTGATTTTCTTCTCTCTTTTGTAAAAACAATAAATATAGAATAAATATTTCTTTTTTTTCCATATTTTGTTCTAATTTTTGGATTAAAATAAATTATAAATCGTTAAAAAGGGATGAGAATTTTGGTTATTAATATTCGTCTTCTTTCCTCTTTCCTTTTTTCTAAACAACATTTTAAATAAATGGGAAGGAAATTTAAGGAAGGGGGGGGGGGAAGGGGGAGATTACAATCCTCCCAAAAACTTGAAAGACCGGATAGGCGGATTTTTACAATATCTCTTTTTTTCCTCCAACCAACTTTACTTTTGTTGTTTAAAATGAAAAGACTTTTGGGCGCAGTTTGGGATAATTTATTTAAATATAAATTAGTTAAGTAAGAACACGCGGGGAGGTAAGATCCTTCTTAATTTCCTCGGCTACAAAGATTTTCTGGCAAAATTTCAGATTTCTGACTTAATAGTTGGAGAATTATGGTTTTAATTTATAGGTAACCTAGAAGTATCTTTCTGTGTAGAAATTCAAAACTTAGAAAAGTTTCCCTAATTCAAAAGAATTTTGAGAATTTTTCCTTTAATCATTGATCTAGTTATTTTTTTGTAATCCTTATCAAAACCTTTCTTTCCGTGGATACTGAGTACTATTTCTCGAAAAATAATTATGTTTCCACATCCAAACAAAAACTACAACAATTCCCTCCCAAATATTTTTTATTTTTTCAATCATACACATAAATTGCTAGCTTTTTTTAAATAAACTATTAAAATATAACGGCTCTCTTCTCATTTTCCCCATCCTTTCGCGATTTTTTCGGTACCGGATTGTTCCATTTTCACAAAAACAAGAGGGAGAAGAAATAAACAAAAATCCATATAGCAACAACAACAAAATTGTTAGCAACAAATTTATTATTTTATCGCATCAATTCGCTCAGTGGATTAAAAAAAAGAGATTTTATTTTTGTTTTGACCATCCATACAACTACGAACAACCACTCGCCTTTTCTTTTATCTCCCTTGTTGTGAAGGATGTTTGGGCGCAAAAGCAGTTTGGGCGCGCAGTTTAAAAAGTTGTAAAAAATGTAAAGTTGGGGATGTGAATTTTTCTTGTAAATATTTTTAATTGTATTGACTATATTTTCGTTAATTTTCAGAATTTTTTGATTTTTTATTTCAAAAGTTATTCAAAAAAAATTTATTTAAAAATCATCAAAACCGTCAAAATCGTAAGGATCAGAATTTTTCAAAACTTCCAAAACAAAAATTCTCCAATTTTGGAAGATTTTTTGGCAAAATTTTAAAAATTTGAAAACAAAATTCAAAGTTAATCCGCGCCCAACTCTGCTTCCAACCCCTCAGGCAGCAATCCATTCCTTTCTTCCCTCCAAAAACTTTGTTGTTGTCGATTCCCCGCTGTTTTCGCCTCAATTGGATCAGAAAAGGCTGCTTTTTTTCTTTTATCCTCACACATTTATTTTAAAAAAGTATTAATTTTCTGACCAGCTTTCTTTTCACTTTTATATCCTTGCGCGTTAATTTGTAAAAAATAAATTTTGTTTTTATCCTCTAAAATTCCAAAAACAAGTTTATTTTTTAAATAAATTTTTGTTGGGATATTCTCAATATTTATATAATTTGTTAAAAACCTCCAAAAATCTCTATAATCCAAATAAATTAATTTAAATTTATTGAGCTTTCTTTTTTTAATGACTAATTTTGAACTGAAAAGGGAAATAAATAAATATTTAATAGAGACAATTTCTGAAACAACAAAGGGAGGGAGGGGAATAACTTTTTTGTTTATTTGTCCAAACTTTGTAGTTTGCTTTCTAACAAAAATGGATATATATTTAGGCCTTTAGGTCGCTTTAAAATTGGGACAAAAAAATAATAAAAGTTCATTTATTTAAAAAATAAAATAAAATTTTTTTTAAATTTTCTCCCAAATTTTTCAGAAAAATTCCCCCCAAAAAATGCCCACCACCACAAATTCACCCAAATTTAAATTATTTTTTCTTCTTTTTTTAATTTATTCACCTCCAATTAATTGCGAGGGGAATTCCTCAGTTTGCTCATCAGATGCCTTTTTCTGTCCAATAAATGGAAATTGTATACCTCTTGATTGGGTAAATGATGGAGAACCTGATTGTGAAGATGGGGCTGATGAAAAACATGTTTATAATAACAACACAGAAAATGAAAACAACAAACAAAAATTATTAGAAACAAACAACATGTTGGGAAAAGAAGAAAAAACAGAAACACTAATTGACTGGCTTGTTCAGATGGAAACAGAATTACCCAAACTTTTTACTCAATCAAAACAGTAAAAACTTGTTTGTTTTAAAGAGAGTAAAACATTCTTTAGTTTTACTCTTTTCTATAAAACATTGAAAAAACTTGAAACTTTAAAATAAACTTGTTTAGAAGAGTGTTTAGATTAGGATGAACAATGTTTTTTTGAGAATGTTCAGATGAGTATGTTTTGATATGTTTTTTCATTTTAAACATGTTTTCCAAGTTTAGAGTTTCTCTGAACATTTAATGTTAGCATGTTGTTTTTCCGATTTCTAAGCATGTTTAGATGTTTTTGTGAATTTGTTTCCAACCTCAATTAAACATTAATTAAATGTTTATTCTTTTAAGTTTTCCATTTTCTTTCATAGATCTGGCCAACTTTTACTTAAAGGATGTCAATTTCTCGACAACAAAAATCAATCAAATTCTGTTGGAGGTCCTTGGGTAAAAAATTAATTTTAATTAAAATAAAATTTTTAATTTTATTTTAGGCTCGTCTTCATGTATTTCTTTGTGAATTATTAACCCCCGCTTTGTTAGACCAACCAGAATGTTTATCTGCTACAAATCAGTGTTCTTCTACAAAATTATTTTTTAATGAAACTTCCCCAATTTCCCTCCCTTGTGCTTTACTTACTCAATCTGTAACACATTTTAGTTGTATTGAAGCAAACCCTCCCTCAGAATGTTCAGAATCTGCACTTGAAATGGTAAAAGAAAAATACTTTTTAGTAAAACATTTCAATTAAAGTTAGCACCTTTACGACAAGAAAGTGAACATTGGTTTGGAGATTTAAATTGTAACGATTCTTCAAAACAACAACAAATAAATATAAAACCTTGGGATGTTTTGACAATTCTGGCGAATGCAGAAATGTTTTGTAAAAATAGGAAAACACTTGAAAACAATGAACTGGCAAAACCTATCTGGACAAAGGTAAAAACATGGGAAAAACAATGAGTAAATGATTAAAACATTGTTTAGAAAATTAAAACATTGTTTTGTTTGTTGGGAAAAACGACAAACAAATAATAAAAACAATGTTTATCCTCACAAAAACAAACAAACCATAAAAACATGTTTTTAAATAAATTTGAAAAATGTTTGGAAACAAGCTGATTAAATAAATGTTTATTTTCATGTTTGTTTTAATATTTAATGTTTGTAAACATGTTTTTCTCGTATTTTCTGATTTCTATAATTCAACCTTTAATAAAACAAACTTAATTTTAGTTGTGTGAAAAAGTGAACATTTTATCAGAAAATTCTGATTGTTTGAATGAATTAGCTAGAAAAGACAATAAAAAGTGCAATTTTCAGGTAAATATTTAAAATTTATTTTTATTTAATATTTTGCTACAATTTAGTTAAATAAACAATTAAATACTTCTTGTTCAATATTGGAAGCTTTTAATAAAAATATGGATTGTTCGATACATTCGCTAAATGAGTTGTGTCCTATTAGAGTTCAAGAGGCAGTTATTAGCATTCAGGTAATTAACAATTAATTGTTTTAACTAATTGATAATGTTTCCAAACATCAAAATAAGTACCAGAATCTTAGGCAAAACATGTTTTTATGCATAAAAACATGTTTTTATGATAGAAACATGAATGTTCGGAACAAGTTTTAAATGTTTATATTGTCAAGTTTATTTTAATCCTGATTTTTATGTTCGCAAACATGTTTGATGTTTTTATGTTTTTCTGATTCGTTTGAAACATGTTTTTTCATTAAATAACACAAACTTCTAAAAATTATAGGAGCAACTAAACGATGAGGCAATCTCCCAACAATGTTTTCAACAAAAAGAAGAGGGTTCAGAAAAATCAACAGAAACAAATAAATTTATTCTACACCCATTAAATGGCCAATGTAGTGAAGAACAAGAAGTTTGGCAAAATTAAATAAATAAATTTTTTAACAAATTTTTTAAAGGAAAATGCTCTTCTTTGTCTATCAGAATTGTCAGGCCTTCCCTCTCGTTTACAAAAATTATCTTCTCTGGGAGCTCTTTTTTCTAACCAAACAACTTTATTAAATGTCTGTTCTTTATTCGAGCAATACCAAAAATGCCTTAAAGACAGAGTTTTCCCAAATATTTGGAATTCTAGATGTGCTTTGAATTCGCCTATGAATGCTTTGGCAAGGTGGGGGGGAAGGATTTTTATTTGAACAATTTCTTTTTTAAACATTTCAGAATTGGACTAGAACCTATTTGTGACAATACTTACGTGTTAACTAATTCTGTTTCTTCCTGTCTAAATTTTTCCAATTCATCTTCTTCATGTCAAAAGAATTTACAAATACTTGGGTTTTCGATTGGGTAAATATATTTTTAATTAAAATATTTTTTAACCCGAGAAAACCTCAAATCTGATTTAAAATTTCAATTAAATTTATTTTCAAGTGCTGTTCTCCAAGGAATACCTAATGGATCAGCACATTTATGTAAAGCTTTTTATTCTCTACGTGAAGCTTTTAATTGTGCCAGAAATTCGATGAGTGAATTTTGCCTTAAAAATGAAACTTTAATTAATGAATTTAATTCTTTATTAGATAAGGCTAGTTTCTTTATTAAAGAGTTTGTTTGGAGGGATCTAGTTGGATTATCATGGGGTTTTGCTACAAAATTTTGTCTGTAAATTATTTCCGTCAATAAAAGTCTATCGCGGATAATATTTGCGGACAACCTTCTGTTTTCTGGATTAGCCCATCTCCAATAGAAACCCAAATGCTCTAATAGAAGCCCATCTCTAATAGAAGACCGGCTCTAATATAAACCCACCCAAGGAAGTCTATTGAAAAATATAAGCCCAGGACTTATATTAGAGCATTTAGGGTATATAATATTTAACCATTCAGAACTTTTAACTCTCTCCAATTTAATAAACCCTTCATTCTTCAATAAATTTAACAAAAAAATTTTATAGATAAATTTAATTGGCCAAGAAGAAGGTTGCCCTAACCAACCTCCATCCAATTTTGATTCATTTTTGAGATATACACCAACAATTTCTTCTTCCACAAATAAACCACCACCAATAAATTCATTACCTCCCCAAAATTCTGGTGCTCCAATGGCACGTCCAATGCCTAAAGAAAATGAGGAAATTAATTCAGAAAATGAATGTTCTCCAGAACAACAACAACAATTCCAATTTTGTGTCCAACCTTTAAGTGCTTTTCAACCGGTAAACTTTTTAAATTAAATTAAAAAAAAAATTTTCAAAAAAATTTTCTGAAGCACCCTCTGTCAGTAATTAAAAATCCTCGACAAATTGAAGATGCTTGTCTTTCTTTTAATAATTTTACAAAATGTTGTGAAGGTTTAGCACCCAATTGTATTCCTCTATGGGCCCGTGGATTGGCGGCAATGTTTGGATTTGCTTGTGGAGAAGGAAATCAGAGATTTATTGATGTAAAATTATTAAATTTTTATAAATAAGGAGACAGATTTTGTCTCTCATATAGGGTTGTAGGTTCTTGGAAAATCTTCGGAACCGAATCGATATTCGAACCAAAAAATCATCGGTCTTCGGTTCGGTCCAGAACTGACAACCCTACTCTCTTATATAAAATACTCTTCTTGTTTTTGTCTAACCAGAATCCCGAAAATTTCAGAAAATACTGAATATTTTCTAGTTATAAAGAAATCATAATTTCAGAAAAATACAAATATATTTTTATCAGTATTTTATCAATTAATTAGCTCCAATTACATATTTATCTCTACTAAACAATTATAATTGTTTTTAAACCCTTAAAGCTTCGTCAATGCCTCAGGCGTTCAACTGCTCGTCCCGAACTTCACGAATGTGTTCTTTCATTTTCTCGAGCTTCTCCACGCGAAGCTTGTACTTCCGCCAAACATTTACTTGAATGTGCTCTTCCCCCAATTGGTGAATTGACCGAAAGAGAGTCTTAAAATTTATTTTTAGAATCAAAATGTGGATTTGAAGCTGGACAATTTGAACGAGAATATGTTGGACGGTTCGCAAAGGCTTTAGATCCAAATTGTTCGTTGGATGGGTTTAAAGGAGGGGAACGTAAGTACCTTAAAAATAATGTTCCTAAATTTTTCTGAATTTTTAAGAAAAACATTAAGAAATACAATAATTCTGTTTTTTAAATTGTATTACTAATACTGCCCAGAAATTTGTGTTCCCTTAGAATAAAAATTACTTACTTGTGTTTATTAAATCCAATTATAAACATAATTTATTTTTTCTCTCTTTCTTTCTAGTCGCCGTCTTTTCTGGTCAAGATTGTTCAACAGACCAGAAACAATTAATACAGCAATGTTCTTCTCCATTAGGCGATTTACGCAGTCAATTAGACAAAATGTTTCAAGGGGGTCTTCAATCGGTTTTGAAAAATTTAAATGGACTTTCTACTCTTTTCCAGAAGGGTTTTTGAAGGATTAAAAAATATTTCAAAATTTTAAATAAAAAGGTTGCATTCTCTCTGCACAATTTCGAAAGTGTGTAAATTCAATTCTCGCTACTTCAACAAATTGCACAATTTCTAGGTATTTTTTAAATTTATTTGAAAAAATTAGCGTTGGGGGCCCCGGCCCGGTTCGAAAGATCGAGTCGGGCCTTGAATTTTGGCCCGAAAGAGACTCGGTCGAGCTCGGCCTGACTCGAAAACCCCAACCCTAGAAAAAATATTTTTAAATAATTATTTCAGTTGCCTAGTCGCTGCAGGTGCTGGTATTTGTGACCAGAAAGATGTTGGGGAGGCTATTGATTCTAATTTAGGATGTGTTTTTAAACAGGCAAAAATATTCTTTTAATAAATAAAAATACAAAGAAAAAGAAATTCTGATTTTCTTGTATTTTTTAAAAATACAAAAAAGAAATTCTGATTTTTTGTATTTTTTGTATTTTCTTTGTATTTTCTTGTATTTTTTAAAAATCAGAATTTAAAGTATTTTTACAAGAAATGTCTCAAAACAGAAGATTCTGATTTTTGTGTTTATTTCTGTTGAATATTTAAATTTTAGGTCTCTAACCCAGACTTTGGTCAATGTATTCGTCAACATCTTGGGCCTCTTCGTCAACTTAATCTTTCTGGTTTACGTTCTGTTTTACCCAATTTTGTTGACTGTGTTCAGCCTATTGTACTTAAACAATGTGGAAAAGTGCCTTTAAATGTTTTGAGGGTTTTGGCTTCTAATGGGAATTGCCCAAAAATTGAAGAAGTAAATTGAATTTTAATTTATTTTAATAGGGTATACAGAAGATAATTATAATTATTTTTAATAGAATACCGAAGTTATAACAACAACAACATTTTCTCCACCAAAATGTACTGAAGAAATGAGGTTTAATTTAATTTAGAAATAAATTTTTTTAATTATTTTTAAAGGAAAAACCGCCAAAATTGTCAAAATCAACATTTACTCTCCAAATACTCATTTACACCAATTACTTTATTAAATATTTCAATTGACAAAAATAATACAGAATTAAATTTGTTTTGTTCTGATTTGGATAAATTGGAGGAATGTGAACGTGAAACTAATGCATGCGATTTGGAGGTGATTTTAATTTAAAAGAATTCCGAAAAATAAATTTAAAATATTCTGAAAATTAAAGAAAAAATGCGAAAATTCTGATGTAAAATACATATTAGGTATTTGTGTTTTCAGAAATCAGAATTTTAGATTATTCCCTAAAAATATGTATTTTCTGAAATAGTTCTGAAAAAATAATTCTGAAAATAATTCTGAAAATAATTTTGATTAGTATTTATTTGTATTTCAAAAAGAAAATACAAAATGTTGTATTTTCTATAAATCAGAATTCCAGAATTCTCTCTTTAAAATAAAATATCAGAACTTAAATGAAAACACAAAAATTCTGATTTTTATTTACATATTTTACGAAGAAGAAATACAAAATGTATTTTTCTAGAATCAGAATTTATTTTCTCTCTATTTCTGAAACACATTAATTTAAATAAATAAAAAATCAGAATTTAAAAGAAAACACAAAAATTCTGATTTTTAATTAATTTTTAAAGGAGCCCTATGGTTTACCCAGAGCAATGCGAGCATTTTCTATTTATATTTGTTCTTCCAGAACAGAATATATTCAAGTATCTAATTGTCTATTAAATATACAAAAAAGTGAAGAAGGCCAAAATTGTTTATTAAATATTAAACAAAAACAAAATTTAAATAATGAAGAATTTTGTTTTAAAATAAATAAAACTTCTCATTGTATTTCTTCTAAAATATTTACTGAATGTGGAAATGAAGCTTTAGATTTTGTTTTTTCTGCTAGTAATGAATTTGTTGGGCAGGTTGGGGATATAAAATAAATATATTTAATTGAATTGAATCTTTCTAGTTAGTTCCAAGTACAAAATGCCGTTTAGAAACGCCTGCTATTTCGTTACAAACGGGCTGTACAGAGTTTGTTTATTATTTAATAAAGTGATAAAAAATGGGAGAATGAATTTCTCCAAGGATTAAAATAAAAAAACTCCGAAAAATTCCAAGGCTTGAGAAACTACTTCATTAAAAAATCTAAGGGAGGCTTGAGCTAAATCTAAGGGAAGTAAGGGGAAATTAAAATCTAAGGGAAGCTTAACCTCTATTTTCGTTTAATCATTTTAAAAATTAATTCTTTTTAAAGACAACAATTAGTTAACTATTTGGAATGCGAGACCGGACTTGACAGATTTAGACCTAGACCAATCTCTCTTATTTCAAATCAAAGTCAATGGGATGATTTTTGTAATAATGCCTACACAAAATTTCGAAAATGTGTTGAGGTAATTTAAAGAAATGATTTTTGAGGGTATATTAATTTGAAGGGGGAAATGAGGGTTTTTATAAAGAAGATATAAAAATTTTAGTAAATCAGAACCGTTCCAATACTTTAGAAACTTCCTTCTAACTAGAAAATGGGTATCTCTCCAATTCTCTAGGGTTCAACCACCGTCCCCGGGGACGGTGGGAAGCTCTCCCCCAGAGCTACCGTCTCCGTCCGAGGCTAAAACCACCGCAACCCCCGTCCCAGTTTTTTTTAAAGGTACTTGATTATTTTATTTTAAAAGTATTTATTTTAAAGGTACTTGAATGTAGACCAGAACCAGCTACTAAAGCAACACTAACTTTATACGAAAATGTTTGTGAAAGAGAGGTATTGAAAAGCCTTTTTTCCATTTAATTTTAACAAAAATTTTGTTTTCAAAAAAAGATAACCCGAAGAGATCACCGGCAATTTGGCAATTGTTTATTTAATGTAACCGAAACAGAAAATGGACAGAAATGCTTAAATGAATTTAGAAATGTTGATTTATTGGCTAAAAATGCTGGGGAAAATGTTTGTAAAGCAATAAATAAATTATTACAATGTTTGGCTATCCAAATAAATTCTAAATGTGGAGAGGAAGCTTTGCTTCATGTTTTTGATTTAAATAATATTTGGGCTAATGAATTTTATAGAGGTAAATAAAATATTTTTTAAATTTAATTTTTATTAAAAAATAAACCCTTCTGCTTCAGAAAATAAAAAAACTAACAACCGGGGTCGAACCGCCACCCTCTCACAAGGCTAAACCAGCGCTTTAGCCACTACACCACAGTAGGAAGGCGGTCCTAAGCCGGGAGCGGGTTTTCGGTCCCGGTAGTCCGGAAATCGGGTATTTTGATGAAATCCGGGTTTTCGGGCTTCAAACTCGATTAAATATCATTTTATAGTTAAATAAGATAATTCGAGTATTAGTTTAACAAAAACTCTGAAATTTATCAAAGGAGTAGGTTGGAGTTGTTGACAATTTTCATGCAAAATTTTATTTTCTGTATGTTTCATTTGTTAAATAAACTAGAGAAGTATTAAAAAGTATTTTTTAGGATGTTCATTATCTCCACCAGAAATTGAAAAAGAAGAAAAAAAGATGCTTCCGAAAATCGACTTTTCTTCCGATCAAATAATTACAAGTGAATCAACAAAGGAAGCAATTAATAGAGAAACAACAACAAAATTAAATTTTATAGAAAATAAAACAGAAAAAGAAGAAGAAATTCAAGAAAAATTGGAAACAGATGAAGAAGAGAAAAATAAAAATTCTGAAACAACAAAATCAGAAATTTGGGCAGAAGAAGAAGAAGAGGGAGAAAAAGTTGTTGTAAACACTACAACAGAAGAAACACAACAAAAAAACAACACAATTTCAACAAATTCTGAAAGTTGGGCAAAACACAGATTTGATGTTTTGTGTTTATTCTGTTTTGTGTTTGGGATGTTTTTATTAAATTAGTGGAAATTTGTTTACAAAAGAATGTATAAAATACGGGTCTATAAAAGAAGAAAATAAAAAGAGAAATGAATGAAACACTTCTTTTTTGATATTTCCGGAAGGAATTCGAAATTTTCTATAAAAACTATGTAAAGTTAAACTTCCAATATTTAGCCCATTTTTCCCATATCTACCCCCCATTTTTCTTTTCCGTTCCTGCTACTTTCTTCTATTTCCCACAAATTGTTTAAGGATATCAGCAGCAACAATAAGGATATCAGAACAATAATCAGGGTGGACGCAATTATGATTTGCTGGAATTTGCATTGTCCACAACTTGCTTTTGTTTAGAAAATATTTTATCCTGGAAATTATATGAAAAACCCAGAAAATTCTCTTCCGAATAGATTTTGGTATCCATATGGATAAAAGAATTGCGTCTAGTCCTAATGAAAATATTTATTTACTTGTTTTTGAATTTATTTCCTTAATTTTTTTAATAATTTTGTTTGGCCCACCTTTAATTTATTTAACAATTTTATATTGAAGAAAAGCTGACACTAGACTTTAAAAATTGCTTTATATTTGATTGGGCCTTAAAATGAGAAAACTTTATTTTATGCAGTATTCCTAACTTTTCTATTAAAACTGTCTGTTTCATTTACTTTCAAGCAAAAGTAAAATTCAAGGATTTGGAATTGCTCAAGGATTAAACACGATTATAACAAAACACTCCAAAAGTTACATTTATTTACAAACAAACAATTATACTACAATAGGAACAATAAGAATCACACAAGAAAATAGGGGGAAATTACATAATAGATATACAATTATGAGGGAAGAATTGTTTTCCTATATTATCACATTTCGACGTCATCATCCTCCGACAACCGCTTACATGTTGTACTCGATTGGAAGGTTCTTGCGGCGCACCATACCGTCACCCTGGAACCACTCGCGGCGGAATTGCTTGGCTGCTCCTTCCGGTGTGTTGGTCCATTCGACGGTGACACGATCGTTGTTGGTCGCTTCCGCAGCCGGATCGAAGGCGTCACAAGAGATGGCGATGTTGATGGCCTCCTTCGGGTCGAGAACACCGTTGGGCGGGTCCATGTTCAGACGGCGAGGGTTGGTCGTCTTGAATGCGAAGCCGATACGATGCCCACCAGAGTTGATGATCTGTAAAAGTGAAAGTAGAAATTATTTTTAGCTGTTAGATTAAAAGGAAGAAATAAAAACTTCACCTTCATGTAGTAGGTGTGCTTGTCGTCGAACGGCGCGTTGAAGATGACCTTCACGGCAGGAAGAGTCGTGATGTCGCCGGGTGGAACAGACGCCATTGTTGTTGTTGAGAACGGTTTGTTGTTGTAGCTGGAATTGAAGTTGAAGAGAAAGCAGGTTGGGGAAACTGGAGCATTATTAGGGTTTTTATAGTTTCGATCTCAAGCATAATGGGTTTGAGCGTAAGAGTATAAAAGAGGCAGTAAAACACCAGTTTCCCCAACTTGCTTTCTCTTCAACGTCAATTCCAGCTACAACAAACCGTTCTCAACAACAACAATGGCGTCTGTTCCACCCGGCGACATCACGACTCTTCCTGCCGTGAAGGTCATCTTCAACGCGCCGTTCGATGACAAGCACACCTACTACATGAAGGTGAAGTTTTTATTTCTTCTTTTAATCTAACAGCTAAAAATAATTTCTCTTCATTTTTACAGATCATCAACTCTGGTGGGCATCGTATCGGCTTCGCATTCAAGACGACCAACCCTCGCCGTCTGAACATGGACCCGCCCAACGGTGTTCTCGACCCGAAGGAGGCCATCAACATCGCCATCTCTTGTGACGCCTTCGATCCGGCTGCGGAAGCGACCAACAACGATCGTGTCACCGTCGAATGGACCAACACACCGGAAGGAGCAGCCAAGCAATTCCGCCGCGAGTGGTTCCAGGGTGACGGTATGGTGCGCCGCAAGAACCTTCCAATCGAGTACAACATGTAAGCGGTTGTCGGAGGATGATGACGTCGAAATGTGATAATATAGGAAAACAATTCTTCCCTCATAATTGTATATCTATTATGTAATTTCCCCCTATTTTCTTGTGTGATTCTTATTGTCTCTATTTTCCAGTATGATGTTTTGTAAATATTGTTTGTTTGTAAATAAATTGTTTTTAAATGCTTATGTTGTCATTCTATCTAATATAGGAGATATTTCGAAAGCACGGGAACGAGCCTACCGGTGGCTTTCCCATCAATCGGAGTGGTCCGAATTTTCGAATCTAAGTTCCTCCTCCCTTTAAAATTTTAATAGTGTGTTCATCGAGTAAATCGAAACTGAATTTTGCGGAAAAACTTTACGTACCATAAAAAATTGGAACACCTCATTTTAGGCATTACTTTTTAGTTAATGCGAGATGAGAATAATTCAAAATCGTTGAAACCCCAAAAAATTAAAAAAATAGGTTAACAAAAAGATCATTTTTATCTTGATTGAATCCACAAATAAATGAATTTATGAAAGATGAAATTGCATGAAATTCTAGAAAACACAAAAATCAGAATTTCGAAAAAACAAAAAATATTATTCTGATTTTCCTTAACAATTCATGTATTATTGTTATTATTGTTGTTATTTTCTGTCAAATTTTGTTGCTGTTTTTTAATAAATTTAACATCCAAAACATCCATAGGTCTAACAACATTTGTATATCTAGCCCCTAATTCAAGTAAACGTTGTTCTTGGTGTTGTGGTAATCTGCCAGTTAAACACAAAATTTGTTGTGATGAATAATGATGGTGATGTGTTTGTTGTTGTTGTTGTTTTTCCGGTAAATATTTTAAACGATTTTGTTTTGTTATTTCTGTTATTAATCCTGCCCTTCTTCTAACTAAATTTGTTGTGTCTGTATTACAGAAATTGTTGTCAACAATGACTGAAGTTAATAATGAAGTTGATTGTTGACGTTTACGTGAAGATGAAGCTAAAAAAATTATTTTATTAAATTTAAAGATGACATGGAGTCAGGGCTGCACACAATTGCGGATTGTGTAAATTGCGGATTTTTAAAAGGAAATTTCGAGTTGCGAAATTGTTTTCAATTGCGTGCAGCCCTGCATGGAGGGGGGAGATAATTCACCTCGATCAAAAGATGAGGAGGATGTAGACTCATCACAATGTAATACTTGGTTTTGATATCGAAGAGCACATTGCCGAGGTGACCTGAATAAAAAATAATTTTTAATCTCTTCTACAAAAATAGGTGTATTTAGTACCTATAATGACTAGAACAAATATTAACATATTGCGAAACAAAATCCCAATTTGGCTGGAATGAATTGACATTTTGTGTTGTTGTTGTTGTTGTTGTTGGCGTTGTATATGTTTCCATTCCATGTTTAGAAGTTAATGCCTACATTTTTAA
The DNA here is from genome assembly GCA_963681835.1 of Meloidogyne enterolobii. Taxonomy (NCBI): domain Eukaryota; kingdom Metazoa; phylum Nematoda; class Chromadorea; order Rhabditida; family Meloidogynidae; genus Meloidogyne; species Meloidogyne enterolobii. The sequence continues at coordinate 843,210 of CAVMJV010000018.1, forward strand.
TTTTAATTAAAAATTTTGATTTTTAGAGATTTTGTCTCTTATATTAATCTATGATGTTATTCAGTCTCTCATTTAGTGTCTAACCTCTTTCCGGAAAATAAACAAATCCGGAAATGTAGAATACTTTCCCTACATTATTATGACTTCTAAAATATTCTGGATTCTGGTTAGAGATTCTGATAGTTAGATTCTAGATAGTACATTTTCTTAGGTGAGACAAAATCTATCAGAATATAAACAAATAAAGCACCTTCAAAAGTCGAATATCTTCATTAGCACTCCAAATAGGCTGCCCCTCATAATCATGATCCTCGATTCCTGTAGGCAAATTCAAAAGTGAAGGATTTGTACGCCATTCAGGACAAACTAGGCGAAATACAGAACGTGAAGGATCTGAAGGAAGACGTTCCTCCCATTTTTGAGGGGGTTGTCCATTATTTCGACTTCTAAATTTTTTAAAATTTTTAAACAATTTTTTTTGAAAAACAAACATGTAGCGAGAAATAGGACCATGTCCAGCTTGTTTTCGACTTTTTCTGACTGTTGATTCGATTGATTCTGAATTATTATTTTTTATTTTTATTTACTATAATCGAAGAACAATAATAAATGAAAAGATTCAACTTCGGTTATCCACGTCCCAATGGAAATACTTTAAAATTTTTGAGGATACATAGTTTCCGGTCCTAACGAAAGTTCCGATTCTGTATTTTCCGGCACTACTAACCAGTGATTTAAAAATTTCAGTACACCGGTACTTTTCGGTACTACCGGTACCGGAAAATTTCATTTGTCGAACATTAATACTTGTTTTCTCTAAAACCGAAGAGGATATCCAAACAAATAATTAACTTTTTAAACAAATAAATTTATTTTTATTAAATACCATCAAGAGAACTAAAAGAAGAGGAGGGAACGGTTCCAGGTATAGTAACATTAGATTTTGAAGGTTGTGCTGATCTTTGATGAATATTCAATTTTTCCTCTCTTGTAGTTTTTTCTACTGGAATTGTTGTTGAGGATGGAATTAATGATGGAGTACCTGGAGGTGATAATAAAAGTGTTGAGGGTGTTGTTGTTGTATTTGGTGGTGTTGATATTGAAAGTAATCCTTTATTGTGTTGGTCTATAAAAAAGTGTTTTTATTTTACGAAAAGAGGGAAGAGAGGGAATCAAGGCTGTCCGCAACTGAAAAAAATTCTCCGCAGAAATAATCCGCAATTTTAATTTTAAAATCCGCAGCCGAAATCCGCAAATCCGAAAAACCTCGCAATTTACGCAATAAGCAGTTAGCGATTGCAGACTGCCCTGGAGGGAATATTAAAAAAATTAAAAGAATCTCCCAAAAAATTGCCTAAACGAGATCTTCTTCCACTCGTAACAGAAGAACCTCTAGAAGCTGCAGAACCTGTCCTTTTTCTGTGTTTTGGAATTGAAGGTGGAGGAGGGGATATTTTTGGAGATAAAGGTAAAGAAGCCAAATAATCTTCTGTTGTTGTTGTTAAACTCAAAAATTTTCTTTGTCTTCGAATAGAAATACGTGGAGGTATTTCGTTAATAGAAATTAGTGGAGGTAATTGAGGTAAACATTCTTCTGGCATTTGATAAGGCTCGTAGAAAAATGAATCTTCAAATGAATTAAAATTCCAATTTTCTTCTTCCAAATCTAAAATTGAATTTGGTGGTGATGGAGGCATCCAAGCCTGTAATGTATACAAAAAAATTTAAAAAAAAATTTAAATAACCGGGATTTCTTCAAATGGCATGTCCAAAGTTGCGAAGAATGGTAACTAAAAATAAGTTTATAAAAGGGAAATAAATAAATGTAATCAAAAAAATTAATTTAATATCCCCGAAAAGTTTCCGGAAAGAGATACACTAAAATTTAAATAGGAAAAAGAAGACGCTTTTAAATTAATTTGCTTCGATGTATTTTTTAGAGTTTCTGTTAATTTTGACCCTAAATGTTGAGAGAAAATAGGGGAAGTTAAAGCTTAATCTGATTAACTCCTCCCAACCTCGCTAAATTTCCAAAATAATTTTTTAAAAATTCTACGCTTAAAATTAAACCTAGACTACTACCCTCTCTTAATATTCTAAACCACCAATCCCCAACATCAAGCAAAACCTTGCTCTTTTATATAAAAATCTGAAAATTCTACGAGTAAAAAATAATATTTTGGAGCTTGTATTTCTTTAAAAAATATTTTTTAAAGAGCAAGGCCTCGCGATGAAAACAATTGCTCCAAAAATTTTAATAAATTTATTTATTATAAAAAAATCTTCTTTTCCAAAAAAAGATTCTTTAAAACTTTCAATTATACAAAAGAGCAAAGTCTTGCAGTTGATGTGATTGAGAATAAACGCATAAAATATTTAAGATTTGGATATAGAAGAAGAGGTGTAATAATAATGATAAAAATAAAGAGAGAGAGGAGAATATTGGCAGGTAAATAATAAAACAATTGAACAAAAAACAAAAGTGGATTTGCCTTTTTGAAAAAAATTAAAATTATTTGAAGTCTATATTTTAATTATAAGGGGATATTACTCCTAGGACCATCTCCTCCAACTAATGACTAAATAAATTTTAAAAATTGTATTATCAATAGAGGTGTATTTGATACTGAAGTACAGAGGTATCTCAAAATATTTTGAAGGGCGTTTCCTCTAATTTATCGTTTCCTCTAATTTGATTCTTGACAACCAAAAAAGGCAAATCCAACCAACGCTACAAAAAATAGACGAAGAAAAACTAAACAAAAAAATACTCGTATAAAATCTTTTTTTTTCTAAAATTTAATTTAAAACACCCTATAAATTATTTAAAAAAAAGTTTTAAGAGCCCTTTTTCCTGCTCTTATTACTACTACTACCAAATCCATTACTGCTTGTTTGAGGTAATTGAGGGATAGCAAAATTATTATTTGATGATTGTTGACTTGTTGTTGTTGGTGGTATATTTAAAGAAGATGAAGAATTTCTTGTATTGTAACGCTTTTTTACAATTAAAGTATTACTACTAGAACTCTTTTTATTTTTAAGAGAATTACTACTATTCTTTCTACTAACCCTCTCCTCTTTTTTCAATACCTCATTTAAGTTAGCATCAAAAGTAATATTTTGTTCAATTGTTGTTTTGTTGTTGTTGTTATGTTTATTTTGTTGTTTCCCATTTTTTGATGATTTTTTGCTTTTAATACTTCCTTTATCAGAAACATCATCCTCACTACTATCTTGCAAAAATTCTTTTTGTTTTGCTCGAATTAGGGCCTTTAATTTAAAAAATGATTTTTAAAGAAGTTTAAATAATCACCTCAGTTTCTTCAAATTCTTTATCTAAAGCAGGCCTGTACTCATTTGTAAGAAAATTAACGGCATATCGTTCAATTGGTTTTAACTAAAAAATAAAACGTTTATTATTGTACTTTATACTAAATTTCTATTATAGGAATTTAATTTAAAAAATAAATTGAACTTGGTAAATGTCCAGTTGGTGTCCTACCTGTCTGCAAAGAGAATGCGATTTTTCCTCCCTTTTCTTGCATTTTTTCCTTCAAGAAGTAGGACACCAACGGAACATTTAACATTAAACTTTAGTTTCGATAAGTTAATTTCTCAAATGAAAAATTACGACTATCAAGAACAAAATCTGATTAAGGCCACATTTTAAAAATAGAAAAAATTCTTTTGATAAACCCGGCGGCTATCTTGACCAAACAAGAACTTCGAAACTATATGGGCAAGATTAAAAAACTGACATGAGACACCAACTTTCCTTTTTTTAAATCAGAAAACTACTACAAAAAATTCACCTCATTAATTAATTCCAAATATTGTTCTGAAGGACTTTCAATATAACTATTTCCACGTTCTTCTCCTCCCCCACCTCCTCTTCCATTTATTTGAGTATTTTCATCAAATTCAATTAAATCAACATTATTTTCTTCTTTAGCTTTTTGTGCTGCCAAAACATCTTGTTTATCTTCAACACTTAACATAGCCATTTCTAATTCTTTTGTTGAAGTTTTATTATTTTTAATTAATTCTTCATTTTCTTTTAATATATTTGCAACAGTTTCTTCATTATTAAATAATTCTCTCAAATTATTTGCTGACTTAAAAAAATCTGGAGTAAATTCTCCTTCATCTATTGTCATTTCCCCTAAACGCCTTTTTTGTGTTGATTTTGTTAAAATATTTTCTTCAATCGTTCTTTCACTAATTAACCGATAAATTGTTACATTTCTTGTTTGTCCAATCTATAGAAAAAAATTAATTTAATTAATAAATTTGATAAAAATAAAAAAATACTCTGTGACAACGATCCTGTGCTTGAGCATCCATTGTCTAGGAAAAAAAAATTTTAATTAAAAAATTGGGAATTTTTAAAAAATCAAAATAAAGAAGTTTCTACAAAAAGTAAACACGCTCAAAAAAGCGGTCATAAATGTAACAATGAAATGAAAGGCAAATATTATTTTGTAAGAAATTAGAGTAAATTCCTAGGCTTCCCACTGGATAATGATTAATTAACTTTTTATAAATTTATATCCCCAGGTACAAGATATTTTCGCCTTTCTGTCCCAATAAAGACAACCCTAACAACACACACCAAACTCAATAACTGCCATTTTAAATATTTAAATTTCCAAAAAATTATTTCTTACCGGATTCCAATCAGAATCATAAAATATAACAGTATCAGCCCCAGTTAAATTAACACCAATACCCCCAGCTCTTGTAGAAAGAATAAAACAAAATATAGAACTATCAGTATTAAAACGTTCCATCATTGCTTGTCTTTGATCTATATGAGTTGAACCATCCAAACGAAAATAATTATAATTATGATGAGAAAGGAATGCTTGAAGTATATCCAACATTTTAGACATTTGAGTGAAAATAAGGCAACGATGCTTATTTTCATATAATTGTTCTAATAGCCTGGCAAGTACTTGAAGTTTTCCTATAAAATTAATTTTTTTATTTAAAAAGAACAAGAAAAAATACTAATTAGGAAAATATAAGTGAAAATTAAACCAGATTCCAATCAGATAGAAATCAAACCTACAAATTCTACGGCATAATTTTTTTCTCCTAGCAGTCAAAATGCTGTTTTCCCCTAACATACAACGTTCAGCTACCAGCTTATTTATCAAACTGTTTCTATTTTTATAGAGACCTTGTCTAATTTATCCAGTAAAAATATGGAAGATATTTTTCAGAAAATTTCCAAACTTTTAAAAACTCAAAAAAATTTAAGAGATCTGTCAAAATTCTTAAGCTCGGATTTTGGGAATTCCATTTTTAAATAATTTATTCTCACTTACCACAATCATATTCAATTAAACGCAACTCTGGAAATTCCAATTTTGCTGCTAATTCAGCTTTATGTGCCAGAGAAATTTGAGAAGAATAAATATTATGTGTAAGTAAACGGAGATTCTCTTGTTGTAAAGTGAAACGTTGGGGAGGTTCAAAACATCTTTCTACAAGAAGCCTTCGCACGCAAATGAGAAAACTAAAAATAAAAATCATAAATAATAAATAGCTGGTTCAAATTTGACCATTTAACCTTCTAATATCCATCTTGTATACAAGTTACAAAGGGAACCTTATAAGTATAAATCAAAATTAGAGTTGTTTCTTCGGATATTCCGAACCGAAAATCCTCAATCCTTTTTTTGACCCAGAACTGACAACCCTATTTAAGATCCGTAAAATAATCAAATGTCATCTAACCGATGCAGTTAATCTCCTTAAATTTTCCTCTCAATCTAACTTCCTCAGACACAAATATCCTTCCAATATCCATTTATTTATTGATTTATCCCAAACAAAAATCCAAAATACCTATTCAACGAATTTTCAATCCATTCAAGTAAATTTTGTCCAATTTTTTCGTTTATTTCATCAACAATACCTTGACCATTAAACCTTTTAATTTTTGGTAGCTTTGTTGTTAAAGGCTCTTCTAATTGAAAATTATTTGGAATTATTCTACAAAAATTCATTAATTCTGTAGATATTAATGGCTTTGAAAATTGTTTTAAAGAAGTACTTAACCAAACTCCAATTCGTTTATTCTCGTTTTCCTTGTTTTGAATTAATGTATTTAAACGGAAACTTGGAGATTTTAAAAAGTTTGGTAATATTCTATTAGATTCTGTATTTTCCTTTATTTTGAGACATAATTCTGATGAAGTTGTTGCTTCTTGTGGAGACATTTTACGTTTTCTTGTATTGTTAACAAATTCAATGGGATTAGATGACTGAAAAGTAGAAAATAAACTTTAAAATTAAATGAGAAGAAAGATTGGCGGGTTTAAAAATTGGAAGACAGCCATGAGAATAAGATAACCGAGTAGCTCCGAACGGAGCGACCTAATAGAATTCCCCGTTAAATTTTTAAACCAAAAAAAATTTACAATCCAGTAACAGCCAACAAAATGGAAATTTTTTAAATTTGCAAGTATTCCCCGTTATATTCTCAAAAGAAAAATTTAAAAGACAAACAAACATTTTCTTCCAAACCATTGCATATTAATTCATCCTCTCCATGTTCTTGTATTATTTTAGGCCTATAGAAATGCCCTCCATTTTTATCCATAACAAATTTCAATCCATCAATTAAAGGAAGTATTTGGTGTTCATCTACAGAATTATTTCCAAAATTTCCATTTAATAAAAGTTCTTTAAAAGTTTTCCAAACAAAATCAGAAGAAAAAGAATTTCCATAACACAATTCTGAGGCATCAAGTTTTTGATTGATAGAAAAAATACGAGAAGAAAATTGAGGTGAAATTGGTTGAATAAATAAAGGAGAAACAACTGGACGAGGTTCAAACAAATTTGGATGATTACAACATTTACGTAATTGCATAATAACTCCTAAAACGGAAAACATGCTGCCTGTTTTGAGGTTTTCTACTGTTCTAAAAAATGAAAAAACATTCTTAAGAAAAATAAAAGAAACAAACGATGTTTTAGATAAAAATTCATTGTATAAATAACGTTGTCTTTTAGACAAATGACATAAAAGAACACGTTCTGTTTTAGTTGGTAATTGTTTTTCAACTTCAGATTTAAGCCGACGAAGTATAAATGGGCGAAGAATCTATAAAAAATAAAAAATTTAGAAAAATAATGTATAAACAATAACCTTGTGTAAACGTTGAACAAGTGCTTGATCGACTTCTGTATTCCCTTCAACCATTCCTGTTATTGGACAATGAAACCATTCTCTAAAATCATCGTGAGAAGCAAAAACATTTGGCATTAAAAAATGTAGTAAAGCCCAAAGTTCCATCAAAGAATTTTGTAAAGGAGTTCCTAAAAATTGTTTGAAAAAATAATTAATTTAAAAAAACCTGTAAGCAATAGACGTCTACGAGAACGTAATCCAATCAATAATTGCCATCTCTGACTCCGAAAATTTTTAATATTTTGTGCTTCATCCAGAATTAAGTATTGCCAAGCTTTATTTTTAAATGCACGAATATCTTGAGTTACTAGCTTATATGAGGTTATACAAATGTGAAATGCATTAGATTTTGACCAACCCTGATAAAAAAAATAAATATTATAAAAAACAACTAAATTTGTAGTAAAGCCCATACTCAAGTTCTATACAGAAAATGAAACCACGACGGAAAATGGGTGGGGTAAATTAAAAAAGGTAAAAACGAAAATCGAAAAAAGGAGGGAAGGAACGAAGACCATTCAGAACCGAATTAAAATTAGTTTTGACTTTCAAACCAGAATATTGAATATTTTTTGTTCTGTTCCAGACATTTCTCCAAAATAAATTACCTTTCTTTTCTCTGCTCTTTCCTTTGCTGAACCAAAATAATTCAAAACTTTCAATGATGGACACCATTTCTTTAATTCCATTTCCCAATTTAAAAGAACAGATGTTGGTACAATAATTAAATGAGGACCCCAAACAGCTCTGGCACATGCAAGATGAGCAAGTAATGCAATTGTTTGTATTGTTTTTCCAAGACCCATTTCATCAGCAAGTATTCCATTTAAATTCTTTTCATATAAAGTTACTAACCAGTCTAAACCAACTAATTGATATTCTCTAAGTTGACCAGTTAATAAGAATGGAACTTCTGTTTTGACCTTGAAAATAAATTTAAAATAAAATTAGAAAAAGTGGGAAGGATAGCTTCAAGAAAAGGCAAAACTAGAGTAATTGATAGAACCCAAGACAATACTTTATTTAGTAAAGAACAATTTTCTCTTAAATTTTCATCGAATGGGTTATTTAAAAAGCTTTAAGATACCCGGGCTTTTCAATAAAATAAAAAAATCTAACCTCGGTAGTCTCCAAAGTATAACCTCTAGGTTGAAACTCTAAAGCAGCTTCAGCAATATTATCAAGTTGTTGTCTTCTAACTTCACTATTTTCTGAATTTAATTTGTTATAATCAACATTTCGAAGATCTGGTTTTTCATTAAAATTTGTGCTTTCCTCCTCTTGTTCTAAATCGGCAGTTGTTCGAGTCTGTTCATCATTCAAGCTTTCATTAATATCAGGTTGAATGTCTTTTGAAGGAACTGAATATCCCAAGGATTCGAGATAGCCTTCTGGTAACTAAAAAATTAATTATAATGAAAGGGAAGCTAAAAGAAATTTGATTAAAAAATAATTCCCAATGGACCTTCAAAATTTTAAATTCAAAAAATTCCAAATACGAACTTTTGTTAGATAAATTTCACAGAGAAAGCGTACAAGGGTTAACAAGGGAACATTCCGAACACCATCGTGTAGAACATGGTCGAAAACCGAATACCTATTTTTGGTGCAAAAAATTTCGAAATTTTTACATCAGTTCGGAATGTTTCCTTGTAAGATTTATTTAGTTAAAATTGGAGGAGGAGGATGAAGAATAGATAAAATGAAAGAAAAAAGATAAAATCTTGCTAGGCAAAAGATATGTAAATAAATAAAAACCAAACCGATGTAAGTAATTGATCCATATCCATATCTTGTTCTTTACTTAATTCATCTAATTCTTCCTCAACTGATCCTTTTGTCCCATTTGCTTCTTCAACATCAAGTGTTGATTCATTATCATCACTTTCACTGTCCATTTCAAAATCATCCGAACTTTTAGAAAGAACAGTAGAAGAACGTCCATTGGATTGAGTAGCAAAATTTTCATGAATTAGTGAAGTTATTTTGTCAGCAGCACCAACAAGAAAGTTTAAATGTTGATCGAGAGCTCTTCTTTTTTTAAGTTCAACAATTTCCTAACAATAAATATTTTAAATTAGTTTTAAGAAAGAGGATAGATCTTGATGGTTAAAAAATGTTTCGTGTTGGAGCTAAAAATATGCAAGGCAGACCAAGGGCGTAGTTAGGGGTTCGATTTCAGGGAGCTAAAATTGGGTGTCCGCCAAAAATTTTTTAGCCCCAGAAGTCCACCCCTGGCTTGAAGCAGACTAAAAACGAGGAAGATACAAGGCTACAAGGGCACAGTCAGGAGGTCGATTTCAGGGGGCTATAGCCTCAGAAGCTCCCCCAGGCTACGCGCTTGGCTATATAAATAATTTCAAAATTTAAATTCCAAAAAAAAAACTAAAAATAAATTACTTACATTTGCTCTAAAGTCCACAACTTTGTCCACATTTTGCCAAAATTCACGAATCATTTTAGCTATTGATCCACAAATGCGTTTTGCTTCTTTCTCATCCCTTAACAATTCTGATGTAGTCTTTATTCTTTTCAATTCTTTGATTTTACGCCATGAAGCTTTTGCATTAGAAGCAAACTAAATTTTAAAAATAAATTAAATTACAAAATTAAAAAAACTTTGCTAGCCAATCGACGCTTAAATTTTCTTTCATTCGAAAAATCATTTGCCAACCACAAAACTTCTTCCATAAAGAAATCCCAATGTGTTTTTCTCCTTGGTGGATCCATACATTTTGGAAGACGGGTAGATTCCCAAAGACCTGCCTCACGCAATTCCCTTATTCTTTCATAAACTTTGGCATCCTTAAAAATATAATTAAATTAGGGACGGCTACAAAGACTTTAAAGAAAGAAAGCCAGATGAGAGGAAGTAAAATAGGTAAATTACAAAAATTTGCACATTTTTTAACAGCGTTTAAAAAGAAGGTAGAAACCTCTTGGGACCTTCTTTCCTAACGAATTTTCGACAATTTTTCTTGAAAGCTAACAGGAAATTATAAAAATTAAGAATGTAAGAAATTATAAGCAAAATATTTAAAAACACACCTGAAGAGAATCCATTTGCGAACTATCCAATGATGAACTAGTTGACGGTTGATCAACATCAACTTCCTTAAATAAAAATATTAAATTTAAAAAATTGCAAAAAAACATTGTTTGCATCAATAAATATTTGGATAGGTTTGAACTGAGCTTGTTCTTCATTAACGGCACTTGAAGTTGACGGCAGACTTAAATTAATATTAGAATAGAAAAATTTAAACGAAGCAGTTGAAGAAAATTTCTGATATTTGAAAGGGTTCTAAACAGGGAGATGGCAGATAATACGCAAAAAGTTAACAATTCGGCACAGGCCCGCAGCCATGAAAAATTTTCTAGGGGCAACAAGGAAAAACACTTTCGGAGCCAAATTTTTGCGACGGAGGAAACCCCAGGCTACGGGCCTGGTTCAGCATCCTTAAAAAGGCCTCTATCCTGTAGAACTCATAGTTGAATCTCAAGGGGATGGCCAAAATTAATCAATAAATTTAAACATGCCAAAAAACCTAGTTAAGAACAGACCGAGACCAAAATATGGAGTTATAGACTACCAATTAAGTTTTATAAACATAACCTACCTTATTGTTAATTGTTCATCATGAGAACTAGAAGGCACAAAATGTCTTCCGATATCAGCAACAAGACTTTGTAGACCAGAATTTTCCAAAGAAGATGGAATGCTAAAATATCAAAAATAAATTACAAAAATTAAAGAAAATAACCTCGATTCGTCCAATTCAGATAAATTATTGAATGATAAAACATCAAAGAAAAAACTGCGTAGTAATGCCTCGCTAACTTGAGATTTTGTTTGAGGAATATTATTATCTCCCATTTTCTGCAAAAAAACAAGAATGTTTAAGTGAAAATTAGTTATAAATGAAAATTAGTTTTGCAGTAATATGTAGTAACAATATCTTCGGTTTGCAGCTGTTTGCCCTAAGGTCAAGTAAAAAAAACAAAAATTTCAGAGAAAAATAGCCAAATATCTGACAAATCATTTGATATTTTGAACATTACAGAACGACAAACTGGACGGTTCAGAGCAGAATTAATAACTCTGCACATACACTATTTCTTTTTTTGTTCTTTAACTCTTATTATTCTGCACTATTTTCTCTATCCAAGTTGTTGTGGACAGTTCGACGCCAGATATCGTTGCGAAACCCGATAATATCGCTTGGCTGGAAACGGTTCCCTAACGTTTCGTCACTGAACTTTTCGTCACCGAACTTTTCGTCAAAACCTTTCGTCACTGAACCTTCCGTCACCAAACCTTTCGTCACTGAACCTTTCGTCACCAAGACTTTATTTTTAAAAATCAAATAAGAAGTTGTCAAAAATGACAAATTGATCATAATCGGTAATTTAGTTATATTTACTGTGTTGCTAAATGATAGGAGACAGTACGTAGGTACCCAATTGGGTCATTAGCTCGCTGAGCAAATTCAGCAAATATTTGTTGCAAATTTTGATCTTGAATGACATAAACCGACTTCCGCAAATTCAGCAAATATTAAAAAAATACCCCGGAAAATACTTTTATGATTTACCTCTTTTTTGTAAGGCTCACATTATGTGAATGGTTAGCATATTTTATCCATCCGATTTTAAAACGGTTCCCGTCTCCTTCATGCCATGCTGACGCGACATGGATACGGCCCGGACAGTACGGAGGTCTCTAACAAATACTTAAATAAATCCAAACATAATCCATACTTTTGGGCATTTCCAATATTCAACGTGATTATCCACGGCAGAATAACGTTCAAGCTGGTATTCAAAGCCGTCACGAGTTAAGAGAGATGAACCTCTTTTAGATTTTACTTCAATAAATTCGAGTAAATCCTCCATCTCCTCGGAAGATGAAGAAAAAATTTGCCCCTCATCTGATGATGAACCTACGTCCATTTTAGCCAATATGAGTAAAAAAATTTATGAAAATAATTTTTTAGTAAAAATAAAAATAGTAAAAATAGTAAATCAAAATAAATTTATTCCACTTAACATCCTTATTATTATTTGTTTTTTATAAAAGTTATTAATTTTGTTTATTATATGTATTTCATCTTCATTCATATGACTTTCTTTTATTCAACTTAATTTCCATAAATCTATTTTGTTAAATTTGTCCATCCAGATGTGCATTCTCTTTTTTATGGCGAATAGTGACGAAAGGTTTAGTGACGAAAGGTTTGGTGACGGAAGGTTCAGTGACGAAAGGTTTTGACGAAAGGTTCGGTGACGAAAAGTTCAGTGACGAAACGTTCGGTCACCGCTGGAAACAGCCCAAAACGGCGCGCGGCCATAACGACGCAAAGCCAAAACTTGTTGGAAATTGTCTGGTCCTTGTCAATTTTGGTACCAATCTCCCTAGCTCGATGAGAGGAATCGTTTGATACAAATTTGGAAGGATTAAGAAATCTTGAAGCAAGTTATGGCTTTGCGCCATTATGGCCTCGCGCCGTTTTGGGCGTGTCCCCTCTTGGCCCTAAATGTCAGGGCTGGGCTTATTTCGCACTCTCGCATTTTTTGGCGCGAAAAGTTTCGCATTTCGCTTTTTTTTTATTACGCCCAGCCCTGCTAAATGTGCAAAACAAAGAAAAAAAAATGTTTAACTAAAAATTTTTATATTAAATCATTAAAAATATAATAAGTCAATTGGCTATGAATAACTATAAAAAATATATATTTTTATGAAATATATTCATATTCATCATTTTGGTCAGTTCGTTGTATATATAATTTGTCAATAAGTGCTTCAATGTTTTTCTTGATAAACTAAAAATTAAAAAAAATTAAGCTTTTGAAAATTTTCTTTTTCCTTACCTGTACATCAGGGAAGAATCTTGATTGTGTTTGCTTTAAAACCTGAAAAAATGTTTGATTTTTAAGATTAGTTTTTTTTTCAATAGATCTCTCTAGTTTTAAATATTAAAGAGGCCCGTCTAAATGGATGAGGATTTAAAAAATTGGGTCCAAAAAGTGGGACAAAATGTCTACAATAAAATAAAAAGGATTAAGATTGGGTGATTTTTGGAAAATTACGGAGAATAAAAGATTCTTTTAGCCAAAATTCCAATAAATCAGGATTCAGTTTTTTGCGCAAATTTTGGAATTTCCTAATTAAAATAGAAATTAAAAAAAGTCAAAATTCAAAAAAATAAAGATTCAATCGAATAATCAAAGAGCTCACAATCAGAGAAAAATTTTGCCACGGGGGAGGGGGCAACCTTATTACAAGAAACCTTATTTTTTTATTTAACAAAATATACAAACCTCCTCAACTAACAAATTATGTTTCATTACTTTTCTTGCTTTCATAATTCTTACTACAAAAAAATTATTTTTAATTAAAAAAATAAATTTAAATACCAATAGTACATTCCATATAATATTTTCTGTCTTGCATTAATGTATTGCATGTTGCTTCAGCTTCCTTTTCCTGTGGTTTACTTGATTGAGGGAGTGCTACTTTGACATTAATTCGTTTAGAATAAAATGAAGTATTGAGTGTTAAAACAGAAAGTTCTGTTAAATCTTTCTAAAATTGAAAAGAAAAATTAATTTCCTTAATTGAAAAAATTCAAATTTTACCCCCTAAAATTCGATTTTATTTCCAAAATAATGCTTCTTATTCACAAAACTCTATTATTCTGTCAAAATGTGAAATTTTGTTCTATTGGGTTTTCCAAACTTACAATTAGTAATGGACATGGATTTTGTTATCCGAATAGTTACGGCGGATACAGATGATCCGCAGGCATTTTGAACTTATCTGTATCCATATCTATTACCAAGCCTGGGGTTTTATGTTAAACACTTAAATAATTCCAAAAAATATTACTGCTTAACAATTCTTTATAAAAATCTTTTTCTTGACATTATTCCCCACATTTAAACGGAACTTCAAAAATAATGAGTTTGAATTATTATCATAAACCAAAATCTGAATCCAATATTATCAAAAACCCACCAAAAATTAAAATCATTTCAATTATTAAAAAACCTTTACTTCGTTAGAAATTAAAAATCCAGTTTCTACAAGCGCTTTAGCTGCCCTAATAATTGTTGGAAGAGAAAGAGCAGTTAAGGGGACAAAGTTGCCAAGTTGAAAGACATCTTGATTCGAATATTGTAGCAAAATAGATAACTAGAGAAGTTTTCTGAATTAAAAAACAAGACAAAAAATAAACTTGGTGGACACTCATTGTTGCTAAAAAATAAAAATATATATTAAAAAATATTTTTTCCAATTTAAAAACCTTGGTATTTGCGATCCAAATAATTCATTTGAACATCAGCTATTTTTTAAAAAAGATTAGAAATAATCAAAAAAAGGTGGAAATTTATTAAGAACAGAAATGTGTAAATCCCCTAGTTAATTTTTAATTATCTTCAGTCAAAAGTACCAACTAATCCCCGCTCCAAAAATAAAATTGAGCAGTTCAAGACAGCCCTATTCATAAACTGAATAGAGGAGCTATTTCCCTTTGCTAAAAACAAAGTTGACTATGACAGTCACCGGTCTTTACCATCTTCCTAACTTGTTAAGGGGTCAAATTAACAATTTAAAAAATAACCTGTAGAGTTAGCATATAACCAAGTTAATTTTCTTCCAGAATGGCTAGTTCCATAAAATTCCTCAAACAAACGCAAAGATTTTTGCAAAATTATTGGGGGAGCATAATCACCATTTTGTTCACTTTGGTTTTGAGAGGAAGATGGTTCCGAAGCATTTTGAGGGGCAGTTAGAGGCCAAGCACCTGCTTGTAGAACCATTACGGAAATTGATACCTCCAGTTTTTTATTATTTTTGACCATTTCCTTAAAATTTTTTTGAAATTTAAATAAAATTAAGAATTAATTAAATCTATGAGTGGTATAGGATTTGTAAATCTTTATTCACAAAGCATGTAGCCCTCAACACTTTTTGAAACAAGTTTTCGTGATGATTATCGTTAAGTAAAATCGAATCACGAACTTGCACATATTCTGCCCATAAATATTTTTTGGGGAGATTCACAGTCTATATGTAATACTCTGAAATTTGTTACGGAACTTTCAAAAAATTCAAGTCCAAATTAATCCCAGATTTTAAATAACCTCAAAAAATTGAATAACCTCCAAAAATCGTTTAGTAAGTCCTTGACTGACATTTACATCCGTAAACATTCGAGATAATTTACTTGTAAATTCATAACCACAAGCATCTTTCATTTTATTAATCATCGATTCTTCCAAATCCATTGAGAATGATAAACTGGCAATTAAACGAGTACAAAGCATTTTTGAATAATATTTTTGGAACAGGTCCTTTAAATTTATTTAAGAAGAGATTTATTTAATAAAATAAACATGTTTTTTAAATATTAAACGATTTCAAAATTTTTTTGGCAAAATAGAAGCTCACTTTTAACCGAAACTTTCTAAAGAAATTTTCAGGCAAGAATTGGGGATCCTTTTAATATTTATTAAATTCAGAAAACACGACAGGTTAACGAATTATCTCGATTAATTCCCCATGCTAGAGTTGTGTTGAAACAATAAATCCCCACCCCAAATATCCTATTGCACGTTCAAATGCCAAAACTCGAATAATTCCCATCCCTCGATTAATTCCCCATGTCAAAAAAGGGTTGAAGAAAAAAATTATTCGAGAAAATACGGTCTTATAAATTCCGATTTTCTCAGCCAGGGTTAAATCAATAGAAATCGGACGAGGTCAAAATTCTTTTTTCTTCAATAAAAGTTTATTAGTAAAATTAACGATACCCCCGTCCCAAACTATCCAACATTTAGTTTCCAAAAATTATTCTAAAAAAACCTTATCGTCAATATAACGAAATATAAGAATTGATTTAGATAATTGAGCCTCAATTTCCGCTTCCGTTCTTCCTTTTCTTGTTTTCATTAAAATATCAATATAACGATTTAATTTTTCAGAAATTTTTGGAGGCTGTTTTGGATCTTCTCTATAATTAACAATTGATTGAATTGCTCTATCCAAGGAAATTGTAAATTCCCCATCACCAGAAAATATTTCAATAACCATTTGAGTAAATTTTGTGTGCAAATCTGTGGAAAATTTAAAAATTATTTCAAATTTCTGTAAAGGCGTGGAAAATTAGATTTTCTTTTTCTGCAGACAACAAATTTTTAGGTAGGCTTGGAATGATTTTCACCTTCCACTCCTTCTTCCAGGAGCCCAAACCATAACTAACATACCAAGATTAACAAAAAATGTTAGAAATGATTCAAGGAAAATGTCTTTATTTGTTTTGAAATTTTATTAAAAAAATTTCCCTCTCCGTTTGGACAGAATAATTTTATTGACAAGAAACTATCTTTAACTGTAACTGTGAATTTGGTTTTTTGGTACCGTTCAATTAAGGACCATCCATCGAATGGTACTAAAAAAATCAAATTGCAGTTATAGTAGATGGTTCCTTGTGAGGATGGTACAAAATAAAATCAGATTTTCCCAATCCTCTCTTCAATTAAAAAAACCTGTAATATTTCCAACAAATTGTGCAGGATCAACAGTAGATGAAACATTAAATTCCATTCCCAATTTTTTAATATAATTTTCAAATTCTTTTAATAAAATAGGCAAAGCATTGTTTAGAGGTTTAAATAAAATATACATATTTTTTAAATCTAAATAAAATTAAAAATTAAAAATTTCAAAAAAATCCAAAAAAAACCTTTCAATAATTCCCCTTGAACAACATCTTTACACATTAAACTTATTTTTTCCAATTGTTCATTAACCAAAACTTCATAACACAAATTCTCAATTTTTGGGAGTGTGCTGTGATGCAAAAATCGTTGAGCAAGAATTCGCTCTTCGTCTAGAGTTTTTATTACCTTTAGAAAAAATAGAAATTTTAGAAAAAATCTATAAAAATTCAGACCCCAAAACTTTTAATAAAAATCGGCAACTAAATATGTTACAACCGAATAATTTCTTAAAATTATTTTCTAATTTTTAAGTTAATGGTTAGAAATCAGTCAAACAATTCTTTATTTTTGTTTAAAATCTGCGACCAAAAGAAATTTTAATTTCTAGAGGGTAACTTGATATATTTGATTTTTACAAAACTAAAATCAATATTTTGCGATCTGACATGAGACAAAATTTTTTAACCCCAATAAATTTAAAAAATTAAATATATTACCGCCTCCATATAAGGACAACAATCTAAATAAGCAAAAGCTTCACTTGTCAAACTTTTATAAAAATTTTCTGTTGCTTCGAGAAAGTGTTTTTCAAACATTTCCTCATAAAACTAAAAAAGAAATATTTCAACAAAAATTAATTAATAAATATAACCTCAGTAACAGAATTTCCCCCAGCCAAAGTAAAAGGCGATTTTTGTTGTCCCAAAAAAGATTCATTCAGAAATAATTCATTTACCTTAAAAATAGAAAAAATATTTGTTTTACAATTAGTCAGGGCCGTAGACAAGATTTTTTACGGGTAGGGTCGGGGGAAAGGGGTTTTCTTTAAAGCCCAAACCTCCCTGGCTACGGGCCTGGTTCTAATACTCTAGATGAAAAATAACAATTTCTCTAAAAAAATTTAACCTCAACAAAAGAAAGTATAGCCCCTCTAATATCAGCCAAATTAATTGCAGAATAAGTTCCTTCCAATTTTCTAATTTGTTGAATTAATCCAATAATGTGTTTAATAAGTTTTGAAGCTAATGGAATGATTAATTCTCTTTTCCAAATTGCAAATGCTAACTAGAAAAAAAAGATCTTTTTAATTCAAAAATCTTTTAGTTTTTAAATGCGGGACTTTGCCCGGAGACACTTATGATACAATAAACATGAACAAGGGAAATATTAGATTCAGACAATTTGCGTTCGGAACGCCAAAGAAAACGCCTAAATTTTGGCGCATACTCCATGTTAGCCCCCCACCCCGAAATCGACCCCCTGGCTATGCTGTTGAAACTCAGAGGATTTATGAAAGTTTTAATTTCTAGTTATGAGTCTTTATTTCCCTATCCAAAAATTAATTTTAAAAAAACTTTGAGGAGAGGAAATGCCTTCATAAAAAAATAAATTAAAATAGCATTACGTCTCCAACACCCAAATGTGGAAAAGGCCCTTCAGAATCATCAGCAATAAAAGTATGTTGAGATTCTGCATCCATTTTCTCTTTGGCCAATTGTTTATTTAAATAACTGTTAAAAAAATTAAAAAATAATTTAATTAAAAAACCAAACCAATAGAGGTTGTGTAAATAACCCGCTCCTTGTTTGTATTTGCTCCATTCTCGATTGTAAGCACTCAAAAGATTATCACCAGTTTGATCTTCCAAAGTCTAGAAAATTAAGGAACTTTTTTAGGATTTTATATATTTATTCAAGGGCGTAGCCAGGGAAGGGGGCTTCTGGAACTAAAGCCCCCCTCCTCCCCAAAATGGGGAAAAGGGAAAAATTTGAGGAGGGGATTGGGCAAAAAAAAGTGAATTTTTTTTTTGCCACAGTAAACGCCAAAATTTTTGCGCAAAGGAATTTTTAAAAACTCCAAAACTTCCTACCCGACGCAATTCTTTTGTATGAATTTCCAAGCAATCCCTAACAGCAGCATAGAGTTGTCTAGATTGTGTTTCTGGGACAGAGACACAAACAAAGTAAATATCACTAAAAATTATTTTTAAGAAACTGTTTCTCTTTTAAAAACCTAAAATTGTGATCCCAAGTTAACCGTTCAATTGGCTTTAAAGAAATTATAGCTTGAGCAGTCTCTTTCAATTTTGACCAAACATCGTCGAAATTAACGGCTCTCGGACGAAGATTCATTTATTTTTAAATAAAAATTTAGAAAAAAAATTTTTTTGTTGGAGAATAAAATAAATAGTTTTGATTAAAATTAAAGAATAAAAAAAATAAAATTAAAAACAATGATAATTTAGTGAGAAATAAATGTGTATCGATCAAAAGTAAATATATTTGTGATTAAATTAAACAACGTGATTTCTTTGCAAAAATAAAGCTAAAAGATACATTCAAGATTTACTAATTTTCAATTCCGCATTTCTCCCAATAATGCTATCGGTCGGGTTATTAGAAAGGGTCAATCTAATAGAGAAAGTCGCACTCTTAAAAGAAATACGATTAATTCGATTTTATTTTGCTGTGAATAGATGGTCAATTATCAACAGAAAGGGCCACATAATCGCAAGTTTTTTCTGAAATGTTCTCCTGAAAAGTCCACATATTCGCCCCCTTTCTTCCAAATAGTCGCAAACAAAAATACCTACTCTAATTAAAATTAATTAGGCAAATTCCTTTTACTTTTTAAAAATTATAAAGCTTGTGTAAATTGTGTATTATTTTGTTATTTTATTTTTTTCATGTCTTCCTTTTAATTTTCTTCTCTTCTTTTATCTTTCATTCACAAATCATACCCCAAATTAACTATTTCATCAATTATAAAGTCCAAATCAACCTTCTAAAAATTGTTTTTATTTTCTCTAAAAAATTCTCAACTCCTTACCTGAACATTAGAATTCGAAATAACCATTCGGAAAAAATTTGGACGTTTTTTATGTTCATCTGGTTGATATCCAACCTTTAAAAATTAATTTTCTTTTTTAATTTTTCTTAACAAAAATCACCATTGTCGTCCCTCTTTTCATCATTTGTGCTTTTATTTTTGGGGCAATTTTTTCTAAACGGCTCATTTTTTCTCTCAAATCAACACTTCGAATACTTTTTGGTACGTACCTCAAAAAACATTTTTTGAGAAAAACACTCTCTATATTATCCCAATCTTTGAGTTATTCCATCTTAAAAATTGTCCCAAACTTTGAGATATCCCTATAAATCTTTAAACTAGGGTAGCTCCCCGTCTCGTAACCCGACAATTTTTTTGGCAAAAATCCCGACCCGGCCCGAAGGCTCTACCCCGACACGCGCCCCCGAACCAAAAGTCAACCCCGACATGCCCTTCCCGGAAACCCCGATCCCCAACACTTCCGACCCCGAAGGCTCGGGGAGCTACCCCATTTTAAACTATCCCTCACACATTTCCCAATCTTCTAATTATCTCACCAAGGGATAACTGAGAGATTGGTAAATTCTAGATGGGATAAGATAGAATTAGTAGAAGGTTTTTTGAATAAAATCTTACCAAAAACATATATTCAAAAATTCTGGCTAAAAAAACA
This sequence comes from Meloidogyne enterolobii, assembly GCA_963681835.1. Classification (NCBI taxonomy): domain Eukaryota; kingdom Metazoa; phylum Nematoda; class Chromadorea; order Rhabditida; family Meloidogynidae; genus Meloidogyne; species Meloidogyne enterolobii. The sequence goes on from CAVMJV010000018.1 coordinate 863,645, forward strand.
AAAATTAAAATATTTTATTTTCCAACTAAACAACTCACTTCATCCACAACCATTTCGAATCCTTCAGTTGCCTTAATTCTTTCAGTAAAGTATTTGGCCATATCCTTATTTTTTAAAATTAAATTTAAATAAATAATTTTGATTACCATAAGACGATTAATTTGACGACGATAGCCTTCCTAGAGAAAACAAATTTTTTCAAAAAATTTAAAGTTCCAATATTTCCCCTTTTTAATTTGTCAGTTTTTTGGACTGATTACCTTTAAATCAGTGTTTGGAAACAACTACTTAAAAGCCGACCACCCCTTTCCTACATATTCCACCCTCCCGTTTCACTCTAAGCTATTTGATTTAGGTATTTCTAAGAGAGAAAATGAGATATCCAAATTTAATATTTTAATTAAATATGTATTTATAATTAATTCTTTACTCACCATTCCCTTTGAACGCCACATTAACCAAAGCTTTAAAAACAAAATTTTTTCAAAGTATTTTTTCCCATTTTTAACCTTAAATATATCATTATGTCGACCACATTGAATTGCTTTATCTCCCGTATCATAACTTACATCATAAGGTTTGTCTTGTTGGAAAAGGTAATCTGCAGACATTTGGTTGACTTGGAAGAGTAAACCCTTCAAAATTAGTTTTTAAATTCATTTTTTGGTAAAATGTCTGTTATGATTGTGTTCTGACTAAGGTTAGCAGATCCTAGGAAATCCCCGAATATCTGAATCCGCCAGCCCTAGTTCCATTTTTAAGGCACAAAACATTCATTTACATGTTTTGGCTAACCCCCAATTCTTTTCTTTAAAAATTCAAAAAAATTTTATTTTCACCTCTTGTCTTACAAAACAAGCAGAACATTGAAGTAAAGACCCCATTAACTTGTGTGGATTCCAAGTAACAGACTTTGCACGTTCAATTCCCGCCAATTTGTGTCGATATTCTGGACTTAACAAAATTCCACCACCCCAAGCTGCCTTCAAAAAATTTCTTTTTTAAAAATAAAATCTCTTTCCCTACATCAACATGTAACCAAAGATTGTGTCTTTCACAAATTTCAGAAATCTCTTCTATTGGATCCCAAGCACCATAAACTGTTGTTCCTTTAAAATTGAAAATAAGAGAACATTTTTTAAAAAATTTATGTTTACCTGCTGTTGCACAAACAAAGAAAGGATAGAGACCCTTTGAAAAAATTTTCATTAGAAAATTTTCTTAGTAACTGAACATGTTATCTCTTATGCTCTCCTACAATAACAGTACTCTCTCTTTTTCTCTAACTCGGAATCCGGAAATTTCCGGAAAACATTTAATGAGTTATAAGTGAGAAAAAGAAAAAACATTGTTGTAATGTTTTCTGTATTTCAGTAAACATATTCTTCCGAATTTTGGTTAGACACAGAGTGAGAGAGTATAAAACACTGCATGTTTGTTAAGAGAGACAATGAAATATTTATATTCTCCCATTATTTATTTAAAATTTTTTTAAGATCCCTCAATTTTTACACTTACCTCTTCTTTACTTTTAATTATTTGTTCTTCCAATGCCCTAGGAAGCATTCTGCCTGAGGCATCCGTTGGAATATTAAAACTGTTTTTTAAATTAATTTTAAATAATTTATTTAAATTCTTTTCTCTAACCAATTGTCTGCCCCAATACCTAAAACTGCTGCAGCACTTTTTATTGAATAATGACTCTAAATTGGAGGGAAAAAATAGAAAAACAAAATTTAAAAAACCTCTTCAGAAGTAAAACAACAAAGTGGGGGAATTGACACCATCCCTAAATGTTTTGCACGGGGGAAAACTGCATGTCTAAAAAATTAAGGGAAAAGGATTTTTTAAGAATTTGTTGAAATGAGTTTAACGGTTATGTGCCGAAATGGGCAAATTCTAATATACCGTATTTCATCTATAAATTCCCCTGGGGAATTAATGTTTCAACCAAACGTGGATATGGAATTATTCGAAGGAGTGGAATTATTAGAGTTTTGAAATTTGTGCGTGCATTAGGGGATTTGGGTATGGGGAATTTTGGTGGAAAATTTTGAGGTGAAAATCAACCCTTCCCGTTTATGGAGAATTTGTTGAGAATGGGTAATTGAACTAGTATATCTTCTAGTCTTGATTTTGTTATTATTACTTACCTAGCAGCATTGACTGCATACAAATTAGCAATTGCACCACCTATATATAAATTTATTAAAACTTTATTTTTAAAATGCCTGGTGAAAATATAGCATCTCCAGTCGGCCAACCAATTAATTCAATCATTCTTTTAGTTACCTTTTATTTAAAATTAAATTATAATTTAAATCGAATTGAATGGTTTTTTGGTTGGGTTACCGAGTAATAAGGTTGGAGGATAGTCGGAAATCTTCGGATATCCGAACCGAAAATTTCCGGATATCCCGCCTTTTTTCTCCGGATCCGCCAACCTCACTGAGTAATTAAAGTATATTTTGACAATTCCGAGTCCCAGCCCCCCCCCCTTCTCTATTTTAATATCCCTTCTTGTCCTTCTTGTTGTCCGACAAATATTTTTAAAATTAAAATTTATTTTCTCTTTTATTTACCTCTTTCTCCATTAAAATGAAAACGGGCGCTAAAAAAATTTTTTTTCTTCAAAAAAATTCTCCAAATACATACAAATTTCATAAGTAAACATATTTGTATTGCAAGTAGCAGTTAACCATTCCCCGGCCATTGCTATTAAATCCAATCCTTGGGATAATTGATTAAAGAAATGTGGATGTCCTGTACGGACACCCAGACGTAGAACTTCACTACAAGACTGGAAAAAATAAAATTTTAAGAAAGAAAATATTTTGTGATAAAAAAGTATTTATTAATTTATTTTCCCTGTAAGCGTAACTAAAAAATTTGTAAACCCTCTCTCCACTCCTTTTAATTAAAAACACCTTAATTAATTCATTTAACGACATTGGATCTTCAGGAATATTTAAATCAATGAGTTTAGCCATTTCTTCAGGTTGATGAAATTCAAGAACTGAAAAAATTTAAATTTTTTTAAATAAAAATGGACATTTTGTAATTTATTTTTCTAATTAAAATCGTCGAAAAAATTAATTGAATGGAAGGGACAGAGTAATCAAAGAAAGATCCAAATAAGAGTATAACTAATTGTGTCATCATCTACCAAATGATGGGTAATATTCGAATGTTTATAACAACCCCCTATCATTATCTTTTAGTCGTTCTTATCCTAATTAATAGAGATCGGATCAAACAAAAATACTTGACGTTGGAAAATCAGATACTTGTTTGATCATGATTTAAAAAAAATTCAAATAATTTTGTCATTTAACCAATCACTAATTTAGTAAAGAGATACAAGATTAATTTATTTAAGTACTATTCCGTTATCCCGTCTTTTTGCGGACTTTTTTGCGTCTATTTCCTTCCCTCCTGAATTTCAGTCTATTTCCCTGTGGCATAGAAAAAAAGTCTTCAAAAAATTCCGCAAACGTAGGGATAACGGAGTAATACCTTTGTTTCTCAATTTTGAAAAACATTTATTTTATTTAATTTACCTTTAGTAGATCTATCATTTTCTTCTTTAATATACCCCAAAAGTAATTCAATAATTGATTTTAAAAATTTAGAAGTTTCTTCCCACCCACGAGGATTGTGGGGAAATAAATCTTTAAAAATTGTTTTTTAATCAAAATTTTTTTTATTTTACCCGTAGCAAATAAATTTTTATTTTCCATTTTTTCAGTAAAGAAAGGTCCATTTTGTAGTTTTTGTTCAATTTTTGTTGTTTCTTGTTGTTGTTGATTTTTGAAATCTTCCATTTTCTTTAGTTATTAATTTTGTATAAAATGGATTTTTTAAAAGAAATTTTCTTAAATAAAAAAATATTTTTGAATTATTAGGGGTGTGCGCCAGATAATTTTTCCCAAAAAACCAACGCCAAAACTACAAATTGTCGTTAACCTTTATTAAAAAAATTTTTTCTCCAATTTAGTCAATTAATTTATTTGTAAAAATTCTTCATAAATCGAAAATTCCCTTTCAAAAGAAATGAGAGAACCCCCACAAAGTTTTGTTGATAAATGTTTTTATTGGGAGAAAAGGGGGAATACTTAATTTGTGTTTGTTGATTATTGCATAATTTTAAGTAAACAACAAAAAAATATTTTACAACAAATAGCCAAAGAATATTTTTTTGATAAAAATTGATTAAAACTTAAAATTCTTTAAATTATAATTTGTCTGTTCCGGATTTTGTCTCTTTTAAAATGTACATTATGTATTGCACTCTCTCACTCTTTCCGGAAAGTGTGAGAGATTATTTTTTATTTCTTCCAGAATTTTCCGGACCAGAGGAAAGAACAGAAAAACCAACAGAGAAAGTTTCAACTTTTTTTATTTAAGTTAGGGTTGGATATTAAAAAATACAAATCCGACAAACCCCATACTCATTAAATAAAGAATTAAAGGGAGTATCTAATCACGCAAAAATTTCTTTTAATATTTTTTAACTGAGATAATAGGCAATTTCAATTTTGCTTACCCTTCTCCCTATCTTTTTTCCAACTCTTAAAGACTTAAAATTTAAAAAATAACTAAAAAATAATTCTTCTAAAAACCAAATTCTCAAAAAAGATTAGAACAACCCCAAAAAATGACGGAAAATGACGAAAACTAAAAGAAGGATTTTTAAAATAAAAAATTTTTCCAGGCAAAAAGTGGCAGAAAAATGGAAATAATAATAAATCCTCTTTAAAATTATTTGTTCATTTTACGGTAAAACCCCTTTTTAAAAAAGAAAAAAAAACAAATTAATGCCAAGAATTGCGGCACTCGTGACCCTTCCCCCTTAAAATTCTTTTGTTTAAACAAGAGGAGAGGATTGCCCATTTTAAAATATTTTTTTTTGATTATTATAAATTAGAAGTGTTTTAATGACGAATTACTTTTTACTAAATATTCACTTAAAATATAACAAAAAAATTAGAAAATGAATTAATGTTTTTAGATATAGTCTTTAACAAAGGAGGGGGCTTCCTCATACATCACTTGGATCTAAAAATAGATGTCTTAAAGAACGAAAAAATATTATTTTACCCAATTCACTAAAATATACAAAACTGAAATTATTTAGACAAGGCAAATGATATAGAAAGAGTTTAGCAAAAGTTTAGCCACCAGGCAGGTCTCCTCGTCACAAACTTATTTTTTCCTTCTGAACGAAGCAAGGCGCTTTCGTTCACCACATACAGGAGCAATGAGGTACCGGGATCGACTAAACTTTCTCTTTTGTCCTTTTAGATCGTATAACCCCCGTCTAACATAAGCATCTTAAATGCTCTAAGGCGAATCATTCTCAAAACAGCCAAACAAAATTTTTACTATTGAAAGTATTTTTAATATTTTGTGGAGCAATTAATGTATTATAATCAATCAAAATACAATTAAATAATAAATTTAAAAATAAAGTCAAATTAAAATCACAAACTTATTTTTCCCTTTTTTTCCCCAAAATTTTTTATTGTCGTTTTTCTATTTAATTTTTTTATTTTGTTGTACAAACTTTTTGTCAGAATCGAAAAGTCTTTTATGATAACGTTGTGCTAATGAATTGACCAAAGAAAGGATAAACCAAAGAATCTTAACAAAAAATAATTTTTTAAAGTTCTTTACTAAAGGTTTGACAAAAATTTGAAATCGGAAAAATCTTATAGTAAAAGAGAGAAAAGCAGTCTTAACTAATGACCCGCAAAATCGTGTTCGGGGTCTCACATGCGAGATTTGTCTAAAATTTTTTGAGTGACATGATTACGCGGAATAAATCCCGGTAATAGTGTCGTTTCCCGGCCCCATTTTTTCTCCCCAATTTTTTTACCCTATGTTTGTACTGAATGGTCAAATTTTCCCCTTTCTTTCATCATATTTGCCTTTCCATATTTTGCCTAAAAACAATCAAAAAGATTAATTTTTTATTCAGTTCTTTCACAAGGAGAAACACCAAGCATGGAAAATGTTTTCTGGCTATTATAGAAGGAAAAAGAAGTGCGGAAAATTTGCCTTTCCATATCTTAGGCAAAATATGGAAAGGCAAATTTGATGAAAGAAAGGGGAAAAATTGACCATTCCGTACAAACATAGGGTAAAAAATTGGGGAGGAAAAAATGGGGCCGGGAAACGACACTATTACCTAAATCCCAAAATTAAAAATATAGACGAGTTAAGGATATAGATCCCAAAAAATCCCAATTTAGTCAGTAATTTTATCCTAATGAAAAATCAAGGTTTTATTAGTCCCTTCTGATTTTCCTAACCGATATAAAATTATTTTTAAAAAATTTTAAATTCCAAACCATTGCAGAGACAATATAGGACATAACTAAAAAAAATTTTTTTTAATTATTTAAAAATTAAAAGAAAAACCTTGTTGTAATATACTAGAAGCTTGGATAGGAATTGGATCCCCAGGTTTTCTGTGTAATCTCAATTTTTGTGCCAAAAGAAATTCCCTCAATGGAGTGTGGATAAAAGCGCCAATATGTGGAATATTTTTCAATTGGCTAACTAAATGTTCAACATGGTGTTCTGAGAATGTTAGAACAACGAAAAGCATCTAAAATTTAAAAAAATATTAAAATTCTAATCATTTTTAATTTCGCATGTTTGGTCAAACAGCGAATTAAAAAAAAACATCGGCTTAAAAAATAGCGATCAAATAAAAGTTACAAAATATTAACTTATTCTTATTGTTAACTTAGGAAGCTCTCTGATAGACTGAAAAGTAAATCTCATGTTACTCTCTTTAAAACACAGAATTCTTTGCAAGTACTCCGGAAAATTTTCATATAATTTCTTTTTAGTTAATCTACTCAAAAACCAATTACCAAAATTAATCATTTCAATAATTCAAAAATAAATACAAACCTGTACATGCATTTTAATCAAAGCTTTCCCAATAAGCGTTGCACCAAAAAATGTCCAAAAGGGAATGAGAAAATGCCCACAAGTAATTCCAGCCAAATCAAAGAAAGGATTTGGAATAGATGCAAATAATAAAATTCCAGGAAAACCAACTCTAGTAACTACCCGCTCCATCCAAAGCTTTGTTTTGTTCATTAATGACTTAAAAATTGAATTTTTAAATAATTTTTTTTGTAAAAATTTAATCTTGTAGTCAATGACATGTGACCCCAGATTTTTTTTGAATTGTAAAACATTCAAAATCTTAAAATGTCTACAGAAAGGAACGTAGCCCAAAAGTTTCAAGAAAAATTCACATCAGTTTGCAAGAGCGTAGCTAGGGAGCATCTGGGGCTAAAGCCCCTTGAAATGGGGAAAAGGTAAAATATTGTGAGAAAAATGATAGTGTGTAGTCCCACTTGAAAACGACCCCTTGACTACTCCCTTGTCAGTTTGTATGGGTAACAAAACAGAGGACATGGACTTTTAAAACTTTATTGTTAGAGTTACATTATGTGTAAATTAATTAATTACCATGTTTTTGTTAGAATCACCCTCTTCCACAATAGAAAGAAATTCTTTATAATCTTCATCATCTGTTGGTTGTTCACCCGAAAGACGAGCAGCTCTAGCCATAAAATAAGGGGGCAATTCGCCTAATGCTGTACCTGCTCCCCACATTAACGATTCTAATCGAACCTTTAAAAATTTTGGTAAATTAAAAAAACAAAAATTAAAAAGGGACTTTTGGCTTCTTGTTAGAGTCAATGGGGAAATTATAATTTTTGTCGATTTTTTGGGAAACTCCAATTTCGAAGAGAATATTAAACATTTTCAGTGGAACATGAAGAAATGTTATGGAACCATACACCAACTTTGCAACACCAAGAAAAATCCAATTTATTTTTATTGGACGCAAAAAGTTCATTGGACTCATAAACTAGACCAGCGCAAAATCTTCCGTAACGTTGTATAATCTCAAATCGATTAATCGAAATTTGGAATGACCAAAACCTTCCTTAAAAATTTAAACAGCTACCTTGCTAATAATTGCCCAAAGAGAAATTGCCGAGACCATTGATCCTTGCGAAGTTGGACAAGTTACACTTAAATGTTTAAAAATAAAACCTTAATTTAAAAAATACAAACTCCTCTGGATAGGGCGGTTCAGGAAAGTCAAGAGAATTGCACTCAAAAGCAGCCAAAGTCACACGAGCAATATGAGGTCCCTAAAAATATTGAAACTAAATAAAAAGAAAAAATAAAAACCAAATAAAGGAGGAATGTGTGAAGACCAGTCCCTAATCCAACAGAAGAAAGAACACCCAAACCAAGCCAATATAGACACCACAACAACTTTTTTTCAAATAAATGTACAAATTGAGTGTGATAACCGGGCACCATATACAAAAAAGCAATTAATGAAGGCAATAAAATAGCTGGAACAAGTCGTTTTATGCAGAGAAGACTGAAAAAATTAAAAGAATTTAAAAATTAACAGTAGTAAGAATGAGAAGATTTTTTTTATAAAATAAATTAGGTAAAAGAGGAACAGAACACAACACTAACAGAAACAAAACCCATACCTACAACTACACCAATATATATTTAACTAGGGTTGCCGTTTTCGAACCGGGCCGACGTTCGAGTCATTTTTTCGGGCCTCATTTTTATCGAACTGGGCCGCTCGAGTCTTTTTTCAGGCCAAAAACCGAAGCCCGATTCGGTCTTTAAACCGAGCAGGTTTGGTTAAAAAAACCCCGTCAATCTCATACTTATGTTAATCGAAGAGACAAGAAAAAATAACACCTAATAAAAAATAAAATAGACAAACCTTTTAAAGAATGACCAAGTAATTGAAAAAAGCTCAAATATAAAATATTGCATAGTTCGAAAAGGTCGTTTCCACAAAACAATATTTTGCCTTTCAATTAAATTTGCCATACTTGGAGAAGTGTGTAGACCTCCATTTACAATACAAGTTCCATTTGCTTGGTGATTTTTGGAGTTTTGAGTTTGTTTTTTGTCTTTTTCTGTGATTTTTTTGGCTCTAAAAATTGAGGAAAATTGGGGAATAATTTATTAATTTTGGGTAATTCGTTCAAAAATCAACAAAATACTACAGTTCTCTGTTAGATTTTGATGTTATATAATTTATTTTCACTGGAAGGGGTCGAACCTTGCCCATATTTCGCTTTAAAGTTGGCGCACTATCCAACTAAGCCATATTCCCGCACTGAAAGGCGAGAACAGATTTGCTATTTTGATCTGCTATGACAAGAGTTAAGGGCAAAGATAATCCTCTAAAATTTAAAAAATTTAGAGGATTATCTTTGCCCTTAACTATCTTTGCCCTTAAAGATCCTCAATTAATTAAAAATTAAAATAAAAGAAACAAACGTTGAGGGTTTATTAGCTGAACCATTAACTTCTCTCAAATTATTTGTCGTTTTCCCTCCAATCGATTTCAAATCATTCTCAATTTTTTCTGTTTTTCTGTTGCCCACATTAATTTCTTTTAATTTTTTCTTTGCATTTTTGCGGGCCATTTTCTGATAAAACTGAAAAAATAAAGAATATCAAAATAAAATTATTAGTTCATTTATAAACAGGTAAATGAGTTAAAAATGATAAGAAATGACCCAATTAATCTTTTTTGGGAAAGTAAACAAAAAAATAAGCTTCCCAAACAAAAGAACAATTTTTCAAAACGACTTAAACTGAACGTTGACAAAATAGGGACGATTCAGAGTAGACAATACAGTATCGCCGATTCAGTATTTGGGCTTTTCGGCCATAACTTTTTGCTCGATCAATATTGTAGGAATTAAATATATGATTTGATAGGTCTCGGGGTGCTGCATCTTTTTCATAATTGGACTGACCTGATCTGATCACTCTACAAAAAGTTATCATTGATAAACGACGTCACAGGCATAAAAAATCGGTTATTTAAAAATTTAAAATAATAATTAAAATATCTTTTAAATCAAATAAATAAATTAACATTTAATAATTTTAATCATTAATTAATTAACATTTACGTCCAACCCTAATAATAATATTTAATACATACAATTAATATTTAATATATTTCTTTTTCATTTCACAGGGTGGCACATCCCAACTTTTACGCAATTCATTAAAATAAACTCGTTGTTCCTCTTCTCTCCCAATAATTAATTTTTGTCCAGTCAATAAAGCTTTGGTTGATTTATAATTATTTACTCTTTTATTAGTTTTTGTTGGGTCATTTAGTGGAAATGGCATAATTGAATTTATAGCAAGTTCAGGTTGTGGTTGGATAGAATTATTTGATTTGGAACAACATTTAAAAATGCAGAGACATGATGTTAATTGTTTTAGATGGGATTTGAATGCTTTCAGCATCGAGGAATGAAACCTAAAAATATTTTTAAAGGGGCTTTATAGAGCTTTCTAAGAAAGGAATTTTGTGGACTCAAGACTTAGGCCGGAAATGGATCGAAACAGATCGGGCCAATTATGAAAAAGATTTCGAATCTCGAGACCTTTCGAATGATATGAAAATTATTCAAATCGTTCGAATATCAGTAAAGTTATGGCCATATACTGAATCGGCGATACTGAATCGTCCTTAACCGGACAAAATATGGACGATTCAGAGTAGACAATACAGAGTATATGGTAACTAAAAAATTTTTCGAAAATTTTAAAAAATAATTTGAAAAATATAAGGCTACTCCCAAAATGACATCCGTGTCAAGCGTTTTGTCGAGTGTCAAGCGCCCCTCCCACATTGAGAATAAAATGCACGGAACAAAACGCTTGACACTGATCTATTGTGGGAGTAATTTAAGTAAAACTCATCTAAATAATATTGAAATGAGTTCTCCAAAATCCAAAAATGATTGAAATCCCGATTCTTTGAACTATTGTTGATGCCTTATTAATTCTGATTAATAGAAAGAAATTTCTCAATATTCAAAGTATTTTTTAAAATACTTTTAAATTAGTTATAACTCAAAAAATTCATAAATTAATTATTTTTTTATTAAGGAAAAAAATTAAATTTTTACAATATTCCTATTATTTTTTAAATATAAAATTATTTTTATTTTCTCCATTCAACATCTCTTTCAATAGAATTAGATCCATCATCATCCAAATTATATAAAATTCCTCCTTCATTTTGTATTTGTTGTTCTCCTTAATTTTTAATTATTTTTAAACATTTTTGGACACCTCCCTTTTTATTTTAAGAAATTCTAAATTTTAAAGGGAGGTGCCCACCTTTTTAATTTTTATTTATTTTTTGTTTTCTATCAGCACTTCTAACACAAGCAGCACGAAAACGGCCATATGGAGGAATACATGGAGATGGAATTGCTGCGGCTGCTACGGGGTAGGGGGCAACAACTGCTGTAGGTACTGGCATTGGGGCTGGGGCAATAGGTGCTGGAATGGGTGGAGGAAGTGGGGGCGGTGGTGGGTACTAGAAAAAATTAATTTAAAAAATAATTTGTTGTATTTCTGATTTTAATTTTAAAACATAAAATCAGAATTTTTATATTCTGATATTGTAGTGTTTATATCAAAATATCTTTGGAAAAATTTAAATTTTGAAATATTTTATTAAATACTATTTTAAAAATTTTTTAAAACCACCCAAATTTTAATTATTAAAAAAATATAATTTTACAAATGCCACTGGAATTGGTGGTGGGGGCAGTGGTGGGGCAGCAGCTACAACAGGAGGTGGAGGCACAACACCGTAAATTCTAATTAAAATAATTTTTAAATAAAAATCTCGAATATATTTATAGAATCTTTATGCTAAAAAAGTCTATGTGTTTCAACCAAAAATGGTTTTAAAAAAAAGAGGTTCTATGTATAAATACCGTATTTGCTTAAATAGAATTACCCTTTCTAATAATTACCCCCTATATTTCTTACACTAATTGTATATTTCTGTTCATATGCTTTGGCAAAATAAAAAATATTTAAGTCTAAACAATCACTGTCCTCACTCAAATAATTATCTTCCCACAATTAATTACCCTCTACAGGGAGAGGTTGAAACAATAATTACCATATACTTACGTTCTAGAGACGCAAACAGTCCCTTCTTGTACTAATTCTGGTGGACAAAGACCTGAAAATTTTTTTGAAAATATTTTTAATTAATTTAATTTTATTACAAATTCCTTGTGAACAAACACTTCCTCCAGTACATTCAACACCTGGCTCGCATGGAGCGCCTGGAAGTGCCTACAAAAATATATAAACAGAAATTTAGTCAGCGAAAAGGATGTTTTTGTTCAAAACCTGTGGAATAAGTCTTCCAGTTGGCATTGGTTGTGCTGAGACGCCTGGTGCTGGAGGAAGCGCTGCAACTGGCATAGCAGCGCTAATAAATAGAATTGTGTTTTTGATCATTAAAAATTTTTTTTATTTTTAGTTTTGATTTACATAAGTAGAATTCGGTTTTTAAGAATCTCAGGTAAACGAGAAATCATAATTTTAAAATTAATTAGTATCTCAAATTTTCTAACCATCCTGCAGGTAAAGGTCCACACGTAGCTGGACCAACAGCTTAAAAGTTAAAAGAATTTTTTTGTTTATTTTATTTAAAAACCTCCAAATGCTTGTCCATATGTTTGCCTTTTCGAAGGTTCTATCCTCAAAAGTGTCAAATTTTTGACAGCAAAACAAATTTCAGTTAAAACAAAAAGGGGAATGATTGAAAATAATTTAGAAGAAAAATTCATTTTTTTTTGTATTTTTAAAATGTTTTATATAATTTATTTTTAGTCCATTTAATTTTCCTTTAATTTAAATATTATCTAAAAGCTTTAATCTAATTAATTTGTTTATAGGTAATTTTATAAAATAGTAGGGTTGTCGTTTCTTGAAAAATCTTAGGGTAACCGGAACTGACCCGAAAAATCATCTGTTAAGTTCTAACCCGACAACCGTAGTCATTACTACAGGACACTCCTTGAGGCCGTAAGCATCTTTGACTAAAGAACGGATATACAAACTTCAAAATTTTGAGTGAAAATTTCAAATATTTCTTTTGGAGAAAGACGAAAAAATATATTTTCTCTCATTTGTGACCACAATCCACGAAAGAATATATTAAATTCTGCTTATTCTCTCCCTTTGTTACAAGTAAAGTTTTCCTTTTTTCTCCCTTTTTAAATACTTAACGGACATACAAAGAAAAGAGAAAAACAATTGTAGTTGAGGAAAATCCGAAAAAGAAGTGTTTTTAATGAAAAAATACCGGAAATGATTTTCAATGGGAAGGAAAGAAAAATTAAAAACAATAACAATAAACTAACCAAACAACATTTACCCAGAACATCAACAATTAATTAATGATTTTTTGTGGTCACATAAGGGGACCTAGAAATCCTGCAGGGAAACTGAATGGGGGGACTAAGAATCTAAAAAATCCTGCAGATTAAAAAAACTTTAGTCCCCCCCCCCCCCCCCCCCCCCAACCTTCATATATCCTTTCCTAAACTAGCTACCAAATCAATTTATATTTATTCACACAACAAGTTTATATACAACAATCACATACATATACAAAAGATGACAATATATACATGACAATATATATATACAATTACAATAGTTACATTCAACAAATATAGCGAGGGTTATACAATCACATGAGAGATTTATGGGTGAATTAGAGCCTTTCCGCGATATATCTTTACACATCCTGCTCATCCGTTTCCTTTCATTCTCGCTTCCCGTTCTGGAGTTGCTCATACAGCAGCCAAGGGGATGTCGAACTTGTGCGCTGGTTCTGACCCGTCACTGAATGACGAACGTGGATCGTTGATGTCCGGGTCGACGGGCGCGAGCAAGATTTCCATCCTATCGTCCGATTTCGGAGGTCCATTCTGCAAAATTAAATTTGTTGTTTTAGGAAGTTTAAAAGTGAAAGAAAGAAGCTCCATACCAGACGAAGCACTTCCACTTGTGTGCTGGTGCCGGACTCGACGAACCCATAGACAGGGTTGACTCGGTAGAACTCATTGCACGTAGACTTGCACTTGAAGCTGTAGCGGATCTGAAAAAAGCCGGAAACGGTTAAAAACAAATCAAAGGAGAGTAAAATAAAGAAAGAAAAGTTGTCACCTCAGCGCTGGTATTCGTGAGTAGCAGATTGATGCTGCCTCCAGCTGCCGGAACGCTGATCGTTGTTGGTTCCAATGTCACAGGGAAAGCCGCCATTGCGAGTGAGCGAAGTCGTGCAGAAGGCGATAGTCGACGTTTGCAGTGTTGCTTGAGTTGAAGTGAGTTTACATTCCATTTTAGACAAGGGCTTTTATAGGGAGTGAATCAATGACGATGACAATCAAAGATTAATGCTTCAATATAAAAGTTCAGGTTTAGATTTGCACTATCCCCCTCTCCACAACTCCGCTCACCCCGATGTTTGTTTTTCCTGACATTGGAACCAACGACTACAAGCATTCTGTCAATTGGTGGGATACGCTAGTATCCTTTCCACTTGAATGACCCAAGGCCTTGATTTGACTGATCTCAAGAGATTTCTCCTCGTTACATTTATTTCACCTTTTGATGCTTCATCTTTCGCCTTTTTTTATTTTTAAAATTATTATACAGAAAGTTAAAAGAATCGTCTTTGAGAATTATTTAGAATTTTTATTTTGAAATTTAAAAATATTTGAAAAGTACATTCCTCTATTACATCAGTCTTATTTTACAAAATTAAAGAGAAAAGTGCAATTACAAAATAAAGATGTTTATTTATATACATATTTACCTAGACATTTACTTAAATTATTTTAATGTCTAAATTGTTTATTTAAATAGACATAATTTAGCTAAATTTATTAATAAAATTTAAATTAAAAAGATGTTATTTAATTATTTTCTTCTTTTCCTTTTATTATTAAATATTTTTATTTTTGTTAATTCAACAATTACAAATAATTTTATTTCTCCAAAATGTATTTTTATTTTAACAAAATTAAAATTTTGAAATTTCAGTTCCCTCAATTCCCTACAAAGGCCAACAAAATGAAAACAAAAAATTATTTTTTCCATTAAATCAAAATAAAAATATTTTTTCTTTTGGAGGAATTGAAATAAATAAAATATGTTTTTAAAAATAATTAAATCAGGAAAACTTTAAAATAAGGGTCCTTCCACTTCCTCTTTTGTAGGGATTATGTAAATAGCAGGGATGGGCACAATAGCATTTTTAAAAATTTGAAGAATTGGTAAACTGAGCGCGAAAGCCAAAAATTCAAGAAGGTGGAAATTTAAGGGAAGTAAAAGTTTCTCTTCGAATTTCAAAATTTAAAAAAGCTTCAAATAAATCAATAAAAAGAGACTTTATTCAAAGATTTGAAACTAAAAATATTTAAATAGAAAATATTTCAAAATTTTTGAAATAATTGTTGTTTAAATTTAGTAACGGGGTGAGAGAAGCGGAAAATCAGAACCAAAAAATTTCATTAATTCAGCCAACCAGAATTTCTTTTGACATTAAATTTATTTTTTAAAGTTTTTAGTAATAATTAAAGGTTAATCTAAAGGGGTGGGGGGTTTGATCCTAAACGATCGAAATAATTTTGGAGAAACCAAAACAATTTAAATTTCACAGGACAACCTTTAAATACTAAAATAATTATTTTTAAGTAAATAATTTATATTCAAAAATTTCTTTAAATTCTTCTAAATTAATTCCAAAGGCTAAAATAAATGGATTTGATTTAAATAGGGAAAGACGTTTGTTTTTATTTTTTTAAATTTAAATAAATTAAATCCTAAATTGTTTGTACTGAATAAAATACCGTAAATGCTCTAATTAAAGCCCGGCTCTATTAGAAGCCCATATCTAATACAAGCCTACCTAAGGAGGCCCATCGAAAAATATAAGCCCAGTCAAAGAGGCATGTTGAAAAATGGTAGCCCGGGGCTTTAATTAGAGCATTTACGATAAATATGTAATTTTAATGAACTCAAAAATAAAAATAAAAACAGTCATTCAGTAGGGTACACCCCGATGTACCGCGAGCCCAATGTACCGCCGTGATATAACTTTGTTCAAAATTGTCGAATCCGTGGCGTCCTGGTATGGTTCGATGCGGCTCGACCAGCTGAATCGAACCATACCAGGGCGCCACAGATTCGACAATTTTGAACAAAGTTATGGCTCGGCGGTACATTGGGCTCGAGGTACACTGGCCTGCTCCCCATTCAGTAATGGAATAAAGAGTTGGAAATAAGTAGGGGGTTGTTAACTGTCCTGAATTTTGGGAAAGCACACATTTAAACTATAAAATCCGAAAATTATTTTTAGCATTCAGCAAGAAGGAAACAAAACTTTTCTACGAAAATTTAACAAAATTTGTGGATTTAAAAAGTATGCGGGACCCTGATTTACTTTTTGAAAAAACAAAATATTTAATGAATAAAGAAAAAAGATTGGCTTTTATTGAGGAATTAAAAAAGGAAAATGTTTCTTTAAAAATGTTAAATAATCTTAATAAAATAATTAATATTTTGGATAATTTGGAGAAAGAATTTAAATTGGAAGGTATGCAAAAATTATTCCTTTTTTTAAATAAAAGGGGGTTTTTAATTTAAAAATTAGTCTTTAAAAATTAGCTTTAACAATTTAGCTGCTAGAGCGATATTTTAATGGATTTTAAATTCCCGTTTAGTTCTCCTTCTTAATTCGATTGAGTTTTAGTATTCAACTTCGACCGCTAGGATTTTTTAGATTCTAGACTTGGACTAGCTATTGTAAAGCATACATATATAGCTATTTAATTCCTAAGGCTGTGCAGTAGGGGGAGTGGTGTAATGGCTAACACATCAGTCCGGTCTACTGAAGATGCTGGTTCATTCCCATATATTTAAGAAAATCTAATGTTAAAATCAAACAAAAAATTCCTCTTTTAAAGAAAATATCCAACAAATTACTTCACAATTATTTATTTTTGGATTGTATTTATATTTTGATTATTTATTTGAAACATTTTCAAATAATATAGAAGAGCAAAAAGAGATTATTTTTGGACAAAACAAAGAGTTTATTTTTTTAAACGCTCGTGATTTTTATCTATTTCTATTTGATAAGTGAGTTTAATTTTTTAATTAAAGGAGAGATATTACCAAATATTCTTTTTAGATATAATGTTCTTGAAGAAAAGAAAATAATTAATGTTGGAGCAATTTCTATTGGTTTATATTTGAAAAATGAATTTAATTATTAGAAAAGATAATTTTTTTATCAAAAATTTTTTTGTTAATTTTAAAATTTATATAAATTTATATGTAGTAGATATGTATACGTAAAAATTAAATTTGAAGAACTTTTTGTAAATTTATTTTTTTTTCATTTGTAAATCCTCTTCATTCCTTCTTTTTTTCATTGTGTTTTAGTATTTGACCTCGTGGGCAATATTCGTACCTAATTACGAGTACAAATTTTGGTACGAGCTTTAAGCACTAATCGAAATATTCGCATTTTAAAAATTTTTATAACCAGGGACCATTAAGTTGTTCGAATGGCTAATTATGTTCACACCTAACATTCCATTCTACGGCTTTGATTGCCAGAATTTAAACAAAAGGATATTCAAAATTTATACCAAAATAATTTTTTACTTTTCAAATCAACAAAAAAATTAAACAACAATAGAAGAATTTTGAGAATTATTCTCTTCTTCTTTTTTATTTTCTTTAGAAGCCACCAAATGTGCATCTAATATTTGAGGAAGTTGACAAGAAATTGTATTTAATGAAGTTGATAATTGGCTAATAAAATTATTTAAAAGTAAAACTGTTTGTGTTCTAGCATTATTTAGAGTGCCATATTCTGTTATTTCTTTTGTTTGTTCTAACGATAAAATTTTTTCGTCAAATGTAACAACTGGAAAAATGATTAGAATTTAAGATAATTTTATTTGGGGAGTTGAAAAGTCCGCAAGTTTTGTCCGCAAATTTTTAAAAATTTCTAAAAAATATTTTTTTTAATTTACTTGAATAGGAGGGTAAAACAGGAAATTGGAAGGAAAATTATTCCCGCCAGTATTTTGCGGATATTTAATTATTTAAAACTTCAAAAAAAGTCACCAATAGGAAATATCCAAGAATATTGAGAACATTGATTAAACAAAACACTAATATTTTCAGCTTCTTTCCCAAAAAGTAAACAAGTACATTCCTCAATCAAAAAATTGCTGAGATTTTGATAGGGAGAATTTTCAAAAACTTTTTTGAATATTTTACTCGGATAATCACAAAATTCAATTCCTTCTAAACGAAATCTGAAAAAAATAAAAAGTTTGTCCGCACATTTTCAAGCCAATAAAGAAAAGTTAAATGACTCCAATCATAAGGTAATTCCTGCTTAAATTAAACAATTTTCGCCCCTGTAAATGCCTTAGACTAGAGACCGGCAAAATCAAACTTCCGGGATACCGGGTCGGAATTTTTTCTTAACCGATGCCGGGACCCCGAGGGATAAATCCTGGAAAAAATCTCGGATCCCGAAAATCAAAAAAATCGGGAGTTCGGGATCCCGTCCCGCGCCGATCCCTACCTTTGACATATTGAGATTTAAAAAAAGAGGACAAAAAAATTAAATTTTAAAATTCTTTCTAATCTGGAAATTAAATTACGGAAAGAATTAAATTCTTAACTTTTCAAGTTTTGGAATAAAAAATAAACCAACTTATTTTTAGCAAGCCAAAGAACATCTTCTTTCACAAAATTTGTATGGCAAATAGCCATTAATCTAAAACCTTCAGTTTTAATCCATTTATTTAATTTCTCAATTAAAGCTAATTCGTACAAACTGAACTAAAAATTAATAAAAAAATTTAAAAAATTATTTTTTGATTTCCCATTGGGAGTATGAGAAATTTTTTTCCGTCCAGTTGGTAATTTTGAAGTTTACAGACCCCACATTTTTCCTCTCCAAGTTTTTTTACTTTATTTTTGCTCAAATAGTAGCATAAAAATGAGCACTTGTATAAACCCTTTTTGAATGTTGGCAATAACAGAAAAGGGAATTTGTGAAGTAAAAGGAAAAAAGACTGACCATTATGTACATTTTTAAGGATAAAATTTGTGAAGAAAATAAGTCTGTAAACTTCAATATTACCTTCAAGTTAAAAAATGTACATTGACATAAAGATAAATAAATGGTATTACGATTTTGACTTAAAAATGAATTTTGATTTTTTTGTTTGATTTATAACAAAACCCTAACAAAAATCCCTTTTGTAAGACGTAAAACGCCTTATATGTTCAGGGAACGAGCCGACAAAAAAAAACAAAATTCCCGATTTTCAGGAATCGGGATGGCCCGTTCCCTTATATTTATTATTTAGAAAAAACTTCGAGAATTACTAACCCATTTAAAAATATACAAAATTATAAGCCTAAATATAAACTAAAAAAGTAGGGGGAAAATACAAAATTATACCAACAAAAAATTTAATTAAAAAACCTCATTTTCACCAAAAAATTCTTTTTGTGGAAAAGATGTTGCATAAATATTATATGGATTATTCAATTGTTTAATTTCTTCCTCCAATTGTTTTGGTAATATTGGAGCTAAAGCTGATTCATAAACTCTTCTTTTGTAAGGACGGGGTTGTGGACGAAAATAATAATTTGAAACATGTCGATGACAAAATTTAAATTGTTGTTTTAAATGGAATAAATTCATTAAAATTTTTTCTAAAAAAATCTGAAAAAGTGTTGAAATTACTGATTTACTCAATCCAACAAGGCATAAAAATTTTTGAAAATTTTTAACCTTTGCGACAAAAAGGTCGCGACAAAGTAGGCCTTACCCCACTAGAGTATGGGTAGGGGACGATTCAGTATTTGGGCTTTTTGGCCATAACTTTTTGCTCGATCAATATTGTAGAAATTATTATATATGATTTGATAGTCCTCTGGGTGCTGCATCTTTTTCATAATTGGACTTACCTGATCTGATCATTCTATAAAAAGTTATCACTGATAAACTTCGTCACAAGCAGAAAAAAATCAGTTTTTAGGCTGTAACTTTTTTGTGATCATCAGATCAGATCGGGCCAATTATGAAAAAGATGTCGGATACCGAGACCTCGAGAAAATCTCGAGAATTATTCGAATCGGTCGAATATCAGGAAAGTTACGGCCATATACTGAATCGGCGGATACTGAATCGTTCTTTTCCGTATTTTGGCGTTAGGGGATCATTGAGTCCCGACTCACCGTGATTCCTTAATGAAATGTTCCTTTTTATTTCAAGAACAACAAAGTCTTCATAAGCTAATCCCCCATCTTTCTAATGATTGATTAGAAATCATCAGCTTACTAGTTTTTTTTTATCAAAAAATCCAATTATTCTTTCTATATTTAATTAAATTAATTTATTCACGCTAATTTTCCCTTTCATTCTCTTTTTTTTTTATAGCTTTCTAAAAAATGATTGAAGCGAACAGTGCAGCAGCAACAACATCGTCGCAAAGAATTCAAACAAAACGAGTAGAAAATGATTTTTCTTCAACAAATTTAGAATGGGAAAATTATTTAATTATTCGATTTCCACCAGAAATAGCAAACAAAGTAAAAGATTATTTGGATGAAGATGCTCATCATATTAGCCAAACAAAACTGAATATTAATTTTAATCAAAATTTGCGGTCTGGAATTTTAAATTTTGGAAAATATGAAATGGATTTTTCTTTGTATGATTTGCCCTGTATTTCTGAGGTTTTTTTAAATATTTTTATCTGGTCGTTAGTCATTTTGTGAACAAAATTTTAGTTCAAAAAAGTTTATAAATTCCAATTACTTTTTTATATTAGCAATTATTGAGATCTCCCCAAATTCTATCATTCTTTAACAAAGCTAATTTTTTGTGCATAAATTTCTACTAATTTGTCTGCAAAATTTTTTTTTGCTTCCTCATTCTATCACAAATTTTTAACTAACCCGTTTAGATAAAATTTGGAAACTTATGTAAATGATAGCTCTTGAAGGAGTTCGTGATTCTGAACAAAAACTTCTACGGAGGTCATATGAAGAAGTCAAAACAAAATGGTCTTCAGGTGTCTAATTAAGACGGATAAGGTTTATTAATAGCTCTTTCAAATTGGCTGTCATTTACATAAATTGCTCAATTTTTATAATATTAGTTAATTAAAGGTTTTTTTATTTTAACAGACTATCTAGTTACCAAAAATTTTCCCATTTACTCTTTAGATTTTATTAATTTTTAATGTTTAACTCAACTTTACTAACTAAATTTTTTTTTATTTTAGGTAATGAAAACGCTCGATAAAAAGACAGTATATAAAGTAGCTGATGTATCCCAAATCATTGTTTGTTCACCTCCAGGTGAAAGGAAGAAGGGAGCAAAGACTGAACTTCCTGTTAACGAGAAACACGAGAGGCGAGAATGGCCGCATGGTATCTGTCCGCCTATGAGGTTTGCACAACGTAAAAGATTTAGAAAAGTCAAGAGAAAGAAATATATGGATGCTTCTGATGTTGAGAGGGAATTGAAAAGACTTTTGAGGTTTGGAATTTTTTTAAAGATTTTGTTATTAGGTCGAGAAACCGGACTAAAGAGTCTTTCCTCTCCTGTTCCCAATAAGTTAATGTTGGGAACGATTTTTGGGCGCATTCTAAATATTTTCCTGTCTATCTTTATTGCATCCAAAAATACCGTGAAAATACATGGAAAGGCAAGGATCATTCCATTTCCATTTTCTTTTATTTTTTAAATTTTATTTTTGCCTGTTACTTTTATTAGATCTGATTTGGACGCAGTAAATGTTAGATGGGAAGTAGTTTCAATTGATGAAATGGAAAGGGCGGATAATGAAACACCACAAGAATTAAAGAATAATTCTGGGAATAATGTAAGCTAAACAAATATAGAAAGTTTTATTTAAAATATTTTATAGGATGATACCAATCAACAGACCGCTGATGATTTGGATTATGGATTATTTTTATCTGATTCGGAGAATGAAGATTAACTGAGTTTTTAAATTTAAAATGTTTATGTTTCCCGAGACAAGTGTATTTTTTTATAAAATTTCCCCTTTACCGGCGACCAATCCAATTTCAAGAGAAGACAGGGCCTACTTGAATGTAACTTTATTGAGTGTTTTGCAAGGAGAAAGCACCACGGTCTGTGAATGTTGAATTAAAATCAAACGATATGAATATTGCTTTGTTTTCACAGATTAGTTTTCATATTCATATCGTTTGATTCTAATTCAACATTCACATATGTTTTATTTTCGTTTCAAAACCTCCACAGTTAGAATACATTCAAGTAGGCACCAAGGGCGTATCCAGGGGGGCTGGGGGGGGGGGGGGGGGGCTAGAGCCCCCCCCCCCCCCCGAAATGGGGGAAAGGGGGAAAAAATTAGGAGAAGGATGGTCGAAAAAGTGAAATTTTTTCGCCTACAACCTTCAAATTTTAAAAAATTTTCGCCTGCGGCGCAAAAAGTGGAAGAAATCTGGCCTCTTGAGCTCCAAAATCCTCAAAATTTTCGCCTGCGGCGCTAAAAAAGTGAATTTTTTGGCCTACGGCCTTATAAATTTTAAAAATTTTCGCCTGCGGCGCTGAAGTGATGAAAATTTATGTACAAAAAATTTGCGTCCGGAACGCCAAGGTAAACGCCAAAAATTTTTGCGCCCACCCAGTGTTAGCCCCCCCCCCCCCCCCCCCCCGAAACCGACCCCCTGGATACGCCCTTGGTAGGCACAGTCTTTTCTTCAAACTTGAAGACGAATATGATGGATCAATGGCTTTCATGGGAAATTCTTTCACTTTCGCTATTGAGTAAATTTGTCATTAGAATTTTTAAAAAATTTATAAATTTTATTTTTAAATTTCATTATTTTTAAAAATTTTGTTTTTTGCCGATATTTTTTCATTATTTTTTAAAACTAAAATTTTTCTTTCAAGCCGCAGAGGAAACATGCTCCAACGGCAAAGACGGAGACTTTTCCTTTTTTGTTCTTTAACTATTTTTGTTATTTTTTGCCTTCTTTGGCTAAATTCCTTTAATTGTTTTAATTATTTTGAAAGAACTATTATTTCCAATGCTGTTAGATCTTCTGTTGATTACAATAAAATAGATGAATTGGCTTATTTTAATCCTTTTATTTTTATTGGTGGAATTCCAAGGTTTTTTTTAAATTTTTAATACATTTTCCTTGTACAATTCGTGGTTTGTTAGACCACATTTTTTGGGTTGTATGGGTCTTGGATTTTATAAATAGGCGTATAGCTAACCAAAGATGCTACCCATAGTTTAACGTATTGGTTGCAGACAGTGGGAGACGAGCCGAGGAAAACGGCTAAAAAAATGGTGTTAAACCCTGAACCAGTCCCATGGAATAATGGCATCATAGATTTTAGGCTTTGCAAAAATGCCGATACTGTTTCCAATTTAAAACTAAAAAATTCAATTCAACTTTTTTATACTAATTTTAAAATTTAAAGATCTGGAACAACCTTAATGCGTGCAATGTTAGATGCTCATCCGGATGTTAGATGGTTTGGTTATATATTTTTTACTATCTTTATTTTAAATTTTAGTGGAGAGGAAACTCGAATAATTCCCCGTGTATTAGCTTTACGTGCTCAATGGAAAAAGAGTGAAAAAGAATGGAGGAGACTTCAAGTATTTTTTATTTTAAAATTAAATTTTTTGGTACTTTTATAATGGATTCTTTTTATGTTAATAGTTATAGATAGAAAAAATAGCAAAAAAGGAAAAATAGAAATAAAAAATAGGACCAATAGCCATAGCTAAGTTTCTCAGATTGGGCGAAATTGACTCATTAACTACTTTATTTCCCCCACTTCGCTGGTTTTTCGGAAAATTTAAAAAAAGTTTAAAAAATCAATAATTTATTTTCTTAAAATTTTAAGGAAGCCGGTGTAAACGAAAAAGTAATTAATTCAGCAATTTCTTCATTTATTGTAAATGTAATAATTGGGCATGGAGACCCAGCACCTCGATTATGCAATAAAGACCCATTTACATTAAAATCAACAGTTTATCTATCTGAATTATTTCCAAAAGCAAAATTCATTTTTATGATAAGAGATGGAAGGGCAACTGTTCATTCAATAATTTCAAGAAAAATTACAATTACTGGATTTGATTTGAATGATTTTAAACAATGTTTACAGAAATGGAATGCTGGAATTGAGGTTTTTTTAACAGAAATTTGTAAATATTTTTTTCGGAATTTAATCTAAAAATGATTAGAAAATGAATAGAGGATTTGACTTGATGTTTTAGGGCCTCTTAACTTTTTTAGTAATTTTTAGATTATTAGTAAAGTATTGGAAATTAGTGTTTTTTGGATTATCTTAATTTCCATTAGGCTGATCAAGGGGAAATGAGAGGGAATTATCCTTCCCCTCGAAATCGGAAAAAAGATTTTTTTAGTTGCCCCTTTAGTATTTTAGGAATTGAAAGGACGAATTTTTCATAAATATCCCCCCCCCCTCCCTCTCCTTGAAAATATTCTGCTTACGGATCTGATTTTTATGTTATTTTTTTATTTTAAGATTGATTTTGAATTTTGAATATAGTTTTTCTAAAACTTAAAGGTAATGAATGAACAATGCAAGCAGGTTGGAGAAGAAAAATGTTTAAAAGTTTATTATGAACAGGTTTTTCTTAACAAAAATATTTTTTTAATTATTAAATTTTCAAAGCTTGTTTTACATCCTGAACAAGAAATGCGTAAAATTTTGGATTTTTTAAATTTACCTTGGAATATGTCTGTTTTACACCATGAGATGTTTATTGGAAATAAAATTTCAATTTCTAAAACTGAGAGAAGTACAGATCAAGTAATTAAACCAGTAAATTTAGGTTCGATTATTTTTTAAGAAACTTTCTAATCTTTAAAAATTGATCGCTTTTTGAATTGAAATGAGAAATCTTCCTCGTCTCGTTTTTTTAAGAATTCTAAAGTTTAAATTAATGTTGTTCACGACCAGTTAATTTTTGCTTGTCGCAACTCAAAAGTCCTTAAAATTCTCTTTTCGAGCCGTCACGGGCAAAAATTAACCGTTCGTGAAGAATTAACCGTTCTATAGTTTAAATACCTTTTCCCTTTTTAAAGAATTATTCTTTAGATGCTCTTTCAAAATGGGTTGGAAAAATCCCTGAAGATGTGGTTAATCAAATGGATGAAATAGCACCGATGCTTAAAGTGCTTGGTTATGATCCGGTTAATTTTAATTTAAAGAATTTTTTTAAATTAAAAAATAAACAGAATGCCAATCCTCCAAATTATGGAAAGGCTGACGATTTTGTCAGAATAAAAACTGAACAAATTCATAAAGATGAACAAAAATGGTATAATAAAGCAAAGGAGTTAGTTATTGACCCAGAAAAGTTACAAAAACCTCACCAGGAAAATGAAGCCTCAAGTCAGAATAATTTGACTGCTTTGGCTGGATAGTAATTAAAACCTCTAATTTTTATATTTAATTTCTAAAGTCTTTTCTGGTTTCCCTCCATTGTGTTCTTAAAATCTCTTTTCTGTTGACAATTTGTGATTTTCCCTTTTTTTAATTAAATTTTTATTTTTTGGGTTGGAGGGAAACAATGATTTTTAATGCCTTAATAAAATTCTAACAAATTATTGGAGTTCAGACTGAAACTGGACTTTTATAACTATCAGGACCTTGAAACCTTTTAATTTTAATAAAATTTAGATCCAGATTAAAATGTGAAAACTAGGAATTTTTTGAGAATTCGAACACTAACATTTTTAGGGAAATTTATCTTCTGATTCTTCCTAATTTTTGCGGGTTAAATTAAAGGCATTCTCTCTTAATGTATAATATTTTTATTTAATAATACATATATGGTAGTTTTTAATTTCTAATAATATTATTGTCTTTTTTTCATATGATTTCTGTCTATTTTATACTTAAATTTTAAAATCTGTTCTTTTTTAATACACTTAATATATCTTTATTTAACACTTTAATTTCTGTTTTGTCTTTCTTGCCTTTATTTTCTTTTTTTTAATCCGGTCTTTATTTCCGTAAACTTGTAAACTTTCCTTTATGTGGGCGGTCCCAGAGAGATTATAATTTAATTTTTTTATTTAAAATTATCATCAAATTAAAGAGAATTTTTTGCTTCTCTCTAAAATTCTGGAACCGTTCAAACCCCTCCCTATTGCCCAAAATTTTCCTTTTTTAAAAATCCTTTCGAATTTATCCTTTAATTGATCTTTTTTATTCAAAAATAAGCAATTAATCAATTAATAAGCAAATAAAACTTTTCTTTTTTTTCTAAAATAAAATTCTTTGGTTAACAATAAAATGCTTCTCCTTTTCTTTATCTTCTTGCTTGATTTTTAGCTATTTTCTCGATTATGCCGTTAAACATATTTTGTGTCTTTTATATTACTGGAATGACCCAAATCTAGTTATTTCTATAAGGGGAGTGGTGGCGGGTTATTTTTATTTAGAAAAAAAAGAGGTGACTAAATTATTTTTTGGGGCGATTTATCTACTGATTCTTCCCAAACATTCGATTGAAAGATTGGCAGAAGTGCGCAATTACTTTGTTTTTTTTTGTGACGGATATGGGTTTTTTAGATAAATCAACTTTCAACGGGAATTAACTCTTCTTAAATGCTAATTTCATTGACTTTTTTTTATAAATTTAATTATTTTGGGTGATTAACTTTAACAAATGTTCATTTTACTTTTAAAGAAGATCTTGTTTTGAAAAGCATTTCCATTTATTTTTAATGAAAATAAATCAGAATTATTTTTAAAAAGGCCATGAAGCCAGCTTTCTTCCTTTTTTATTTACAAGATGCCGAAAATTTGAAGAATATTACAGGAAATAAAAATATTGTAAACAGAAAATATGAAAAAATAAGGAGATAATGTTAAAATAGGGCAAATACCCTGTAAATAAGGTAAACCCTGTCTTGAGTTGGTATTTTCCGGAAAATACTACATTGTTTTCCGGAATATCAATAAGAATAATAATTGTATTGTCCAACCTTTTTTAAATTAAACTAACTTGAATACTTCAACTTTTTACAGTTTTTCTCTCGCGATGGCATTGCCACCGCTAAATCGACAACGGTTAAGAAATGTCTTCTTAATTTTTAATTATCTATTAGCCTTTTCCTTAATAATTACAGAAAGTTTACCTTTAGATGGTAAAAATTTAAAAAGGAGTAATCAATCTCATCATAAAAGACAAGGTAATTCTAAAAATATTTTTAAAAATATTTTTGGTTAATATATTTGTACAGCTAGAAATCACAACAATACTTCTGGACAGATTTACCCAGCAGAATCACTCGTTCCAAAAGTTACAAAACAATTGGACGGTCAGCTATTTTCTTTTAATGACCCTTCTAATTGCCTCTAAATTATCTCGATTATTTTCCTTCCTTTAGACCCACATCAATCATCTCAACCACAATTTGTTGCCAATAATGGACCTTTAATTAGAATGCCAGATGGCCAATTTGTTTTGGCAACGGTTTGAGAAAAATTTAATTACAAAGAAAATTATTTATTTTTAGTCTGCATCAGAACAACAAAATCGTCAATTACCACAGCCAATACAAACTAACCAACAACAATCTCATATTCAACCAGAAAGTAAAGGTGTTGAACATGGTGAGAAAATAAAAATAATTCCCCTCCTTGAAGATAAATAAATTCCTCTCCTAATAATTAAATAATTCCCCTCCCTTGAATACCTGTTATTTCGCCAAACTTGTTCTACAAAAAATATTTTTTAAATTATCTTTTACAAATTAAACAATTCAAAAACATATTTTACCAGAGGATATATTTATATTTGGATATTTCAGAAATTTACCGTATTTACTATTAATTCCCCTCCCTTGAATAATTCCCCATGCCACGGATAGGTTGAAAAAATAATTCCTCAGTGGAATTAATCGAGTAAATATGGTATTTATTTTTCCAGAAATATTTATCTTTTTTCCGGAAATCAAATAATTATTTGATAAACATTAAACAATTTGCGGAAAAGATTATTCCTCAACATTATTTTATTTTTCCTTTTTTAATAGAAAAATGATGCTTTTTTAAAAATGTAATTTGTTTAGGTAGTGAATCTTCCTCCTCATCCCCTATTCCCGAAGGAGCACCATCATCATCATCAACAATAACTTCAACAATACCAGAACAATTAACAACAACATTACCAACAGAAATAACAGAAAATGAATTACAACAAACATCCTCTTCCCCATTTTCAACCTCAACATCTTCTCCTTCTTCTACTAATTCACCATCACACATTCCTTCGGTTGATAAAAGTGTTGATTTGGATGGAGACGGGGCTCTCTCTTTAAATGAAGTTCAATATGCTGCTGTTTGTTTTTCTGTTTAAATTTAAATTAAAAATTATATTTTAAATATAGTTTGTCCATCACGGATTAAGTTCTTCTGTAGTCGAAAACCTTTTCAAGTTAAATTAATTTTAATTTGATTTTTAAAAAATATTTAGTGATGTTGATTTTAATAAAGACGGATTTCTTTCTTCTATTGGTAATTTAAAGGGAATTAAAATAAAAATATAAATTAAAATTAGAATTTAATGAAATTCGTCCTTTGGTATTGGCTAAGGCGGAAAATGCTGCATTGCGTTATTTACAAGTAATTTTGGGTAATTAAAAATAATTATTAAATATATTTTCCGGAAAAATTTAAAATTCTGATAGAAAATATTATTTCCGGAAATATCTGGGATTATTATTTAATTATGTTCCGGAAATTATATTGTGTGAAAGTCAAAAATAATTTAATTTCCGGAAAATTGTAGAATATTTCTAATTTTTGGAAATTTTTCAAAAAATTAGGAGTTGTATTTATTCTTTTATTAATAAAATATTTAAATTCCCTTTAAAAAGAATGTTGATTCTGACCACAATGGATTGCTTAGTTTACACGAAGCAAAAGCATATATTCTTCGAGAATATGGAATTAGTAATAGAGATGTTGAACGTATTTGGCGTTTAGTGGTGAATTTAAAAAATAGAAGGGGAAATTTAAAATTAATTTAAAGGTACCTAGTAGTGGGGATGAAATGGATGCTGTTTTGTTTAGTAAATTGAGAAGGTTTTTTGAGAATTTAATTTTCAATCTGTTTTTAAATTTTGAAGGAGAGTTCGAGGAATGAGTATTCGGTTAGCTAGACAAATTATGAAAGTTTGTTTATTGAAATAATTAAAAGAAAAGAATTTTTGTAGACTGCTGATAGGGACCAGGATGGACATATTGACATGAGAGAAGCTGCTGTTTGTTTATTTTATTTTTGCAAAAATAAGAGACTTGCTTTATTTGATTTATTTTTTAAAATGTTCTGGATTTTGTTTAGTCCCGTAAAACTTGTAGATGTTGTGAAACGTGAAGAAAACAGTTTAAACAATTTAAGAATTATCTTTTCCTTCTTATCATTCTATTTTGTTTTCCACACCTTTAATACGGAAATAGAATTCAATATCTCTATCTTGATAAAGGTTACATACTCGATTAGCCGAAACAAAACCTAGTGAAGGGTTCTAGTTTAATCAGTCCTATTAGATTTATCGAAAACCAAAATAAAAAATCATTTGGATTAGGAGAGTTACAGTTTTTATTTTATTTACAATTTTTATTTCTTAAAAAATTTTTTTATAGATGATAGCATTTGAACAAGAAGGTATTGGAGCAGGGGAAGTTGTTGAAATGCTTGGTATTTTTCTTTGAAAAAAATTTTATTTTTTCTTCTAAAAATTAATTAAAGCTAGTGTGGATGATAATAATGATGGGCAATTAAATGCACCAGAATTTGCTGATTTTGAGAGAATTGTTTGTAGAAAAGAATTTAAAATTAAAAAAAAAATAAAATTTAAAAAAGGTTCGAGCCAAAGCTGTCGAAACATCAAAAAAAGCTTTAAAAGTAGTGGACACAGATGGAAGTGGAACTTTAACAATGGATGAAGCTAAGAAAATAGCTTTTGATCATTATGGCTTTGATGAGGCTACTTTAGAACCTTTTTTTGCCCAAGCAGACGAAAATGAAGTTTTTCTCAAGAAAGAAAATAAAAATTAATTTTAAAAATTAAATAAAAGGATGGTCAATTAGATGCTGTTGAATTTGCTGGTTTTCGTTCGGTAATTAGAGGCAGAGCAGTCAAAAATGCATTAATGTTGCTTCCGGAGATGGATGAGGATGGGGACGGGGTGAGTGAGGGAAAAGGAGGAAAGAAAATAAACTTGAATAGATGAAATCAGAATTAAAATTCTGAAAAAAAATTCTGAAAAAAAATTCTGAAAAATGAAATCAGAATTAAAATTTGGATTTATTTTTTTCTGACAAATTCTGATTAAATTCTGATCCAATTTTTAACCAATTTTGAATTATTTGTCAGAAAATTCGAAAAAGAGTTCTGGGTAATTCCAAGGCTGGTCCCCCCCCTTTTTTCTGTCCCCTGACCATTTTGAGCTTTTTTGCTTGACATATAATTTACAATATATCATTCGAAAGAGCTGTTCGAGCTAAGTAGAATGATACTATGATCGGTTCGATTTGGAGATTCTGAGCAGAATTATGAAGCTAAATCCTCGATGGACATGCTTTTTGTGATGTTTAAAGGGATTAAAACAAATGCTCATAACTATGTTTATTTAAGTCGGATTTCGATGAATTTAGTACCGTTCGACTCAGCTTGAAGAGCTCTTTCGAACGATATATAATTTGCCATAAAAAGTTTTAAAAATCGAAAAAATTGGAAAGGGAAAAAAGGGGGGGGGACCAGCCTTGGAATTACCGAGTTCTGATATTTATTCTGATTTTTTCTAAAATATTCTGAATTGATTAATTCTGACTACAAATATTTTCTTTTAGAGTATAAACGAAGGAGAAGCCGAGCAGCGAGCTCGTCGGGAAGACGATATGAGCGGTATAACTTAAAAGAAGAAAAATCTATTGTATTTTTTGTATTTTTAGGTGCAGAAACACACAGTCTTTTTGCTGTCGCCGACCAAGACAGAAATGGATTACTTGACAAAGTTTTGGGGGAAAAATGAAAAAAAAAATTTTTTTAATTTAAAGGTTGAATTAGCCGATTTTGTTCGTCTTGTTAGACTAACATCTATTAAATTTGTTTCTGACCATTTTCGAGATTATGACACTAATAGAGATAAACAAATAACTTTGGATGAATTGGAACGTTTAGTTAAAGATCGTTATAAATTGGAACCGACGGTTATTTTGTTGAATTTAAATATCTGAAAAATTATCTTTAGCTTATAAGACGCTTTTTTGATAAAGTGGATGTTGACAGAAGTGGGGATTTAAATCCGGGGGAAATTGTTGATTTTAGACATGAAGTGAGAAGATTTGCACAAGACAGGGGTAAAAATAAGAAAAAATTTAAAATTAAATTTTTAAATAAATAAAGTAATGCAAGCAGAATTGGAAGAACAAAATCGTAAAGAGATGGCTGAGATTGAACAAAGACTGCGGCAAGAAGCTTTGGCAAGTTTAAAGAAAAATAGTATTTTGTCATAGAAAAATACACAAACTTTTCTGGTTTTGTAAACTTAAACAAATTCTGATTTTTAAGAAATCAGAATTTAAAACAAACAAAACCTTAAGGCAAAGAAACAACCACCACCAACATCAACATTACTTCCCGAACAACCAAAAGTTGCTACAGAAGAAACCAAAACAACAACAAAAACATCAGAAATTACAACAACAAATTCTGATTTAATAAATACAAAAACACCAACAGATTCGTCAAACTCTCAAGAAGAAGAAGAAGTTGAAAACATTGGAGAAGAGGGAAAAACAAAAGAAAAACTAAAACAAGTTGAACAACAAACAAACCAAACAAACAATGTTTCTGTTAATGTTTTAGAAAATACAACAACAACAGTTGAGAACAATGTTGTAAAAATGAATGAAAATGAGACAATTAATAGACAGCCAACAACAACAACAAATGTTTCTCAACTTGTGGAAGAGAAACAAAACAAAATAAATGAAGAAAATGTTGTTAGAGATAAAAATGAAACAACAACAAATTTAAACATCCAAACAACATCCACACAACAACAACAATTATTAGGCAATACAACAACAATTATTAATTTACAAACAACTGAAATGACAACAAACATTTTAAATTCTACAACAACGGTAGAGGCAAATAAGGAACAAATTTCAACTAAAAAACAAAAGAAAAAACGTAGGAGAGGCTCAACAACTACAACCCCTACAACAACTACTACAACTGCAGCAGAGGAAAGTTATGGTTGGAATTTTTTGAAATTACCAAAAATATTCTAATAGAAGCCCTGGTCATTTATTTTCAATGAGGTTCATTTAGTGGGCTTCTAACAATCAGGCATGGGCTCTATTAGGATATTTACTAATTATTTAAATATATTTTGTTAATAAAAATTTTTTAGAAGACCAAGAGGGAGAAGAACAACGATGAAAAGTTTAGAAAGAGGAAAATTTAAAATATATATTTAATTTGTTAAAAATTTAATTTTAAAAATATTTTTAGTTTTGGAATAAAATGAAAGGAATTTCCCAATAAAAAATTAGTAGAATTAAAGAATCTTTTACCCTTTTTAAATATTAAACAATTATATATGTATATTTACATTTTCTAAAAGAATTTTTACAAATCAAAGTTTAGTTGTGTACTCTTTCAATTTAAAATAATTTTTTTTTAATTTTTAATTCTAAAAAAATTATTTAAACTAAAAAAAAAGTACACAATTACATGATTATATTAAAAAATTACCACTACAAAATATTCATTCACAGAATTCTTTCTAAAGAAGAATCAATTCAATGCATAAGATAAATGAAAATAAATATAAGACAACTAGAAATAACTGCTGCCAAAATTAAAGTATCTTTGCGTTTTTTCATTCGAATTTTGTTCATCAAATTATTAAGTGCTGGATATTTTTCTTTAAAAGAAAAAAATGTAAATTTAAAATTAATTATTGCAAATTAGGAGCGAGAGTTCAAATCTAGCTCCCAATCACTTTAGGGATTTCGGAATCTTGTACTTCCTATCTTTCCCCGTCCAGGAAAGGATTAAATTTGATTATTTCATTTCATAAAACAATCTAGTAGCGCCGTCCCATTTTGTTTAAAAAAACCGGCCCTATCTTAAATGAGGTGCGTAATCATATTTTTTTCTCCTTTTTTTCAAAGGTAAAAAGGGTCAGTTTTTCCTTAGTATTTAATTTGTGTTGATTTTGCCTTAAGGAAAAATAATGCAGGAGGGCTAATTTTTTTTTACATTTTCTTTTCTGCCCGTGTTGTCTGTCCATCGTCGTCCGTGTTTTGTCTGTCCTTGCTCGTCCGAGTTTTGTCTGTCCATCAGCGTCCGAGTTTTGTCTGTCCTTGCTCGTCCGAGTTTTGTCTGTCCATCAGCGTCCGAGTTTTGTCTGTCCGTCTTCGTCCGTGTTTTGTCTGTCCATCAGCGTCCGAGTTTTGTCTGTCCGTCTTCGTCCGTGTTTTGTCTGTAAATACACGTACACGATAGACAAACAAGGACGAACACGGACAGACAACACGGGCAGAAAAGAAAATGTAAAAAAAATTAGCCCTCCTGCATTATTTTTCCTTAAGGCAAAATCAACACAAATTAAATACTAAGGAAAAACTGACCCTTTTTACCTTTGAAAAAAAGGAGAAAAAAATATGATTACGCACCTCATTTAAGATAGGGCCAAAAAACCTGTCCGGAGAAACAATAATTAAAATTAAAAAATTCAGACCCTTCCCAAAGCCTAACGACTCCAAGGAGTAACACAAAAATAAAAACAAACTAGTCAATTGATGAACACGTTTATTAATAGCTCCAAGTCCACTACTTTGTGAATAAAGCCCTTCTCTCACAGACATAGCAATACTTATTTGATCATTTAAAAGACGATCACAACTAAAATAAATTTTTTAATTTAAAAAAATTTAAGAAAAAAACAAACTCGCTAATGCTTTCATTTTCTCTAGTTAAATAATCTGTGGTTCTACAACGATTATTCACAGTTGACGTCATTTCCATTAATTCATCTCTTAAAAAATAATAAAATTGGAAAAATAAATAAAATTTCGATAAAATACAAGATTTTTTTAGAAAATAAAGATAGAAAAATTCCAATCCCAAGTATAACTTTGATTTAAAAAATTTCAAAGAAATCATTTAAAGGGACTTTAAAAGGAACCAACTTTTACTGTAAATGCAAATTTGATATATTTTTTGATACAAAAAAGAGGGCTGAAGATTCTTTGAGGATGATAAAGAGAAGAGAACTTATTCATTTATCCTTAAATTCCAGACTTTAACGTTAAACTTTTGACTGGCCACAACTCGGCCCAAAGTTATTTTGCAAGAAAATGGATATAACTTCACAATAGAAAGTCGGAGGTCTTCTATCGAATGGTATCAAAAAATATATCAAATTCGCACATACAGTAAAAGATGGTTCCTTTTAAGAATGATTCTAAATTTAAATAAAAAACCTTTGTAATTGATTTTTAATATTTTCATGGGTTCTTCGAAACTCAGCACTATAATCTCTAAGAATATCCTGATGCCTTCTAAGAATGTGTTGTTGAGGTGTTTTGTTAAAAACACTTTTATCTTTATCAAAACATTCTTGCATCTAATTTATTAAAATTAATTCTTTTTTCTAAAAATATTTAAAAAAACCTGAAAATTAATTTCACTTAATTTTGACAATTTTGATTCAATTTCACTGGTAAGCGAGTCAAAAGAACGTCTTGAATGGGATTTGCTTTGAATATCTGTTTGACCTAAATTTAAACAAAATTGTGGAATCCACAAATTTTAATGTTGGTACTTTTTAGTTTGTTGGGTTTAAATGGAAATTAAAATTCTGGATAAAGAAATGAGAACCATTACCCTCGTTAAATAAGAGTTATTTCCAAAAAATAAATTAGCCAACCTGCATTAGAAATATGAAATTTATTAAGAGATATAAGACGCATATCAATTTCATTTTCCAATAATCTTGCTTTTCGTTGAAGGTCCTCCATATTTTTAATTGATTAAATAAAATGTTGACTAACAAAGCTAAATTTAATTAATTTTGAAACAAAAAAATAAAAACGTGTAAATTAAAACAAAATTGATAAAATGAAATTTTTAAGAAAGTTACCAATTTGAAGTTTTACTGAATTAAATTAGGTAAGGCCTATTTTGTCGCCAACAACTTATCGTGCCCGGATTGTCGTAAGCTATTTTTTCGGTTTTCGTTTTCGAGTTAGGTTAATTTCTGATTTACGTTGTGATTCTAAATTTGTTTTTATTCTTTTTTTATTTGTGCTGGTCATTTTTTTAACGCTGATTTTTTCCGGGAATATAGAAATTTATTAACAATGATTGGAATAAGGCATTTATTTAGAACACATTGGACATACGACACACTTACTGGTGGATTATTTATTACTTCGGGATATTTTTTTCTGAAAGGTTTTTTTTAATTTTTTGTTTCTTTTAAATTTATTTTTAAAAGATGCTCATGGATATCCAGCTATACAAAAATTAACTATTACACACACAGATTTGCCAAATGCAATAGATGATGATTTAATGATAGCTATCGATAACGAACTTTTTGCAATTACAAAAGATAGATTATATGCAGATGCAAACACTAACGTTTGTTTGTTTTTTTAATTTTTTTTGTAGAATTTTAGCTTTTATTTTTTTAATAATTACTAACACTAAAAATTCTAAGGCATTCATAATTAATTTAAGAATTAAAAATTGCAAAAAAATTTTAAAAGATTTTTGGGGATTATTTTGCCAATTTTTTATATTTTTATTTCTTTCTATAATAATAATCCGAGAATTTTTATTTCTTTGCTTCTTAATTCTCCTTTTTATGAAAAAGGAGAAAACGTGAAGCATTGGAAAAGTGAAGTATATTTAATTAACATTTTTGTCAGAAAATTATTTAAAATACAAAATTAGAAAAATTAATCTGGAATTAAAAAAAATTTCTTACTGGTGAGATTCAAACCTTTAACACTTTTCTGTAAAGCAAAACTAAGGGTTTTCTGTTGTTGGTCTAAAAATAATTTTTAAAAATTTTTTAGTTTAAAATAATGGTTAGCGACAATATTGAATCAAAAACTCATGGATGTTTTCAACATAGATATAATGCTCTTTTACGTTTTTCAAGTAGATTGGTACTTAATAATGTAGAACAAATACGCAAAAATTATCCAAATTTCTTCAGGCTTTTTAAAGAAAAGTTTGTTTTGATTTTTTAAAATAATGTATTGTTAATGTTGGGGGTTCCCTAATTTAAGCCTCATTGAATTGTTTGGGATAGACGAAGTTGAATTTCTAAAAACGTTTATTTAATTCTTTTTATCTCCTATCTCTAATTGTTAAGGTGATTGGAAGAAACGCTATTTATTTAATTCTGGTAACATAAAAATTCTCTCTGAATTTTTGAACATACTTTCAAAAATTTCCTCTTCAATATTTTTAAAATTCTTTAGCAAATATTCCAAAAATATTTTACTAAAACCTTAATTAAAAACTTTAGTGGACTGGATAAATTGGATGCATTAGATACTTCATCTTTGACTGATTCTGATCTCAAAACTGTTTTGTTGACTAAAAACGCCAAAAAATTTGTAATTGCCAGAGAACTTATATATGCTTCTAGGTATGTATTTGTTTTTTATTAGGGATTGACGACTAGCGGGATATTTTAACGAGTGATTCCATTCATGGGCGTATTCAGAATTTTTAGTTTAATGTTTAATGACTGTTTAATGATCTAGGGGTGGGGGTTTACATTAGCCAAATTAGCTCCCCAAAATTCCCTCTTGATTTTGTCACTCATGTACTGGCGAGCCTTTCCCTTTCGATCCTTATTTTTAAATTAATTTTTTTAATTCGAAAAATTTTTTTCAGTTCAAAATTTTTACTTCCGCTTTTTGTCTCAATTGTTGCTTTTATGCCGGGTTTTGCACTTTGTTATTATTTAAGATCACAAAAACACAATGATTGGCTAGCTTTTATTCCTTCTTTGATTATATGTATTTTATTGTTTTATTTATCTGAGAAAATGTATTATAGAGATGAAACTTTTGATTTAGATTTTCAAGCTGCTAAAATGTTTGTTTTGAATATTTTTCAATTAAAAGTTGGGAAAGAAGAAAATATTTAGAGAAACTATTTCTTGGTGGAGAAATCATTTTTTTATGACCTTAAATTATTTTTTTTTGAATTTTTATGGGGAACTTAAAATGAGGGATTTTCTAGGAGGCCATAAACCCTTTATGAAAAATTTGGTTGATCCTTCGATCCAGGGCCCCTTCTCTCCAAAATGCGGCCTAATTTGTTCGGCCATCCCCTCCCAGGCTGTTGCAAATTTTGCTGTTGTTGTTATTTCAGCCGCTGCCCATTTCCTTGTTCTTTCTTTTCTTTCCTATCGCTGACTAGATAGTCGCGACACCTTAAATTGTTAAATACTTTTTAATTTTTCTCTTTTATTTTTTTTTTTAAATTTTAGAGATGAGGATCACAAAAATGGATGCATGTTTGTTTGTTGTTTAAATTACAAATTTATTTTTTAAATTTTTAGTGATTATTTAAAAAGCAGTATCGAATTATGCAAATTACTCAATAAATTAACAAAAGGGAAATCTGATTTTGATGAAAATGGAAATTATTTGGGTCATTCAGCTACTTATGTTGACAGATTGGAAAGAATTAAAGTAGATAATAAAATTAAAATTTGAATATTTTTTTGTTTGAATAAATTTGTTTTTTTAAGTTTTGATTTTTACTACACATTTTTTAAAAATTGATTTTTATTTTTTATTATTTGACTCATTTTCGGAGCATTTTCGAATGTAAGGCATCCATAAATCAGAAATTTTTTTCGAGAATTTCTCTTCACTCTTTAAAATATATTTTTTAAATTGATTTACTCCAAAAATCAAAACATACATAACTTTTAGATTCTCAAATAATTTTCAAAAATGTTTAAACAAAAAATGGATATTGATGAATTTTATCAAAGATTTTGGTTTATTTTTTAAATTAAAATTTAAAAAAAATAATTTTTAGGTTAACAAAAAGCAAAGCAGACAGCTTTTTAGCTACAAAGAAAGGGGCATTATTTCGTGTTGGTGTTATTGGAGTAGTGACTGCAGGTTTGTTTTTTATATTTTTAAAGAATCTTTGGAAAGTTGTGGCCTTCCAAAATTTGATGTAAATTTAGAAAGGGACATGTATCGGTCACTAGCCTGTAATTAAAAAATTTGACACGATTTCTTAATTAGAACTTTTTTTCATTGAGATCAGTTATAAGATATTTAAACTCATTCTTTTCGAAACGATTTATCTACAAAAATTATTTTTTAGAACTAAATTCTTCCAGTTAAAAAATTTTTTTAAGCTTATCCCATTGCAAATCTCCTTATGTCTGGTCCATTACTCAGCGCTTTATTTCCCTGGAGGTACAAAGTTAGCAATGAGTGAGTAAATAAATTTATATTTTAAATAATTTGGCATAATTAAAAATTCTTAATTGAAAATTTAGCAAATTTGTTTAATTTATGGACAGAAATTTAGTGGGAGGGGAGGAGGAGAGATTCTCTTTTAAAAAAATTTTCAGTTCTGTAGGGGTGTAGTGGTGGTTTTTTGGATTTTAAATTTATTAATTTTCTAATATTTTTAAATATTTTTAAGACTTCCTGACCGATTAAAAAAGACGATTGAACAAGTTATTAACTTTTTAATTAAAAAATTTAAATATAAATTTCTTTTTTCAGCAATCTTTCTTTTGGTTAGAAAAAGAAGGGAGAGGTGAAAGTGATACTTTCTTTTCCTTTACATGTCAACTTGATGCTAAAAGTAATTTTTATTTAATTTTATTTGGATAATAATTTACCTATTTTTTAAAATTTTCTTAACTTTTGACTGTCTGATAAGAGAAATTAAAAAAGCGGGATTGGGGTATTAGAGAGAACTTCTGAGGGACTTTGAATTGAATTTACCTAGTTTAAAAAGGGAAGCGGGGAAAAGGAACCTGTGGAAAATCTAACGCTTTCTGAAGTTTTCTCTTTTCTAGGATTCTAACAATCAAGGCCGTAGCCAGGGGTTGATTTCGGAGGGAGCTAACATGGAGTGTGCACCGAAATTTTGGCTTCCTTGGATTTGCCCTTGCTAACAATGACTATCGGCAATTTTATAGGGATTTTGCATTTCTGCCGAAAATAAAAGGCATTGTGTATAGAATAACATATCCCGTTTCTCAGGGATTTTCCTAATAAAACAAATACCCCTCTATCCTCTTGATGTGAATTATAATTTCAATTTTTATTATTTTTCTTAGAAAGTTTTGATTCAATTAGAATTGGAACTTTGGCTAGTCCAACAGGTGCACAAATTGCATTACCTTTTTATGTTAAATTTAAAAATGAGCAAGAGGCATTAGAATATGCTAAACAAAATTTGGAGGTAATTTATTTATTTTTAAGAGAAAATAATTATACATATTATTACACTTTCCTCTACATTCCATTTTGTTATTGAGAAATCTAAAAAAGAGAGAAAAGTACAAACTTTAGAAATATTTTTTTATTAAAAAATATTTCTTTCTTTTAATTTTTTTATCTTTATTTTTCTTTCCATAATTATTATTCTTTTAATAATTTAACAAAAAAAAACTCGAAATTCTATCAATATTTTTAAAATTATTTTTTTAAACTAATTCAAAGTTTAAAAGTCAAAATTAATTTGTTATTATTTTCAACAAAAGTTTTTGTTTTGCGAATAAAAAAATGGAAATCTTTCTCTCTCCCCCTTTTTTCTATAAATCCAAAAATATTTATTTTTATTTGTTGACAAGGTTATTTGAATATTTTTTTTCTAAAATCAATTCCTTCCAAACAAATAAATAAATAAAATTTTAATGTTTTCCTTTCTAAATTCACAATTATTACAAAAAAAAAATATATTTTAATATTTTTCTAGCCATTTAATATCCTTGGCAAAACAGCTTGTATTATATGGGAATCTGAAATTGGTAAACAAATTTTGTCGACTTTTGTTTTATCTGATGAGGCTTTGGCTTTTTTGGTTGCTAGAGATCTTTATGCTGTACAAAAGCCGTATTTATTGACTCAGGCAA
The DNA here is from genome assembly GCA_963681835.1 of Meloidogyne enterolobii. NCBI lineage: Eukaryota > Metazoa > Nematoda > Chromadorea > Rhabditida > Meloidogynidae > Meloidogyne > Meloidogyne enterolobii. The sequence continues at coordinate 903,858 of CAVMJV010000018.1, forward strand.
TTTTTGCAAAATAAATTTTGTTTAGTAGGGGATATTGGAGGGGGGTTTGGTCAATTAATAGAACAGTCCAGGACCAAGACTGCACACAGACTCCAAACCAACTTTTTACAGGACTTGAAACAATTTTTTGTCTCAAAAAGACATTTTAGATTTTTTCCCGCACTCTTTTCTCGAAATATTTTTGTTTTTATAATTGTCTACAAAAAACGTTGTCCCCCTGATTTAAATAAAAATAATAAATTGATTGTCTAAAATTATTTTTTCTTTCAGGAAGCACTAACATATTTTTGCCACGTTTGTTTTAAATTTTAACCGATTATTTATTTATATTTTCTTTTTTCTTTAGGTTCTCACTTTTATGTTGTGTTTTTATGCTCTTCACGTTTTCGCCTTTAGAGGAGATTCTTTAGTTTTTGCTGTTGCTCTTCCAATTCTTGCTGGAATTGCTATTTATGCTGCTGTTAACTGGAATAAATTGGGAATGTAAATAAATTTATATTGAGATTAATTAATTTATGGATTATTTAAGGCTGTTTAACATGAGATTATTCAAATTCAATTTAAAAACAGTCATTCATTGTTTACATTTTTTTGGTTCTCTCAATCCTTCCACCCACTACAACTTTAATTTATTCCAACTAGTGATCTAAGGCTTTAATTCCCTCTTAAACCTAAAAAAATATTTTTAAACAATATTTTTTAATCTCTTAGTTTTCTAAGGGAAATTTAATTTTTTTGATCTATGTATTTTTTATTTTTGGTCACTCCACTAATTTCTTTTATTTTTCTCTTAGTCCTAGATTATTTTAAATATTAATTTTGTTTAGTTTTATGAATGAATGCCATGCAGATATAATGGCAGCAAATCTCTCAGTATTGCATACTAAAGGGGGCCAAGAATATTATATGAAATTTCTTAGCAGAAACAGGTCCTTTCCTTTTAAAATAATTTTTCCAATAAAATCCCTCACAGAATATTACGAGATTTGCTTAGTGGAGGTGACAAATTATTTAGCCCTATTGGAGATGTAAAAAGGTCAATTGCCAAATATGTTAATAGATATGATGGAATTAATGATGTTTCGAGTAATAATGATCAATTAACTTTGTCTATTTTAGGGGATGATTATTCTTGAGAAAAGAAAATTTGTTTTTTTTTGTTGATTTTTTGATGTTAGAGCTTTGGGAGAAAGTAGTTCCTCCTACCGAAAAAAATTATTTTTTTTGAGTTTTCCAAGCTCTAATTTTTAAAAATTAATTTTTGTAGAAAAATTATATTAAAAAAATTTTTTTTTTAATTTTTATTTGTTCAAACAAATCAAAATTTAATTATTTTTAATTTATTTAAAAATTTATTCTAAACTTGAATTTATTTTTTGGCCTATTTAAAAGAAATGAGTACATTAACTGGACTCGTTTCTTGTGCAATTTCTTCCCTTTGTTTTGGTTCTATGTATGTGGTGGGGATTTTAATTGGAAATTTAAAAACTTTTTTTAAAAGGGTGTAAGAGTTGCTGGGGATCCTGGTGATGGAATGGTTGTTCAGTGGATTGTTAGTTTATATTTTGAGTTTATTTTTGGAAATTTGATTGTTTTTGGGTTTGCTCTGCAATATTTCTGTCTGGAGTTGTTACGGTGATTTTTTTTAAAATTCATAAAAATTCTTTTGTTTATGGAGTAACACGAGGCGAGTTCTTTTTGGCCTGGTCCTTTATTGTCCCTTTGTTTCTTTTAAGAATTCTAGTGAGAAGGTACTACATACTTTTAAAATATTTTTAACAGTTTGTCTAAGCGAAAAATTGAATTTCGTATTGCTGACATCTTCCCAAATATTTTCTTTGTAAGGTTATTTAAAAATCTTTAATTTCTCCAAATCGTACCTAGAAGGCTACTCAAAAATACCCAAAGATCTTTATTAAATTAAAAAATATATTTAAAGTATATCGCTACTGGAGCACCTCCTTTTCAACCTTTGGCAATGCTTGGTGGACTTCTTTGGGCTATTGGTAGAAAATAAATTTAACAAATTCCTTTCAAAAGATTTTTTCAGGCAATTTAACAGCTATTCCAATAATTAAAACAATTGGTTTAGGAATGGGTATTTTAATTTGGGGAACTGTTAACTGTGTTGGTAATTAATTAAATTAAATTTAAAAATTATATTTTTAATTCAAAAAAAGTTGGTTGGGCAACTGGACGTTTTGGACTTTTTGGGGTAAATTGAAAAATTAATTAAGGACAAATTTTAAATTTTCTTTTTTAGGTAAATGCAAGTACTCCTAGCTCTCCTAATTTGAATTATCTTGGACTTGTTTTTGTTATTGTTGGGTAAATAAATAAATATTTAATTGGGAGGGGGGGGGGGTTGCTTATTTTTGAGAATTTTGGAAGGTCAAGGGCCAAAAATCTTATTTTTCTTGCACCGCAGGCGATCCTTAGTGGTGTTAAAAAGTAGGACTGGAACCAAAACTTTACAAACAAACCGGAACCAAGAAATCCCAGAACTTGGCCTACCAGAATCGAAACTTCCGGAGAAACACTAGTGCTTCGAGGTAGAACAACAAAGGCTTTTGAATTAAAAAAATTTTTTTTAATCTTCCCAAAATTTCCAAAATTAAATATCGTCATTTTTCAAATTTTTAGAGGAATTCTTTTTGCATTTGTCCGCCCCAAACCTCCCCTTACACCAAAAAGAGATTCACTCCAACAAGGCTCTCCAATAATTATAAGACGTGAAGAACCCCAAAATACAAATATTGAAGAAGGGGAAAGTTTGGTAGAACAACAAATAGATGAAGAAGAAAGAGTAAATATTGAAACAACAGAAAATAATATTAATTTAAGTATAATTAATTCTGATGGAATGAAAAAACGGATATTGTAAGGAAATTATTTGTTTGTTTTGAATTTAATGGGTTAAATTTCCGAAAAACTTTTACGAGCAGAATTTAACAGGGAAGGAATGTTTCCGGAAAAGTTTTCAGAATAAGTTTTATTATTTAAAGTTTTACAAGTTTTTCTTTAATTTTTGTCTTTTAAAATAAAATCTAGGGTTGTTGGCGACCGGTTACTAACCGGTACTCCCGGTTTTCGGTTAATCTAAATTTTAGAAACCCGGTTTTCGGTTTTGAATTTTAGGCAAATACCGGTTTATTTTGGAGGAATTTTTAATAAATTCACTCATTTTCACAAATTTCAGGCTTTCGGTTTTTAAAATTTTCTAAAAACTTTTAATTTTTGGCGAAAAATTTAAAAAATTCCTATTTTAAAACCGGTCGCCGACAACCCTAATAAAAACCAAATAAATTTTAGAGCTGTTGTAGCTTCTATTTTTGCTGGTATTGGCTATGGATCGACGTAAAATTAGAAACAATTTTTCCTAATTTTATTTTTTTTATCAAAGTTTTACTCCAGTAATATATATTCAAGACAATCCTCAACATTTCAAAAATCCTTCCAAAAATGCAATAGATTATGTATTTTCACATTTTACTGGAATTTATTTAACATCAACATTTGTTCTACTTATTTATATGTTTTTTTGACATTTTCTTTTTTTTAAATTTTTAATTATTTTTAGTGCTTATAAACAAAATAAACCTTATATGGATAATGCTTTAGTATTCCCTTCTTTATTGGCCGGTGTTTTGTGGGCAGTGGCTATGCTTGCTTGGTTTTTGGCTAATGATATTGTAAAAAATAATTTTTAAATTAATTTAAAAACACTCCTTTTTACTTGAATCCCTTCTTTTTTTATTCAAACTTTTAAACTAAAAATCGTTTTTAGTTAAAAGTTTTATTCTTTAACCATCGGAACGTCTTGTAATACCAAAAGCCTAAAATACCAAACCACCAAAGACCTTTGAAATACCAAATTGATGTCCGCGAACAACCCTAGTAAATAACTAAAAAGTTATTTTAGTATTTATTTGGTATTATGTTCTTTCCGCAGTGGTATTTCAAGCGTTTTTGGAGGTTTGGTATTTCAAGCTTGTGATATTACAAGATCATACACTAACCATAACGATGTTAGTAAAAATATAAATTTATTTTTATCTATTTTTATATATTTCTGTTTCCATTTTCTGTAAAACTCTGACCTTTTTATTCCGGAAAAGTTTACCCTAAAAATTATTATCTCGCTACTACATATCAACAAAAACTTCATTTCGTCATTTCCCCTAAAATTTTATATTTGGTCACAACTTCCATTAAATCCACTCAAATCTTTTAAACTTTCTAAATACTTAAATATATTAGTTATCACAAGCAATAACCTTTCCAATTAATGCAACTTTGCCTGGTTTAATAGCCAGTTTATGGTCTGTTTTTTATTTTAAAGAAATTGAAATGGAGGATTTGAAATTACTTTTATCTGCTGTTTGTGTTACTATTTTTGGTTTTTTTAATTAATTTTAAAAAATAATAATTTATTTTTAAAGGAGTTACACTTGTTGGACTTTCAAAGACTATTTAAAAAATATTTTTTTTTTGTAAAATTTTGTTAATGACCTTTCTTTAATGTGCAAATTTTTTATACATTATTTTTACATTTTTAAATGATTTTTAAAAATAAATATTTAAAAAAAGTTGAAGAAGATATAATTATAATTAAATGAGTAAAGGATGCCTATAATAAACCTGAACTGAGCAAGATACAGAATCTTCTCTTAATTGAATGTTGAATCTCCAGTTGAATTCCCCCTCTATTAGAATGCCCCCTTGGAGTATGATTGAAAATAGAATGTGGATTCGAAGTATTTGAGGAAAGATATAAAGGGAATAAGAGGATTTAGAGAGATATCAAATGATTGCGGGGATAGGGAGGGATATCTGGGATATTAAAGGTTAAAGGGTTTTAGATCTTTGAAGAACCCCTATCAAACTCAAAAAACAACTTTTATATATTCTTTTTCAGGCTGTAAAAGAAGGAATTTTGAAATAAAAAATTAAAAAAAAAGTTAAATTTCAAAATAAGGATTGTAATTTCTGGGAATCAGTGAAAAATAGCCTCTCACGTACTTTTTTTGGCTCTATCTTAGGACATGCGTCCCATGAACTTTTATGCGTCCCATGATCGTATATGCGTCCCATGATCGTATATGCGTCCCATGATCGTATATGCGTCCCATGAAAGTATATGCGTCCTATGAACTTTTATGCGTCCTATGATCGTATATGCGTCCCAAAATTAATATAAGCGTCCCTTGAAGTATATGCGTCCCAACATTAATATGTATAAGTGCAAAACAATTTGTAAATATTTTTAATTTTATTAATGACAATTAAATATGTTATTATGTTTCCTTGCTCAAGGGACAACGAGCAGTAAATTAATATTTAAATTCACATGGATGAACTTTTTTCCCATCTGTGTTAAATAGAAATACAGCACTTCATTTGGCCGGATCGACTATGTCTTATTATATTTCCTGGTGTGTCTAAAATACCGTATCTATTCTAATTGAATGGCCTCTCTAGTTGAATGGCCCCTCCAATTGAATGGCCTTATAACTAGAAACACCTAAATCGCATTTCTTTATTTACTTTATTGCCAAGTTTAAGTCCTTTTTAACATGCAAATCCTTACATATATTTTTGAGCGAGTCTTGAGTCAAACAAGCGTCTATTGAGAGGAATATCAGGGGATTTGAGAAGATGGGACGCATATACTCTGATGGGACGTATATACTACTTTTGGGACGCATATACGATCATGGGACGCATATACTTCCATGGGACGCATAAAAGTTCATGGGACGCATGTCCTAATATAGAGCCCTTTTTTATCTGCGGTAACCTAATGTATAAAGAAGTATTGTTGACAGGTGATAATCTCACTTAATCACGCCCCTAATATATACCTCCCAATCATTCTTTATTCCCTCAAGTCCCTTTATCCTTCCATAACCCTTGAAAGGGGTGATCATTAATTCCTAAATATCGCCCCAACCCTATCAAAAAATTGAAGAAATCTGGCTTCCATTCTTCAAAAATCCTTAAACTTTTTAAATATATCTACATATTTTATCAAGTCTTTTTAATCAGGTTTATGTAAAAGTTTTTCTATTAAACTAAAAAAAAATTTTTTTTAATTAAATAAATTTAATTGATTTATTGTCACATGTTTTTTTATTTTTTTTTGCAAGACTTAAGCAACGACGCTCTTTTATTATTCCCTTTTCTATATTAGGATTCGAAAGAGAAAATCTCGAAAATCGAAATTTCGAGACGACTGATTTAGATAAAAAAAATTTAGCGAGGACACATCCGCTATTTTTAAACTCCCCCTTTTAATATTTTTTATTTATAAAATAAATATTTATTTATTTACTCATTAACAAATTTTAAAATTAAAAAAAGAAAATGCTAAAGAATTTTATAAAAATAAATTTATTATTATTTATTTTTATTATAACAAAAAATGATGGAATGGACCCATTTTATGAAAAGGATACTCTTGAAAGTCTTGTGTGGGGGAGTGGAAATAACTCGGTAATTTATGTTATTTTCTGGGCATTAAATTGTGTTTTTTAAATTTAAACTCATCAAAGAGTAAAGGTTAGGATATGTTTATAGACTATGTTTTAATGTTTTAACGATTGACAGAAATAATCGCTAAGATTTACAAAATTTACTTTGCCTTCTTAACCCTTTTGTGGATCATCTTGAATACCACAAACAGAAAAACACTGTACATAATTTCCTCTAAAAATTTCCAAATAAAATTTAAATTAATTCTCACATTTTTAGGAAAATCAAAGCAATCCTAATGTCGAAATCAACTCAACCACCCCTATGCAAACAAATCCTCCCCATCCCTCTTTGTATAATCCAAACATTCAACACCCTCAATTTGATCCAAATTTTCATCATTATCAATCACAAAATATGTTTTCATCATCATCCTCTACAAACCAATTCCCTCCACATTTCCAATATTGTGGTGGATATTACCCAAACAATCAACATTTTGTCCCAAACCATCCCTCCAACTATTTCGGTGATTCCTCACATTCTGGCACTGTTGAAAACTTCCAAGAAAACCTTCAAGTTAATCAAGGCTTTCATTCTGTTTATAATACAAATTTACTTCCAACCCAACAAGCATCATCGTCTTCTTTTAAAAATATTATTGAAGGGACTACAAGTATGTTAAAAATTTAAATTATATATTTTAATATTTATATTTTAATAAAAGATGAAGATAAAGAAATTATGGATGAATTATGCAAACATGTTCAAAATATAGATGTTAATCGTAATTATTTTAAAGTTTTGTGTAGTGCCGTCCATTTTATGTTTTATTATTTTAAAGTAGAGTTCGAGTTACTCGACTCGACCGCTCGGGTTTTCTGCGTAATTACTCGACTCGGAACTCGGGATCATAATACTCGGATTACTCGAACTCGGGTTTTCCCCAATTACTCGGTACTCGACGTGCTCTAACTTTAACCCTTTTTTTAAATCTTAGCTACAGCTCCGAGTATTTTCAAAATTAAGGGTTTTTTTCATTTTCCTTTCTCTAAGAATTGGAATGGGAATAAAAAGGAGAGATTCCGAGAACTATCCAATCTCTTCCAAATTCCCTCAAAGGGGAATTTAGAACTTAGAAATTTTCTGAATAAAAAATTTAATTATTTTAAGAAAGAGGAAAAACGAGTAACTCGCAGAGATTCAAAGACCAAGAAAAAGAAGATATTAATTCAATTAAAGATGCTTGTAACAAAAATACTTTAATCGAATTCCCAACAAATTTTGGTTTGTCTTTTAATTTTTTTGAAATTTTTTATTAAATATTTAGGTGATTATTGGTATTTTTTGAAAACTAAAATTTACAAAAATTTCAAATATTACTCAAATTCGAAAAAGAAATCTGGCACTTCTTATCTCTGTTCCAACGAAACTGTTAAATGTAGAGGAAGACTGAATTATAAAATCGGATTAAAAATTGAAGAAACACAGAAACATTTGTGTATTGAAACGGGTAATTTGTTGAAGTTTTTTGATCTTTTTATATTTTTGCGTTAATTTAAAAAAATCAAGGCGCCCTCTTTTGCGGTTAGGGCTAGAAAATCTTTGAGAGAAGCAAAGCTATGGGAGAAGTACACAAATGTGGTAAGGGGACTAGCTAGGGGTAAAGGGACTAGCTAGGGATTGGTCCTCCCTCAGCTATCTTTTGGGAATATAATAGTGGACGTGCCTTTATTTGTTTATAGCATACTTCCGTTCTCAACATCAACTTAACTTATAATAATTTTCATCCCCAATAAACCGGGGTTGAAAATAAAAAAATTGAAATTTTTGTAATTTCATTATGTGAAAAATTATTTTTTAAAATTTTAAGAAGAATATGTTTCCCTTGTTTCAATTTGCATTAACTCAAAATTTAAAAATCGAATGTCTACTAGTTATTCAATTTTTATAAATTATGTAAATAACGGTATTATAAAGGAACAATTTATTGGAACTCAAGAGATTGGGGAAGAATGTAAAGAATACCCAATTCCTTTGGGATTGGGACAAATTAAAATTAAAATTAGATGGATAAATGTTAATTTAAATTTAAACGATTTTAATGATGAATTTGTTGAGGTAAAATAAATTTAAAAAATATTTCTTTAGGTTTGGGGGGGGGGGTTTGATGGATTTAAACAAATTTTGTTTTTTACAAAAATTAAGGGAATCTTATTTTTTATGTAGTTTTTTCCTTAATAAGTTAAAAATAGAAAGTCTTTGGTAGAAAGTCTACTATGTAGAAAGTCTTTGTCCATACCTTATTTATCATAACTTTACTAAAACTAAACAAATAATACATATCAAAATACAATCAAATATAAGAATTAAATGGGGAACAAAATAAATTGGATTTTTCGAAATACCCCTTTTTGGCTTTAAGTCAAAGGTGCAGACGCGAGCAAAATTTTTTTACAAAATTGCCGCAGCGATTATGCTATTTTCCCCATTTCCGAAAGAGTGATTGTCGGAGTGACTCCAAACTTTTGGGTTATTAAGCAAAGAGCTTTGCCTCAAAAATTGACCAAAGAATAATTCAACGACTTCAAAACCGGTGTGTACGGTAGCAATTTTGGGACAAACTAAAACCGGGTAAATTGGCTGCACGACAACCTTGCATCACAGCAGGGATTGAAGTCTGCTTAAAGATCCAATCCCTATACCAAAAGTTTCCTCAGACATAAGGCTGTAAAACGTCCTGAAGGATTTCGCGTAGTTAAGCGGGTAAATGTCCAGCTCGCATTCTACCTTCTGCAAATGCAGTCCGCAAAGGCGTTCTGCAAGAGGCATTTTTGCTACATTCTCCTCCTTTTCTTCTTTCCCTTCATTTTCTTTGAGTTACCAAATGATTGGTTGACAGCTTGGCGTAATTTTTTGGGCGTTATTCATGAAAAAGATTTAATTTATAAATAATTATATAAAAATTAAAAAAAATATAAATTTATAATAAAGTTATAAAAAACTAAGCGGCAAATTGTTGGTAAAAATTTTGAGAAATTGGTAAACCAAGAATTCAGATTTTCTTCTGTATTAATATGTATGAATATTGTGGATATTTTGTGGTATTCGCGGATATTACATATCCGTATCTATGAACATCTCTGATTTTTAATATTTTATAAAATTCAACCCAGCCTAGTTAAAGGTTCCCTTGATTTACAACTTTATCATAAATTTATATATTTTTTTAATTTTTATATAATTATTTATAAATTAAATCTTTTTCATGAATAACGCCCAAAAGATTACGCCAAGCTGTCAACCAATCATTTGGTAACTCAAAGAAAATGAAGGGAAAGAAGAAAAGGAGGAGAATGTAGCAAAAATGCCTCTTGCAGAACGCCTTTGCGGACTGCATTTGCAGAAGGTAGAATGCGAGCTGGACATTTACCAGTTAAGCGTATTTATTTATTTTCACCGAAGGATTCATGAAAATCAAGGAATTTTGATCGTTTTGCAAATAACAGTCCATATATATCATTTCGAAGGAAGAGTGTTGGAAATCCTTAACAACTGAATAAGAAAGAGAAGATTTAGAGGCCCAATATTAGTTATTATTGCGATTCGGACATGTCTCTTTCATAAAAATTTTGTCATCTGAAAAGAGGAATATAGGTTGTGCGGCTAATTTACAAAAATTTTTGTTCGCGTCTGCGCCTCTGTATTAAAGCCAAAAAGGGGTATTTCGAAAAATCCTAATTTATTTTGTTCCCCATTTAATTCTCTTAATTCTCTATTACTTGATTGTATTTTGATATTATTTGATTGAGTTTTAATAAAGTTATGATAAATAAGGTGTGGGCAACTACCTAGTCACCCTGTAAATTGTTTAATTGATAAGAGAGATTTTAGATTTAAAAAATTTTTATTTTAGAAGACGTTATATGTTAATGACACAAAATATTTGGAAAATAATTATTTAAAATTGGATTTGGATAATATTAATAATTGTAAATGGGAATTGTTTAGTGAAGAAAAAAGAAAGGAAATAATTTATATAAATAAATTTATGTTTGGTCCAGAACGTGAAAAATTAATTTATAAAAAAAGTCATTTTATGGGGTATTTAGAAAAAAGAATTGAACAGACAAAAATTGATGACAAAAAGAAAAACAAATAAAGTAAAAATAGAGGATAAATATTTAATCGGAAGTTAAAAGAAAATTTGTGATTTGATTGATGGACTCTGATTGGAATTGGGATTTTTTAAGATTATTTTTTTGGGGGGATTTAATTATTTAAATTTATTATTTAGAAAGTTTTTGGAGATTATTTTAAATTTTTATTTTGAAATTAAAAGATACCTATATTAAAAGAAGACCTTCCTTCAATTACATCAGTCTATTTTACAAAATCAAAGAGAAAAGTGCAATTAGAAAATAAAAATGTTTTAGCAGGCTTGGTAATGGACACGGATTTTGGTATCCGTATCCGGATATATCCGCGGATCTCCGAATATTATCCGTATCCATTACCAAGCCTGTGTTTTAGTTTACCTATAAACATTTATTTAAATTATTTTAATATCTAAAATGTTTATTTAAATATTAGACATGATTTAGCATTAAATTTATTTAATTTTTTTTCTATATTTATTTAAATTAGGGTAGCTCCCCGAGCAGGGCTGCACGCAATTGCGGATTGCGAGTTGCGGAATTTTTTTTTCAATTGCGTGCAGCCCTGTCCCCGAGCCTTTATTCATAAAATTTAAATCTAAATTAAAAAAATATTTTTTAATTATTTTCTTTTATTAAATATTTTTATTTTTGTTAATTTAACAATTACAAATATTAATTTTTCTTCTCCAAAATGTATAATTAATTAATTTGAACAAAATTAAAATTTTCAATTTCCTCAATTCCCTACAAAGGCCAACAATTTGAAAATAAAAAATTATTTTTTTCCATTAAATCAAAATAAATATAATTTTTCTTTTGGAGGAATTGAAACAAATAAAATATGTTTTTAAAAATAATTAAATCAGGAAAACTTTAAAATAAAGTCATTTCCTTTCTCTCTTTGTATGTATTGTAGGAAGTGTGTTAATGACAGTGACGGCCCCACCCGTTAATTTAAAAAGAAGAAGGGTCTGTAGTAGAATTGTCAGTTTCACCAAATTCTTCGTTAACTGAACCAAAAATTTTTAGTTTTTCGGTTTCGGTTTGAAACCGACAACCCTAATTAGGAGAGGAAGGTGGAAGAAAAATAAAAATTTCTCCACATTTCAAAATTAAGAGAGTAATTTCAAACAAGTAAAGTCTAAAACGAAATCCCCAAAACCTAAAAGCTTTGTATAAAAGTTAAATATCCGAATAGAAAATTCAATATCTGTAAAAGGATTCAACTAAAAAATTAACTAAAAATAACTTTAAATTTATCTCCTTTTGGATTATCTCTTTCTTAATACATTTAATAAAAACCTGAACAATATTTAAATACTAAAATAATTATTTTTAAGTTAATAATTTATTTTTAAAAATTTCAGTAAATTCTTCTAAATCAGGGCTTCGATCTCGAATTTATAAAAATCCGCAATTTTGATCGAAAAAATCCGCAAATCCGCATTTTTAAAAATAATCCTCATCGTCATATCAAAAAACCACAAAATGAGGAAAAATCCGCAGAAATCGAAGCCCTGTTCTAAATTAATACCAAAGGCTAAAAAAATAAATGAATTTGATTTATGTAAATAGGAAAAGGTGTTTGTTTTTATCTTTTAAATAAAGGATTTTTGGACAAACATTGTTGATATTTTAATTTTATCTAATTTTAATAGAATTTACGGATTTAGATATTAAAACTATAAAAGATGATAATTTACTTTTTGAAAAGCAAAATATTTAATGAATAAAGTAAAAAGATTAGCTTTTAGTGAGAAATTAAAAAAAAAAGAAAATGCTTCTCCAAAAATGTTAAATAATATTAATGAAATAATTAATATTTCGGGTAATTACCCCGGGTTTTTATTTTAGCAAATACGGTAGCTATTTAAAGGCTATTTAAACACTTAAAAATTAAATATGGAGAAACAATTTTAAGAATTAATTAAATTTTTGTTTGCTAAATTAATTTTGAAATCTCATTGAAGAATCAAAGAATATTGTAAAAATTCGAACAAAAAAAAAAGAATGTCGTAAAAATTAATACAAAATTGAAGAATATTTTTGAAAAAAGGAAAATCACGCTTCTCTTTTTAATTAAACTCCTCCTCCTCTTTATATTTTTATTTAAAAATTATTTTTTCTTTATTTAAATTAACAGATTTTTAAATTATTCATAAATTTTTCAAAAAAATATTGAGAAATAATTTTTAATAGTTTGCCCCTTTTTTCTTCATTTAAAGTAACAGATTTTAAAAGAAATGCTAAAAAAATTTATAAAAATAAATTTATTACTATTTATTTTTATTATAACAAAAAATGATGGAATGGGCCCTGAAAAGGATACTCTTGAATCTTTAGTGTGGGGAAGTGGGAATAACTCGGTAATTTATGTCATTTTCAGGGCATTAAATTGTGTTTTTTGGGTTTAAACTCATCACAAAGTATTAAAATAAGGGTTCGTTTAAAAGCTCTGTTTTAATGTTTCAACGATTGGCAGAAATAATCGCTAAGATTTACAAAGTTTACTTTGCCTTCTTAACCCTTTTGTGGATCATCTTGAATACCACAAACAGAAAAATATCCATAAAATAACCCTATATTACTACATAATTTCCTCTAAAAATTTCAAAATAAAATTTAAATAATTTCACATTTTTAGGAGAATCAAAGCACTCCTAATGTTGAAATCAACCCAAACACCCCTATTCAAACAAATCATCTCCATCCCTCTTTGTACAATCAAAACATTCAACCCCCTCAATTTAATCCAAATTTTTATCAACAAAATATGTTTTCCCCATCCTCTACAAATCAATTCCCCTATCAGCAAAATTATTTTGGCGGGCATTACCCAGACGATCTCCACCAAAACTATTTCGATAATTCTTCACATTCTGGCACATTTGAAAATTTTCCTGAAAACTTTCAAGTAAATCAGGGGTCAACAATTAATCTAACACAACAGGTAGATTATTATATAATTACCTATAAATACAATTAAATAACAATTTATCTGTGATCAATTAACTTTTTTTTCTAAAAATTTCCAAAGAAAATTTCAATAATTTCCATATTTTAGGAAATACAATACAATCCTCCACATCCCTCTTTGTATAACCAAAACATTCAGACCCCTCAATTTAATCCAAATTTCCATCATTATCAATCACAAAATATGTTTTCTCCATCCTCTACAAATCAATTTCACTATCATCAAAATTTCCCAAATTTTGGTAGACATTATCCAAACAATCAACATTTTATTCCAAACCATCCCCCCAACTATCTCGGTGATTCCTCGCATTCTGGCACAGTTCAAAACCTTCCAGAAAACTTTCAAGTTAATCAAGGCTTCCCTTCTGTTTATAATACAAATTTACTTCCAACCCAACAAGCATCATCGTCTTCTTTTAATCAAAAAATTGAAGAAATCTGGCTTCCATCCTTCAAAAATGCTTAAACTTTTTAAATATATCTACATATTTTATCAAGTCTTTTTAATCAGGCTTATGTAAAAGTTTTGCCGTTAAACAAATAAATTAATTATAAAATTAAAAAAAAATAATTAAATAAATTTAATTGATTTATTGTCACATGTTTTTTAATTTTTTTTTGCAAGACTTAAGCAACGACGCTCTTTTATTATTCCCTTTTCTATATTAGGATTCGAAAGAGAAAATCTCGAAAATCGAAATTTCGAGACGACTGATTTAGATAAAAAAATTTAGCGAGGACACATCCGCTATTTTTAAACTCCCCTTTTTAATATTTTTTATTTATAAAATAAATTTTTTTATTTACTTATTAATAAATTTTAAAATTAAAAAAAGAAAATGCTAAAGAATTTTATAAAAATAAATTTATTATTATTTATTTTTATTATAACAAAAAATGATGGAATGAACCCTGAAAAGGATACTATTGAGTATTTCTTGAGGGGAAGTGGAGCTTTTGGCACAACAAATAGTTTGAGACAGGAGGTAATTTTCCTACCTATATATTATTTTCTGAGTATTATCTTGAATACTACAGGGTGACCATAAAAGTTTAAGACACATTATTTATGCCATAACTTTACCCAAATTTAAGATGTTTGTAAAAGGGTTCAATATAGAAACTGGGCTTTTAAACAGGAAGAGAATTGAAGGGGCTACAAAATGAGTTTGATAATATTAAAAAATGTAAATGAGAAAAAAAGTTATGGAAAAATGAAAAGTGTCCTAAACTTTAATGTTCACCCTGACAAACAAAGGAATATCCATAAACTGAACTAGTTATTAGGGTGTAACATAAATAATTAGCCCCCCATGTGGCAAGTGTTTTAAATAATTATTAAAATTCAACTAAATATTTCCAGACTTCGAATTATATTTTTTTATAATCCTAAGAGAGTTGCCTATTTTCTGGCAAAAAATCAGAATCCTAGTATTAGGTTGTCAGGAGTTAGAAGTAAAATACAAAAACTTGTATTTTTGAAACAAGACAATTTCTTTTTGATTTTTCTCTGCAAAATTGATAAGTAAGAATGAAAATTTAAATAGATTCTGATAGAGCAGAATCTGTTGAATACAATGATATAAGAAATTCCCCTGGAAAACAACTGGCTGATTTTTAGAGGGTCGCATTTGTGAAATAGGGGCTAGCATTATGCTGTTTTAGGATAACCCTCGCGCGAAAATGCCTACATGGTTTAAGGGGGGCTAATTATTTATGTTACACCCTAATATATAATTTCCCCTTAAAAATTTCCAAAGAAATAATAAATTCTCACATTTTTAGGAAATACAAAACAATCCTAATTTCGAAATCAACTCAACCACCCCTATGCAAACAAATCCTCCCCATCCCTCTTTGTATAATCAAAACATTCAACCCCCTCAATTTAATCCAAATTTCCATCATTCTCAATCAGAAAATATGTTTTCATCATCCTCCTCTACAAATTATTTCCCTCCACATTTCCAATATTCTAGTGGATATTACCCAAACAATCAACATTTTATTCCAAACCATCTTAGAAACTTAGAAATTTTCTGAATAAAAAATTTAATTATTTTAAGAAAGAGGAAAAACGAGTAACTCGCAGAGATTCAAAGACCAAGAAAAAGAAGATATTAATTCAATTAAAGATGCTTGTAACAAAAATACTTTAATCGAATTCCCAACAAATTTTGGTTTGTCTTTTAATTTTTTTGAAATTTTTTATTAAATATTTAGGTGATTATTGGTATTTTTTGAAAACTAAAATTTACAAAAATTTCAAATATTACTCAAATTCGAAAAAGAAATCTGGCACTTCTTATCTCTGTTCCAACGAAACTGTTAAATGTAGAGGAAGACTGAATTATAAAATCGGATTAAAAATTGAAGAAACACGGAAACATTTGTGTATTGGAACGGGTAATGTGTTGAAGCTTTTTAGGCTCTTTTTATCTTTGAGAGAAAATCTTTAAGAGAAGCACACCTATGTGCCCTGGTAAAGGGACTAACTAGGGATGGTCTTTAGCTACCCTTTAGCTACCCTTAGGGAATATAATAGTAAACGTCTCTTGATTTTATTTATAGAATGGCCCCATCTTCCACTTAACTTCTTACAATTTTAGTTTCTAATAAATCGTGGATGAAAATAAAAAAATTGAAATTTTTGTCATTTTAATATGAGAAAAATTATTTTTTATATTTTTAGAAGAATATGTTTCCCTTGCTTCAATTTGCATTACAGGACAATTTAAAAATCGAAAATCTACTAGTTATTCCATTTTTATAAATTATGTAAATAACGGTATTATAAAGGAACAATTTATTGGTACTCAAGAGATTGGGGAAGAATGTAAAGAATACCCAATTCCTTTGGGAATGGGACAAATTAAAATTAAAATTAGATGGATAAATGTTAATTTAAATTTAAACGATTTTAATGATCAATTTGTTGAGGTAAAATAAATTTAAAAAATATTTCTTTAGGTTTGGGGGGGGGGGGGGGGTTTTGATGGATTCAAACAAATTTTGTTTTTTACAAAAATTAAGGGAATATTATTTTTTATGTAGTTTTTTCCTTAATAAGTTAAAAATAGAAAGTCTTTGCTAGAAAGTCCACTATGTAGAAAGTCTTTGTCCATACCTTATTTATCATAACTTTACTAAAACTAAACAAATAATATCAAAATACAATCAAATATAAGAATTAAATAGGGAACAAAATAGTGATTTTTCGAAATACCCCTTTTTGGCTTTAGAACAAAGGCGCAGACGCGAGCAAAATTTTTTTACAAAATTGCCGCAGCTATTAGCTATTTTTCCCCATTCCCGAAAGAGTGATTGTCGGAGTGACTCCAAACTTTTGGGTTATTAAGCAAAGAAACTTGCCTCAAAAATTGACCAAAGAATAATTCAACGACTTCAAAACCGGTTTGTATGGTAGCCAATTCTGAGACAAACTAAAAGCGGGTAAAACAGTCCATATCATTTCGAAGGAAGCGTGTTGGAAATCCTTAACAACTGAATAAGAAAGAGGAGATTTAGAGGCCCAATATTAGTTATTATTGCGATTCGGACATATCTCTTTCATAAAAATTTTGTCATCTGAAAAGAGGAACATAGGAGGTGCGGCTAATTTACAAAAATTTTTGTTCGCGTCTGCGCCTCTGATTAAAGCCAAAAAGGGGTATTTCGAAAAATCCTAATTTATTTTGTTCCCCATTTAATTCTCTATTACTTGATTGTATTTTGATATTATTTGATCGAGTTTTAATAAAGTTATGATAAATAAGGTGTGGGCAACTACCTAGTCACCCTGTAAATTGTTTAATTGATAAGAGAGATTTTAGATTTAAAAAATTTTTATTTTAGAAGACGTTATATGTTAATGACACAAAATATTTGGAAAATAATTATTTAAAATTGGATTTGGATAATATTAATAATTGTAAATGGGAATTGTTTAGTGAAGAAAAAAGAAAGGAAATAATTTATATAAATAAATTTATGTTTGGTCCAGAACGCGAAAAATTAATTTATAAAAAAAGTCATTTTATGGGATATTTGGAAAAAAGAATTGAACAGACAAAAATTGATGACAAAAAGAAAAACAAATAAAGTAAAAATAGAGGATAAATATTTATTTGGAAGTTAAAAGAAAATTTGTGATTTGATTGATGGACTCTGATAGGGATTGGGATTTTTTAAGATTATTTTTGGGGGGGGGGGGGAATTTAATTATTTAAATTTATTATTCAGAAAGTTTATGAGAATTGTTTTTGAGAATTATTTTTAATTTTTATTTTGAAATTAAAAGAAGATATTAAAGGAAGACCTTCCCTCAATTACATCAGTTTTATTTTTAAAAAAATCAAGAAGAGAAAAGTGCATTTACAAAATAAAAATGTTTTAGTAGGCTTAGTAATGGACACGGATTGTAAAGCATATATAGCTATTTAATTGCTAAGGCTGTGCATTAGACGGCATGGTGTAATGGCTAACACATCAGTCCGGTCTACTGAAGATGCTTGTTCATTCCCAGCCGCTGATTAACCTTTTGCACTAGATAAAGGAGAGAAATAGCTATAGTCCAGCTGTTTTACTGGATTTTGGTATCCATATCCGGATATATCCGCGGATATTCGAATATTATCCGTATCCATTACCAAGCCTGTGTTTTAGTCAATATTTACCTATAGACATTTATTTAAATTATTTTAATATCTAAAATGTTTATTTAAATACTAGACATAATTTAGCATTAAATTTATTTAATTTTTTTTCTATATTTATTTAAATTAGGATAGCTTCCCGAGCCTCTATTCATAAAATTTAAATCTAAATTTAAAAAATATTTTTTAACTATTTTCGTTTATTAAATATTTTTATTTTTGTTAATTTAACAATTACAAATATTAATTTTATTTCTCCAAAATGTATAATTAATTTTAACAAAATTAGAATTTTAAAATTTTCAGTTCCCTCGATTCCATACAAAGGCCAACAATTTGAAAACAAAAAATTATTTTTTTCCATTAAATCAAAATAAAAATATTTTATCCTTTGGAGGAATTGAAATAAATAAAATATGTTTTTAAAAATAATTAAATCAGGAAAACTTTAAAATAAAGTCATTTCCTTTCTCTCTTTGTATTGTAGGAAGTGTGTTAATGACAGTGACGGACCCACCCGTTAATTTAAAAAGAAGAAGGGTCTGTAGTAGAATTGTCAGTTTAACCAAATTCTTCGTTAACTGAACCAAAAATTTTTAGTTTTTCGGTTTCGGTTTGAAACCGACAACCCTAATTAGGAGAGGAAGGTGGAAGAAAAATAAAAATTTCTCCACATTTCAAAATTAAGAGAGTAATTTCAAACAAGTAAAGTCTAAAACGAAATCCCCAAAACCTAAAAGCTTTGTATAAAAGTTAAATATCCGAATAGAAAATTCAATATCTGTAAAAGGATTCAACTAAAAAATTAACTAAAAATAACTTTAAATTTATCTCCTTTTGGATTATCTCTTTCTTAATACATTTAATAAAAACCTGAACAATATTTAAATACTAAAATAATTATTTTTAAGTTAATAATTTATTTTTAAAAATTTCAGTAAATTCTTCTAAATCAGGGCTTCGATCTCGAATTTATAAAAATCCGCAATTTTGATCGAAAAAATCCGCAAATCCGCATTTTTAAAAATAATCCTCATCGTCATATCAAAAAATCACAAAATACGGAAAAATCCGCAGAAATCGAAGCCCTGTTCTAAATTAATACCTCTATTACATCAGTTTTATTTTAAAAGATCAAAGAGTAAAGTGCAATTAAAAATGTTTTAGACAATATTTACGGTACTTTTCCGTTATCCCTACACCCCCTTTTTGCGGACTGTTTTATGTAAAGAATGGTCAGACTTCTTCCCTTCTTAATTTCACCAAACTTTTCCTGTTGGGTGAAATCAAATCTCTAAATATTCATTTTAATTCAAATATCCTCTTAATTACTTTTAATCACCTGCATTGTGACTGAATCGACGTTTTTAAAAGAGAAATGTATTCAACCTTTTTTAAGACCCAGACCTTAGATTTGTTTCTTTTTTAGTGCCGCAGGCGAAAATTTTAAGAATTTAGGGAGGCTGTAGGCAAAAAATTTCAAATTTTTTATCATAAAAATAATGGCGTTTTGCCGCGCCAAAATGACAAAAACACGCCAAACGCAATAACGCCAAAATCGGCCAAAAACAGCGCCAAAACGCAACGCCAAAACGTCATGGCGCACAGCCCTTTTGGCCAGTATATTTCTTTTAATATTTTATTACTGCGGCACCAAAAAAGGAAGAAATCTGGCTTCTTGGTCATCCAAAAAAACTTTAGGTAGCTGAAACTTGAAGTTTTGGCTCGAGGATCTTCCATAATCACCCGATTTGGGGTATATCGGGGATTTGGAAATCTGTCGGAGGATTATAGTAATATCGGTAGATTTATAGCCCGGCCCATCCCTGGTTTAATATTTTTTATTTATTTTAAAAATTTCGATTTTCGAAGATTTTTTTGTTTCGACGCAGCTCTGTTATTCTTTTTGGGCTGTACCCCCTTTAATTTTTGTAGTCTGCAAATAGTAAATTTTATGGAGTTAGATTAGAGTAGTGAACGACAAATCAACGTTTTCGTTGATTCGCGGCGAATATCAACAATTATTCGCGAACAACTTTTTTTTAAATACATAACGCCAGAACAACGTTAATATCAACGTTTTGCGCCAAACAACTGCGAATCAACGTTTTTGTATCTTTTTTTCTCTGCTCTGCCATTATATTTCTCTTCTTTTTTTCTGTTAATTTTCGTTCGTGTAGTCTCTCCTTTGGAATTTGTAATTTTCCATTTTTATAAATGTTCAGTCTTTTTTCTGTAATTTTTAGGGATTTTTCCACATATATTCTTACTAGATGGATGAAATTGAAAATGAATTAAGAGTCGCATTCGAAAGCGGCGATCTCGAAGAACCTGTGACACCGTCATCGAAACGTCGAAAATCCGATATCCTTAAGGGATTAATCTAGGAAGTCCGAAGAGTAGGCGATCATGGAATGAATGTTTGTACTTTCGTGTCTTCCAATTCCTGGAGACATTTCCAAAATCAGAAAAAATATATCTGATTTAGTCAACAAAAATCTTACCTATCTTGGGCTTGTCATGTCAAAAATCGTTTTTATTACTGATGAGGGAAATGATCAAATTGGAAAATGCTTGGAGAGGAGAAGTAAGAGGAGATGATTTAGTCAGAGCAGCTTTTTTAGGCGGAATTGTTGTTTATGGCGGAACTGTTGTTTATGGCGGAATTAAGGTTTTTCTTTTGAAAATTATTTATGAATTTTTTAAATTTTGTCAGATTTTACTTTCTTTTGCAATGATTTGGGGTTGGGTTTTGACAACTCTTCGCATTTTTCGTTTTACCCATCTTGGGACTACACCAACTCCTGAATGTAACTCCTGAATGTCCACATTTATTTTTATTTGACTCACAATCAGTTTTTTGCATGTTGGAGTACCCTATGAATTTTCTTAATTGTCCTTGATTTTATCAAACAAATTACAAGGGCAATCTCCTCATGCATCAAAAATTTGTGATGGTAGAAAAGATTCATTCGAAATATTACTATACGTATATTCTATCTTTTGAGATAAATGTTTTTTCAAAAAAATTTTGGATATAGTTTTTAAGATTTGCCTTTATATCATAAACTAACAAAAGTATTTTTGTCCATAGACTTCGTCGTGATTATTCAAAAAAGTTACAAACAGAAATTAAAAACGATGATTTGGCTGAGAAAGGACTAGATTTTGAGATGGAACAGTATGAAACTGGATGTAAGAATTTGGGAGGACATAAGCTAGATTTGCTAAAATTTTGGAAAGAAACTTCAAACAAAATTCCAATTCATTACAATCATTATTTAAAGATGGATAAAATTTTGTTGTTTTATATATTTTTTCAATTTTAATAAAAAAATTCCTACTCGTAAAATTCTTTTAAATTCCAAAGGAGAGACTACACGAACGAAAATTAACAGAAAAAAAGAAGAGAAATATAATGGCAGAGCAGAGAAAAAAAGATACAAAAACGTTGATTCGCAGTTTGGCGTAAAACGTTGATATTAACGTTGTTCTGGCGTTATGTATTTAAAAAAAAGTTGTTCGCGAATAATTGTTGATATTATTAAATCAACTTTTTTTTCTTAAGAAAACGTTGATATGTCGTTCCCTAGATTAGAGACAATGAAATGATCCAAAAAGAAGCCTACTTTCCTTTTATCTTAGAATCTTAAAATTGTTGAAAATTTATTTTAATTTTTTAATTTTTTTTTTTTGTTTTAGAAATTTTGTTTGTTTGTGTACTACTAGACATTTTTAAACTTAAAAAGAGTAAACATCGAACGATTACTTCTCTTTCGCCCTCTTCTACGTCGTGCGACGACAATGGCCTATTATCTAAATGAGAGGAATATAATCACAGAAAGTGAAGACGAAAGACCATCAAAAACAATTACATCAATTTCCAATCAAAAAATGTTAAAAATTCACAAAAATTCATCAAATTTTACAGAAAATAATTTATTTTTGGATAAACTGTCACCTTCTGATCGGGCAAAGAAATTTGCGGCAATTGCGTGTGGAGAAGATGAAGTTAAGAGTGGAATGAATCTTGGAATAGGGAGTGGAACGACTATGAAGTTTTTTATTGATTGGTTACAAGAAACGATTGAAAATGGAAATTTGGAAAATATTAAATGTGTGCCGACGTCTTTTCAGGTTTCTTTTTTAATTTTTAATAATTTGGGGAACAACCCCCCTCTCAATATTTTTATCTTTGTAAGTTAAAGTTTAATGACATTGGACCTTTCAAAAAAAACTTCGGGTTGAATCGTTAATAAGGTCAGTCATCTTCTATGGTTTAGGTTTTAACGTTCCTTCCCATCCTCCATCAATTTAGAATTTATGGTTCCCGTCACAACCTCCATTTTTAAACAGCCTATTTTTCCCTAACCTAACATGACAAAGATCGAGATTTTTGAAAAATCTGGGCCTGTTTCTGGGTTTGATTTATTGACATGGGCCTGTAGTCCAGCAAAAACCCAGTCCCCGGAAAAACCTAGGAAGATAAAAAAATGCCTAGGCCAGGACTCTGTGTACATGAAAAACCCAGGCCAAGCTCGATCTCTACTAGAGTTGTTAAGAGGGGGGTTGTTAAGAGGTTTATTTTTAATTTTAGACTCGTGTTTGGTTAAATAATGCCAATTTGCCTGTCTACTGTTTAGATCAACTTAGCAATTTGGATTTGGCTATTGACGGTGCCGACGAAGTTGATAAAGATTTAAATTGTAAAATTAAATTATTTGAAATAAAAAATTTAAATTTAAAGGTATAAAAGGGGCCGGTGGTTGTTTATTACAAGAAAAAATTGTCCAAAATTGTGCTAAACGTTTTGTTGTTATTGGTGGATTTGATAAATATTCTGGAGTTTTTGGACGTGTTGCAAAGAGTATTCCAATTGAAATTGCTCCTTTGAGTCTTGTCCCTGTACAGAAATGGATTACTGAAAAACATGGTTTTTTAAATTTTTCTAGTAAAACCTTAAAATGCCGAATTTTTGGTTAACCATACTGGGACTAGATCGATTTTGAGAAACTAGGACAACTAAGAATATTTGGAAACCGTCAAAAAATACATATTAACCCCCGTTCTGGGTAACTCTGAACTACTAGAATGAAACGAAATCGACGGACGGAAAAGTGTCCCGTCTTTCATTTTTATGCATATTTCGAGGACATAGCTAGAAGGTCGATTTCAGGGGGAGGTTAAATTGGTTGTGCGACAAAATTTTGGCATTTACTTTGGCGTTCCTAACGCAAACTTTTTTTCGCGATCCCCTCCTCAAATTTTTCCCTTTTCCCCATTTCAGGGGGAGGGGGGGGGGGCTTTAGCCCCAGAAGCCCCTCTGGCTACGCCCTTGACATATTCTATAAATTATCCCTCAAATCCTGTTATATCATCTAATGCTTTCAAATTTATTTTTAAATTGTTTTTAAGGAGGAAAGTGTATATTAAGAATGGATTCTCGAAAATGTTTTCCAGTAATTACAGAAAATCATAATTATTTGGTATATTTTTAATTATTTTTTAAAATATTTTTTAATGTTATTTTTTTAGTTAGATTGGCATTTTCCAATACCTGAAAGTGATAATTTTGATTGGAATTTAGTTAATAATAGTTTGTTGTGTATTCCAGGTTTATTTGCTAATTCTTTTAATTTTTCAAAAAAATTTTAGGTGTAACAGAGACGGGATTATTCCTCAATGTTATTGATGCTGCTTATTTTGCTACTCCAGAGGGAGAAATAAAAAAAGCAACGAAATAATTTCGAATTTTTAAAAAGTTTGTGTTTTTGCTCAGACATTCCCTTGCCTTTTATTTTTAATTTTTAATGCCTCAGAACCAAAAAGACTAATTTTTGTTTTAAATATTTTTTATTTTTTAGTTAGTATTTTTAAATTAAAACCCTCCATAGTTTACGAAAATATTTTCTTTCAAAATTATTTTTATTTAATCAGACCTCAATTTACGTACATTCTCAATTTTTGAAGTTTTTTTTCAATTTGGTTGGCCATGGATTTTTTTTAATTTTAGTTAAATATTTTTCTTAATTTACATTTTCTGGCTGCAAGAGTTTTGTATATAATTGAGGTCTGACTGAAAAAAATATTTTATAAATTTATCAACTTTCATTACTATTTTTGTTTATTATGGAGAGCTTCACTTACAAATTAACAAAAGAATGGAGGGAGATGAAAGAGACTATTTGGGTTTATGTGGAAGTAGGAGTAGAAAAGTTTTCTGGAACTCACAAAACCAAAACACAAAAATTCTTTAAAATGATTTCTGATTCTTTAAATTATTTATATATCCATTCTTTTGTTTTCCTTCATTTTTGTAAATTAAATATTTAATGTAATTAATTAATTGTTGTTAAAATATCAAATGTTTTTTAAATTTGTTAAAAATTCAATCAAAAATTATTTTTAATTAAATTTTGTTTTTTTTTTAATTTAATTTTTAAAAGATTTATGCTTTTGAGTTTGGCCAGACTTTCTAGGCGACCCGATACAAGACCTTTATATCGCCGTTTGCTTACAAATCGACGTTTGGATATTTTGCATTTGAGTGAGGTTTTCTTAAAATAATTTTTGGGTATTTTTTTTGTTTCTTGTATACTTGTTGAGGAGAAATTGTAGAAATCCATAATTTAAAAATGGGCTGGAAGTATTTGAGTTTATATTAACTTTAAACTGTGTTTATGGCTTATTAAGCGGTATCCCCGGTCTTCAATTCATATTCTATTTAAGTGTTTGAGTTTTAATTAAAGAAAGGTTTTATTCTAGTTCGGAGGATTTCTAGAAGAATCACTCATAATTTTTAATTTCATAAAACGGTTAATTTTGGTAAAAAAAAATCAAAATTTATTTTAGAAAAAAGGTCATTAACAACCTTACTTTAAGCATAAATATTAAAAAAATTTTCCTAAAATAATTATTTTTTAGGTATTGTCAGATTCATTACTCTCGCCTTTTTGCCTTACACTTCTTCATTTATTGTTACAACTGGTTTTATTTATTATCTTTACGAAAAACCAATTAAGAAACAAGAAAGGCGACGTTTGGAATTTGAAATTTTACAGGCTCAATTGGCTGGATTTAAATTTAAAGAAGAAAATAATTAAAATGAATGTTGTTGGAAAGGTTTGTTTTTGAATTAATTTTTAAATATTTTTCTTTAAAAATACACAAATAATTGTTAGTTTTAGAAAGATGGATAGGTGTCAATAAAGTTAGGATCAAATAAAGTTTCCCCATTCAATTTAGACTATAAATGGCCAGTTAAGGGTAGATTCCAAAATTTTAAATAGCCTATTTTGCTTGTCTTCACGTTCAGACTTTTTCCAGTAGTTTTAATTAAAACCTAAAAATTTGAATGTTTTTGTGTCAGACTGACATTCTTTTTTCCCATTTATCCATTTAACTTTAAATTACGGTTGCACCCCGAACGCTCGGGGGCGAGTATGACGGGGTACGGGGGTTTCAAATTATTTCGGGGCGGGGTACGCGCAACTCTAACACTAACAAATAAGAACTTTAAATTTATTTTATTCTTTTTCTCAAGGTCAAAAAAATTGGAAGCATTTACAATGGTGTTGGTGGTCGTTGGAGAAGTAATTTTATTTCGGAATTAGCCCATACATTAATGAGAAATGATTTGTCACTTTTTATTTTTGGTTTTGGAATTGGAGCTGGATTAGAATTAATTAAAAATCATTTAATTATTGGACAAGTTTCTTTTTACAAAGTTTTTCGAGAAAAGAATGTCCCTAGGGAATTGGAAGGGTTTGAAAATGATTTGAAGGAAAGAGAACAAAGAATTGAAAGTAGTTTGAAAAGAATGAGAGAAGAAAATATGAAATTAAATTAAATAAATATTTTCTCTCTTAAATTTGTTTGTTTTTTGCTTTAGAATTGTTGAAAAGGATTACTTTGTCCCCAGAAAGGAAAAATAGGTAAATTGTTTTGCCAAAGCATAATCAAGTATGTTGATTGTGAGTTCGAAAATAAGTTCAAATTATGTATTCGATTTAAGAATAATCCAGATCTTCTAGGGACTAGTAATCTTAGGTGAATTTGTTTCTCTTTGATAAAAAAATTAGTAGAATTCAAATATTTTGTTTTCTTTTTTTTGTTTTAATATTTTTAGGAAAATTTTAAGAAATTTAATTTTTTTGAGGAATTACTATAATTAGAAAATTCCCAAACAAGAATCGTTAATATATAAATTTTAAACTGTATATTAATTAAAATTTAAATTTTTACTTGCAAAACAACTATTTAATTTTTAAATAAAATTGAAAATTGACTTTTTTTGGAATTAAAAAAAAATATTTTTTCTTTTTTTCATTTTCCCCAAATATTTCCATTTTCTTTATTAGAGCTCCCAAGACGAAGTGTAAACGAAGCTTGTATTTCATTATTTTGTTGTTTATTATTTTCACCTAATTCATCAAGTATTGCATCTAATGGATGATTATTGTTATTTTCATTTATTTTTTGTTGTTTTTGTGTAGTAGTTATTGGTGGACGGAAATTTCGAAGAGAAATTTGTCTAACTTTAAAAATTTTAATTTTTTTTTGGAGATTTAAGGGTATTTTAGATGCAGCAATGTTTAGGTCTGAAAATACAAGAAGCTAATGAAATGAAATTTTGTAGGCACACCCCAATGCGTAGTTTCTAAGAATTTTAGAATTTTGCTAACTTTATTATCATACAATTTCTATCCCTCGTCCAAATTTTGCTGCATCCAAATTACCCTTTAGGCTTCAAAAATTCTGAATATTTTTTAAAAAATATTGTAGTGAGATTCACCTAGAGCATTTAAAAAGCCTAGGCGTATTAAGCGTTCTAAAAAGGTTAAAAGAGGAAGCATTAGACGATGGCCTGGCAACTCAGTGGTAGAGCTGAGCTTCCTGTATGTGGTGAGCGAAAGCTCCTAGCAATAACTACGAGGAGGTCTCAGGTTCAAATCCTGCCGGAGGCTAAACTTCTGCTAAACTCCTATACATATTCAGAATTTTTTTAGAGAAGTTAAGACAATAATTAAAGATTAAATCTATACAAAATTTTATAAAAATAGAGATTATTCCCCATTATCATATTCTCATAACACCGTTCAATTCTCTTACCCGGAATTGCTCTCCTTTGTGTTTGTGGACGTTCCTCGTCTTGTATTATTGCTAATTTTTTCATAGTTACCTAACAAACAAATATTTTTCTAAATTAATTAATTTAATTACCATCATATTAGCTAATGTTTTACATCTTCTTAAAAATCCATCCACCAACGGCACTTAAAAATTGAAAAATTTTTTTAATTAAATTTTATTAAAAACATTTTTCTTGTAATAAACGTTCCTCTCTAGCCATTCTTTCCATTGTTTGTCTAATTTCCATTTCTATTTTTCTTTGTAAAATGGGAATTTCAACTGTTTAAAAAATATTTTTAAAAATACAAAATAAATTGGAGAAATGAAAAGGAAAAAAGCTTTCCATGAAAAATCCACAAAAATCATCTGAGAAGGGAGATAAAATCTTCTAAAAGAGGTAATTTGACAATTTTCAAGGGATTTGGCAGGAATAAGGAGATATCGATGGATTTAGTGTGAATGACGGAGATAGAGATCTCTACCAACCCAGAGTTATGGTAAACAGACTCAAAATACGGCATAATTGGTTCAACAATACATACCGGGTACTAATCTTCATAGAGCTGGATATTTATCCTCCTTAATCCCTCTAAATCTCTCGATATCGCTTTAAAAATTTATAGGTCTTTTGGGTCAATATCTTTTGGGCGTAGGTCTTCTGGGTTTAGCTCTGGGGTGGATTCGAAATTTCGATTTGGGAAAAAAATAATTATGGAGGCCACAGATTTAAAAAGTCCATTTAGTTTTCTATTGGGAAAGGAAGGAGGGAAATCAAATTTATCAATTAATGTGAAATTAAACACTTTTTCAGTTTTATCAACTTCCAAACAAATTAAATTCAGCACCTTTCAATTCCACAGATTCCCGCCCAATTTCCCCCAAAGCTGTAGTTAATTCATTAACTTCATCCAATTTCAATCTTCTTGTAGAATTTAAAACAGCACTTCTCGTATTCTCTAAATTAGATTCGAAATTTTTTAAAGAAGATTGGACATTAAATAATCTATTTAAATAATTTGTAATAAATAAATTTTGTTGAAATAAATTTGTATTTAAATTTGTTGTTCTCTTTATTTGATTTAATACATCTTGTATCATTTCATTTCCATTTAATGTGTTTCTCTTTTTTAAAAAGAATTAAATTAGGTATATGTTAATTTTTAATTGGGTATATTTGTGAGATTATCTGAGTTAGGGGGAGTGAGGAAAAAATCGAGATGTGGAATATCTGAGAAAGAAAAGTTGTGAACTAAACATACGGAATTATTAACTCAATCCGAACCAACTCGTAGTAAGGAGAATTACCAATGTAAAGGAAAGTGTAAAATCTTTTGGATCCCTGATCAATTAGTTATCAATCAATTATTATTGATAACTAATTATAACTAATAACTTATTATTAATCAATTATCCCTGATCAATCAACCCTAAACAATTCTATTTTATTTATCAAAAACAATAATCCTTTTAGGGTTGTCAGTTTGAACTCGATCCAAACCAAGATTTTCGGTTCGTTCAACCGAGAAATTTGGTGAAACCTAGAACCCAAGTCCTCTTGACCCGCCTGTTCCACCTATTGTTTGTCCTGCATTTTTCCTTTAAACGTCCCAAACTTTTAAAAGTCTTAAATTCCAAACCAACAAAAAACTACTTCCTTTACCTGAACATCCTGTTTAAGTAAATCCAAATCCCCTCTAATAACCTCCAATTCATTAATTATATGTCCCCATTCCTTAAAATCATTTTTAAATCTATCAAAACATTCAGATCCATTAGAAAGTGTTGTCGAAGTTGTGGAATCAGCCAAAGCTAGAGCCCCGTCAAAATGAAGCATTTGACGTTCAGAATTATTGTTAACATTTCCTTCTCGATAAGGCAATAGAGCACATTGAACTAATGAACATAATGTAGCCATTTGACGTTCTAAACTGTCAACCTTTTAAATTTAAAAAAGTTACATAAATTTGTTTTTCTTCGTTAATTATTTTTGCCTTTATTTCACCATTACAACAGTGAAAGAAAAATAAGGGGTTAACAAAAGCCGGGGAGGAATTGAACCCGTAACCTCTAAAGTACTTCTTGGAGGTGCTCTATCACTTGGGGCAATAACTTAATGCTTTCAATTTCTCCTTATATTTAGTCACCGCGTAAGTGTTTAAAGCTAGGCGAATTATCCTTATGTTTAAACGCTTTGCTTTCTCTATATTTCATCAAACTGAATTTCCAGAAATATGGGTTAAACAAACAATTGAGAGAATGAAGATAGAGATGTAGTTCTGGTATTAAGTATATTTCACTGGAACCAAAATCTTGACCTGAACCGGATCCAATTTGAGCTCCGGATCCCGGAACTGGAACTAGTATTAAGTGTACCTACAAGGGTAATTTATGTATCCATCACTAACTACAACAATTTTCTTTTTATTTCCAATACCTTTCTCCGTGTTTCTTCTTGTTGGTGTTGTTCAACAATTTCTTCCCTTGGAGTGCTCGATCCCGATTTTGTAGTATAATAAATAGGTGTTTGATTACCCCCAAAAGAGCAAGTAGAAGAATCACTTGTATGTCCCCCATCAATTAATATTCTTCTTTTTTGTTTGTTTTTATTAAAATTAGAGCCTAAAACGGATGCTGGTCTAATAATTTGTTGTTTATTTAATTCATCTCCCCATTCATTAATTTCTGGTTCACTAAGACATTCAATTATTGGGGCATTATTTCGACGATTAAATGAAGGCGAAGAAGGCAAATTTTGTTCAAAAAGTCTTTAAAATTAAAAAAAACTTAAAAAATATTTTTATTTGCCCTTCTAACTTGGGTTGGTTAAAATTAAAATTGAAAAAAAATTTAACGGTTAACCGAACAGGATCCAAAAGCTTGGGGGTATATCTGTTAATAACCGCTGTGCCCAACCCTGTTCTTAACCTTTAATTTGGGGGTTCTCTGCTACATTTCTCCTGCAATTATTTATACTTGAGGGTATTTGTTTCGCCCGCCATGTACAACCTGAAGGGTTTCCCTTATTCCTTACACTAATTTTAATTCGTAATTTATCCCTTTGTGAAGGTCAATTAATTTACCTTAAAACACAAGAATCTTCCAAATCCTCCAAATTTTCCAATTCATAAAACAATCCGTGTGGAGAATTTAATTTTTGAATATAAATCTTTACATTATTTGAATGTAAATGTTTGGATTCTAATAAGGGAAATGAACGCAAAAATAAACTTTTTAAATGTTCTATTGAACGTAGATTTGGGGGAAATGTTGAACGTTTAGTTTCTCCTTGATGCTCCAAAAATAAATAAATTGGTGGGGATGATGAGGATGATAAACCTTTTAATTAATAATAATTAGTAGAAGGTAAGGCAATCCCGGAGAATCGTGGTCCCTGCGGAAAAAAATCTTAAAAATAAGAAAAAGGATTTTTCTAGGGTAAAAAAATATGCTGATTACGAATCTGAACTCGGATTTTGAAAAAGTTGAATCCCGGACCCGAAATTCGGACATTTGACATTTTGGGAAAAATTTCGAATAATAAACAGAGCGCAAATTGGTCAAATAATATCTCATTCGAAAGAGCTCGACGAGCTGAGTCGAATGACATCAAAATCAGCTTGATTATTCAAGTTTGGACAAAATTATGACACAAAAAACTTAGGCTTACGTTGTTTGTTTTTTGTGGTATAACTTCGTCCGATCTTGTTCAATCACGATGATTTTGGTGTCATTCGACTCAGCTTGAAAAGCTCTTTCGAATGAGGTATAATTTGCATATTCGAATTTTTTACCCAAAATCAGCTTGGTCCCCCCTATGGTTTTTCGATATTCGAGGACCTATATTCGGGTTCGGGATTCGACTTTTTCAAAATCCGAGTTCAGATTCGTAATCAGCATATTTTTTTACCCTATAAAAATCCTTTTTCTTATTTTTAAGATTTTTTTCCGCAGGGACCACGATTCTCCGGGATTGCCGAAGGTAAGAATGACCAAAAGACAAAGGAGGAGAGTGATATCCTTTGGTTATAGATATAATGATGATTTATTTTAGTGTAACCCCCATTCCTCGCAAATTTAGAATTCCCGATATTGGAGGGAGAGACTCTTAGAATGAAGTTACTTTCATAGATATTCCTGTCTAATTCCCCTGTCCTCTCTCAAAAATCTCTATCCTCAATCTCTTTTTTGTAAATTTCTAAATTTTTAATTAATTACCTGCCCTTTGTCTACTGCTACATTCAATAGGTTCATCAAATTCATTTGACTCAGAATTTCTCATTTGTCGTAATAATGAATTTGCTCTTTGACAGTTATTCTTAATTTTTTAAAGTTTATTTTTTTAATTTTTTAGAAAGGTATTTCTTAGAGGGAATCAGCGTTTAAAATAATAATTTTTAGAAAGCCCCCCCTCCAATTCGCTGCGCCCAAACATCCCCTTCTTTAATTACTTACATTATTTCGATTAGGCCTTGGTGGTTGTGAATTTTCTCCAAAATTATTTTTATTATCTTGATTACTAGCAATCCAAGTATTTTCATCAGAAGAATTATTTCCATTTTGTGAATAATAAATTGAGGGAGGGCTTATTTGAGAAAATGAACGCCTTGGGGCCGGTTGGGGAGATTTTGGTTTTGGAGGTAATGCTGCAGCGTTGCCAGAAGGAAATGAATTTGGCAGAGGTGGGCGAGGAGGAGCTGAAGGTGGAGACAGACCATTTGGAGAGTCTAAATAAAAGGGGAAAATATTTTTAAAAGAAATTTGTGTATATTCTGGCGCGGTAATGTTACGGCGCTGACTTAATTACTTGACCCTACTTTATAACAACACAAAATCTAAAAGTTGTTATTTTTTAATTTTTACGAAAAAATCAACAACTTATTAATTTGAAAGTACTAAATATCCCTCCCCTATTACCCTCTTAAAAATTAAAATAATTAGGTATATGTATAAATCCCGCCATAATCTCCTTCCTGGCCTTCACTGAAGCGAACAGCTCTTTGTCTTCTTCCTGTCATTTTTGGTGTAGTTTCAATAATTTCTCCATCAAATAAAGGATTAGGAAATTTTTTAGCGTGAAATTCTGATTCTCCTTCTTCGTCTGTTGACTCTAAACCGTCATCCAATCGAGGAAAACGTTTTAGGCGGACTTGTAATTTGGTAAAAAGAGAGGAAGGTTTGGGCATATTATTTATCTTTCTTTACTTTTTAAAAGTGTAAAATGAAACCAATAAATGACCAGAAAAAAAGTTTTAAAAAGAAAAAGCTGACAACGATTTATTTTTACACGGGAATGGCCAATATTGAAGGAAGGAAAGGTTTAAAAGAGAAAAGAGAGAAAAGTGAAGACAATTCACGGAAATGACAAATGACTGAATGGAGAGGGAATTTGCTGAAAGGTCAGAAATTCAACAATTTGCTTTTTAAATTAAACTAGTATATAAATTCCAGCAAATTATATTAAAACAAAAATATTGGGATAATAGTTAGAGAATTTTCCTAACAAAAGAGTCATTGTTTTTCTTTCGTGTTAATTAGGGGAATTGATCAGTTGGTGAATTGCTCTCTCTAAACAGTTTTGAGAAAGATCTTTAGGGGCGATAGATTGGTCGAGAAAACTTAAGGAAAAATTCTTTTTAGCAAATAAAGGTATAGTTAAAGAGGCACACACTTTACAACAAAACAAAATAGCAATAATAATAATAACAAGATTAAGTAGATTTGTGTGAAAGAAGGAATATATTTTTAAAGCTAAAAAGCTAAAAAAGAATCTTTAAGTGGAAGGAAGAAGTTGGTTTTAAGTTGAATTTATGAAGAGAAAATATTCTTGAAAAGAAACGTTGTTGGGGGGGGGGTATTGAAGGAAATAAATATTTATTATGGAAACATTAATTAAAAAGAAAGCTTTGAATTATGTACCGTATATTAGAGATCGGAATTTTGTTCCGTACCGTATTCCGTACCGTAATACCGAAAAATACCGATGAAATTCAAAATGTTGCCGTACCGTATTCCGTACCGTATTACCGACTGTAATACCGATAAATACCGAGAAATACCGACAAATACCGATGTTTTTCATCGGTACCGTATTCCGTACCGTATTTTTTTTCAAAATTTTTCCGTACCGTATTCCGTACCGTACTACCGATACGGAATACCGATAAATACCGAAAAATACGGCCGTAGTACGGACGGTCCGATCTCTACCGTATATACTGTATTTATTACCCTCCCTCAAATAATTACCCCGCCTGCTTTTATTACCCCCTCCAGCGAGAGATCGAAACAATAATTACCCAGGGTAATTAATACAGTATATACGGTAATTGTATTAGGGTGAGTAATATAGTTAATTTTATGAAGCGACGTTGATTTTTAAATTTTTTATTTAAAATGAGATAAAATGAGAAAAATTTGTCTTAGCAACTAAATGATTTTCAAAAACGTTGATATATTTATTAGAATTGAAAGTTTGGGAAATGCCGGATCCCGTTTAAGGATTTATGAATTTCTTTATCCGGACCGGATTTTCGAAATCAAAATACGATTTTTATCAAAATACCCGTCGGGACTACCGGATTCGGTCCGGGTTTCAACTCTAATATGTAAAATTTAAAGTAAATTTTTTAAAATTATTGAAACGCTAAAGATAAAAATTCTCCACTACATTTGTAAAAAGCAACTAAACTATGTACTTATTTACCTTTATTTAAAATTCTTCGATTTGTCTTCATTTTCCTTTCTCCTTCATTTATTTTTTCTGATTTAATTTGAATACAACGTTCACACAAATCATCCCCAAAAGGCATAGAAAATACTTCATTAATATCACAACCATAATCTGATCTCCAAGTAGTTACTGGCCTTTGTCTAATACAATTAAGCAACATTTTAGCTACTAAAATATACTTTGAATTTTATTATGTGGGCATTATTTAGAGAAGGAATGTTTGAAAACCAAACATAAGAGCCTCTATTAATGAGAGGTAAATGAGGGCCTAAATGAGGGGACTTAAAAATGTTCTAAATTATAGGGGGCATTGAATAATAGCGTGACTGTATATTTAATTAAAAGAAGTATGTAACTTAGTAAAGGCAAAGGCGTTGTTCAAAACTTTTTTAGATTTAGTAATTTTCAATAATTAATAACTTATGATAAAAATATTAGAGATAGCATTGGAGGTTTGTCTGACTGGAGTTTTGTACGAGAGTCTCGGTCTCGTCTCGGTCAGATCCATAATAATAGATGAACAAAATTTAATTATTAATCTGTTTGTTAAAAATTAATCCGTGATAACTCCACCTAATGAGGCCGAATTATTATCTACTATATTTAAGGGTATATATCAAATAACAAAATTTTAAGTTATTAAACAAAAAACAATTTCTGACATTGATTTATATTTATTAATAATGCATGGAAAAGACGAGGAATAGACAAATTGTTTTGTTTTTTTCTAACCACAAATCAAGGAAAAAATGATTGGGCACAGTTGCCCAATCATTATTATTTAAAAAAATATTTGACATAATAATGTTTATATTTGACATAATAATATTTAATATGTGATATGCAAAAATATATATTTTTTTTAAATTAATATGCTGTTCATAAAAGGAATTATTAAAATAAAAAATTGTGATTGTAAGAGTCTGCGGAAGTAAAACTTTGAAAGTTAATTCCGGGGAGTCTGAAAAAGTGCCCGAAATGTGGAAATGAATAAAGCATTCTCCAATATGTGGAATAAACTAGGGTAGCACCCCGTCCCCCGAAACTCCGACCTCCGAAGGCTCTACCCCGGCGACTCCCGGACCCGAAGGCTCGGGGTGCTACCCTAGAATAAACTATTAGAGGGTTCGAATTTTGAGAGGGGTGAATTTAAGAAAAATTTAAAGGAAAGGGGGAAGAAGTAAAGAAAATCTTCACAAATTCCTCTTTACATTCAAAAAAAGGATAACATAATAATTTTTTCAATTAAAAATTTTTTTCAAATTTATTCTTCAT
This sequence comes from Meloidogyne enterolobii, assembly GCA_963681835.1. Lineage (NCBI taxonomy): Eukaryota > Metazoa > Nematoda > Chromadorea > Rhabditida > Meloidogynidae > Meloidogyne > Meloidogyne enterolobii. The sequence goes on from CAVMJV010000018.1 coordinate 939,263, forward strand.
CTACCAAAGAATTTAAACATTCCTCTTCGGGTAACGGCCTTCGTTTCCAACGTGGATTTGCTATTAATAAAAATACACAAGCAGAAAACCCAATTAAAGAAAATCCCAATAAATTAGAAAGTAATTGACGTCCACAAAGTTCTTTCCCGACAGTCCAACAACTTTTAAAAAAATAATTTTTAATTTAAAGTCTCTCAGATTTCTAAATACCCATGATGCCAAGCAGCATATTCAGAAATCCCCAATAAAGCTGTAACTGTGCAAGCAAACAAAATTAAAAGTCCCCCCAATTGGTGAAAAGGTAAAATTGCTCTGCGAAAATCTTGAGAAAGTCCTGGCCAGAAAAATGAAAGAAAACCGGCACCAAACTTTTTAAAAATTAAATAGAAATAGAGAGGTAGAAAGTATACCTGAAGAAAATAAAAAATAACAGAAGATATTCCAATCCAGGAATGAAGAGAAACTAGATTGGGTAAAGGGTCATCCTCGCCTTGGCTGTTTTTATGTAAATCTGTTGAGGGGGAATTGTAATTAGTGTTTTTATTGTTTAGAAAAAATAATTAATTTATATATCCATAGATCTTTGTAAATAAGGATTGGGAAGTGCTTAGCTGGGGTCTAATTCACAATTACTATAACACCGACAGGGATCCTGCTAAAGTAAAACAAAATTTGTTTGCTTCCCCTCCCATCAAAGCCTAGTTTTAGGTATATTCTGAAAAGTCCAAAATTATAAAGGCGACTTTAGACTTCAATAAAGTCAGTTACTAATTTATATCTTAAAATTGGCTGTTGAAAGGAGAGAAGATAATTTTACAAAAAAACAATATTTCCAATAAAAATTCAAAAATAACCATGAGAATCCCAAACAGCCTTTAGGGCAATTAAAACTAATAAAAGAGCAACAGAATGTGTTGATAAATGAAGTAACTTTTTTAAAAGAGAATTTTTTAAAATTAAATTTTCATTTTAAAATTACTTTAACAAATCGTTTACGTTCATTTCTGTAAAAATATTAAGGGATTTTTTTAAATTAAAAATACAATATTTACCGAAAAACTCGATAGACTAGACTTTAAAAAAATTAAAAATTAATTTAAAAATAAATTATATTTTTTATACATAGATTCGCCCTGAAGAAAAATAACAGCAATCACCATAAACTAAAAATAAAAATATTTTTTTCTATTTATGTAGATTAGAGGTCGGCAAAATCGCATCCCCGTAACGGGATTCTTTTCAACAATTTTTACGGGAAAGGATCCCGAGGGATTAATCCCATTCGTCGCTTAAAATACGGGATTTCGGGACAGGATCCCGTAAAATCCCGTAAGGGATCCTGTCCCGTGCTGACCTCTAATGTAATTATTTAAAATAAATTCTCAGGCTCAAATAATTTTTATTTGGGAGATTTTGGGAGAAAAAAAGAATAAAAGAGTAAATTAGAGTATTTAAATATTTAATTAATTTTAAATTTTTTCTCCAACCGTTGGGTGATAATGAAATTGTTTTGAAGGGTTTTCACTCCAAGAAAACCCTCCATCTTCAAAAGCCCCCATCCATATAGCAACACCAAAAACTGCCAAAATTCCAAAACATTGGGAAAGAATAAATAAATAATTAAATAATTTTGTGCTTTGTCGTTCATCCAATAAAGGTGGGGATTCGAAAATTAATGACATTAATTAGAAAGGGATCTAAAATTAAAATTGAATGTATTGAGAGGGAATTTAAATGGAAGATTTGGATATTTTTAAGATTGGGGGAGAAGGGGTGGGGGTAAATAAAAATGAAGTAAAGCAGTTGGGCTATAGCTATTTCTCTCCTTCAGCCAGTGCAAAGGTTAATCGGCGGCTGGGGTCATCGGTTAACCGAAGCCGAAGTGACAAACCGAACCGAAAATCTTCGGTTTTTCGGTTCGGTTTGAAACCGACAACCCTATCTGTGAGCGAACCAGCATCTTCATTAGACTGGACTGATGTGTTAACCATTAAACCACGCCACCTAATGCACAGCCTTATGAATTAAACAGCTATATGCTTTACAATGAGGATTATCTTTTAGGAATCTTGAAAAACTGAGATTTTTGAGTCAAAAAAGTTTGCAAATATTAGAAGATTTCTAAAGCTTCTGGCATTAAAAAATAAAAAACCTGTCTCTTCAATAAAAGGAAAATAAAATTAAATAAGTCTAAAAAACAAGAAAATACTAGAGATAAATAAACATATACACTCACTAGCTTTAATTGTTGGAAGGCTAAAGAAAAAATAAATAAAAATTACTACACAATTTTAGTTAAAAAAAGACACATGCGAGAATAGAGAATCGATGTGGTTGGGTTGTTTATATATTTGGAAATGGCCTTTAAAAAATAAAAATAATTTTTTTTAGGAATTTTGTGTTAACAGAAATATTAAAAGAGAAAACTTTTTAATTTAAAAAATAATTAAAAAGAAAACTAAAATTTATTCTTTAAAAAGGAAAATATTAAAAGTTTTGGAATATTTTATTTTTTATTTAAAAGAGAAATCACAAAAAGAGGCCAACTGAGTAACGGAATTTTAGCCTCAGTCTCATGTCAGAATTTCGGTAAAGGCTGTTTTAGTGTCGAGGCCATTATAACTTTTAGCTAAAATAATCCTCCCATTAATAACTTTCGTTGATATAATAATATTTATGTCGGTTAAGAAGCAAGAAGGTTGACCCAAAAACGGCCTCGAATCTGAAACAGCGATTCTGAAAATCGTTCAGTACCACAATATTTTACCTTATTATTAGCTTTATTTCTGGATCCCAAAAACACAAGTTGTTTCCTTCTCTTTTTGAAAAATCTAAAAACGAGTTATCCAACTTAATATAAATCAGAAATTTGTCAATTTAAGAAAACAACTTGTTTTGTTTGTATTCCTCCCCCAAAAGTATTTCGAATAATTAATTTCCACAAAATTTAATTAAAAACCTAAATTATCTTCTCTTCCTCCTTTATTTAAGTAAAAAGTACAGGCAAATCATCTTCTTCATCCAACATATTACGAATTGGACGTCCATCATCTGGTTGTCTCTCATTATATTCATCTTTAGTTTCAGCCAAAGCTCTGTCTCTCTTCTTTTTTGCTTGAATTTTCTTCATTCGAAAGAATTCTTCTCTTTCCATTTCATCCAATTCTGTTACTAAAAATAAAAAAATTTTTAGAATGTTAAAATAAAATTTTAATCAAATTGAGTGGCACAACTAAAATTAAATTTAAGAAAACTTAAAATTTTAAAGATAGGGAGAACCGGGAAAACATTCCCTTCCAAAAAATTTTCCTATTTACTCTTGGACTCAATCTGGATCCTAAACTCTAAACTAGCATTAGAAGCCTTTTAAATAAACAAATAAACAAACCAATATAAGTCAAAGTATTTTCAATTTTAGGAATAATAACATGCTCAATAGCATTAACACGTCGATTAGTAATTTTTATAGCTTCATCCAAAGTAATAAAACAAGTTTGTAATGTTGCAAGTTCAACCAATAATTCTATTGCTTTATTGTAATTCTTAAAAAATAAAAATATTTTTTAATTGTTAAAAAATTTTCTATTAATCGATCGTTAACTAATTGTAAGTAACCAAAAATTCAAAAAAATCATCTTATGAGGAAACAGAAAGAGTTTTTCTTGATTTGAAAAATAAATTTTTAAATAAAAAACCTTTTTTAATTTCCCAATATTAGCTCCACCCTTTCCAAGACCTGTCAAATTATAAGCATCCCCATCCAACCCTTCACGTCTATGAGCTTCAAACACGGGAAGAAAAACACCTAAAAAATAATGTTTAAAACCAAATTTATATTTAAACAAACCAACAACATTATCTTTCCTCATTTTAATCTAAAAAAAATAAAATTTGAATTAAAAACAGACAAAAAAGCCTAACAGTGTATTGAGCCTGTGTAGAAACATTTTGAACGACATGGGGAGAAAAATCGCCAGCAGTAAATTTTGCTTCGGCCAAAGAAAAGGCCGCTTCTTTAAGTATTTCTGCCATCTTTTTCTTATTCTAAAATATTAAAAATGTCAGAATAAATGTATTTTTTAGCAATAAAGATCGAACTGAGCCTGGACGAAGGCCTGGGTTTTTCCAGTACCCAGAGTCCATGCCCAGGCATTTTTTGACCTTCTTGTGTTTTTCCCGGACTACAGGCCCAGGATCTGACATAGGTCAATAAATCAAACCCAGAACCCCAGAACAGGCCAAGGCCTTTCAAAAACTCGATTTCTATTAAACAGTTTTTAAGTAAAGGTAAATGCCCTCCAAAAACATCAAAAATTAAAAAAAACCTCCGTAATTTTCTTCAGAATTTCACGAAAACGCAAATTCAAAGCATCCGCCTTTTTCTTCAACAAACTATGTCCTTTCTGAGCACCTTTAAGACGAGTCTTCATTACAGATTGTGCCCTTTTATTTAAAAAATAAATTTTTAAAAAGATTAAAAAACAGCTTACATTCGAGAAGGAAAAACAGCAATTCTATCTTTGCCGCCACCAGACATTTTGTTAAAATTTATTTATTTGTATATATTCTAAAAATAAAAAGAGTACGAAAAACAAGAAAGTATCAAATTTAAAAACAAATTTAATGGAGGTCAATTTGGCAACAAAGCTTAGAAATTAAGGCACGTGAATTTTTCACCCTTCCTTTGAGTAAAAAAAATTTATTTTTACAGTTAACGAGATAAATAATCAAAATAAACAATACTAAAATTAATCACAAAAAAATAATTTGATTTGTCCCCGCGACCAAAAATCGTTAAAAACAAGATTTAAATTTCCGCCAAAAATAAATAAATTCGTTTCGAAAAATTTTCTTTCAAAAAGGACAAAATTAGGAAATCGATCATGTGGGAAACGCCCAAAATGGCGCGCGTTCACAACGCGCGAAGCCATAACTAGCTGTTTCTGGCCTTTATCAATTTTGGTACCAATTCCTTTAGCCTGACGAGAGGAATCGTTTCATACTAAATTTGTTAAAATTCGGAAAGTTTGAAGCAAGTTATGGCTCTGCGCCGTTATGGCCGCGCGCCCTTTTTCCCTTTTGGGCTATACCCCGATCATGTGCACCAAAGCCATGTGAAGATCAATACATATTTTTTAGAAAAGTAAATTCATGTTGGCAAGGAAGGTTATTAATCTATTAAATGTAAATTACTAATACCTGACAAATTATAATTTTTAAATCCTTCTTTTTAGACTAAAAAAGTAAACTTATTAAATTTTAAGTTTAACATTTAATAAAAAAAATTAAATAAAAATTTAACAAATTTTCATGGATTTGGCAAGTCCAGGCGATCCTTTGTCTAACAACGAGCTTATTCTTAGAATACAGGTATATAAAAAATTAAAAAAATTTTAATCTTTGATTGTCCCCCCCCCTCTCCCCTCCCTCAACTTTATTTTTTTGCTTTGATCATGCCCTCCAATCCTTTTATTGGCATTTGAAGGAAATTTGTGAATACTGCGGGTTTGTTTCATTATGAAACAAAAATTTCCTCAAAAATATACTTCACAATTAATCCTGAGAAATTAGAAAATTGCCGGTTTTGATTGTTGACTGTTAAAAATTGGTATATAAATGTGAACATAAATATTCTCATTTTAAAAATAAAATGAGCTTTAATTCCAAAAATCTTAATAAAATTTCTGATAAAATAATTGAAATAAAACCCTCCAAAAATAATGAAAATATTAAATGCGATAGGAAAATAAATTCCAGTAAAGACGGAGAGGATTGTGATGAGGTATTTAATTTTGGTGTTAAATCGAGAAATCAACACAAAATCTCGGTCACTGGAATCGAAACTTTTAGAGTTATTACTCTCGATTGATGGGGTCTGAAAAGATATTTGGGTTGTGAATTTATCTTCTCACAAGGGAACATTTTGAACTGTAGTCAAAAATTTCGGATTTTCTTTTGCACGATCGTGTAGAGCAAGGTCGATAACCTATTGCCAGTTTTTGGCTTTTTTGGCCCTGACCCCCATTCGAAAATTTTCCTGTGCAAGTTAAACTAATCTAAAATTTCCTTCAAAAATACTAAAAATCTTGGAAATTTTATAAAAAATACATATTTAACAGAAACTCGGATCTTCATTCACTTCTAGTATCGAAATATGTCAACAACAAATTTTAGCAATACTTGGAGATATACCTTTAGATACTATTTCTACTGCCAGACTGGTTAGTATTTAATGAAAAAAATTTAAACAAAAAATTTTTTTACTAAAAGATTACGGCGATGATTATATCTACAGGAGAATATTATTCCTCCTCCTCTTCTTCATTTCCTCATGAAGAAAAAAGTAATTGGGATATGCTTTTAAGTGGACCAAATGTCACTTCAACAGCCATGCCTTATGATGGGGCTATTTTTGTAAATGCTATTCGAGCTATGGTTCGGGAAAAAAATTTTTTCTGAAAATTATTTTAAAAAAATTTCAAGTCTCCAACATTGGATTGGTCAGAAGTTCTCCAAACATTGGATAATCAACATTTTTTTATCAAATCAAAAAATGCTTTACAATTACTTATGATTATTTTAATAACGGGAATTGCCCCAAATCCTTTCCCTATCGGACTAATTTATCGATTATGGGCTGGAAATAAAGGTGGACAACTTTCTTTGCTCAGCCAAATTATTCATCATCCGGATGTGGTAATTAACTAGATTTGATAGTTTATGAGGAATTTATTATCTTTTTCATATACCCCGATGTCGTGGATTCTCACTAACAATCCCCTATTAAGTACCTCTCCTTCAAAGATTTCACTTATACTAACATTTATTGCTTAACTCTCTAGGCTATCCTGGCATCTAGATTATTCTTTTACCACCTATTTTTTATCTATATATCCTGCCTGGATTAACTATGTCTTAGAAATATTTCTGGGTAATCCTGCAGAATCTGGGAGACACCTTAAAAACATCTTAAAAATTATTATTTTTTTCTCAGAATAATTTTATATAGGTAATCGACCATGCTGGACACGAATCTGAGTTTAGAATTCGTTTATTTCGAACCCCGGACTTGATTTCGACCAAGTCGAAATTCGGGATAAAAATTCGGTATTAAAAATTTAGGGCTATTCTGATACGCGTATTCGAGCTGAGTCGAATGCCACCAAAATTATCGCGATCCGACTAAATAGGGCCGAGTTACAGACCCCCGAAATTTGAAAATTTTTGGGGTCAAAAAATCGAAAATCCAAATAATAGCTCATTCGAGAGAACTCGGCGAGCTGAGTCGAATGACACTAAAATCAACTCGATTGTATGATTCTGAACAACCAACGGAATCTTCGGTGGAAAAACTTGGCATATACTAAAGCGCCCCCAAATCAAGTATATGATAAAAATCATAGATGAAATGTCACATTTGACAAAATCTGATATCTCTTTCCCTCATCCCTCCCCAAAATTTATTTACCATTCCCAAGTTATTGTAAAAGATAGGAAGATTTTAGATAAACAGTTAAATTTTTTAAAAATAATTTTTTCTTACTTTTTCCGTTCTACGTTCTCGACTATCCACACCATCCTGTTGGAAATTTGGGATGTTTAAAAGTCTTTCCAGACGAATCAAACAGAGCTGTGGGGATGTGGAAATCTCTGGATTTAGTTGAAATTATATTTCGATTGGGGGATATTCCGGCTTTGAGTAATCAAGTATTGACTTTATTGAGAAGAAGGTTTTTTGTTTAGATTTTGTGTTGATAATATGTTTTTAATTTTCAGTCCAGGACCGATGGCATTATGTCCAGATTTGCTCTTTCTTGGTGTTTTGCAAATAAGTGTATGTATTTAAGTATCAGAATTTTAAACTATAGATGTATTTAACAAATAAAAATAATAAAAAAAACACAAAGTATTGATAGAAGAGGAACGCTATTTTAATTCTCTAACAGGAAAATTCTGATTTAAGAAGTTCTTTATTTTTTTCATAATTTCTGATTTTTTGATTAATAAAAATCAGAATTTTTTCCTCAGTCAGAATTCTCTCCTCAATTCTTCAAAATTTTATCAAAATAATTTCCAAATTTATTCAGATGCCAATGACTCAATTTCGTGTTCATGTACTTAAATACCTCGTATCAGTTTTATTATCTGGCCATTCAAATGCCGTCCCAGTATTTCAATTTGCTTGGAATTTCGAAAATCATCGTGTCCAAATGCGTCAAATTTTGTTTGGTTCAATGGCCGCTTATTATTCACAAAATCCGGAAGACCAAAGCCGTTTAACACGAATTTTGGAAATTACACACGAATTGAAAGGGCTGAGTGAATTGTTGAGTATAAATCAATTCCCGTTTGTTATTGACATGGCTATTTTGGCTGCGAGAAGGGATTTTTTGAAATTGGATAAATTTATTGAAGATAAATTAACTGAACACGGTGAGAAGGAAAGAAATGAATTATTTTGGGTCGAAAAGAAAATACGAATTAATTGGACTTACAATTAAATTATTGTCCTGGGTTAGAGAAAAAATTTTTTGTTTTAGAGATATAGTAGCTGGAAATCCTGTTTAAGCAATCCCGATACTAATTGTGAAAAATTCTTTTCGTGTCTCATTCCTTCAAAGCCTTTTCCTCTTCAATTAAGGAAAAGTAGAGATTCCTGTTTCTCCTAAAACTCTCCAACTGGAGCCACCCAGCTTTAAAAAAGAAACAAATAAATCAACACCTTTATATAGTGAGGTTTACACGTATTGGGCCACCCAGTAAATTAAATGAGGCGAGGTATCGACACCGTGAGGGCTACTCTATCTTCAAATACAACGTTGTATGTGCTCCGTTAGAAGCAAAGCTTAGGCCCTAATTGTTGCGCATAAAATAATATTTATTTAAATGTAAAATTTAAAATCGCGATTGAATAAAGTAAAGTTAAAGCTAACAAAATTATTAATAATATAATTGATTATAGAGTCGACATTGAATAACAAAAGAGAACGTTCCCGGGAAAAGAAATTTAGCGCTTATTACTAAAAACCATTAGCTAGCGGCGCTGCTCTAAGATTAAAGTGATTGCTTCCTTCTTCTCCCGTTGGGCCCAACTCAACTGATCTCTTTCAACTGTTTTCCCATGCATTAAATAATCCTATCCTTATCCTTATAGGGCGTGTGCTTAAGTGTTCTTCCTGCTTGTCAAGGACAAGCACGGCCTTACACCTCCAACCTGGGGGAAGACCGGACCCTCGGTCTTGAAGACCGCTCTTGATGCATTGAATGTGGGCTACGAGAAAGTGCACTTTATTGTGTCTTTTCTTTGAATATTTTTTCAAGTTTTTTTTTTTGTTTTTTTTTTTTTGGAATTTTTTCTTTTTTTTCGTATTTATTCTAATAGACTTAACATTTTCGGCTGCCATTTTAGGTTATATTACACCTGTCCGAAGGGTTGGTAAACGAGTCAGCCCATTAGAATAAATCTACTATGTTTACATTGTTTTTTTTCAAGATTTATCGATTAATGCTTTCTTCTTTTCTTGTTTTTCTGTTGATTGAGAAGGTTGTTTTTTTCATTTTTCTTTTGATGATTGTACTGGGCCTGTGTTGGTGCCTAGTTGTTTTTTTGGTTTCTCTGTTGTTTTTCAATTCTATCTGCCTTCAACCTTATCGAGGACCGTCCCTGGTCCGTTAAATGATGATTGCTTTTTACATGTTTTTTTTTGAACTTTCTGATGATTTCTTTTCCTTTTCCTTTTTTTATAATGCGCTTTTATGTTTTTATTTATGGTTCGGAACTCGCCTTCGGCTTTTGTCCTCTTCCATTTTATTTTTAACTTTTTTCTTGCAGTTTTTGTTGAAAAGTTTGTCTTTTGATGATTTGTCTGAGAGAGTTGTTTATCTTTGGTTAAATTGTATCTTTGCAGGCCCTGTTGTTTTTGGGTTTTTGTTGCATTAAGATCGTTGTCAGGTAAACAATTACAATGAAATTACAATCATGCGGGTCAGGGAACAAGATTTATAAAACCCTTGTACCCAATGCATCTTTTAAAGTGTCCCTTTATGGTAGGAGATGTTAGACCGTTAAATTACTCGGCTCCTTTTTTTAAAAGATTTGCTGCGCGTGCATCTATATAATGCGTCGCTTGTCTTTCGGGGTTTTTCACCTGTGTTTGCTATTCAATGTCTTTTCAAATTTGTCCCAATAAGTTTAAGTTAGTGACAAAAAATAAGTATTTAGAGGCTGTGAGTAAAGTTACAAATCTAGAGGCTAAGACAAAGTCTTCTAGAGGCTAATGATCAAGTGTACATTTGCTAGAGGCTGTTAAAGTGTGTGTTACAAGAGGCTATTATACTAGAGGCTAAAGTAAAGTTATAAAATATTTTTTTTTATAAATCCTCTTATCTTCTGTACATGCAATTTATTTTCGTGTGTCCCTGTTGTCCACACCAAGAGCACGGCGCATGAGGGCAATTGTCTCTTTGATGTCCCATTATGTAACAATATCCACATGGTCGTCGTGGGCACTGTCCTTTCAAATGAGGAGCTATTCCATGACAAACCATACAAGGAGAGTAGTCACAAATGTCTTCGTGCACATTCGGGACAATCGAATGACAGCCACTGCACTGTGTCACCTGTGGGACGTTAGAAGGCAAAGGGACCCCTATTATTTGTTTTTGATAAATTCCCCCTATTACTGGTCCACCTGACTGTTGAGGGTGTTGGAATTGATGTTGTGGCGGTTGTGGCATCTGCACTGGTTGTGTCCATTGAGGTTGGCTCCCTGGAGGTGCAGTTGAGGGTCCATAATATCCTTGATATCCACCTGAAGCCGGTGTTTGTGTTGAGGTTATCTGTACAGGCTGTATGGCCTGTCCGCTAGTAGATTGGGTGCTCTCGCACTCCATTGCTTGTTGGGTCTGTGGTGGCTTTCCAACTAAATTACTATCAATTTTCATTTTTTCGTAAAAGTCCCACGCGATTGGTATCTCACCTTTATAATCGGCAATTACCCCATTCACCCTTTGAATATTACCAGCCTTCATTAGCTCAATGAACGCCGGCGTCACTACCACTGTTTGTTTACATGCCTCAAGGACAAATTTCTCCCAAACTTCTCCTTTTTGGCATAGGAATGGTAAGTCCCCAATCACAATTAACCCGTAACGGGCCCTGGACAACGCCACATTAGTCCTACGCGGATCAGACCAAAACAAACCCTTTTCCTCCTCACTAGATTGCTTCTGTTGCACACTAGTTTTGGTGGTTGTGAGATTGACTAGATCCGCCTCTTGTGATTGTATTGCGTCACAAGTCGAGCAAGTGACATTTGACCAATTATACTCTTTAATAGCTCTCCTAATGTTAGATACCTGCGCAGTGTACAGACCAATTACGAGAATTTTCATTCTCCTAGAGGCTAGTGGCGGGACTAACTCATTTAATAAAGTTACCGTTGTGATTGTATGCCCACCGTTGGTCAATGAGAAGGACGTTGGGTCCATCTCCACTGCTGTATTTTGCTGAATCAAAATTATCGGAGTATTTTGAATCGGTAAATTCAATCCTATTTGATTAGTCAGCAGGTCCCTTTGGGATTCATTTAGTCCTGGCCTTAGTTGTTCTCCATTTGGCTCATAGACACTCAATGCCAAGCAGTTCACCAGTTTAGGGTGCGATCTGTAAGATGTTGTAAGTCTCACAAAACTTACCCCATTACAGTCCCTCAATCGGTCCAATACCGAATTCATACCCAATTTGTCCCTTATGACCAAGGGTTGAGAGGGTTGGTGTACCTGCAGCTGCAAGTAGTCTCCGGTCATCAGCAATTTCTTCAAATTAGGAAATTGTGACACACTGGAGATTACGCTGTTATGTTGGGCTTGGCCAACTTCGTCAATCACCATATGGGTGATCAGTGGTGAAATTACCTCCTTCTTCGGATCTGGACTATCAGGACTGGCGTCGAGAAAGAGTTGGAGTTCTTCTGCCAAAGAGTGTGTCATAAATATGACCTTAAACTTTTTGATTTGGGTTAACTCAAATGCCACTGTTCTCTCTTGGGCTATTTTAGGTGCAACCTTCACATCACGCTCATACCTTTCAACCTTTTTCCCAGCTCGGGCCATCAATGGATCCCTAATGTCCTCATCCTTTATTCTCCAAACCAATAAGTGACTACCTACCTGTTCAATTCTCTGTTGGTATTTAAACTTTCCACTACCAGAGAATAAAGCAAGCATTGGAACAACCTCACCTGCTACGGACATGGCCTTGGTTGTGTCCTCGGCCAACTCACACACTGCAACATTGATTGGGGCCACTGCCAGTACAACTGCATCAGGATGGCGTCTGATCGCTGCCGCTATAGCGACTCCTGAAACTAATGTTTTGCCCGCTCCGGGAGGCGCCTGCTGATAAAGCAGGCGCGTCTCCCCATCCAGAAATAATTTTACCGTTTCAAGTTGTTGTGGATTTAGCCTTCTCATTGCCGGGTGATCATTTTCTAAAGGATTAAACGTACTTGGGAGTGGTGGGTCACCTTCAATACCTATTAAAGTACGTAAAATTGGGGCAACCATGTGACCTGAGTGGGCCAATGCTAATGGGAACCCACTAGACAGAACGTCCTCCCTCCGTTGGAGCCTTTTGAGATTGGCGATTGGTGTTATCTGCACTTCACAACCTTCACCGATGATACCTTCCCAATGTTCGTAGCTACTTTCATAGTTATGTGTTTCCTCATGACGTGCCCTAAGTAATACTTCGAACCAAAATCCATCTGCATTGACACCCTTTGAGATTTCTTTTACTTCACCTTTCGCACAAGGTTTCAAGTCCGGATCATTTACTTTTATTAAACACGGAGTGTCCGCATCAAAAGCACTCGTGTACGCTTCCAAATCAGCAAGGTTATTCGGTTTGTATGAGAACCATAACTCTAGAGTATTTTCCAAAGTTTTTTCTCGCGCACGATCTTCAGCGGACCAGTTAAGCGTTGTTACTACTGCACATTTTCTAAGAGCTTGGTCCTCACGATTACGATGACACGCAGCAACTGCGGCTAATGCTGCCATAGCTTTTTCTTGTTGGTCTTTAGTGTGTGTTGGCATTATTGGGTATTTTTCTTGAACTCTTGAGGGCCTCAAACCAATTATAACATCGTTCTGATGTGCCCAATATTCATCTCCCTTTTTAAATGGAGTCTTTTCGGGTAATATATAGTTGTTCCCCATTCTCCACACCTGCGGGTTAATTACTTTGGCTAATTCTACTTCAATAATCCTCCTTTTTTCAATTGATGGGGACGAATTTGTGTCATTTGTCTAGTGTTTATTAGCTGGCTTCTTAACATGTTTGGGGCCATTACCTCAGCCGATAAGAGTTTACCCCTTTTCATTTTAATATTTTCTACTATGCCTGTTACCCAATTTCCAGGTCTTAGAAGTACCATTTCGGCTTTTGTTGCCGTCGCTTGGTGTTGTATTGAGCCAGACGTCATCCAAGGCGTATACCTTCCAGAATAATCCTGCATATAGTCAACTGCTAACTTACCCAATTTTTCAAACCCTTCTCTGACTTCCCACTCCTCAACGAATACCAAATCACCCATTTGTAGCCTACGACTTGGGTTTGTAAAGACAGTGTCTTGAATTTCCATGAAAAACGGACCTACTCCAGAAATCCTCGCACCAATTACCCGATCTTCGACTGCCCTTGCGATTAAATATTTCGGTACCCCTTTATCCTTTAACGTGGGGTCACCTGTATCAGCGTCAGGACTAGCCGTAACCCTGCATTCATCTGGGAGATCATTTGGGTTGATTCCCGACTCTTCCTGGGTGTTCTTTTCCGTTTCTTTGTTAGGAGTATTTTCCCACCCCGAACTCGATGTGGCCCACTCATTAGATGTCCTTTCTTTTTTGCTGGTCCATTACCGTATCTATTACAAACGTTGTATTGTCACCGTGCGATGACTGATTATTATTTACTCCACTTGGGTCTTCAGGAATTACCTCTTGACACTCTTGAGATTGAATGTTACCTTTTATAATTTCACGCACCTTTACTAGTATTTTTCCCATTTTATTCAATCCAAACTCCTTCGAGTTTGGCGACCAGTCTTTAAGGCTCGGATCATTTTGATATTTCCCAACACCCCAAATTGGGTCATTCCCATTTGCTTCTACTATCCAATTATCTTTTGTACCAATTAATAACTCCCCTAAATGTTTATTTTGTGTGAATTTTTGGATTACTAATGCTTCGAGTATTTGTTCACTCTTTTCATTCCATTCCTCCCTTTGTTTTTTATTACCTTCTATTTCTTTACCTAGAAATTTATACTCTCTTGGGTGAACACCTTTGAACGTTGTTTGCGCCCCGTTAGAGGCAATAATTTTTCTACTCTTATTTGTTAACTCACTCACCTCATCCATGTGAGTCATCCCTTTCACATGATTCAGAATATCCCCACGATTGAAAAAGGCTGCCTTGGCTGCTACATATGCTTGTTCAGTGCAGCCCCACTCATAGTTGTCGTAGTTAAATTTAGCATACGCAAAGTTGGAGAAGGGGTGATCTTTCCCCAAGAACGGATAAATCACCCCTTTATTATTTAATTCAATGATGGGTAATTCATTACTAATTATATTAACGTTGTGTGAGCGCCATTGACGCATAGAATTTTTAATTTCCATTTTTTTAATTAAAGATTTTTCTGAAAATTTAAAGTGTATATGCATATTATTTTTTAATTTTTTTTCTCAAAAAAAACCGCGAAATGAAAATAACAAATTAATTATCCGCGCCAAAATATTAATATAATTTGAGACAAAAACTATTAAGAAATTTGACTTATATGTATAAAAGTATGAGTAACAACATTAAATAGAAGAAATCTTAAATGATTAAAGATTAATTAATATGAATATTAATTGAAAATGCTTAGAGTTTACTTAAAAATATTATATTCTCCATCATCTTTTTTTTTTTATTTATAACCAATTATTTATATTTCTCTGGTTTAGTTATCTTGTTACGGTCACGTAAATCATAACCATGTGAGTGTTTTACGACTTCTACTTCGTGATTACCTGTTTCGGGATTAGGTTCATTAGGTCTCGAATTTTCTTGTTCCCTGGTATGTTCATAGATTTTATCCTCTATAATAAGGTTATCTTTTGGAGTTTGTTCTTCACTTTCGTATGGAATTGTGCAGGGAGGACCGAGGTACTCAAAACATTTTTTGATTTGATTAATATGAACTGTTTTACTTGGTGAGTTTGGAGAGATGCAACTAGATATAGTCGCATATATACCATCTAGATTAATAACCCTATAGATACCCTTCCAATGTAGTTGGAATTTCTTAGCCGTCCCTATTTTTCCTGTATAATTTCTAAGTAGAACTCTGTCCCCTATTTTTATACTTGATTCCCTAAAAAACTTGTCATATTGATTTTTCATCTTTTCTTGCGCCTTTCTATTCGACTCCGCTGCAATCTCCCAAGCACTCCTAAGAGACCGAATGAGCTTATATTTAAAGTCTGGTTCATCTATAACACTGACGTGTTCATGAATTCTGGGGTCAAGGATTTGATCAACACAAAAAATAGGGTCTCGACCAAACATCATGAAAAAAGGTGTCTCATTTATTGATGCATGGACCGAGGTGTTATAACAAAAGTTCATAAAGTCTAGAAACTCATCAAAATCTGGTTGTTCTTTTGTTATATATTTTGCTAACATATTATTAAAAGTTCGGAATGTCCTTTCAGTAACCGCATTGCCCTGCGACCAGTACGGAATAGCATACGTTTTGTTTATATATAACATATTACAAAACGCTTTAAAAAAGTCTGAGGTGAAAGCCGTCGCGTTATCAGAAATTAATTCTACACACCCACCAAATTTAAGGTAGCAATTTGTTAAAAAGGCTTTGGCTATTGTGTTTGCTTTTGCGTCAGGGAGCGGTACAGATATCACATATTTGCAGAACCAACAGATTATGTTTAGTATGTATTTATTACCATTTTCAGTTATTGGAAATGGTCCTGCCAGGTCTAATCCTACTCTTGAGAATAAAGTGTCAGCAGGTACCATATTCATTTCAGCTCTATAAGCTGGTGTGGGAGAATGTCTCAGTTGGCACGTAATGCATTGTTTGGTCCAAGTTACTATATCGGAATGCATTTTTGGCCAATAATATTTTTGACATTTCTTTAATGTTTTCTTTACTGATAGATGTCCTCTTCCTAACTGAGAAGAGTGGAATGAATCAAATACTAGAGATCTAAGGTTGGTGGGAACAAAGATTTTTGCTTGAGATCCTGGTGTTTTAAAAATTAATAGTTCATTTTCTATGTATAGGTTCTTTGCTTTTTCAGAAAAGTTTTCTTTTTCCGTTTCACTAAAACCCTCTGGTATCTCCCCATCTGATAAAAATTTGATAAATGCTTTTGCCTCTGGGTCATTTAACTGCTCTTCTTTTATGTCTATTGTGTATGGGTTCTCGTCTTTATTTCGCACCACTAATGTATTGATAAATGAGTCTGACGCGATTCTAGTTTTTTGCTGAATATTTAGACATACGGGGAATTCTGCTATATCCTTTAATTCTTCTATGTTTTCAATTTCTGTTTGTGTTTCTTCTTGAATTCTTGATAATGCGTCAGCTAAAGAATTTTGTTTGCCCTCTATATGAACTATCTTTATTTGGTAAGATTGGAGCTCTATTAGCCATCGGGCTAGGTTCGGGTGAGCTTCTGCCTTTTTCAAAAGATATGACAAGGGTTTATGGTCCGTGTGCAGTTCAATGTCAGACATAAATATATAAGGCTTAAATTCCCTTAATGCATAAATTATTGCTCCTAGTTCTATTTGGACTGGTGGCCATTTTCTTTCAGAGGACGATAGGGTTCGACTACAATAGGAGATAGCAGAGTATGTTTTATTTTCTTCATCCCTTTGCATCAGGACCCCAGCCTGTCCAACCATAGAGGCATCAGTAAATATATGGAATGGCTTACTGTAGTCAGGGAATTTTAGTATAGGGTAATTTGTTAATAATTCTTTTATTTTGTTAAATGCTTTTTGTTGTTCTTCCCCCCATTCAAATTTTACTTCCTTTTTTGTTAGTCGTGTTAATGGTTCGACCCAATGTGAGAATTTCGGTATATGTCTTCTGTAAAAAGATGCCATTCCTACTACTCTTTTAATTTCTTTTACATTTGCCGGATTCGGTAAATTTTTTATTATTTCTATTCTAGAAAGGTTTGGATGATACCCGTTAGAGTCAAGAGTGTATCCCAAAAAATTCATTTTTCGCGTTGCGAATGTGCATTTTTTAGGACTTAATTTGAGGTTGAATAAGCGAAAACGTTCAAAGACTTTTCTTAAAGTGAGTAAATGTTCATCAAAGTCAAGGGACTTAGTGTAAATTAAGATATCGTCTACATATGAAATTACGTGTTCTAATCCGCTAAGCACATTAGCCATTGCTCTGGAGAAAGCTGCCGTGGCATTCTTTAAGCCAAATGGCATATGGGTCATTTGGTATACATTGTCCTCAGTTATAACCCCGCATTTCCTAGAAGCATTTTCTGTTAATTTTATTTGCAGGTACCCGCTTGCTAAGTCTAAAGAACTATAATAATTACAATTTCCTACTTTCTCCATGATTACCTCAAGTCTAGGAAGAGGGTAATGATCTGGTACTGTTATTTCATTCAATTTCCTAAAGTCAAGACACGGCCTTATTCCACCATCTTTCTTTTGTACTATGACAAATGGTGTTAACCACGGTGTGTCCGATTCAACCATAACACCCGCTTTGGTAAGCTGATCAATGTGTTTATGTAATTCTTCCATATTTAAATGGGGTTTTCCTTGGACCTACTGCTACTGGATCCTGAGTTGTGGTTATTATATCGAATTCTCCCGCTGTATATGAGCCGAGGTCGTATTGATTTTTACTAAAAATATCGCTAAACTCTTCACATAATGTTTTAAGTTTTCCTAAATCATTCTGATTTACTGAACATTTACTGTAGTCAATTACAAATTTTGGGTCTATTTCATTTTCTTGTGATTCTAGTTTTTTGTCATTTTCCAACGTAAATATGCCTGTTTCAATTTCACCTTCTATTTTCCATGCTTTACCTAATGTCTGATTTTTATACAATTTAATCGGGCTTTGAGTGGGATTGAGAACTAATATTTTTAGCGCATTGTCATTATACTCAGATATAGTTGGGATTGTTCCTAAATGCATTTGACTTATTTTCTCATCAAGATTGTTTATGAAATATGCTTGCTTGCTTGCTGAGTGTTCGTCTAACCTTCCCTCAATAATTGTTTGTGAATTCGGTTTTATCAAAAGTGCTTCTTTTACTGATATTTTAAAACAACCTTCCTTAACTGGTTCATATTTTTCCTTTTCATCTTCCCCTATTTTAAATTTTCTATTTTTAAAATCCAAGGTTAGGGAGGGCCACAGTTAAAATACATCGCATCCTAGAATTAAGTCAAAGTTTTTATCCTCAAATATGTTATTGTCTATGAAGAATATTGAGGTGTTGCATTCAATATTACCTAATATTACTTTTACTTCCCCTTTATTAAGCGCACTAATTGCATGACCTGAAGCACTAACTGCTTCTGCTTTTGTAGGCACTAAGTTCCAATTATTTTTAATTGCCAGATTAATGGGTGCTACTGATATGCTTGCTCCCGTGTCCAAGAGACACCTTAATTTTACATTATTTATCATTACAGTAGTGGTAGGAAGAGACTGACTGTGTCCTTTTATTGAGAGAAGATTTAACCCCTTAGGCTCCTGCGGGAGGATCGGAGTGTATTTGATTTCTGGGTTTATTTCTTTTAATTCTATAGTTTGGGTTAATATTTGTTTTGGCCGGTCTGCATTACTTTTTGCTTCCTTTGGTTTGTGTTGGGTCCTGTATTTTTGTCCAATTAGTATATCCCTTATTATTCCATTACCTAAGTATCTTTGCATCATAATAACTAGCAACCTTAGGGTGAAAGCAATCAGCGATATACAGGTTATTATAGTTATAAAGATTCTCCATTCATGGGTCCAGTCACCAAAGATGTGATTACTAAATTCACTTTTTGCTTTTTGCCATGTGTTCGAAAATTCTGCTATCATTTTGGTGTCTTTCTGTCCTATTTGGTAAGTTATTTCACTAATTTTAAATGCATTACTTAAATGGGCATGAGTGTTAATGTCTGAGATATTTACTAATACCAATTGGTGAAAGGCTTGACTAGATAGAGGTTGTATTTTTTCAAAACGAGGATTAAACGTTTCATGGTTCCTTGGATTTATGGTCTACTTCTTGGTCTACTTCAAATGTATCATTCTCTAATTGGATTATTATTAAACGCGACATTGCACAGTCAGTCTTATGGGCATCGTGAACAATCTTCATTGTTTTAGGGTCTATAAACGCAAAATGCTGTTGCTTTTGTGAGATAAAGCTAATAGGTAAATATTCAAAACATTCTGTTATAGAGCCAGTGGGGACGAACCGGAATTGTTCATGTGTGATAGGAATACAAGGCCATACTTTTATAAGATTGAATCCCATTCTTTCTGCATGTATGTCTGGGTTATTAAATATTGTTCGTGCTAGTATTGTAGGGTCAGTTAGTAGTGCTAGTTCAGCCCATCTCCAAGTATTTTCCATAAAATCACACAAAGTCTTCATGGTATGAGAGAAGGTAAACGATAGCGTGCTTGATAATTGCGTGTGTAAGTATGTCAATTCAGAGGCTAGTTGGCTTGCTGTCACTATCCCCTCTAGTGCCCTTTTATTCCGTTTATATATTGGCTTAACTTTTTCCTGAATTATGAGGTATGCTAGACCCTGCTCTGTTGGATTTACTTTTTGCCCACAGTTTGTGCCCATATTCTTTATTTTTATATCAGTAAGGGCAAGTGGGTGCTGGGACGCAATCCACAAATTGTCAATTACAAAACCATCATAATCCCCTATAGATATATATTCACAGTTAGCTTCTGGGATTATTTCCCATATTAAATGTGTTCCATCATTTAAAGTACAAGACCCCTTTTTATAAGTGCATTGAATATTTTCCTCTAATGGGGTCTGAATGTTTTTCTCGCCAAACCTTGAGGTGATTGGAGTTTTAAAGAGGTAACAATTTTCAGTGTACACCCTTTCCCAATTAAATGATCCTAAAAGCCACGTCCTGGGTGATAAGTCTAATTTAAAGTCGGTATGAAATAACTCCCCCTCCTGCTTCAGAATTCCCCATTCGCATTTTTTGTATTTAATCATATTTTTACATTCTTCATGTGTTACTATGATTGGGTCAATACTTAGAGGTTTCTCAATATGAACTCCTGTGAGTGAGGTATATTTCGCCATTGCTTTTCTAACTTTTCTGCATGCCCACGCCTTTGCGGTATGTTCCAGGTTATTAGGAGAATATATTCGCCTTCTTTGCGGTATAGGACTTTTTGACAGATTTGTATTTTGTTCAGGACATCCAGGAAATTTAGGAAGGTTCCAGAGTATCCCATGTTCTCTATTTTGGCATATAAGAGGGTATTTGGGAAATGGTATATCTGCATTAGCTATTGGGAGCATAAACATCATCAACGTTAGTGTTATGTAAAATAGCTGTTTCATTTTAGGAGCTGTGGAGGTTTGTTCCCAATCAGATATACTTGATTCAGCGTTGTATGGTTCCCGGTGAGAATGGGTTCTGTTCTATTTGTTTGACCCTGACTTTTATATTCAACAGGTGCACTACACTTTGCGGACTCATATAAGTTCATATTTTGCATTTGACTTGTTAATGTGGAGGTTTCTACACTCTGCGGATACACTTGAATTTCCTTCGGATAATTGTTCATTGGGTTACCTTGATAAAATACTTGGGGGGACGTGTGATAATACCCGTGGGAGGGAGTGTTTGTTGAGCCCTGGGAATAAGTTGGCTGGTTGTTCATACCCGTCATAAATGTGTGCGTGTCCGTATACTGTTTGTTTGAGGATTGAATCATGTTTATACCCTTGTTATCTCCTAGTCCCATATTTGCTCTATTTTTTGAGAAATTTCGCCCACCTCTAACCACTGCATTGCTGTTTGTTGGCATCTGTTTCCTTCTCCAACAATTGTATGCAATATGCCCAGTCACGCCACAATGCGTACACATAGGTCGCCCACTCCAGTTTCTTTCCCCATATCCTCGGCAGTTGTTTTGGTATCTTCCATTTCTTTGATTTGCAGAGCCACCACGCCTGAACTTTCGATAATTATTGTTTGGTCTTTGATTAGTGCCAAAAGGTCTTTGAGGTTGGTTTTGGTACGATAGATTATTTGGAACTCTGTTATTATTATTTGAGATGGGAGTCCATGAGGTTATATTCTGATTAGTGGAGTGGTCAACTTGCGGTTGTATAGCATTTATGGCTCGTTTTAACGCTTCTTCTTGTGAATCATTTCCAGAGGCTAAAAGCGCTTCAATTTCCTGTGCCTTAATGTAGAGTTCATCCAGACTCGTAGCGGTTCCTACAAGTCTAATCAAAAAACTAATATTGGGTTTTAATCTTTCTAAAAATTCATCCCTTATTTTTGCCTGTTGTTGTTCTTCAGTTTCATTTTCGAAAGTTGCTTTTACTAATGGGGTTAGACGTTTCATAAACTCAGAAACCGTTTCAGATGGTCTTTGTCTACATAGAGTAAGCTCACGTTTGAATAATTCCCTTCTATGCGGGGCTGTCAATCTTTTCCTTATAGAAGCTAGGGCCTCTTTTACTGTTCTTTTTTCATTTTCCTCTAATTTATCGAAAATGATTCTAGTTGTTCCCTCAAGGTATAATTTTAGTCTATGTATTTTTGTTTTTTCGTCCCAAGTAGTGGGGGCACAATCCATTAGGTCAGTGAATTTCTGGGCCCAAGAGTCAAAAGACACTACAGACTCTTCCCTGTATGTGGTTGTGGCTCCCTCTTTGTCTAACAGGCTTAACATGTTTAATTCCAATTTTAATGGTTCGATTTCCTCAATTCCTGTGTTTTCCCCATTATTTTTATTTTCATTAAACTTATCGACTTTAGAAGAGATTAATGCCACTTTTGAGTTTACTGTTGATAAATGTGTGTTCACTTCCATTGCCATTTGATTTATAGCATTTGTATTGCTGTTTGCTCTCCTGTTGATTAATCTGATGTTTCTGTTTAATGAATCTTCAAGAGTGTGTGTAGCTTGTAGTAGTTTATCCAAATCAGCAATTTTTGCATATTCTTCGTTGCTTTTACCCCGGTAGAGGTTTTTATTGATGAATGGAGTTTCTGATTCTATTGGATCTGTCTCACTCATCCACCAGTTTGTTTATTGTGCTTGTAAAGTTTATTTTCTAAATTTCAAAAATTAAAAAACTCCAAAATTTATTTTCAAAACTATAGTTTATTTTCTAGATGCAGAAATTTATTTTTTTTATTTTGTTAAAATTTCTCACAACCTAACATTTATCTTTAAACTTAACTATTTCAATAACAATTTAACTTGTGAATTTGTTTCCCTAATGCTTAATACTATATTAATAATTCTATTGTAATTTTAATAATGGTTTGTCAGGCTTTTCTTTTTTTATATTAATGGTTGGACAAGCTCTTTTATTTGATAACAGTTAAAGATTAGAAGTGTTTACATTGCTTCTCATACATTTATCCTTTTTTCCCAGCCATTAAATTTTCAACTTGTAATAATTTTATCCCGTCTTCTTCTTTACTTTTTTTATTGTAATTTTGAAACCTTTACACCTCTGATTAGTCATTCTCGTTTTCACGTGGATAACCTTTGGATTTTTATATTTTACTTATTTCCACCTTACTTCAATATCTACTCTATACTAGAGAGTCGGATTTTTACCTACCCGTGAATGGACAATAAGAAATTGTAGCAGAATAAACACTGTCGGTACTCTGGAAAATGGACCAACAAACCAAGAAATAGGGCCGGGACCTGATCCCTTTACACCCTCTACTATGTACTTATGAATCTTTGATGAAGCGATTAAAACCGAATGATTTAACCTCCATCTATTCACTAAACTCCCTTTACATTATACTCAGTTGTAAGTGCAAATACTCGATTAAACCTCCTCCTTGTATACTTATAATTGACATTAGCCTTTATGATTTAATTAAATAATTATGTGATTAAGGAGATACTTTTAGTATTATAAAACAAAAAAAATTCAATAAATAAAAAATTCGTGCTATTATGGTTTAAGTTCAAACCATTAACTAAAAATTATAAAAAAGGCATTTGTTAAAAAAATGAGGATTTAATTCTTTAAACTTATGTGGGAGTAAAAAACAAATATTTTAGTAAAAGCAAACAAATATTTTAATAAATTTTTGACAGGTTCTTCTACACAAATAAATTGAATTTATGTCGGTTCTTATTATATTTGTGCATTCTATGTAAATTTGTCAATTATATTTTGTGTTTATTATTATGAGAAGTAAATTTTCTAAACGCAAAATAGATAACTTATCTTTAGATCCCAATATCTTTTAGGATAATTCTATATCCTTATTTCTAATAAGAATCTATTTATAGGCCTTTCTGGAAAATACCCTCTTTATTACATTCCTCATGATACAAATTCATTTGTAACCCACTTTTTTATCAAATCATCCACTTTTCTATCTATTCAAAATTATAAGTCATAAACACAATAGATAGGCCATTCTAATAATTTTTTCTTCTTCGATAATGTAATTTTCCTAATGTTGAGTTATCTTCCAGAAATTCACTAATATTACATTCAAAAAATTAGCTGATAAATGAGAGAGAGGCACAAGTAAAATAGTATTAAGATTTTATTAAGCTTGCGAACGATAAAAAATACATGAAAGGATTTCCTAATAAATAAGAAAAAATTTGAAGTTTTAATTGAATCATTAATAAAAGAGAAATAAAGGCAATTTATCTAAAAACTCAAAGCTATTTAACACGAATGTAATAAGTAAAAGCCAATAAAAGTGTTCACTAACTTTACATGTATTTTAAAATTTTATATAGACGGTAACAGATTTTCTGTTTATGTTTGGTAAAAGGATTTTTATATAATGTAACAATGTTTGCAAACAATAATAATAAATTTTAGATGTAACTAAAAAGGAAACAAATAAATTTTTCCAACAAAAATGTAATGACTAATATTAAAACTGTTAAACTGTTTTTATAAAGGGATTGCGGGAAAATAATATGGAATAAATTTAAAACATTTCTTACAATTTGTGCAAATGTTACCTAAAATAAATAGCTATTGTCCATCGGTCTATGAATGTTTCTTAAACCATTTTTCTTTTGAAATGTTTTTATTCTCAAAAAGGAGGAAAGAAGTGTTTTGGTCCCATCCTTTTCTCATTTTGTATTTTAGAAAAAAGTCATATAAAATGGAAAAAACTAAAAAATTTTAGATGGATCCAAAAAAAACGCCAAATCGAAGATTACCAGTCTATATTTTCTTAATTCGCACTTTAAACTTTACTTTTTTTTTTTGTTTTCCTATTTTCCTTCCCCTTTTTCTTTTCTTTTATTGTTTTTTTTTGAAATTTATTGCTCTTCTTGTAACGTGAGGAACACGTCCTCCATTTTATGTTTTACTTAATATATACCCGAAACAACCAAAAGAATATAAACAAACACCAAAAAAATAGAATTGAAATTATAAGTTCAAAACAATATTAATTTAAAATTTTGTAAATATTTCCTAAAGACCCCCGTATTTTCTATATACTCTCGTTAACTAATGGTGTAATATTCGAAATTATCAAAACACAAAAGGGAAGTCTAAAATTAAATTCTAACATAAAAATTAATATTCGACCATAAAGTTAAAACACCTTTAGAGTGAAAATAAATAAAGATAGAAAATAAAAGCTAAATAAGAATAAATAATAATGTCCCGATGAATAAAATGCTGTCAGTAATGATTCACCTTTTACCTGAAGAAAATTATGGCTGCAAAAAAAAATTTCATTATACAATAACAGAAAGTCATCACGAGAGATAACATAAAAAAATTGTAAAAAGTTCCGCCTGGAGTTTTTTTTTGTGACTGGCGTTTTAATTTCGATTTTTTCTGAGTTCCCTTGTTTTCCTTCCTCTTTTTTTTTTTGTTTTATTACTTTTCCCTCCTTATTTTTGAAAATTTATCACGTGAGGAGCAGACAAAAGAATAACCAATCTTTAAAAATGAAACATTTTCTGTCATATTTCGTAATATTGAGCAAAAAGATAATATGTCAAAATAAATACTTTATAGGGACTTCTAGCAGTTATCGAATAAATTCGAATTTTTCTTGAAAGTAATTTTGTTCTATCTTGAGACGTTTTATGGCTATAGATTGAATTTCAAATCTTTTTATCTTTCTCTGCTAAGTGATTCCCCATGATTGTGTTGGTTGGAGCTTTGACGCACTTATAGATTAATTAAATCCTATTAAAAAAAATACTTTTTTTGATGTGGTTTTTCTTATTTGAAGTGGTTCTTCAAAAGAACCATCCGGTGCTACCAGTGAGGTTTACACGTATTGGGCCACCCAGTAAATTAAATGAGGCGAGGTATCGACACCGTGAGGGCTACTCTATCTTCAAATACAACGTTGTATGTGCTCCGTTAGAAGCAAAGCTTAGGCCCTAATTGTTGCGCATAAAATAATATTTATTTAAATGTAAAATTTAAAATCGCGATTGAATAAAGTAAAGTTAAAGCTAACAAAATTATTAATAATATAATTGATTATAGAGTCGACATTGAATAACAAAAGAGAACGTTCCCGGGAAAAGAAATTTAGCGCTTATTACTAAAAACCATTAGCTAGCGGCGCTGCTCTAAGATTAAAGTGATTGCTTCCTTCTTCTCCCGTTGGGCCCAACTCAACTGATCTCTTTCAACTGTTTTCCCATGCATTAAATAATCCTATCCTTATCCTTATAGGGCGTGTGCTTAAGTGTTCTTCCTGCTTGTCAAGGACAAGCACGGCCTTACAATATAGGAGAGCGATTTGCACAAGATTTGTGTCAAGCTATGAGGAGGCGATGTCCCGGTCTTGGAACTAACAATCCTTTATCAACTGAAAACTTTCAATTAATATTCTCAGCATTACAACCAAGAGCAACTGCTTGGCCAATAATAGCCACAGAATTAACACAATTAATTGGATTGCTTAGAAGCAAGGCAAAAAACAAATTTATTTTTCAAATTATTAAATAATTTTTTAAGGCTATTCCAAGGACAGGTACTTCATCAACATCTTCAACTTCAACATCTTTTATGGGAGGAGGAGCACTTCCATTTATGCCTATTAAAATGAATGAAGGAAGGACATCCGCAGGAACACCAGTTATTGGATCAGGGGCAGCAGGAGGAGGAGGACATATTGGAACTCCAAATACCCCAACATCAAATTCTTTTACTCTTTTCCAACAAAGAGATCAAATTATGCGAAATTTACGTTCAACGCCTGGAAATGAATTTCGAAGTCCCGACTTTCGAAATTTGTCACATTTGCACAGTGGATCTCCTAGCCATGGAAATGTTGATTTTGGAGGTCTGATCGGTGTTAAAATTTAAAACAAAAAAATAAGTAGCTAGGTACCAAAAGATCACAAAAATACTGTCAAAGATTTAAAAAATCGCTTTAAAAGTCATTTCAATAAAATTGGCATTTTGTCAATTTAAATTTGGACAATTTGTCCTTTCTAATTTAAATTTTCTCCAATTTTCTTTTTCATTTCGTTTGTTTTCGATATTTTTAGCTGTACTTTTTTTAAGAAATTTTAAATTAATTATGTATGACTTTACTTAAAAACTCAAATGCTACAACCAACAAATCAATACCTGACTTATTTAGATGACTTGAGCACTGTTGTGTTTGCTGAGGAAATTCAGGAAGAAGCAAATTCTTATTTTCAACAAGTTCCTTTCATTTTTAGTTTTGAATTTATTGATTATTTTAATTTAAAGATTTATGCTCCAAATGGACGGATGTCTGTTGCAGAATTTATTTCAAAGCTTAAATCGTTCAAGATCTCCGCTAATCCTCGGGATAGGGTAAATTATATATTTTTGATCAAGTTTTGTCCGTGATCGATTAGAGTATCTGAACCCCTATCATTGATTCTCTGGTACTATAGAATATCCTTGTTGATTAGACTCTCTCCAATTGTAGACAAAACTTACGGACTTAAGCCTAACTCGCTTATATTTTTTTATTTTAGGAGCTTCTCCTCTGTGTTATAAAGAATCTGTTTGACGAATACAGATTCTTTCGCGAATACCCAGAAAGGGAATTGCGAACAACAGCAGAAGTCTATGGAGGCATTATAAGAGAAGAAATTGTTGAGTAAGTTTCTTGTCAAGTTTTCTCTTTACAAATTTAAATTAGTTATAGACAAATTCAATTTGCTACGGCTGTTCGCCGTGTTATTGAGTCATTAAATGATGAACCTGGAAGTATGCTTTGGACTTTTGGAATTATTGCTTTGAATAGCTGTCGAGCAATTCTTCATAAATATCCAAAATTTTGTGAAATGGTTGTTGCTCTTGAAAGTTTTAATCGCTTTCCTTCTGGGCTGAAAGACTATTTGACGTTTGGAGTGAAAAGTCAACTTCCTCCAACACACAGTGGTGACAGAGGTGATATTACTTGGACATCTGGGCAATCTTTTATTCCAACTGGAGGGATGATTCAAGCTTCGCCCTTTAATATTCCAATGATTGGATCGACACAGCCTTTGTCAATTCCGCCAAATATTGGAGGGATGAAGTTTTCTGCTCCAAGAGGACTTAATGCGGTAAGAGGACTTTCTTTATTTTTCAAGTTTTAATAATCCATCCCTTTTAATTACAGGGAAATTCCATGTTAAACGTCACCAATGTCGACATTCTTGTTAGTGCAACTGAGAGAGATGGTACACAAGTCAAACAGCCTCCACAAGTTGTTTTTGAAAAAGTTGCTTTTACTTGCAACAATTTGTGTACTAACAACCTCATGGAAAAGGTTTTTTATTTCTAAAAATATTGGGGTTTTTCCCGAACAAAACTATCAAAATTTATTTCCTCTTACTTTTCGTGTTCACTTTGTTCCCAAATTCTACAATCCTTCCTTGATATACTAATCATAAAACATTATTTTCAGACTCAAGAAATCAACGAACTCGTAAAGGAAGGTGGTGAAGAATTCAACAAATGGTTTGCCCAATATCTGGTTATGAAGCGTGTAACTGTCGAGCAAAACTTCCAACCTCTCTACAATTCTTTTTTAATGCTGATAAACAACGAGACTTTGGATGAATTTATTCGCAAAGAGACTTTTCGAAATATTGATATTCTTCTAAAAAGTGACAAACGCCAAGCTGTTTCTAATTTTGGTGATCGTCAATTACTTAAAAATCTTGGACATTGGCTTGGAATAATTACTATAGGAAGAGATCAACCAGTTTTGGCTAGAAATTTGGATTTGAAGTATTTGTTGATTGAAGCTTTCTATAAAGGACAACAAGAATTGCTTTATATTATTCCATTTGTGGTTAAATGTCTGAATGCGAGCGCTAAGAGCACGGTTTAATTTTATTTTGATTTTATTAGAATTAAGTGATTTATGGTTTCCAAATTTTGGATTTTACTTTTTTTAATAGTCCCTCCCAATTTCTTTTTTGGGTCTATGTCCTATTTCCCCATACATATTTGATATATTTTTAAGGGAATTTTAT
Source organism: Meloidogyne enterolobii (assembly GCA_963681835.1). Taxonomy (NCBI): domain Eukaryota; kingdom Metazoa; phylum Nematoda; class Chromadorea; order Rhabditida; family Meloidogynidae; genus Meloidogyne; species Meloidogyne enterolobii. Next base: position 968,038 of record CAVMJV010000018.1, read on the forward strand.
AACTCTTTTTCGACATTTTATCTAGTTATTAAATCGTTTTGCAGATTTTTGGACCTCGGTGTGCTTGGATCTATTCTCTTCTCAAAGTGCTTGTCGAAATTCACAACGAACCGGACCTTAAACTCAACTTAAAATTTGAAATTGAAGTTTTATGCAAAGACCTCAGTATTGACTTACGAAGCGTTGAAGTTGGGAATTATTTGAAGGAATCTAGCAGACTGGTTAGATTAAAAAAATTTAACACTAAGTTTAATTATTTTTATTTTTAGCCAAAACTTTTACCTGTCAAACCAGATGGTCTTTCGCCCGTTCCATCTTCTTCTATGGGACCACTTCAACAGGCTTTCCATTCAGGAATGTCCATGTTTGGTGGAGTAAATAGGCCTGGTTCTGCTTCAGAAATGCTCTCGAATTTAAATATCTCGGCTACTGGTGGAAGAGATTCAGCATTTTCTGCATCGCCTGCCTTTTCTTCACAACAAGCTTTGCAATTGCCTTCAAGAAGTTCTGTTCAAACTCCGGCAATTCCAGCTTTCAATTATGCTGATTTGAACATTTTTACTCAATCAGGTTTTTAATTAAGATTGAAAGTACTAGTAAGATTCATCCTTTATTATTTATTATCCTTGCACTTAAACTGAATTCTTTTATAGAATTAATTTTAGTAGTCGTAGAAATTAATGCTTATTTTTAAATTTTTAATGCATTTATTCTGTTAGGTCTTTTGCAAAATACAACAATTCCACAGCATCTTATTCTTTTCCAAATGCATCCAAATTTGAAGTATCTCTGCAAGAATGCAATTCTACATGCAATTAAAGAACTTATTGGTTTGTTTTATTTTTATAACTTTTATAATTTTCCTTTAAACAATCAGGTGGAATTGCCGATCGTGCAATTAGCGTTGCAATAACTGCCACAGAACATGTCTGCCGTAAAGACTTTTGCCTCGATCCATCAGAGCAAAACATTCGTCGTGCAGCTCATCAAATGATGCGTGCAATGACTGCAGGAATGGCAGCAATTACATGTCGAGAACCATTGGCAACAACAATGCTTGGAATGCTTAAACAATCACTTTGTAATTCTATAGGAAATATTCTAACTGGAAGTGATCAAGCAAAAATGATTGACGAGACAGCAATTGCTGTAACAGAAGCAAATATTACTTTGGCAACAAATTTCATTGTCAAAAGTTCTTGCGAGAAGGCAGTTATTGAAATTGAAAAACGTTTGGATTCTGAATTTGCTGCACGTAGATTGGCTATGAAAGAAGGTAGAACATTCCAAAGTGGGGCTGAATTGACGGCTGTTTTGGAGAAAGTTCCTGAAATGATTCGAATTTATCAAGGAGTTACAACAGAATCGAATATTAAAATTTATGACGACTTTTCTGCGTATGAATTTTTTTAAATCCAAAACATTTCTAATTCTTTTACTTTTTTAGAAAGATTTGTGGTTTCAAGCCTCTCGTTCCTGAAGAACGTTTTATCGAGTTCACACGTCGTGGTCAAATGACAACTCCAGCAGCTGGTAGTGGTCCAAGTCGAACACCAACAAATGCTTTCTCTACTCCATTTGTTCCAGCTACAAGTATTTCATCATTACCCGATGGTCGTCCTCCTACTGCAATTACTTTGCCAAATATGCTTCCTTCGCATCCATCGCAATTGCAACATCCAACAGCAATTATGGGTGGTGATAGAATGCAAATGAATTCAAATTCTCTATTTCCTGATGAAAATACTTTTAACTCTGCAAATCTTGGATTAAGAAAAATGAATGAAGATCAAATATTGCAAAGCAAAGTAGAGACTATTTTGAGGGAATGGATTACTATTTGCTATACTCCAATGGCACAACGTGATCCTCAACATGCTTTGGCATGTATTGTTCAAATGGTTTGTTTTAATTTTTATACTTATATTTTTTGGTAAATTGAATTGAACACTGGGAATAGAGTTAGGCACAAAAGAATATTATTAAGTTTAATAAATTTTTGGACATTTTCTTCTGATAAATCTTTTGTTGGGGCATTCTTGAATTATTTTTTTAATTTTTATAGATGCATGACAATGGAGTATTAGCAACTGATGAAATGATTACCAAATTCTTCAAAATTTGTGCTGATATTTGCTTTGATGTCTCTTATCGTCTTCTCAAAAATGATTGTATTGGACAATCAACAGTTGTTCGTCAACGTTGTTATTATACTTTGGATGCCTTTACTAAATTAACTTGGTTTTTCTTTTAAATTTTAAAATAGTTTTAATAAAAGCAAATTTTAGTTTAATGGTTAAATACAGTGATGGACAACATCATTCAACAAAAGTTAATTTACTCAAAAAGGTTTTGAACATTCTGAGCAGCGCTGTCCACAAAGATCATGAACAACGAAAATTTGATTTTAATGGGATGCCTTTCCATCGAATTTTAATTATTATGTTTAATGAATTGACAGCTCCAGATCCTGTTTTGGATCCAATCCAGTGGCACATTCTTGAGGCTTTCGGGTATTTTGCTTTTAAATAATTAGTTAACTGTCCAATAAATTACCAAATAATTTTTATGACTTTTTTGACACTAACACAGGGGGATTTCTTCTTAATGGGGTTTCTTCTTTAAAAATGTTATGTAAATAAACATATTTTTAGACAAACACTTTTCTTACTTCAACCTCGTCGTGTGCCTGGATTTGCTTTTCATTGGCTTGATATTATTGGACATCGAAACTTTATTGGGCGATTGCTTGCTGATTCTTTTGATTTGGGTCGAACTGGTGCTATGTATACTCAATTAATTCTCTGCCATCTTAAATTCTTGGCACTTTTTCTTCGCAACGTTCAACTTCCAAAACCTATTTCTTTTATTTATAAAGGAACTTTGAGGGTTTTGTTGGTTATTCTGCATGACTTTCCAGGTATTTTTTAGTTTTTAATTGAGTCTTAATATTCAAAAATACGGAACGATTCTTTTGCCTTTTCCATTTCTTAGTTTCCATTTCCACGCAATGAGGATAAATTTATTATTTTTAATTTCAGAAATTCTTTGTGAGTATCACTATGTTCTCTGCGATGCAATTCCACCAAATTGTGTGCAGCTGCGCAATTTGATTTTAAGTGCATATCCAAGAGATATGAGACTTCCAGATCCTTTTGCAGAGAATTTTTCGAAGGTTTTTTCAGAAAAATATTTTTTTCAATTTCCTTTTTTTAGATTGAAAACTTTCCGGAAATGAGTACAAATCCAAAAACACACAAAGAAATTAACAATATAATTTCTCAAGATTTACGTAAACGTTTGGATGATTATTTAGAGACTCGTTCTTCAATTAGCTTTTTGTCTGACTTACCAACATTTCTTGAAACATCATTACAACAACAACCATCGTCATCATCACCTAGTCAAAAATATAATATTAGTGTTGTTAATGCTGTTGTTATGTATGTTGGTGTTAAAGCTATTGATTCTATTAATGAAAAGAAACAACAAAAAATTTCTATGGAAAGTATTGCACATACTGCTTTTATGGATATTTTTCAGAATTTGGCTGTTTCTCTTTGCACTGAAGGTTTTTTTTGAAAATTGTTTTTAAAATATATTTGAACTGAAAAAAACGGGCTGGTACTGATTCTTTGGGAATCCAAAAATTTCTAACCCCTTTCTTGAAAACACCAAGAAAGAATAAACTTAAAATTTAGGTAAATACTTGCTCTTCAATGCTATTGCCAATCAATTGCGTTATCCAAACTCGCATACTCATTACTTTAGTTGTACAATGCTTTACCTCTTTTTGGAGGCAAATTCTGAACAAATTCAAGAACAAATTACTCGGTAAGAAATTCGTATATTCTGTTTATTTATAATTTTGGGAGAATGATCCATCCGAGCGTATCCCTTAAATTTGAAAAAAAAGTTTTTTGTTTTAACTTGTTTAATTTCTTTACCATTTTTGAAGTTTTCCAAAGTTTTTTTGGACCTTTCACTTCTCGTTTCTGTTATTTTTATTTTTTAATTTCAGAATTTTATTTGAACGTCTCGTAGCACTTCGACCACATCCTTGGGGTCTTCTCATAACCTTTATTGAACTCATAAGGAACCCGCGTTACAATTTTTGGAAGCATGATTTTGTCCGTTGTGCACCAGAAATCGAACGGTTTATGTGGGTGAATGGAAAATATAACCTAATTTTTTTATTTTTTAGTTTGTTTATGAGTGTTGCTAATTCTTGTAGTGTTTGTTCTATTCCAACAGAACAACAATCTAATGGAACTTGAATATAATGATGTGAGGTTATTAGAAAATATTTTTGGGAGAAAATTTAAAAAAAGAGAGGAAAAAGAAAATTATTTGTAAGGGTTAGTTAATTTTAATAATGAAATTTTAAATATTATTTTTTGTTTAATTTATAAGGACAATTCAATTAAAAGAGATAATTTAACCGAAAAAATTAGAAATAAGCTGTCATTTGTCGGATGATTTTTTTGAAATTTTGAGCTTCAAAAAATTTTCTTTAAATTTTTTGGTGTTTCTCTCCTTTAAGTGAATTGTCTCTATAAAAGGTTTAATATATCTATATTCGTTTCACATTTGCCATTTTTATGTTTTTATTAATTTTGTTTTGATTATCGACACACAACCAACTACATATTTAACTTGTTTTTTTCCACACTCCCGGGTAATTATTAATTACTATTATATTATTTGGATTTTTTAAAAACACTCATTTTTGTTGTTCTCGCTCTATATATGTATCCTCTCTTAATTTTTTTTTTGATTTTAAATAAATGTGTTTAATTTTTAAAAAGATATTGAGTGTAATCATGTTAATTGAAATTTTAGTTCTTTCTCTTATTAATACACGTTAGTTTTGGCGAACCCAAAAAACATTAATTTAGCGTTTGTATCTTCTTTTGGATTGAAGTATATCTTCAGGATTGAAGCCTTGACAATATTGGAGAAAAGGAAAAGTTGAGCATCCCCCACCCCTCGTCCCCCTCCCTATGCAGCAAGCCCAGCCTACGCCGCTAATAAGTTTTCAAAACATAAATGCCAGCTAGAATATGGTTGTGTTTAGCTTATGAGGATTAGGATTCGGTAAATGATTATTTTGGTGTTTCTGTATTACCGAAATTAAAAAATCGAGTTCAAAAATATTTGTCTTTAATATAACTCTTGCAACGGACTGGCGCGCGCCCAACTTAGCGGATTTAAAGTTGGACCCGTATTTTGCGGATCCTTCTTGTGTTTCATCGACTTCTGAAAGTTCAAAAATTTCCGTCTGCGGCACTTTAATTGAATAGTAATTGCGCTTGTTTTCAAATTTTTTAGTTTATTTTTAATCAAAACAACTTTCTTGATAAACAATAAAAGGGAATTTAATGACTGGTAATTTTAATAAAGTTTTGCTTCCATCAAATTCTTCAATCATTTTAGCAATTATTTCTCTAATCCAAAGTAAAGAATTAATTTGTAAAGATTGTGAAGTTAAACGTTCTTTTTTAAGAGGTTTTCCATTTTCTGTCTTCTTTCTTTGTAGAATTTGAAATACAAGAAATCCTCTTTCATTTCGAAATAAATTTAATGAAATATCATAAATATTTGCATTTATTTCTTCAAAAGCTAATTTTTTGTTTGTATCTGTTAAATTAAAGAATAATACATTAATAGTGTTAGGGGGTTTTTGATTCAACTTTTTCAGAATAGAATTGCTAGTTTAAAACGACTGAAAATTTTTGGTCTTGCGAATCGAAGGACTCGGTTCGGGCTGGGAAAATTTTCGATTGTGGCACTAAAATCGAAATCCTTCGTTGCCTGGATCCCGTGAAAGACCCCTTGGTTTGTTCTTGCAGAGTTCCATTATCGACGATTTTTCGTTTCGGTTAACCGAAGAAGTTTCGAAAATTGACTATCCTACTCTTAAACTTTCCAAATATTTTGTAACAATTTGGGGTTTAATTAATTGTGGATAACTTACTTGAAAGATCAAAAACCCGTTCCCCATCACAAGCAATAATAATTTTATCTAAAGCTTTAACAAAATTAAAAGCATCTGGCAATAACAATTTAGGTAAATATAAATATCTCCATTTATTGTTAACATCATCTTGTAATCTATAAATATTCATTATTTGAATAGTTCTGTTGCCCGACACCCCTTCTCTTAATTCAATTTTTATTTTATTATTTTCCCCAAGTTTCAATTCATCTGAAGCCAAAGTTATCCCTCCTAAAAATTTAAAAAAATTAATATATTTGTAGATATTATTTAAAGATTTTGCAGGTGAAAATTATGAGAAATGAAGGGGGTTGTAGGTGAAAAGAAATTCATTTTGTTGATATTTTCCCTCACAAAATTTTTCATTCTCCAGCTCAGAACTGATATTTTTTACTGATATATATTTTCATCAGTCCCGTTTTTAATAATAAAAAATAAAAAACCTTTTGGATTTACAACATCTATTTGTTCTATAAATTCATTAGATTCAAAGTTCTATAAAATAGAAAAAATAGAAAATATAAAATATTTAAAACCTTTAAATCAACACTTAATTCTTTTAATTTTTCACTTCCATCAAATTCTTCAAGTATTTTAACAAATATTTTTCGAATCCAAAGTAAAGAATTAATTGGAATAAAAATTGAATTTATTTTATTTTCTGACTTTAATTTTTTAATTAATTTAAATCCAAGTTGGCCTTTCTCATTTCGAAATAAAATAAGAGAAATATCATAAAAATCAGTAATTATTTCTTCAAACGCTAATTTTTTGTTTAAATCTAAAAATAATTTTAGATAATAAAAATATTTAAGAATCAAGATTTCGAAATCAAGATTTTAAAAATTAAGATTTCGACCGTTTTGGGTAATACCAAGGCTGGCCCCCCCTCCTTTTTTTCTGTTCTAGTTTTTTATTCATTTTCTATGGCAAATTAAATCCATTCGAAAGAGCTCTTTGAGCTGAGTCGAACGGTACTAAATTCATCGAAATCCAACTTAAATCAACATAGTTATGACCATTTGTTTTAATCCCTTTCAGCATCAAAAAAGCATACTCTTCGAGGATTTAGCTTCATAATTCTGCTGAGAATCTCCAAATCTAACCGAGCATAGTATCATTCTACCCAGCTCGAAGAGCTCTTTCGAATGACATATTGTAAATTATATGCCAAACAAAATCAGAGAAACAGAAAAAAGGAGGCGTCAGCCGAAGAATTACCAATTGTTCATTAGAATTTTGACAGAGAAGGAGAGGACAATCATACTATTATTATAAAAAGGGGGGCCAGCCTTGGTATTACCCAGTTTTAGAAAAAACTTATTAATATTTTTTATTCCCCAAAAAAACCTTACTAAATTCATCAAAAACCTTTTCCCCATTACAGGCAATAATAATTCTATCCAAAGCTCTAACAAATTTATAAGCATCTGTTGGCATCAATAAATTAGGTAAACGTAAATATTTCCACTCAGAATTTTCTGTTTTAAACATTCTTGCAAAACTAATTGTTCTTTTGCCAGATTTCCCTTGTATTAATGAAATTTGAATAATATTGTTTTCTCCAAGCTGTAATTCTTCTTGAAACAAATCAGCTTCCCCTAAAAATTAAAAAAAATTATAAAATATTTTTGCGGACAAAACTTTAATTGAAAACTTTCATTCCACAAACTTTAATGGCATTTTGGAATTAAAAAATATTTTTTAAAGGGTAGGGGGCAGTTAAATGGCCTTTGCGATTAACAAAAAATTTATTTATAAAAACTTTAAAAAATACCTTTATTTTTTATATCAAAATTTGCTTGATGATCTACAAATTTATTACTAGATTCAATTATCTATGATTTAAAAAATAATTAAAAATTAAATAAAGAAAAAACCTCAAAAGCAGACGAATTTCTATTATAACTAGATAATTTAACAAAACAAAAAGTTAAAGCTCTTCTATTAGATTGTCTACAAAAATAAGAATTAAATAATCTATTTAATTTTAACATTTTTCTATTCTAAAAATTAAAGATAATTAAAAAGGAATGAAAAACGAGACTGAAAAACTTTAGAAGGGGATTGAAATTAGAAATACTCATTTCTTCAAAAATAACAGATTTGAATGGATCCCCCACCATTATAATAAAAGAAAAATAAATAAAATTTTAATCAACTTCTTTTAAATCGAGAAAAACATCAAATGTATTAATGAAGACAATGGACATTTTTTGAAAATTTATATAAAATTTTAAAAAATTTCAAGAAAATAAAAATTCTTAAATAAGAGATTTGTTTATCTTCAGGTGTAGGCTGCTTATCACTTTTAAGTGGCTTGTGCAAACTACAAATTGGAAATAAATATTTGTACTGTTTTTATACCGACAAAACATTGGAGAATCTTTTGCAAGTTTTTAAAAAAAATATAATCCATAATTTAGACACACAATTTGGTAACCGATTAATCTACACCTAAAACAAAATCTCGTTTATAAATTTTAAGAATGCTCACTTTAGAGCTAACCCATCCGCCGTACGCTCATGATTGAGCGATTTATCCACATACTCCAACCTTCTTTCCAAAAACCTGTTTCTATTTTCACTATCAACATCCTGTAGTAATATTATATTAGCCGTTTCAAGGTGAAGTTCTGCAAAGAACAGGGGTGTGCCTTTTCGTCTTTCGCTTTTAAAAATCTGTTTCGGCACACCCCTGCTAGAAACTACATATGTAGCAAGCATGTCCACAAGCAAGCCAAAAAATTTCGATTGTCAAAATTTAAAAAAATAAGTGCAAAATACAACTCAAGGATTCTTTTAGTTTGTCTATTCAAAATGTGTGCCGAAACAGATTTTTAAAAGCGAAAGACGAAAAGGCACACCCCTGTTCTTTGCAGAACTTCACCTTGAAACGGCTAATATAATATTACTCCAGGATGTTGATAGTGAAAATAGAAACAGGTTTTTGGAAAGAAGGTTGGAGTATGTGGATAAATCGCTCAATCATGAGCGTACGGCAGATGGGTTAGCTCTAAAGTGAGCATTCTTAAAATTTATAAACGAGATTTTGTTTTAAGGTGTAGATTAATCGGCTACCAAATTGTGTGTCCGAATTATGGATTATATTTTCTGAAACAAACCTGCAAAAGATTCTCCCATGTTTTGTCAATATTTATAAAAACAGTACAAATATTCATTTCCAATTTGTACTTTGCACAAGCCACCACTTAAAAGTGATAAGCAGCTACACCTGAAAATAAAAAACTCTTAGAATTTTAAAATTAAATAAAGATTTTACGAAATTAAATTATAAATATACTCTTATGTTAATCTTTAAAAATATCTTCTATAATTTAAAATAATTTATTTATTTAAATCTTCGCGCATTCAAAGAAATAAGCCGCAAACATTTTCATTCCATTTATGTAATTGTAGACATCCAACTTTTCATTCTAAAAAAATTTTTATTGAAAAATTAAATTAAAAAAACCTGTGAATGTGCCATATCATCAGAACGTCCCATAGGCAAAAGCATAACATTTTTTCCAGTAATATTCTTTAAAAAATGGTTTTATAAATTTTTTTTTAAATAAAAAAAACTTGGAATGTCAAAGTAACAGGAATACTTCCACCTTCTCTAGTAAAGTCAGGCTCAACTCCATAAACTTTAAAAAAAATTAGAAATTAAAAATCACTTTTCGAAAAAACCTTTTTTAACAGCATTTGCCCCAGCTTTATAATGTGCATGTCTAAAATCACCCAACCAAGCCAAAGCACCGCCGCTAGGAATTACTCTAAACAAAAAATATTTTTTGTAAAACTTTCTTTAATTTACCTAATTTTGTTGGCAGTATTTCTTTCAGCAAAGATTTTAGTCAAATGAGCGATAACAACTTTATCAACTTCAGCTGGAAACATATCTGGCACGAGTCTATAAAAATTAGAATCTTTTATAAGACTTTCAGTCAGTTTTATGTCTCTCTAACATTCCCTGTTTATGTCAATAAGTCGATTCTCGTTAAAGTATATGCCTTGGACAGAAAAATTGTTGATTAAAATTAGTTTACTAAACTGATTGTGAGTGTATTGCTTACATTGGGCAGCGACTAACAAAATAAAAAAGATACATTAAACTGACAACGAGTCCTATTTAATAATTGAGGTACACTATAACGAGATTCGACTTGATAACAATTATAGATCAAACTTTCTTGAATATTACTCCGGAAAGCAATTAAACTTTCTTTTTCTTCGTTACAAAACAAATTTTAAATTTAGAGAATTAGAGACGGATAAAAAAAAGAAAAACTCTACTAATTTTCAGTACAAATTTAGTAATTAAAGTTCACTAACCGAATGCTGAATTTGCCAATAACCTTAGCCGGTATAACAGTTTTTGTTCCTTTCCCATAAAAAGCCCCCTCAATACCTAAAAAAATTGTTTAAATGAACAAATTCTCTCAAACCCTACCGTGAACAGAAAGTGAAGGTTGACGCCATCTACGCATTAAAATTTCTTTTGGATTTGTTGAAGTTAACTTGCCAACTCCAATATCCTTTTGAAATGCCTCCTAAAAGTGGATGTTTTTGAATTTAAAAAATAAAACTCCGACCATGTCAAATGATGTAATCTTGTCATAAAGCTAGAAAAAAAAGAAATCCTTTAAAAACAATTATTTATTAGAGTACAATTAATTGGGAATAGCAAGGGCAGATAGGGGGTCGATTTCAGGGGGCTGAAATGGAGGTGTTCGCCAAAATTTTGGCTCCACCTCAAATTTTTCACTTTTCCCCATTTCGGGGGGGGGGGGGGGGCTTTAGCCTCCAGGCTATGCCCTTGGGGCGTAGCCTATTGCTTTCTTCAGCATAAGTCACACTCTCTTTCAACTTCCTATCAAGGAACAATGAAAGTAGGCGTGGGGCTTTAACCCAAAAATTGCACACCAATTAATTGTACGATTAATTGGGTTGAATTGTTTACCTCAGACTCTTCTTTTGTCAATTCTGCCACCATTTTATCCAATCCACTAAAAAATATTTTTTTTGAATTTATAGAAATATACACTAGATACCTTATAAGAATATTGCCATTATTGTCAGTTAATTGACTCAAAATCCAGCAAAGATCAATCATTGGTTCGTGTCTTAAAAATTTATTTATATTTGTGCTCTAGTATTAACTTGAGTATTTCTCGGTTTTGGTATTTTTGGGTTATTTCCATTCAAATTCTATAGAGATTTACTAAATTCTCATACTGATCGTTTTCTAATCACCACTACGAGCCTGCAAAAAAATTTAAGGGGACAACCGAGAAGTACCCAAATTTATAATTAAAAAACAAACATTGCCCCTCCATAAGTCCCAGAATGTAAATCTTGTTTTGGAGAAGTAACCTCTACTTGATAGGAACAGATTCCTCTTTAATTAAATTAAAAATAAGAGAAAATTATTTAAAAGAATTATTAAAAGTTTAGTAACGGGGTAGAATCTCCTGATGTGGGGAGTTTTTAATAACTATATATTCTAAATGAGTTCCCTATCTCTAATATAGACTGAGGACTTGCTTATTAGTAAACTAACAAAAATTCAATTTCATTTAGTGATTTAATCACCGTCTATAAATGTTCAACATTAAATTAATTTTTTAAAAGTTAAAAATCAAATAAGTACCTAAGTCCATAAGTAATACAAGGTTTTTCCTTTCCAAGCCAATAATTATCAGAAATACAAGTAAAGTCAACATCTTCCAAAAATTCTTTTTTATATTTATTTAAAATTGTGTCTAATCCCAAAGAGCCACTTTCCTCCATTCCTTCAAAACAAAACTAAAAAATAAATAAAATTTTTTCAATTCCAAAAAAATTAAAAAAAACTTTTAAATTAATCGGAATTTCAATTCCCAATTTTTGTAAACTTTCAATAACATTAAGCCATCCAAGTACTGGACCCTTATCGTCTGTAGAACCTCGTCCAAATAATTTCCCATCAATTTCGGTTAATTTAAAAGGTTCGGTATTCCTAAAAAATATTTAAAAGAAATTTTGTTTTATTTGATTCTTGTGTCCTTCCTTTTTTCCTTTAAATAAAAGTATCAAAACTTTATTAAAAGTTTTGTTTATGACCGGTTTATTTTATGTGGCGGCATATGTATGGAGAATAATAAATTTTGAGCACCACAGGTAAAAATTAACAAAATAACCCTACTTAAAGGTATTCCTAGTCCCTAATTATTTGTCCCTTGTGCACTCGGTCCCCGAAACCCCCGACGAATTTTTAGGTAAAAATCCCGAAGGTTCTACCACGACAAAAAAAGGCTCGGGGGTGCTACCCTATTTGAAAACAAAGAGGTTCTAGTTCAAATCCCTTTACATAAAATTTTCAACGTCCAAAACTTTTGTAAAATTTTCAAAAAAAAATATATATTTCTTAATTTACCATCCGTCATCAAAATTGGCTGGTTGAACATCCAAATGTCCATAAATAAGCAAAGTCTTCTTATTTTTGTCCTTCCCCAAAGTCCCAAAAAGAACTGGAGGAAGGGGAATTGTTGTTCCGTCAGGCAATGTTTGGGTACTGTTTTCTATTTGTTTACAAGAAATTCCAAGTTTTGTCATCATCTTTAGAATTTTTGTTTAAATTAAAAAAATTAATTAAAAAATACTTTTTCAGTCCATTCAATCATTCTAAAAAAAGAAAAAAATATTTTAATTATTTTTGTAAAATTCTCTTCTTACTTAAAGACATCCTGTCGGTGTTCAGCAGTTGCAGAAACACTTGGAATTGCAACAGCCTCACGTAAACGTTCAATCCATAAATTTTTGTTTGATTCGATATATCTAGAATAAAATAAATATTTTTTTAAATTAATGTATGAACTAGAGAGCAGGGTGATCCTTTCCGACCCACCAAAAGGGGGAATGGCTTTAAAAAAGGGGGCACTATTTAAAAAAATATAATTTTTTGTGTGGTTTATATATTTACACAATTAACCCAAGAAAATTATATCCAAAACTAAAAAATCCTTCGAAAAAGAATTTTCTAATTTTCCCCCCACAATTTCTAGCCTCATAATTTCAAAAATATTTTTATAAAAACAAAACACTTACTTAAATATATTTTCACAAATTTTATCCTCAGCAGACATTTTTATTTTTAATTTTTTTTAGTAAAATAAATACCGTATTTCCTATATTAGAGCCCCACCCTCTGTTAGAGCCCCACCCTCTAATACAGCCCCACTTTGGAGGATAGTTAAAAAATAGAGCCCCACCCTCAATTAGAGCCCCACCCCAAATAAAGCCCCACCTAAAAAATATTGGAGGAAAAATTATCCCAATAACTTTTTAGATGTATTAAGAGAGTTAAGGAAATAAAGGGGATGGATCTCGATGATATCGCGATCAAGAAGGAGGAGGGATCATAGGAATATAGAAATGAAAAGGAGGGGATAACTTCGATATCCGCCCAAATACTCTAGAATCGCCTATATTCCTCCAAATCCCTCCTATTATCTCCAATAAAATAAATTTATGAAGGGTTGCAATTTTTGAAGGGTTTCAATATGAAGGGTTGCAATCGTGTTAGGCACTTGGCGATAATTCGAGAGATTATTAAAGATCTATTAGAGATCTCGCTTATAATCAGTGATGAAGTTCCAAAATTTCTCCAAAATCGGTTCCAGTTCTGGAACTTGTTCAAAAGCTTCATCAAACAAAATCCCTTCATTTGCCTCCTAATACCCCTAGTCCAGAATATCCCTCTTAATCCCGCTAAATCTCTCAATATAAGCTTAATCCTCTGTATTCCCCATAATCCCTTAAAAGCCACTCTTATACCTCTGATCCATCGATGTCAAACACTAGTCCCCTAATATTTCCTTTAATCCGTCCAAATCTATTAATATTTAATATTAATCTTACTCTTATTGAATTATTGTGACTATTTTGTTATTCATTGCTTAAAAAGTTTTAATTTTTCATGAAAAATCAAAAAAAATATCGATTCGCTTTTGATATTTTCGGTTTTATCGACCATCCCCTCCGGCCTATCTCTTGTTGCAATGGACAGTTAATAAATGGGATTTTAACTCAAAGAGGGTTGAAAAATAGAGCCCCACCCTCAATTAGAGCCCCACCCTTTAATACAGCCCCACCCTGGAGGATAGTTGAAAAATAGAGCCCCATGGGGCTCTAATATAGGAAATACGGTAAATTGTGTTAATTAATTCTAAAAAATATATAAATGATAAAAATTAGGGAAAATGTTTTGCAAAAACGAGTAAATATATTTAAATGATAAAAATATTTGGTAAATTATTTACTTTTAAATATTTTTGTGGAGAGAATAAATAAATAAAAAGATAAGAAAAAGCGAATTAAAAAGAGATAATTTTACAAAAATATTTTTTAAATAATTTTTGAGCCATTTTCTCTGATAAATAAAGTAATGTGTAAATATACTTAATTACAATATAAATTTTTTTGATTGTGGAATAGTTGGTTAATGAATCAAAGAATAAAAATAAGTAGAGCAATGAAGTAGAAAAAAATATTTTTTAAATTTTTGAATTGGGTAAAACTCGGTAAAGGACGATTCAGTATCGCCGATTAAGTATCCGGGTAAAAGAGGACGATTCAGTATTCGTAGGATAAAACACCGTCAAGTAGTTTTCACGCGTGCATCAGCGGCTTGAAAATACTGTGTGTCTATAAAGTCGAAAAGTAAACAGGGCGGCTCCCATACAAAATCTCTATTCCTTAAAATCGCTATTCCTTAAAATCTCTACTAGGCTAAAAATGCTTAAAATCTCTATTCCTTAAAATAACTATTCCTTAAAATCTCTACTGGGGTAATAATAATTAAAATCTCTACACCGCGCGAATGGACGGTTGAGTCTCAACTAAAGTGTACCATCTGAATCTTTCGCTGGAAAAACCAGACTTGGTAATAGATACGGATATGGATACAATTAATTTCAAAATGGATGCGGATATCCGCCTGTATCCAAATATCGAAGATATACTACACGACTGCTTCGCTGCAGTCGTGTTCATTTTGCTTGCGGTGATCGTATCGAAGCGGATGCAGTTGTTCCGCTGGACAGACCTGGGTTCATCCGCAGCGGCAAAAACAATACAAGCAAAATAATATCAAAAGATAATACAGAAATCAGAACAACGTTTCCGCACTTAACGTTGGCACTGAAAAGGCTTCCGAATGAAAAATAGACATTTTATCCTATATTTGGCCGTTTACCCGTGTAGAGATTATTAGGAATAGAGATTTTAAGGAATAGTTATTTTAATCATTTTTAGCCGAGTAGAGATTTTAATGCATTTTAGCTGTGTAGAGATTATAAGGCATTTTAGCCCAGTAGAGATTTTAAGGAATAGTGATTTTGAGGGGATACGAACAGGGCAGACTATGTTATCTTTAAATTTATTTGAAAATTAAAAAGTAAATTGATAATACATTTTATGCTAAAAATTAGTCTAAAACAAATAAACTTTGCTAAAATAACGATTAAAGGAAGAACCTAGTTAAAAGAGGCGATCAACAAGAAGTATTCCATTATTTACCCTTTTGTACTTACCCTTTTGAATATTTTATGGTTTTATGTATTTTGAATATTCTCTCCGATTTCTTTCGAAATATCTAAATGATGACTGAACAATTTTTTTTATCTTTTTTTTTGTTAATTTTTTTCACATTTTTTAGCAAATCTTTTAATATTTCTAAGATGGAAGTTGACACACCAGTAGATCTTGATGCTACTATTCCAAGTGAAATAGAGACACTTATTGGTGAAGATGATTATTTGACATTAAAGAAATTGGAGAATAAATTGGCACATTTGGATGTTATGGAATTTGTAAGGGTTTTTTAATGTTATATGTAGAAAATATTTAGTGATTTTTTAAATATTATAATCAGCTATTTATTTTTTTCCTAAATTTTTCCCGCAAGAAAAACCAACACGAACATACTGGATAATATTTTCCCTTATCTTTCCTTTAGACCGAGTCATTTTATTAGCTCTTTTTATTTTCTAGTTTTAAATCAAAACAAATGATTTTTTAAGCAAAAATTTTATTATTTTTTAGTATCTCAAAAAGGATATGCGTAATTTGGAGAAAGAATTGGTTCATGCACAGGAAGAGGTTTTTTAAAATTTTAAAACTATTTTGTCTTTAATTTTAAGGTTAAACGTATTCAATCTGTTCCTTTAATTATTGGACAATTTCTCGAAGCTGTTGATTATGATCATGCAATTGTTAGCTCAACTACAGGTTTTTATTTTAAAGATTTTCATTGAAATTTTTTGTTACTTATAATTAACCTGTCTTTAGTAGAGCTGCTTAAAGAATAAATTCTCATTTCCAAATTCTATTTTATTTACTAGAAAAAGAACTATCTTTAACCTCGCCAAGTATAGACTTGGTATCTGTATTTTTTTTACGTTTTTGGCTTATTTTCTCGATTACAAATTCCCCACTTCATAATGAATTTAGAAACAAAACTGATTTTTCTATAATTTTCAAAAAAATTTTTTAAATTTAATTTTTAGGTTCAAGTTATTTTGTTCGAGTTCTTTCAATTCTCGATCGTGAATTGTTAAAGCCTGGTTGTAGTGTTGCTTTGCATAAATATAGCAATGCTTTGGTTGATGTTCTTCCACCAGAATCTGATTCTTCTATTCAAATGCTTCGTCCAGATGAAAAACCTGACGTTTCTTATTCGGATATTGGTGGATTGGATACTCAAAAGCAAGAAGTGCGAGAAGCTGTGGAACTGCCTCTCACCAATCGTGAACTTTATGAACAGGTTTGGGGAAATTTTAATAATGTTATTTTTTATATATGTGGTTTTTCATGTATTCGTTATTTTTGAAAAATCACATAAGGGTAATTTTTGTAACGTCAATTACACATTTCTAAAAAATTAAAGGATATTATAATAAATTTAAAAATTTTTCAAATTCAGATTGGAATTGACCCTCCTCGTGGAGTTCTCCTTTTTGGACCTCCAGGATGTGGAAAAACAATGCTTGCCAAAGCTGTAGCTCATCATACAAAAGCTTCGTTTATTAAAGTCGTTGGAAGTGAATTTGTTCAAAAATATTTGGGAGAAGGCCCTCGAATGGTTCGGGATGTTTTCCGTTTGGCAAAAGAAAATAGTCCTTGCATTATTTTTATTGATGAAATTGATGCAATTGCTACAAGACGTTTTGATGCACAGACGGGGGCTGATAGAGAAGTACAACGAATTTTGTTGGAATTATTAAATCAAATGGATGGATTTGATCAAAATACAAATGTTAAGGTAGAAAAAATAAACAAAATTAATTTCTTAAATTTTATCCCCTTTTCGGCAAATTTTAATTTACTAGGAATTTTTGTATATCTGAATTTTTAAAGGTTATAATGGCAACAAATCGTCAAGACACCCTCGATCCTGCATTACTTCGTCCAGGCAGATTGGATAGAAAAATTGAATTTCCAATGCCTGATCGACGACAAAAACGTTTAGTTTTTTCAACTGTGACAGCCAAAATGAATTTAAGTGATGAAATTGATCTTGAAGATTTTGTTTCTCGTCCAGATAAAATTTCGTGTGCTGAAATTGCTTCGATTTGTCAAGAGGTTTTTAATTTATAAATTATCTCCTGAAATTTCTTGGGTGACGGGAAAAGATTATCGAAACGAAGGATTTGGTTAAATTCTGTAAATTAATTCTTCCTCGGTTTTGAGTAAAAAATAATGAAAAACCCCGCATCGTTTTCTCATGTTTGGGCTCCAACATTATTCCCAGCTTTATTCCGAATTTGAACTTATTTTAAATAATTTTTTTTCAAAACTTTAAAGGCGGGAATGTATGCTGTTAGAGAGAATCGCTACATGGTCCTTAGCAAAGATTTTAACAAGGCATATAAACAAGTGGTTAAGAAGGATAGTGATACTTTTGACTTTTACAAATAATATTTAAAAAAATATTTTGTGCGGATTTTAAGGAAAGCTGTGTCAATCTTTTATTTAAATAAATGAAGGTAATTATTTATTAGAATTAAATAATGAAGAATTGAAAATTCTGTTTTTAACATAAAAATTGTGCTGTTGGCGACCGGTTAATTTTTCCCTATAGCAGCTCAAAAAGAAAAGAATTAAGAGCTTTTTAGCCGCCACAAGGAAGAATTAACCGGTCGCCAACAACCTTAAGTAAAAAAATTAATAAGACCGTAAATTTGTCAGATAAGTTCTTTGTTCGTGTAAAATTCTATTTCCTAACCAACAAGAATTAAAAATACATTTTCTGCATTGAAAAACATCAAATTTTTCGGTTGTTGATTTTCGTTCAATTTGCATAACCAAACGGTCAAAACACCTTTTATCTTTCACAGTAACAGACCCAGCAATATTTTCTCCTGCATGTAAACCAAAATGACTTAAAAAAATTTTTGTAAAATTTTTAATTAAAATTATACCCAACACAACTTCTTTCGGGTATTTGAGTGTAAAAGTCCCAATAACCAAGTCCGGTCGCTCTTCTCCTTTTTTTGAAAAAAAATTTAACAAAATACATATTAATTTTTTACCTGTAGAGATTAAACCAAGCATGGTCTTGTCTTATTGTTAACTGTTTAAATTAAAAAATTAATTGGTTATTTTATTTAACTTATTTTTAAAATAATTGGGAATTTTATACTTTAATAGTTTTTTCTACAAAATAATTTTAATAAAATCAGAAAACTTTCTAAATTTTTATTAAATTTACCGTTCCTATTCTGTACCAGCCTCTAAAAATTAAAAAAATATTTCAACTTTTTATTTTAAATTTACCTAGGCAATTTTGTATCAATTCCATTTTCTTCTGTAAATGTTGGAATGGGAATGTGGGTTTCACAAGTTACAGAACTAATTAGTTTTAATTATTTTTAAATTTAAAAAATACCCGCAAGTAATTTCATTTGATTCTCTTAATTAAAAAATATTTAAATTTAAAAATAGGGAGAGAGTTCTTCGAATATTTTAAAATATTTAAATTAATTAATTTACCTGTAATATGTGCAGTAAACATTCCTTAATTTTATTTAATTTAAAAATTAATTTAAAAAGCAAACTCTGCTATAATTGAACCAAAACTTTTTAAAATTAAAAGACAACCAAAAATAGTAATCAAAGTCATTAAAAGAAAAAAGAAATTGATTTATTATTTGGAAGTATATAACATCTTCCTTTCTTTTTGTGAATATTTCTTCCATTACAATTCAAATTGGAAGGAGAAATAACCTTGAAATGAAAACGGGGAGTTTAGTAAAAAATCTAAATAATTTTTACAAACAGCCATGATTGGAATTAAGATTTAATTAAATAATTACACTCAAACCTCAATTATTTGGGAAAACTTCAATTTCTAAATTCAATTGGAAAAAAACATACAAATGTGTTAAAGAAAATTTTTTTTCAAACAAAATATTTAAAAAAATAACAAAATTTAATTAAAAAATACACAAATTCTTAATTTCTCTAAATAATTTATTAAATTCTTCATCTTCACATAATTCACAATTTTCTCCAAATTCTTTTTCAAAAAATCCAATAATTGGTTTTATTCTTAATTTTAATTGAGAATTTATCTGTATTTCTTCCAAATTTTGTATTTTCCAAAACAATTTAAATTCTTCAATTAATTCCAAAAATTGATTTAATAAATCCTTGTAATTTTTAAAAATCTAAAAATTAAAATTTTTTTTCAAAAAAATTAAAAAGAAATACCTTTCCTATAGTAATTCTATCAAATTCTTTTTTAAAAGCTTTTTCAAGTAAATTAACAAAAATTGTCCATTGTGTTATATCCTCTCCATTTTCTGGCTTTTTTAAGAACGCGTGAAGACGTTGTAACTAAAAAATAATTAATTAAAAGTATTCTAGAAAATTTACAAGGAATTTTCTGAATTATAGAGAGAAAGCTCTTCTAGTAAAAATTGCAAGAAATTTTACCAAGTTAAGAAGAGGTTGAGTTGGAGAGCACCAAGGAAACTCTGGGAATGGGAGGGGAAGGGGATACATATTTTTTGCATTATTGACAGCACCGTAATAGGTGTAAATAAATAAATTTGAATAAATTTCGTGTATTTTTTGGAATGGGATTTACTTGGTGAAGAACTTTGCAACACCAAGAAAAATCCAATTTTTTTTTTGATTGGACGCATAACCTAGGCCAGCACCAATTAATCATAAATCTTGTCAATCATTTCTTCCTAGTATATTTTTTATTTAAATTATGATTAAGGAAAATAATTATTTAAAATTTTATTTTTTGGACCTATTTAATTCTCTCAAAAAGCCCAGAATTTAAATAATTATCCAAACAGATTCCAAAAATATATTTAATCAAAAAAAACAAATCTCCAACCTTTCCACCAAAAGACTGTCTCGAACTTGCACGTGCCAAAACCCTCAAAAGTGATTTCTTCATTCCTTCCAATTTTTGGTACTTTATGGATATGTCACCCCCCCCTATTTTGAGTCTCAGAGTTTTCCTTAAACGTAGAAAATGGTCAGAGATTATTTTCTTATCCATGTCAATCATTTTTTTCTTCTTCAAGTATTTTGCTTGTTTATTTTGCTTTTTCCCATATTTTGTACTTACATTTCACTCATTTCGTTTAACATTTACCACATTTCACTTATTTTGCTTGCAGAAAAAAAAAATGATTGACATGGAGAAGAAAATAATCTCTGACCATTTTCTACGTTTAAGGAAAAATCTGAGACTCAAAATAGGAGGGGGGTGACATATCCATAAAGTACCCAATTTTTCTTTATTTTGTTCATTTAATATTTCAATCGACATAATTTCTAGAGGGCTTTCATCGATTTTTAAATTTTTGTCCAAATCCATTAATCTTTCCAAAGCAGATATTCCACTCTCATAATCCCCAATATCAACAGAAATTAAAAGAAAATTTGTCCAAAGGTAAGTATTTTCCCAACTTAATTTTAAGGCTTCCTTAAAAATTGAAAAATAAAGAAATTAAATTAAAAAAAAATACAAAAAAATACTTGTAAAATTTTATGTGCTCTATGTTTTTGATTTAAATGAATATATGAAGCTGCTAAAAAAGTTTTTTTTAATAATTTATTATATTTAAATTAAAATAAAAAAATTTACCCAAATTATTCCAAGCTTCAAAATGTTCAGGTTCAATATTTACACAACGATGAAAAGCTTTTACAGAAGTCTAAAGAATTTAAAAATAAAAAATATTTTTTTGATCGAATTAACCTGAAAATTGCCGGATTTCATTGCAGAATACCCATAGTTAAAATAAATACCAGGCTAAAAATTGAAATTAATTAATTGAAAATAAATTAATGAAAAACAGAAGTACCTGTAATGGTTGGATATCCAACGATTTTTCAAAATGTTTCATTGCTTCAGAAAAATTTTTTCGTTTTAACATTAAATTTCCTAATGATGCCCTGGCAAGTGCATTTCCATCTTCGGAAACCTAAAAAAAATTTTAGACAAAAATTTAAGAATGTCTTTCTTTCCTTAGTATTTTACATTTTTCAAAAAAATATTTCATAACAAAATCTCCCTCAAAACCCCCCCTCACTCCCCAACACCCCAAAACAAATATAAAATTTAAAAAACAAATACAAACTTCAATAGCTTTTAAATAAAAACATTCTTCATTTGTAATATTTCCAAGAAGACAATAATAAAAAAGATTTTCTCCCTTTTCTTCCAAAAGTTTTTTAATTAAAATTTCGGCCTTTTCAGATTGTCCAGAATTTAAATAACATTTAACAACATCTTCCCAATAATTTAATTTTTCAAATATTCTGATAGCCTCAGAAAAACATCCAAGCGAAAGCAAAATTTCTGCATGTAATTTGCTAACTTTCCAGAATGGAAGAGGAGAACAAACAAAAATTAAATTGAGTCGTTCTGATTCTATAGACTGTGAAAATTTAAAAGAAAATTGTGATTCTTAAATATAAATTTAAAATTTTATGCTTCAAAAAGTCTTATAATGTTAAAACGATAAAATATTAAACACCAAAAACCGTTGAAATGTCAAACAGAACTTTTTAGATTGACATTTCAAGGTGCTGAGAAACTTTAATTCCAAAGATTCTGGTTTAATTAAAGAACACCCAATAAAAAGTCTATACACATATTGTCCGGAAGAAAACTCCCCAACTCCTTCAACTTTTCCATTTTCACTATACTACAAAAATTCTGACATCAATTTTAAAATAATTTCCTTTTATTCTATAAAATTAACCTCATTTTTAACATTTTCATTCAAAATATTAGCTAATATTTCCATTTGAGAACAAGCCCTTTCAATTCTTCTAGAATTTTTTGCTTCCAATTTTGAACGTTCAATTAATGCTCTCATTTGTAAAGACCAAAAAGGACGTTGATCTATTACCTAAATTTTTAATTTAAAAAATCTTTAAAAAACAAAACCTCTTCCAAAAAAGCCATACAAGTTTCATCCTCAATTTGTTTTTCAATTTTACTTCCTTTCCTTTCTAATAATGCACTAACCAAAATACAAGCAATTTGGTGGGAATTAATTTTTTGTATTTTATTTTTGGGCTTTTCATCAAACAAAATTTTTTCCAAAAGTGTATCATCCCCATTCTTTGTATTTTGAATTATTTCTGTTGGTTCTTCTATTTTTTGATTGGTAGTAGAAGTTACTTCAAACTAAAAAATAAACAAAAAAAAGTATAATTTCAAATTTGTCAAGTAAAAGGGAGTAAAAAATGAAAAGTGAAAGCGTGAATATTTTAATAAGAAAGATAAATAAAAATATTTGTAAATCAAAAAACAAACCTCAACAAAAAGTTGGGGAACACTTTTTTCTTGAAATTGAGTTCTTTTTCCTAAAAATATAATTTATTACAAAAAGTAAAGTTAAAGTACTTCATTGGGAAGCAAAGGATATCCAGGGACGAAATTTTTAAAATATATCTACATAATGTCCAGCCGAAATTTTTAGGATTTTAAAAATCAAATAAGCCAAAATCCACTTCTAATACTAATTTTGTTTTCATAGTACGTACTTTTTAAAGTACAATTTTAATTATTAAAGCATCAATACAAACCCTGATTCAATATAATTTTCTTTAAAAATTAAATAAATTCTTTACCTAAAGCTCCACCTAATTGTAATTGTTTAAATCCGGCAAGTTTAATTGCTTCTTCTAAACATTTCTTTGAAGAGGAAAATTCAAAAAAATTTAAAAGAGAAAGTGCTCTTTCCAAAAGAAATTCTATTTGAAGATTTTTGGTAGTTGAAGAAGAAATTTTAAATAATAAATTGGACTAAAAATTAAAAAAAAATAAATTAAAAATTAATTTAAACTTAACTAATTCATTCATTTGTTTAAACAAATCAATTTGTTTGTCAATCAAAATATTTGACCAAATATTTAAAAAACGATATTTCCATAAAAGATGTTCAAAAGATGAATTTGAAGAAGCAGGTAAGTGACTGAAGGCTTCCTTTGCAGCAAACAAATGTTCAATAAAACTAAGAAAATTAAGAATTAATTTATTATACAGTGGTGGCCAGCAACACCATTGTTTCATTTTTTATCGCATCCTAGTTATTTTTAAAAAATGAATAAAAGTGATGAAACTCAAAAAAGTAACGAGAGGGTGGATTTCGGGAGGAATACAAGCGATTTTGGCATCAAAAAATCGAAATTTTGGCGCCTAAGGCGAGAAAAATTTAAAAAAATCGGTTGTTTATTTTCAGCGACACAGACGAAAATATTTAGATGATGAAAAGTTGCGTAAGCGAAAGAGATGATCTTTTTGGGATTCCTTCCTTCATCCAACCCTCACGCTAATAACCCAACCTAAATAACTAACCGAGCTCCATCAAACGGTTTATTCAATCCAAAAGATAATTCATTAAAAAAAAGCTCCTTCAGCTGTTCAATCGGTTCAAAACCTTCAAAAAGGTTTTTAGAGCCAAGAGATATACCTAAAAATAATTTTCGAATTGAAAAAAAAATTAAAAAATAAACGTTCAAATCCAGCAAAGTTAGCCCCAACAAAAATTAATAAATGAGAAACTGCACAATCAAATAAATCATCTTTCTTTAAATTTTTAATTTGTTGACGTAAAAGAATTAAAAATTCATTGTTATTTTGCATTATAAGAGGTAAACTTTTTTATTAAAAAATATTTAAATTAAAAAATATTAAAATAAATTTAAAAAATTTATAAAAAAATTAAAATATTTTAAATTCAAACCATTTATTAAAATTTAAAAAAATAAAAAAAAATATGTAAATTTTTATCTATAGAATATGCTTTTAAATATGAGTCTTAAAGAATACATTGGAGCAGAATAAGACAAAAAATAATAACCAGGGATTTGAATGGATGAGTGTTTTTAAACACAGAAATATTTTTTTTTGTAATTTATTGTTTAATAAAAAACTTTTTATTTTTTATTAAAGTTAGAGGGAAAAATCATAGGCGCCGGTCTAGTTTATGCGTCCAAGCCACAAAAAATTGGATTTTTCTTGATAAATCAAAGTTGGGGTATGGTTCCAAAACATTTCTTCATTTTTGAGACCTAATTGTAAGCCCACTGGATTAGACGCATAGAAGTTCATTAAATACTTAAATAAAAAACCCCATCGAGATTTTTAAAAAAACTCGGGCGGCCGCAGGCCGCTTCGGAGTAGCCTGGAAGTTGTGGAAGGGTCCTGCAACTTTTTACGGAGCATTCAGGAAAACTCCAACCTCGGTCCCACGATGAACTCTTGGCACCGAAACGGCCGCGGTTAAGTTGCTATCTCCTGAACCGTCTGTTGGATCGGAAAACTTCCGCTGTGAGGGCACTCCGTCACTAAATGAGGATAATGAATAAAAAAAATTTTTCGAAATTCGGTAAAGTCTTAATACAGATATGCCGTCTTAACCCTTTTTAAATGGTGGCCAAATGTCGTGGTCACTGGGTAGCGATCTTTTGATGATTTGTTATATCAAGACTCAAAATTTCAACTTTTTAATGCGTGAAACGTAGTTCGATTTGAGTGTAGCAGTTTATAGAGCGTCCTTTGAATGTATGAAAAATATATACTTTATTTGGGGTACACCTGAGCCCCTGGGAGATATAAGGCAAAAAGTGGCATTTTTGGTGCAAAAAGTGGTCGGTTTTTTGAGTATACCTTTTTTTAAAAAATTTTTAAAAATAAACGGACTTTAGATTCGTGTTCAGCACCTATTGGAGTACTATAAAACATATTTTTCTCGAGGTCGAATTTTTGGCCCATTTTTGAAGGGCCCCCTTTTGAAATTTTTTGGTGAAATTTAAATTGAGCATAACTTTGTTTATTTTTGTCGTAGCCAAATGAATTAAGGGTCATAAAATAGAGCAAAAAATTGCAAATTTTTTGAGCCATTTAAGTTTTGAAAAATTCCACCCGAGGCCTGGTAGGGTCGATTTTATGAAAATTCAAAATTTTTCGGTTTTTTGAAATTTTCTGGGGCATATCGAGTCTGAGTGTTGTTGCAAATATTTTTATAAAATAGAGCAGAATTTTTACTATATTTTAAGCTTTTAAAATGTTCCAAAATGGTTTATTTTTGGGGAGTTATGAATTTTTAAATATTTTGGTAAATTTTGAGTCTCAAAAATTGGGAAAAATTTTTGACGTGTCAAAAGTTTTTATTTTTTCCACAAAAAACGGTCTATGTGATGCTCTAGCATGCGCTAAGTACAAATCCGGCGTCAGAAAATTTTTAAAAATTTTCCCCGGACATTTAGAGTCTCAGAAATTTTTGCGACATTTGCGAACATTGGCCATAACTTTTTGAGATCATGTGGACCCCCACAATGTATACCTATTTCAGAGTCCCATAGGACGCTCTTTCAATTAGGGTATCAAAAATACCTGAAACGACCTTTTAAAAAAAGTCGACCTTTCGACCCCGACTCTTAAACCCATATGACCTCCAAAAGTTCATCCAAGACTCAACTGACCAACTACTGATATATTAACAACACTGAGTCCTACAATATCACTCCCGAGGCCTAAGACCTCCAGGCCACGGAAAAACTGCTATAACGCGTTGAATTTTTGGTTCGGCCTTTTCAGTGCCACATTGAGTGTGGCACCAAATTGGCCATGCGCATTAAACTCCCCGTGGCCGAAAACCTATTACCCCGCTTTTTTACTTTAATTAGGTTTCAACCAGCTTTAGAATAAACCGTGGGCGTTTTGTCCATCTGACCATTTTGTCCATAGGCATTTTTCGCCTTATTTTCCGATTTTTAAATTTTTAAAATTTTAGTTTTTTGGGGTTTTTTTTTAAAAACTTTGGGTTCCCTTTTTTATTTTTTTTTTATTTTTTTTATTGTTTAAGTGTCCTGCTCACACCCCAGTCCTTTTTTCCTGAAAAATTTCGAAAAAGGTCTTGAAAAATGCAAAAACTCGCTTTTTGCGTTTTTTTGAGATTTTTCCTGTTTTTTACGATTTTTCGAGATTTTAGTGGGGTTTAATTGTTTATAAATCATAATTTGGGACCCGTTGATTATAATTATGTTAAGTTTACCCAGCATTTTTGAGAAATTCTGAGGTTTATGAAATTTCAAAAATTCGTGTTTGGGGTGTGATCAGGGCATTTTTTAATTTATTTTAATTTATTATTTTTTTAAATTTTTTAGTTATAACTTTAGGTGGATTGCAGCCTCAACGACAACAATCAACAGGTTCGTTTCTTCCTTCTCCCTCGGCTAAGGGAGTTGCTCCCTACTAATCAGGGAATGTTCCCTGATTAGTTGTACTCTTTATTGAGGAGGGGTCATGCCGGATTTTTTCGCGAAATCCGGTATAAAACTTTCTTAGTTAAGAGGGCACTAATCAGGGGGCATTTTCTGATTAGGTTTCACTCTGGATAGAGGGGTCATGCCGGTTTTTTGATCGGAATGCCCCTCTTTTCAAAGTGAAATCTAATCAGAAAGTGCCCCCTTTAGGTTCCTCTTAATGAAGTAAGTTTTATACCCTATTTCGCGAAAAAAACGGGCACTACCCTAATCAACAAAGAGTATAACTAATCGGGGAACGTTCCCTAATTAGTAGGGAACAAATCCCTTAGCCGAGGGAGAAGGAAGAAACGAACCTGTTGATTGTTGTCGTTGCGGTTGCCATCCACCTAAAGTTATATCAGAAAAAGATAGAAAATTTTAATAAGTAAATTAAATTATCGTAAAGTTTGCTTTTTTAATTTAATGACGGTTTTATAAAGTTAACTTAAAATTTTTTCCTTTTTTAGATATAAAATTTAATATTCAATATTATTTTTAATTTTAAATGCCTTCCAAACAACGAAACAAAAGAAAATTGGGTAAAGAATATCGTCAACGGCTGATTGCTAATGATGGTAATTCTATGGATGTTGATTCTATGGATGGTTCTTTGGATGGTAATAATATTTTGTTTGTTGGTAATTTTATTGAAGAGGGCAGTAAAGGGGAAAATAGTTTAGTACTCGATAATTCTGATGTTTTGAATAATTCTATTGTTTCACGTAGTGTTTCCCCAGATAGTATTTCACCGATTTCTCGTGGGGGAAGACCGAAAAAAAGGAAAAATTGTGGGGGTAGACCTAAAAATGTTATTTTTAATGAATTTGTTTCTAATGATAATTTGAATATGAATTTTGAACCTGCTTTTTTGTCTGTTGATTTATTAGATATTCCTTTCGGACCTGTTTTACATAGTGATAATCGTATTTGTGACATGAATATTAATGTCGCAAGGGATTATATTAAGGAAATGTGGTCTGATTCAAATTCTTGGTTACAAGAGAATTATATTTATTCGTATCTTAAATACTTGACCACTCACACAAATAAACGTGTTGTTGTACTTGACCCAGCATATTCTTTTGTTGATTATCAATATGGGGACAGAGATCCACTAATTCCTGTAGAAAATTGCTTTAATCATTCTGTCAATTATGACATTTTATTCATCCCAATTTGTTTTCCTGGTCATTTTGGTCTTGTAATTTATGATAGATTTGTTCGAAATAATCCTTTTTGTTTGTTTGTTGATTCTTTACCTGCGGTTGACAGGTTATTTAATGTTAGATATCCCGGATTAGATAATTGTGTTATTAATGATTTGCCTGTTTTGAATTTAGAGCCAGATCCGCCATTAAGGAGGTCTGAAAGAATTAAAGCTTTAAAGAATAATGATATTTCTAACTTAAATATTAGTAATATTAACATTGCCTCTTTAAATAAAATTACTCCACGTTGTCATTTATCCCATAAATTATATCCTTGTGCAGATGTGCGTGCAAGGCACGTTGTTAGCTATTATGACTCCGGAAATATTGGAGACGCTGAATGTTGTTATTGCGGTGCAATGTTGTTTAATTCTGAGATTAATGACGCGCATTATAAGAAGTTTAAAAAGATTTCGTCTTCATATTGTTGTCGTTGTGGTGTAATTAAACTTCCTTCGTTTAAACCCCATCCTCAATTATTAAAAGACTTAACTAGAGGTGATACTAAGGATTCTTTAGATTTTTTAAAAAAACAAAATGTATACAATTCCCTCCTTGCTTTTGCGTCGGTTTATGTAGGCCACAGAGAAACTAAACTTTATGGTGGAGTTTGTTATCTATTAAATGGCGAATTTGTTAGAAAAATGAGTTCGATGGTAGCTGGAGAGTCGGGACCATCATTTTCCCAGTTGTATATATTAGATGCTAATACTGCTTTTCAACATCGAGTTTCTAATGTTGCTTATGGAGGGGATAGAGTTAATCCAGATGTATTAAAAAGTTTAGATACTCTTCTTAGAAATTGCCATCCTCTTGCAAATACTTATAAATCCTTTCATGAACAATATTTAGACAAGTTAGAAAGGGATGGCCCTGATTCTGTGCAAAATTTCAGACTCGTGCTTTTGGAGGAGCGAGAAGCGCCTGAACTTATAATAGACAATACTTTACATGTTAGACAAGTTAATCTTCCTACAGAGGAAACGTTGTTTTCATTACATACCGAGTCAGACGAACCTCCTATTTTAAAAGGGCTTTTTATTACTGGGGATCAAGGGAAGTTATTTATTTTTCCACCACATCATCCTCAAACAGATACATTATGTTACCCTCTTTTGTTTCCGTGTGGAGATGATAGTTATCATAATAAGATTCCATTTGCTAGAAAAGTGTTAACTGATGATAAAAGTGATGATGATTGTTCTGATTGTGAACCTGATCCTCTTTTAGAAAACAGTCGTAAAAATATTAGTATTCGAGATTATGTTAAATATAGATTAGCGATAAGAAAGCACGAGGATTATCATAATATTTGGAATTCTGGCGGAGGTTTAAGCCAAAAATATGCTTTAGATTACACAGCTAGAATAGATTCCGAAGTAGCTAATTATTTACGTAATGATGACATGGATTTGCGTGCTACTATTGGCCCAGATGCGCTTAGGTGGTTACAAAGGGATTCTGGTGCTAATTCTATTGCTGATTTAGGGCATATTGTAATGTTTAGGTCTTATCATCCTGGCACGAGACCGTATTTTCAGGACATGTTTTATGACGCCACTACTCTTATGGCTAGAGTTCGCAAACCTGAAAACGCCTCCTTTATGTTCACTTTCACGAGTAATCCACGTTGGCCCGAAACTAAAAGGAATTTATTTCATAAACACCAGAAAATTGTGGATAGATTCGATATTATTTCACGTGTTTATGAAGATAAGTTAAGACACTTGCATTATTTATTGAACAAAAAAAATATTTTTGGAAAAATTTTGGGGTATGGTGAGAGTAGAGAGTTTCAGAAAAGGATTGGAGGGCCTCATTTACATAGAGTTTTCTGTACCAATATTGTTGCAACTCCTGAAAATATTGAAAATTTAATTTATGCTCATATACCACCTGAACCACCTGCAGATGATAATTCTGGGTGGGCAAAATTTATGAGAAAAATTAGAGAACTATTACCGCTTTATCAGTTTCATGACTGCTCAGAGCATTGTAAGACAACTAATGGCAAATGTAAAAAGGGTTTTCCTAAACCTTTTAGCAATATCACAGTTTTGCATGAGAATACGCCGGCAGAATATTATCGGCCTTCCCCTGGGGATGGTGGCGAAGTTTTAAAAATAAAGCGCGGTGGAGCATTCATCACTTATGACAATTCTAAAGTTGTACCGTATAATCCACTTATTTTGGTTATGTTTCAATGCCACCATAACTTAGAATTCGCTTACGGTCAAACTGATAATTTAAAATACGCTTTAAAATATCCTTTCAAGGGTTCAAGTTTTTCCTATGTACGTAGTGAAGCTAGCGGTCTTATAAATGTAGATGAGCCATTGCATTATGCCAGAATGATTTATCGCAGTCCGACTGAAGCGTATACAAGAATTATGTCGTATAAATATGCTTTTTTATCACATATTGTAAAAGCATTAACTATTCATTTACCGGAAAATCAGAAACTTTATTTTACACGTAAAAATACAAGTAAATTGATTAGTGCTATTAATTCGGGTAATATACCTGATTCACCTCTTTCTGCCTATTGGAAGTTATGTGATAAGGACTCTGCTGTTAGAAATATACTTTTTGAAAACATGCCCGAAACGTACGCGTTTAATAAGAAATGTCGAAAATTTCTGGCGAAACTTTCGTCGAAGGATAAAATTATTAAATTAATAATTTTTCATTGACATCATTTTGATCGTTATCGCCTATTTTGCTCTCTTTCCCTTTTTCCATAAATGGATGAAATTATCCATTTTTTATCTAAAATTCCAATCTTTTATTAATAATTTCATCCAAAAGGGAAAAAAGGGAGAAAGTGCATTTCCGCCAACATTATTAAAAACATATAATTTTTTATGTTTTTCATTTTTGCCATTTCCCCCACATTCTTTACCACACACATTAATTCCGGCCTATTTAAGCTAATTTTTTCCCCTTACACCAACATTCTTTTTAACTTTCGTTCAATCATTTTAACCTTTGCCTAATTATTCCTACCAGCCTTTTAATAACCACACACATACAATTATAATTTTCTTTAATTAAATAAATATTTTTTAATATTCTTTTGTTTTAATATTCTTTGGTAATATTCTGTGAATATTCTTTGGGAATATTCAGTTGTTCGTCTATCGTCTAGACTTGGCCATCCATCTCAAACTTTCGCCTATTCGCCTAACACTCTTTTGGTTTGCCACGTCTTAATCTTTGGGATTAAGACGCTCATCGACTTCAACACACTTTCGACTATTGTTTTTAGCGGCGAACTCCTAGTCCCTTTTGGGAATCCCGAACTAGGAAGTTCCCGTTAAAATTGGTGCCACGACCCGGGACCTGCCGTCGACATTCATCAGTCAACATCGTCTATATTCGGCAGCATCGTCTAATCAACTCGTCTAAATCCTAAATTCGTCTATTGGTTTAATTCGTCAATTGGTTTAATTTTTTCTTCCGTCAACGTATCAACGACACTTAACCTTTCAACATGTCACGAATACTTCGTCAAGAGCTCGGTGTAGCGGTGACGTCACTCGTAGAACGTCTAAAGAATGCCGATTCGTATATCGACAAAATCAAATCGACACCCACGGAAGAGGAGGAACGTGAACTCCTTATCGAAGTTGAGATGGAACTCGTACATCTATCTCAGAGGACCGAAAAGCTCCAATCAGTCATTCGTCACTATCATCAGTATATGGAAGGTTTAAATGAAGCGAAGCAAGATGAGGAAGAAAACTTTTTGGTCAATTATTTGACGGACGACGAGAAATCAGACAGAAATCAAATTCAACATCATTGGCCAATCACCAGTTTGGTCAACCGGGCAGAAGAGGCAATCAACCGTCTAAAGGCTTATCGAGTCATGCGTCAAATGACAGAAAGCAACAGTAATAATTCACCAAGTGCGCAGGGATCAATCAACCTCAACGAATCGCAACAGACACATATTATTCGGCCAAACCAAGAAAGACGTCAGTTATATTCGGACGATGAAGAAGAAAGAGAATGGACACGACAGCGACGAAACGTACGACAAAACGACAGAGATACTTACGAACCAGAAGTAAGAATTCGTCAAGAACCGTCACAAATGACAATGACATCATTGAATGCTCTTAAAGTCGACAGTGTTCGTCTACCTACGTTTGGCGGCGATATTAGAGAGTGGCGTACATTTTGGGCAGCATTCGAACATGCCGTCGATCGACAACCATACCCTCTTTTCCAGAAACATCTTTTGCTCTTGCAAAACCTCAGAGAAGGATCGGCAGCTCGTGAAGCTATTATTGGATACCCACCATCAGATACCAATTACCCAATCGTCAAAGAAATTTTGAAGGATAAATATGGAAACGACGACCAACTAAGCGACCAATTAGAAGCACAACTCTTGAAACTACAGCCAATTCGAAACAACCTTCGAGAATTATCCCAATTTCAAAAGGAAGTGGAAAGAATTTGTTTGCAGCTGGAAAGCCTAGGAGGCCCAAAACAACGTTTTATCTGCAACATCATCAAATCAAAACTTCCTCAAGAAGTCTTGCAACAGCTCATCACAGAGGAGTTGCGTTCGAGAAGAAAGTGGGATGATAGGGATCTACGTAACGCCTTAGCAGATATCGTCAAAATACGGCAAGCGACAGAAGAATGTATAGCATCGTTTCAACATGAATCACGAAGAGAACAACATCGAGATCAAAATAATTATGAAGCTTATGGATTTGAAGTACGACAAGAAATACGACCAACACCACGTCCAATGGAACAAACGATAACAGTTCCTGAATACATCGAAAACGTCAATTATCGTGAAACCAATGAACCGTTCTGTTCGCTGTGTTGTAACCCTGGTCACAAACCAAGCCAATGTTCAACATATTCAACACCTCAACAACGTGAAGTTCGTCTATTGGACCAAGGCCGATGTTTGAAGTGCCTGCAGCAAAATCACACAACCGAGCAATGCCAACGTTTAATGAAATGCCGAAGGTGTGGAAGTGGTGAACATCATTTCCTTATTTGCGCACCACCGCCGAATCCAATCGACTATTCAACGGATCAAGTCTGTTACCCTGCACCACGGCTAGATGTGCAATCGTTTGGGATTCAGTCTTCAACATTACCGGCAACATCGACTTCAAAGGTGTCACGACGCCAAACACCACCACGTCGAAATGAAGAACCAAACCCGGAAGTAACAGTTGGAAGTGCAACGATGTTCAACAGTCAGCGAGATACGACCGCTATGTGCTCGCTTCAGCAGTCAATTGCTTCGGCTAAAGACGTCAAAGAAGAGACTACACCAATCATCGAAACTCAGAAGGATATAATGAAACCGGAAGCAGTGAAAGAAGAAACAAAACCGACTCTCGATTCATCAACTTATTACGACAATGAACAGTTAACATCAAACGACATCGAGGTTTCATGCAAAGTAATTCGTAGTGAATGTGTTTCGACTATTGTTCGCCTTGATCCAAGAAGTCAGATCAGTTATTCCGTCAAAGAACATGTTGTTCAAGTAAAGCCACGAAAAGCATCACAAGAGGTTTTTGAGAACATAACTTGGCAACACAAAGAATTAACTGATAGTGTTCGACAATCGAAGCAATCCGAAGACATTCGTATACATACTTTGGCAAAATTTAACGAAGTGACAACAAGCGAAATGAAAATCAAAAACGACAAAACAAGTCAAGATAGAGCGTCTAAAGAATCGTCACAACCAATACTTCAACATCCAACGACATTACCGCCGATCAAAGTTCAGTTAAACCGGAAGAACGTCAAATGGAAAACCTGTCATGATTCAATAACCGACCAATACCACCCGTCAGGAAATGATAATATCGACAACGACAAAATCGACAAAACAATATTCGAACCAGACCCGTCAACGATTCCAGAATGGTTTAGCGTAATCCTTATTCTTCGAGTTGTAATTGGGATTATCCAATGCCTCCGACCACGTCAACTACATGTATTCAAAACGTCTAAAGCTTATATCAAACAACCTATGCACGATTCTTATAGCAAACAAGACGACAAAGCAGTATGTATCTGGAGCATACGACATGATCAATATTCATTGTTGGCAAACTTTGCAACATACCAAACTAAAATCAACAACGACGAATCATCACACAAGGCACTGATTAACGACGATGGACGGTTATTCTTAAATCCCCGCGCCAACTTTTGCAACGGACCTGAAACGATAATGAAAAGCATTTCGACTTCAGTTAGATGTGGGGCAAAACGTCAATTGGATATGTATACCCTTTCTTGCAACTACCACCGACATTTCGAATTTATCGTCAAATGGAAGCAACAGCAACCGACAAAACCAACCCTATCTCGGAATATACGTTTGGATGTAATTTATTTGAAATCGCGGATGCGTCCACTAATACGCCTAAACCCTTTCGACCATTACAACAACAAAAACGACTGCGCCTATTTTACCATTCAATTCAACGCCTTCCATTCAATTTACTTTCTGTGTGGCCGGCCGGATGTTCCTTCCAGAAAAAGGAAAGATTTGCGTCAAATGGACAGATTTTCGATAAATGGATATCTACATTTGATCCACCACCCACAGATGAAACCAATGAGGTCAATGGAATTGGAATGGAGGAAACCGTAAAGAAATTTTTTGTAAATTTTATCTTTCTATTTATCCTCTTCCCTCATTCATATATTTGTATCTATCCTCTCATTTTCTTAATCTCGTTTTGTGTAATTTTTTCAAACGTTTGGAATGGATTGGAACATCAACTCAAATGTCATCAACAATGGGTCCTCGTCAAATGTTCAACATATCGCCTAAACCTTAACCGTCTAAACTTTAACGACTAAACCTTAACGTCTAAACCTTTAATTTCAAAACTCAACAAAGGAAATCGTCAAATTTACATAATTAAAGTAATCATCAAAAGCATCTTCAAATTAATTTTATTGGCGAAGCCAAACAAATTAAATTAAATAAGAACGTGGTGAAACATCATAATCTTAAATTTCAACCTCATCAAATAATAAGCAAACCTTCAAACCAAATCTTTACAAACAACTTATCAAATGCAAAAGCGACAAATGGAATATCGACTAAAACTTTAAATCAACTAATCAACATAATCTTAACAACTAAGGACCCACTGATGTGCCTGCCCGCGGCAATGTCGAAAATTTCTGGCGAAACTTTCGTCGAAGGATAAAATTATTAAATTAATAATTTTTCATTGACATCATTTTGATCGTTATCGCCTATTTTGCTCTCTTTCCCTTTTTCCATAAATGGATGAAATTATCCATTTTTTATCTAAAATTCCAATCTTTTTAATAATTTCATCCATTTTTCCACTTCCGCCCAACTTTTAACCGCAAACATATAATTTTTTAATGCCTTTTACTTTTCCATTGCCCACATTCCATACCACACACATTGATTGTGGCCTATTTAAGCTTAATCATTTTTCATCATTTTTATGTTCTGACATAACCATTTTCTAGTGTTTTTACATACCCATAATGTTTTGACATAACATTCGTTCATTCAGTATAGCTTTTCCTTGAATCATTCCTTATCCTTACCAATTCCAACCACCTTTTCCATACACACAAATAATTGTAAAATTGTATTAAATTAAATAAATATTATTAAAATATTCTTTGTTCTTTTGTTAATATTCTTTGGGAATATTCGCCTAACTTTCGTCTACGTCTAAACTTGGCCGTCTAAAACCCTTTGCCTCCTCGTTTGAATTGCCCTGTCTTAATCTTTGGGATTAAGACATACCTCATCAAGACCCTTAACCCCAACTTCTTATTTTAGCGGCGAACGACCTAGTTCCCTTTTGGGAATCCCGACCTAGGAAGTTCCCGTTAAGAAAGATAAGGTTTGGAAGAAGTTGAATATTAATGAAAAAAATAAAAACCGCAAACCCCGTATCGGGAGAATTTTTTCTGTGTCACCAAGGGATCCGGAAAAATTTGCTTTATACATTTTAACTAAACATTTTCCTGGCACACCCGAAGATCTTTTAACTGTTAATGGTCATGCATGTTTAACTTTTGCTGAGGCTGCTAGATTAAGAGGATTGTTTGAAGATAATAATGTTTGGGAACGCACTTTAAGAGAGGGCTCTATTTCCTTAAATCCTTCCCAAATGAGACAGCTTTTTGCCAATATTCTTGCATTTGGGGCAACTGAAAAGTGTGTAATTGATGGCCTTTTACTATGGAATATGTTTATCGATCATTTTTATGATAGAAGGTGTTCAGAAGCAGAAAAATTAATTAGAATTGACAAATCATTGGCAATTATAGAAAGAATGTTACTAAGTCAAGGTCGTACTTTGCAGGAATTTAATCTTCCTTCTCCTAATCGTCCATTAATAAATGATCCAAACAGGGCTCTTGAAGATTTTTTCTTTCCACATCATGTTAACGATGATGAAATGGATGAAGCAATTGACACATCTATTTTTGATAACTCAAATCTAAATCCTGAACAGCAAAGATTTTTTAATTTAATTCGAGCTTCAGTTTTAGATCCGTTTACTAAAAATAAATTATTTTTCTTGTCTGGTGATGGCGGTACAGGCAAAACATTCCTTCTTAATTATGTTATTTATAAGTTACGTGAAATGAGACAAAAAGTATTGGCGACCGCTTCGACTGGAATAGCCGCCACTAATTATTACTCTGGTGGGATGACATTTCACTCTGCATTTAGATTTGGTAAGGATGTTGAGCCAGGAGTTATACCACCTGTAACAGCAGATAGTTACTTTGGACGTAGAATTATTGAGGCTAATGTAATACTTATTGATGAAGTGTCGATGCTAAATAGGACGGTTTTTGAAAATGTTAATATTTTGTGTAAAAAATTAATTCCGCATTTTAAAGATCAGCCTTTTGGGGGAAAGATAGTTATAATATCAGGTGATTGGAAGCAGTCCCTTCCTGTAGTTAATGACTCATCGTCACCTGAAGCACAGGTGGCAGCATCAATCCAATCCTCAGATTTATATGGAATATTTGAAAAACACAGATTGTTACAAAATATGCGTGTAATTCCTTCAGAAATTCAGTTTAAAGATTGGCTTTATAGTATTGGAACTGGTCAAACAGGTGATTCGGTTAGTATACCAGAAGGAATGAGGGTTAATTCGCGCCAAGACTTGTATGCTTTCGTATTTAACACTGGATTTGATGCACCGGTTCACGAATTATTAAAAAGGTTAATTCTTTCACCAACTAATAGAGTAGTTGATATGATTAATGAAGAAATTGTTGGTTTGATAGACTCGCCTGTTCAAGAATATTTATCAATAGATAATCCCACGAGTGAAAATCCCTTTGCGTATAATTTAGCTGAGTATGAAGTTGCGCAATTGAACAGGCTTACGCCAATAGGAATGCCTGCCCATAATATAAAACTTAAAGTTGGTGCAGTAGTTGTCTTGCTTCAAAATTTAAATACCCAGAAGGGTTTATGTAACGGTACCAGAATGATTATTAGGCGTTTACATCAAGATTTAATTGAAGCAGAAACGATAAGTGGTTCTTCTGATCGTGGTATTACTATTGGAATATGTCGTACAAGAAATAGTTATAAAGACATTCGACCTGATTGTGTTAGTTTCGAACGATTTCAGTTTCCCGTAAGGGTTGCTTTTTGCATGACTATTACTAAAGCCCAAGGGCAGACTTGTGAACGTTTAGGAATTGATATAAGCGATGAGCCTTTTGCTCATGGCCAGACTTATACCGCTTTTTCAAGGGCCAGAAGTGGAGAAAACATTAGAGTTTTTGCACCTGGTAAAACTGCGGATAATAATGGAAATATATCTATGAGAAATGTTGTGGCGAGAGGAATTTCTTTTGATTGAATGTTAAAATAAATATTATAATTAGTAGATAGGTTGGAAAAAGTTTAGATTTTTTTCAAAAAATTTTTTGATAGAATTAAAAATTGATTTTGATTATTTACTTTTAGTTGTTGTGTCCTATTGCTGTTTTTTATCTTGAATGTAGTTTTTTTCACATGATTTCTTCTGGGACGGTCTTTGGGGTTTTATTTGGAAAGTGTAATATAAATATTTTATTTATATATGTGTTTTGATCTTTAATATTGTTGCAAGATTTCTTTAGTTGATTAAGTTTAATGTAAAGTAGAAGTTTTTGATGAGCTTTTTATTTGAGATGTTTTTGAATGGTGTGTTTTAGTATTATTTTTGGATGGTTTTTTGTTTTATCTATATATTATTTGTTGTGGAATGATTTTTTCGGTTTGTGTTTATTATTTTATTTGGGGTATATATTGTTTACTTTTGACCCGAAATGTTTGTATTTAAAATTTATTTAGTTGTGGCTGATATTTTAGTTTATTGAAATTTTTGTTTAGTTTATATGTTTTTTCTTTGAGATTTTTTGAAGTTTAATTGGTATTTTTAGTGGAGATTTAATTATATTATACAGAATAAGATTTGTATTGTTTTTCATTTATTAGGAGTTGATAGGATTTTTTAGAATATTTTGATAGAAATGGGTATATTTTTTGTCATATTGGTGTAATGTTGTTTGTATTTATATTATATTTTATGGGACGGTTTTTGGGATTGTATTATTAAATAAAGTATTTTTGGGTTGTATTATTTAAAAATTAGTATTTTTGGGGTTGTTTTTAAACAGAATTTTATTTATTTATTTTTATAGTTTGAGTTTTAATTTTATTTTTTTCACTTTTATGTCCAATAGGGGCATAATCGCACGGGAGGCTTTATGCCAACCGGTTGAGTATTTCATTGTTGTTTATTTATTTATTAGTTATTATTTATTTATTTGTTTATTATTCACTTTTATGTCCAATAGGGGCATAATCGCACGGGAGGCTTTATGCCAACCGGTTGAGCAATTTCTTTGTTATTTATTTTTTCACTTTTATGTCCATTAGGGGCATAATCGTACGGGAGGCTTTATGCCGAACGATTTAACTTTTTATTTGTTTTTTTTATTTACTTTTATGCCTAATAGAGGCATAATCGTACGGGAGGCTTTATGCCGAACGATTTAAAATTTTATTGTTTTTTAATTATTTATTTTTCACTTTTACAGTAGTCGACAAAAAGATAGGGACAAACGCAAGCAAAATGAAAATCACCTATTTTCTCGATTAAAAATCGATTTTAGGAAAAATTTTTTGATTGATTAAATACTAGATTTAATGCTCTATTTAATGAGTAGAAAATTTGCCTGTTTAATTTTTTATAAAATTCAACCCTTATTGAAAAACTAAAGGTATGCTATTTTAAGCGCGACAAAAAGATAGGGACAAGTCTTGTAACTAAGTTCTCATAGAAGCGAAAAATCTAAAAAATTTATTGTAAGCATATTGATCGATAATAAGAAGAAATAAAAGAGAACTAGGTCCATATCTCATTTCGTTGTTGAGATCTAGATACCCCAAAAATCAACGTAAAATACGGTTTTTCGACTTCAAAAATTTTTTCAGACCCCTTATTGATTGTTTTAAATTTTTATTTTAGGCTTATTCGATAGATCTTTAATTGTGTTATAAACGTGACAAATTTCATTTTTCAAAAAAATTTCACTCCCGAGATAAAGGACGACGATTCTTCAAAACGCCATTTTTGTGGGAATTTATGGGGTGTTTGTTGCTTTTTGTAACATTCGCCTCTGCAACTAACGAAGTATTTTTTTCTGAAAAATGAAATTTGGCTAGTTTATAGCAAATTTCAAGAGCTATCGAATAGGCTCAAAATAAAAATTTTAAAAAATCCATAAGGGGTCGAAAATATTTTTTGAAGTTGCTTACCCCTGTTTTACGTTGATTTTTGGGGTATCGAGATCTCGACAATGAAATGAGATACGGGCCTAGTTACTTTTTATTTTATCTTAGTATCGATCATTATGTTTGCACGAATTTTTGTAAATTTATTGGTTGAGTGACTACTTAGTTACAAGACTTGTCCCTATCTTTTTGTCGGGCTAAAATTTGCAGTACTTTCTTATTTAAATTATTTCAGTATATCAAAAAATAGTAATCCGCCAGATCTTATACTTATTAAATAGAGCATTAAATGGCGTATTTAATCATACAAAAAATTTTTCCTGAAATCGATTTTTAGCTGAGAAAATAGGTGATTTTCATTTTACATGCGTTTGTCCCTATCTTTTTGTCGACTACTGTATGTCCAATAGGGGCATAATCGCACGGGAGGCTTTTGCCAACCGGTTGAGTATTTCATTGTTGTTTATTTGTTTTTAAGTATAATTTAATAGTATTTTATTATTTATTTTGGGGATTTTTATTATTTATTTATTTATTATTTCTTTTTGGGGTGGGGTCCCTCTCACGGGGTACAGGGTTTGCCCGTTTACCTCCGTGCACCTCCACGTGGTGTACCCTGGGCATTGTTGTATAATTATAAAATGTTATACAACAATGGCTAAGCACGGTAAAAACGGGATGGTTTAAATTATAAAAATTGTAACTGTTTCTAGCAGCGCGCGAAGCGCGCCCCAAAGCCGTTAGGCTTTTCAACGGGCACCCCAAAATTTTACAGCCATTGCATACATCAAAGATTTGCATACGCACTACGCCGCCATCGCATACGTAACCCATAGCTAGTTAGACGCATAAACTAAACCAGCGCCAAATCTTATTTTATATGTACAAAAATAAAATGACTAAAATTTCCCCAAAAATTAATTTAAAATTAAAATAAATTCCATTTAACTACCCTCATTTTAAATAATTTTTGTCTAAACCTATAAACTAGAATATTTAACTAAAATATAAAAATAAACTTTTAGAATTCGATAGAATATTTGAGTAAATTTTTTCTCAATAAAATGCAAACAAAACTTTCACTTTTTAAAACCTTTCAAAATTGGATAAATCTGTTAAAAATAAAAATTTAAAAATAAAGTTTAAAAAGAAAAACCTGATTAAAAGCCTCGTCAATATCCTTTTTATATTTTGCCCCAGTTATAACTACTTTTCCGCTAACAAAAATAAGTAAAACAACACGAGGCTTAAATTAATTTTTTTAAACAAATAAATAAAAAAATTAAATTAAAAACATACTTTAACCATTCGATAAATTAACCCAGGGAATAATTCAGGCTCGTAAGTACTAAATTGGGCGTGGGTAATACAAAGGCCTAGAAAAAATAATTTACAAAAAATAATTAAAGATTTATGAAAAATGCTGATTTTTAGAGAGTCCGGCATAACTACTTTCCGTTTTTTCTCCTCTACAAATAATAAAGAAAACGGCAAGCAATTATGTCCGCACCGAATATTTTTCGATATTTTTTTCGAAAAATATCGACCGAGAAAATTTTGACTTCTTCGATATTTTTATATCGGATACGACCGACACCTCCGGCCGGGTCTAATTTTTAGATTTATTTTAGTAGCTCAAAATCAAAGGGAATAATTTAATGAGGAAAATTTTGATTCTCAGGTTTATTCAAAGAAAATTCTGGTTTAATTGTAAAATTTGTTAAAAAGATTTCCAAAATTCCCCCATTTCCCACTAAAAACTTTAATTCTTATTTAATTTATCATTTAAATATAAACCTTCCAATTGTATGGGAAATTTAACATCGCAAGACCCAACCATATTTTGAACTTTAAATTCCGTAAATTTTGCATTAAATCCCAATTTTTGAACAATTCGTGCATATTTTCTAGCAGCCAAACGACTCATTTCTTCTGACCTAAATTTTAAAATAAATTTAATTTAGATTAAAATAAAAACTTTGCTCCAGTGCAAACCATTTTTCCAGAAGAGAAAATTAATGCAGTCGTTCTGGGATCCCGAATGCGCATAATAACAGCCGCAAAACGTCTAGAAAATAATTTTTAAAAATAAAAAAATTTGTACTAATTTTTTACTTTGGATTGTATTCAGCATTACGAGCTCTCAAAGCAATTTGTTT
The DNA here is from genome assembly GCA_963681835.1 of Meloidogyne enterolobii. NCBI lineage: Eukaryota > Metazoa > Nematoda > Chromadorea > Rhabditida > Meloidogynidae > Meloidogyne > Meloidogyne enterolobii. Next base: position 1,010,065 of record CAVMJV010000018.1, read on the forward strand.
AAGATCCAATTGAACACCTAAAAAATAAAAATAAATTAAAAACATGTAATATTGAACCGGACAGATTCTCCTTTTTTCCTCCCCAATTTTCCCCAATATTTTCCTCCTTTTACTTGTTTTTGGCTTGCACTTGTATAAAATTAAATAATCCTTTTTGTTTGATTGTAGGCAAAAATTAAAAAAATCAATTTGGAAGAAAGGAAAAAATCTGACCATTTCGCAAAAATATAGGGGAAAAATTGGGGAGGAAAAAAGAGGGGGTCTGTCCGGTTCAATATAACCTTAAAAACATAAAATCCAAAAAATAAACCTAAATTAACCGTAGAAACAATATTTTGTAAGGTAGGTGAAGGTACTTCTGCCGGAGCACTAAAAGGAGTCTGAGGAATAACTGTTGGAATATTTGAAGCAGGCAATTGAGAGCCAATATGATGTTGAGAATCTCTAACAGAATACCCTCCTTGTAGTGGAGTCATTGGAATATTTAAATTGTTTAGAACACTTTCAGGCCCTCCATCATTATAATTACTTGCAGAAGCTGGAATTCCTGCCAAATTTACAACAGAAGAAGGGCCTTTATATTCATTTCCTCCACTTGAAGAAAATGGATTGAGAACAGATCCTGGACCTTGACTGTTGAATACAGAGGCTGTTTTTTAGAAAAAATTAGTTAATAATTTCATTGACAAAGTTTATGGATCTCTTATTTGAATTTGCCATGGAGAAAAAAGGAAAGAGAGAAATCTGACCATTACGTACAGGGAAGGAAAAATAAGAAAAAAATGGGGGGGGGGGGGGCAGCTTCAGAATTGCACAGATCAGATTACAAAAATAATTTTTTGACTCTTTTTTCGTAAACAAATTGACACAAGTCCTAACTTAAATTTAAATTTGGGTTCAAAGTTAGTCTATCAAGTGTCGAAAATTTAATTAAAACCCTAAGAGAAAAAATTAAAAACCTGGCCCTCCAACAGAATGCATAGATTGCGCCCCAATATTTATTGTAGAGCCCGGACCGGCACTTCCAAACAAATTTTGATAATTTGATAAAGGCTGTTGAGATACCGATCCTGGGCCATTCGAACCGAAATTTAAAACTCCACTGTGCATAGGTGTTTGTCCACCACTTAAAAGATTTAATAAAGATTGAGGATTTGCTGGTGAAGTGCCGAATTGATCCATATTTAATTATTACTTATAGTACATATAATCTAAAATCACTAAAAAATAAATTACTAAAATTATCGAGTTAGGTAAATAAATTTTAAAAAAGTTGAGGGAATCGGTGTTACGACAATTGCGGATACGCAAGTGCGGATGCGACAATTGCGGATTAAAAATTTTTTAAAAATTTTAAAAATGATTGAAATGATATTCCGTTTTTTTTGTCTCGGCTGTCAGCTCCAGACTTCTGACGGTTACCGAATCATTTTTAGACAGATGTGGCACTGAAAACTCTAAAAAATCTTAAACTTTTTAAAAATTTTATATCCGCAATCGTCGCATCCGCACGTGCGTATCCGCAATTGTCGTACCGCCAGGGAATCCTAAATTCGTCCCAACGAACCCAACTCTATGATTCGTCCCAATGGACAAACCGAAGATTCGTCCTCCTTAAATTCGTCCCATTGAGTAAAACCCCAGGTTTCGTCCCATTGCACAAAAACTCATGATTCGTCCCAATTAAAAATTGTCCCAACTCAAAACTTCCAATAGACCAAAAATAAAAAATACTCAGGAGCCATAGGCGAACTGACCATAGCGACCGATCAAGAATCTCCTTAGAGATCGATCACTCTCGTTGCTGTTTGTTCCTTTGTTCCGGTTAGACACGATTCCGTGCGCACGATTCCGTGCACATGTTTCCGTGCACACGATTCCGTGCACACGATTCCGTGCAGGCACGTTTCCGTGCGGGCACGATTCCGTGCACACGTTTCCGTGTCCGTTATAAAAAACACGTTTCCGTGCCCAATTATTTAAATATTTTTTAAAATTTTTATAAAATTTTAAATATTTTTTAAGTATTTTAATCCCCCTTGTAATCAACTTATCAACTTTGCTTCAGTATTTTTCTTTTCAATTCAAAAAATTTACGCGGAAAAAAGTTTTTGCCGCTGCGGAGGAAGCCGGGCATGTCGAGCGGAACGACGGCCGCCGCTTCGCTACGGTCGCCGCGAGCGAAGCGAGCACGACCGCAGCGAAGCACGGCCATCGTGTAGCGAAGACCATGCCCGGCCTACCCTCCGTAGCAGCACAAAAACAGTTTTTCCAGCGAAGATTCTGTTGGTCATAGGTTAGAAGCAGGGTTCTTCTAATTTTTTTAAAATAAAAAAAAATTTTTTTGAGATTTTTTCCTCCAAATCCACCAATATCCCCTTGTTGATGTCTCGATGTCATGCACAAGTCCCTTGATATTCACTGTACCCCTCAAAACCTTTTCTTATGGTTTATTATATTAAAAAGAAGCTGGCACGGAAACGTGCCTATTATAACGGACACGGAAACGTGTGCACGGAATCGTGTGCACGGAAACGTGCCTGCACGGAATCGTGTGCACGGAAACGTGCCTGCACGGAATCGTGTGCACGGAAACGTGTGCACGGAATCGTGTGCACGGAATCATACCCCACCGCCTTTGTTCGAACAATTCCTCCCCTACATATGTTAAAACATCTCCCCGGCATTAGAATACTTAATTATGAAATTAAACAAGTTTGGCAACCTAAAACCGCCTTTTTTGAGTTCTTGACGTGTGTGCCAAAAGTCTTCAATTATGACAAGTAAAATTAAATTTAAATAAACCCTGATACCAAAAAAGAATTTGCACATTTCTGTTTGTTCGACGTATAAGGGGGTTCACTTAAAGCGGTAAACTCAGTGAAAAAATAAAGAGAAAACAGAAAATATAAAGAAAAGTAGAAAAGAAAACCTCAAAGTCAAATCCTAAAATTAGTGGTACGAATTTAAGGATTTTATACTGTAGAACGAATTTAGGGAGAACGAATAATGGGTCTTTGTCCAGTGTCCAATGAACTTTCAATTAACATTTTCTCGATCCGAGCCGTGGATTAGTGCTATTTGGTAGCAAATTTAAAGGGCTTTCGAATGAAAATTCAAAACAATCCATAAGGGTTCGAAAAAAATTTTGAAGCTGAAAACCCGTCTTACGTTGACTTTCAGGGTATCGAGATCTCGACAATAAAATGAGATATGGTGCTAATTCTTTTTCAAGTTTTTATAATATCGATAGCCATATTTACTGTATTTTTTGTAGAATTTTACAGAGTAGAAATTAAAATTTTATTGGGGTAATACTTTCTTTACACACGCGTCCCTTGAGCTTTTAAGCGTCACATGAGATTATAAGCGTCCCATGAGCTTTATGCGTCACGCTGATAATTCTGAGAATCTACCTTAAAGGGCATTTTAAAGTACCTACTTTTTGCAGCACTGTATACTCTCATGGGACGCTTAACCTTCTTATGGGACACATAAAAGATCCTGGGACGCATGCCCTAATGCATGTCATAAGAGAGTTAAAATTTTTACCCCGACATATCCACTCTTATTAAAAACTCCACCCCTTAATATTTTTTATTTATAAAATAAATTTTTCTTCATTTATTCATTAACAATTTTTAAAATTAAAAAAATGCTAAAGAATTTTATAAAAATAAATTTATTATTATTTATTTTTATTATAACAAAAAATGATGGAATGGACCCTGAAAAGGATACTATCGAGTATTTTTTGAGGAGAAGTGGAGCTTTTGGCACAACAAATAGTTTGATACAGGAGGTAATTTATTTTATTTGTTGTGTATTACTTATCGTGTTTTCATCTTGAATACTACAGGGTGACCATAAAACTTTATGACACATTATTTATGCCATAATTTTATTCAAATTTAAAATATTGAGATATAAAGAATTAACCAAGGAATAAATATAGTCGGGAATTTTTGAAGTACCAACCCTTTACGAGGATACACAGTTGAAGGCATGAGGAGAAATTTAATGCAAAAATATATGAGTTATGAGCAGGGGATAAATTCTGCTGAGAAATCCAGTCCCTACGCTAGAAGTGGCTTCTGACTCAAGACTCCCTAGATAGTAGATTTTTTCCAAAGAAATAATACTCACTTTTTAGGAGATACAAAACAATCCTAATGTCGAAATCAACTCATCAACCCCAATTCAAGCAAATCCTTTCCATCCCTTCTATAACCAAACCATTCAACCCCCTCAATTTAATCCAAATTTCCATCAACAAAATATGTTTTCTTTATCCTCTACAAATCAATTCCCTTATCCCCCACATTTCCAATATTCTAGTGGATATTACCCAAACAATCAACATTTTGTTCCAAACCATCCCTCCAACTATTTCGGTGTTTCCTCGCATTCTGGCTCAGTTCAAAACTTTCAAGTTAATCAAGGCTTTCCTTCTGTTTATAATACAAATTTACCTCCAACCCAACAAGCATCATCGTCTTCTTTTAAAAATATTATTGAAGGGACTACTAGTATGTTAAAAATTTAAATTTTTAATATTTATATTTTAACAAAAGATGAAAATGATGATGAAATAATGAAAGAATTATGCAAACATATTCAAAATATAGATGTTAATCGTAATTGTTTTTTTATCTAAAAATTTTTTAGTGAAAGTTTTGTGACTCCGACACTTTTACATTTTCTCGAAGATTAATAACTAATTTTTAGCTGAAGAAATAAATAATTTTAAACTGCAGGCGGTTGAGCCGCCGTTGTTTATTTTTAATAAAATTTAATTATTTTAAGAATCTGGAAAAAGACGTGACCAACAAAGATTCAGAGAACAAGAAAAAGAAGATATAAATTCAATTAAAAATGCTTGTAACAACAATACCTTAATCGAATTGCCAACAAATTTTGGTTTGTCTTTTAATTTTTATTCAATATTTTGTTTAATATTTTTAGGTGATTATTGGTATTTTTTGAAGAATAGAATATACAAAAATTTTAAATATCAATCTCGTTATAATGGCTCTCAAAATTACGCATATTACAGATGCAAAGATTGTGGAGGAGCATTGAGTTATAAAGATGGATTTGAATTTAAAGAAAATCAAAAACATTCTTGTGTTGAAATTGGTAATTAATTAGGGGGTTGTTTTGAGTGTGTTTCCTTCTAAATTCTATTAATTTTTGAAATTTCTTGTCTTTAAATTAATTAAAATTCTCTTATAAGAATTTTTAATATTTAGCACCCAAATTTTGATTTTCAGAGAAATCATAGATTTATATAAGAGAGACACCTTTTTGTGTGATTTTAATTAAATAATATACTATTATTTTTAGAAGAATATGTTTCCCTCGTTGCAATTTGCATTAACTCAAAATTTAAAAATAAAAAATCTACTAGTTATTCAATTTTTATAAATAACGTTAATGGAAAGGAACAATTTATTGGAACTCAAGAGATTGGAGAAGAATGTAAGGAATACCCAATTCCTTTGGGATTGAATCATATTGAAATTAAAATTAAATGGATAAATGTTAATTTAGATTTAAATTCTAATGAAGATATACATAATGAGGTGAAATAAAAATTTTTAAATTAATTAGGTACTTTTAATCGTTAAATAAAGTATTAAAGAGTTAAATTAATTAAGGGATTTGTATGTTTCATTTTTTATTTTAGAAGTTGTTCTATGTTAATGACTCTAATAATTATCTGAAAAATAATTATTTGAAATTGGATTTGGATGATATTAATGGAAATTATGAATGGGAATTGTTTAGTGAAGAAAAAGGAAATGAATTAAATCAAATAAATAAATTACCGTTCGGATTAGAACGTGAAAAAGAAATTTATAAAGAAAGTCATTTTATGGGATATTTTGGAAAGAAAAACTATCAGGCAAAGAAGGATAAAAAAGGGAAAAACAAAGATAAAGTATAAATACTTTATCGAAAGTTGAGTAGGTAATTCGTGATTTGGTTGGGGACATTGACTCTAAATGGATTTTATTAAGTTTTTTTTGGGAATTATTTATTTAAAATTTATTTTATATTTCCGGAAATTTAAGAGCCAATTTTTTAAAATTATTTTGAATTTTTATTTTAAATTTAAATTTGTATTTTATCTCGAAATTAAAATTTGTCTGGTAAAATATTTCCTTTATGTTTTTCTATTTTTTAACAACACTAAAACAGTGCACTTATCCTAAATGTTAGTAAAGTTTAATGGAGTGCTTAAAAATATTATTTAGGCAATCCAGGAGAATTGGGGTCCCTGCGAAATAATATCTCATTCGAAAGAGCTAGACGAGCAGAGTCGAATGACATCAAAATCATCGCAATTGATCAAGATCAGGCGAAGTTATGACACAAAAAACATAGCCCTACGTTGTTTGTTTTTTGTGGTATAACTTCGTCCGATCTTGTTAAATCGCGGTAATTTTGGTGTCATTCGACTCAGCTTTACAAGCTCTTTCGAATAAGCTATTATTTGCATATTCGAATTTTTCACCCCAAATCAGCTTGGTACCCCCTATGGGGTTTTGATATTCGAGGACCTATATTCGGGTTTGGCATTCGACTTTTTCAAAATCTGAGTTCAGATTCGTAATTAGCGTACTTTTTTACCCTAGAAAAATCCTTTTTCTTATTTTTAAGATTTTTCCCGCAGGGACCCCAATTCTCCTGGATTGCCATTATTTAGACCTATATCTTTTAATGGGAGATCACTTAAACATCCATTTTCTCATACAAGTTATGAATAATTGAAAAAGAGTCCAATCACCGAGTGGAAGCTTTAAAAAAATAATTTTTGGAGAATTTATTTTTTTGATTTAGGACAGAGTGTACACAAAAAAGCAAAATTATAGTTAAGTTTGTAAGTCAAATACTAAACAGCTTGGGGGAAACCAGTTATCCTACCACAGAATTAAAGGAAGGAAAGAATAGAAGGGGATAGAAAAACAATAATAAAAAGATCTCACATTCAAAACAATTCTTAATTCTTCCAAATTGCAAGAATCTAAAGCCAAACCATTTAAATTATGCTTAATTAATTTTTCACCATTAAATATTAAAATTTTAAAATTAAAATCTTCTAATTTACTTTAAAAATATTTAATCTTTTCATTTTTGTGTGTCATTCGATTCAGCTCGTTGAGCTCAGGGTAGATCAAGTCTAAAATTATAAAAAATCTTACAAAATGGTAAAAATAGGGCAAAAATATGGCAAATGAAAAAGGGCGAAAAGTGCCACAGTGATTTGCGTAGAATTATGTACATAAGTGTATATAAAAAATTTTAATTTTATAAAATTAAACTGTCTTTAAGCTCCCTCCTCTTAATTTTTTTCTTCATTTATTCATTAACAATTTAAAAAAATTTAAAAAGAAATGCTAAAGAATTTTATAAAAATAAATTTATTATTATTTATTTTTATTATAACAAAAAATGATGGAACGGACCCTGAAAAGGATACTATTGAGTATTTCTTGAGGGGAAGTGGAGCTTTTGGCACAACAAATAGTTTGATACAGGAGGTAATTTGTGTATGTATTACTTATCGTGTTTACGCCAGAAGTGGCTTCAGACCCAAGGCTCCCATAGATGGTAGTTTTTCAGATCTTGACCCCAGGATTAACGAAAATCTAGGAATTTTGACCGTTTTGCAAATAACTTCCCATATCATTAAAGAAGAAAGATATTGAAAACGCTTAACAAGCGGATTAGAAAGAGGAGATTTAGGGACTCAATATTTGTGATTTTGGCGATTAGGAGGTGACACTTGACTTGCAACCTGCTGCAGAGTCTCATTGCATCTCAGAGTCATAATTTTTTTCATTTATTTGATAAAACGTTGTCTTTTTTGAGATTGTTGTACAAATAGAAGAATATCCATAAACTGAACTAGTTCCCCTTAAAAATTCCCGAAGAAATAATAAATTTTCACACTTTTAGGAGAATCAAAGCAATTATAATGCCGAAATCAACTCAACCACCCCTATGCAAACAAATCATCCCCATCCCTACTTGTATAATCAAAATATTCAACCCCCTCAATTTAATCCAAATTTCCATCAACAAAATATGTTTTCATCGTCCTCTACAAATCAATTCCCCTATCAGCAAAATTATTTTAGTTGGCATTACCCAGACGATCTCCACCAAAACTATTTCGATAATTCCTCACATTCAAGCACATTTGAAAATTTTCCTGAAAACTTTCAAGTAAATCAGGGGTCAACAATTAATCTAACAACACATCAGGTATACCTACATATACAACTAAAACACTAGATTTGTAGTCAATAACTTTTCTTTCAAAAATTTCCAAAGAGAATTTCAACAATTTCACATTTTAAGGGAATACAAAACACTCGTAATGCCGAAATATTCAACTCAACCACTCCAATTCAGACAAATCCTCCCCATCCCATCTATAATCATACTATTCAACTCCCTCAATTTGATCCAAACTTTCATCATTACCAATCACAAAATATTTTTCCATCGTCCTCCTCTACAAATCAATTCCCCTATCCCCCTTACTATTCTGGCGGACATTACCCAAACAATCAACATTTTAGTATTCCAAACCATCCTAACAATATGATTAATTTCGGCGATTCCTCACATTCTGGCACAGTTCAAAACCTTCCAGAAAACTTTCAAGTTAATCAAGGCTTTCCTTCTGTTTATAATACAAATTTACTTCCAACCCAACAAGCATCATCGTCTTCTTTTAAAAATATTATTGAAGGGACTACAAGTATGTTATAAAATTTAAATTATATATTTTAATATTTATATTTTAACAAAAGATGAAAATGATGATGAAATAATGAAAGAATTATGCAAACATATTCAAAATATAGATGTTAATCGTAATTATTTTTTTTCTAAAAATTTTTAGTGAAAGTTTTGTGACTCCGACATTTTTAAATTTTCTATAAGATTAATAACTAATTTTTAGCTGAGAAATAAATGGGTGGTGGCTAACCCAAGGAATACAAATTCAAGGAACAGACAAGTCAAGAAAAGACAGGTTAAGGAACGACCAACTCAAGGAATATATTAAGAATCAGAATATTCTGATAAATCAGAATTTTTCAGAATTTTTTTAAATTCGGTTTTTTGAAGTATTCTAATTTGTTTTTAAATTCTTATTTTCTAAAAATATTCAGATTTTTCAAAAAATTTCGATTTCTAAAATATTCCTTGAGTTGGGCATTCCTTGAGTTGGTCGTTCCTTGAGTTAGCCCGACACGGAAATAAATAGCCAAAAATTTTGATTTTGTTTTTAATTATTTTAAGAATCTGGAAGAAGATGTGACCAACATAGATTCAGAGAACAAGAAAAAGAAGATATTAATTCAATTAAAGATGCGTGTAACAACAATACCTTAATCGAATTGCCAACAAATTTTGGTTTGTTTTTTAATTTTTATTCAATATTTTGTTTAATATTTTTAGGTGATTATTGGTATTTTATGAAGACTAAAATATACAAAAATTTTAAATATCACTCTTCTGGTGCATTGGGTAATACAAACGCTTATTACAGATGCAAAGAGTCTAACTGCGGAGGAAAATTAAGTTATGAAGAAGGATTTGAAATTAAAGAAAATCAAAAACATTCTTGTGTTGAAATTGGTAATTAATTAGGGGGTTGTTTTGAGAGTATTTCCTTCTAAAACCTTTTTATGTGATGCTCGGGAGAAGAAAAAATCCGGAAATCGGGAAACTGGAGTCGAGATCGGGATACCCGAACATCACTAACTTTTTTGTGTAAGAGATTTTTTAATTAAAAGAATATACCTACTATAATTTTTAGAAGAAAATATTTTTCTTGCTTCAATTTGCATTAACTCAAAATTTAAAAATCGAAAATCTACTAGTTATTCAATTTTTATAAATAACGGTAATGGAAATGAACAATTTATTGGAACTCAAGAGATTGGGGAAGAATGTAAGGAATACCCAATTCCTTTTGGATTGGAACAAATTGAAATTAAAATTAAATGGATAAATGTTAATTTAAATTTAGACGATTTTAATGATGAACTTGTTGAGGTAAAATAAATAAAAATAAATATTTTTTAAATTAATTAATTAGGCTCTTTTAATTGTTAAATGGGGGATTTTTATGTTTAATTTTTTCTATTTTAGAGATTATTCTATTTTAATGACACTAAATATTTGAAAAATAATTACCGTTTAATTTTGGATTTGGATAATATGAATGGAAATTATGAATGGAAATTGTTTAGTAAAAAAACAAATCAAATAAATAAATTTACGGATCTAGCAAAACGTGAAGTATTAATTTATAAGAACAGTCATTTTATGGGATATTTAGAAAAGAAAAATTATCAATCAAATAAAGATAAAAAAGGGAAAAACAAAAATAGATTATAAATATTTAACCGAAAGTTGAGTAGAAAATTTGTGATTTGGTTGAGGACATTGACTCTGAATGGATTTTTTAAAAGATTTTTTTGGGGATTTATTTATTTAAAATTTATTATTTTTTTTATTTATTATTTAAAATTTTTTTAGTTTTTTTTTGGGATTTTTTTTATTTATTATTAAGGCTCGAAAAAATATGGACGAAAAATCGAAAATATGGACAAAATTTGAAAAATATGTATGGAAAAAATCGAAAAATATGGATGAAAATATGGAAGAATGGCTATAAATATGGATGAAATATTTAAATAAATCTTTATTTTAGTTTTTTGAAAATTTTTTCTAAAATTTGAACATTTTCAATAAAATCCGAGGGCGTGTAAAATTTCGGGGCCTTAAACTCGGCCCTATGAAGCCAGATTTCGTTAATTTTAGTGTCATTTGACTCATCTCGACGAGCACTTTCGAATGAGCTATTATTTGCATGAATTTTTCAGTCCAAAATCAGGTTCTATGGTTTTTCAATATTTAGGGCTAAGGGTTAAAAATCTACGGCAAAAATTCTTCCATATTTAAATTTAGCTCGGCGAGACGAATGGTATATGGATGAAATATGGAAAAATATGGAAATGAAAGTCCTCATTTTTGAAAGCAACCAGCACGGAAAGTGTGTTTTTCGTGCGTTTCAGAACCTAAGCAATTCAGGGGAAAAAATATGGATTTCAATATAATTTCGAGCCTTATTTATTATTTGGATTATTATTTTTTGGGGATTTATTTATTTAAAATTTATTTTATATTTCCGGAAATTTAAGAGCCAATTTTTTAAAATTATTTTGAATTTTTATTTTAAATTTAAATATGTATTTTATTTCGAAATTAAAATTTGTCTGGTAAAATATTTCCTTTATGTTTTTCTATTTTTTAACAACACTAAAACAGTGCACTTATCCTAAATGTTAGTAAAGTTTAATGAAGGGTTTAAATTTATTATTTAAACCATCTTTTAATGGGGGATCACTTTATTATATACGTGTTCTTGCTGTGAAGAAATTATTAGATGGGAGATGGAATTGAACCATCATAGAATGAGCCCAGACCACAACCGACTGTGCCACCATCCAAAATTTAATGAAAATAACGCAATGTGCCCGCCCCTGTTCCAGTGTATGAAGGGGAATTGAATTTTTTGGCTGAATTCATAATGCAAGACTCCGAACAAAATTAGATGATTCAAGTTAATATTTCAAAGATTAAAAAAATTAAGCAAATTAATTTCTTAATTACTTTATCAAAACAAAATTTCTTTAAAAAATATAAAACTGACTAGATTTCAAAATTTATGAAAGTTATTAAAGTATTTCCGAATATTATTAAAAATTAAAGCATTCAAAAAAGTCCCTAAAAATGTATATCCACTCACCCTTTTTTCATTCCATAAGAGGTGCATTTGATGTTTTTAAAAGGCAATGTTCAGAACCAGCTACAGAAGCAACACTATTTGTATCTTCATCATTATCATCATCATTTTCTTCCTCTTCTCCACCTCCTCTTTCTCCTTCATTTGGTGATTTCTCTCTTTCTAATATAGATAAAGGTGTTGATTGAGCACCATCTTCTTCAATTATACTTCTTAAAGGTGTTGGTCTTTCACTTGGACTTTTACATTCTGTATTTTCTGTTGTTGTTGTTGTAGCAGAATTACTCCCTCCAAGGGTAGCAGTTAATGATTGAGTAATAAATGGTTTCCATTTTCTCATACAAGTTATGAATAATTGAAAAAGAGTCCAATCACCGAGTGGAAGCTTTAAAAAAATATTTTTTGAAAAATTAAATTTTCGATTTAGGACAGAGTGTATACATAAAAGCAAAATTATAGTTAAGTTTGCAATTCAGATAATGAAGGAGCTTGGGGGAAACCAATTATTCTACTCAAAAATTTGAGTAAGGAAAGAATAGAAGAGGATAGAAAAATAATAATAAAAAAATCTCACATTCAAAACAATTCTTAATTCCTCCAAATTGCAAGAATTTAAAGCCAAACCATTTAAATTGTGTTTAATTAATTTTTCACCAACATGCTGAACCTTATCCTTTATAAATATTAAAAATAAAAAATAATCTTCTCATTTACTTTGGAAATATTTAATCTTTTCATTAAAGCATCAATTTCCCCAACAGACATCCTCGCAAGAGGTTTTGAAATACTTGCCCACACCAACGGATCATCAAAAAGAAATTCAGCTTCAGACCCCAACAATTCTTTTAAAGGTCCAAAAGGGTCATGACTACTCCCTCCACCTCCCTTTTCTTGTTCTTCTGTTTCTTCTGCTAAATCAACTAAAGGCTCTCCTCCTCTCTGTTCTCTTATTAATCTTCTCATATAAGGATCTAAATTTGAAGTACATGGGGCAAATGATCTGGCATGTCCAACAGTTAACTTGAAAAAAATTTTTTATAGAAAAAACTTTTTTTAAACTTGATTTTGTTTTCCAGCACATAATTTTCTAAAAACTGATTCAAATTCAGAGCTATTTCTATCCAAATCTTCCATCCCTTCTCGAATAGAAATTCTACTTTTCAATTGACAGTAAAGTTCGTAAAGGAGAAGAGAATCATCCTAAAAAAATTATTTTTAATTTTTTAATTAACAAATTATAATTAAAAACCTGTAAACTACAAGCAACATCAATTAACCAACACATTCTCCTAAAAAATAAAATAATCTTAAAATTTACTAGGTAAGGTTGGGAGAAGTCCTGGAAAGTTATTAATTGTATGTACAAAATTAAAAATTATGAAACACTGCAAATCTCGACCGGATATTCCCTTTCTAAAACGTAAATTTTTAATGGAGTAATCATTAAAAATATTCTTTATTTACTTTAACATTCTCGAATTATTTCTAAAGTATAGAAAATAAAATAACAACAAACCACGGCCACTGTTCAATTAAAGAGACCCAAGCATATACTTGCCACCAATTAAATTCTACTTCAAAAACTCTAAGTAATCTTCCAGTCAAAGCTATACTGTTAACTATTCGACGTCTTTAAAAAAGAAAATTTGTTAAAATTATTTTTAAAAAATTTACAAAATTCTTGGATTTATATTTGCAAATAAATCAAAAGAAGGGGAAAAATGGCTAATTTCGTTAACATTTGTTGAGATTCCTCCAACGCCTGCAGAATCTGTTCGATCTGTTGCTCGAAGTGACATTTTCGAACCAAGAAAAGTATCAGAACGAATTCTATCTTTTAATGGGAGAGCACTTAAATTATTTACATCTAAAGCCATTTTCTTTGCATTTTGTTGATTTCTCATTCTTCTAAGTGCAACAATGTGATCGAGGAAAAATGGCCTAAGAAAAATAAAAATATATAGACACACCTTGAATTCGAGTACCCAAAATTATTTTAGGTAGATGTAAAACTTGATTGACTACTGAGCTTATTTGATAATGGAAATGTTACTAGTCGAGAAAAAAGTTGGACCGGATTTTGGAATAGGCTGTGGAAAATTTCTCGGGTCAAGGTTCGGTTTGAAAAAAGCCGGTTTCGTGAAGCCCATGAAATCCCTACCTGATACCCTCTTCAATTTAAAACTCTTTTAATAATATTTTTTCAGCCCCAAGTATGTTTATATTTATTTAAATTCTCTTATTTATTATACATTGTAACAATATTCTTTAAATAATCCCGTCCAGTTATTTCATTTTCAGAACCAGAAGAACGCAAATTTTGTTGAATTGTAGAAATTACTATATTTCTATCTAAAGCAAGTAAAACAACAAATGGAGCATTTTGACGAGAACAAAAAAATAAATTGAATGCCTAAAAAAATAATGAATATTTTTTGAATAAAAATTGGAATATACATCCAATAATTGAACCATTTTATTTTGTTCACAACTATCCAAACCATCTACCATTATTACTAGTCTTGTTTGACTATTTATAAAAGCGTCAAGAGTTGTTACCTTTAAAAAAATAATTTTAAATAAAATAATATAAATTATACCAAAGAAACAAGTAAATCAACTTCTTTTTGCAATTTTTGTAACATTCGTTCGAATGGTTGAAGGTGAATTCTGTTTATTATACGAGCAATTCTGTGCTTTGGCTAGAAAATTATTATTGACGGACGTCTTTTTAGAAAGAAAAGGGATTAAATGGGAGTGGGAACTACTGGTTCAGATCCTGCTCGATCGTTTGTGTTCTATGTCCATTTCCCATTTCACAATCCAAATTTTCCAAAATTCCGGTCTCTGACTAGACCCACAATCAAAAACCATAAATTGTATTTCATTCCCAGAATAAAACAAAAAACTAACCAAATTAATAATTAATCTAATACTCAAAACATAAAGTAAAACAGTTCCAGAAATAACACTAAAAGCAATAAAAACAGAAGCAGCCAAATGTTGATTTTGAATAAATAAAAGAGAGGATATTGCCAAAGAAAGAGGAAACATTAAAATAATTAATAAAACAGGAATTCCACAAATACTTTGAAGTTTAGAACTATTTTCCGCATTTTGATATTGTTTAAAACTTGTAAATAAACGAACAGCAAGTGTTCCATAATGCTCTTTAAAAATAATTTTAAAAAATTTGTAAATCAAAAAAAACCTTCAGCAGCTACAAATAATGATTGAACAATATTAGCCAATGCTTGTTCTCCACCAATAAAAGAAAGTCGATGATTGTCAGCAAAAAGAAAACTGACTGGAGATATTAACCTTTTTTTAATTAATTTAATTATTTAAAAAATTTGAAAGGAAAACTTTTTTTCATGAATTTCTTTTTCTGTTCCACGTGTTGGAGCATTCAAAGTCAGAACAGAAAGCATTAATTTAAAACGAGCAAAAGTTCGCGCTAATAAACGTGCAGCAGAAATTGAACCGTTCCAAAGACGGACCTGAAAAACGATTTTTGAATAAAAAATTTATATAAAATATTTTTAAAACAATATAAATTTTGAAAAAAAATTTAACAATAGAAACAAATTTTTAAAAATAAAAATTTTTTAATTAAATTAAGGTAGTTCATGACCAGTTAATCTTCGCCTGCGGCGGCTTAAATGTCCTCAAACTAGTAGAAATTCACAAATCGAGCTGCCACAGACGTAAATTAACCGAGCGTGAACACAACTCGTTTTAAATCATTCCATTAAAAAAAATAATTTTAACAAAAAAAAAACCTCGCTTCCATAATAAATAAAACTATAAGCACATAAAAATAATAAAAACATTCCCAATCCAACACCAAGAGAAAAAAATAATTCATTCCCTTCTTGTACAATAGAAAATAATGCTGCACTCAATAAAGTAATTAATGCAGAAATTAAAAGAACAATTAAAATTAGGCTCCAACTCCAATATAATTCAATTCCATCTAGCCAAGTTCGAGAAAAAGACTTCATTGAATTTCTAATTCGAGATAATAATATTGATTTTCCAGATCCCCATTTTGCATAAAGACCAATTGTTAAAGGTAAAGAAAGATTTGGTTCACAAACAACATCAGCAATTACCTGAAAAATTGTTTGAAAAAAATATTTTTTTTTAAATAACATCTCCATATGAATCAAATCCTAAGAGACTTTTCAAATCAACTTCTGTTCCAAATGGACCAAATATTGTTGGCAATATTGGCTGGGGTGATTCTTGGTCTAAAAAAGGTATATTCAAATTAAATCTAAACTATTTTAATTATCATTGATATCAAAAAAATTCGTTTAAAAATTAAATACCAAGAGAAACGGGGACACGACCAAGTAGGCGCAAAGCCATAACTAGCTTAAAAATTTCTGGACCGTAACAATTTTAGTACCAATCTTTTTAGATCGATGAGAGGAATCGTTTGATACTAAATTTGAAAAGCTTCAAAAATCTTGAAGCAAGTTATGGCTTTGCGCCTACTTGGCCGAACGCCTACTTGGGCTGTAACCGAGAATAGGAAATATAAAAACTTTTCTCAAACAAACCTATTGAATAAGGTGTTTCACCTAATTTATTAGGTCGATAAAGCAGTTTTGAATCTGACGGGTTAACCAGCAAAATTTGAGTAAGACGGCGAGAACGAGCTCTAAGTGCCAAATGAAGAGCTTAAAACAAAAATAAAAATTAAAGAAAAAATAAAAAAAACCATTATCTCCAGCATTATCTGTTGTACTTAATTTTGCTCCCATACTAACTAATAATTGAGAAACTTGAACATCACGATTTTTAATCTTATTAGAAAATTTAAAAAAAATAAATTAATTTTATTAAAAATTACAGCTCTAAGTAAAGCAGTATCACCATCTCGATTTTTTAATTCCAAATTGGGCTTCTTTTCAAGTAAAGCCAAAACAATATCTAAAAAATGCATTAATTTTTGGTTATTTTAATAAAAAAATAAACTAAAATAAAATGAATGCCAAAAATTAGGGATAAAAACATAAATGACTGGAAATGAATTTAAAAAGCTACAAACAACTTAATGGAGTAAATACCTAATCCCATAGAAAGAAAATATACCTGAATAATTTTTATCGATAGCCAAATGTAGAGGTGTTCTCCCCTCAGAATCTTTAGCATTAACATCAGCATGTCTTTCTAAAAGCATACGGACCTTGAAAATATTTAAAAACTAAAATAAATTAAATAAAAATTTACCAAATTTATATTTCCAGAACGAACAGCGTTAGCCAAAATTGAATTACCAAAACGATCAACTGTATTAACAAAAGCACCGGATTGAAGTAATGAAGCAGCTATTTCCGTGTAGCCTAAAATAAAAATGTAAAAATAAAACAAAAAATGAATAAACATGCAGGAAAGCCATAAAAAGTAAATAGAATCGAAAGGTAATATTGAAGAGTATGGGCCCCATTTTTTCCTCCCTATTTTTCCCCCTATATTTTTACAAAATGGTCAGACTTTTTCCTTCCTTCCATCTAATTTGCCTTTCTAATTTTTGCCTTGAAACAAAGAAAAAGAATTATTTTTTGGTATTTAACAAGTAGGAGTTTTGGGAAGACTCATTTTCTCTATTAAAAAGGGAAATAAAATATCAAAAATAATCCTTTCTTTGTTTCAAGGCAAAATTATAAAGGCAAGTTGAATGGAAGGAAGGAAAAAGTCTGAACATTTTGTAAAAATATAGGGGGAAAAATGGGGAGGAAAAAATGGGGCCCATACTCTTCAATATTACCAATCGAAAAAATAAAAAAAAATTTAAAATTCTATTAGAATCAAAGTTCTTTGGATAAATAAATTTAGAAAATTCAAAACCTTCTCTAGCTGCAATACCAAGTGCAGAAAGTCCATTATAATCAACAATATTCACATTAGGTTCACGTGCCAATAATGCCTCAACAACCGGAATATAATTTCCCCGTGTAGCAAGCATTAAAGCACTCGAAGCTACAAAAATAATTTTTAAAAAATAAAAAGAGAAAAGAAAACCTTGCATTCCAACAGCATCCAATTCAGCCCCAGAATTTAAAAGATATTGAACAATTTGAAGATGCCCTTTTCTTGCTGCCCAAATTAAAGCTGTACTTCCAAATTTGTCACTAGTGTTTACTTGGGCTCCAGCTTCTAATAATTTTGGAACTAATTCAACAAATCCTCTTCCTTTAAATTTTTATTAATTAAAAAAGACTTTTCCTTAACCTGAAGCAATAATTAAAGGTGTAAGTCCATCCTCTTCTCCGACAATATTTACATGAGCTTTAAATTCAATAAGTACGTCAACAACTTCGGGTCGATTTTTATAACAGGCCCACATTAATGAAGTCCAACCCATCTATTAATTAAATTTTAATAAGGAAATTTAAAGGGAAGGACAGAAAAGAGGACCGATCGAGTTCAAGTAATTATTCGACCCAGAATTTAACTTTAAAAAATATTGGAGCAGAATCTATAAAAAGGGCAAAGTCCCAAATTTAATTTGTACAGATTTAAACAGTTAAAACTGACAGAAACAATAATAGAAGATTCAGAATTATTTTCCTGAAGGTTAAATTTTATAAAATTAATTTTTTATAGGTAAGCTACATTAAATATAAAAATAAATCCACTAATTTTTCCGTAAAAATAACACAAAAAAAATAATTTTAAAAAATAAAAAATTACCAAATCTGGATTTTCAATAGAAGCCCCAGCATTCAACAAAGTTCTAACAATATCAGCAAATCCATGATGTGAAGCATTTAACAAAGCTGTCCATCCATCATAATCAGTTTCTTCAACATCAATATCCCCAACAAGTCTTTCAACAATTTCGTGATGTCCAAGACGTGCTGCTGCATTCAACAAAGTTTCCCCAGCAGAATTTTTCATAGCAGAAACATGAACTTGTGTATTGTTGAAAAATGGAAATTTTCCTTTAAAAAATAAATGTAAAAGAAAAAATTAATTTAAACTAACCATCTTCAACTAATTGAAAATATTCATAAACATTTGAGGGAATATTTGAAGAAGACGATTCTTCATTTGAAAAGAAATGTAAATCTCCGTGATCCCGATGGATAGATCTTTGTTCCATTTTTTCGTAACTAAAAATTACAAAAAAAAATTAACAAAAAATTAAAAATTTTTATGTAAAAAGATAAAAGAGTAGAGAGAAAAAAAGAAAATTTTAATAAAAACATTTCGCCAAAATTTATACAAATTTCCGTTTTTTTTGAAAAAGTTATTTCACTTTTTGTTGAAGTATTCGTAAAATCATTTAATCTCGAAGTTTTACTTTAAGTGTTTATTTTATTGTTTTCATATACTTGAATACTCGTGACCGAATGAGATTATGTCTCTACGGGTTTACACCCAGACAACCAAAATTTCAATTCCACTTTACAAGCACCAACCTAAGTTCGCATTATTTACAACGGAGATTACCGTATTTCCGAAAATAAAACCCCACCCTGAAACAGAGCCCCACCTTGGAGGATAGTTGAAAAATTAAGTTTTATTCTAAGTTTTATTTTCGAAAGAATATCCTTGTTCCTTTTCCATGTTTTATTTTTACTTCTATTTTTTTAAATCTTTTAATTAAATTAAATTGTTGAAACAAAACAAAAAATAGGCAAATCTCCAAAATTCCTCATATTTTTTATACTTTTCATACTTTTAGCGGCGCTTCTCCCCGTCTTTTTCAAATCTCAAAAGAATTACCGCCACGCGGTTTTTTTCCTTTTGAACAGCCGCCTTTTATTTGTGTGTGTGGGCTTTCCAAAACACCTTAAAGTAAAAGCCGCTCACTTGATTTGCAGCCGTTTTTTGGATGAAAACAATGAGACAATAATTTTATTTATTACTTTAAAGGGGCGCGTCTTTATCTTTATTTTTTTTCTATGAGGGAGTTAGTGCAGATTTTTGAAGTTAAACTCTCTGACAAATAATTCTGAGAGAGTGAATTTCGGCGCCAGATTTCTTTTTTGCCTTTTCTTTTTTTCCTAATTCCCTAATTCTTTTATAAAATTTCACGTTTTCGGAAAGTTTATTTTGCAAAAGGTTGAAGTACTAAAAATTAAGATAATCATTATTTTTTGAGTTTCGGGCCTCAAATTTAAGAATGTCTTTAAAATTTTTAGGAAATAGTTAGAGTAGTTAAGCCTCTAAACGGAAAGAATCCTCTAAAAGTTAGCGAACTTTTATATTTTCAAGGTTCTAATAAAATATCTCAAGTCGTGTTTGCGCCACAAATTTCTATTTAATTTTTTAAAATTTGAAGCAATCATTTAAAGCCTTAATAATTTTTGCCTAAAAATTCTAAAAAACTTTTTTTAACAAAACTGCCAAATGATGTGTGTATATTTATTTATTTATTTCTCTCTCTCCTCCTCCTACTCCGGAAGTCTTTTCTGTCCTTGTTCTTTTTTTTTGTTCTTTTTTCCTTACTTTTCTTCCTCTTCTTCAGCTGCCCCGCGTGATTTATTTGCCGTCGGGGCTTCTTTTGATCTTCTTGGCGCTAAGCTAAAATTTATTTTCTTCCTCATTTCAAAACTCTGCGGCCAACTCGTTGGCAATTGTGAATATATACTTAGGGAAGAAGATAAACAGTTAGTAGTTGATTTAGCCTCCTCGAATTTTCAAAAAAATTTAATAATAATTCCCTCAGTTATTTGTATTTTCAATTTCAATTTATTTTTATTTATTTATATATACTTATAATTTATTTATTATTTTTCAACTCAGTTTATTAATTTTTATTAATTTCATGAACATTAAATACTTCTCTTTTATTTTTAACGATTACACACCTTCCAAAATATTTCTAAATAAATTTAAAATTAATTTAAATTAATAAAGATTTAAATTAATCAGTTAATTTCCTCCAATTATCGTCTTCATTTACTAACTTTTTAAATTAAAAAAATATTTAAATTTATTTTTATTCAAAATTTATTTTTCCTTTATTTTCCTCCTCCAACAACCCCCATTCCTTCTCTCCTTCCCAGTCTTTTCTTTCCTTTCATTCCGCTTGATTGGATTTGGTTTGTTTCTTTTGAGATCATACGCACGAGCAACAAGCTAGGGAAAAAGGATAATAATAATTTTTTTATTTTACAGAAAGAAAATTTTGTAAGTTTTAAATTTTTTGTTTGGAATTTTGACTAAATTAAATATTTTTCATTAATTCTTAGAAGTTTTTATTTGAAATTTTGGTTGTTAACATCGAAAATTAAATTTTAATTTTTTATAATTAACCGTAAATTTGGATAATTTTCAATTTCTATTTTTAAAAAATTTTTTGTCTTTCAGAGTTGCAATTTTAATTTTGATTACTTGTTAAAATAATTTTTTGATCAAAATTATTTTTCGATTTATAAATTAATTATTTGATAGAAAAATATTTCCTTTTTTTTAATTATTTAAATTTTTGTCAATTAAATTTTTATAAAATATTTCAGTAATTTAAAGTGAAAAGATTTATTTATTATTGTCCCTCTCCTCTCTCTTTTTCTAATTTACAGTAAATTATTTTTTGTAAATTTATTTTTAGTCTTTTTCTAAAATTTTAATTAAAAAATAATTATTATTATTTTTTAATTGGATTTTTTTTATTTCTCGTGAATTACTGTGTTTGTTTGGCTGTAGTTATTTAATTGACACAATCTTTTTTTTTTATTTTATTAGATTTATTTTTAAAGTTTTAATATTAAATTAAAAAAAAAACTTTTTCTTTTTCACGCGCACACCGCTCTTGAAAATTTTATTAAAAAAATTGGCCGATGGAATTGGGATAAAATGTCCAAAATTTTGTTTGATTTTTTGGAGGTTTCTTTAATCTTCTAACAAAGCAAGCTTTATTTAAATAAACTTAAAAATACCTATTACCGTAAATGCTCTAATATAAGCCCACCCGAGGAGGCCTATCGAAAAATATAAGCCCAGTCTCTAATCTCTATTCCCTCCAAACTATTTTCTATTCCCGCCCACTCACTTTTGAAATATATAAGCACAGGGCTTATATCAGAGCATTTACGGTAAGTTTCTCATTAACGTTAATTTAATTTAACGACTTTAAAAATTCAGAAAAAAACTCAAATTTAGGAAATTCGGTTTAGAATTTTAAATTAATTTTAGACTTTAAAAAGTCAAACCTTTTTTTTTCTTATAATTTTTTATTTTTATATTCCCTTCAAACTCTACTTTTTTTTTACCAAACCTTTATTTTCTTATTTTCCCCATCACCTTGAATATATGTATTATATACAGCTGGCACGCCAATCACCCGGCCCATTAAATTTTATTAGGGCTCCGCTGCCTCTCAGTTCTTCTTTTCCTCCTTCCTTTTTTTCTCCGTTGCCGCGCGTAACCTCAACCACAAACAGAAAGACTCGTTCAAATTAGCATGGCATAATTTTTCTGAGGAGAAGAAAAATGCAAAAATAAAAAGGAGGGAAGGGGGGGAATTGAGGAAGAAAAAAGGAGGGGGGAGGGGGGACGGTATATCTAAATAAAAAGTTAGTTTTGTGTTTGCCCTTTTCTAGTAATTTGTAAAAAAATCGCGGTCAAATTAAGCAGCTGGCTAATGAAAAAAATAAAAGGGAACTTTTTGGAGAGGAGTGGTAGGGAGAACTTATATGATTATCAAAATAATGAAATTTTGTAAAAATATTTTTAACATCTTTATCTCTAATCTCTCTAAAAAATTTTTGAATTTTTGGTTTTTAATTAAAAAGTTATGTGTGAAAGTACCAGAATTTATTTAAAAAATTGTCAAAATCTTGTAGTTATTATTGACTATAATTTATTAAAAAATAATACAAAAAATGTGAAATTTATAGAGATATTGGTTGACATTTTAAGGGATATCTATACAAAATTTCATAATTTTAGTAGGTTATTTTTAAATAATTTTATAAAATTCTTCCGCGTTCTCCTCCCCCCTATTCTCCACTCATTTTCTCATTAAAATCCTTTTCTTTTTTTTCTCTTTTTAATGCCAATTTCTACCAATTTTTGACTTTTTTTTTATTTTTATTTACCTACTACCCCTCCTTCCAGTAATAAAATTCGCATAAAATCGGCCAACGGCAGGCCACAAAATTTCAGACATCAAAAGAACATCATTTTCAACAATTGGGTGAAAACGAGTCGAGAATATTTTTTAACGATTTTTAGAGGAAATAAAAAAATCCTTTTCACTCACTTTTCTCGTTTTCATCTGTGGGTGGTCTTCCAACTATTTTTTTATTTTATTTTTTTTTCTACGATCTGCATGAAGGACTGCGCCTTCTTCCCTTAGCGGTAGCTCTTTGTTTAGTGAATTTAGTGAATCAGCCCTCCTTACCCCCTTCCCCCCCCCCTTACCCCCCCCCCGTTCTTTTACTCATTTTTTTCTCGTTTTTTGTTCTCCTCTCCACACAATTCCACACATTTTCCCTAAAACATAAGGGAACCAATGTGAGTGGACAAAATTATTAGAAAAAAACAGAAAATGGGCGAGGTTGGGGAGAAGGGGAGGGACTTAGCTGTTTGGGCGCTGAGAAGGTTGGGAGTAGGGTCTGAGAATCTTCGGAGATGTGCAAATGAGGTTATGAAGCTGTAAAAAGTTCTTTGAAATTATCCATAGTCTTGTTTAGTGAATCAGATTTTTAGCTATCGTATATTAGCTATTAAACTTTTCTAAAATTTCAGTTTAGCTATTTATAAGTTATAATCAGTCAAATTGCCTTTAAAATTTTCGTTTATTTCCGATTATTTGACCAGAATCAAGGAAATATCCCAACAAAAATTCTGAAATTTATGGAGAAGTTTTAAAAAACTCTGAGAGGGTATTTTCTGGTTTTTTCAAAAAAATCGGTTCTTATCTTTTCGAGATTTTCCAGATAACGCCAAAATTTTCCGCGTCCAATCGTCACTAAATGAAAGGGACGAATAAAAGGAGAATGAAAAAAGGAGAGAAGGTTTACGGTGGGAAAGGAAGCATTGGAGGGTGACGGCAATTTCCCTAAAATATATTTTTCTTTTTCTTTTCTTTCTTGGGTATAATAATATGTACATTGTCAGCCATTCACAAACACACAAATAAATTTTTTTAATTTTAGAAGCCAACAAATTTTTTAAAAAATTTTCAAATTTTTTAAATGCCAAGTTCCTGTTCTCCCCCACAACCCCCAATCCCCGGCAGTCTCTTCTTTTTAGAAAATCCCAACAACAATAACAACAATAATTTAACAATTCCATCAAGTTCAGAGACATTAGATCCTTTACAAAATTTACAACAAATGCCCGGTCGTTTGGACGAAAGATGTGCGTGGTTACCTTCTTTTTATTTTTATTTGGGAAAAGGTAAAAAAAGAAAATAAAAAAAGCAATTCCAACGCTGATTTATGCCGACAATTGTCCTCTAATAATTTCTGTCAAAACCAATCCAAAACCCCCATTTGGTCGGAGAGGTGATGAATAAAAAATAGATGGAATGCCAATTTCTTCTTTTTGGTTAGGGAGATATTTATTGGAATTTTTATTCGAAAAATATTCAAAAAATCTTTTAAAACGCTCTCAAACCATTTTTATTTTCACCTCAACTAAATTTAAGAATTTTTTAAGAAGAAAATAAGTTACCGTTTATCTAAAAATTGTTTTCTCATTCAAGTAGCATCAAAGCCTTTTTTTATCAAAGCCTCTTTACTTTTTAACTTTATGTTTCTAGAGGGTCTGATTTATTTTTTGTGAAATTTTCGATAGTGATACGAATCTCGTGTGGAACCCATAATTGAAACTTGTGGGGGTCTCGGCATCCTTATAGCGTATATTGGAATTTCCAACTTAGGGAAGATAGAAAGGGTGAAAGGAATTGGGGAAAATATTTTAAAGTTTTCCTTCTTTCATTCAAAATTCTTATTTATTTGTAGCCAATACCCACCCCCTTCAATATAATTATGGTAATTATGCAGCATCATTAAATACAGCATTAAGTCATTATTACTCTTATACAGCAGCAGCTATTAGCAGTAATGGACATAATCATCATTTAGTTTCTACAAGCGGATTTGGTAAATTAATTAATTGGAAATTAGAAAATACTTTAACGGGTTAATTTGATTTTGTGTGTGATCTGACAAGTTGGATTTTTAAATATAGGAAGGGTTAGAGTTATTTTAAAAAAGAGGGGGAATTAAAGAAGTCTAACGAGAGGGATAAAAGGATAAGAAGAGAAAAATCTAAATTTAATGGAATCACAGGGATTAGGATTGCCAGCCCTGTCTTTCCGAATGACTCGACCGAGCTGGTCCGACTCGAAAACGGCAACCTTTAGTTTAAATTTGTGTGAGTTGTTATAAAGCGAGATGTAATTTATTCTTTAATTGGATTTATAAAATTATTTCAAAATAGGATTAAGTAATCCTTTCGGAGAACTATTAAGATATTCTAGGGTCCTAGACATGATTGTCTTCTGTCTTTGCCAACTTCAGTTAGCTCTAATTATTATTAATTTTTATCTTTCATTTTCTTCATTCCCTCAATGTCCTTGACTAAGAAAAGCCACAAAACAAAAATCGGTCCACAAAAAGTCAATTTTTGTACAATCCCTTGGGAAGAAAATGCTTTTCTCTTTTCTTTAAATTATTCATCTTTTCGACGCATCTTTTTCCTTTCTTCATTTCTTTACCTCTAGAAAAAGAGAAGGGGGGAATTGTTGTTTAAGTTACTTTATTTGTTGGCCATGTTTTGGCCGAATAAAAAAAGAAAGAAAAAAGATTACGATAACCACAACAACAAATGTGTTTTTAAAGAATTAATTAAAGAATTGGAAATTTGTTGAAAAAAATAAAGTTGGAGGGTTATGGTAAATTAAAAAGAAAAACAAAAATTAAAAGTTTTTTTAAATTCTGTTAATAAAAATTGAGTTCCTCGTCTTCAAGAATATCGTAAAATTATTTTAAGTGACTTAAGCAACACAAGTAATTTATTAGTTTCTAAATAATTATACTTCAGTTACTACTAGAAAATAAGTTCAGTTCTTGAGTTCTGTTAAACGAAGCCCTCTTTTGTTCTAAAATTATCTTACCCAATTTACTAATAAACTTGTTTTATTTCACATAATCTTGCCTATCTATTTATTTTGCTTAAACACGAAGACAAAACTCAAAGAATTAAAAAATAAATCGAGATTGTTTGGAATTGGAAAACGAATTTTATCCGGAAAGGCCCCAGAAATCAATTCCTATTAAAACAAACTCTAACTTAAAATATTAGGGGCGGGAAAAGATTTTACTTTAAGAGATTGGAAATAACTGGATCAACTAGACTTTGCCAATAATTGAACAATTTATTCCAAAATTTAATCTCTAATAATAAAATAGAAATTGGCAAAGAATAATTTAAGAGAGCTTTTTTTAAAAATTAATTAAAAATATTTTTAATTTTTTAAAGACCCCAACAACAAAAAAGCTGGTGGAAGGCAAACATATAATCCAGAACAAGTAAACTTAAAAATAAATTTTAAAAAGGGAGGTTTTTTGTTTTTTAAAGAAGAGAACTTTGGAAGAAGAATTTCGAGCCAATAAATATGTTTCTAAACTTCAAAGAACCCAACTTGTTGAAAAAACTGGGCTTAGCGACAAACAAATTAAAATTTGGTTTCAAAATAGAAGAATGAAGGTAATTAAATTTAGTAAAAAATAAATTTATGGAATGGCGATTTTCAAACAAAAAAATAAAATAGATAAGAAAATAATAAGACAATGGACATTTTCAAAAACCGTTCATTCCAATAATTGAACAATTTATTCCTAAGTTGATAAAGTCTAAAACTACAGTTTAGACTTTTTGATTGAAGGTTTACTTTTATCGGAGAGTTTTTGATTTTGTATCTATTCCTCTGAACCTTTTCCCCCTTTTGAATAATTTTTAAATTCATCTCAGCTTTTCTCATATTAATTAAACATTCCCTAATCACTTAGCCAATCCCAACAAAATTGTAACTATTAGGAGGGTTTAATATTGAAATTACTGTTTTATAGTAATTCTACTCCGAATTCTAACAAATTCCATTCTCCCAGTTATTTTGTGACTGAGAGACTACGAATATTCAATAATATTTTTTAAATTTATTTAGAGGAAAAAACAAGAGCAAGGAATTATGTGTGGTGAATTAACTCAAGAATCATCACCTCACGAAGGCGATTCTAGTAGTGAAAATATTCATAGATTTGGAGCTATGACAGTTAAAAGTGAACCAGAAAATGGTGTTGGAAGTAGTGGAATGTTGGAAAGACAGGTAAAAAGTTTTTAATAAAAAATTTTGAATGCTCCCGTCTTCAGCCCCTAAGATCTTTCTCAAATGCTCCATTAGCTGTTTATATGTACCCTCAAAGTCTAATTGTTAAAGCCTAAAACCACAGTAATTAGTGGAATGATTGAAGGTTTACCATTAATCGGGTAGTCCCATTCCAATCTTTTTTGTTTCTGGGATTATTGCTTAAACTTGTGAATATTTTTATTGGAGTTTCTTCCCTATGGACTTCTTAATTAAATTAGTAGAGAATTTACGAAAATATTTTTACCTATATCGAATTTTCATTAAGAATCTCAATTAAAAATTAGCGAAACTGAAAAGGTATTTAGCTAGACAAAAATTGAGTATCAGAAACAGGTTCTACATAGATACCAAATATTCGTTGAAAAAATCACATATTGGGCTAAGGATCTGGTTAACTGGAAAGAAATTAATATTTTTAGGTAAAAATGTATAAGAAGGGCTTTATTACAAAATCTTCGTAATTTTTACATTTTTCAATAGGATCTAAGTTGTGAACAAATACCCGATGAGATTTTAAACAATATTCACCGAAATGGTTATCACCACCAACAAGAACAACAACAATTACAACAGCACTATCCCCCAA
The DNA here is from genome assembly GCA_963681835.1 of Meloidogyne enterolobii. Lineage (NCBI taxonomy): Eukaryota > Metazoa > Nematoda > Chromadorea > Rhabditida > Meloidogynidae > Meloidogyne > Meloidogyne enterolobii. The sequence continues at coordinate 1,037,833 of CAVMJV010000018.1, forward strand.
ATAATTGGCAACAAACATTTCTTCTTCAACAACAAAATAATCAACAACAACAACAATTACTTTCTTCCTCTTTACCAACATATTCTTCTTCAACTTCCCCATCAGCCACTTCTACTAATTTTGATATTTCTTCCTCTTCAATTGTGCCATCAACATATATTCCTCAACAACAATTTTGTCAACAATACCCACAAGGAATGGTTAATCATTATCAAAATTGGTATTGGTCTGGGGCGGCAGCAGCCGCAGCAGCTGGACAGGGATGGATGCAGATGCAGCAAAATCATGGAGGAAATGAAATTATGTGCAGAACAGGACTATCAAAAACAGAAGATTCAAATCGTGATTAATTGATATTAAATTGAATTTGGTAAAGCAAGTACTTGAGATTTTTTAAGGGAGGTAGGGTTGTTGGTTCGGAACTGAACCGAAGAACCGAGGATTTTCGGTTATGTTCTTTGTTTCGAGTTATCAAGAATTTTCCAAAGAACCGACAACCCTAGTGTGAGGTACTACTTCCCAATAAGAATTCTCTCATTTTCTAGCTCAAGTACTTGCTCAAATTAATTCCTTTATAGTATATCCCCATCAGGGGCAGGCGCAGAAAATTTTTTTGAGAATTTTGGAAGACCAGAAGCCAGATTTCTTTCAATTTTGTCCTCAGATTGTGTATATTCTTTGCATTAATTTCGTCAAAAAAAGCAATGCGCCCGCCCCTGGCCCTCATCATTACTCATATCTTGTAAGAATGGTTCGAGAAGTAGAAAAATAAATCAAATTTTGCATATCATATTAAAAGTAAATTTATCTTATAAATATAGTGTATTATTTGCTATTTAAATAGCCCTACTTAATTAGCCATTTAATTAACTACTTTAAAAATTTTTGAGGAAATATTTATAAGCAAAATATAGAAAAGAGGGAATGCAACAAAAAAGACAATTAATTTTCTCATTCAATTTTCTTCATTTTTTTCGTTTAAACACCATCATCAGAGGATACAGACACTTTGTCAGCATCACATCCTTCTATACGTTTTTCTGCCTTTAAAAATCATTTTTTTATTAAAAATAAAAAAAATTAAATACCTCTCTAAGTTTGACCAAATTTAATTTGTGAATGCTTTTTTCAACAAGTAATTCAGCAATTTTCAATTTTAGTTGATCATAGCTTTTAAAAAATTTAATTAATTACATTAAATAATTGATAAATTGAGATCTTTTTTAATAAGACACTCCTCGGAAATTAGATTTGGCTGACGAGTATAGTGAAGTGAAGGAACGTCATATTAAAGTTTAAATTGTTTGGCTTCAGTGGTATATATTAGTGTTAGGCACAGTTCGGTACTACAGCGGTACTACCGATATTGGTACTGAACATTTGCCTAACACTAGTATAGATGTATCTAAAAGGAATGAGAGTTCGGAATTGTTTACAACCGATTTAGGTATATGACGGTTTTGGAGAAAGCCTTAATTTGAAAACACTTGATGTAGTTAAGTTTCGTCCGTTTTATATCCCCTTATTTAAAACAAAAATTTAAAAAAAACCTTTCTCGTTCCTGCTCTTTGCAAGATTTAATCAAATCAATATGCCCAGATTCAAGCACCTACAAAAATTAAAATTTTAATATTTAATTCAATAAATTTTGTTTTATACCAAAAACAAATTCTGTGGCAAATTTTCTATAATTTTAGTATTTACCCTTCTTCTCATTTACTCTCTACTACTCTAAAATAAAATTATTTTTCATTCCCTCACAAAAAACCTCTTTAACATTGAATGGTCCCATCACTGGTTTGCAGTTTTGAATGTTTTTTCCAATGCTTGTACTGCTCATTTCTTCAACAATTTCCAATTTTGGTTGTTGGAGTACAGCTTCCTCAGCTCTTAATTTTAAATATATTTGAGAAGGAAAATTTGAAACTTTAATAAAGTCAAAAAATTATTTTATGTTAATCGTAGTTAAGAGGAAAGGCCAAAAGATGAAAAAAAGACCGGGGACAGATAATTTTAACATCTTGGAAATATAAGTTTATGTCAGCATCAAGTACAACCTCCTCACTCAAGTCAACTACTACAAAACTCACATTAGATGTTTTTCTTTTTACATTAAAATATAAATAATATACCTTCTTTCCTCATCTGATAATTCCATGTCGGAAGATCCACCTTTCAACACAGCCTAAAATACTTGGAAACATAAAATCTTAAAATAAAAAAATGTAAAAATAACCGGTGGTTTGGGCCCATATTCTTCCGCTTCTAGTTTCATATCTTTAACAGATTCATTTGCAGGAATAGTCTTGGAAAGTAAACGTTTTCTAAGTCTTTCTTCCTCTTCTTTATTTTCGGATGTAAAACTGGACGCTTGCGTTGAACGTGAAGTAACAGAAGATTCCGAACGTTGACTAGACGAGCGAGAAGATCGGGAATGTTTCTTTTCATTTCGCTTGCCTCGGGAAACCATTTCCAATGTGTCACGCGATGTAGAGCGGGAACGTGTAGAAGAACGCCGTCTTTTACGGGATCTATTCTTCTTAATTTTTAAGAGAAATTTTAGTAAAAAATATACAAAGAAAATCAAAATTCCCAATAGGTTAACAATAAAAATCAAAAGCCTTTAAAATTCTCATAACTATAGTAATAAAAACAGGGAAAAACACATAAATAAACAATTAAAAAACCTTTTTATTTCGGCGAGATGATTCTTTTGTTTTATTCTTTTTTCGTTCCTTTCCAGCTTTAACTTCTTTCTTTGATTTCTTTACTTCAATTTTAGGTGAAAGTGGTTTTTTAATAGATTTTAATTGAGCTTCAATAAATTTTTTCCTTTTCAATTGTTTTGGATCCATAGACGCTTCTCCATTTTTTCCAACATCTGCTGAAAATTCCATTGGCTGTTGAATATCTTCTGCTGCAGGCAAGTCAACATCCTCAGGTCGAACTCTACGAGTCATTTGAAGCATTTGCATATCTGCAGCAAAAAATACACTTTGCTGTTCCAAATTTACAGGATGAAACATCTTAAAAAAATAAAATACTGATTACAAGGAAAAAAATTTAATTAAAATCAACAACAAAAATAAGGACAATAAAAGACAAAATTCGAAAAAATATATTTGTAATAAAGTTGTGAAAAATACTAGCGTTGCAGACCCCTTACACACAATTAAAAAGTCAAAAAAGGATGAGGCAAAAATTAAAAATAAAACAAGAATTTGTAAATAAAAACTAATGGAACCAAAAACTGTTTATTTAACGAGAAAAGCAAACCGAATTAGTAATTGAATGATTAGCAGAAGAACGAGGAACATTCTGAACGGCCATATGTAATTGTTGTTGTTTGTAAAAAGTACGCGCCTGATCTCTATAAAATTTTTTCCATTGTTTCCACTCCGCTGCAGAAACAGGAGTTACACCATCAGAAGCAATATGAATTAAAGGATTTCCGTCACGATCTTGGGGTATCACAAAATTTCCATAAGCGTCTTTTGGGACAACAGGTAAGCCTAAAATAAAGAAAATAAAATGAAATAAGTAAATAAATGTAAAAACCTTCCAAAGTAAGTGCAGGTATAGGGCAATTGTTCTCATTAAGAGGAAAAATAAAATTTCCTGAAACATCTTTTGGGAATAACGGCTGTCCTATAAAATTTTGTTTTAATCTTTTAAATTTAAAAAAATATACCATTTTTATCATTTGGTACAATCGGTTTATTATGTGCATTCCGAGGGAAAATTGGTTCATCAGTATCGTCTAAATTTAAATTAAACTAATAAAACTTTCAAGCTTTACATACCAACTGGGAAGGCCGATTCGCCTTTTGTATAGTCGTATGGAAATATTGGCCTAGCTTTTTCGTCAACAGGAAAGAAAGGTAATCTTTTTTCATCTTTTGGCAGAATGAACAATCCACGCTCGTTCTTCGGAAAAATCTAATGAAATTATTTAAAAAATTTAGTTATTTGTGGATTATAAAGAGCTCTTCACGAAAATCTAATATTTTTGAATAAATCCCAAATAACCAAAAAATAGATAACCTAGTGACCTGTAATCTTTCGTGGAAGAGATTAAACGTACAGGAATGCTAAATCGATAAAGAGCTTCTAAAAATTCTTCTAGCTTATAGTATATTCAGATATTAACAAAACTTACAGGACGACCATTATGATCAAATTTTATGCCAAATCGCTCAACATTTCGTAACCTTGGGTCTCCCTTATCCTCTTTTGGTTTAGGCGTAGCTGATGATTTGTTAGCATCATTCATAGGTATAAAGGTGCCGTTATTTTCATCAAACAAAAACCAATGACCAGTAGAATCCAAACAGCATTGCTTTCCAGTCTCCGTGTTTTTGTAGTAACGATACCCTTCATGGTCACAAACAAACTCGAGACCTTGCAGGTCACCAACACCAGTAACTTCTTTCACAGCGGATACATCCTAAAACTTGATTTTATAAAACTGAATAGAACAGGGCAAAACCGCAATCTAACGAACTGATAACGCAAATATTGTGAAACAATTGTATTTTAAAGAATTATTAAGTTTTGGATTCCATTTTTGCAGGACAAACAGTTTTCCCTTTCATATTTATGTACTTTTTTTGAATTGTTAAAGATACTTTAATTTTAAAGAAACCTCTTGTACTGGTGGAGAAACCATTCTTAAGAAGCAATAAAGAAACCGAAGTTGACCTTGTCTGCAACAAGAACAAAATTATAGATAATTATAGCAATCTGAAAATCTTAAAATTATAACAAAAAGTAATACAAACTTATTAAAAGATCATAAAAATCTTGTGACACAAATTCAAGAATGGAAAGAGCTAATCCTTTTTAGTCAGACGAAAACAAACAAATCAACATTCTACATTTTGATTTAATTGATAAATAAATAATTCAAAATATAGAATAATGAAACGCGGAAAATTAAAGTGGAAAATGTTAATTTGAGAAAATTCAAAATGTCATTATAACGAAACGTCATTACAAGCAAAATGCTAAAAATCGCAGTATTTCGCTTCTGTATAAAATTACGATACTATAAAAGACTAACCTTCTTTAATTTCCAGCAATTTGCTAATCTCATTCATACTTTTTGTTGCCTTTTCACTATTCTGATGGAGGAGGCTTCTAATATCCATAACAACTATAAGGATCCTAGGGGAGTTGGTGTAACGGTTAGTTCTCCTTCAAAATCTTCGTTAAAAGTAATTTTTTTGTTTCAGCTACGTGTCAAAGACAAAAAACTTCATACAAGAGATGGCAACTTTTCTTTTGTTTACCGGGCAAATATTTCTCAAATCTTCGAGGACGGTTCTGAACAACAGCCTTCTCAATTGGTCGCTCTAAAACAGACAATTGTTCCAAGAGTTAGGGATTTTCGGGAACTACACATACTTCGTTGCTTGTCTGTTCGTCATCCTCATCCAAATATTGTAAAACTAATGTACTATCGACGACGCAAGTACTCGTCAGATGTAAGAAATGAAAAGTGCTGGGTATACTTCTTAAATGGAACTGGAATTTGTTTTCGTAACTGTGGGTTAAAAGCCCCCTCAAATTTGAGGGAGCTCAATTTAAAGACCCAAATAAATACCCAGCACTTTAGATAAATAAAAATCAACTTTTTGATAAATCTTTGACTAATTTCAGCAAGCTTATAGTTTAGTCTTCGAATTTGTACCTGCAACATTAGCTCAGCTTAGAACAGAATATCATAAAAATAAAAATGTGCTCGACATAAAGCTTTGTATATGGCAGTTATTCGCGGGATTGGATCATCTTAGGAAGGTAAATACGATAAAAATCTTCAAAATTTTCCATCTAATTTTCAGTTGCACATCATCCATCGGGATATTAAGCCAGCCAACTTGTTAGTCAATTCAACAACTGGACGACTTACAATTGCCGATTTTGGCTCAGCTATCTATTTGGCTCCTTATACCGATCGATTCCAAGGAACATATGCAGTTACACGCTTCTACCGTCCTCCAGAATTTATTTTGGGAGCTGCACGCTACAACTGTATGTCAGGTGGGTGTTTAAATTGTGGATGAATAAAAAGTTTTCCGCGTTTTTTAATTTAGATATTTGGTCGGGCGGTTGCATCTTTGCTGAACTCTATTTGGGGGAAGCACTATTCCAAGGCAATGACGCATTTTGGCAATTGCAGCTCATCTACACTAAACTTGGCACCCCTTCGATTGATGACTTGAAAGATATGCACGTTCGTGAATGCGATTTTATACCTGCTGTTGTATCTCAGGCAGTTTACCCGTTTCGAGAGCTATTTTTGGTGAGTCTCTTTAAAAGAAAATAATTTTATTAACTAATCCCTCCACATTTTCAGATATTTGAAAAGCTTAAATATCCTGCAGACAAAAATCCAGCATCATTAATTGTGAAAATACTTGATTTAAATCCAAAAAAGCGTCTGAATGGCCGTCGTTTGTTGTTCGACGAATTCTTTGATGAACTTTTCCAACCAGGCAAGAAACGTAAAGGCGGGGGACTTGTAACGGATGCTATTAGTTTGGAAGAACAAAAACTTGTTTTGTAAGTGATTTTAATAAATCTTTTAAAGTTTGAATAATTTTTTAATTTTAAGCGGCACAGAAGTATAGAAATAACAACAAGGAAGAATATAGTGTTTGTATGATAATTATAATTATTTGGTCTCTAATAGGTTTTTTATTATCTTTCTTAAATTTTGTATATAAAGCCGGTGTATAAATTTAATAATATCTGACTGAGGATATAAATAATAACAAGATGGCTTGAGTAGGATTGTTGGTTCGGAATCGAATTGAGAATTTTTTGGTTCCGGATGTTCGAAGATTTTCCAAAGGCCGACAACCCTACTCTTGAATGTTTAAGGCAATCAAATAATATTCTTTATTCCCTATTAAAAACTGTAACAAAAAGTAGAGCTAATGTACATACACTAAATACAATAAGTAGAAGACGGTCCAAAACAAGAGCTACTTGTTCCCATTCTGTAAATAAATTTATGTTTAAACTACAGAAAAATTAGATGGTCCCTACAGACCTCACTAGGATCCACGACCACGGGGTCCTGGATATTACTTAAAGAGTAAACATTGGGAGAGGGATGCTTAAATGATTTGTTAGCAATAATTAATTTCCAAATAATATTTTTTGGTCACAGGTTGGACTGTATTTAATATCAGAATAAACCCTCTGAAAGACTCAATAACTTTAAAAACCTACCCAACTTTTCAGCATTTCTTCTATCTTTTTCAATTAAACGAAGTTCATTTCTAAATAAATTTAATTTAAAAAACATCCTTTCTTACCTTTCCATAATTTCTTGTAGCCTTCCAATTACTTTAATAAATTCATCTTCAAAAGAAATATTATTTTTACTTTCTTCATTTTCTTTTAAATTATTAGAAGAAATTGAAATTAATGAAAATCTTTCTTTATTATTATTTATTTTTTTAGAATTTTCTGAGAAAGAAACACGCTTTTTAATTGTAAAATTATTTTGTTTTTGTTGATTGTTAACAATTTGAGGAGAAGCTAATTCCCAAACTGGGGGCTCCGAAGTTAGTTGTTTTGGTATTTGTTGTTTGTTAAGATAAACTGAGAAAAGGAAGAGAAAAACATGTTTAGAGTTTAAATGTTTTTGTATTTGAAAAAGAATAAAGTATGTTTTGTTTGGAAACAAGTTTTAACAATTAATAAACTTGTTTTGTGTAGGCAAAAATGTTTAGATTTCTAATAAATAAATGTTTTGTTGTTTTTGAAAACAAATGTTTGGAAAATTTTTATGAAAAACATGTTTTAATTAGTGAAATAAATATGTTTTGGTTAAAACATTCAATGTTTTATGTAGCATTTTATATTGTTGGAAAGAGAAAAACATTGTTTGGGAAATGTTTTTCTTGTTTTAATTGATGTTTAATTTTAATCTAAAAACACACCTTTATTGTTTGACTGTTCACTTCTTCGTCTATCTTCATCCAAAACAATTTCTTCTTTAATTTCTTCATTTTTTTGTTTTTCAAAAAAATAATCAACATGTTCATTTATTGAATGATATTGTTTTTCTCCATTTAAAAATAAAAATCGTTGAATAAATGGGCAAAATAAAAGTTTTTGTAAAATTTTGGGAACTGGAGGGCCGTTATTGCCTACATGATGAATATTTAACTAGAAAAATAAAAGAAATTTTTTTTTGAAAATTCTTAAAAATTAATTACTGTGAGAACAGTGAAAGCAGTTTGCAGTGAAACAATAAAAATGGTCACGCCATAATAAATACCTTTTTAATTAAAAAAATGTTTTTTATAAAAACATTCTAAAAACGTTCATTAAATCTCAGAAAATTTAATTTGAACAATTAAACCTAGCTACATTTTCTAGGGACTGAATATGATAATGAAGGATAATGGTTGCCGTTTTCGAATCGGGCCGACGTTCTAGTCATTTTTTAGGCATCATTTTTATCGGGCCGGCCCGACTGAATCTTTTTCGGGCCAAAATTCGATGCCCGACTCGATCTTTCGTACCGGACCGGCAACCCTACTTAGGATGCTTCTCCCATTAATCAAGCAAATTTAAAAAATATATTTTAAATCGGTTTAATTTCGGACAGTTACTTTATAATTCTCATATGCCCCCTAATAATAACCAAAAAATAATCTTACATTCTTTTCTACCTCCATTTACTTCTCTCGAAAAGAGTTTTAATTTCAAAAAAAATTTATTTAAAAAATACCAATTAAAGGTAAAGCATCTGCTGTTGGAGGTAAATGTTCGGAGACTAACATTAAAAATACAGTTGTTGAAAGTAAAGAAGTAATTCCAAGAGTTACTTTTTCACCAGAATCTGAGGACATATAAAACCCCAATAATACTAACATAGATATCATAACACATGGAAGACAAAGAAAAATTATAAAGAAAAGAGGCTTTCTTTCCAAAAGTAGATGAACATCGATAAATGGATAACTAGAAAATAAGGGAATAATCTTGGATACCACCGGTGATCAACCGATTTTAAAAAATTTTAGGGGTTTAATTGAAGCTTTACTCAATTCTGAGTGTATATAATTTAGAATGCACGTTGGTAGGTACGGATTTTTGCATTTAGGGGGGGTGTTGACAGGATGAAATTTAGGTGTTGGGATTTCCCTCTGGGTTATGGTGTTTTATTTTAAAAAATCTAACGGTTCAGAGCAGCAAGAATAAATAACTGAATTTTTGACAGCTCTCACATGGCGCAAAGTCCATTCAGTAGAAATCTAAAAATAATTTTTATTTTCCATAAAAACTAAATAATTTCTAATATTTCCTAATTTTTCTGATATTTATTATTTTTAAATAAACTAGCCACCATATATTTTGATTGATCATCACTATCAGAATCAGACCAAATATCAATCTTTGTTCCATCATAAGCCTTAAAACCAGAATTATATAAGGTTAAAATCAAGAATTTACCCAGCTGGCAAATTTCATAAGGCAATTTTGAAAGTCAAAAGGGTAAAAACGAACATCCAAAGCTAAAAAATTTAAAATTTTGTTTTTTAAAATTATCTAGTATAGCCGAATGTCACTTTTAAGTACATACATACTTGAAAAATATAAAAGGGGATACCAAAATTGAGAGTCAAATTAGGAGGGGGGGGGGTAAACTAAATCAGAGAAAACACTAGTGTTGGTGTAACCACAAGTGAGATATAATATTTAAACTTTAAAATAATTAAAATAAAATTAAAAAAATTCCAATTAATTACCACAACTACTTTTGAAGATACCGGCCATTGAAAGACTCTAAAAAATAATTTCTATAAATTTTTTAAAAATAATTAATTACAATATTTCCATCATAAACAACCCCCGCTGTTGTCTAAAATAAAATTCGCGAAATTTAAAAATTTAATTTAAAAAACCATTTCATTTAAATATTGTTGAGCTGCATTATTGTAAAGAATAATATCGGGAATCCAAATTGACTTTAAAATTTATATTTAAAAAATAAATTAATTAATCCTTTAATTACTCCAACAGGAATATTCAATTTGTTAATACCCGCAAACTTTTTTGCGTCCCAAGCAAGTCTCCAATCATTCCAGCGGAGATGGACCCAAGCAAGTACTGTTAACAATTGGTTACGTTCATCCTAGTTAAATTAAAATTTAAGAGTAATTAATTGCTAAAGTTTACACTTTTTTGAGTTCCAAGCAAGTCTTGGGACCCTCTTTAAAAGGAAAACTCTCTCCTAATTAAATTTCTTTTTAGTTAAAGGAAATAAATGATTAGTGTTAATGAAATAAATCCTTAGTGGAGATTAGCTCTGTGTACTCTGTGATATTAGCTCTGCTCTGGATCCAGAGGCAATATCAAAAGATACTTTCCAGAGTTATTATTAATTTATATAAAATCTAAACAAACCACATCAACAACTTGCACTAAAGAAAAGGCAATTGAAGTATTTATTGGTTGATTTGGACTAACAATTGGACGAATTTCTTTAAAAAATTATTTTAGATTTTCAAAAAAATTCCAAAAACCTTTGTTATATTCAACAAGTAATTGACGATAGAGAATAGTTAAGTAATCATTGGCAGAAACTAAAAAGTATATACTAGTAGTTGGACCCAACTTTAGATAATTTATTAAGGCTAAAAATAACATAACTTATAACTAGGTGTATCTAGAGGGTATTGCTTAAACAATTTCTACATTCAGTAACCAACCAAATCAAAAAATACTTTAATTTTAAGGTATCTTATAGTATTCTGAACGTATAAATATTAGAGTTAGGATCGAGAAAAGATCTTGATCAGATTTGTTCGAAGATTCTGTTTAAATCTTGTTAATTTTCGAGACTGATTGGAAGAATAATCAAATAAAATTCTCAAAAAGTCTACTAATTTCTAAACTTACCAACAAAATAACAAACAAAATAAAAAACTAAATAAATAGTCAATAAAAACATTTAATAGTAAATTGTTGTTGTTTTCTCCATTTGGAAGGGGAAATTAAAAGGCACAAAAATAAAAAGCACTTACTTTATTTAAATTTTAAAGAACATTTAAACAACAAATTTACTTTCAAAGTAAAGTAAAAGGACAAGAGAGACAGTTAGAAATTTTGAGAAACTTTAAAGTTAGAGAGTCATCATTTTTGCATTTAAATGAAGTCAAGAGCACATCAAGCTAGGCATTTATTTACTGAGATTTTCTTAGCTGCCAATTGCCCAGTTTATGCCAACATGTAAATATGTAGAAATGAAAATTTATATCGATTTAATAAAAAATTATGTTAAGCATAATTAAGGAATTTTTAAGGGAAGATTAAATACAATTAGACCTCACTTTTACATAAACCCAAAAATAGAGATATTCAACAAGTAATTGACGATAGAGAATAGTTAAGTAATCATTAGCAGAAACTAAAAGCTACAACACAATTTGAGGTACCTATTCTTTATTTTGGTTGGAGGAGGAGGGGTTTTAATGCCAGTCTTTTTGTTAGTGTAAGTTATCCTGCATACAATTATCAACTCCTGTTCTTTTTTCTCTACATGTGTGAGCATATGATCGTCTACTTTTAATCAGAAGCTCGTAAAGGTTTCGAACATAATATGTAGATGTTTTTTAAGAAATTTTTTAAAAATTTTAAACTTAGGTGGAAAACAAAAATCTTTTTTGGACACAATTTCTGTTGTTCCAGACCTCCTTTTTTGCTACAAATAATTTAAATGTTTTGTATTAAATAAAAAAACTTTACGATATATCAACAATATTTTCAAAAAAAATTTTTCAAAAAATTATCCAAAAACTAATTCGATAAAATCAAAAAATCTACACAAAATTCAATGCCATTCTCTCCCCATAAAAAATAATTTTATTATTTATTTTTTGATATTTTCTTCATTTTCAAACCTTTTTGAGCTTCCCTTCATTTGCGCATTTTTATAGTCATAAATAACTAAGAAAAAAAAGATGGGCCCATCACAACATAAAAATATAAATAAAAAATATAAAGACATGGCCATCTGATATATATTCGGCAAAACCCATTAAAATATAATTTTTTTTGGTTATTTTCCGGCGGGCGACTAAAATATAACAAAAAATTTTTAGTATTATTTGATGAGTATTTTATTTTATTAGAAAAATTTTTTTTAATTTACTTTTCTCTAAAATCGAAGACTTTTGAATTTTAAAAATGATTAGAAAAACTTTTGGATTTTATAATAAAATAATGAAAAAAATGGTCTTCAACTCTTTGTTTCAACTTTTACCAAAAAATTTTCCCATTCTTTAATATTCTATTAAATTAAACTAGATCAGTCTACATATAAATCATAGCTTATATGTAGTTTATTTTAAATAGTTGGGAATACCTGGGTAATTAGCATAGATTGACAGATCTTAGGAAATCTTTGGATATCCGGATCCGAAAGTTTTTTGGATAACCCTGCTTTTTTCTGATCCAAATATCTGAATCCGCCAACCCTAATATCAATATTTAAAACCCTAACAAATTTACTGCATTTAAAGGGCAACTTGTTAACTTTAAGTCAATAAATCCTTTAATAACCGACTTAACAACAACTTTAATCAAAATAATTTTAATAATTTTTTATTAAATATTTCTTTCATTTCTTTAATTAAATATTGTCATTTTTCTATAAAATAAAGCGCAAAAATTCATCTTAAAATAAGAAAAAGTTTTTGTTGTTGATCGATCATTGATTCATTTTTATTTATTTTATTAGATACTAAAAACCAGAAGTTGAAGAATTTAAAGAAATATTACGGTAAAAAAGCTGAAAAGAACGGAAGGACGAAGAGAAGGGCATAAAGATGAATTTGGGGAAAGAGGGGAGGTTTTGGCGCTGGCAATGGTTGGCGCGGACTTTTATAACTTTATCAGATCAGAATCTAAAGGCTTCGAATTTTGTTGAAGCATTTTTGCGAGTCTGTTTAACCTACTCATAATTTAAAGTTGAAAATCTAAAATTTGACAGGCCTGATGAAATGATAAAACTGTCCATAGCATAAGGAAAAAAATTTAAAAATTATAGAGAAATAAACTGAAATTGGGGGAAGAAGGGACCAGTGCTGGGTACTGGGTATTTGTTGGCTCCGGCTCCGAGCTTTTAAAATCTTAGCTCCGGCTCCGGCTCAGGAGCTAGCTCCAGGAGCGATACCCAGCACTGGAGGGGACTAACTCTTTGCTTAATTTCTTCACAAAATTTCAATATTTTGGATGCCTATTTCGTTAAATTACAAGCTCACCACCCCTTATCATTGTCAGCGCCAAAACGCTATCAATCGGGGGTGGGGACACACGTTTATATGAGGGCAGACGGAAAATAGGAGAGAGAAGAATGTGAATATATGTAAAGGGTAAAAACAACAAAGAAAGCCGACAATTTATGGAGTTTTTTGGTTCTGTTAATTTATGGGCGCAGATAGAAGACGAAAAGGAGACTGACTTGGAGGAGTAGAGGATGACGAAGGTTTTTAAAAGAAAAATTGTTGTTAAAGTTTTTGTAGAAATAAATAAAGAAATAAATTTTATTTTAGAAAATTGGAGAGGCGGAACTTGGGGGGAAGGTTTTTAATTTTTGAAGGGAGAGAAGAGAGAGTGAGAGAAGAAATTTTGGGTTTATAATAAAAATAGGTATATTTTCTTTTAAAAGGCTTATTTTAAATTTTAAATTACCTATTTAATTTTATAATTAAATCGCCTTAATGGGACAGAGTAATTAAAATTGGTGTTGAGGGGAAGGGGGTGGATTCTGAATTCTTCTCTTAAAAATCTGTGGGGTTTTATTTTAAAAACAGAATGCCAAAAATAATTTATTTATTTAATTCCCTCCTCCCTTCTTTCAAAGTCTGACTGTATTTCAAATTCCTCAATATTTCTTCTTCTTTAACTCCACATTCTAAGCTGGAGGCCATCTCAAAAATTGCTTTTAAAACATTCCTTCGTTGGTTGAAAACAGTCAAACCCTTTTTTACTCAATCAAAAATATTCCTTTCATTTTTAAACATTTTACTGTATTTCTGATTTATTTAAAAGGAAAAAAGTAAAGTAATTATTGGCAACAGAATTTTTATATGACTTAATTAATTTCATTATTGTTCCAAAACCTCGACATCCCATACATGTCAATTTTCAACCCGAAATCTTCTCATCCATTTACTTACAAAGTTTTTTCCCTTTCAAGTAATTAATTCTGATCAAATTCTGAAACTAAAAATTGAACAGGGATTACTAGATTTAAAATTTATCTTCATTTGATTCTATTTAAAGGGGTTATTTTTGTTAACAGGTTGTATTTTACTTCCTGAAAAAGTTAGAGGGGGGGGGGGGGGTAATTTTATTTAAAATAATTTAATAAATTAATTTATTTTCTATATTATTTTTTACATCTGGCGATCATCTCCCCCTTCCTTTTTTATTTTTAATTCTATTTTCGACTGTAAACAAAGTTTGGGACTTGTATATATATAAATACTTGCAAGGTCACATTTACTAGAAAATCTAAATATTTTCTTATGTCTGGCCATAAATCTCCTTTCTTTCCTTCCTGAAGATTACCATAATTGAAAGGAAAGAGAATGAAATCTACACAGATTTTCTCATAATTATTTTCTATTAATCCTTTAAATACATTTATTTTACAATTTAAATTTAATTACAAAAAAACTTTTTTTAGTAATTGTACAGACAAGGGTTATTTGGTATTTTTGTAAGAGAGTCTATGAACATTCAAATATATCTTTCTCTTTTCGACGGTCCATAAGAGCTAATTAATTTACCAGATTTACTAGTATTTCTCTTACCATTTTTTTTATAAAAAATCCTTTTTTGAAGGTAGCACGTTCTCCCCCAATTTTCATCCTAAAATTGTTTGTTTTGCCGGTAATCTTTTCTTCAAAAAATAATTATAGGAGTATTTTTATTACTTTTAGAGAAACAACCAATTTTGTAAAATAAAAATAGCAAAATGTTGGTTAGTGTTTGGGGGGAAATTTTGTTAAAAATAGTTTCGAATTTTTAGAAATATTTTTTTTAATCAAGGATACCTATTTTTAATTTTAATTATTTCTATTTTCATAATTCTAATATGCACAAGATCTACAAAATACAAACAAGAAGTTCTGATTGCTATTTAGACATATCGGGATTGCGATGACAAGAATAACTTCTTGCGTACACTCTGTTAATTAATTATACGCACTCTATTTTTTAGGGTTTTCAAACTGAAGAATGTGGATTTTTAGTTTTTCGTATATGCACTTAAAAAGCCATCGATTGTCATGAAATTCTTAAATTTAAGAATTTCCTTCTCAGACTTAAGAACATTTTTACCAATAATTAATACACCCCCCTTCCCTCTAAAATGTTTATTTATCAATCGAAAAATCCACAAAAATTTATCTGAACCTATCTATCAATATCAATGGGAAATACAAAAGAAATGAAGTTATAACGGTTTCTCCATCTAGATATTAAAACTCAAAAATCAAAAAAATCAGGGTAAATGTCTTTAAAATATATTTTCGACCCCTTATAGACTGTTTTAAATTTTCATTTAGACTTTTCTGGAATTTTAAATTCGCTTTAAATTGATTTTAAAACTTAGAAGCTCGTTTCTTCAATAGGACAATCTCAAGACCCAGTGATCGTAAGACGTGAAACCAGTAGAAACCAATAACCCTTCCGGTTGGTTAAAAGTTCCCTCAAAACAGAGCAAGAAATACTGTAATAATATTAATAAAATCAAAAAAATTTCAATTTAAAAAATTAATTTTTCCTAATAAAAATTTAAATAAAAATATTTTTAATTTAATTTAAAAAATTAAAATTTTTTTTCTAAATTCTTCTCTCATTGGCTGCTTTTTTCCCTTTTCTTTTATTTAATCCCGCCCTTTTTTATCAATCAATTGTCTACTTTTAGTTTTTTCTTTCTCATTTTTCTCTATTCTTTTTTTATTTTCATTGTTGTCAGGATTTTTATTTTTTTATAAATATTTTTTTATTTATTCCAATAAGATTTTCGAAATTAAAAAAATTTTTAAAACAAAAATTCCGAACAAATTTTTTCTGAATTACCGATAATAAAGAAAATTTAAATTTTTAAGAATTTTCTTTAAAATTTTCATTTAAGTTGTTTAAAAATATTTGGATTTTACTTGTTATTTAGTTTAGGGGATTTCTTTCCTAATCCTGTCTCTTATCCGAATCTTTATATTTGGTACATAAATCCTGATCAAACCCCTCTTCTTTCTTCAAAAAATATTCTAGATTGATATTACCCCAAAAAAACCTCAAACTCTCTTTTGGCATATCCAAAGTCGTTCAATGCTTAATTTGATTAAGAGATGCCTGTTATGATACGTTTTTCGGGAGAAATTTTCCCTATGAGTTAACTTCATTAAATAAAAATATATTTTGTTAATTTCCATCAACAAAAATCTCAAATTTTTTAGCCAAAAATAAATATTTTATTAATTGATTGTTCAGATTAAATATTTAATTTTAATTACTAATTAATATTTCAGAACAATAATTATTTATTTCTCATTATTTTTATTTTCTTTTTACATTTTATATATTACTCGATTGTCCATAACCAGTTGATTAACGCCATTAATGTTTGGGAGACTTTTAAAAATACTTTCGAAAACTGTCGGAGTTTTTAAACTTTTAGTTAATTAATTAATTTTTGGCAAAATAAAAAAAAGATTTTCTGTTTGTATAATTGGTTCTGAATATATTTTTCATTAATTTAGAAAACTTTTCTATTAGTAGAGGGCCGGTCGAGTTTTTAAAAAATTCGAACAATCTTAACTGTTGTTTCTAAGTTAAATATTAAATAAATATTTGGTTATTTGATTAAAATTAACTTTTATTTACGTTTATGAATAAATTTGAACATAAAAATAATTGTAGTAGAAAATAGTAAGAAGGAAGAAAATAAAAAAACTTTCCTAATAATTCTTTTAACCAAAAGTTTATTAAAAATAAATTTTTCTTTAGAAGAATGTATCGAAATATAATAAATAATAATCAACAACAACAACAACAAGATTCATTACCAACAAATATTTATTGGCCAACAAATAATAATGATAACCAAAAAATAATTGAAGGAGGGGGAGGGAATAATGGAAATAATTTTTATCAACCACCAAACAATAATTGTTTATATTCTTCCTCTAATAACACAACAATTAATTCTTTACAACAACCCTCTCCCAATAATGAGTACATGAAAAGTGTTTTGGCTGCTGCACAATGGGCTGAAGCTAATCAAGCGGCGGCTGCGGCAGCTGGGTATATTTAATTTTGAGGAAAATTTGGGGTTAAATAAGTGAGGGAATGGGGAAAGTGGTTGTCCCTGTCCCTTCTAACATATTAGAAGTTATTGCTAGGCTTCACTATGTAAAGGTGCTCTACCGATTGAGATATCTAATATATGTATTATTCCAATTGCCAATTTAATTTAAATTTATTTTGTTGTAAATAACTCCAAACTTTTGATTATTTTTAAGAAAAATATTACTTTAACAAAAAAAACTTCTTTTCTCCCTTTCCTCTTCCAATATTAATTTATTTTAAAAAATAACAATTTCAAAATTTCCATATTTCACAAAAATTCTTCACACAATTCCCCCAAAAATTAATTAAAATTTCTTTTGTTTTAATTTCCCTCTCTTTTAATTTCAAGCTTTTATGGTTCCCAAACATCAATGGCCGCTGCAGCAGTTGTAGCAGCAGCATCAGTTTCAGCAATCCCTTCATGTTCTGCATCCTCCACAGTTTCCTCTTCTTCACATTTTTTGGATAATAATTCTT
Organism: Meloidogyne enterolobii; assembly: GCA_963681835.1. Lineage (NCBI taxonomy): Eukaryota > Metazoa > Nematoda > Chromadorea > Rhabditida > Meloidogynidae > Meloidogyne > Meloidogyne enterolobii. Next base: position 1,055,698 of record CAVMJV010000018.1, read on the forward strand.
CTCTTTTATTAAATAATTCTTCTTCCCCTCCTCCTTCAACAACTACAAAATCTTTAAATGTTCAAACATTTCCTTGGATGAAAATGAATGGTAAATTAACATATTAAAATAAAACGAAATAAATAAAAAGTAAATCGGGACTAATTTGAAGGCTTCAAAAACCGAACAGAAAACCCGAAGATTTTCCTTTCGTTTTTAGGTTCGGTTAACCGTAGAAGTTTTTTTCCTTACGGGAAACATCAACAAACATCAATTATCAAGGAAAATATATCATTTCGAGCCAGTCCAAAGAAATAAGGAAAAATATGATTCCGGCACTCCTTTAAGATAGAGTTGAAATTTCGAATTAAGCAACATACCTCCACCTCCCTCCCTCTCTCTCTATTTATTTGTCACCCTTTATTAAATATTCCAAATTATCCCTCTAATGGCTACAGTAATTTATTTTTTAAAATTTAATCTCATCAATTTTTATCCAATTCAATGTTGCATTGAATAATTAATTAATTTTTTATTTATTTTATTCCCCCCTCGGGCTAAAAAATTATTTATATCTTTATTTTTAAACGAGTTTTAAATTATTTTTTCAAAATTATTTAATAATTATTTCGAAAATATACATATTAAACTTTTAATTTATTAAAAATATTTTTCAAAAAATTTAAAAATAATTCTGGATTTCTTTGGTTTTTTTGGAAAAGCTAATTAATTAGTAAATTAAATTATAGACAGTCAAGTTAATATGAGAATGACATAAAAAGTGGCAGACTTATAGGGAGGTTCTCCAACTATGTATATCCATAAACTTTACCCTTAATCTTTAAACTTGCCATCTTATTTTCGTAAGATTACCTACTATTTTGACCGGTTAAAAATCCTTTTTTTTAAATTCCTAATTTAAAATCCCCCCACCTTTCTATTATTTTTTAATTTAATTTTCATAACTTTTAATAACCCTAAAACTCAAAATAAATTAAAAATAAATTCTTTTTTCTTTTTAAAAAAACCTTTAATTTAAATAGAAAGTTCTTTTCTATTAAAACTTTTTTGGGCTAAAAATCCAAATAATTAATTAATTTTCCTCAATTTTTTTAAACAAATAATCAAAAGATTTCAGGGCGAGACAGGAAAAACAAAAAAAACATTTTCTTTCTTTTCCTTTCATTATTTGGCCAAAAATTGTTTTTCTTTTTGGTGTGACAATTAAAATAAAATAATAAAAGATTTAAAGGAAAGTGAGAGGAAAGGCGGGCGGCATTTCTTTTTTGTTTTTTTCGCGCGAATGTTTTTGTTAAGCCTTTTAAGGTTGTAAAAAGTTGTAAATCAAAAATGTTATAAAAATCAGAAAATATAAAAAAAAGTGTGTGTTGTTGATAGGCAGCCGCCAAAGAAGTTAAAAATAAATTTACGATTTTATATTAATTAATTATAAGAGAAGAAGAAAATATTTACTGAAAACTTTGAAAAGTTTTTTATAAATAAAGAAAAGGAGTTTTATTCAAAATTTCTCATATTCTTAAAAAAATATTAGATTAGATTATATTAAAAAGAATTAATTTTATATAAACAAGTGAAATTAAATTTTCGAAATTAGGAGGAGAGTGCTAATTACAGAAGGATGATTGGAGATTGGATGGAAATTCCTACACGAATTCCAATCCCAACTGAGCTCGATCAATCATATTTTTCCTGGAATAGGGACCGTGAATATTTTTAAGAAAATTCAAATTATTTAAAAGTATCATCTACATGCACTCCAATCCTTTGTTTTCTATCTTTTCCCTAAATTTTTTTAACAATAATTAAATAAATTTTCAAAATTTATTTCCATATATTTTTTACTTAAATCTTTTTTAGCCCAATTTCCGTTAACTCTCGCCTTTTTCCTCATCTCTATTTTCTTTTCTTTTTTTGCCGCCGTGTCCTTTATATACACCGTCGGTAAAGATCAAAGAAAGACAGCCGGATGAATTATGGCCAAGTACGAATTGGGGGGATATAAATAAATATATTTATTTTCTTTTCTTCTTTTTTAATGGAATGTTTTAGATGTTGTTGTTGGAAATTTTTTTGAGGAAATAAAAAAAAGAAAATTTAAGAGAAAAAATAAAGGGAAAGGGACAACAATAATATTTTATTTTTTAATTGAGTAAGAAAGGAAATGGTAATTTTTATAAAAGTTTTGATTGGAAAACAAAACTTAAAATTTTAGGCAAATATTTAAATGAGAAAAACTTTTCTTTTATAAATTTTTAGGCCTTAGAGGGTGCAGTGACGGGAAACGTACAAGACAAACATATTCTCGTACACAAACTTTGGAACTTGAAAAAGAATTTCATTTTAACAAATATTTGACGAGAAAAAGACGACAAGAGATCTCAGAAGCTTTACAATTAACCGAAAGACAAGTTAATATAGAAATGAATTTTAACTATTTTAATCATTTAGGTCAAAATTTGGTTCCAAAACAGACGAATGAAACAAAAGGTTGGAATTTATAATTAGGTTTTATCAGGAGACCATAACCTTGAAAGAAAACTATCAACTAGACAAAAAAAACTCCAAGAAATTTATTCAAGAACAAACAATATTTACAAAACATCACAAAAGGGAAATTACATATAGATATACAATTATGAAGGGAGAATTGTCTTTCCTATATTATCACACATCTCGACGTCACATCATCTTCCATCAACCGCTTACATGTTGTACTCGATTGGAAGGTTCTTGCGGCGCACCATACCGTCACCCTGGAACCACTCGCGGCGGAATTGCTTGGCTGCTCCTTCCGGAGTGTTGGTCCATTCGACGGTGACACGGTCGTTGTTGGTCGCTTCTGCAGCCGGATCGAAGGCGTCGCAAGAGATGGCGATGTTGATGGCCTCCTTCGGGTCGAGAACACCATTGGGCGGGTCCATGTTCAGACGGCGAGGGTTGGTCGTCTTGAAGGCGAAGCCGATACGATGCCCACCAGAGTTGATGATCTGTAAAAGTGAAGAAAAATTATTAGATGATTAGATTAGAATAAAGGACAAAAGATTTTACCTTCATGTAGTAGGTGTGCTTGTCGTCGAACGGCGCGTTGAAGATGACCTTCACGGCAGGAAGAGTCGTGATATCGCCGGGTGGAACAGACGCCATTGTTGAGAACGGTTTGTTGTTGTAGCAGGAATTGAAGTTGAAGAGAACTGGTTGATACCGGCTGGCTTTCTATTGGCTCTTTTATACCTTTATGCTCGAGAGTAGAATTCTTGAGAGAGAAACTATAAAAACCTTTGTTATACGCCAGTTCCCCCAACCTGCTTTCTGTTCAACTACACAAACAACGACAACAAACCGTTCTCAACAATGGCTTCTGTTCCACCCGGCGACATCACAACGCTTCCTGCTGTGAAGGTCATCTTCAACGCGCCGTTCGACGACAAGCACACCTACTACATGAAGGTAAAATCTTTTGTCCTTTATTCTAATCTAATCATCTAATAATTTTTCTTCACTGTTACAGATCATCAACTCTGGTGGGCATCGTATCGGCTTCGCCTTCAAGACGACCAACCCTCGCCGTCTGAACATGGACCCGCCCAATGGTGTCCTCGACCCGAAGGAGGCCATCAACATCGCCATCTCTTGCGACGCCTTCGATCCGGCTGCGGAAGCGACCAACAACGACCGTGTCACCGTCGAATGGACCAACACCCCGGAAGGAGCAGCCAAGCAATTCCGCCGCGAGTGGTTCCAGGGTGACGGTATGGTTCGCCGCAAGAACCTTCCAATCGAGTACAACATGTAAGCGGTTGGTGGAAGATGATGACGCCGAGATGTGTGATAATATAGGAAAAACATTTCTCCCTTCATAATTGTAATTTCCCCCGGTTTTTTGTGTGATTCTTATTGTCCCTATTTTCTTGTGTGATTGTTTGTAAATATTGTTTGTTTGTAAATAAATTGGGTTTGAATGTGTTCTTGTTATTTTCCAAATTTGGCACAAGCTTTTCTCATCTTTGCTTTGTTGGAGTATGGTTGACTTAATTAAGTCTTTATTCCTTGTTTAATTCCCATCTTCGATTTAAAAATTATCCTACAATCTCAACCAGTTTAAAGACATTTTTTAAAAACAATGTTAATTGTTGAGTTTTCCTTTAGCCACTTTCGCTTACCAAACTTTTAAATTCACCTAGAAAGAAATAAAATGTACGGATTACGGCGCCACTGAAAGTGCTGGAGAAGACGAGGATCGAATAGAAAGAAATGTTCCAATGACGTTAATGATGGAAGATAAAAATAATTTAAACCTTTGCCATTTACGGAGCAATGGAATTGGACATTCGCTTTGAGAAAACCGTGAGACAATATTAAATATATTAAATGTACTTTCTCATGGATCTCACAAAATTTAAAAACAGATATAAAACTAAAGAGGTGTCATTTGTGTGTATTTTAAATTATGAAACGAAATTAATACAAAAATTAAAAAAATTTGTCGAAATGGTGACATCTCTTTTGTTTATTTATTTACTCGTTTAATTCTGTTAACATGAGTTCATAAACGAAAACATGAACCTCCCTCTATTAAAACTAGAGATCGGCTCGATACGATTTTTCATCGATAATTATCGATATTTTTCGATATTTTTTTTCGATATTATCGAAAAAATATCGACCGACAAAATTTTGACTTTTTCGATATTTTTCGGTATTCGATATTTTTTCGATATTTATCGAAAAATATCGACCGACAAAATTTAAAAATAGAAACAATCGACCGACCAAATTACAAAAAATCGAAAAAATATCGAACGTCATTTTTGACAAAAATTTGGATTTTTGGCGCCAAAAAGGATGCATTTTTGCTTCTTGCCCATCAGAAATTCAAAAAATTTTCGCCTGCGGCGCAAGAAAGGAGAAAGGTTTCTTCTATATTTACGATTTAGTTTGCCAAAGCGAGACGAGAGTGTGATAATATACAGTGATGTCAAAGTTCCAGTTCCAGAACTAGAACTACGGAACTAGTAAAGCCTGGAACTAGCTTGGAACTGGAACTACGAAACTAGTAAATGTCTGGAACTAGCTTTGGAGCTAGTTCTGGAACTAGTTCTTGGGGGTATATTTTTGACAAAATTTACTCGACGAAGTTTACGGGACGACCTTAGAAATTCTCAAAATTTCCGCCTGCGGCGCTCTAATTACCTCTGATTATATAACTTAAACCATGATTTATAACTTAAACCTCCTCAACAAATCCCTTGTAATCCCAGAGACACCACTAAACTCTCCGATATTTTTCGAATCCAACTTAATCCCAGTGAATCCCCCGATATCCCCCTTCATCCACTATTGATCCGAAAATGGAAATATTATATAACTAACAAAGAATTAAGTGGATAAAATGGATCTCGAGGGATAAAGACGACTTGGGAGAGATAGATATCAAAACGGATATTAAATCCAAGATTTTTTATCCTCTGATATATCTTATCCCCCGATATCCCTCTTAATACACAAATCCCTTGATATCCCTCCTTATCTCATAAATCCACAATATCACACTTACTACCTCTAAATCTCTCGATACACAATCAGCCCTTCAATATTCCCCTTAATTATTAAAATCCATTATTCCTGGTTTAAATCCACTTATATCCCACTTGATCCTTCGATATCAATTACAATTTCATTGATATTACATTTAATACTTCCATATCCACCTATATCCCATTTATCAATCTTAATCTCATTAAACTATTAGGTCTATTCTTTTATTCGTTGGTTATAGAAAAATTTTTGAAAAATCGAAAAATATCGAGACTTTTTTTTCGATATTTTTCGGTTTCGATATTTTTCGATATTTATCGAAAAAATATAGACCGAGAAAATTTTGATTTTTTCGATATTTTTCGATATTCGATATTTTTCGATATTTATCGAAAAATATCGACCGACCTCTTCGGCCGATCTCTAATTAAAACTAAGGGTAAACGGGAAGCACTTCACAAAATAGGTCGTTAAAAAAACTGCAAAACAAAAAGGTTAAATAAAATGATTTAAACGAGTACTTAATTTTTTGTAAATTTTAGATATTTATTGTTAACCAAAAAAGAATTTTATTTTTATAACAGCTTTGTTGAAATGTTGTTTTTTAATTTAGTTTGAGGAAACTCGGGATTTTTTTGAAAATTTAAAGGGGTTTTGTGAGTTAGGAAAATCTAAAAAATATTGAGACGGAAAATTACTGCGAAATTTAAAAAAAACAACATTAAAATAAAGTTTAAATTTTCTTCCCAACAAAATTCAATAAATCCAGTGCTAAAAAAGAGAGATTGATATAAAATTAAATAAAAATTAATCTCCTTCCAAAATTACTTATTTCCATATTAAATTCTGTCCAAAATTTTATTACGATAAAATATTCAAAAAAAAAAACAAATTTCAGATATAAGAAATTTTATTTTTATAAAATATATTTTAGTAATTTTTTGGCCACAAAGGCAGTTAGTATTTGAAATTATAATTTTTTTCATATCAAAAAACTGAATCTACTTTTAAATATTGTCAGAAAAATATTTTCTTTCCTTTTTAAAATAAAATTTTATTTTTGTTGGATTAGCTGAACATGATTGTTTTTCTATAAAATTCTCTTAATTAGTCGATTCAGTTTAATTTTAGAAAATTTTTTTTAAATAAATTGGCCAATATTGAGAGAGATATAAAAAATATATTTTCTTTAAATTTTTCAAAAAAAATTCTAAGTAGGACCTAACAAGAGTTCATGTGCACATTCTTGTTCCATAAAAGTACTAAGCCGTTCAAGTAATTCATCAGTCACAACTTCACAAGCAATAGCACCATTACCGAATGGATCAAATGGCATTGTTTGGAAACTGCCGGTATCTGGAGTAAAATTACGAACTTCTTTCCATAAATTTTTTGTTCGATCAAGTCCCGCTGCTGCCATATGAGCTAAAAAAATTTTTTATTTAAAATTAAATTTAGAAGTACTACATGGGCAAATCAACACAATTTAGGAAAAAATCGACAAACGATAATTATTAAAATTATTGTCTATCAAATGCTTATTTTATTAAAAATAATTTCTATACCATCCATTTCCTGATAACTCATTAAAAGTGGTGCAACGATCAAATCAGTGTCTTCAATTGTCTAAAAAATAAAATTTAGTAAAATTAAATAAAATTTAAAAGAACTGGTTGTGTAGTTGTATGTAAATGTGCCTCAATTTCATTACAATTTGTAGCTCTAAATTGATAACAAGCAGCAAGTAAAAGACAATTTGTACAATTTCTCATAAAAACACTGAAAAAAAATAATTTTAAAAATTTATTTAAAAAACCTTCCACGAGAAGGTCCGCAAATAAAAATACAATTATTGCAATCTTCAATAATAACCGAAGAAACATAATCAAGTAAAGCTAGAACTGAACTCTAAAATTATTTTAAAATTTAAAAGCTTTAGAAAATAAAAGGAATTAATCAGATAGACTGATGTGTAGAAGGGTAGCAAAAGTATAAAAGCTAGTGTTAGTCTAGTTAGATTAGTGTGCGGTAAAATCACGGAAACCCGTAACGGGATTTTTTTCAAAAAATTTTTCGGCATGGGATCCCGCAGGATTAATCCCGTAAATCTCGCTCGTCGCTTAAAACACGGGATTTCGGGACGGGGTCCCGTAAAATCCTGTACCTTATTCCTGTATTCGCTGACTTAAAGAAATTTCTGACATCCCCCTCCCCTCTGAAATAACAGACTAGGACATTATTCACATAAAAAACAACCGTGCATCCTCTTATCGTAAATTGAAGTCCATTTAATTGTCCAGATTCTTTAACACAAGTTTGTTCATTCAAATCAATAAAAGCATTGTCAGCATTCATTAAAGGTGGATAACCTTGTGCAGAGGACATTGACCCACTCTCTGAAGGTGAAGATCTTCCACCACTCGCTGCCAAATCTTCTGAAGACGAACTTCCACCGCCACCTTTGGAAGAACCTTTTTTTGATGGTTTGTGTGTAAATGTGAACATTTTAGAAAAAAATTTAAAAAATTTTTAATAAATTTCAAAAAGAAATAATAAAAATTATTAAAAGCGAAGAAAATCGCCACTACAAAAAAATTTTTAAATTAATTTCCTATTTTTTATTTACTAAAGAATAAACAAAAATAAACAACAAAAATCATTCAGGATGATCATATTCGCTTTTTTCTTTTCTTGGATAAGCACCTCTACGAGGAAACCAAGGCATTAAAATTCCACTATATGGACGCCCAATGTCTGAAAAAAATTAATATTTTTAAAGAAATTCCTAGTTAGAATTAATTTTAGAATTCGAAAAATAGGGAACCATTGGGAAACGTGTTAATAAAATTAATGTAATACATGCGCATTAGTCTTAAATCATTCAAAATACCAATTTAAATGACAACAGGATTTTATATTTTTATGCTTAAAAAATACCTAAAAGCCTAAAACCAGCTAAAAAAGAATTTTCGAAAGAAAATTTCTGTCATTTAAAACCCCGAAAAACTAATTAAAATTCAAACAATCAGAAGTCCGGCCAAAATCATCAGGATGTAATTCCATATAATGCTCGATAACTGCATCTCTTGTAGCCATATTGTAAACACGAGATTTACCAGCAAAATAAGCGAGGCACATTCCGCCAGATATAAGCAAAGATTTTACAACAATTGCTGTTTAAGGGAGAAAATTTTAGAAAATATTTTTGGTTTGAAGGGAAAGTCCCTAAAAAATTTTAAGTTAATTTTATCGATCCGGGGGCTATTAGTCAAAATTCGGGTCATCAATTTCAACCATTATCATCATTTTATTGCTAGTTCAATTTAAAGTAAAGAAAGATGAGATAATAAAATACCCTTAATTATTTAAAATAAAAAAATAACCTTGATACCACGGCTTTCTGTAGAAGATATTATAGTAACTACACTAAAATAAAAAGAAGTCAATATAGGTAATTAGACAAAGCTAATTAAAACCAGCCTTTAACATTATTAAATGTCAAATTTAGCCAGTTATGAACTACAAATCATTGGTTGGGTCAAAGGTTTATTGCCAAGATGTTACTTCTGATAAAAGGAAATTCCTCCCCCTATAAAACCCCAAAAATCAATCTCCAAAAAGTCAAATAAAATTAAAAAAATTAACCGATGTTATACCAGCAATGCCAGCAGCCAAAGTCAACTTCGCTTGCAAAGGCCAACTAAACGGATCGAAAATGTTGTATTTAATTTGTCCTTCAGTCAAAAATGTTTCCCTTCTTTTAAACTCCTCAGGAGGAATTTTAACATGTTGTCCGTTAAATACCATCAAAAAAATTAAAAAAATTCCTTAAAATTGAAAATTCTCAAAAATATTTAAATGAATAAACAAATTCTTAAAAAATAAAAAAAAACAATTTATCGATTTTACTACACAAAAATAGCCTCAAAACACAAAATAACTCCCAATTTAGACTTTATTTATTTTCCTATAATTTTTTCCATTTTTTCCTTCTTAACGATCAAAATCAGCCGGGAATGTTCCACTTTCACGCTGATCGTCCCATTTCTCAACCCAAAAACTTGGACACATATCACGATAGACATTTTGGAAGAATTTACACGGAGCATAGTCTTCACCCATTAATTCTTTGCAACGGAAGAAGTCAACATAATAAGCTAAAAATAAATTTAAAAAATTTTTAAATCTCAAAAAATTAATGTTGTAGTAGGAAATTACGAAAAAGAAGCAGAATTATGAGGAAAATCCCTTCATTCAAAATAACTGGGGGGACATTGAAGGAACTATATATAATCGAGATAGTTCAAAATAATTTCATAATTTGGGGAGGATGTCATTTTCTCTTTCAATTACAAGAGGACTTTAAAAACTAAATTTTATACCAAAACAATGGCGCTGCTTACGGCACTGTGGAAAGCGCGAATCATATGGAGCAGCCTAAAATAAACAAAAATAATTTTTCATTAAAAGAAAAGCAAACCCAAGCAGTCTCGTTCTTCGATTTCTCATGAAATTCTTTAGTCCAAATTTTCTAAAAAAATTAACAGAAAAATGAAAGAAAGAAAAACTCCTTTACTGGATCATCCGGAGATGGCATAAGAGGTCCGCCTTTTTCCTTCAACTTCTCAAGACGCTCACCAAGTGTGTCAGGAATTTCAAATCCATCAACAAAAATTGGCATTTTTATTTATTTTACTGGAAAATTATTTAAACGACAAAATCTAAAAAATAAAAAAGATTTTGGGTTATTGATAAAAATATTAAAAAGGAAAACAAAAAGTGAGTTAAGATCAGAAAAGCAGATTCAGTCAGATCACTGTAGTATTTCGATCCGGCTAGAGAAAAGAATCTTCACATTAAGGACTTCAAATATTAAAAGATCTATAAGAAATGTCAAAGTTATTGATCGAATATAACTCAGCACTCAAACGGCAGGACTCAATGGACCGTCCGTTTTTCCTGCGGGTATGGGATCATTGATTATTCATTTGTCCCCGGAACCATATTTTGGGTCATAACTTTTTCAATTCTTATCAATCCAGGGATTTCGAATGATAAAGGATTTCGAATTGGTAAGATGCTACTCCGATAAGATGCTATTTTTTTAACTCAAAGGGCGTACAATAAGGAAAGGTGTAACAATGTTTGTAAAAATATTTTAAAATAAATTAGCGGGGTTTATTCAACCAAAAAATGAATATAAAAAATTATGCTAAAATAATTTATTGAGAAAGTCAATGAAAAAATTTGAAATATTTTTTAAAAAATATATTTATTTAATTATTTAATTCTCCAATAAATCCAAAACTTAATTTTCGTCTTTCCAAATTCTACTCCTTCATAATTTTAATTTTAACGTAAAAGCTCTCTTCATTACAAAACGAGAATTTAACCGTTGGATCGTGAATGTTGACAACTTGATAAGTGGTAGATTTTGTATCATCTGATTTCTTAATTTCAGCATTTTTTGCTTTGTCGTGTAATTTAAGAGTTGTGCAACTATCAAAATGAAGAATAATGACAGGTACCATTTTCGAAAAGTCTTTAGATGTTGCCACATACTGAAAATTGTAAATTTATTTTTAAATTCAATGTAAATAAGTACAACCCTGGAGACCTATTGACCCTGCTGAAAACATCAAAGGGAATATTGAGGGATTTGAAGTGATTAAGGAGATATCGAATCAGAGTTGGACTAAGCGACTCTGAGTCGAGTCTGAATCTCTAAGATCAGATTCAGACTCAGGAAACTGATTACATACTGGTAAATCTCAATTACAGAAAGAACACTTCTTGCGCATTTTTTACCAGGGACCAATAAACTAGAATATCACCGAGATATCGATAGTTTGGTGTCCGTAAGTGAGAAAATTGGGGGGGGGGGGGGGGGGGTAGGTTTTCAGGGTTGACTCCAGTTAAATAACTTATAACTTACTTCAACAATATGATTATAAACATCTTTGGTAAATCCTGGGGTAGAATATAACGTCACATAAACTTCTTTTCGAAATTTGTCTCCTCCATATAATAAAATTTTGAACAAATCATTTTTATAATTCTTCATAGTGTCAATATCAAATATCCAAAAAGAAAGTCGATGATATTCGCAAACCAAATTGTTCAAAATAAATTCCATTAAAATGTCAATATTGTATTCTTGAGCAGAAATATTACAATTTTGAACATAAAATTGTTTGGCTTCCCCGAATAATAATTCAATCACTTCTGGATTGATTATATAGTCTTCAAAGTAGGAGCATTTAAAAATACATTTGAATAACTTGCTCAAATAATAGTAAACTATCTTGATATCCTCTTTACTTTTAATCATGGCCGGCAGTCGAAGTATATATTCTTTTGTTTTGTCAACTGAAAATCTTTTAGTTACTTAAAAGAAAATTTGAAAAGCAATTGGATTCTTCGACAAAAGAATGGGGCAGGGCTGGCCGCAATTGCGGAGTGCGTGTTATTTTTGGACCGCTTTGCGGAAAACTTTTTCATTTTCGGCTAGCCATAGGTTGCAGATATAAAACTTGGGAATCAAAAGACCATAGGTGGTCACGTACCAGCCAAAGCTAGATTTCGGCAAGAAGACAAATTAGCAAGTCTTTTAGGAACCAAGCAACCGTTGGCTCTTGAGAGAAATCGTCTCACCATTTAGCACCTCGCTGGAGTCAACGGTCATTTAACCGCTTTTGCCGCTTCCTCCGCAGCGGCAACAACTCAAAGCCAATTTTTAAACTAAAATTAACCTGTCTCCAAAATAAGATCTTCTTTGCCCGGACCATGACCACTTAAAAACAAAGGAATTGGGTATCCAAATCCATTTTTGAACTAAAAAGAAAGGAAATTTGAAGTTTAAACACACACTAAATACCTTCTCTTCAAGTTCTTTAGGCAATGGAGAATCAAAATCTTCAGCTTTAGGTTTTATAAATTGACGAGGAAGTTCGCCTCTACCGAGATAACCCTTAAATAAATAACTTTTTTGTCAGAAATTAATTAAAAAGCAATTACAAGGGAAATCATATTAAACTTCTCCTTAGCAAATTCCCCCTCATATTTAATAACAAAATTGCGAAAATAAACATTCGAGAGTTTGAATGCCAATAATTGTTGATAGTTAAGACATTTAAAAATGTCGAGCTTCGTTTCATTTGGAAAAGAATAAAGCATTTTTTGAAGAAAATTTTTAAATAAAATCCTAGAAAATTTAAAAAATGTCAAAACAAATTATCTTTAGCCGACTAAAAAGGAAACTCCAAAAATTGCCAATTAATTAAATACCAATACATACATAAAGTGCCAACAAGGTTAAAAATGTTCATTTTGCCAATAAGGGCAAAATTATAAAAATTGCCAAGAGTTGGTGGCACGAATTTTCGTCAACGGACTTTCCGTCAATGGACTTTCCGTCAACGACTTTTCGTCAATGAGTGGATGTTTTTTTAATTTTGAGAGAAATAGAAGATGATACATGTATGTAAAAGTGTTGTCAGATTGAAAATTAGACTTATTTGATAATTCTGAACAAAGTTATAAGCAATTGTGTCACTACGAAGGATAGGTAGTCTTTTCAAGGTTGAAAATCGGTAAAAATGAATAGGTTTATGTTACTGGTGTAGAACCCAGCGACCTTTGACTCCCCGCGAGGCGCGTGCCGCAAAACCCCGCGCGAAGCGCGGGGTTTTGCACAAGCGCCTCGCCTACGCCCCATAGGTTATTCGAGAGTATTTGAAGAAATAAGGATTCTTATACAAAATTGGGCACATAATTTAGTTATTTGTGGCTTTGAACAGGCCGATTAATTTCCTAAATTTTTTATAAGCGATCATTTATTGCTGAAAAGTCCGTCCATTGACGAAAAGTATTGACGGAAAGTCCATTGACGGAAGGTCCGTTGACGAAAAGTCGGGGAGCCCAAGAGTTTCTTCTCTTCCTCCGCTCGGTAAAGCCCGTTTGGGTATAGCCGTTTGAGAATAGCCGTTTGGGTATGGCCGTTTGAGAATTGGCCGTTTCGGTCTATGGCCATAACTCTCTTTATATTTGTCCGATTCTGATAATTCTTATATCATTCGAAAGGTCTCGTAATGCGGCATCTTTTTCATAATTGGATCGATTTTATCTGATCATCACAAAAAAGTTACAGACGAAAAACCGTTTTTTTCTGCTTGCGACATCGTTTATCAGTGATAACTTTTTGTTGAATGATCTGATCAGATAAGTTCAATTATAAAAAAGATGAAGTACCTCGAGATCTATCGAAACATGAAAAAATTTTTCTGAAAGATCAGCTTCAACAAAAGTTATGGCCAAAAAACGGCTATACTCAAACGGCCAATTCCCAAACGGCCATACCCAAACGGCTATTCTCAAACGTCCCCTACTCTCCTCCGCTTACTCTTTCATTCAAATATCTGTCATTAGGATTTCGCTTTTGCCCAAAAAAGCGAACGGCGAAAGACGAGTCAAAAAAGGCGAAAATTGGCGAAAGGCGAGAAAAACTACATATTATTGAATTAAAAAATTTTTTAATTTAAAAACCCAACACTTTTAAAATTCCACTGGGGTACTCAGTCAACTAACTAACAAAATTAGTTGAAGAACTGAGGGAAAACAAAAAAATTGACAGAAAAAGCCAAAAAAATTGACCCTTATTGACAAGATATGTAAACATTTAAAGCATTATTGGCAAAATACACAATAACCTTTTGCAATGTGAAATATGCGAAACACTCAAAATTTTAAAAAATAATTCCTTTATTTTACAATCAAAGTAAATGAAATACAAATTAAAAGATTTGTGTAGAATTTAAAGAGATTTTTCTATTCTGACGTTTCTATATTTACATCTATTTGAACATCACTATCCTCATCATCCAAATACCTTTCATCATTAAGAAATGCTGTATATTTCTCTTTATTAGCAGCACGATTAACAACAATTCTAAGCTCATTCATAAGTTTTTCATCTTCTTGTTCTTGTCGCCAACGTAAATAAATATATACGAGAAAGCCAAGTGCAATAGTTAGCGCAAATATTAAAGTTGAAGAGACAACAATAACCTCAGCTTCTTCAGATTCGAATATCTTTAAGTAAAAAATAAAGCTTTTTTAGCACAAAAATCCCCCCATTCTTACCTCATCGCTAAAACTTTCCATTTCTGATTCAGCAGGCTTCAAAGCATTGGGGCACCACCTCTGTGTGAGAAAATGTCTCACATCAATTGTTAAATTCATTTTTGAAGAGAATAGAAGAAATATTTGGATGTTGATTGTCTCATTATAAGCTTTTATATACCGTATTTTCTCTAATAGTGCGACTGTCTCTAATAGACCGACCCCTTCTATTAAATCGACCCTCTACAAAATGGTTGAAAAATAAACCGACCAGTCGCACTATTAGAAGAAATACGGTATTTGTGGAATTTTTGGAACGGATGGAATTTTTAAGGAAATTTTTTGAAGACTTTTTGCAGACTTTGTTTGGGTAAAAGTTCTGGGGTTTTTTCATTTACAAATTAATTAAATTCAGAATTTTTAATGCCTAAAATAATTTAACTAAAATTTTCTCTCATAAAATTTCAATTTTTTACAATCTTTTTTATCCCCCTTCTTTCGTAGTTGACCGGCCAAACAATTTTATTTACACAATTATAACCCAAAAATATCTTTACTCTCCCGGGATTTAGTCGGCAATAGAGAAAATATCCATCAAAAAGATATATTTATAGTTTTTGACCGCTATTTTAAATGCCGCCTTTTCTTTATCTTTCCGCATTACACCTTTGAAACGATGGACAAGGTCGGTCGACAGGAATGACAAGAAGGTAAAAATTAAACTTTAAATTTATTCTGAGATTATAATTTAATTATAAATAATTAAGAGGATTGGAAAGAAAATGGAATTTTTAGAAGATTTTGGAGAAAGGTTTGGAAAAATATGATAGTGAAAAAATTTGAAATAAAAAACAAAAATTTTTTAATAAAAATAGCCCTCAGATTCAATTATAGCAAGTACTTACTTAATACAGTGGTGCCAATTTAGTTAAGAAAAGGGGTAACTTCTATGTAATTCGGCAGACAATATTAAAAAATACCACAATTCGGCTTGCCAAATCAGACTTAGTTAAGTAAGGAGGTTATAAATAAGATTTTTATAAAGAAACAAATCATAAGCCTTAATTATTTAAATAAGATTATCGGACTGTAGAAGAGAATCATAGAAAGATAAACTAACAAACTTACTTATTTCCTATGGATTTCCTTTTATTTTTAATTTTTTTTCTAAAGATTTTTTAAACCCCCATTTCCGAAAATATTTTCATTCATTTTTGTGCCACTCCCTTAAATAAAAAAAAACATTCAATCACCCCATATGGCCTTATTGCGCAATCAAATTTTCCCTTTTTTAATGAAAAAGAGAGCGCGGCATTATTTACTTAAATAAGCCGATAGCTAAATATTGAAAGACTAAAATAAATATATTTATTTATTTAATTCTTTTATTTATCATTTTTAAATTGCCGTCAACAAAAGAAAATAAAAGGAAAAGACAAAAGCCGGCGACGATGTTAATCCCTTAAAGCAAAATAAAGACATTTGGGTGCAGGGAAAGTATGGCGTGGTTGTGTAAAATTATCAAAAAGAATTCTTAGACTGTTTACTGTTTTGCTAAAACTTTCTAATTTAGATTGGGTAATTTAGAAAATTATGGCCTTACAGGAATTGATCTCCAATTTAGGGATCCGTTTTTAAAATCTTCACACTCTAAAGCCGCCCAAAATCCTGCGCCCAACCTTCCCCCACCCTTACAGCAATTGATCTCCTAAAGGAGCCCCTAAGGGTTAATGGGGAAATAAATAGTAAAAGGGTGACACTGTAAAAAGCAAAATAGTTTTTGTTTTGTTTTAGCGATTGGCTTAAAAGATAAGCTCTATAAAAGGCAATATATTAAATGATTGAATAGAGAGAGGGAGAGGAAAAAGGGTTTTTATTAATAAATTGGACTCATTACAATCCACTTATAGCGAGGGAATAAAAAAATCCTCTTTAAAACAAAACATGTCCCCCTCCTCCTCCTCTATTTATATAATTAATGGAAATATATCGGGAATGGGAAAATAAATAAATTTGGAGGGAAGAGAGGTGGAAAGGGGAGATTTTGAGGGAGATTACGGCAAATTTTTGTATATAATTTTGTGATTTATTAAAAGGAATAGATTTTGATTGTAAAACTTGGGAATATTTATTTATTTATTTAATTACTGTACTAAATAATTGGAAATTACTTTTAAGTTGTCCTCTCCTCTTTTATTTAATTAATTTTTGTGAATTAAAAAAAGCTTTAACTATTTATATTCAAGATATACCGACAGTAAATCAACATCCCTGTTATAATTTTATGTATCAGTCTATTTCTTGTGATCTAAATGGGAGAGAGATGAGTTTGTATTAAATTTTAGATTTTTTCGCTTCTTTGGAGGGCTATAGCTTTTTAATTAGTAAATTAACACAGGGGATAATTGAGTTTGTCCCTCGCACGTCTCCAAAATTCGCGGAATTTGAGTTTTTTGATAATTCCCCCGCAGGGTGTCCCCTTCCAAAACACTAAAATAGGGCACAGACACTCAAAAATAGGGCAAATATAGGGCGAAATCGGCCAAAAATAGGGCAAAAATTAGGGCATAGTTTTAAGAGCTTAAACATAATTAAAAATTCAAATAAGGTGAAAATATTGATACTTCTGGAATGCCAAGAAGCCAAATTTCTTCGATTTTTAGCGTCGCAAGAAAAAATTTTGAGGATTTTGGGAGGCTAGAAGCCAGATTTCTTCCATTTTTTGCGCCGCAGGCAAAAATTTTGAGGATTTTGGGAGGCCAGGAAGTCAGAAATCCTTCATTTTTACCATTTTTCTTACAAAATCCGAAGAATTTTTAAAATTTTACAAGATGGAAAAATAGGGCAAAAATATGGCAAATGAGAATATAGGGAAAAAATAGGGCGAAAAGATCAAAAATAGGGAAAATCCTCTATAAATAGGGTAAAAGGGCCACCCTGTTCCCCCGTCCTTTTAATCAACCTTCCCTACACATAAATTTTTCTGAATGATTCGACCTATTGCGGCAATTATTCTACCATTTGACCTTTAAAATTTTAATATAATACCTTCAAACAAAAAAATTCTGCCTTAACATATCCCTCCTATATTTTATACTTTACCTACTTTTATTTTCACATTTTTTCCTTCTTAAAAAATTTTTCAAAAGTCCCTACAAAATTTCCAGTCTTTCCTCTATTTATTTTATCATTCTCCAAACCACTAAAAATTCTTCTCAATATTTTTCTTTTATTTATTCTTTTCTTCAACTCGTTGCTTTCACCACCAGGTAATCCATCATATTTTTGTCTTTTTTCTTCACCACATCCTCCTTCTCCTTTTCTCTCTTTTTTAATAAAATTATTTTTCAAAAAGTTTTTGTGTGTGCGACTGACTGGCGGCGGTTTATAAAATAAAAAGAAGTACGGGTTATTATGTATATATTTTGGGTGGGCTAAACAAGAAATTATTAAATATTAAAGAGCTATTAAAAGGCCGTAGGGGGAAAGTATTTTTTTCTTCTTCTTCTCTCCTTTTTTGGAGAATTAATAATTGGAGAAGAGTATATCTACTGTATTTTTGTAGGTAAATGACGAAGTTAAAAAAGGAAGAGAAGATTAAGGGGGCCGACCACTCTAATTTGTAAGAGGGTCTAATATATCCCATTAACAATACCCAAGTCGAAGCAATTTTATGATTTTTGACTAAGTTTTCAAATCCTAAAAAGTTTGAAAATTTTTTAGCGGAATGGGAGAGTGCCTTTCCATTTAAATTATTTGTTAAAAGGGTATTAGGTGTTTTTGAGACTAAAAACCCCCAATGAAATTAAAGGGAGGGTGTGAGTTATTGATAATTTATTTATTTATTTATTTATTTGCCTCTTGGGCGACATTACAAATTTGAAAATACATATATGGATTGAAAAAATAAATTAAGTCAAGTTGAAAATTAAACTAAAACAAATATATGTCAATAATTGGTACAACAAATATATGTGATTGTATTATGTTACGGGTGTGGGGCGTGATAAATATGTGTTGAGATCTATTTGATCAAGAAGTGTTTTGAATATTTTGGAATTTGATTTACGTATTGATATTGGTAACTGAGAGTATAGCCGCGCTGTCCTAACAAAAAAGGAATTATGGCTGATTTGATTTGATCTTGCCGGAATAAAAAATTTATATTCGTCTCCCCTTGTATTAGTTTTTGTAATTTTAAATGTTTCTTTTTGATCGATTTTTACTTCACCATGTAAAATTTTGTGGAAAAATTTAAAGTCAGTTTTGAGTCTTCTAATTTGTAGCGAGTCTACCTTAAAAATTTGTAGAAGGTCTTGATATTCTGGAATTGGTGTGCGTGGATTTGACCTATTGTATATAATACGTAAATAAGTTTTTTGTATTTGTTCAAGGTGTTCGATATCCTTTTTAAGATATGGATTGAAAACGGGCGATGCAAATTCTATTATGGGTAATACGTATATTTTATATAGTTCGAGTAATATTTTAGGATCATTAGTTTTTAGATTTCTTATTATTGTAAATGCTGTTTGATTTGCTTTGTTAGTTATAATTTTGATGTGCTTTTCCCATTTTAAATCGTGTGAAAAATAAACGCCAAGGTCTCTTATAGAATCTTGATTTGAGACTGTTTTTATCTTTTGATTATTGAGTGTGTATGTGTGCAAAGGGTTTTTAGGCCCTATGTGTAAAAGAGATGTTTTTTCGGCTGAAAGTTTGAGTGAATTTTCCTCAGCATATTTTTCTAGTTTTTTGATAAACTCTTGTAGGTTAATTTCAAAGTCTTTAGTGTTTTTAGAGAATGAGTATGCTTTAAGATCGTCTGCAAACAATTTTATCTTTACGTCCTTTGTTTCACAGAAACTGGGTAGATCTGATATGTATATAAGGAAAAATAATGGCCCTAGTATTGACCCCTGTGGGACGCCTCTATTTATATCCATTAAATCAGTTTTATAATCTTGGATCATCACAGTAAATTTTCTATTAGTGAGGTAATTTTTTAGCAATTGTAAAAAAGATCCCCTTATTCCAATTTTGTGTAATTTATTTATAAGTTTATCATGTGGAACTGTGTCGAAGGCTTTACTAAAATCAAAATATATGACATCAATAAATTGTTTATTTTCCAAAGCAATCGAAAAGTCGTTGAATGTTTCTAAAAGTTGTGTGGTTACTGATTTCCCTTTTCGAAATCCATGTTGGACGTTAGGGATAATTTCATATTTTTCTATAAAATTAATTAATTGATTGTATAATAATCTTTCGAAGACTTTTGAGATTGGACATAATAGAGATATTGGCCGGTAGTCTGAAGGACAGGATGAATTTTTATTTTTCGGAATGGGTATAATTATGGACTGTTTCCAGATATCGGGTAAGTTTGCGCTCATTGTAATATAGTTAAATATGTAGTAGATAGGGTAAGCAAGTGATTGTGAGCAATTTTTTAAAAATATCTCAGGAATCATATCTGTCGATATATTTGATTTATTTGTCGATATATTTGATTTAAACTGTAAGGAATTACTGTAAGGAATTACTGTAGAAAATATAAAGAATTTTTTAAAGGGGGAAGAAATTTGAATTTAAAAATTAGAAAAATTTATTTGACAAGAAATTTTGTGAAAAGATTTTTTCCCTTTTAACTAAAAATTCGGAAGATCTATCAAAACTTCGATTTTTTAAAGAAGTAAAAAAATATTTATATTTAAAAATTAAAAAATTTATTTGACAAGAAATTTGTGAAAAAAGAAAATTTAAAGAAAATTTTCAAAAAAATATACAAAATTTATTTGATTAATTATTTGAGAAAATTTAAATTATATAAATATATTCATTGTTTACAATTTAGAGGTTTGATGTGTATAGAAGAATCAGAGGTTTTAAAATGAAAACTATGACTGTAAGGAATTACTGTAGAAAATATAAAGAATTTTTTAAAGGGGGAAGAAATTTGAATTTAAAAATTAGAAAAATTTATTTGACAAGAAATTTTGTGAAAAGATTTTTTCCCTTTTAACTAAAATTAACAGAAAACAAGCATTTTTTACCTATTTGAGTGAGAATTTTAAATAATGCCAAAAACATGCTAGGCCGACAAAACTTATACATATTATTCACCCTAATATTTGCTAAATATAAACACTTTTTCTGTTTCTTTTTTACAGTAAAACACAGTCATTGCACAAAAACAATTTGGAGGAAATTGAAAGAAAGGAATGAGAATATTTAATGTTTTTTGGGTGAAGGAGAAGGTCCATCAGAAGAAGAAGAGGAAGAACCAGCTAAGGAAGAAGGGCATGAACCTGGAACTTTTTGATTATTTAAATTTTGTTGTAAAATTGTTGGGGGTAGTGGATTTGTTGTTGAAGTATTCCAATTTGTTGAACGTAGAAAGGCTGTTTCTTTTTGTTGTTTTTTCATCTTTAAAGAAATTTTTTTGAAAAGAAAATTATTGTTTTGAATGGGGATAATTAGAAGTAAAAATAATTATTTAAATTTTTAATTGAGAAAAAATTTTTTTTTAATTTATTCTTAACAAAAAATAAAAAACCTTCATTCTCCTATTTTGAAACCAAATTTTAATTTGGGATTCGTGTAGCTGCAACATTGCGGCAATTTCTGCTCTTCTACTTTTGTTTAGATATCTATAAAAAATAGAGATTAAGAAAAAATAATTTATAGGAAATAATTTGAAGAGTTAATAATTTCCTTTCCTCCACTTCCCCTTCCAGTCAAGACTTTGAATAAAAAGAAGCAAATTTTAATTTTGGTATTTTTAAAAGGTTACACAAAGCTTTCAACAGAAAGGAAGCTTTTCACAACTTCTTCCCTCTTCTTCCTTTTTTTATTCCCTAATTTCTCCCCAAAAATTTATTTAAATTTAACTAATTAAATACTTGTTTGTATGAAATTCCTTTTCCAATTCAGTTAATTGATGATAAGTAAAGTTTGTTCGATTAGTTACATTCTCCTGTGCCCCCAATGGAGATATTGACGATATTAAAGAAGTTGAATTTGTTAAAGAGTTATTTATTAAATTATTATTATTAATCGCCTCTTTATTAATTATTGAATGTCCATTTAATGCTGAAAATATTTAATTGTTAGAGGTATATACTACAATTTTTTTGGAGAAGGAAGGGATTTAAAAAGTTTTTGCCAATAAAGAGGAGGGAGACCCTTCTGTCTGTGAGACTCTCTATAGAAAGAGACTTTCTCTAAATTTAAAGGCCCTTTTCAACAAATAATACTTTCAATACGGAGCTTCCAATCACTCCTTTTCCTGCTAGAAACACTAAAAATCTGGACGTTATCGATAGCCATTTGTTCCAAAATAAATTCTAACCAAATCACCCCCCCCTTTCAATGCCAGAAAAAGTTTTATTTTCTTTGATTTATTTATGGCCTTTCTCCTTCATTAAAGGTGTCAAAGTTGACCCAGGAAAAGCAAAAATAATAAAGTATTTAATAAGAAAGTTTTAACCTGCCACAGTTCCTTGAATGAAGGAGGAAGTGGCTATTGTTGTTGAAGGTTTATTATTTCCGTTAATATTCCCGTTATTATTTCTTTTTACTTGCATCCATTTATATTGCTCTATTAGGGGAAGTTGTTTTGATTGGTGATTATCATTGTAATTATTTGTTGTGGAGGTGGTGGATTTTGTTATGTTATTGTGTTTTAATTGTTGATTTCTTTTACCCCCTTTTTAATTTAAAAGAATTAATTGGAAGGAGAGGTATGGGGTGGGGTAGGGGGTTTAAATAAATTTTCAGTTAATTTCCGGGACTCTCTTAAAATCAAGCTAATCTGATAAACTGACATTATTTATTAATTATATTGAGGATTTACTCCCTCATTAACTGTATAATTGTTTTGATTTGTAAAGATATCCTTCCCTATATTTTGAAAGGTTAAGGGAAGTTTTCTCAGTTAAACTTAATTTTTTTCTTAATAGAAAAACTTACTAGGACCGCGTTTTTTAACTTGTTTAGGTATTGTAGAGGGTGTATTTACAATAAAAGAATTATTTGAGGAGGAAGGAGGGGGAGGGTTATTATTAGAGGACATTGGAAATGTTGAATTATTTTGAATTTCGTTTGTTGGTTGTTGTTCTTCTTTTAAAGGGATTATTTGGTGGTTATTTAAATTAGGATTTCCATAAAAATCAACTAAATGAGAAGGGAATCCTCCGTCATTTCCTCCTCCAATTACTGTGGAAGGCGAAGGAAGTACTGAAGAAGAATTGTTAATTGATAACCAATGATGATGATGTTGGTGATGAACTGAGGGATCGGAAGAGAATAATTGATTCTGTTGTTGATCCATGGGACAAACTGTCATCGAGGAAAGACCGTGTAAATGATTGGGAGCTTCATAATTGGGTTGAATAAATTGATGGGAAGAAGCTGTTGAAGGCTGGAAATATTTGGGAGATTTTTATTGTTTATAACGATTAAATGTTTAATTGGATGACTATTTTCTAGTCTTTTATTTCTTATTGAACCGCATTTATGGACAGATTTAACATCCCCTTCCTCAAAAGGGAAGGGGATATTCTTAACAGATTTAGTTCCCCTAAAACTTGAAATGGTGAACGTTCTTAACCAAAATAGGACGTAGATAATCCCCCTCCTATTTTATTGTTGGACAACCTTCTCCCATCTTCCCCCCAATCCAAACCTGTTGTTGATTATGCATTCCCCCACCCCCATTCCCAATAATTCTTTGTTGGAATGTTTGTGAATGTTGAATATTTTGATAATAATTAGAAGGTGTTGGATCCAATGATTGTGTTTGTATCATTGTAGAATTAGAAGGAAGATGGAAAGGGTCTGCTGAGCAACTCATTTTATGATATATTTTTAATTCAAAATTTTTGCTTAAAAATTAGTATTTTATTTAATAATTAATTAATATATGTATTTACTGACTGGAAAATAAATTGTTATGGCAATTCCCTTACCTTGAGACAGCAGGGTGAGGGAGTTATTTCTACTATAACAACAGCCTACCTGTGGTACACGCCCAAAACGGCGCGCGGCCATAACGGCTAAATTGCTTCAAGATTTCTTAATCCTACCAGATTTAGTATCAAACGATTCCTCCAAACATTTTCCAGCAAGCTATGGCTTTGTGCGGTTTTGGGCTGTAACAACTACATATATCTGTCCCTGCCTAGTAAATTATCAGAAATATTTAAAAATTTTCTTTATTCCATGACGAGTCATCAAAAAATTTTTTTATGAAATGCAGGAGATGCTCGACTATAGTACCTAAAACTCTTTGAAGGAGAGATTCACGTTTAACATTAAAATTACAAAAAAAATATTTTTATGGTCCCTCTCCTTTTAATTTCAACTTCCCAAAACTCCAAAAAGGAAACAAAATTAAATTTAAAATTTTACTAAAATTAATTAATTAAACTTAAAAAGTTTTGAAAAAGGCGGCAATAATAAAAGGAATAAAAAAAGGTAGTAAATATAATATAGCAACTAATAAATTGGGGGGTAAATGGAAAATGAATGGCCTGGTGGGTAAAAGAAAAAAGGGTTAGAAGAAGGAAGGAAGAAGTAAAGGAAGATGAGTGATGGGCGGGGCGGGCGGTTCTGTTAAGGGGGGTAAAAATATATTTTTAATATTTTGTGGGGAAGAATAAATAACTGTGTTTGATGGGTGATATGAAAAGCAAAAGAATTTAAAGAAGAAAGAAAGAAAACTTTTAGGTAAAAATACTTTTTTTGTCCTCAACACGGCTGTCGGCCGTTCTATAAGGGAAAGGGGATTTTTGGGCGCAATAAGGGGTAATCGAAGACTTACAAAATAGGCAAATAACCCCCTCTAAAACCATGAAATTTTGTTTAGAAGCTGGATAATCTTCAATACATACTTTAATTCACTAATTCACGGATACCGGCTTCGGATGCTTCAAGTTTCCCAGACTTCGGATGCTTCGGGTTTCTCATGATCAGCCAACCCTATTCATTGTTTAAAACGTGGAATTTTCGAGAATATAGTGAATTTAGCTAATTAATTTTTGGTTATATGTAACTTATGAAATAAAAAATAGAAATTCTTTTTTTAATTTCTAAAAAAGTTATTCAACATTTATTGACAACATTCGTAAAAAATTTTTAAGTATAAATTTATATAAAGGGGGAAGTTATTTGTTCGCGCCCAGTAATTACTGCGCCGAAACGTTTTTTCAATTTTTCGAAGGACTATGAAGGAGGATATAAATTCCTTTTTTACCGGCCATAAATCAAAGAGACAGCTTCTGTGGCAGTTCATTCCTTCCACCTTACCTTCTTTCCTCTCCTTCTTTCTTCTACTATTTTTGACTGTCTTAACTTTTCACATTTTTCTTCAATTTCTTTTTTTCATTCCCGCGAGAATATATTACTTACTCTTTTTTTCTTCACATTTTAACGTCCTTGAAAGAAACTTCTTTTTAAAACCTCCAATCGGCTGTCTGGGCGGGCTAATAATTTATGAAAAAAAAGAAATTTTTGACGAGTAAAATATATTGACATTGAAGAGAAGGAAAGAAAGAAGGAAGAAGGGGGGAGTGGAGGGGGGGAGGGAGGGGTAGTTCTTTGGCCTAAAGGGTTATTTTTACTGTATTTATTAATGAGCATTACACGCCTTTTATTAAATAAAAAGTAAACGATTAATTAATTAAAATTGATTAAAAGCGCAAAATAACAAAAATAATTTTTAAATTAAAATCAATAATTTCTTTTAATTAAATTAATATATTTAATTCAGATTTTTAAATGTAAGGAAGGATCTGGCGATGATAAGCGAAAATTAATTATTTTTTCGAGTCTTGGGTTTAGACCAAAAATTTTCTTAAAATTGTGGAAGATGTTTAAATTTTATATTTGCTCGAGAGAATTCAGATTTAATTAAAAAGAGAATTTCGTTGATTTGAGTGTTTAGCTAAATCCGAAGTTTAATGTTTTACTTTATTTTCTTTAACAAAATGGCCGGTCATTTTATTTTTTATATTCAATTGGAGTTGGTTATTGTAAAATAGAGAAAATATAATAATTATTTAAGATACACAAATAGTTGATTACTTCTTGAGCTTTAAAAGGTTTTTTAAAAATTTGAAATAAATTTTATTTAAAAATAAATATGAAAATAAATATTTTTCTTTTTCTTTTTTTTTCCTAAAAATTTGTAAAGAAAAAAAAAGATAAATGTTTTTATTTGTCTTTTTCTCGATTTTGATCTTCATCTCTAAATATTTAACTAATTTATTTTTCTTTCTTCCCTTCATATGCAAATTCATTCATTTATTTTATTTCTTGGCAAGGCCATTTTTAAATATTTTTAGCAATTTGTCATTGTCTGCCATATTTTGGGAAATAAATGGTATTTGTTTGTTTTGTTTCTTTTTTAAAAAAATAAAAATTTTTTTATCAAAATTTTATTTTCTAGAATCATAAATTACAATTAAAATCTAATTTAAAATTTTAAAATGAAATTAATTAAAAACCCCATTCAAAACTAAAGACTTCAATTCTGATCTCTAAATATCAAGGGTATATCGAATCAATGGGAAACTGTCTCTATTTTTATATTTAAAAGAGAAACTATCCTGATTGGAGTTTTAAATATAGAATGGTACAAAAAATAGATTTATCATTTATTTATTTATTTACAATTCAATTTTCGTAATATTTTATATATTTTTTAAGATGTTTTGATTATTTATAATTTCAAAAAACCTTTAGCCACCTCATATTTTTTGTTATTCAATCAATCCATTTTAGCCTTTAATTTCCCTAGAAAAATTATTTTTTTTGTCAAAACTTTCTTTCAAATTGTTTTTATTTTAATTTTGAATATATCAAATTAAAATTAAAATTCTTATTTTAAATTATTAATTATTTCCTCAAAATACATAAATATAAAACAAATCACAATTCGAACAATAGAGAAGAACATTGTCAGACTATAAATAAATTCAACCGTCACCACCCAAAGAAGCTATTGGATCTTGAAAACTTTTGACTTTTCTGTCTAATTTTATTTTAAAATTTGTTTGTTATGCCTAATGAATGCTTTGTTTTAACTCGAAAATAAATATTTTTTATAAAACAAAATTAATCCAAAGTGTTGTTTTCTTATTAATTTTTGAAGTAAAAACTTTTTTAAAAATTTGAAATTTTTATTTTATAAAAGTATTTTTTGGCTGTTATTTTGTTTGTATTAAAATATTTTTGTTTAAATTCCTCAAAAAAGAAAGCGAAATATATATATTTATTTGTAGTAAAAATATTTTTACCAAAAACAGAAGGGAAAATAATTCTAAAAAAAAGTTTTTTTGTTTAACCCATTCAATATTAATCTAGAAACAAATAAAAATATATTTTCTAAATAATTTTTCTAAAATTTTAAACTAAAGATTTAAGGGAATTAATATAATTTTAATTAAAATAATTAATTCTCTTTTAAATAAATAAAATATATTTAGAATAAATATAATTTTTTAGCAAAATTTCTTCAAATTTTTATTTTTTTGGATCAAAAATATAATCAAAGTATTCTTTTAAAATCTACAAAGACTGTTCTAAAAAAAGGGAAAAATAAAAATAATTTCAATTTTTTGGTTTAATTTATTTAAATATCGAGACGTAATATTTAATAAAAATTTCGGTTATCGAGTTGATATTTTTCGAGATATTAATATTGACATCCAATCCAGTCTACAATTTAAAAGACTTCCTTCCTTCAAAGTTTACTTGAATGATAAAAAAATTAATTAGAAATTGGAATTTTATTTAAAATTAAAAGAGACAACAAATTATTCGTTAATTTTTTTCTTTAACTTTTAAAAAGAAAAATTTTTTAAATTTCTTTAGCAACTTTATCAAATAAAATTTTTATTTTATTTTTGCCATTAAACTTAAATATATTTTTAAATAAAAACTTTTTTTATTTCCCGGCCAGAAACTTTTTCTTTCTAATTTTATTTTTAAACTTTTCCTTTCTGTTGTCATTTAGATGTAAAATAAAAACGGTCAAAATATTTTGGGTTTTCCTTTAAATAAAGCACGGTGGATTGAAAAGAGAAGGAAAAAAAGCAACTGTTTCTAGATTTATTTAGACAACAATGGAGATTGTTAAATAAAATAAAATAAATTTTTTGGCCAATTGGCGAGCTTTAAAAATGAAGAAGAAAAGGGATTGAAAGAAGAAAAAGTAATGCGAAGGAAGGGGGTAATGTGTAAGGGACAGGTATATATTTAGTTGGTTGGTTCTTTTACTAAAAGTAAATGCTTGAAAATTAAAAGAAAATAAAATTTATTATGGTCTTTTTAGAAGATAAAAAGTGCTAAAAAGTTATAAAAAAATTTGGGAAAATAATGAGGAAAAAGAAGGTAAAGAGAAGTCTAGAAAATAACGTCTCTTTTAGATATAAATAATTGGCTTATTGCCGAGATAAAAATAAATTTAAAAAAAGAAAGTTTTCCCATGTCTAGAAAACTTCTTCCATTATCAGCTTTCATCAATGAATTGCCGCCCTTCTCCTACAGGCAAAGTCATAAATCGTTCATTCTCTCCCCCGGCATAGCCTCAATTTTTGCTTTTGCCCTGTTTGCTGTCCAATATTTGCCTTAAAAACTTTTCTCGCAGCACGCCCCCTCCAAAAAAATATTTTTATCTATTCTTCTTCCTCTTCTTCCATTTTTCTCTTCATCCCCCCTTACTTTTTAACTGTCCACATTCCTTCTTCACTTCCATTTTCTATTCCCAGCCACCATCTTCTTCGCACCGCTCGCGCCATAAATCACTCGTCGTGGTGCCCAACCCGCCGGGTAAATACTTTTTAGTTGGAAGTAGTTGAGAGGAATAAATAGATTTGGAAAAATAAGAAAAGATGAAGAACACGGCGGACAAGGCGGATTTGTAACTCGATTTTCAGAAGGCTTTTTTCCTCCTTTTTTCTTTTCAATCCCCAAAAATTCTTTACATATATCCATCGCTAATAAAAACAAATTATTAAAAAAAACAATTATTTTCCGAATTTATTTTCTCATTTCTGGCAATATTTTTTTCTTTGTAAATTTCTTTATACATATTTAGTATAAGTGAATTAAATTCTGAAATTTAATGATAGATATATCCATTTCCTTCACTTTGGGGCATTTCCTTGAAGGACGAGACCGAAGAATAGAAGGGCATTAATAGTCTACAAAAATAAGTTACAAGAGAATATCCTCCTAAGAAACTACTATTTTTTAAATTAAATTAAGGTTGATTCTTTTAATCAGGAACCCAGTGCCGGTCGCAAAGCTTCAAAAATCTAGTCCAATAACTACCTTTCTTTGGTCTCCGGTCTTCCCAATGTTATCCATCCTCAAGTGTAGAAGAGTCAGTTTTTTTTAATTAAAAAAAAATTTTAAATGCGCATAATTTTAATAATAACAAAAATCGATGCTTAACTACACCAAAATATTGCTCTATTCATTTTTCGAAGGAGGGGGGGGGGGGGTGTTTTCACATGCAGTCAGTCGGTCTCTCCCCACTATCCCTTTCTTTTCGTTTATTTCCTTTTTTTCGATCACCCAATTTGCTAAAGGTGTCTTCCCTCATTATCGCTATATTTATATAATATTTAGTGGAGAAGTACAATAAAAACATGTAATAAACCCAATAATTGTTGATTTTTTTGATTTTGTTGGCTAAAAGTTTATTTATTTATTTAAACTTTTTATACTATGTCTTTTAATAAAAAAAATCCATAGGACCAAGAGGTCTCAGGATCGATGCCTGCTCGTTGCTAAACTTTTAACTATTTTACTTCGATATGTATGTATTAGTGTTTCACCGGAACCGAAATTTTGACCGGAACCGGAACCGGATCCAATTTAAGTTCCGGTTCCCGGAACCGGAACCGGAACTTTTCAAAGTTCCGGCCCGGAACCGGAACCGGAACCGGAACTTTTAAAAAAATTTTTGCTAGCACATTTTAAAAAATTTTTATTTTAAGTAGGGGTGCAGTTTCGCCAAATTTTTCGATTAAATTCTGCCAAATACTTCTGTTAATCGAAACGAAAAAAATCCAAGTTTTGGAAGACCAAATCCCCAGCTATTCAATCCCTGATATCTAACTTGCACAGCTCATTGCCTGAACATCACACCCAAATCCCTCTATATTACCTATAACCCCTTGAACTCACATAATGTAACTCAAAATCCACCTTCATCCATCCAAATCCTTCGATTTACCATACAACTTCCCTTCATAGCGCCGCAGGCGAAAATTTTGGGATTTTAGGTAAACCAAGGATACAACTTTCTTCCTTTTTAAGCGCCGCAGGCGAAAATTTTGAGAATTTGTGTGACCAAGTATCTAGATTTCTTCATTTTCTTGCGCCGCAGGCGAAAATTTTGAGAATTTTGGAAGGCCAATCGGGGAAAGCCAATCCATATTTCTTAAAAAAACTAATCCTTAGGGGTGTAAAAAAGTTCCGGTTTGCCCGGAACCGATTTGTAAACCGGAGCCGGAACCGGAACCGGAACCAATTTGAGTTCCGGTTCCCGGAACCGGAACCGGAACCAAAAAAACACCGGAACTTTCCGGAACCGGAACCGGAACCGGAACTTCCGGTGAAACTCTAGTATGTATATTTACATACGGCAATTTGCGATTAAGTAAATGGGATAATTTAGAAACGTAATTTAAAGGGTTTAAGAGAGGACGTTAGTTATGCATAAGTAAAATTTCTGTTTGTAATTATTTTTTTAATTTTAGTTTTTTTAATTTCTTTTTTGCCCATTAATCTTAATAGAGACGATTTTAGAAATCTCTAGGCCTAATGTACAAAAAATATAAAATAATCTCTAAATATTTAAAAATTCTGTTAGAAATACTTTAAAAAAATTTTTTCTTCTAATTTAGCCCCTAAAATGCTAGATAAATAATAAAAAAATTAGTAAATATTTTTTGTCTAAATAAAGTGAACAAATTAACGACAAGTTTTGAATTGATAAGGTGTATTTTGACCTAGTATTATTTTTTATTACTCTTATCTTAAGAAAAACAACAGTGAATGTACATAAGTAATTCTTATATAATTTTTTGTGCATATAAAAATCGCAAGTTATTTTATATTTTATTCAAATATTTATTTATACATTCACATTTTTTAAAATTTCTTATGGCAAGCATTGATCCGCACTTGTAGTGGTGTAAGCTTGTTTTGTAAAAGCAAATCTGTTGCGCCCAGGCAAATAAGCTCGCTTCTACAGGCGTGGATCTTCTTAGCCAATTAATATTTAATATCCAAATATTTTTTGTTACAATTTAATCAAAAGGAACCGAAGTTTTGTTTTTATTAGACTAAAAAGGGTTTTTTGAAATGATATCGACTCTTTAAACTAGAAATAGGCTTTGGTTGGAGCAAGTGCCCGTTCAAAAAATAGTTCATGGAAACCTTAACAACGAGCAAATGAGTAAATTTAAAACCTAATTCGTATCAACATGTAACTAAAAACCATTCAAAATCAATTTATGTATTTACAAACAAACAATATTTACAAACAATCACACAAGAAAATAGGGACAATAAGAATCACACAAGAAAACCGGGGGAAATTACAATTATGAAGAGAGAATTGTTTTTCCTATATTATCACACATCTCGACGTCACATCATCTTCCATCAACCGCTTACATGTTGTACTCGATTGGAAGGTTCTTGCGGCGAACCATACCGTCACCCTGGAACCATTCGCGGCGGAATTGCTTGGCTGCTCCTTCCGGAGTGTTGGTCCATTCGACGGTGACACGGTCGTTGTTGGTCGCTTCCGCAGCCGGATCGAAGGCGTCGCAAGAGATGGCGATGTTGATGGCCTCCTTCGGGTCGAGAACACCATTGGGCGGGTCCATGTTCAGACGGCGAGGGTTGGTCGTCTTGAAGGCGAAGCCGATACGATGCCCACCAGAGTTGATGATCTGTAACAGTGAACAGGATAATATTTAATATCAGTGGGAGTATTAAAAAGTAAATAAACTTCACCTTCATGTAGTAGGTGTGCTTGTCATCGAACGGCGCGTTGAAGATGACCTTCACAGCAGGAAGCGTTGTGATGTCGCCGGGTGGAACAGAAGCCATTGTTGAGAAAGGTTTGTTGTCGTTGTTTGTGTAGTTGAACAGAAAGCAGGTTGGGGAACTGGCGTAAAGTTAGGGTTTTTATACTTCCTTTCTAACTCAATGATCCTGTTCCGCGAGCATAAAGGTATAAAAGAGCCAATGGAACGCCAGTCGGTATCAACCAATTCTCTTCAACTTCAATTCCTGCTACAACAACAAACCGTTCTCAACAATGGCGTCTGTTCCACCCGGCGATATCACGACTCTTCCTGCCGTGAAGGTCATCTTCAACGCGCCGTTCGACGACAAGCACACCTACTACATGAAGGTGAAGTTTATAAATTTTTACTAATCTAACCACCAATAAATATTTCTTTTCACTTTTACAGATCATCAACTCTGGTGGGCATCGTATCGGCTTCGCCTTCAAGACGACCAACCCTCGCCGTCTGAACATGGACCCGCCCAACGGTGTGCTCGACCCGAAGGAGGCCATCAACATCGCCATCTCTTGCGACGCCTTCGATCCGGCTGCGGAAGCGACCAACAACGACCGTGTCACCGTCGAATGGACCAACACTCCGGAAGGAGCAGCCAAGCAATTCCGCCGCGAATGGTTCCAGGGTGACGGTATGGTTCGCCGCAAGAACCTTCCAATCGAGTACAACATGTAAGCGGTTGATGGAAGATGATGTGACGTCGAATGTGTGATAATATAGGAAAAACAATTCTCCCTTCATAATTGTATATCTATATGTAATTTCCCCCTGTTTTCTTGTGTGATTCTTATTGTCCCTATTTTCTAGTGTGATTGTTGTAAATATTGTTTGTTGTAAATAAATTGAGTTTAAATGTGTTGTTTATTTTTTAAATCTAGGTTAAACTTTTCTCGTTTGCTTTATTAGGTTACTAAGTAGTCGAGTTAATTGAGCCTCGTTTTTTCTAAGGATCAAAATTTGAATTCATATCTTAGACTTAAGAATTTTCAACAAGTTTTTAATCGGGCCAAATTATTCTTCCTTTTTCATCCCAAAACGGCGATATAATAAGCTCCATTATTTGTTTTTTGTTCAAACACCGGTACTGGTAATGCAGAAATTAGCGATTTTGTGCATTCGCTAGTACCGTAGTAATACGGAACCATGACAAACCGAGTTCCAACAGTGAAGATGGCAAGAACGGGGGCGTTAATGCAACTATGAGAGAACATGTTCTCAGCCGATCTCAAGTCGATCGCAAAATTTAGGGGAAGTTTGTCCAGGAACATGAGATTACTTACTCCAGGAACGGGAGACCTATTTTAATAATAGATTTCATTTACACATAACTTAAAAAAGTCAAAAAATCCACCGATATCCACTTAATCATCCAAATCCAAAGATTAGACATGTAGAAAATAAAAATTTGTGCTGATCACAATGGTGTTGTGTGCATTCAGAGTCAATAGGATTGACCCCGTTTTGACAATTGGGATATTTGGATAATAAAAATATTTAACATTCCCAACTTTTTTAATAAAATATGTGATGCTTTTTAATTTTAAAACTTTGTTCCTTACTCAAGTCGATCGCAAAATTTGGTCCGCATTTGTCAGATCCGCAACTGTCGGCTCTACAGTTTCGGTCTGCTACAGTCGTTCTGCACTTTTTATGATGTTGGACAATTCAGTCCCGCCGATTCAGTTACAGGGCTCCCCGACTTTTCGTCAACGGACTTTCCGTCAATGGACTTTCCGTCAATACTTTTCGTCAATAGACGGACTTTTCATCAATATAATCGGCCTGTTCAAAGCCACAAATAACTAAATTATGTGCCCAATTTTGTATAAGATTCCTTATTTCTTCAATTACTCTTGAATAACCTATGGGGCGTCGGCGAGCGGTGGGGTATCTTTCCGTGCCCACGATTCCGTGCCCACGTTTCCGTGCCCACGTTTCCGTGCCAGCTCAGTTCCGTGCCGGCACGTTTCCGTGCCAGCATGTTTCCGTGCACACGGTTCCGTGCCCACGTTTCCGTGCCCGTTATAATAGGCACGTTTCCGTGCCAGCTTCTTTTTAATTTAATAAATAATAAAAAAAGATTTGGATGGATACAGTGAATATCAAAGGACTTGTGCGTGACATCAAGATATCAACAAGTAGATAGCGTTGGATTATGAGGGATATAAGGGGATATCAAGAAATTTAGATCACGATTTTAATGGCATTTTGTTTACATATTGGGGGGAAAATTAATCAAGGAAATCAAGGAAAAATTTTGCAATCAAAAATTTGAAATCAAGGAAAAATTTTTTGATCCAGGAAAAATCAATGTCTGGATAGCCCGATCTCTAAATATATATTTAAATATTGGGCACGGAAACGTGCCCTTTATAACTGGCACGGAACCGTGGGCACGGAAACATGCTGGCACGGAAACGTGCCGGCACGGAACTGAGCTGGCACGGAATCGTGGGCACGGAAACGTGGGCACGGAATCGTGTCTAACCGGTCGGCGAGGCGCTTGTGCAAAACCCTGCGCTTCGCGCAGGGTTTTGCGGCACGCGCCTCGCGGGGAGTCAAAGGTCGCTGGGTTCTACACCAGTAACATAAACCTATTCATTTTTACCGATTTTCAACCTTGAAAAGACTACCTATCCTTCGTAGTGACACAATTGCTTATAACTTTGTTCAGAATTATCAAATAAGTCTAATTTTCAATCTGACAACACTTTTACATACATGTATCATCTCCTATTTCTCTCAAAATTAAAAAAACATCCACTCATTGACGAAAAGTCGTTGACGGAAAGTCCATTGACGGAAAGTCCGTTGACGAAAATTCGTGCCACCAGTTACAGTGAAAATTTAAAATTTTATTCCCAAAACTCTACTTTGATCGAAGGAAGAAAATCTTCGCTTTTTACATTTAAAATTTTGATTTTAACTAATTTTTTATTTTTAATTTCAGA
Source organism: Meloidogyne enterolobii (assembly GCA_963681835.1). Taxonomy (NCBI): domain Eukaryota; kingdom Metazoa; phylum Nematoda; class Chromadorea; order Rhabditida; family Meloidogynidae; genus Meloidogyne; species Meloidogyne enterolobii. The sequence continues at coordinate 1,090,421 of CAVMJV010000018.1, forward strand.
AAATCTTAAATTAGCATACAATGGACAACAATCCAAAACCGGCTTCCAAACCTTGTTGTGAAGCAATTGAACCGTTATATGAGGTAAACAATCAAATAAAATTTAAAATAAATTTCACTTATTCAAATTTTAGATGTTAGTTGATGTATTCCACGATCCGGATTTTTTCAACAAATGTTTAAAAGAAGATCCTGACTTAAAAGAACGAATTTTTGAAATTCTCGGGCCTAGCAAATAAATGAATGAAGAAAGAATTAAAATTCAAAAAAAAGAAAATCAACAACATATTTAAATGCCCTGTTAAATTTTTATTCTCAATTGTTTCTTTTGATTTTATGAATAAAAAATGTTTGGGGTTAAACAAGGCAAATATTCTACGGGGATTTTATGATTATTATTATATTATCCAAATGTTATCTCTCATCCTTCCTCATCGTTTAAAGAAATTAATTGTCCATTCATTTAGCAGCAATCCGGCGGGAAGGCTGAAATATTTTTAAAATTTGAGAATTTTTAAGGTTAAAAATTCTTTATAATTAACAAAAACGCCCGTTTTAATTGTTGGAGTTTTAAAAATTTTTGGCGGACAGAGTTAATCATTCTACTAAAAATCTTCCCAATAAGTACCTTTGCGGGAGGTTCAGGAGCAGCTTCAATTGGTGCTTCATTTGCATTAATAAACGCCTCAGCAGGAACTTGTAAAGGAATAACAGGCACAGGTGGACGTGCAGCATCTCCCTCAGCTTTAACTTGCTCCACATATTTTGGAGGTTCTAAATTCTTTCGGATTTGTTCCAACTCTTCAAATTCTTTTCGTCCCCATTCTGATGGGGGACGTCCACTTCCGTGGGCAATTGTTGGAATTAATTCTGGTGGTGGTTTCTCGAATAAGTCACGGCGTTCAACATAATCCCGGCGATCAGTTTGTCGGTCGAATTTGGAAGCTACTCGGATTTTTGGCTTAAAATAATGAAAGGGGGTTATTCAAAAACTTTCTTTTAATTTTTACAGGGAAGTTTGTGTTTTCAACTTCTGTCGGGTCAACACCAGTATTCAAAGCTTTTTGACGTGCTGCTTGTTTTTGACGTTCACTAAGCTCCTTCAAATCATATTCTTGACGTCCTTTGCGTTTCTCCAAGTCATACTTTTCTCCTTCCAATTTCACAATACGTGAATATAATTGCTTAATTTTAGCCTTAATATCGTTTGGCAACATATTGGAGACATCAACTGGACGGTTAACAATAGCCATATAATTACGCTTAAAAATAAAGAATAATTTTTTGTGTAAGCAAAGGTTTTCTCTCCTATTCTATGCACGCTCGCAAGTTACTTTCCCTTCTCATTAGCAAAGTTATAGCAAACGTATTTATTTAATGACCTGATTCTCCGGATTTTGTTTAGACAGAAAGAGCGTGTATTACATAAGAGAGACAAATTCTTTAGCAGATAAATTCCAAAGCTTTACCCATCTACTCTATTTATTTACCTTAGCTTCTTCCTGTTGTTCTTTTGATAGTCCCCGTGGTTTGCTCGCCTGTCCAGGCAATCCAGGTGCTTGACCACCACCAGCACCCTTTTCAGGAATAACAAAATTCTTTCCTCCTTCTCCCTCAGCTTGAACAACACCTCCAAAAGAGCCAGCCATCATTAATTGCCTCTTTCTCTTTTCTTCTTCTCTTCGTGCTTTTTCAGCTTCAATTCTTGCTTTACGCTCCTCTTCTGCTTGACGACGGCGTTCTTCATCTTGACGTCTACGTTCAGCTAATTCACGTTCTTCTTGTTCTCGTTCAGCTTTTCGTTGTATTTGACGTTCTTTTAATTCTTGCAATTCTTGTTCAACGGCAACCATTTCTTGACGACGACGCTCGTCATTGTCACGCATCTTAGCCTCTTCTTCCTCTTCGTGACGTTTCTTAGCTGCTAACATTGCAGCTTCGGCCTCGGTCATTTCTTTCTCTTCTGGCTCTTTTTGTTTGATTTCTGTCTTGCGAAGTCTAAAAAATATTAAATTGTACATTGTTTTTTAAATGGTAATTAAATGACTTACTGGGCTTGTGGTCCAGTTACATCCGTGCTCACACTAGAACGACGTACTTCCCTATAAAATTGAAATAATTTGGAATTAAGACAAAATTTTCGTTGTCTCCACTAAATATTCACCTTCTCACTTAATTTTTACATAAATTCCCTTACTTAGAAGGAGAGAGAGGTGGTTCATCTTCCCCGCCTTCCTCAAATTCTTGTTGTTCAGCCTGCTCCGATTCTGGTTTTTCACTTTTTGGACTTTTCAGAGGAGACGCTGGGGGACTTTTCAAAGGAGATGCTGGGGGACTTTTCAGAGGAGATTTAGGTGTTGGTGGTGCCTCTTCTTGTTTAGACACTTCTTGAGCAGCAACACTAACTTCGTCTTGTGCTTCTTCGACTTCTTCGTCAACTTCTTCCTCGCTGCTAGAAATTGAAGAGTTATTTTTTATTTATGAACTAATTGAAAAAATTGAAGTGAAATGAAATGAATGATTTTGTTTGTGAAAATATGAGAGAAAGATACATATGTACATATATTCAAAAAAAATTTTTAATTAAAGAGATTGTTGTTAGGCACAAGTTGAAACCTGAAAGGACTAAGAAATCAAAGTAGATTTAATTTATACCGATTTTTCTCCTTCCTTTTAGGTGTCTGTTCTCTTTTCCTCCAACTCGGTACCCATCCATTAGTTCTTTTAATACTTCTTTTAGGTCGATTTTTGGATTTTGAACTTGCCCTAACAATATGATGTAGTCCATGTCTATGCCGAATTAATAAAGGGCAAAAACAATGGGAAAGTTTTGTCGGAGGTTTAGTCCATTTTAAATCCCTTTCATTCTCTTTCCCTTCAATTTCAACTAATCTTCTTCCTCTTCCTCTATTTACTTCTTCCTCTTCTTCTCCAGATGTTAAGGAAGACATTTGTTTTAACAACAATCTTTTTGCTCTCAACAATTCCTGCATATCCCCCATACATTCAACTCCATGTCTCCAACTTGTCTTCCCTCTCTCTTTTGGTGTTAAAAGTTCCAGAAATAAAGGCCAAGATTTGCCTGTTTTTGGCATTAAACGATGAATACAACGACAGCATTTTGTGCAGTAAACTGGTCTAAAAAGCCAATCAGGCACTGGAGGGCGACGACTTCCAAAAAAATAATCAACTAATCGATTGTCTAAATCTTCTTTTTGTTCTTCGTTTAAATGTGAAGTAAATTTAGACCAAATAGCTTCAAAATTGGAAGAATTGGTGGTTGAATTTCGACGAGTGGATCTTTGAGGGTTTTGAGGGGGGTTTGAGGAAGTACTTTGTTCATTTTGATCTTCCATTTCTTCCAAACTGCTCTTCTTCCTCTTCCTTTCCTTCTCCTCATTTTCATTTTCTTCCTCTCCCTTTTCTCTCCTATCCTTCTTTAGTTCTTCTTTCTTCACTTCTTCATCATTCCTTTCATCCTCACCCTCTTCCTTTCCTCCTTCTCCTCTTCCTTTCTTCTTCGCGAGCAATTTTAACCTTTCCAGTAATTCTTCAGCCCTCAAAATATTTGGCAATTCAGCCTCTACTTTACGCGGTTTTCTCCCTTTTCCACTACTTCTTGAACTACCATTCCCTTCATTTTTCTTTTTTATTGAAGAAGGACGACGTTTAGGTGATTTTTTCCCTTTCTCATTTTCTTTAAGTAAAATTTTTGTATTTTTATTTATTTCATCTTTATTTGACATTCTTCTTAAATTATAACGTGCCGATTGTAACATTTCTCTAGCTTCTCTTTTACTTAAAGATTGAAATAATTGTTGGGAAATTAAAGAATTTTGTCTTGTATTATTTACAGAATTAATTTTTGAGGTATTTTTTCTTTGTACAGGAGGAGGGTCTTTTACTTGTTCATCCTCTTCTATATTTACATCTTCTTCTTCTACCAGTGGAGCAACTGGTGATAAACTTCTTACTTCCCATTCTTCTCTTTCCTCTAAATCGGCATCCTTTTTATAATTTTCATCTTCCTTCTTCCCTTCCTTTTCCCTTCTTTTTACTTCCTTACTTTTCCTTTCCTCCTGTCCATTCCCTTTTCCTCTTTCATCATCTTTTTCTTCTTCTCCTTCTTCATTTTCCTCTCTTCCTTCTTCCTCTTCCTCCTCCCTGTCATCTTCATACTCATCCCCTCCTTCCTCCTCTTTTTCATTTCCTCCTTCCTCTTCTTCTTCTTGCACCTCCTCCATTTCTTCCTCCACTTCATTATTCTCAGGTCTTTTGTCCCTTTCAGAATAATCTTCAGATAACCCCGAATCTGAGGAATCTATTGACTCATTTCTTTGCCTTTCCTTTTTCTCTTTTCCTTCCTTTTCAACATCTGCTAACAAGTTTTCATATTGTCTCAACAACAATTCCCTTTCCTTTTGGAAATCATTACGAGATTGAAGTCCCCTTCTTTGAAGAAGTTCATCAACAGTTTTGTGAGCTGTTAGAAGTCTCTAAAAAGAATTTATTTTTTATTTCCTCAATAATCTTTGGAACAGAGCTAGGCACAGTTTCGGCCCAGCTCTGTTCATTTGTGTCCATCCTATTCAATTAATTAAAGTAGAGGAATAAGATTCCATTATATTGGGGGAGGGGGGCATATCTAATATTTTCAAATGAATCCTACACAAAGATTTTGTTTTATTCTCACCTTTTTGAACGTGTCGTCATCTATATCATTTTCCCCCTTCCTTTTCTCTTTTTCATCAACCTTTTCTTTGTTTTCATTAACGTCTTTTTGATTAATTGATGAAGCAGATGCTTCATTTTCTTGTTCTTTTATTAATTGTTTCCGTTCACGCAAATATTTACTTGCCCAAGATTTATCAGAAACTTCATTTTCCTGCCTTTTTAAAAGAAAAGGTGAAATATAAGGTTGTTGATTTGTATTTTCTGTTGTTTTTTCTTTTGACAATAAATAATTTGAAGGAGAAGGCCTTCTTCTTGGAGAATAACTTGATGGGCGTATAGAAGAAAGAGAAAGTCTTGAATGACTGTTTTTTGTTGAAAATGCTGATGCTGTTGAAACTGTTGGGCCGATAACAGAGGAAATTGATTTTGATGAATATGAGGATGAAGAGGGGAAATGAATAGAAGAGGATTTGGATTTTTGAGAACGATTTTTCGAAAACATTTTTTAAATTATATTTTTTGAAATTGCTGTAGAAAATAGTAAAAGAAATAAATAAAATATTTAAATGAAAGAAAAATAAATGAAGATGAATGGAAAATAAATAAGGAAAAAAAGGCTTAATTATTTACTCACTATTCTTCTTGATCAGACATTGTTTAAATTGTTTTTGCGCGGTTTTGGACGTTCAAAAAAGGATGAGAATTTTCGCTAAATTATAGGAATTCAAAAAGATTTTTTGGAAAAATTTTTTATTTTTTAAAGAGAATTTTGCAATAATTTCCCCAAAAAATTTTTGAAATTTTAATAATTTTGTTTAGTGTTTCGAACAACAAAATGATGAAAATTAAAAAGATAAAATAAAAACTAAAAAATAATTTTTAGGGTCAAAGATAACTACTACCAACTCAAAAAAGAAATCCCCGCCGGGTCTTAAGGTGTTACGTATTTCGCAATTTAAATGTTTTAGTTTAAAAATTAAATGGATTACAGCAATATATTACCTATTTACTTTAAATGTTTTTAGAATTTTTTCTTTTTAAAAATTTTCTTTTTTTACTCCTCCGCCTTTTTCTGCCAATTTTTGAACAGCTGTAGGCAGCTGTTAAATTTTTTATATTATTTTTAACAATCACAACAATCCTTTCACGTTTGCCATTTAAAAGACGTATTTAAACGTGAATGGATTGTGAAGAGTTTTTATGTTTAGATTTGGAATACAGAAAAGGGGCTATAAAAATAGATATTTAAAAGGGATAAAAGGAAAAGGGATACTTAAGAATATTCTATTTATTGAAATAGAAAATTTTTTAAAAAATTTTAAAAATAAAAAGAAGTTAATGATCAATTTTTGTGTTATATATTTTTTAGATTAAATTTAATTTTAATGATCAATCATTAAATAAAAAGCAGAACAATATACCCATTTTCTTAAGACTAAATTGGCTTTGGATTTTAAATTAGTTTTGGTTTTGGACCTGTTCCTTTTTCATTTAAATTTTTTTGTTCTGAAATTTTTAAGAATTTCTGTAAATATTTAGGCAAAGTAGACATTTTACGGCAAGACATTTTACGGATAATTTTAATTAAGCAAATACTATTTTGCTTTCCAGTTTCTACCTAATATTTCTTAGAATAATTTCTGAAATTCTAAAAAACTCTGGACTTTTTGCTTAGGGGGAATAATGTAAAATTTTTAAAATAATACAAATTTACATAACCTAAAAAGATAATAATATAATATTTGGCAATTTATTAAACTAAAAATTTGGCCATAATATTTTCAGAATTTCCCTTTTATTTAACTTTGTATTGCAAAATTCTCTTTTTTTATAAAAAAAAATTTAAAACTAATTTTCTAAACCAACCTCTACAAAAGTTGAATTAAATTAATTGTATGTAGTAGACAAGTATTACTTCTAAAAAATAAATATTTTAATTATTTTAATTATTCTCTTTTTCACTAATTTTCCCTCCCCCAAACCACTCTAAAGCCATAACTTTTTATAAGCTCGAATCTCTTCAATCTATTTGCTAATTGTGGAGGCTGGTATTGGAAAACGTTTTAAAGGGTTCATTAGACACCCCCCCCTCCTCCCCAAGCGTAATGTTCGACAATTAAAACTATGTTTTTTTGGCATAATTGGACATCTATTGTTAACTGCTTAGGTTAATATAAAAATGTCAAGATTTGTCGTTAAAAATTATGGCTTTCGGTGTTTATTGATCTAAAAGGTAAGTTGCCGGCATACTTTTGGCCTATTTTTTAGAAATTTGTAACACACCCCTCCTTAGATTGTAGTTTAAAGGAGCAATATTAAATAGGATAAAGTAAACTAGTCTTAAAATTAGAAATTTTGTATTTTCCCTTTTAAATTATCTTTAGGCCGCAAGTGTAGCACTTTTAGGGTTTTTAGTAAAAAATATTTTTATGCAAAATTAAAAATAAGAATATGTAGATAAAAAAAATAGTTTACCTACCTATTATGTTTTTGTGCCAAACACTAAAAAATATATTTAGAAGACAAGAATTAGTAGTATGTAAGTATATTTTGTTTGTTCCCACAAATGAATGACTTTGATAGTTTTTAAGAGAAGGATAGGGAAGAGATTTAAAGGTTTTTTTAAAAACTTGTCTAAAATAAGTATTATAAAGGCGGGGATGATGTAAATGAAAAAAGAGGGAAGAAGAAGAAAGGGATGAAAGAGAGGGAAGAAAGAAGAAAAATGTTTGAAAAAAAAGTTTTTCAAAAATATTTTAACGACAGATGGCTATTCCCCCCTCTCTATACTAATTTTCCTTTTAATTTTTTTCTCTAAACTTCCCACACAATCGACTTGGGGATTTAAAGGTTTTTTGATAGAAAAAAATTTTTTGAAGGCAAATGCTTCTTTTACTTATTTTTTAGTGATTTAGATCGCCTACGCAATTTTTGGGGGGAAAAGCCGGCAACATATATTTATTGGGCAAAAATGAAGGAAAGAAAAAGAGGAGAAGAAAAGAGAAGAGAAAGATAAAGAAGGAATAAAGCCATTCAGATAAAGTTTTTTTTTTAAATATTCTTCGAATCATTAAAAAAAGAAAAGGAACAGAAATAAATGGAATAAAACATCCAAACAAAAATTGTGGTGATTAAAAGAAGAAAGAGAGGGAGAGGGAGAGACCAACTGTCAAGAAAAGTAAAATATTTATATATTTCTATAGGGCATCAAACGAACGGAAACCAAATAAATTTTGAGGTAAAAAAAGTTTGAGGATATTTGGAATAATGAATTGATAAATGAAAAGAAAGATTTTTTAAGTTGAGGGAATGAAAAAAAAGGAAATTAAAGTTTTTTTATTTTATTTAAATTAATAGAAAGTTTAAAATAATTAGTTAATGCTTCGGGGTACTAATAGGAATTTTGTGAAAATATTTTACATAATAGGTCGATCTAGTGATCTCTTATACTATATCCATAAGTTCATTTTTAATAATTTCTTGATTTTTCTCAAATCATAGTTATTTTGCTAAAATTAAGGTTAAAGATCAAGTTTCTTTAAGAGAGGAAAGGAATCTTTTAAGTGAGGGGAAACTTAAAGGAAGGGAATCCAAACTAGTCGCAATTAAACTTGCGCAGGAGTTGAAGAAAAAAGAAAACAGTTGGAGCTTGGCCAGTAAAGCGAAATGCAGTGGTTATTAATTAACTTTCCCTGTAGGTTCGTGTATCAAGGTTGTGTATCAAGCACGCGTTTTGGGTGGAGGTGCCGGATTCCTGTTCAAACTTTTCCTTGCTCTATATACTACTTTATCACTAATAATTATTGTGTTCGAATTTAAATCAAGGCATTCTTCAGAATTTATCTTCCTTCTGTTATCTCTCTATTTTTATTTATTTAACACCATTTAAAGGTCAAATAATTTTTTAACAAAAAATTTTTTATATTAATTTTCGGGCAAATGTAAAAATGAGGAAAAAAATTATGATCTTTTAATTAATACTAATTAAAATAAAAAATTTTTTTAAAAAGGTTGAAAATGCTTTCGGTTTTTTAATTTAATTATTCTTCACACTAAAATATATTTTTTTATTTATTTCCTTCTTTTCATTATCAATCAAGCACGCGCTTTGGGTGGAGGTGCCGGAGCCTTAAAAATTAAATTTAATTAAATATTAACTTTGAAAAAGTCAGAAAACTCTTTGAAAGGATGATAAAAATAGGCTCGATTTAATTTTTCTGATGATAATTTTTAATTAAAAAATATAAAAGGACTAAGCTTTCTGGTCACTCTAATAAAAACTTTTTCTTTAATTTATTCACCTCTTTTTCCTTTATTTTATCACGCCATCCACCTCCTCCTCCACTACTCTCTTTATTTTTAATTTTACTTCCCCCAATATTCTCTTCATTTTCTTCTTCTTCATTTTCACTTTTCCCTAAAGAAACCCTTTTCTTCTTTTTACTTTTTTCGTCTTCGGGATTCCAATTTCCAGGTATTTGTAAGGGAATAACGGGCACAGGTGGACGTGCAGCATCCCCCTCAGCCACAACTTGCTCCATATATTTTGGAGGCTCTAAATTCTTTCTGATTTGTTCCAATTCTTCAAATTCCTTTCGTCCCCATTCTGATGGGGGACGTCCACTTCCGTGGGCAATTTCTGGTTCAGGTGGAGCTGCAGGGTTTTCAAACATTTCACGACGCTCCCCATATTCTCGGCGATCGGTTTTACGGTCAAATTTTGAAGCTACTCGAACTTTGGGCTAAATTTTAAATATTGGATTTCAATTAATTAATAACATTGAAAGGGAGGGCAAAGCTCCTAGAGACGAGAAAAGCTCCTAGCAATAACTGTCGCGTTTTCTACTATTTCTTCTTAATGCATAACTCTTAATTAATTCCTAGTTAATCAGACTATACCAGAAATGCACAATATATTCGATTAGCGTAACGAGTCTATGTTTTATTTTTTAATATGTATTATTTGATGGAAGAAAAGCTCGTTAATGGGTCAAAAATGTGAAAGGATGAGAGTTTTTATTTAAAAACTCACAGGAAAATTAGAATCTTCAACTTCTGTCGGGTCAACACCAGTATTCAAGGCTTTTTGACGTGCTGCTTGTTTTTGACGTTCACTAAGCTCCTTCAAATCATATTCTTGACGTCCTTTGCGTTTCTCCAAATCATACTTTTCTCCTTCCAATTTCACAATACGTGCATGTAATTGTTTAATTTTATTTTTTATATCATTAGGTAACATTTTATCGACATCAACTGGACGATTAACAATAGCCATATAATTACGCTTAAAATTAAATAAAATAACAATTAACACTTATAATTTGTCAGATTCTGTCTCTCTACTAAATTGTGTATAACAACACACTATTTCGCATTTTGTCTAACCACACATCCGGAAAAATCGAGAGATGAAAATATTATTTCTCTGTGGATATTTTACATTTTCCGGTTTTTCCGAAATATATTTATAAAAAGAAACGAGAAAGTACTATATAAATTTGTAGGTAAAAACTAATACCTTTGCTTCAGCAGCCTCGGCAGCAGAAGGACCTTTTCGTCTTGCTCCACCTTCAGATTTAGGCCCAAGTTTTTCTCCTTCTCCTCTCTTTTCAATAACAAAATTCCGAACACCTTTCTCTCCAGTACCTCCACCAATAAAAGAACCAGCCATCATCATTTGCCTTTTATGTCTTTCGGCTTCTTTACGTGCTTTTTCTTCTTCAACACGTTTTTTTCTTTCTTCCTTAAAATTTTTATTTTAAAAAATTTTGTGATAATTATTTAGAAAATTCCGCTAGGAAACTGAGGGAACGGAGGGATTTTGAAGCGAGAGGGTTGCGTAGGCACGGAAGAAGTTGAGTTAACCTGAGAGGAAAAAGTCAAATTCTTATTTTTTAAGTGTTGTTTTACTGAAGGAAAGGAAGGGGAGGAAGGGGAAGGGGAAGTTTAAATGCGCAAGAGCAAGGAAATATAGTGACCGAAACAGTACCCGTACCCCATTATATTTTATTTGCCCCCCCCCTCCACTCCCAATAGCCTAACTTTTCCCACAACTCTTCCTTTCCCCTCCATTCTCTTTTACCTCTTCTTTTCGTCTTCGTTCTTCATCTTGTTTTCTAATTGCAGCCATTTCTGCTTCTTCTTTTTTTCGTTCCTCCAAACGTTGACGATGTTGTTCTTTTAATTGACTTAATTCTTGATCTAATTGTGCCATTTCTTGTTTTCGACGTTCCTCATATCCAACCATTTTAGCTTCTTCTTCTGCCTCATGGCGTTTTCTTGCTTCCATCATTGCTATTTCAGCTTCGGTTAATTCTTTTTCTTCTGGCTCTTTTGGCTTTTGTTCTGTTTTACGCAGTCTATTTAAAAATAAAAATTGAAAGGCAAAAGGAGATTCCGCTTTTTCGATTTTATTGCCACATAGTTCAATTAATTGATTAATTAATAATTAATTTACAAGTCTTTCTAGAATTTCTTAAACTTACTGTGGATGTAATTCCTGTATTTCTCTCTCTTCTTTTTCATCCTCTTTATCCTCCACTTCATGCGGTGGCTCCTTATCCAAAGGCCTAAAAATAAGAATTTATACGGGAAAAGTAACAGCTCTCGTTTAGTTTTTTAATCAGAATTTTTCTGAAAATTTTTTCTACTAAATATTTCCACCCCGAACCCCCTAAGTTGAGGGGATGTGCCCAAACAAATAATCAAAATATAAATTTTTATTTAAAAAAAAAAAAAAATTTTTACGTTATCGGTTTTTCTTCTTCCTCTTTAATTTCTTCTTCAACTTTTTCTTCTTCTTTTTTCTCCTCTGGAGGAGCTTTAGGCTTTGACGGTGATGGAGGGGCAGATTCTACAACCTCCTCTTCCACTTCTTCTTCCTCATATTCTTCATCAGTATATTCTTCTTCTGACATTTTTTTAGAAATTAATTTAATTTATCTGTGAAAAATAAATTTATTTATTTATTTTAATTATTCAAAATAATTTTTAAAATTTGAACTGAATTTTGTAATTTTTCTTTGAGTTATCTGGAATAATTTTAAAATCAGCTAGATCTTAATTAGACTATGAAACAAACTTCTTGAATAAAGTAAACAATTTAAAAATGAGAGAAAAAAATTGTAAAATAAGAAAAAGCCTTAAAATCTCCCTTATTTTTAATTTTTTAATCAGAACTACTAACGATTAAAATAAAAATTTAAATTTTAAAATAAACATTAAAAGAATTTATTTAAAAGTATTGAGGAATTTTACTTAAAGCAAATAAATATAAAATGACAATGAAGAGCAGCTGTACTTGTTAAAGGATTTTTATTTTTAATTCTTCCCACCCATAAAGTTACAAACTCTTTTATCTCTCCCCAAACATATAAATCTGTTGTTATTTTTAGAGTTGATCTAGATATTTTAATTTTCTATTTGGAAGAGAAAAAAGAGAAAAATGAAAATTGATTGAAAAATGTGGAGAAAATTGGAGAAAGTTTTATGGCAAAAGAGAAAAAAAAGTTTTTAAACAATTGGTTATTATTAAAGAAAGCTTTATTACAAAATTAAAAAGTCTTCCAGTAAATTCTCTCAATAAGAAGGAATGTATTAAATAAGAAAGCAACAATTGGTAAAGATTTTAATGAAGATTTTAATGATTTATTTGAGAAAATGAATAGTATAAGATAATTGAAATTTTAAATAATAAAACGAGATTAGAAATTGAGGATTTTAATTAAAATAATACTGTCAAACTAAAATTGAAGAAAACTACGACATTTCACAAATTATAACACCTGATATGAGATAACTCCTAATATTAGACCTCTTCATAGTCGTTAATAGCCGTCTGATGGCACAATATACCTGTAGTTTCTCGTAACTAGAGCGCAAATTTTTATTGAAATAAAAGCAGAAACTACCCTATTTTACAAAAAATTTTATAAAAGCAATAATTTTACCAAAACCCGCGCTTCGCGCGGGTTTTGCGGCACGCGCCTCGCGGGGAGTCAACGGTCGCTGGGTTCTATACCGGTAACATAAACCTATTCATTTTTACCGATTTTCAGCTTTGAAAAGCCTACTTATCCTTCGTAGTAACACAATTGCTTATAACTTTGTTCAGAATTATCAAATCAGTCTAATTTTCAGTCTGACAACACTTTTACATACATGTATCATCTTCTCTTTCTCTTAAAATTAAAAAAACATCCATTTATTGACGAAAAGTCCGTTGACGAAAAGTCCGTTGACGGAAAGTCCGTTGACGGAAAGTCCGTTGACGGAAAGTCCGTTGACGAAAAGTCCGTTGACGGAAAGTCCGTTGACGGAAAGTCCGTTGACGGAAGGTCCTTTGACAAAAATTCGTGCCACCTAAAACACGGCGGGTTAAACGGGAAATTTAACCATCTCGTAACACTCTCTCGTTTTTCCTCTCTTTCATTTATTTACTCTCGTTTCTATTTTAGGTTACCAATTTCGAAACCCAATATTTCGAAAACTTTTCCATTTTTCAAATATCTGTTGCAACCAATTCATAGTCTTTAGTTTCTATAAAAAAATTTCAAATGTTTTAATGCAAAATTCATAAAGTTAATGCACATCTAAATTCAATACAAAATAAGTATGAAATCCCGGTCATTATCTTCGAAAAAAGCACAGCTTTTGGTACCATTACCTTTTTTCGAAAATTCATAACCTCTCCAAAAATTCATATTTTCCGCTCAAATTTTGCAATTTTGTATAAAAATTGTAGTACTACAATTCAGCAAATTTTGAAGAAATTTTGACAAGGGATTCATTAGTTATAGGTAGTAGGTTAACCTGTATGTCAACCTAAGGAGTTAGTCGATATAACATGTGCAAGAAATATATACCTCAATAAATATTAATTATTCTACTATTTTTATTGTGTTTATCAACTACAATTTTTATTTATTTTAATTAATACTAGTTTTTATTTTTTAATAGATTTTAAGCTTTAAAAAATGCCTGGACAAATAAAGACGCCAACAAACCAAAAACTTTTGACTAATGTTGCTATAGTTCGTCTTAAAAAATGTGGGAAGCGTTTTGAGATTGCTTGTTATAAAAATAAGGTTTTAAATTGGAGGAACAAAACGTTTATTTTTTAATTCTTTATATTTTATTTATTTTTTAAATTTTAGAGAGAAAAATATTGATGAAGTTTTGCAGACCCAAAATGTTTTTGTAAATGTTGCAAGGGGTCAATTAGCTAAAAGAGATGACCTTGTTGAATGTTTTGAAACTGATAATCAACTGGAAATTTGTAAAACGGTTAGTTTTATTTAAGGAGTTGGATATTGTGGAAAATTCGTTGTAATTTATAGTTAGTATAACGGAGTTGTAGTCTCAATAACAAAACCCATACCATTTTTCCGGGTATGCCTGTGGACCAAGATATAGGTCCCCGAAAATCGAAAAACCATTTATTCGAAATAGTATAGTCCCCTGAAAATCGAAAAATATTTGTATTTTAAATATTTTTTCATTAGAAGGAAAGGAGAATTGAACTCGTATTTATTTTAATAGTTTACTTAATATAAAATTCCTTAAAAACTTCCTTTCCATTTTCAGTAAATTTTATCAATTTTCTTTTTAGATTTTGGAAAAGGGTGACCTTCAAGTTTCGGATAAAGAACGCCAACTTACTTCTGAAAGTTCTTTTAAGGTTTTTTTGAATTCATTTCATCAATTCCAAATTTTTATTTTTTAGGAAGTCGCAAATTTAATTGCCAATATGTGTGTTAATCCTGAAACTCAGCGACCTTATTCTTTGGCGGTAAATTGTTTTTAAATTATTTTAAATTAAATTTCTTTTTTAGACTATTGAAAATGCTCTTCGAGACGCTCATTTTTCTTTAAAATCAAATCATTCGGCAAAACAACAGGTTTCTAGGGATGGTTTTTGTTAATGATTAGAGTTGTCAGTCTCCCCACATTCTTCGGTTAATCCAAAACCGAACCTAAATTTTGGGTTAAATTTAACCGAAAATCTTTGGGTTTTCGGTTCGGTTAAGACAACTCTAATAATGATACCCAACAGAAAGCAATAGGAGCAAAACTTCCCTAATTTTATTTTCTTTTAATTTTTAAAGGCCCTTGAAATGATTCCAAAAATTCGTGAAAATCTAAAAATTGATCGTGCCAAAATGCGTGTTCGTGTTTCTGTCCCAGCCAAACATGCAAAATCGATCCATGGAAAGTTGAAAGGATTTTTTGAGACTGTCGAAGTTGAAGATTGGGAGAAAGGAAATTTAGAAATGGTTTGGAATTTTTTAAAAAATATTTTTTTCGAGTTATTTTTAGGTTGGTTTAATTGAACCTGGAAATTATAAAACAATTGCTGAATTACTCAAAGGGGACAAGAAAGAGAAAATTGAACAAATTGGATTGGAATTGTTAAGTTTAAAAGTAATTAGTGAAGGGGAAGTTGAAATTACTTGAAGAAAATTAAGAAGTAAATTAAAATATAAAAATAAATATTCCTTTTACAAAATAATTGTGAGAACAAAATAAATTTTTAAAATTTGATTATTTTTATAAATAAATTTTGTTTTGGACTCTGTCCAGTTTTGTCTAGACAGAGTTCTAACACAAACAATATCTGAATTATTATATTTGTTGATTGTCTTTTACTACTTAATGTCCAACAAACCTGGACTAATTAAAATATTTCTTTCAGGCAAATATTTAAATATTTTTTCCACTTTAGATAAGGCAAATAACCTCCTCGTAAATTATATTTTCCCTGTTTTATATTGACCTACATTTAATCATTTACTGAAATATTGGAATGTAACGTTTGAATTTTGTGGAGTTTAGTTTCTTCCTCAGACTTTTACCCTCTCTTTCATTTTTAAAATTAGCTTTTTGATTGTCTCAAAAACTTTTGTTTCTCCCATTCAGGACAAAATGTCCACGTTCATCCCCCACACAGCTGTGGTGTTTTAAAAGTGGAAGAAAATTGGCGACGGCTGAACAAGTTTTCTATTTTTCCTCTGCTAATTTTCTTCTCTTTCATTTGTCAGACCTCTGTCATTTTTTTTTCAATTTTTTCTCTTTTCTGCAGCTGCTTAACACAATATTTACTTAAATAATTCACATTTACTAACTCACCGACAGTAATTTAGAGTACATAAATGTTTTTGTATGTATGTATTTCTCAAGTTTTTAGTAAAGTTATTGATATCTATTCAAAATATAAACTGTGATTTAACTTCTAAAAAATTTTTAGGAGAGGAGGCATTCATTCTATACTACACCTCAATTAATTCTCCTTCTATCCAGCTTGAAAGTAAATTTTTTACTCAAATAAACTTTCGGTGAGTTGTCTGTCGGTGAATTTTCCCTCACTCAAGGAGAGATTGAAAATAGTATTTTACAAGTAGAAAAAGGCCAACCAGCATCAAAGCCCTCTTTTTGATATTCTTTTTAGTCGCCTTCCTCCCTCCTTTCTTCTATTTTACTTACTACCCTCATTTAAAACTAACCAATTTTCTTTCTGCTTATAAAAACATTAAAAATGGTACTTGGGGTAGACGTAGAAATGCGCAATATACATATTTTTACCTGTAGTGAAAGAATAATTATTTTTGTTTGTTTACTCACACGTAAACCTCAAAATCCATAAATCTCAACAAGGGAATGATTAATAAATAATTTTTGGGTGATAATCTGAAAATATTTTGATGAGTTTAAACCAGCTCCTTTTCAATCTTTAGACTTAATTGTTTTTTAACTTCGATTTTTCCAAGCCTTCCTATTCAACTAATTAATTATACTCTTAAATAGAAAATTATTAAGATTCTTTAATTTTTCAAATAAAAATTCTTTCCAAATTTCATTTTTATTTCTTTTGTACTTTTTCTCTTCACAAACTTTCTGTTGACTCACCCAAAAACTTATTTCCCCTTTTTTCATTAAATTTCATTTCTCTTTTATTTCAAAATATTTCCACGTTTTAAATTAAATTTTAGGTAATTAATTAATTTAACTCTAACAATTAATAATATTTTATCAAATTAATTAATTCAAAAGAGGATGGCTAATCCATCCGAATGTTGTATTCAGGTTATAATTACATATTTAATTTATTTTTATTTAATTTTTTAAAATAAAGGTTGTCTGTCGTGTCCGTCCGTTAAATGAAATTGAAAGGAAAAACGGGTCATCTTCTGTTGTCAAGTTTCAAGGCAAAGA
Organism: Meloidogyne enterolobii; assembly: GCA_963681835.1. Classification (NCBI taxonomy): domain Eukaryota; kingdom Metazoa; phylum Nematoda; class Chromadorea; order Rhabditida; family Meloidogynidae; genus Meloidogyne; species Meloidogyne enterolobii. The sequence continues at coordinate 1,107,304 of CAVMJV010000018.1, forward strand.
TACTGTTATGGTTACGGTAATTTTTTTAGAAAATTATTTTTTTTCTAAAAATTTAATTTAAAGGGGAAGACTTATGCATTTGATAATGTTTTTCAACCAAATGACACTCAAGAAAATGTTTATAAAGGAGCAGCTCATCATATTGTTCAAGATGTTTGTTTGATTTTAACTAAAATTTAATAAAAGAGGACTCATGGTTTTGATTTTTATGAGCAAAATAGGGGGCATTGAGGGGCTTGAGAGATTTTAGAGGGCGGGAGGGAACTTATATGGTTTAGGTGCGCTTTTTTTAGCCACGCCCTTTTTTCCTTTTCCTTCATCAATCAACATTGATATGGACAGATTGGTCAACCTTTCTTTCTTCCTCAATTTCACTCAACTTTTCCTGTGGCATTTTCAGTGAGAGACATTAACAAGGAAAAGATTAATTTTCTTTTCCAATTTCACCAAAATAGAATTAACATTTGAATCAATATTCTTAATTTTATCTATTTCTATTATTTAAATGTCACTAAGTATCCCGGGTCTACATTTTGGAACTAATGGTCCAGTATTTTATTTTGTTTTTCAGTTTTTGCGTGTTTGAAATCATATTTTTTTACAAAATGCTGACCGTTTTTACCCCTTTTAGAAATTTTTGGACCCCTGTAATTCAGCTCAGAGATCTCACGGACCGATTTTAGTGCCATTCGTCTCAGCCCAGCTCGATGTCATCCGAGTCAGCTCTATATTTTAAGCAAAAATTGACCTCAACTCAATTGATTGATGGTTGAGAGGGAAAATAAGTAAAAGAATAATGACGGAAAAAGAAAAAAGGGCGTCAGGAAAAGTTGAGTGAAATTGAGGAAGAAAGAAAGGTTGACCATTCTGTCCATATCAATGTTGATTGATGAAGGAAAAGGAAAAAAGGGCGTGGCTAAAAAAAGCGCACCTAAACCATATAAGTTCCGGCGGGAGATATATTCAAAACAGAGATAGTGTTGGGCAATGCCATAACCGGAGCAAATATCGATTTTGTTTTTTGAAATCAGTTTTTGTTTAATTTTTCCTAAAATATTTTAAACCGATTTTATCCAATCCTCCTACTTTTAATGCTTACTGAAAATTTTTTCAACTTCTACTAATCAAACAAAAAAATTTAGGTGTTAAATGGTTATAATGGAACAATTTTTGCTTATGGCCAAACATCTTCAGGCAAAACACACACAATGGAGGTTTTTATATTTTACTAGTTTATTTAATTAATTTTAGGGTGTAATTGGTGAATCTGACAAGCAAGGAATTATTCCAAGAATTATTAATGATATTTTCAATCATATATTTAATTTGGTTTGTTAAGTTTCTTTACTCTTTTTTTATAAAAAAAGAATTTTAGGATGATGAAAATTTGGAATTTCATATAAAAGTGTCTTATTTTGAAATTTATAATGAAAGAATTCGGGATTTGTTGGATGTTACAAAAACAAATTTAACAATTCATGAAGACAAAAATCGTGTTCCTTTTGTTAAAAATGTTACAGAATTATTTGTTTCAAGTCCAGACGAAGTCTTGGCAGCTATAGAAGATGGAAAGACGAATAGACAAGTTGCCGTTACAAGTTTGGATTTTTTAAATTTATAGTTCCCATTAGGTTTGCGCAACACCGTCTAACTAAACGGTAAACAAATTTTTTCAAAATTAAGCGGTTTTGTGCAACCCTAGTTCACATGTTCTATGCAAAACATGCATAGATACCACAACAACTATTGTGGTATCTATGCAAAGACCATATCGTCAAGGGTGTGAAATATCTCTTTTGTCTCCCACTAGTTAATTGTTAAAAATTTTATTTTTTATTTAACAGATATGAACGAACACAGTTCTCGTTCACACAGCGTTTTCCAAATTCAAGTAGACCAAGAAAATAAGGCTACACAGAAAAAATTGTCTGGAAAGCTTTATTTGGTAGACCTTGCTGGAAGTGAAAAGGTTTTCTTAAAAGTTTTATTTTTTAACATTTTAACTATTAATAGGTTAGCAAAACGGGTGCAGAAGGCTCTGTTTTGGAAGAAGCTAAAAACATTAACAAATCTCTCTCAGCATTGGGAAATGTTATCTCCGCTTTGGCAGAGGGAACGGTTTGGAAAATTATTTGAACAATATTTTTCTTTTTTTTTCAGAAAAGTCACGTTCCCTACAGAGATAGCAAATTGACTAGAATTCTACAAGAATCCCTCGGTGGAAATTCTCGAACGACTATTGTGGTATAATTAAAAGTTAATTTTTTGTTTAAATTATTTCTCTTAAAGATTTGTTGTTCTCCTGCCTCTTATAATGAAGCTGAAACAAAATCAACTTTACTTTTTGGGCAAAGGTATTTTATCTCGAAGAACTTAAAATAGATCATTAAAATTCTTTCTCCTTTTTAAGAGCCAAAACAATAAAAAATGTTGTTGTTGTCAATGAAGAATTGACTGCTGAAGAATGGAAGAGACGCTTTGAACGTGAAAGGGAAAAAGTTAATAAACTTCGTCAACACATGTTAATTATGGATCAAGAAATAAAGCGTTGGAGAGCTGGTGAAAAGTTGGCAGAATCTGAATGGACAACTTCAATTGCTGATTTATCTGCTAATTTGACATCGAATTCTGATAGTACGTTTTTATTTTTGATGTTAAAAATTTTGAAAAACCTGAAGGGTTTCCAATTTTTATTTTTTAACATTTACCAAATCTTGGCTAAAAATTTTGATAAAAACTTTGACTTTAGAAAAGCTTTTCACGCCTGTCTCCCTGTTAAAACATTTAAAATCAATTTTTTAATAATTTTAAGTGACACCAACTTCAATGACGGAATCAATGATATTTCCACCATCTGATCGTCCCAATCCTCAGCCTTTATTAAGTTCGCGTGTTGGGCCGATAAGTGATGATGAAAGACGAAAATATGAAGAAGAAAGAACTAAATTGTATGCACAACTAGATGAAAAGGATGATGAAATCCAGTCTCAATCACAACAAGTTGAAAGACAAAAACAGCAGTTAATGGAACAAGTTTGTGTTTTTTAAATAAATTTATTCAAAAATAAATTTAGGAAGAAGTTATTAAACAACGCTCTTTGACTAATGAAAATTTAATGACTGAAGTATCAAAAGCACAAGGTATTTAATAAATTATTTGGTAGTCTTTTAATTGGCTTAAAAATGTTAGAATATACCGAATTAAAATATTCCAAGAAATGTTAAGAGTGTAGGGTTGTTTAAATATTGTTTTACGGAAAAAACTTTAGGACATAATTAGTAATAATGCCAACGTGCTGTTCACAATCATATACCTTTAAAAAGGAAGTTATTGAAATCTTGTTACTTCTTTAAAATTCTCCACTTTAGATTCCTTTTTCATTATTTTTTTAAAAACTTATAAATGGAAAAGGAAAAGTAAATTAAAAGAGTATTTACATTTAACATATTCTTTAAATTTATGTTAATTTTATTTAATTTAGAACAAATAGCCAAATCTCAAGAAGAAACAGAAGAATTATTTTCTGCAATCCAAGAAATTGCTTTAAATCTTGAACAAAAGAAAACTGAATGTTCTCAATTGGCGACAGATCATGGTCTGATTTTTAAATATTTATAAAAATATTTTTGTATTTTAGAACAGCTTAGCGAGGAAATTAATAAGAAAAAATTGGAGGCAACTCTTTTAAATACTAAATTGGAGGAAATGAAGGAAATTTGTCTTACTCAAAAGGTTGGCTTTTTCCTTTAATTTCAAATCGAAATTATTTTTTATTGCAGAAAAGAGTTTATGAAAGTGTTCAAAATATGCTTAAAGAAATGTCAGAACTTGGAGAAGCAAATTTTACTCTTGCAGAAAAGGTTTATTTGAAGTTTAATTGATACTTCAATATTCTGAGAATTTTTAGTTTGTTAATGATTTGGATCAAAGTGATAAACCAATAGATGAGGAATTGTTGGCACATGCTCGTATTTGTATTTCTAAGTTGAGCAATGATTTTAAAGCCAATCAACAGGTTTGGAATAGATTTTTAAAGAGTCAAGGCATACATAAAAGGGCAAGGGGGTAGCTGTAACCTTAAGGAATTGTGTCTTCTGAAATCCACCAAAAATTTTTATTTCTTACTGAGTTTTTATTTTTTAAATTTTTTAAAGAAACTTCTGCAATTGGAAAGTGGTTCTGGGGATGCCCAAAAGAAAGCTGATGAATTATCAAGAGAATTGGATGATTGTAAACTTCAAGTTCAACAATTGGATGCCAAAAATAAATCTTTGCATTCCCAAATAGAATCACAAGAAACACAAAAACGTCAATTAGAAGATGAAATGGATGCTTTAAATGCAAAATTGGCTAATGTAAATAGTTCTGGAGAGAAAAATGAAGATTTACAACAACAACATCAAAAATTGGTTGCTCAACTAAGAGATCAAATTGCATTAAAGAATAGTCAAATTAAGGAATTGACGGTTTGTTTTTATTTTTATTGACGAGGGGGATGTCTTTTTTGGATTGGAAGTTTTTGGTCCGGACATGTGAAAGATATTTTGGTTAGGGTTGCCGGCCCCAGGCATCGAATTTTGGCCCGAAAAAGACTCGGTCTGGCCGGCCCGATAAAAATGAGGCCCGAAAAAAATGACTCGAACGTCGGTCCGACTTGAAAACGGCAACCCTAATCTTGGTGTTTCCTAAAGGATTTGTTCGATATGTGTTCTTCCTTTTTCCCATCCCTTTTTTACAAGAAATTTTTTTTGTTTTTCATTTATGTAATAAGCAGCCCTTAAATATTATTATTTTTGAAGGAATCAATTCAAGAAATGCAACTTGCACGTGAAAAACTTCAACAAGATTATGACCGTCTTAAAAATGATGAATTTGAAAAAGAAAAACGTTTGAAGAGTTTATCGGCACTTTCTGACAAAAGAGAACAAGCAAAACAGGATTTGAAAGGTTTGGAGGAAACAGTAAATAAAGAATTGTTGGCACTTCACAATCTTCGAAAAGCTTTTGCCCAAGATTTGTCACAAAGAATTAAAAGAGCCAGTGGACCTGAAGTTGATGATGAATTTCTTTCAAGTCCAATACAAAAACAAAAAATTATATTTTTGGAAAATAATTTGGAGCAATTAACTAGTGTTCATAAACAGGTAGATTTGTATTTAAATTTAGAATAATTTTTGATTACCTAAAAAGTTTTGTGAGGAGATTTTATTTAAATTTCTGTTCTGCCCAATTCTGTTAAATATTTACTAGCTCTACTTTCGGTTTTGAATTCTGTTGTTCCTTCCTTTTCCTTTCCTCAAGTTCCTTCTCAATTTTATTATTTCAACACTTCTCATAGGAGAATACTTTAATCAAGCACTTATTCGCCCTAGAGTTTAACCATAAAAATATTCTTCTCTTCGGAAATAAGCTAATCAACTTACAATTAAATAATTTCCCATTTTTTAATTTAAAATAGCTTGTTCGTGACAATGCTGATCTTCGTTGTGAATTGCCCAAACTGGAAAAGCGTTATAGAGCTTGTACAGAACGAATAAAAAGTTTGGAGGCAGCACTTCGTGAAACTAAAGAAAACGCTATGAGAGACCGTAAAAAATATCAATTCGAAGTTGAACGTATAAAGGAAGCTGTTAGACAAAGAAATTTGGCTCGAAGGGGACTTCAAATTGGTTTGGAAAAGAATTCTTTTATTAAAAACATTTTTTATATTAATTTCTTTTAGCTAAACCAATTCGTCCTGGACAACATTATGGTTCAAACGTTGTTCGTCCTCAAAACGGTAAAAAATAAATTTTTGTATTTTTTTTGCTTATTTTTTGTTTTTGTAAAATAGAAAATATGGGGAAGTACAAAAATTATTCTTCAATTTTCAGAGGTTCTCTTATATAACCACTACTAGAAAATTGGGGGTGACGGGGAAATCTTCGCACGGGAAAATCTACGGGAAAATCTAAAAATTCTTTTCTTACCCCCCCCCCCCCCTTCATTTTAATCTTTCAAGTAATATTTTCCTCCCTTGTAAAAATTCCATTAAAACTTTAAAAAAATAAATGCTTGCTTTAAAAATGTTTTCCCTTTTTCAGTTGGTCAATCTTAACAACATAACACATATTTTTCTCTCCTACCGGTCTTCATTTTTGTGTTGGTTGCCGTTATTAAAAAGATGCGAGAAGTTTTTTTTAAAATTAATTATTCTTTAATTATAACCAGATATGTATCTAACTTTTTTTCTTCTTCCTCCCAATTTAAATAACCAATTTAATTTTTACTAAAATCATTTGTAATTGTGTTGTGATTCGTCTTTTAATTTTCATTGTTTTTAACTTTTATGAGTACCTAAATTTATATTCCGAATACATGAACTTTTTCTGTTTTTTGTATGACTTTAACTTGAATTTGTATGCTTCTTTTTCCATTATAAATAGTTTTTATATCTTTGGAGGGGTTAAAAGATTAATGTTTCGATAATTAAGTTTAGGCAAATAATTATTATTTAGGTGCTTGATAAAATCTAACAAGCTTAGGTCGAGTTATTTAGACCTTGTAATTTTTGAGAACGGGTAAGCAAGGATTTGACCAAAATTTTATCAGGTTTTGCCTCGTTTAGTCCGGGGTATATAATTTCATTTTCGGGTCCATTTCTCTAAATAAATTTAGGAATTTTAAAAACAAAATCACCTAAAAATTAAATTTTCCAAAATATTAAGCAATTCAACAAATCTCAACAAATGCCTATTATGTTTGATTACAACATTTTCTCTTAAAATTTATTCTATTAAAATAATACAAAATCACGCAATAAGAGAAATAATGGAAAAAAGAGATCCATAAATTAATTTCTTTTTTAATTTAAATAAATTAGTCTCCCACTTTGTTTGGAATATTAAAATGATGAGGATCTAAAGGAACACTGTGAGTAGCATCCATAAAATCAACAAAATATTTAGTGCACAATTGATGAATTAATCTATTAAAATAAGGTTATATTTTAAATTACAAAAATTGAGCTTAATCAAAGCATCCTAGTAAGATACCCCCTAGCTAGCAGTCCCACAATATTTTCAAAAAAAATGACTTGAAAATTTCTTATTTTATTGAATATTTTTCTTAATGACTTAAACTCTCTCATGACTTTTTATCGCCCATAGGATAAAGGATCGGTACCCCTGATCTAAAAGAGCCTAGTCTAACGCAATCTTAAAAATATTTACATAAAAAGTTCGAGTCATGTTCAGAGAGAGAGGAAGCTGCGACTTCCCGCGAGGAGTCTTTGACTAAAAAAATAATTTTTTTTACCTCTGTCTATCTTCTAATTCAAGCGCTTCCATTTCCTCTTCATTTGGAATGTTTTGAGGATCCAAAGAATCTTCTGGAGGAAAATCTAATAAACGCTGTTGTGGTTCTCTTGCAAGCCTATAAAAAATAAACAAAATTCTCCCAAAAATTAAATAAAAACAAAAACCATTCATGAACAATATTTTCATGTTCTTCATCATTTAAAAGACCCGGATATCTATTTCTAAGTAATTTAATTAATATCCAATTTGCCCTGTTAGAACTTCTTCTCGTTTCTTCATTTTCATCTTCAGTCACAATTATTTCATCATCCCAACGGCGAATTATAAGAACTGGACCTTCATATTGATTTAACTAAAAAAACTTAGAATTTATTGACATAAAAAGAATTTTAAAAAAACCTGAAGAGAAATAGGTAAATTTAAATATTTTCTAACAGTATATCTCACAAACGAACTCAAAACTGAAGGCATTTTAGAAATAGCTAGAGAAGCCTAAATTAAAAATTAAAAAAATATTTTTTTTTATTAAAAAACCAAATCATCAAAACTAGCATCCAAAATAAGTCCTCGAATATTTGGGTGATTGGCTGCCGCCCAAGTTGCTGGAAATCCTGAAAATATTTTTTCTAATTATTTATGTCAATAAAGATGGCAGATTTATTTTTAAATTTAAATCTGAAATTTAAAATCTAGACATGGGAAAATAATTTTCTGGCTCCTCCATATTCTGCTAATATGGCTGTTGGAAAAACATGAGTTCTTTTTGTTAGCCTTATTGATAGAATATGTAAATATAAATATAGACCAAAACCAATTATTTTAAAATTCAAATTTTAAAAAAATTCAAACCTCCAATAGACCATCCAAAAAGAACAATTTGTTCAGGCTCAAATTCCAAATCATTAATTGCAAATTTCATAACTGCTTGCATTGCAAGAAGTACAGCTTTAGGTTTTGGAATTCCCGTACTTTCAGCAAAACCTTTTTTTAAAAAATTAATATAAAAAAATATTTTTTAAAAAAAGAAAATACCAGGCATATTCCAACCAAGAACAGAATATTTTAAACTTAAAGGTGTCATCATTATACCCATTTCATAAAAACCAGCATTTCCTTCACAACAAATACTACAAAATAAATAATAAAAAATTTTTTAAATAAAAAGAAACAAAGTGAGAAATTTTAGGAGGCTCTTAACAAACTATTTTAAAAAGTTCCAAAATAAAAAAAAAAAGCAAAATTTGACCGAAAAAATAAAACAATCCTTTTTTAAATTAAAATATGTAAAAAATAATTTTTAAAAGACTTACACCAAAATTTTTCCATTTTCATTATCCTCTTCTTCAGAACGATTATCAATGAAAAGTGTATCAATTTTATTTTTATCTTCAGTTAACAAAATATTTCTTTGACCTCCCTTAAATTTTAATTTAAAAATATATTTTAAAAATTTAATTTTAATTGCAGACAAAGTCAAAAAAAACTCTGAATTTCTGTTCAAGAATAGAAATTCTTGCTGACTTGGATTAAATCCTTCTAAAGGTTTACTAAAATTTTTATGTTAAATTAGACTTTCCGCAACAATAATTCTTTTACCCTTTCCAAAAGTTTACTCCTTCCTTCCAATAACTGATCCTGTGCAAGAATATGTAAAATAGTTAACGACCCAGGATATAAAATTCTCCGTCCAAAAGTATTTGCAATAATCCAAGAAGTCCAACTTCTAATTGTATTAAATGGCTCGATTAAATCGTTTTTAATAATTGGAGATGGAGCAAACCATTTAGAATTGGGAACTGTTGTCGCAGAAAAATCAATTGGAGCAGCAAATATCTGCAAAAAAAAAAATATTTTTTTTCTGAAATAAAAATTAAGAAATTATTTCTTTGACTCTTCAAAATTAAATTATTGTGTTGACTATAAATTCGAATTTTTTATACAACTTGAATAATAGTTAAATTTGTAAGCCCCCAAGTTTTTCCCTCACAATTTCCCTAAAAAGTAACTAAAAATTTAGACAGGAAAATAAGGTGGATAGAAAAAAGGAAATATGGGGACTCTGTAAAGGAAATGATGGCCAACAAAAGTAACTATTAATTAAGTTTAAAAAAATTAAACCTCATAATCATAACGTTTCAATCGTTTTTTGCTTTCTAAATTTGGATTATTTCTTGCACGATCAAGTGTTTTGATAAAATTACAATATTCTTTACTAAAATTTATAAAAAATTTTAAAGAAAAAAATTTAAAAAAAAACTTTGAAATTCTTCCACAAGTTCTCAACATAAAAGCCGTCAAATAAAAAAATACAACAAATTTAGCTGTAGAAGAATAACTTGAAGTAGGCCAAGTAAATAAAATATAAGGAACGAGTAATGGAGACATTAAAATAGTTAATCCTTTAACACATTTCCCAACAGAAAACATTTTGTTGCCTGTAGATTCTAATAAATTAGGCACATATAAACGATGTTGATCAACCAAACGATAAATCCTTGGACCAAACATTGCAGAAAGTAAAAGTATCATATCCATCCAAACCTAAAAAGAGAAAAAATTAAAAATAAACTGAAAGCCTATTTAAATAATTATTTCAATTAAAGCTCCGGATGGGAGGAATTTCTTTGGATACAGGTAATAATAAGCTTATTTTATAAAAATATTAAAGCCGGATAAGTAGAGCAAAAGTGATCACGCTGTAGCTTTTTATAAAGTGATATAATCACAAAATAAAGGGTAGGGGATCATTGTGTACCGGCCGTTTGTGTACCTGGCCATATTTTGGACCATAACTTTTTCAATTCTTAATTGATTTAAATAAATAATATATCAATTGAAAGCCCTGGATGTGAGGATTATTTTCGCCAACAGAATTGATTTGATCAGATAATCAATCAAAAAGTTACAGACAGATAAAGATCAAAATCACGATTGAGCGCATTTATCGAGATATAACTTTTTATAACATGATCTGATCAAATCAATCCTGTTGGCGAAAATAATCCTCACATCCAGGGCTTTCGATTGATATAATAATAATTGAAGTCGGTTAAGAATCAAAAAAGTTATGGCCCAAAATATGGCCAGGTACACAAACGGCCGGTACACAAGTGGGACGTTCCGCAAAATAAAACTTGAGACTGAAACAGCGAGACAAAGGTGTTCTGTTTCATTTTTTGAAAATTTTTGATTGGATTTTGGCATTCTGTCATTAAGACGAATTATCCTAAAAATATTGAAGCAAGTGAGGCAGACAAATTTTTATAATTCATTATTTTTATTTTCAATTTTATTTTTTTTTCCTTTTTTATTTTTAAAAGTGCTTATTTTGTTAATTTTTAATTTAGGTAAAATGTCTTCATTTAATTCTGATCCATATAAAATTCTTCAATTACAACCTGGATGTAATAATTTAATTCAAATAACCAAAGCTTACAAAATGATGGCTTTAAAATGGCATCCAGACAAAAATTTAAATCAAAAAGAATATGCCCATCAAATGTTTCTCAAAGTTAAACAAGCTTTTGAATTTCTCAAGGCTAAGAGGTTACGTGATAATTACAACGAGAAAATGGTAAAATTGAAAGTTTTTTTAAATAAAATTTTTATTCCGAAAAATGGGTATCGTTGCCTTATAATTAAGTTTTTAGCATTTTGAATAAAATATCAAAATTAAAAATTGTCCACAAATTTTAACCGAAACTATGGGGATGTTATATAAAGGGTTTTTCTTTTGGGCGATTTTTCATTTTTTAAAATAATTTTCTTGATGGTACTATTTAACAAACTATTTAACAAACATTCTCTTAACAGTTAAAAAATTGTCTTTAATATTCTAGATTTAAATTTTCAGACACAAAGGCGAGCAGCATCGGCAGCGCATTTTGCACAACGACAAAAATTAAATAAAGAATATACAAATTTTTATGAAGAACTTAATAAAGAACATCAAAAATTTAATCAAAAAAGAAATGAAATTTATAAACAACAACAAAAATTGTATGAAATGTCACAAAAAATATTTAATGAATCAAGTGCTGTTTTTAGACAACAAAGCGAACTTTTAAATGCTTTTATGAATGGAATGACTAAAAATAATTTGGATGAAATGGTTAATTTTTTTAATAAAAATTAAGTCTCTAGGATGTCCAAATTAGAGGTCGGCAAAATCGCATTTCCGGGATCCCGAGTCGGGATTTTTTTCTTAACCGATGCCGGGACGGGATCCCCAGGGATAAATCCCGAAAAAATCCCGAATTTCAAAAATCTCGGAAATAATTATCCGGGATCCCGCCCGGGATTCGGGTTTTTTTCAAAATAAAAAATTTAAACTTTTTATGAATAAAATGCATAAAAATACTGCAATTTATATGTAAATAAAATTAATTTGTAAAAATATCAACAATTTTTTATAATTGGAATGTCTTTGTTTAAAATCTTTCTATCCCTTTCTTTTTGCGCCGCTGTCTTAAATTTTGAGAATTTCTGAAGGCCAAGTGGGAACACCCAATTTTCAGAAGTCCAGATCCCTGAAATGTCCGGATATCACTAAAATCCACCTAACTCCATCAAATCTTCCGATATACACATAAGTCTTCATTCACTTTGAGAAATTTGGAAGGCCAAGGACCAAAATTTCCTCCTTTTTCAGAAGAAATTCTTCCTTTTCATTTCTTCCTTTTTCAATTTTGAGAAATTTGGAAGATCCTTAAACCAAAAGTCTTCCAAAAATCTCGGAAATTAAAAATCCCGAAAATTATAAAAAATGTCCGGGATCCCGAGTCGGGATTTTTTTCTTACCCGATGCCGGGACGGGATCCCGAAGGATAAATCCCGAAAAAATCCCGGATCCCGAAAATCAAAAAAAAAATCCGGGATTTCGGGATCCCGGAAAATCCCGTCGGGATCCCGTCCCGCGCCCACCTCTAGTCCAAATAGATAGGGAGTGTTAGCAGGTCCGGGTTCGAAAAAAGTCAAAATATTTGAAAATTTCGGCTTGGACCCAATATAAGAAAGAAACAAAAACACTGAAGAGTTTGTTGGATATTCTCCTAACTTTTATTTGTAGAAAAATTTTGATGTATAACTTAGAGATCGGAATTTTGAAAAAACCGGGACCGGGAAACGGGTTCTGAAGGTCGACCGGGAGGGACCCGGACCGGGAAAACCGGGAATTCCCGTTCCCGGTTTCATCCCGGTCAAAAATGACCGGGACCCGGACCGGGAAACCGGGAAATTAAAAAAAAATTTAAATTCATTTAAAAATTTGAAAAAGTTATGGGAGTAGTTATTTATTGAAAAATGATTTATAAATAGAAGAATTTAATAAATCAGTAAAATAAATCAATAAAACAAATGTAGATTACAATAAATTAAAAAACATAAAGCGGATATGTAGGGCTAAAGGGATTTGAGAGGCTAGAGAAGGATTGGGGTATTAGGAGATTTTGGAGTTTAAGATCTCCCGATAGCCTCCTCAAATTTTTTATATCGCCTATATGTATTCCTCATCTAATTTCCTTTAATCCCTCCTAATCCACCTTGATGCTGATTTAATTTTTATTTAATCCCTCCAAGTCCGCTCTGATCTTCTCTGTGCAATAATGATATCAGGGATTAAGAGATATCGAGAGATTCAAGTATTTGTTGGGTAGCATTGAGAGATTGTGGAGAAAGACTTCCAACCACCTATATCACCTGATATCTATTCAAATCCCTTCAATTGGAAGGCAATGATATCAGATGATTAAGGCAGATCTAATGGATTTAGAGGGATAAAGATGTCTTAATCACCAGGTCCCTTGATAAAATCGCACTATACACTAACTTCCCTCAACTTTTCCTACAATAATACCTCCAAATTTCTCCGTTCCAAATTCTTCCGCGAAAATTTAGAGAATTTTGGAAGGCCAAACAGCCTAATTTCTTCCGTTTTCAGCGCCGCAGGCGAAAATTTTGAGAATTTTTGTAAAATCTCCAATATTTTTAAGTCAAAAATCAAAACGCCAAGCAAAAACATTTAAAATTAGCTGCTAGAATTTTTCCCGGTTTCCCGGTCCAAAAAAGCCGGGATCGGGAACGGGAAACGGGAAATGAAAATTAACCGGCCGGGACCCGGACCGGGAAAACCGGGAATTCCCGATCCCGGTTTCATCCCGGCATCTTCAAAAAAGCCGGGAAAAAGGACCGGGAAACCGGGAAACGGGACCGGGTCCCGATCCCGTTCCGATCTCTAGTATAACTAGTTTCGTAATAAGTTTAATAACCTTTACTTTCGTTCCGGCAGTCAGTTTAATTTTGAAGAAAATTAAGGAAAATTCTAAGAGGACTTTTTAAGAATTTCGAATATTTTTTGCCCTTAATTATCAAAATAGCCTTCACTTTTTCGAAATTTCTATTAGACATCATAAATTTATCTTTTAGATTTTTGGATTTAAAACTCTCCAAATTAAAATTTTTTAATATTAAGAGAAGTGCATTAGATGCTCATTCACGTTGGTGGAAAGAATACATAAAAGGCAAAGGGCAAAAATGATGTAAATATTTAAACAAAAGCTAATATTTTTGAAGTAAGGGAAGATATTTTTTGATTTTTTTTACTTTGAATATCATTAAAATAATTTTGCTGTAAAGGGGCTTTCAACATTTTAAACCGCTTTGTTTTTATTTTCTTCAATTGTTTTATCTTTGACCGGCGCACCCTAGTGGTGTAAATAAATAAATAAAAATATTTTTTTGAACCGATAATTTTATTTTATTAAAAAATGTTTAAGTATATATAAAGATAAGAGATTTTTAAATACAAGTAAGTAAAGAAAAGACAAAAAAATATATAAATTAAGTAAAAATAACACACAAAAATCACAAAATTAAAAAAGAAATTACCCAAAAATAAAAATTTAAAGATGAATAAATTTTAGAAAAATGCAAATTAATATTCAAAAGGTGTTTTTGTTTTAGAAAATTGTAAAAATAATTAATTGGTAATAACCAGAATTTAATTTTACGAAAAGGTATGTTTAAAGTTAAACCCAAAAATAATTAAAATTCCCCCTAAAAGATATTTAAGTTTTGAAAAGAAATTTCTTTAAGCCTTAGGAGAAGGTCCAGCAAGTTGACTGTAATGTTCATCATTTTCTTCCTCTTCTTGATTTTCTGGCCAATCTTTTCCAGCATCTCCAATATCCCCACGTTCCAATTGAAATTGGTCATTTGTTGCTTCTTTCATTCTAAATTTAATTTAAATTTTTTCAATACCCAAAAAATTTATTTTCCTATTTAACAAAACCTACAAAGACAATTACTACAAAAAAGAGTTTTGAAGCTTGAAATATCCACTTTCCCCTTAATTCCTTAGATTTAAAAATTATTTTGTCTAAAATGGATTAATAATCTCAATTCCTTTTTTTAAATATTTTCCAAAAATTTAAAAGAAAATTTTAAAATTTCTTACTGAAAATCAAGTCGATGTAAAAGTTCTTCAAGGTTTTGAGTTGAAGTCTTTTTATTAGATTCTTCTGATTTAATCAATCCATTATTTTGAATATTTTTCTTTTCATTTGCTCTAGGGTCAAAATCATTCTAAAAAGATTAAATTTTTAATTTAAAAAAAAATAATTTAAATAAAAAACATCAAAAACATCTTCTGGAGGAACAGAAGGAGGGGGGTTAACATGTTTTTGTTGTTGTTCAAATATTTGTTCCAATATTTTATTTGTGTCATTTTGTGAAGTACTTGATCTGCGAGGAGGTGGGGCTAAAGGCAAAGGTGGAGGTGATGAAAATGATTT
Organism: Meloidogyne enterolobii; assembly: GCA_963681835.1. NCBI lineage: Eukaryota > Metazoa > Nematoda > Chromadorea > Rhabditida > Meloidogynidae > Meloidogyne > Meloidogyne enterolobii. The sequence continues at coordinate 1,122,393 of CAVMJV010000018.1, forward strand.
TGAAGTAAATGAAGGTAAATAATTGTTGGGTTCTGTTGGGGGAATTGTTGGAAGAGAAATAAGTAAATCCTTTAAAATTAAAAATAAATAAATTTATTTTAAAAAATCAAATAAGGAGGGAAAATTTCAAGGATGAAAATTTGTTTACTTGTTTATTTTCTTCAAAAATTTACGTTTAAAAAAATTAAATAATACATGAAATTTTAAATTTTCCTTAAAAACATTATTTTTCTGTTATTTAATTTAATTTTAGGAAGAATGATCCGTCTTATATCTAATTAAAAAAGAAAATTGTCGGTTCTTAACCGTCTTTTTCCTTTTTTAAAATTAAATTTTCGAACCTTATTATTACTCTGTTCGCAAGTACATCTTGCCACTTTTGCCTCCAATTGTTTATTGCCTTCTTCCAATTCAGAAACTTTTTTCCTCAATAAAAGAATTATTTGATTTTGATCTTCAAAGGAACGTGCCTTCTTTTTAGCATAACGCTTTTAAATTAAAAAATTCTTTTTTCCTTTAATTTATATAAAAGAAAAACCTCCAAAGTTAAATCAAAAGATTGACAAATTGTTTGTTCAATATTTTCAGCCATTTTGTCACTCAAAAATACAAAACATTGAAGTTTATCTACATCATTTTTGGCAATATAAGTTAGCATTTTCTTCTAAAAATTTAGTTTAAAAATTAAAAATTTTATTTAAAATAAACAAAAATTGTTATTAATTAAATATTATTTCAACTAGAGGTCGGTAAAATTACAATTGCAGGATCCTGTATCAGAATTGGTACCGACCTCTAATTTTAACTCCTCAAATATAAGCTGTTTCGAATGTCAAGAATATAACAATTTTGTACAAAAATTAAGATAATTAAAATACTTCCCCCGAACCTGTTTATCTTTTGCACAATAAGAAATTCTATTTATTGGATGCTTAAAAATTAAAACAAAAAACTTTTATAAAAATAATTTAAAATAAAAACCTTAAATTGAATTCCTCTAGTTTTTAAATCAATTACATTTACTTCGTTGACATTAATTTGAATAATAACCTTTTTTAAATATTTTATAAAAAATTTTAAATATTTTTTACTTTTCTCGATTTTGGAATTTGTCCAGTCTCATTTTGTTTAGTAAGTGCTTGTAATCGAAGTTTAGCAATAGCATCTTGGACAACAGCCGTTCCTTTTGAATTGCTAACATCAACGTGTCCAAGCATTTTAACTGTATATTCTACCCTCCCTTTTATTAATAAATCTAAGAAAATAAGAGAAAATAAAGTAATTAGGTATTTAACAAAAAACTAACCTGGTGGATGTATCCATGTATAAATTGGTTCAGTTTTATTTTCAGGTATAAATGAATTTTGATTAGAAAATCGAGAAGAACCAATTATGCTTGTTGCTTTGGATGAAACAGATCTTTTTATTGTTTTATAAACTTCCATCTAAAAATTAAAGTTATTTAAAAAATATTAAAAATAAATAATTTTCTACAAATAATCCCTTTTACTGGTTAAATTAGTCTGCGGTAAAATCGCATTCTCGGGATCCCATAACAGGATTTTTTACAAAAAAAATTTCGGGAAGGGATAAGCAGGATTTCGGGACGGGATCCCGTAAAATCCAATCCTCTCCCGTGCCGCACACTGGGCAAATGTCCGATATACCAAATGTCTAGGTACTCATTTGTCGTTTAACCATTCAAATTGTAAATTTCCATAAAGTAAATTTCCATTAAATCAATTTTTTGTAATTCAATTATTCTTTTATCTTTTGTTACTTTTGATCATTTTTCAGGTTAAAAGCGTTGTAGTTATTTTATTCTATTAAAAGTTGCAACAATGAGCAAGGACGATAAAACAATTGCTAAAATTGAGAAAAAGGTTAAATTAAATAAAGTTATTTTTTTAATTTCTTTCTTTTTAAGGAGGCTGAAGATATTTCACATAATAGTCGAAAACGTACTCATTCAAACACCTCTGATGTTGTAGAAGCCAAAAAACGAAGTATTGTTGAATCAAATGCTAACACAATGAATTATAAATTTGATTTGGTAGGGGCTTTGGAGGACTTTAAATAAATTTATTTCTTAGAATAAATCAAATCCTTTCAATGGAAGACCTTATTCTCAACGATTTTTTGAGTTTTTGAGAAAAAGGATGGCTTTGCCAGTTTGGGACTACAGAGAAAAGTTTCTTGAACTTCTCAACAAAAATCAGTGTTTGGTGCTTGTTGGGGAAACTGGAAGTGGAAAAACAACACAAATCCCTCAATGGTGTTTAGATTATGCACGAGAGAAGGGGGTTATGATGGGCAAAAAATATATGGTAGCCTGTACACAACCGAGACGTGTGGCGGCTATGAGTGTTGCTAACCGTGTTGCTGATGAATTAGATGTTCAGGTATATGTTTATTTTTTAAATTTTGATTTTTTATGAGAGAGATACTCCTTTTATTATTCTTATGGAGTCTTTTTTCCTCTGATTTCTTTTTTCTGACCATTTTCTTTTACAGCTTGGTCAAGAAGTTGGATATTCTATCCGTTTTGAAGATTGTGTCAGTGACCGAACAATTCTCAAATATTGTACAGATGGTATGCTTTTAAGAGAGGCAATGAATAATCCTTTGCTTGAACAATATGAAGTCATTCTGCTTGATGAGGCCCACGAAAGGACACTTGCCACGGATATTCTTATGGGTTTAATTAAGGTTTTTTGTATTACAAAGAAAATATATTCGATTTTATATTTTAATTTTAGGAAATTACAAAACAACGTAAAGATTTAAAAATTGTTGTTATGAGTGCTACATTGGATGCTGGAAAATTTCAAAATTATTTTGACAATTGTCCTCTTCTTTCTGTTCCTGGACGAACTTTTCCTGTTGAAATATTTGTATTTTAAATAATTTTATTCAAAAAAATTTTATTTTTTTAGTATACTCCTGAACCAGAAAGGGATTATTTAGAAGCAGCTGTACGAACTGTAATTCAAATTCATATTTGTGAAGAAGTTCAGGGAGATATTTTACTTTTTCTTACTGGACAGGAGGTTTGTGAAATTTGTTTAAAAGAATAAAAAAATAAAAATTTTTGTTTTGAGGAAATTGAAGATGCTTGTAAACGAATTAGAAAAGAAGTCCAAAATCTTGGTCCTGAAGCTGGTGATTTAGTTTGTATCCCTTTATATTCAACACTTCCTCCAAATATGCAACAACGAATTTTCGATCCTCCACCTCCGAATAGACCATCTGGAGGAATAAGTAAGTTTTTTTTGTTGAATTTTGACTTTCCTGTTATTAGCTGTCTTGTAGCTAATAACAGGAAAGTCTTTCTCTTGTTATTCTATACCCTCTTTAATTTTTAAGGTCGTAAATGTGTTGTATCCACCAACATTGCTGAAACTTCTTTAACTATTGATGGTGTTGTTTTTGTAATTGATCCTGGTTTTTCTAAACAAAAAGTTTATAATCCAAGAATTCGTGTTGAGGTTTACAAAATTATGATTATTAAACTTAAGCAATTTTTAGAGCCTCCTAGTTTGTCCCATTTCTAAAGCTTCAGCAATGCAAAGGGCTGGAAGAGCTGGAAGAACAAAACCAGGAAAATGTTTTCGATTATATACAGAAAAAGCTTATAAAACTGATATGCAAGAACAAACTTATCCGGAGGTTTTTTTGTTTAAATTTTAAATAAAATTTTTAAAAAAGATTCTTCGTTCTAATTTGGCTTCTGTTGTTTTACAATTAAAAAAATTGGGAATAGATGATCTTGTACATTTTGATTTTATGGATCCGCCAGCGCCTGAAACGCTTATGAGGGCTCTAGAATTATTAAATTATTTGGTAGCGATTGATGGTAAATTTTTGATATTTTGTTGATTTAAATTTATTAGGATCCTTCTAAACTGCCACTATTTAATAGGGGGTATGAAATAGATTAAATGAGAAATATAAAAAAAATTTAAATTGGGGAGTTAACAATAACTTTTAAATGATAATTAAATTTTTGAAATTAAAGGGGCATAAGAACTGCAAATTTTAATTTGCGTATCCTAACTTTTCGGATCGAACATAAAATACTAGAAAACAGAAAAATCGATTTCAGTTTGAGTTATCGATTCTTTTAACCGAAGATTTTTGTATAAGCCGACAACCCTTCATGTTAGAAATTAATGAATTTTTAAATTAATTTTTTTAAAGATAATGGTGAATTAACACAGCTTGGTTCATTAATGGCTGAATTTCCTTTGGATCCTCAAATGGCAAAAATGCTTATAGCTTCTACCGATTTAAATTGTTCTAATGAAATTTTGAGTATTACAGGTTTTATTTATTTTTTCAGATTTTTTTCTAAAAATTTATTTTTGAAGCTATGCTTTCTGTTCCCCAATGTTTTGTTCGTCCAAATGAAATTAAAAAACAAGCAGATGAGGCTAAAGCAAGATTTGCACATATCGATGGAGATCATTTAACACTTCTTAATGTTTATCACGCATTTAAACAAAGTATATATATATTTTTAAATTATTTTTTAAAAATATTTTTTTAGATCGAGATGATCCCCAATGGTGTTATCAAAACTTTATTAATTATCGTTCATTAAAAAATGCTGATGATGTGAGAACTCAACTAGCGAGAATTATGGATAAATTTAATTTAAAGGTATGAGAATAGTTTAGAATTTTTAAGTAAAAGTTATTTAATTGGGAAATTAAGGATGGGAAGGAAAAGCAGACTAAAATTGTTCATTCGTCATTAAAAATTAAATTTCAACTCTAAAAAACAATTTTTCATTTTTAGCGTGTTTCTGCTGATTTTAATTCAAGAGATTATTACATAAATATAAGAAAGGCTCTTGTTGCTGGATTCTTTATGCAGGTTTTTTTTCTAATATTTTTCTTTGAAAATCTTTTTTAAAAAGGTTGCCCATTTGGAGAGAAGTGGACATTATGTAACAATAAAAGATAATCAAATAGTTAATTTACACCCATCTTCTGTTCTCGATCACAAACCAGAATGGGCTTTATACAATGAATTTGTTCTTACAACCAAAAATTATATTCGAACTGTCACCGATGTTCGTCCAGAATGGCTGGTAAGAAAAGAATATTTTCCACAATTTTCAAAAAAAAATTTTAGATTCAAATTGCCCCTCAATATTATGATGTTAATTCATTCCCAGAAGGAAGTGATGCTAGAAGAAAATTAAATGCGATAATAGCTGCATCTAGACAGTAAAGATACTACAAAAAAGCTTGTTCTTTCCTTTAATATTTTTTTACAATTCTGCGCCCGTTTTATAATATTGTATTTAAAATAAATCAGCATTAAAACAATCGAGTGTCACAGCGGGGTGATGTAAACGAAAGGAGCGCTAATTTTCCGCTCACCAAAAATAAATTGAAGACATGTATATAAAGGGCGTAGTTTAAAAAAGTAGGGAGATTTTGATATAGGGGGTTTTTAAAAGATATAAGGGAATTATTTTTGGAAACATTCTTGTCAGTCATTAGCACCACAAAATCTTTCTCCCCCCACACTACGCCCCTTAATTATTAAAGAAACATTAAAATTAAGAAATAATCAATTTTGTGTGTTCCATAGCAGAGGCGCACCAAGAAAAAAATTTGGAAGAAAATTGGGGGGGTTTTAGATTTTTTAGAAAAAATGGGTTTTTTAGAGGAAATGAAAGATGGCTTTTTATATATTAAAAGAATTTTTGGGCAATTTTTTAAAAAATTATATAGAAATTCTCTTGGATTTTCTTGCGCCCATTCTATGAATACGTCAGACAAAAAATAAGTCGCTTGGCTATTAGAGAGAGAGAGAGAAAAAATAATAAAAAATAGTTATTATATATCCCTCTTTTAAAACTTCTCATTTATTTCCGTCATCGTCACTTATTGCTGCCGGCAGTGGTGTTTCCGTTCCAGATTGGGGACTAGATTCGTGTAGAGGCCAATAAAGTGGATTAACACGAGGACGAATCTTGAAAAAAATAATTTTAAAAAGGATTGGAAATAAATTAAATCTACCCCCAAATCTCTTAATCCCACACAAAATACTACCTCCGATTACTCTCCTCCATTAAAACCCTAATTTGAATTTACCACCAAAAATCTTAATGCCCTCTATTTTTAAGTAAACTTTCCCAAAATTTCTTACTTTAAGCTCATCAGCACTAAATTCAATCCCTTCACTTCCACGAAGACAGCTCAAAATAAATGACACATCATCAGTGAGTGAACGAATACGCGGAAAACTAGCAATTAGACTAAGTGGCAAAAAGCCTTCAGCATCCATCTTTCTTCGTAAAAAAAAGTCTTTTTGTAGATTATCAGCTGAGAAATAATATTCACTGAAAAAAAATGTTTAATTAAAAATATCAATTTTTAAATAAAATTTACATTTGTCCGCGTACAAGCTCTCCAAGTTTAAATTCTTCTAATGCTGGCACATAAGGCGTTGTTATTGGCGCCATAAAAATTGTATTTTGAGGAAATTGTGTTGCAATAATTGTCGGAGTAAATTGTGTAGTAGCTGTTGTAGGCACTTGATCCGTTGTAGCAACAACCACAGCAGCAGTTTGAAGAGTATTAGCAACAACAAGAGGAAATGGGATGAGTCCATTAGGTGAAAGAAGCGAAGTAGAAGGCGCAGAAGGCACAGCAGTGGCTGAAACAACGGTCGGTGAGATACCCTTTTTTAAATAAAAAAAGATTAATTTTGAATAAATTTGATGATTTTATTTAAGCTATTATCTGATTATCAATACCCAAAAAAAGAAATGAGGGATGTAAGGAAAAAAGGAAATGTAGACCCTCACTTATCTTTTCAAAAATGCTTTTATTAAAATTGTATCGGATTATAAAGAAATTGAGCGAGAATTTACATTTACTTCACTACCTACGATCCTCATTCTTTTACAGAATCAAAAGGGAATAAGAAAAAAATTTCCTAAACGTGTTGGAAAGACAGACAAAACCCTAGGTCTTCCATCTACTTTTAATCCTCAATAAAGTGAATTTCTTATAAATTACTTTAATATTATTTAAATACCGAAATATTCAATTGCTGAAGAGATGAAGTTGTCCAATGATGATTAATACAATTATTATTGTTTGAGCAAAAATACGAATTTGAGAAAAGCTGTTCATCCATTCGTTTATTATTATTGTTATATTTATAAGCATTATTTGGGCCAACATGACGAGGCCCCCCTCCACCGCCACCATGATGATGATGATGAGATTTTGATTGATATCCACCAACAGAACGATGTCCTCCTCCTTGCGAATTATTCTAAAAAATATTTTTTAATTAAAAAATAAAAAGAATAAAAATAACCATTCCAGCCACATTATTTGTCTGCTCGGTCTGTGTTGACGCGGAATTTTTAAAAAATTTTTGCCTAAAAATAAAAGTTAGTTAAAATTTTGACAGCTCTAAATTTATAAAGTTTAAGGTAAAATAACTAAAAATAGTTATTGAGAACCCCCTTCTTTATTAAAAACTATACAAAAATATAAAAACATTTAAAAACCTATTCGACGAATATCTTCCATGATTAGGCGAAAATTGTCGTTGTGGTCTATAAGTATTATTATTCGATTGTTGTCTTTTGTCTTTGGAGTTTTTCTTCCAACCCTGTGATCCAGAATGTTGGTAGTAATATCCATTTGAAATATCATCAAAATACCTAAAAATTATATAAAATTATTTTAATACAAAACTATTTCCTCCTCTCATTTTTTTAAAATTTTTTGTAAATAATTTTTTCAAAAAATAAAGTATTTTAGTAAGGACATTTTATTAAAAAAATTTCCATAAAAATATTTTTAAATAAAATGACTAATATTTTTATAACTTTACATATAATAAATGTTATATGTACTATATGGCGACACGAATATTTTAAAAATGTAATGGCCTAAAAAATATTTAATGGATATCTTAACTAACAAACAGATATTGAACTTTAAAAATTAGGTAAATGTAAAAAAATATTTTAAAAATTTTCTATTTAAAAGCTTAAAAAATTTTTACTTTCCGATAGGGAGGTAATGCCACCTGAATGGTAATTCCAATCTTATCCCACAAAACTGAACAAAATATAAGAGGGAGATCGAAAAATGACAAATCAAATCATTTTTGTCAATCCCAAAAAATTAAATTTTAAAAAAATACCAATAAGACTGATCCTGAGATTGCTCATTGTTATTGTTATTTTGAGCAGCATTATTCGTTGGCGGACTTTTCTGAACATCTTCTCTATTATTCTTTTCTTCATTTTTTCCTCCTCCTCCACCTCCCTCAACAACAACAACATTTTCATTGCCTTCTTTAGATATTTGTCGACGATGATGATTATTATTATAATTATTATTATTAAATTTGTTGTCTTTAAAAGCTCTATTATTTTGTCTAAAACCAAAATTTGTTGTTGTTCGAACAGATTCAGAGCAATTATTATTATTTTCTCTCCCAACATCTCCTCCTCCCCTTCCATCTCTTCCACTTCCACCACCACCCCCAACAAAATTTCCTCCTCCTCCTCCACCACCACTTCCTCCTCCTCTTCCTTCTTTCAAATCACGTCCACAAACTGTATTCCTTCGTTGAGGTCTTTCACGTCTTTCAAATTCCCTTCTCATTTCACGCCTTTTAGTTAAAACTTCACGAGCTGTATTATAATCTACTTCTATATCCAATTTTTTCCAACTATTTTTAGACACTTTTTTGCTTCCTCCAGCCGGACTATTAATTGTTGCTGATGGTGAAAGTGCAGAAACTTCTTCAGCCTAAATTTAATTATTTAAAAATAATTATATAAAAATGACTATTGGACGTAAAAACATTTATGTAAAAATTAATTTGCTAGTCTAATCCCGTAATGGAATCAAACAAAATATGTCCGAAGCTAATGTTTGATTCCATTGAATTGGCAATATTTAAAAAGGCCAGACAAAAAACCTTACGATTTTTTAAAAGAAGTTTCTGCTTGTCAAGTGAATCGAAAAATATCCCCTCAGAAATAGAATGTTGCCATTATAGCGAACAAAAGACTATATCATCCACCCAAGTATCCCAAAATTAAAATAAACATAACAAAACCCAAACTGTTCTTCCCCCCCCCCCCCCCCCCCAAAAATTAATTTAGAAAAAAAATACTTTGTTCACCGTCTCCTCGCCGGTCGTCTCCTGTGTTTTGTCCTTAAAATTATTTACGGCTTTTTTGACAGTTGACTTATTGCTCGGTTTATTTTCTTCACATTTCTGTTGTGCAACAACATTTAGAGAAGGCCAATCATCTGGTGATTTGACTTCATTTTCCGTAGTTGATTCTGACGAATTATTTGCTTCCTTTCCCAATAAAGGTTGTTGGTCTTCATTAGGAATATTACCACCAGAAACAACCTTAGCAAAAGTGACCGACGAGTTGACTGGGTGTTTTTCGCTCATAAAATTGTTTTAAAGTTAAAAAATCCTTAAAAAGAGTATTTCCTGAAAAAAAATTTTGGATTAGAAATTAAAGTCAAGTCTCCCCAAAATCAATAACAAAATAGTGAGATGTTATGAACACCAAAAAATATAAAAATTTTATTTTAAAAGCTTAAAGATTAAACGCAAACAAAAAATAAATTTAAAATTTGCCCCAAATAAAGGAAAAAAGATTTTTAAAAAATCATGGACATGAAGTTTAATTTTCTAAAAACAATTAGATAAATAAAAAGAAGCTTAAAAATATTGTCTATGCAATGGAAAATCAAGGCCCACTTTGAATATCTAAACAGTAAATATGTAGAATATTTCGCATGCTAATTTTGAATAGTTTTTGAGTAAATGATTTTAAGAATGAAAGCACAATGGCAATTTTCAATTATTTAAATGAACAATAATATCCCCCCAATCATAAAAACACGAATCTTCTCCAAATAATTAATAATTTTACCCCTTCACTAAACTCCCAACAAATTCAATAATTAATTTGTTAGTTGGAGACAAGGGGGAAGATTGAGGAGTTAATCAAAATCTAATGCTAAATTTTTAATAAAATAATAAGGAATTAAAAATCAGGAAACAATGCTAATGTCTAATAGACAAATTCGAATTGAATTTTTGTCAAGTGACTGTCTAACTCTAAAATCAATTAAAGAATCGACGCTACAATAGATTAGTAATTCTTTTTTTTTGAAGAATGAAAAATTCTTAATGTTTATATAAAAGATCGTTTAAAAACCCATAAAACAAAATTTAGAAAAAATTGAAACAAAAAACAGCCCATAAGAGCTGGCTGAATAAACGCAAGTCAAAACAAAGTGGCACGTTTAATCGCGGCATTAGATAAAAACGTCAAGACAGAAATCCGGTTAGGGCAGCATAGAATTTAATGTTAAGGAGAATCACTAAAATAAAAATGTCGTTAAAAGATGCAAAAAGTCGAGAATTTCTTGGAGTCAGCTTTTATGCTAACTTAAATAATAATTTTAAACATAATGCCAAACAAACAATTATTTATTAGTCACTCCAATCAATTAAAACAAAAGAAGAGTAGAAGTAACTTCCAAATACTATTAACTAATAATATTTGTACTTTTTATCATCTGGATTTTAAGAAAATTTATGTAACAATCATTACATAATATACAAGAATTCAGGGAAATTTTTAATTTTTTTACAAAAATTAAAAGATTTGAATTTTTGTTAAAGTGTTGAGCCACTCAAAAATTTTTATTGACTCAACAATACTGACAAAAACATCCTCAAACTAATTTTTAAAAACAAAGATAAACATTTTAATAAAATCAGAAAAATACTTTTTTAAACAAATTAAAAATAATTTAAAACATTTTTTGTGAATCAAAAATCATATACATATTTATGCAGGCATTTTTTCTGTATGTATAACCACTACAAATTGGCTAAAACTAACGGGTCCACCCCAGAAGGTCAAAACCCAAGAGATCAAGTCTCTATTGTTCAAACTATCCAAAGTGTCAAATTCAGATATTAGGCGGATAAAGGTGACTCAGGATCAAGATTACTGTCTTATCTCCTTTAATCCTACTATATCCCAATAAATCCATCTTAATCCGCCCAAGTCCACCGATATCCTGCTTAATACCCACAAATCTTTAGATTTTCCTTAAAAAGTCAAATAAAATAGCCAGTGAAATTTTATCTCAAAGCTGAAAGTCGAATTTTTTAGGGGAAAGTAAATTTTTTAAAGATTCACAAAAATACAATTTTGTCAGCTTTGTAACCATTATGTGAATAAACAAATTTATCTATTTTTATTCTTCTTCATTACCTTTTTCAACTCCTTTATTCCTTTCCTCATAAATACTTTCTTCTTCTGAATCAGAACTTTCTGAAGACGCTGAACAATTCTTTCCTCCTCCATCTTTTTTCTTAAAAATTATTTTTAAAAAATTTTTTCAGAAACTTTTTTACAATTTTTTTAGCCTTTTTACGCTCCTTTTGTCTTTGCCTTTTTTCCCTTTTTCTAGCAGTTTTTAATTCTTCAGCTTCTTTTCTAGCCATTTTTCTTTCTTCAAATTCTTTGTCCAAATCTTCTTTTAAAGCTTGTTTTTGAATATGTTCTAACCTTTCTTGTTCTCTTCTTTTATTATTTCGAAAAATATGAAATTCTGCACTCCCCGCCGCTGCTGAAGAGCCAACAACATTTCGAACAAATTCTGGGGGAGGTTTTGGTTTTGGGTCATCTTTTCGTTGAGGAATTATTATTGGTTTGTCCTTTTTAAAAAAGAAAATTTAAAAGAATGTGTTTAGAATTAATTACAATATTTTTTTCAAGTCTATTTAATCGAATTCGAATTAAATCGTAAGCATTTTTGGCTCGCCTGTAAGAAGAAAAAGGAAAAATTAATTTAAAATATTTGCTTATTAATTTACCTTTCCTCTTCAATTTCTTTGTTTTCTTCTCTCGGCATACTTTTTTAATCTGAAATTATTTGAAATTAGTAACACAAAGATAATCAAAAAAAATTAAAAAATACTCGCGAATTAATGGATTTATTTCTTAAGAAAAAGAAAGGGAAAGGAAAAGAGCGTAGAAAATAGAGAGAGTAATTAGAGAAGAAAACAAAAATAAAAAGAATTTACGCGTTATTTTAAAAATTTTGTAGAATTAATGACAGCTGTTTTTTTCAAATTTTTTTTTGTTTTTAAGATTGTTATGTAGATGATTAATTAACTTTATAAATTAATTAAAATAAATGTCTTTTACTCATTCTCCATCAAAACAAGATTATGTGACGGTTAGTTTTTTTTATTCTTTTATTTAAAAAATAATTTCTTTTTTAAAGATATTAGCTATTTATGATGACCCTCCACCATCATTTAAATCAACTAATGTCAATACAACAATTGTTTCTACATCATTACCTGAAGAAAAAACAAAAAAGCAGCTCAAACTTGAAATTGCTTCGAATAACAAAATTTCAAATCAACAGAGAAGCAGAAATGATAGAAGCCCTTTTATTGATGTGAAATCATTGGATATGCCCCCTAGTAGTAATTTCTTTTTATTTTTAAATAATTAAATTTTTTCTAAATTTTTCCAATTTTTATTTTTAACTAAAATTTTATTTTTTATTTTTCCCTTTAAATTATTTTGTTTGCCCAGCTTTTTATTCTTTAAAAATATTCCTATCATTTTATATTTAATTATTTTTAGGTATTGGTCTTCAAGTACAACATTCTGAAACCAAATTTTCAAATTTATCAAAGCCACATTCTGAGAAAAATTTAAGAAAACACCAAAATGGAGAGGCAATGTCTGTACATTTCGCTCCGACACAGAAAAAAGGTTTGGGTTTTAATTTACCTCAAAAATATACTTTTAAAGATTTTTTGGATAATTTATTAAAATTAGTTTTCTAATTACTTAAAAAGCAAAATTAATCATTTTTGAATCCAAATTACCCCATTTTATGTCAAATCCACACATCTCCGATGAAATTATTTTTAATTGGGAGGAGTTTCTTGAAAATGTTTTTCTGACAAAAATTGTTTTATTTTTTTGTAATTTAAAAGATCTTTAAAATTTCTTTACCCAATTTAGATCCAGATAAATTATTCCAAGAAGAAAATTGGCGACAAAATAATTCTAGAAAATCGAGAATTGGGGATAACTTTTTGGATGCTAAAGAAAAAATAGATTTGGAACAGAACGAATTAAAGAAATGGTCTTCTTTTTTACAAGTTGATCCCTCAAATTATCGTTTTCAGGTTTTTCTTGTTTTTAATTAAAATGGAAATTTTGTTTGTTTTTTTTTCAGAAAATTGTTCTTTCTCCAGAAACTAAAGATTTGTCAATGGGATTGGAGGTAATTAAGTTAATTATTTTTTGCATTTTATTTTGCATTTCCCTTTTTCTACGGATTCTTTTTTTTGATTTTTTTAAAATAATTTTTTCAATTTCAGATCTCTGCTGTTCCTAATCCTCAACGTCCAAGTCATTTATTGGCCGTTGAGGTTAGAAAAATTGAGCAAAGAGGAAGGATAGCTGAGGATGGGCAACTTCGAGTTTGTGATCAAATTGTTAATATTAATGGAACTCCTTGCGATCAGGTTATTTTTATTAAAGAATAAAAAATTATTATTTTTCTATATCTGATACTTGTCAGAAAATTTTTAAATTATCATATCCTTCTTTATAGCTCTTTTTATTGAGAATATTTTTGTAAACTTTTTTTTTGATTAAATTGAGATAATTTTGAGTATGTTTTTTGGAATCATCATTTTACTGAAAATTTTTTTCTTTTCATAATGTTAAACAAAACTTGCTTGACTAAAATATTCCAATTAATTATAAGCTTTATTTTTGCTTAAATAATTTTGTAAATACTCATTTTTTTAAAGATTTCTTTTGCCCGAGCACGTCTTCATCTTCGAGATCTTCAATCAATTCCAGAACCGTCACTTTCCTTCTTTCGTCGAATTAATTCAAAAAAATTAAATAATAACAGTCCGCAACTTGAACAATTTAAATTAAAAAAAGGAGAAAATACTTCTTTAATTGGTTTTTGTAAAGAAATTAAATTAACTAAAGGTTTTTTTTTAAAAAATTAATTTAGAATTGGAATGTTTTTAAGGGGAAGATGGTTTTGGATTTAGCTATGCTGGGAGATTAAATGCTTCTGAACAACATTTGTATTATATTAAAGGTTTAAGGAAGAATTTGGATTTGACTTTGGGGGACAGAATTTTACAGGTTTTTAATTTAATTTGTTTAAAAATATTTATTTTCTAGAACTATTTATTTAAATTCCAAATTTAATCTATTTAAAATTCAAATTTCAATTAAAATTTTTTTATTTTTTTTTCTAGATAAATGGAATAGATTTGTCTAATTTAACTCAATCCCAAGTAACTTCACTTCTAAAGAAAATTCCAATTGGAGAAACAATTAGTTTAATAATTAGTAGCCAAACAGAAGAAAAACAACAGCAACATCAAAATGAAGAAAAAGAAAATTTGAAAGAAAAATTTTCAAAAAATCTTTTTGAAGAATTAAAACAACAATTAATTGGGGAAACATTTTTGGAAATTATTCAAATGTTAATTCCTTTAAATGAAACGCCTGGTGCTGGTTTAGGTATTTCTGTTAAGGCACAAAGAATGGGCTGTAATGATTTGGGGTTGTATGTTAGAAGTGTAAGTTTTTTTTTAATTTTGATTTTTTTTTTGTTTAGAAAAAAATAAAAGAGAAATTAAAAATATACTTAAAAATTCTTTTAGCTTTAACAAAAAATCTTTTTAGCCTTTTCCCTTGTTTAAAATTTTCTATTAGAAATAACAATCTAATATTGATATTCATGTTTTAAATAATTTACTAAACCTTACATTAAATATGGAAAAAATATTTAAAATTGAAAGAAGTCTTAAATTATAATGGAAATTAAGAAATAAGTAAATAGAAATAAATATAGAATCCTTGTCGTCTAAAATAGTGAAAACAGAATTTTTAAAAATAAAAAAATTCTATTTTAATAATTCTCTCTTAAAAATATTTTTTCTTTAAAGATTTTACACGGATCAGCTGCTTACAAAGATGGAAGATTAAAAGTAAATGATCGTTTAATTGGAATTGAGGAAGTTAATTTATTAAATTATTCTTTAAATGGAGAAGCTTTGGATGCGTTTATGGGAACATTATCACAAATACCAACAAATAAAAGGACAGTTTTGTTATTTATTGCAAGAATTAAAGAAGAAATAGGAGAAGAAGGAGGAAATTTAAATGAAAAATTAAAACAACAGCAGCATCAAAGCCGTTGGGGAAGTGATTCTGAATTAAGCCAAAAAGAACAATTTGTGAGGGATTCTGTTACTAGAAGGTTTTTTTCTAAATTTTTAAATTTTAAATTTTTTTTAAAAAGATCAATTAGTGAAAAACGCCCTTTGGGTCAACACAACGACCCTTCACATTTACGAACTTATCAAAGAATTTTGCATCAAAGACAAACTAGTGGTAAATTTTTTTAATTTATTTGAGAGGAAAATAAATTTAAATCATAAATAAATTCCAGGATTAGTTTACTTTTAAGTAAATATATTTTAGAAATCTGTATTAAAAAATTCAGAGAACATCCTTTCAATTTTTTCTAACATTCTTTCAATTCTAAATTTTATTTTAAATTTAGCCCCAGCAGTCAGTTCAGTATTTCGTTCTCGTCGTTCATTGCATGAACCTTTAAATATTAGCAGTCCTGAAGAACCCCGCTCTAGAAAAAGTCGTCCAAGAACAACTTTTTATGACGGTGATTGTTCTACTACTAAATATGGTGAACAAAAAACGAATTATTTTTAATCTTTTAATTTTTTTTAGAATCCCAAACCCTTCCATCACCAAAAAATCAATCAAAAATTGTCTGTCCAGGCAGTTATTCCCCACAAAGAAAATTTCCTTCTTCAGCCCTTTCAAGTAGTAAATCACAACCAGATTCTCTTTCTACTCCAAAACCTCAACAAAAAAATAATGAAAATGGAAAAAGGAGGGGATCTCTTGGAAGTGGACTCTTTAAACTTTTTTCTAGAACTCATAGTTGTAAAGAAGATTCACCAAATAAAAATAAGTAAGGAATTTTTTGTTAAATACTAATTATTTTCTAACTAAAATTTTGTATCCATTATGTCCTTTTTAGGCCTAAAACAACTCCCCATCATCATCAACAACAATATAGACAACAACAACCCCCACCACCTCCATACTTCCACTCCCCAACAACATCACCACCATATTCGGCATACGGATTTTGGCCTCAATGTTTTCCTCCACCTCCAATTCCGCATAGCTTTAATCAGGTCGATATTTAATTTTTTTAGCACTTTATTTTGCTTTCTGTTTATTTAAATGTCTGTCAAAAGCACTCTCTTTTAGTCTTTTGTCTTAAAATTTATTTTTGGCCGGTATTAAATATTTTTTATAATAAGAAAGCTCAAAAACACTTTTAGTCTATTAACAATAAGGATTAGGATCTAGTCCTTTATTGGGCTTCTATCATTCTTCTTTCATTTACAAAAAAAGTTTCTTTCAGGATCTTTCCCCATAATTTTTTTAAATTTAATACCGGCCCTGTTTGTTTCAGAATTGCACTAATCATCGTCCACGTTCTCCACTTCCTACATCAATTGCTCCTCCCGGCATTTTACCTTGGACCCAATCTTTTCGGTATTTTATTTGTTTTTTGTTCGTTTTTTCTTTTCTTTTTATTCTTTCATTTAGTTTTTTTAATTGTGTTTAAATTTAAATTTCAAACAAAATAGATGTCCCCATCCTTCCTTCAACAGCCAATTACATGGGCGTGGGCCCGTAGAAGTGCCCCATTGGCGACAAGGCGGAAACAATTTGCTGAGGCATCAACAAATACACCCTCGCCGCCAAATGTTTCCATTGACTATTACAACTCGTAAATAATTTTATAAAAGTTTATTTTTGAGGAAACAAAGAGTATGTTATACTTTTATATCAGGAAAAAGTTTATTTTTTATTCATACTTGCAGAAAAAATCGAGTTGGATGAGTCTGGACTCATTCTATCATGGTTCTATTCCAATACTTTTTTCTGTATCAGGGATAGAACCATTGTTGGATATTCTTTGAAATAAATTCTCTTAAATAATTTACTTTCCTAATTAATTTACTCAAACTAAGAAAATCCCTAACAAAAAACTACAATTCCTTTTTCAGATTTAACACCTTCTTCTCAGCCCCACCACCAAATCCACCAAAATTATTCGGCAGGTTTTAGTAATTCTACCAACAACAATTTACATCAATCTACTTACAACAATAATGAAAATAATATAAATTTAAATACTAAAAAGAAAATTGGAAAATCAAAACCTTCAGCTATTTTTTATGATGAATATAATAAAAATAATAATAATTGGGTGATACGTTGTTAATAAATAGAAGAATTAGAAGAGAGAAATAAAGAAGTGCCTCTAAATATAACGAATATTTTTTTTATTTTCATCTCATTTTGCATTCCAATATTTTTCCTTCCACTTATCCTATTTTTCTTGAATTTACTGCTTTCAACCAGCAGATCAAAAAACATTTTCTTATAAGAACATTGCAAATTAGAGAAATAAATGTCGAAGGAAAACACTAAATAGGGAAAAGAGTACATGATTCTTGAGATTTTTGAAAACAATTTCTTCACTTCCGGAATTCCTTCAAGAAAAGTTTCAGAATTGTTCCGAAGACACCTTAATTTATATGAAAAGATTTAAGGATCTGATCTTCTGGGTTGACCCTTCTCATTCCATTCACTTAATATTTGCTATTAAATAGTTATTCTACTATATTAAATATTTTGGTTGTGAATAAAAATCTTTGTAAGTAGATAAATTTGTTTTTATCCCCTTTTTTAGTTTTAAATCCTTCAAATTCCCTCTTCCCCCTTTCCCCTTTTTTCAATATTTTCGTGCAATTCGTCGTGTATTTTCTTAAAAACAATTTTAAATGAATTTAATATTTATTATTTATCTATATTTTTCCTCCCTTCAATTAAATGTTGTTGGGCAATTGGCTGCTATTTATTCGGATGTTCGTCGTTCGTCCGATTGTGCTTCTTGGTCCTCTTGGGGAAGTTGCATGTAAATGTTTTAATTATCAGAACGAAATTTGATTCTTGAGATAAAGTACTGCTAGGGGTTATTCTGTTAGGGAAATTACGAGAGTTGGAATAAGCTAAGGATTACACCATACTTTATCTTCCCAATTCTACATTTATGATTTTTTTAACAGATGGCCGGATCCAGGCAACAATGTAAAAATAAACTTCAAATTATTCTATTCTATATGTATATGTACATAATTTTTATTTTTAGTATTCATATTTAGAGCAACTTAGTCCTCTTTGTCAGAGTCACTGGTTTTATCGTTTTATAGGTGGAAGATATGCTTCAGCATTAAATTCATTTTTTGAGGTTGTGGAAAAAATAATTAAAAAAAAATTTTTTTTAGTATTTTCGAAGTCTCCTTTTGGATAATAACCCTTGTGGAATGTGTAGCTATCAACAAAGTTGTGGTTTTGGTGGAGAGAAAAAATGTCATTCAAGTCCTTTTCAGTTAAAGAATTTTCCTTAAAGAATTATAAAAAAAATTTTTTTGAAGTGTTCAAGGAGGAAGGCCAGTAATTCCATTTTATGTGTCAGAACGTATTTGTGGTCGGAAAAGCCTGAAAGGGTATGATCAACATGAAAGTTGTCGTCTTGATTATAATAAATTAATTGGTTTTGGCGAAGAAGAATGCAGGTAAAGGGAAATAAAATTACTCCAAAAATTAAATTCTAGGCTTTGGCCAACCAATAAGGTTGACTTAACATCTGTAGAACCAGGTTTTCGTGAGCAAATACAAAACCTTCAATGGTACAACTGTTTGGCAACAACAGAGACAAACGGAACAGAAAATGAATTGATAAATGTTTGCCGTTGCTGTTGTTTTCCTTTCCGCCCAAATCCACAGACATTTTTATGTGAACACGTTCCTGGGGCACCGGTTGCTCCAGAACAAGAGAAAGAGGAAGAAAATTACTATTCTGCAACTGATTTTCATTAAGTTATTTCGAATGAAAAATAAATTATGAATTTGAAGAATAATTGGCACAATTATAACTTAGGTGGAAAATTGTTAAGTCTAACAATAAGATAGGAGTTAAAATTTTGATTCTCAGTAATAATGAGGATTCAATTAAGTCGACTACTTAGTACCTAATAAAGCAAACATGCTTAAAGTTTGAACTAAATTTAGAAAATAACCAGAAAACATTCAAACCCAATTTATTTACAAACAAACAATATTTACATACAAACATCACACAAGAAAATAGGGACAATAAGAATCACACAAGAAAACCGGGGGAAATTACATATAGTAGATATACAATTATGATGGGAGATTTTTTCCTATTATCATCACACTTGGGCTTCATCATCTTCCATCAACCGCTTACATGTTGTACTCGATTGGAAGGTTCTTGCGGCGAACCATACCGTCACCCTGGAACCACTCGCGGCGGAATTGCTTGGCTGCTCCTTCCGGGGTGTTGGTCCATTCGACGGTGACACGATCGTTGTTGGTCGCTTCCGCAGCCGGATCGAAGGCGTCACAAGAGATGGCGATGTTGATGGCCTCCTTCGGGTCGAGCACACCGTTGGGCGGGTCCATGTTCAGACGGCGAGGGTTGGTCGTCTTGAAGGCGAAGCCGATACGATGCCCACCAGAGTTGATGATCTGTAAAAGTGAAGAAAAATTATTAAATGATTAGATTAGTAAAAAGTGTGAAACTTCACCTTCATGTAGTAGGTGTGCTTGTCGTCGAACGGCGCGTTGAAGATGACCTTCACAGCAGGAAGCGTTGTGATGTCGCCGGGTGGAACAGAAGCCATTGTTGAGAACGGTTTGTTGTCGTTGTTTGTGTAGTTGAACAGAAAGCAGGTTGGGAGAACTGACGTATAACTAGGGTTTTTATAGTTTCTCTCTAGCTCAATGATCCTGTTCTGCGAGCATAAAAGTATAAAAGAGCCAATAGAAAGCCAGTCGGTATCAACCAATTCTCTTCAACTTCAATTCCTGCTACAACAACAAACCGTTCTCAACAATGGCTTCTGTTCCACCTGGCGACATCACGACTCTTCCTGCCGTGAAGGTCATCTTCAACGCGCCGTTCGATGACAAGCACACCTACTACATGAAGGTGAAGTTTTCAGCTTTTTTGTTAATCTAACCACTAATAAATATTTTCCTTTTCACTTTTACAGATCATCAACTCTGGTGGGCATCGTATCGGCTTCGCCTTCAAGACGACCAACCCTCGCCGTCTGAACATGGACCCGCCCAACGGTGTGCTCGACCCGAAGGAGGCCATCAACATCGCCATCTCTTGTGACGCCTTCGATCCGGCTGCGGAAGCGACCAACAACGACCGTGTCACCGTCGAATGGACCAACACCCCGGAAGGAGCAGCCAAGCAATTCCGCCGCGAGTGGTTCCAGGGTGACGGTATGGTTCGCCGCAAGAACCTTCCAATCGAGTACAACATGTAAGCGGTAGATGGAAGATGATGACGTCGAGATGTGTGATAAGATAGGAAAAAATCTCCCTTCATTATGTAATTTCTCCATATATTCTAGTGATTCTTATTGTCCCTATTTTCCTGTGTGATGTTTTGTAAATATTGTTTGTTTGTAAATAAATGATAATTGTTGGATTGATTGTTTTTATTCTTTGGGACTTTTAAAAGGTTTATTTATACCCTTTTGTATTTTAGAGTCATTGAAATTAAATCGAGCGAATTTATTTACATATACCCATAAAAACAATTATAGAAACAAAAATGAATTTTACCCTCATTCATTATTTTTGTTAATGTCCTCCTCTTCAGGCGGCAGTTGGACGTGTTTTCTTATCCTTTTTCTTGTTACTTTGAATTGATCTTGGCTATTAGTAGGTGAAGATATTTTACGTTCAACATTCTCATCATAAGTCCCCTGTTCTTTTTCCTCTTGTTTTTCTTCACTTTCCTCATTATCTTTCTTCTCCTCTTCGGTTTTATTGCTTGTATGCCATCTAAAAATAATTCAGAATTATTCCCAGATTTTAATTTTGTTTTGATTAAATATTCAAAATCAGAAAATACAAAATAAATACATTTTGTTTCTAAAAAATACATAACAATAACAACATAAACTTACCCAAACTTTTCCCTCATAAAATCACTAGCAGGCTCTAAAAATCGAAGAGATTTTCTCCGTCCAGTATTTACTCTCTTTGGTATTCCAGCACCCGTGCAATAAACCTTTATAAATTTTTTATTTAAAATTTAATAAATTTTTTTTGTAAATATTTTACATTAGCAAAAACATTAGTTTCTGATTTTCCAGTTCTAAGAGTGTCCAAACGGCGAGCAATTCTTAAATAACTGTCATCTGTCTAGAAACAATTATTTTTTTAAAGAAATATTCCTTTAATTTACTTGAATAACCAAATCATGTTTTTCTGCTTTTTTCTCTTGATTGCTAGTTATTTCCCCAAGCATTTCCCCCATCTCATTTTCATCATCCCCTACAAGTACTTGAATACTTTCACTTCTTTCTAATTGCATTGATGGACCAAAAAGTGTTTCAATTGCATCACAAATGGTCATTGGATCAGTTTGAGATTCAAAGTGGTGAAGAATGGGTGGGGAATTTTGGGAACTGTAAAATATTGAGAGGGGGGATAATTTAATGATATTATATTTTTTAAAACACATTCCGGAAGGTTGAGAGGGAGGGGGGATGATTCTGTGTTCTCCGTAATATAAAATACAAAAAAATAGCCACAAATTTCTGATTTAAAATAAATTTCAGAATTTACTAAAAAATACCTACATTTCTTCTGATTTTCTTTATTAAAACATTTAAATTACCTTCTATCTACTAACCACCAAAAATCATTATCATCATTTCCCTCTTCTTCTTCTTCTTCTTCTTCTTCTTCATTATTTCCTTCTTTTCTTGTTTTTCTTCCAGTCTGTACTAATTTTGATTTTGTATTTATTTCATTCCCAATTCCTTTTTCTTCAAAAATAATTAATCCTTTAGTATCCAATCTTTGATTCTACAAAAAAAATTAAAAAAAAATTTTTTTTATTAAAATAATTGTATTTACATTAGTTCCAATTCTGTTTTGTGTTCCTTTTGAAATTGTTTTAATTTGTAAAGTATTTACACCTATTTCTTTTTGTATTATTTTCTTTTCTTCGTCTTTTAACTTTTCAAATATTTCCTCTGTTTGTATAGATTTACAATATTGAGGTGGGGGAATAGGAGAAGAAATTGTAATACTTGAAGGGTCCATTGGAAGTGAGGTTGCATCAGAAACAGAATTGTCTGATTGGGAAGAGTCGGTTCTGTTAAAATTAAAGAGAAGATTAAAATAAATGTGTGTGTTTTGAAAGAAATAAAAAAACAGAATAAATAAATGTTAATTCTGATTTTAAATAATTAAATTATTCTGAAAAATATTTAATTCTGATATTTTAAATTTTGAAAGAAAATAACATAATTTTTTCTGGAATTATTAATTAAATTTAAATATGTAGAGTACTTTAGAATTCAAAAACACCTACCTTTTTAACTGTCCACCTCCACCACCACCCCCAATATTTTTATTTTGTGATTTTAATTTTTGTTCATTTATTCTCCTTTCCTCCACCTCTTCTTCTTCGGTTATTTCAATTTCTTCTTCTTTTATTGTTGTTGGCCTAAATTCTGTTTGTATTCCCCTTGTATTTGTGGGGAGAAGAACACGTTCGTATTGCTCTGCCTTTTAATTATTATTTAATCAAAATTTAATCAAAATTTCTACCAAATTTTCCAATTTAACAGTTTGTTTTTCACTAACACAAAGAGGGGCTAATTCACGCATATACCAAGGCTCTTTAGCTAAAAGGTCTCCAAGTATTCTTTCACGTTCTTCCGGGTCAGTTGCTGCTTGTAGTGCTTTTTGATATTCTTTCTATTTTAAAAAAAAAATTAATTTTAATTTATTTTGATGTTAAAAGAATCCGGAAAAGTTTTAGAAATTCTGATTTTTTACAGAAAACATACCTAACTAATTCTGATTTTTGTTCCTTTTCCGGAAAATTTTAAATAATTTCTGATATTTTAATTACCTGCATTCTGATAAGCATTCTGTATAGCCATTCTTCCATTTTTATTTGAATAACAGAAATAAGCATTGAAACAAATGAAAGACCAAAAATAACAAAAACAAACTTTAAAAAAATTAAATTAATTTTTTATTTAAAATTAATTTAAAACCATTAAAATAAGCATATGAGGGTGATCAGGCACAACATCCCCTTAATAATTTTTAATTAAATTTAAAAATATTTTCTTCTTTTACCAAGTCCAATAGTTAAACAAGAAATACAAATAAAATAAAAAGAAGTGAAGTAAGACCAACTTAAAATAATTATTTAATTTTAAATAATTTAAAAATTATTTTTAAACCGATTTTCCCAAGCTAGGAAAATAGCAGCAATAACACAAACATAACCGCCTACTAAACTTAAAGCCATCCAAACGGGAATTGTTCTGAAAAATAATTTTTTTAAAATTGAGAATTCTGATTTTCTGGAAGGTTTTAAATACACAATACCTGCTTTCAGTTGTATTAACTGGAAATTCATTTTCTTCTTTTTTAAAATCAACAACAGTCTTTTTACCTTCTTCAGCCTCTCTCCCTTCTTTTTGTTGTTTTTGTAAATTTATAGAATTTTCATTTAATATTTTTTGTTTTTTATGTTGATTTCTAACTTTTTGTCGATAACTTTAAAAAAATAAAAATAATTTGTTTTAAATAAAATTGGAAATATTTAAAAGTTTTAGATTAAATAAATGGGAGGCGGTTTGCCTGGGTTTAGAATTTGTTTTTAAAAATTTATTCAAATAAAAATTAAAAAATTCCGTTCATCAGAATAACAATTTTGGTGGATATATTTATCGCCATAGACAATTAGGAGTAGCAAATAAACAATCATCATTTGAACGGATTCGAACCAAAGAGAGAAATTAAATATTTTAGAGTGTAGTCAAAACAATTACCCACTACACCAAACAAAAACTTGGAAATAATCGAGAAAATATTTATTTAAAAGAGTCTTTCTTTTCCTTTTAAATTTCAACAAATAATTATTTCCCTTAAATATTTCCCTACTTTATCCATTTCTGACTTAACCATCTAGTCATTCTTCTACTTGTTTGATTTAACAAAGCCAAAACTAAAGGAATACCAACAATTGCATATAAAATTGAAAATGCTTGCCCGGCTGTAGTTCTAGGTGTTATATTCCCATAACCTATAGTTGTAAATACTGTTTGGACTTTAAAAACAAAAATACATATTTCTAAAAAAATTAAAAAATTTAACCATAAAATAAAGCACCCCAAAAGTCCCAAGCTTCAAAGAAAAAATATAAAATTATTATTTTAATTTCAAAACAGAATCCCTCACCCAAAGCTTCAGGTAATTTAATTTTAACTAATTCTCTTTCAAATTGTATCAAAACTTCTTTTTGATGATGCCTCTCTACTCTAGCTAATCTTCTAAGTGTTTGTTGCCTCAATCTCTCTAATTGATTCCATTCTTTTCGAATTAATAAACGTTCATTTTCTGCTTCTAAACAAAAGAAGAGAAGTGCACCGAGAAGAGCATAAAGTAATAATAACATCCAGGGACCGACATGCCGAAGTGGAGATTTTTGGTAAAATTTTTTAGCCTAAAAGAATTTTAAAAAATTTTAATATTGAAGGAATTTTAAAATGTCTGCAGTCTCTCATGTTTTATACACTCTATTATAATTTATTGGGTATAATCCGGAAATTTCCGGAAAGGTGTATAACATTTTTATTTATTGTAGAGTTTTCCGGATTATATGCAGACAAAAAGTGAGATAGTATTAATTTAGTATAATGAATAAATGTGAGAAACAAGTTTATTAACAGAAGACAGACTTTTCTGTTATTAATAATGACAAAAAAGTGAATTTTTTTTAATAGTTAAAAATTTATTATAAATAAAAAATCATTTACTCGATTAAAACAACTGTTTGGACTGGACAAAGACAAAGCCTTTCGTGCTGAGCGAACTGAGATTCCGCCTGGACTCAATGGAGGGCTGGGTAAGGAGTCTCGATGTCCAAGAGGCGGATGATGGTGATGATGGAGGTGGACAAAAATAGAACGTGATCGGTTTGGCTGCCAAAAAAGAGAAAAAACAAATTTTTATTTTATTTTAGATTTGAGGAAGTTTGGCGTAGTATACCAGAAATTGTCAATATAATTTTTTAAAGAATACATAAAAATACAATTCTATAGTGTTGACGGTAATAATTTTAGAATTTCTGGTTAATTAAAAAATTCTAATTTTTTAATTAAGACACATTTCATTTTCATATTTCTGACTGTTACTACGCCATAAAATCCCTTCTTATATTTGAGTCTAAAAATACCAACCCGAATTCCAACAATACTACTAGCTACATTTTCATAATGGCTTGTAGAACTACCTCTACCCTTTTTTGCTGCATTTCCCTCAGATAAAGCCCTAGCGGAGGAAGGTGATGAAGTAGGGGAAGGTATTGCTGAAGAACAACCTGAAGTGACAAAATCGGCATTAAACATTGCCATTTTGGAATTTGTTTAAATTTAATTTCGGCTGTTAATTCATTATCACTTTATTTTTATTTAGAAAAAAAACTAAAAATTTCAAAAATTTATATAAATTTTGATTAATTGAACAAAAAATAACTTGATATGTTTAAAAATAGAAATATTATATCTCTAAATTTATCTCATACCTCGAGATTCACCTATAGGAGAATAAAGACTGGGAATTACCAGAAAAAGAATTAGTAGTCCTACTTTATTTTCTCAAATAATTAACCCCCCTTTCGCTGAAAGGATAATTAATTGTGAAGAGTAATTAATCAAGTGGATAATCATAAAAGAATCTATTTAAAATTAATTTTCATATTCAAAATTAAAAAAAATATTTAAATAAACATAATATTTTTAATAAAAAATGAACGTTGCAACAAACACTAGATATATTAATTAATAATATTTTGGGGTAAAAAGGCAACGAAAAATCAAAGAAAATATAAAATCAACGTTTGTTATTACTTAAAACTCTGGCAGCAAAATATAATGGTTATGTAGCGTTTTAAAAGAGAAAAAAGTTCTTAAGGGGGTCATCAGACGCAATAAATTGGTTGGCTTTAATGAGTTGAAATACTTTTATGATGACAGTTGGCGGCAAATCATGCCGACCCGGCTTACTTAAAACAGATTGGAAAGAAGTAAAGGGAAAGAAAAAGACGTTAAATGTGATGACGATGATTGTTAAGAAAAGAATTAGTATTTAGTAGATATATTGGAGGATAAAATGGGGGACTTTAGTCTATAACATTTAGGCGTGGAATTGTTTGGAGTGCTGAATATAAAAATACGGGTTTTGAAACTAAAAAACGAACTTCTAATCAAATTTATTTGGCAAAATGGTTTCCAAATGATCGCTTACCTGATCCATTACATCACGCCGCCTACTGCATAACGTTAGGAATTAATTTGCTATATGATTTACAATATCAAAGCTAATGACGAAGCCGCGAAGCAAATTTTGTGTCAATCGACCTATTATAACTACCTATTTATTTTGAATGATAAAATAAAGCCCTTGTTTCTAATATTTTATGGCAAATTATTCAAAGGAATCTGATAAAAGAAAAGATCAAAGAAAATCATTTTTATTTAAGCGAACGCCAAAACGGCCAAAAACTAGAAAGAGTGAATATAAAATAAATAAAATTTGAGCTTCTTCGGGATTATTGGAAGAATATATAGTGAAAAATAATATGTATTTAGGTAGTTTTATTGGTATTAATAAATTTTTAATAGATTTTTCTTTGTATTATATGATGAAATTAAAGACGAGAAATGTATTTTAAAATAATATTATACTTCAAAGGAAATTAAAACTTCGTGGTATTCAAGGAAAGAATTTTATGCAGAGATTATTTAAATAAAAACAAAATTTAATATATTTTAAATTATTCCCCAAAAAATTTTAAATATCTAAAATTATTTAAAATTAAAATTATCCATTCTGTGAATTGTCCTTTTAAATAAAGTTTATTTAATTATTAAAATACAATAAAAAATAAATTTAAGGTAATGAATGTGAACGATTTTTAATTGATCTAGGTTTATTCAAAATTTGTTGTTTTCTATCATTAAAACAAAAATTATTTAAATTTTGGTGATTTGTTGCAATTATAATTCTAGTTGCCGAACATCCAGAACTTTTTCTTTTAATATTCAAAATTTTGTTTTCTCCAAGTTTTAAGGCTAAACGTTTTCGAAAAGAAGCAGAAGAAAGACAAAGTAAAATACAATTTAGAGATTTACCTAAAATATTTTGTTTTTTGTAATTTTCCGGAAAATTTTATTTTTAAATTATTTAAAGGAAAAGTTGCTGTGTTTTTCCGGAAAATGTGTTTTTCCTCCCCTTCCTTCCTTCTGTGTTTTTCCTCCCCTTCCATCTCTTCCACTTCCACCACCACCCCCAACAAAATTTCCTCCTCCTCCTCCACCACCACTTCCTCCTCCTCTTCCTTCTTTCAAATCACGTCCACAAACTGTATTCCTTCGTTGAGGTCTTTCACGTCTTTCAAATTCCCTTCTCATTTCACGCCTTTTAGTTAAAACTTCACGAGCTGTATTATAATCTACTTCTATATCCAATTTTTTCCAACTATTTTTAGACACTTTTTTGCTTCCTCCAGCCGGACTATTAATTGTTGCTGATGGTGAAAGTGCAGAAACTTCTTCAGCCTAAATTTAATTATTTAAAAATAATTATATAAAAATGACTATTGGACGTAAAAACATTTATGTAAAAATTAATTTGCTAGTCTAATCCCGTAATGGAATCAAACAAAATATGTCCGAAGCTAATGTTTGATTCCATTGAATTGGCAATATTTAAAAAGGCCAGACAAAAAACCTTACGATTTTTTAAAAGAAGTTTCTGCTTGTCAAGTGAATCGAAAAATATCCCCTCAGAAATAGAATGTTGCCATTATAGCGAACAAAAGACTATATCATCCACCCAAGTATCCCAAAATTAAAATAAACATAACAAAACCCAAACTGTTCTTCCCCCCCCCCCCCCCCCCCAAAAATTAATTTAGAAAAAAAATACTTTGTTCACCGTCTCCTCGCCGGTCGTCTCCTGTGTTTTGTCCTTAAAATTATTTACGGCTTTTTTGACAGTTGACTTATTGCTCGGTTTATTTTCTTCACATTTCTGTTGTGCAACAACATTTAGAGAAGGCCAATCATCTGGTGATTTGACTTCATTTTCCGTAGTTGATTCTGACGAATTATTTGCTTCCTTTCCCAATAAAGGTTGTTGGTCTTCATTAGGAATATTACCACCAGAAACAACCTTAGCAAAAGTGACCGACGAGTTGACTGGGTGTTTTTCGCTCATAAAATTGTTTTAAAGTTAAAAAATCCTTAAAAAGAGTATTTCCTGAAAAAAAATTTTGGATTAGAAATTAAAGTCAAGTCTCCCCAAAATCAATAACAAAATAGTGAGATGTTATGAACACCAAAAAATATAAAAATTTTATTTTAAAAGCTTAAAGATTAAACGCAAACAAAAAATAAATTTAAAATTTGCCCCAAATAAAGGAAAAAAGATTTTTAAAAAATCATGGACATGAAGTTTAATTTTCTAAAAACAATTAGATAAATAAAAAGAAGCTTAAAAATATTGTCTATGCAATGGAAAATCAAGGCCCACTTTGAATATCTAAACAGTAAATATGTAGAATATTTCGCATGCTAATTTTGAATAGTTTTTGAGTAAATGATTTTAAGAATGAAAGCACAATGGCAATTTTCAATTATTTAAATGAACAATAATATCCCCCCAATCATAAAAACACGAATCTTCTCCAAATAATTAATAATTTTACCCCTTCACTAAACTCCCAACAAATTCAATAATTAATTTGTTAGTTGGAGACAAGGGGGAAGATTGAGGAGTTAATCAAAATCTAATGCTAAATTTTTAATAAAATAATAAGGAATTAAAAATCAGGAAACAATGCTAATGTCTAATAGACAAATTCGAATTGAATTTTTGTCAAGTGACTGTCTAACTCTAAAATCAATTAAAGAATCGACGCTACAATAGATTAGTAATTCTTTTTTTTTGAAGAATGAAAAATTCTTAATGTTTATATAAAAGATCGTTTAAAAACCCATAAAACAAAATTTAGAAAAAATTGAAACAAAAAACAGCCCATAAGAGCTGGCTGAATAAACGCAAGTCAAAACAAAGTGGCACGTTTAATCGCGGCATTAGATAAAAACGTCAAGACAGAAATCCGGTTAGGGCAGCATAGAATTTAATGTTAAGGAGAATCACTAAAATAAAAATGTCGTTAAAAGATGCAAAAAGTCGAGAATTTCTTGGAGTCAGCTTTTATGCTAACTTAAATAATAATTTTAAACATAATGCCAAACAAACAATTATTTATTAGTCACTCCAATCAATTAAAACAAAAGAAGAGTAGAAGTAACTTCCAAATACTATTAACTAATAATATTTGTACTTTTTATCATCTGGATTTTAAGAAAATTTATGTAACAATCATTACATAATATACAAGAATTCAGGGAAATTTTTAATTTTTTTACAAAAATTAAAAGATTTGAATTTTTGTTAAAGTGTTGAGCCACTCAAAAATTTTTATTGACTCAACAATACTGACAAAAACATCCTCAAACTAATTTTTAAAAACAAAGATAAACATTTTAATAAAATCAGAAAAATACTTTTTTAAACAAATTAAAAATAATTTAAAACATTTTTTGTGAATCAAAAATCATATACATATTTATGCAGGCATTTTTTCTGTATGTATAACCACTACAAATTGGCTAAAACTAACGGGTCCACCCCAGAAGGTCAAAACCCAAGAGATCAAGTCTCTATTGTTCAAACTATCCAAAGTGTCAAATTCAGATATTAGGCGGATAAAGGTGACTCAGGATCAAGATTACTGTCTTATCTCCTTTAATCCTACTATATCCCAATAAATCCATCTTAATCCGCCCAAGTCCACCGATATCCTGCTTAATACCCACAAATCTTTAGATTTTCCTTAAAAAGTCAAATAAAATAGCCAGTGAAATTTTATCTCAAAGCTGAAAGTCGAATTTTTTAGGGGAAAGTAAATTTTTTAAAGATTCACAAAAATACAATTTTGTCAGCTTTGTAACCATTATGTGAATAAACAAATTTATCTATTTTTATTCTTCTTCATTACCTTTTTCAACTCCTTTATTCCTTTCCTCATAAATACTTTCTTCTTCTGAATCAGAACTTTCTGAAGACGCTGAACAATTCTTTCCTCCTCCATCTTTTTTCTTAAAAATTATTTTTAAAAAATTTTTTCAGAAACTTTTTTACAATTTTTTTAGCCTTTTTACGCTCCTTTTGTCTTTGCCTTTTTTCCCTTTTTCTAGCAGTTTTTAATTCTTCAGCTTCTTTTCTAGCCATTTTTCTTTCTTCAAATTCTTTGTCCAAATCTTCTTTTAAAGCTTGTTTTTGAATATGTTCTAACCTTTCTTGTTCTCTTCTTTTATTATTTCGAAAAATATGAAATTCTGCACTCCCCGCCGCTGCTGAAGAGCCAACAACATTTCGAACAAATTCTGGGGGAGGTTTTGGTTTTGGGTCATCTTTTCGTTGAGGAATTATTATTGGTTTGTCCTTTTTAAAAAAGAAAATTTAAAAGAATGTGTTTAGAATTAATTACAATATTTTTTTCAAGTCTATTTAATCGAATTCGAATTAAATCGTAAGCATTTTTGGCTCGCCTGTAAGAAGAAAAAGGAAAAATTAATTTAAAATATTTGCTTATTAATTTACCTTTCCTCTTCAATTTCTTTGTTTTCTTCTCTCGGCATACTTTTTTAATCTGAAATTATTTGAAATTAGTAACACAAAGATAATCAAAAAAAATTAAAAAATACTCGCGAATTAATGGATTTATTTCTTAAGAAAAAGAAAGGGAAAGGAAAAGAGCGTAGAAAATAGAGAGAGTAATTAGAGAAGAAAACAAAAATAAAAAGAATTTACGCGTTATTTTAAAAATTTTGTAGAATTAATGACAGCTGTTTTTTTCAAATTTTTTTTTGTTTTTAAGATTGTTATGTAGATGATTAATTAACTTTATAAATTAATTAAAATAAATGTCTTTTACTCATTCTCCATCAAAACAAGATTATGTGACGGTTAGTTTTTTTTATTCTTTTATTTAAAAAATAATTTCTTTTTTAAAGATATTAGCTATTTATGATGACCCTCCACCATCATTTAAATCAACTAATGTCAATACAACAATTGTTTCTACATCATTACCTGAAGAAAAAACAAAAAAGCAGCTCAAACTTGAAATTGCTTCGAATAACAAAATTTCAAATCAACAGAGAAGCAGAAATGATAGAAGCCCTTTTATTGATGTGAAATCATTGGATATGCCCCCTAGTAGTAATTTCTTTTTATTTTTAAATAATTAAATTTTTTCTAAATTTTTCCAATTTTTATTTTTAACTAAAATTTTATTTTTTATTTTTCCCTTTAAATTATTTTGTTTGCCCAGCTTTTTATTCTTTAAAAATATTCCTATCATTTTATATTTAATTATTTTTAGGTATTGGTCTTCAAGTACAACATTCTGAAACCAAATTTTCAAATTTATCAAAGCCACATTCTGAGAAAAATTTAAGAAAACACCAAAATGGAGAGGCAATGTCTGTACATTTCGCTCCGACACAGAAAAAAGGTTTGGGTTTTAATTTACCTCAAAAATATACTTTTAAAGATTTTTTGGATAATTTATTAAAATTAGTTTTCTAATTACTTAAAAAGCAAAATTAATCATTTTTGAATCCAAATTACCCCATTTTATGTCAAATCCACACATCTCCGATGAAATTATTTTTAATTGGGAGGAGTTTCTTGAAAATGTTTTTCTGACAAAAATTGTTTTATTTTTTTGTAATTTAAAAGATCTTTAAAATTTCTTTACCCAATTTAGATCCAGATAAATTATTCCAAGAAGAAAATTGGCGACAAAATAATTCTAGAAAATCGAGAATTGGGGATAACTTTTTGGATGCTAAAGAAAAAATAGATTTGGAACAGAACGAATTAAAGAAATGGTCTTCTTTTTTACAAGTTGATCCCTCAAATTATCGTTTTCAGGTTTTTCTTGTTTTTAATTAAAATGGAAATTTTGTTTGTTTTTTTTTCAGAAAATTGTTCTTTCTCCAGAAACTAAAGATTTGTCAATGGGATTGGAGGTAATTAAGTTAATTATTTTTTGCATTTTATTTTGCATTTCCCTTTTTCTACGGATTCTTTTTTTTGATTTTTTTAAAATAATTTTTTCAATTTCAGATCTCTGCTGTTCCTAATCCTCAACGTCCAAGTCATTTATTGGCCGTTGAGGTTAGAAAAATTGAGCAAAGAGGAAGGATAGCTGAGGATGGGCAACTTCGAGTTTGTGATCAAATTGTTAATATTAATGGAACTCCTTGCGATCAGGTTATTTTTATTAAAGAATAAAAAATTATTATTTTTCTATATCTGATACTTGTCAGAAAATTTTTAAATTATCATATCCTTCTTTATAGCTCTTTTTATTGAGAATATTTTTGTAAACTTTTTTTTTGATTAAATTGAGATAATTTTGAGTATGTTTTTTGGAATCATCATTTTACTGAAAATTTTTTTCTTTTCATAATGTTAAACAAAACTTGCTTGACTAAAATATTCCAATTAATTATAAGCTTTATTTTTGCTTAAATAATTTTGTAAATACTCATTTTTTTAAAGATTTCTTTTGCCCGAGCACGTCTTCATCTTCGAGATCTTCAATCAATTCCAGAACCGTCACTTTCCTTCTTTCGTCGAATTAATTCAAAAAAATTAAATAATAACAGTCCGCAACTTGAACAATTTAAATTAAAAAAAGGAGAAAATACTTCTTTAATTGGTTTTTGTAAAGAAATTAAATTAACTAAAGGTTTTTTTTTAAAAAATTAATTTAGAATTGGAATGTTTTTAAGGGGAAGATGGTTTTGGATTTAGCTATGCTGGGAGATTAAATGCTTCTGAACAACATTTGTATTATATTAAAGGTTTAAGGAAGAATTTGGATTTGACTTTGGGGGACAGAATTTTACAGGTTTTTAATTTAATTTGTTTAAAAATATTTATTTTCTAGAACTATTTATTTAAATTCCAAATTTAATCTATTTAAAATTCAAATTTCAATTAAAATTTTTTTATTTTTTTTTCTAGATAAATGGAATAGATTTGTCTAATTTAACTCAATCCCAAGTAACTTCACTTCTAAAGAAAATTCCAATTGGAGAAACAATTAGTTTAATAATTAGTAGCCAAACAGAAGAAAAACAACAGCAACATCAAAATGAAGAAAAAGAAAATTTGAAAGAAAAATTTTCAAAAAATCTTTTTGAAGAATTAAAACAACAATTAATTGGGGAAACATTTTTGGAAATTATTCAAATGTTAATTCCTTTAAATGAAACGCCTGGTGCTGGTTTAGGTATTTCTGTTAAGGCACAAAGAATGGGCTGTAATGATTTGGGGTTGTATGTTAGAAGTGTAAGTTTTTTTTTAATTTTGATTTTTTTTTTGTTTAGAAAAAAATAAAAGAGAAATTAAAAATATACTTAAAAATTCTTTTAGCTTTAACAAAAAATCTTTTTAGCCTTTTCCCTTGTTTAAAATTTTCTATTAGAAATAACAATCTAATATTGATATTCATGTTTTAAATAATTTACTAAACCTTACATTAAATATGGAAAAAATATTTAAAATTGAAAGAAGTCTTAAATTATAATGGAAATTAAGAAATAAGTAAATAGAAATAAATATAGAATCCTTGTCGTCTAAAATAGTGAAAACAGAATTTTTAAAAATAAAAAAATTCTATTTTAATAATTCTCTCTTAAAAATATTTTTTCTTTAAAGATTTTACACGGATCAGCTGCTTACAAAGATGGAAGATTAAAAGTAAATGATCGTTTAATTGGAATTGAGGAAGTTAATTTATTAAATTATTCTTTAAATGGAGAAGCTTTGGATGCGTTTATGGGAACATTATCACAAATACCAACAAATAAAAGGACAGTTTTGTTATTTATTGCAAGAATTAAAGAAGAAATAGGAGAAGAAGGAGGAAATTTAAATGAAAAATTAAAACAACAGCAGCATCAAAGCCGTTGGGGAAGTGATTCTGAATTAAGCCAAAAAGAACAATTTGTGAGGGATTCTGTTACTAGAAGGTTTTTTTCTAAATTTTTAAATTTTAAATTTTTTTTAAAAAGATCAATTAGTGAAAAACGCCCTTTGGGTCAACACAACGACCCTTCACATTTACGAACTTATCAAAGAATTTTGCATCAAAGACAAACTAGTGGTAAATTTTTTTAATTTATTTGAGAGGAAAATAAATTTAAATCATAAATAAATTCCAGGATTAGTTTACTTTTAAGTAAATATATTTTAGAAATCTGTATTAAAAAATTCAGAGAACATCCTTTCAATTTTTTCTAACATTCTTTCAATTCTAAATTTTATTTTAAATTTAGCCCCAGCAGTCAGTTCAGTATTTCGTTCTCGTCGTTCATTGCATGAACCTTTAAATATTAGCAGTCCTGAAGAACCCCGCTCTAGAAAAAGTCGTCCAAGAACAACTTTTTATGACGGTGATTGTTCTACTACTAAATATGGTGAACAAAAAACGAATTATTTTTAATCTTTTAATTTTTTTTAGAATCCCAAACCCTTCCATCACCAAAAAATCAATCAAAAATTGTCTGTCCAGGCAGTTATTCCCCACAAAGAAAATTTCCTTCTTCAGCCCTTTCAAGTAGTAAATCACAACCAGATTCTCTTTCTACTCCAAAACCTCAACAAAAAAATAATGAAAATGGAAAAAGGAGGGGATCTCTTGGAAGTGGACTCTTTAAACTTTTTTCTAGAACTCATAGTTGTAAAGAAGATTCACCAAATAAAAATAAGTAAGGAATTTTTTGTTAAATACTAATTATTTTCTAACTAAAATTTTGTATCCATTATGTCCTTTTTAGGCCTAAAACAACTCCCCATCATCATCAACAACAATATAGACAACAACAACCCCCACCACCTCCATACTTCCACTCCCCAACAACATCACCACCATATTCGGCATACGGATTTTGGCCTCAATGTTTTCCTCCACCTCCAATTCCGCATAGCTTTAATCAGGTCGATATTTAATTTTTTTAGCACTTTATTTTGCTTTCTGTTTATTTAAATGTCTGTCAAAAGCACTCTCTTTTAGTCTTTTGTCTTAAAATTTATTTTTGGCCGGTATTAAATATTTTTTATAATAAGAAAGCTCAAAAACACTTTTAGTCTATTAACAATAAGGATTAGGATCTAGTCCTTTATTGGGCTTCTATCATTCTTCTTTCATTTACAAAAAAAGTTTCTTTCAGGATCTTTCCCCATAATTTTTTTAAATTTAATACCGGCCCTGTTTGTTTCAGAATTGCACTAATCATCGTCCACGTTCTCCACTTCCTACATCAATTGCTCCTCCCGGCATTTTACCTTGGACCCAATCTTTTCGGTATTTTATTTGTTTTTTGTTCGTTTTTTCTTTTCTTTTTATTCTTTCATTTAGTTTTTTTAATTGTGTTTAAATTTAAATTTCAAACAAAATAGATGTCCCCATCCTTCCTTCAACAGCCAATTACATGGGCGTGGGCCCGTAGAAGTGCCCCATTGGCGACAAGGCGGAAACAATTTGCTGAGGCATCAACAAATACACCCTCGCCGCCAAATGTTTCCATTGACTATTACAACTCGTAAATAATTTTATAAAAGTTTATTTTTGAGGAAACAAAGAGTATGTTATACTTTTATATCAGGAAAAAGTTTATTTTTTATTCATACTTGCAGAAAAAATCGAGTTGGATGAGTCTGGACTCATTCTATCATGGTTCTATTCCAATACTTTTTTCTGTATCAGGGATAGAACCATTGTTGGATATTCTTTGAAATAAATTCTCTTAAATAATTTACTTTCCTAATTAATTTACTCAAACTAAGAAAATCCCTAACAAAAAACTACAATTCCTTTTTCAGATTTAACACCTTCTTCTCAGCCCCACCACCAAATCCACCAAAATTATTCGGCAGGTTTTAGTAATTCTACCAACAACAATTTACATCAATCTACTTACAACAATAATGAAAATAATATAAATTTAAATACTAAAAAGAAAATTGGAAAATCAAAACCTTCAGCTATTTTTTATGATGAATATAATAAAAATAATAATAATTGGGTGATACGTTGTTAATAAATAGAAGAATTAGAAGAGAGAAATAAAGAAGTGCCTCTAAATATAACGAATATTTTTTTTATTTTCATCTCATTTTGCATTCCAATATTTTTCCTTCCACTTATCCTATTTTTCTTGAATTTACTGCTTTCAACCAGCAGATCAAAAAACATTTTCTTATAAGAACATTGCAAATTAGAGAAATAAATGTCGAAGGAAAACACTAAATAGGGAAAAGAGTACATGATTCTTGAGATTTTTGAAAACAATTTCTTCACTTCCGGAATTCCTTCAAGAAAAGTTTCAGAATTGTTCCGAAGACACCTTAATTTATATGAAAAGATTTAAGGATCTGATCTTCTGGGTTGACCCTTCTCATTCCATTCACTTAATATTTGCTATTAAATAGTTATTCTACTATATTAAATATTTTGGTTGTGAATAAAAATCTTTGTAAGTAGATAAATTTGTTTTTATCCCCTTTTTTAGTTTTAAATCCTTCAAATTCCCTCTTCCCCCTTTCCCCTTTTTTCAATATTTTCGTGCAATTCGTCGTGTATTTTCTTAAAAACAATTTTAAATGAATTTAATATTTATTATTTATCTATATTTTTCCTCCCTTCAATTAAATGTTGTTGGGCAATTGGCTGCTATTTATTCGGATGTTCGTCGTTCGTCCGATTGTGCTTCTTGGTCCTCTTGGGGAAGTTGCATGTAAATGTTTTAATTATCAGAACGAAATTTGATTCTTGAGATAAAGTACTGCTAGGGGTTATTCTGTTAGGGAAATTACGAGAGTTGGAATAAGCTAAGGATTACACCATACTTTATCTTCCCAATTCTACATTTATGATTTTTTTAACAGATGGCCGGATCCAGGCAACAATGTAAAAATAAACTTCAAATTATTCTATTCTATATGTATATGTACATAATTTTTATTTTTAGTATTCATATTTAGAGCAACTTAGTCCTCTTTGTCAGAGTCACTGGTTTTATCGTTTTATAGGTGGAAGATATGCTTCAGCATTAAATTCATTTTTTGAGGTTGTGGAAAAAATAATTAAAAAAAAATTTTTTTTAGTATTTTCGAAGTCTCCTTTTGGATAATAACCCTTGTGGAATGTGTAGCTATCAACAAAGTTGTGGTTTTGGTGGAGAGAAAAAATGTCATTCAAGTCCTTTTCAGTTAAAGAATTTTCCTTAAAGAATTATAAAAAAAATTTTTTTGAAGTGTTCAAGGAGGAAGGCCAGTAATTCCATTTTATGTGTCAGAACGTATTTGTGGTCGGAAAAGCCTGAAAGGGTATGATCAACATGAAAGTTGTCGTCTTGATTATAATAAATTAATTGGTTTTGGCGAAGAAGAATGCAGGTAAAGGGAAATAAAATTACTCCAAAAATTAAATTCTAGGCTTTGGCCAACCAATAAGGTTGACTTAACATCTGTAGAACCAGGTTTTCGTGAGCAAATACAAAACCTTCAATGGTACAACTGTTTGGCAACAACAGAGACAAACGGAACAGAAAATGAATTGATAAATGTTTGCCGTTGCTGTTGTTTTCCTTTCCGCCCAAATCCACAGACATTTTTATGTGAACACGTTCCTGGGGCACCGGTTGCTCCAGAACAAGAGAAAGAGGAAGAAAATTACTATTCTGCAACTGATTTTCATTAAGTTATTTCGAATGAAAAATAAATTATGAATTTGAAGAATAATTGGCACAATTATAACTTAGGTGGAAAATTGTTAAGTCTAACAATAAGATAGGAGTTAAAATTTTGATTCTCAGTAATAATGAGGATTCAATTAAGTCGACTACTTAGTACCTAATAAAGCAAACATGCTTAAAGTTTGAACTAAATTTAGAAAATAACCAGAAAACATTCAAACCCAATTTATTTACAAACAAACAATATTTACATACAAACATCACACAAGAAAATAGGGACAATAAGAATCACACAAGAAAACCGGGGGAAATTACATATAGTAGATATACAATTATGATGGGAGATTTTTTCCTATTATCATCACACTTGGGCTTCATCATCTTCCATCAACCGCTTACATGTTGTACTCGATTGGAAGGTTCTTGCGGCGAACCATACCGTCACCCTGGAACCACTCGCGGCGGAATTGCTTGGC
This sequence comes from Meloidogyne enterolobii, assembly GCA_963681835.1. Classification (NCBI taxonomy): domain Eukaryota; kingdom Metazoa; phylum Nematoda; class Chromadorea; order Rhabditida; family Meloidogynidae; genus Meloidogyne; species Meloidogyne enterolobii. Next base: position 1,161,077 of record CAVMJV010000018.1, read on the forward strand.
TGCTCCTTCCGGGGTGTTGGTCCATTCGACGGTGACACGATCGTTGTTGGTCGCTTCCGCAGCCGGATCGAAGGCGTCACAAGAGATGGCGATGTTGATGGCCTCCTTCGGGTCGAGCACACCGTTGGGCGGGTCCATGTTCAGACGGCGAGGGTTGGTCGTCTTGAAGGCGAAGCCGATACGATGCCCACCAGAGTTGATGATCTGTAAAAGTGAAGAAAAATTATTAAATGATTAGATTAGTAAAAAGTGTGAAACTTCACCTTCATGTAGTAGGTGTGCTTGTCGTCGAACGGCGCGTTGAAGATGACCTTCACAGCAGGAAGCGTTGTGATGTCGCCGGGTGGAACAGAAGCCATTGTTGAGAACGGTTTGTTGTCGTTGTTTGTGTAGTTGAACAGAAAGCAGGTTGGGAGAACTGACGTATAACTAGGGTTTTTATAGTTTCTCTCTAGCTCAATGATCCTGTTCTGCGAGCATAAAAGTATAAAAGAGCCAATAGAAAGCCAGTCGGTATCAACCAATTCTCTTCAACTTCAATTCCTGCTACAACAACAAACCGTTCTCAACAATGGCTTCTGTTCCACCTGGCGACATCACGACTCTTCCTGCCGTGAAGGTCATCTTCAACGCGCCGTTCGATGACAAGCACACCTACTACATGAAGGTGAAGTTTTCAGCTTTTTTGTTAATCTAACCACTAATAAATATTTTCCTTTTCACTTTTACAGATCATCAACTCTGGTGGGCATCGTATCGGCTTCGCCTTCAAGACGACCAACCCTCGCCGTCTGAACATGGACCCGCCCAACGGTGTGCTCGACCCGAAGGAGGCCATCAACATCGCCATCTCTTGTGACGCCTTCGATCCGGCTGCGGAAGCGACCAACAACGACCGTGTCACCGTCGAATGGACCAACACCCCGGAAGGAGCAGCCAAGCAATTCCGCCGCGAGTGGTTCCAGGGTGACGGTATGGTTCGCCGCAAGAACCTTCCAATCGAGTACAACATGTAAGCGGTAGATGGAAGATGATGACGTCGAGATGTGTGATAAGATAGGAAAAAATCTCCCTTCATTATGTAATTTCTCCATATATTCTAGTGATTCTTATTGTCCCTATTTTCCTGTGTGATGTTTTGTAAATATTGTTTGTTTGTAAATAAATGATAATTGTTGGATTGATTGTTTTTATTCTTTGGGACTTTTAAAAGGTTTATTTATACCCTTTTGTATTTTAGAGTCATTGAAATTAAATCGAGCGAATTTATTTACATATACCCATAAAAACAATTATAGAAACAAAAATGAATTTTACCCTCATTCATTATTTTTGTTAATGTCCTCCTCTTCAGGCGGCAGTTGGACGTGTTTTCTTATCCTTTTTCTTGTTACTTTGAATTGATCTTGGCTATTAGTAGGTGAAGATATTTTACGTTCAACATTCTCATCATAAGTCCCCTGTTCTTTTTCCTCTTGTTTTTCTTCACTTTCCTCATTATCTTTCTTCTCCTCTTCGGTTTTATTGCTTGTATGCCATCTAAAAATAATTCAGAATTATTCCCAGATTTTAATTTTGTTTTGATTAAATATTCAAAATCAGAAAATACAAAATAAATACATTTTGTTTCTAAAAAATACATAACAATAACAACATAAACTTACCCAAACTTTTCCCTCATAAAATCACTAGCAGGCTCTAAAAATCGAAGAGATTTTCTCCGTCCAGTATTTACTCTCTTTGGTATTCCAGCACCCGTGCAATAAACCTTTATAAATTTTTTATTTAAAATTTAATAAATTTTTTTTGTAAATATTTTACATTAGCAAAAACATTAGTTTCTGATTTTCCAGTTCTAAGAGTGTCCAAACGGCGAGCAATTCTTAAATAACTGTCATCTGTCTAGAAACAATTATTTTTTTAAAGAAATATTCCTTTAATTTACTTGAATAACCAAATCATGTTTTTCTGCTTTTTTCTCTTGATTGCTAGTTATTTCCCCAAGCATTTCCCCCATCTCATTTTCATCATCCCCTACAAGTACTTGAATACTTTCACTTCTTTCTAATTGCATTGATGGACCAAAAAGTGTTTCAATTGCATCACAAATGGTCATTGGATCAGTTTGAGATTCAAAGTGGTGAAGAATGGGTGGGGAATTTTGGGAACTGTAAAATATTGAGAGGGGGGATAATTTAATGATATTATATTTTTTAAAACACATTCCGGAAGGTTGAGAGGGAGGGGGGATGATTCTGTGTTCTCCGTAATATAAAATACAAAAAAATAGCCACAAATTTCTGATTTAAAATAAATTTCAGAATTTACTAAAAAATACCTACATTTCTTCTGATTTTCTTTATTAAAACATTTAAATTACCTTCTATCTACTAACCACCAAAAATCATTATCATCATTTCCCTCTTCTTCTTCTTCTTCTTCTTCTTCTTCATTATTTCCTTCTTTTCTTGTTTTTCTTCCAGTCTGTACTAATTTTGATTTTGTATTTATTTCATTCCCAATTCCTTTTTCTTCAAAAATAATTAATCCTTTAGTATCCAATCTTTGATTCTACAAAAAAAATTAAAAAAAAATTTTTTTTATTAAAATAATTGTATTTACATTAGTTCCAATTCTGTTTTGTGTTCCTTTTGAAATTGTTTTAATTTGTAAAGTATTTACACCTATTTCTTTTTGTATTATTTTCTTTTCTTCGTCTTTTAACTTTTCAAATATTTCCTCTGTTTGTATAGATTTACAATATTGAGGTGGGGGAATAGGAGAAGAAATTGTAATACTTGAAGGGTCCATTGGAAGTGAGGTTGCATCAGAAACAGAATTGTCTGATTGGGAAGAGTCGGTTCTGTTAAAATTAAAGAGAAGATTAAAATAAATGTGTGTGTTTTGAAAGAAATAAAAAAACAGAATAAATAAATGTTAATTCTGATTTTAAATAATTAAATTATTCTGAAAAATATTTAATTCTGATATTTTAAATTTTGAAAGAAAATAACATAATTTTTTCTGGAATTATTAATTAAATTTAAATATGTAGAGTACTTTAGAATTCAAAAACACCTACCTTTTTAACTGTCCACCTCCACCACCACCCCCAATATTTTTATTTTGTGATTTTAATTTTTGTTCATTTATTCTCCTTTCCTCCACCTCTTCTTCTTCGGTTATTTCAATTTCTTCTTCTTTTATTGTTGTTGGCCTAAATTCTGTTTGTATTCCCCTTGTATTTGTGGGGAGAAGAACACGTTCGTATTGCTCTGCCTTTTAATTATTATTTAATCAAAATTTAATCAAAATTTCTACCAAATTTTCCAATTTAACAGTTTGTTTTTCACTAACACAAAGAGGGGCTAATTCACGCATATACCAAGGCTCTTTAGCTAAAAGGTCTCCAAGTATTCTTTCACGTTCTTCCGGGTCAGTTGCTGCTTGTAGTGCTTTTTGATATTCTTTCTATTTTAAAAAAAAAATTAATTTTAATTTATTTTGATGTTAAAAGAATCCGGAAAAGTTTTAGAAATTCTGATTTTTTACAGAAAACATACCTAACTAATTCTGATTTTTGTTCCTTTTCCGGAAAATTTTAAATAATTTCTGATATTTTAATTACCTGCATTCTGATAAGCATTCTGTATAGCCATTCTTCCATTTTTATTTGAATAACAGAAATAAGCATTGAAACAAATGAAAGACCAAAAATAACAAAAACAAACTTTAAAAAAATTAAATTAATTTTTTATTTAAAATTAATTTAAAACCATTAAAATAAGCATATGAGGGTGATCAGGCACAACATCCCCTTAATAATTTTTAATTAAATTTAAAAATATTTTCTTCTTTTACCAAGTCCAATAGTTAAACAAGAAATACAAATAAAATAAAAAGAAGTGAAGTAAGACCAACTTAAAATAATTATTTAATTTTAAATAATTTAAAAATTATTTTTAAACCGATTTTCCCAAGCTAGGAAAATAGCAGCAATAACACAAACATAACCGCCTACTAAACTTAAAGCCATCCAAACGGGAATTGTTCTGAAAAATAATTTTTTTAAAATTGAGAATTCTGATTTTCTGGAAGGTTTTAAATACACAATACCTGCTTTCAGTTGTATTAACTGGAAATTCATTTTCTTCTTTTTTAAAATCAACAACAGTCTTTTTACCTTCTTCAGCCTCTCTCCCTTCTTTTTGTTGTTTTTGTAAATTTATAGAATTTTCATTTAATATTTTTTGTTTTTTATGTTGATTTCTAACTTTTTGTCGATAACTTTAAAAAAATAAAAATAATTTGTTTTAAATAAAATTGGAAATATTTAAAAGTTTTAGATTAAATAAATGGGAGGCGGTTTGCCTGGGTTTAGAATTTGTTTTTAAAAATTTATTCAAATAAAAATTAAAAAATTCCGTTCATCAGAATAACAATTTTGGTGGATATATTTATCGCCATAGACAATTAGGAGTAGCAAATAAACAATCATCATTTGAACGGATTCGAACCAAAGAGAGAAATTAAATATTTTAGAGTGTAGTCAAAACAATTACCCACTACACCAAACAAAAACTTGGAAATAATCGAGAAAATATTTATTTAAAAGAGTCTTTCTTTTCCTTTTAAATTTCAACAAATAATTATTTCCCTTAAATATTTCCCTACTTTATCCATTTCTGACTTAACCATCTAGTCATTCTTCTACTTGTTTGATTTAACAAAGCCAAAACTAAAGGAATACCAACAATTGCATATAAAATTGAAAATGCTTGCCCGGCTGTAGTTCTAGGTGTTATATTCCCATAACCTATAGTTGTAAATACTGTTTGGACTTTAAAAACAAAAATACATATTTCTAAAAAAATTAAAAAATTTAACCATAAAATAAAGCACCCCAAAAGTCCCAAGCTTCAAAGAAAAAATATAAAATTATTATTTTAATTTCAAAACAGAATCCCTCACCCAAAGCTTCAGGTAATTTAATTTTAACTAATTCTCTTTCAAATTGTATCAAAACTTCTTTTTGATGATGCCTCTCTACTCTAGCTAATCTTCTAAGTGTTTGTTGCCTCAATCTCTCTAATTGATTCCATTCTTTTCGAATTAATAAACGTTCATTTTCTGCTTCTAAACAAAAGAAGAGAAGTGCACCGAGAAGAGCATAAAGTAATAATAACATCCAGGGACCGACATGCCGAAGTGGAGATTTTTGGTAAAATTTTTTAGCCTAAAAGAATTTTAAAAAATTTTAATATTGAAGGAATTTTAAAATGTCTGCAGTCTCTCATGTTTTATACACTCTATTATAATTTATTGGGTATAATCCGGAAATTTCCGGAAAGGTGTATAACATTTTTATTTATTGTAGAGTTTTCCGGATTATATGCAGACAAAAAGTGAGATAGTATTAATTTAGTATAATGAATAAATGTGAGAAACAAGTTTATTAACAGAAGACAGACTTTTCTGTTATTAATAATGACAAAAAAGTGAATTTTTTTTAATAGTTAAAAATTTATTATAAATAAAAAATCATTTACTCGATTAAAACAACTGTTTGGACTGGACAAAGACAAAGCCTTTCGTGCTGAGCGAACTGAGATTCCGCCTGGACTCAATGGAGGGCTGGGTAAGGAGTCTCGATGTCCAAGAGGCGGATGATGGTGATGATGGAGGTGGACAAAAATAGAACGTGATCGGTTTGGCTGCCAAAAAAGAGAAAAAACAAATTTTTATTTTATTTTAGATTTGAGGAAGTTTGGCGTAGTATACCAGAAATTGTCAATATAATTTTTTAAAGAATACATAAAAATACAATTCTATAGTGTTGACGGTAATAATTTTAGAATTTCTGGTTAATTAAAAAATTCTAATTTTTTAATTAAGACACATTTCATTTTCATATTTCTGACTGTTACTACGCCATAAAATCCCTTCTTATATTTGAGTCTAAAAATACCAACCCGAATTCCAACAATACTACTAGCTACATTTTCATAATGGCTTGTAGAACTACCTCTACCCTTTTTTGCTGCATTTCCCTCAGATAAAGCCCTAGCGGAGGAAGGTGATGAAGTAGGGGAAGGTATTGCTGAAGAACAACCTGAAGTGACAAAATCGGCATTAAACATTGCCATTTTGGAATTTGTTTAAATTTAATTTCGGCTGTTAATTCATTATCACTTTATTTTTATTTAGAAAAAAAACTAAAAATTTCAAAAATTTATATAAATTTTGATTAATTGAACAAAAAATAACTTGATATGTTTAAAAATAGAAATATTATATCTCTAAATTTATCTCATACCTCGAGATTCACCTATAGGAGAATAAAGACTGGGAATTACCAGAAAAAGAATTAGTAGTCCTACTTTATTTTCTCAAATAATTAACCCCCCTTTCGCTGAAAGGATAATTAATTGTGAAGAGTAATTAATCAAGTGGATAATCATAAAAGAATCTATTTAAAATTAATTTTCATATTCAAAATTAAAAAAAATATTTAAATAAACATAATATTTTTAATAAAAAATGAACGTTGCAACAAACACTAGATATATTAATTAATAATATTTTGGGGTAAAAAGGCAACGAAAAATCAAAGAAAATATAAAATCAACGTTTGTTATTACTTAAAACTCTGGCAGCAAAATATAATGGTTATGTAGCGTTTTAAAAGAGAAAAAAGTTCTTAAGGGGGTCATCAGACGCAATAAATTGGTTGGCTTTAATGAGTTGAAATACTTTTATGATGACAGTTGGCGGCAAATCATGCCGACCCGGCTTACTTAAAACAGATTGGAAAGAAGTAAAGGGAAAGAAAAAGACGTTAAATGTGATGACGATGATTGTTAAGAAAAGAATTAGTATTTAGTAGATATATTGGAGGATAAAATGGGGGACTTTAGTCTATAACATTTAGGCGTGGAATTGTTTGGAGTGCTGAATATAAAAATACGGGTTTTGAAACTAAAAAACGAACTTCTAATCAAATTTATTTGGCAAAATGGTTTCCAAATGATCGCTTACCTGATCCATTACATCACGCCGCCTACTGCATAACGTTAGGAATTAATTTGCTATATGATTTACAATATCAAAGCTAATGACGAAGCCGCGAAGCAAATTTTGTGTCAATCGACCTATTATAACTACCTATTTATTTTGAATGATAAAATAAAGCCCTTGTTTCTAATATTTTATGGCAAATTATTCAAAGGAATCTGATAAAAGAAAAGATCAAAGAAAATCATTTTTATTTAAGCGAACGCCAAAACGGCCAAAAACTAGAAAGAGTGAATATAAAATAAATAAAATTTGAGCTTCTTCGGGATTATTGGAAGAATATATAGTGAAAAATAATATGTATTTAGGTAGTTTTATTGGTATTAATAAATTTTTAATAGATTTTTCTTTGTATTATATGATGAAATTAAAGACGAGAAATGTATTTTAAAATAATATTATACTTCAAAGGAAATTAAAACTTCGTGGTATTCAAGGAAAGAATTTTATGCAGAGATTATTTAAATAAAAACAAAATTTAATATATTTTAAATTATTCCCCAAAAAATTTTAAATATCTAAAATTATTTAAAATTAAAATTATCCATTCTGTGAATTGTCCTTTTAAATAAAGTTTATTTAATTATTAAAATACAATAAAAAATAAATTTAAGGTAATGAATGTGAACGATTTTTAATTGATCTAGGTTTATTCAAAATTTGTTGTTTTCTATCATTAAAACAAAAATTATTTAAATTTTGGTGATTTGTTGCAATTATAATTCTAGTTGCCGAACATCCAGAACTTTTTCTTTTAATATTCAAAATTTTGTTTTCTCCAAGTTTTAAGGCTAAACGTTTTCGAAAAGAAGCAGAAGAAAGACAAAGTAAAATACAATTTAGAGATTTACCTAAAATATTTTGTTTTTTGTAATTTTCCGGAAAATTTTATTTTTAAATTATTTAAAGGAAAAGTTGCTGTGTTTTTCCGGAAAATGTTTCAGAATTATAAAAAATTGTAGATCTCTGCGGAAAATACAAAATGTTACGGAAACATTTAATCAGAATTATTTAAAAGAAAGCGGAAAAAATGTTTTTTCCGGAAAACTTTATTCAGTTTGTGTTTTCCGGAATTAATTTTTCATAATTTAATTTAATTTAACAATTTACCCAAAATAACTAAAAATCCAGTCAAAGATCCAAGTAATGCCCAACCTTCCCAATAATTATTGTTTGTATTACTTCCAACTAAAGAAAGTCTGGCTAATAAAACTAAAGCTGAAGGGCCTTGTGTTAAAGTAAATGCAGAAACTATTGCTGCTATTGAAACAGTTAAACGTTGTTCTGCTGCTTGTTGACTAAAACATCTAGTATTTACAGGCCTTCTATTAATAGAATCTCCACAATTTTTAGTAACTGTTGTTTGAGAAAATGAACGTCTTTTAACAATATAGAGTAAACCAGCATTTAATAAAAACATTAACAAAACTGGTAACTTTTAATGAAAAAATGTTTAGAATAAACATCAAAACAAAGTTTATTTAAATTTACCAAAACAACTAAAAGAGCATTTGCTGCTAAACTTAAACGAACATAAGCACGTAAAGGATGGGGTGTTTTGTTTGTATGATTTCCAGGCCAACTTTCTTGTAAAATATCAAAACATTTCCCAACAACTTGCCCTCCATTACATAACCATTTTAAAACACAATGGTAACTACAAATATTTAAATTACAAAAATTGCTTTGAATTTTTAAATTAAAAATAAATTCTTTAAAAATATTAAAATTTAATTTAAATTAATTAATTTTTTACGAGAAATGGTTGTAAGAAGTAAGCAATCCACTAATAAAAACAATACAAAAAACTAAACGTCCAGTACTATTTCCGTGTCTATGCCTTCGAAGTGAGCGAATACCAAGTAAACGATCTGTGCTTATTGCAATAATTAACCTTTGGAAATTAAATTTATATAAAAAGTCTCTCGGGGGTTTTTTTTGGAATTATTATGGAAATAACTTAATGCTCACAGTTAGGGGAGTTGGTTAAGATCTCCTTACATCTCTCATTTCCTTTCTTTTCCTCGAAAATACAAAAATTTAAAATTTACTCAAGAGAAATTAAGGATTCTTTTTCCATCCTTCCTTTTTTATAAAAATTTTCCCAATCTCCCTCCCCCCTCCCTCCCTCCCCTCTCTCAAAATTTCCAAAATAACCAACCAAATAGCAACAGCAGAACACCAATTAGCAAAACCAATTAAATGAACACGTAAAGACAAATAAAAAACTCTAAAATGTTTTTGTTGACCAAATTGGTCGAATTGGGCAAGTGAAGAAGGGAGGAGTAGAAAAAGGAAAATAATATCACAAATAGCCAAAGCTTGAAGTAAAGAATCTGCTCTGTTTTTGTTTTGTTTTTTAATTAAAAATAAATTTAATTTTTAATTTTACCTTCGAAGAGACCATTTAGGCCCTAAAAGAACCAAAAGATTTAAACAATTACCCAAAACTCCCAATAAAAAAAGCCAAGGAAATATCCAAACAAAGAAAAAACTCTTTTTAAAAAAATTATTATTTTTTTAAATAAATTTTTAAAAACTTCTATTGGAGATTCGTGTAATCGAAGAAGTTCATAAGGTAAACAAATTTGATTGTTCATTTAATTAAAATAGTTAAAAAGGATGGATGGTAGTTATTTTTTAATATAAAATATTCTTTAATCGGATATGTAGTATTGAAGAATTGAAAGAGAAGAGAATTAAATTGAAGGATTAATTATTTATATTTAAATTTTAAAGGAAGTTAATGAAAAATAAGTTCACTTAATTCAAATCAATCGAATTCCCATATGTCCTTCTGAGATTCGATGTCTACTGCCTAGTTGAATCAAACCCTCTACAAAGGTGTCCGGAATTCGAGAAAATCATTTTTCGGGATGTTTTGGATATATTTACTTGTTTATACTTTTGCAAAAACAAGCAAACAAAAAATTTTTTTATTCAAAAAAAAGTAATTTGTAATTCAAAAAAGGTTAAATTTGGATGTTAAAAAAAGAAAATAAAAGAAAATGTTTTGTTGTTGTCTTCTTCTTGGGGCAACAAAATCGGATTATTTTATTTATTTAGTAGTCAACCCGTTGGCCCAAAAACTTTTTTTTATTGAAAAGACTTTTTTTCTTCAAAAAATATTCTTTAATATTATATTAGCCTTTAGCAGGTGGTAGAAAATTGAAAAAAGTGAGGGTGGATATTTGGAAGTTAAAAACAAAACTAAAAAATTTTTACGAAGATCAGCTGACACAAACGAAAATTAGAGAGAAAGGAAAAGTCTTTTTAGTGTGAAAAAAAAAGTTTATTTATTTTTAGTTTCTGACCATTAAAATAAAGTTTTATGTATGTCCATTACATGATAAATAACTTCAGAAGTTTTAAGGTAAAAAATAAAAAAATAGACTTTATTGTTGAGTTTTAATAATATAAGTTTTTGTCGACCCTAAAAGAAAAGAGTGCCGGGACCATATTTTTCATTACCTTCTTTGATTGGCTTGAAATAGGGTCAATTTTCCTTCGTATTTGATGTCTGTTGAATGTTGCCGCAAAGAAATATGGTACAAAAAAGGAATAATTTTTTTTCATTTTCTTGCTGTTTTTATTTTGATGTCACGAATTTTACAAATCGTGTCAGTTCAAAGGACGGACAGGCAAAACACGGTCCTACGAAAACTCGATCCGACCAAATGTCGGTCTCAGTCCAAATTCCCGTATTTGGAACAACTTCCTCGAACAAACATGCAACATCACTCGCGTCGAAAGCACTCCTTTGGACCGTGTTTTGATAAGAACGTGTTGTCTGGACAGAGTTTTTTAAATTTTATTTTATAAAATAAAATAACGCCGTATTTTTCGGTATTTATCGGTATTCCATATCGGTAATACGGTACGGAAAAACTAAAATACTGATACTAACGACCGATAAAATTTTTTTGTTTGATTTTAAGGGATCATGACCTTCCAAAATTAAATTTAAAAAATCAATTTATTAAACGATAATTATTTTAAACGATAATTATTAAGCACTCCTTTGGATCGTGTTTTGATAAGAACGTGTTTTGTCTGGACAGAGTTTTTTAAATTTTAAAAAACAGAGAGATATCAGACAAATTATTTAAGGGGCATCTTGCCAAAAAATGCGTTGGATATCCCTAGGTATCTCCAACAAATGGCGAGCACGGCAGGATGTGCTCCCGCAAAATATGTTGTCCAACTTTCTGGCATGTCACAATTTCGCAAATGGTCTAGCAGCAAAGGCGTTGGAACATCTGCAGCAGGACAATTAATAGAGAGGAGCCTGTTTATTATTAGAGAGGAGCCTGAAGAAGGGAATGTAAGAACTGTTCGTCAGCGTCGGGTTGTTTGTTTTTTGTTCAACACTTCTTTAAATTGAGTTTTATACCATAAAAATGGTTAAAATACCCTTTTTTAATATTTAACAAAAAGTAGTATAAAAGACTAGAAAAATTATTAGAATGTCATACTCTAATCATTTAACAAAACATCTAATATTCTACAAACAACAGCAAATCGGCAACAACAATGAGTGTTCAAGCAATTCCTCAAAGCAATGAAGAAAACGAAGATCTTTGTCATCAGCTCTTGACTGCACGAACTGTGAGTAGCGTCACTGTTGGCTCAGTAGAGAAAGAAGATGGTGATACGAAAGCAGAAGAACAACAAAAACTTCCAAAAGAAGTGTCTCCAACTTCGGAACAGTTTTTCACTCTTCAAAGCAAGCGATTTTCTCCATCTAATCATCCACATCAGCAAAATGCAGTGTAAGAAAAGAATATTAATTAGAGTTATTCTATTTTTCCTCCTTTTTTAGCAAACTTGAAGAACTGCTCTCAGAACTGCAACAGCTTGATTTGGCCGTTAGAGGAGGTGCTTTGTCTAGTGATTTGGCACATGTTCGAGCACTGGTAAATTTTACGTTTATTCCAAAAATTTATTTTTGATTCTTTAGTTGGTCCACGAGATCCACAAATTGCATTCATTGCTTCCGATCTATCTGAAGCGTCGTTATGCCTCTCAAATGCCTTCGACAATGAAACGGATTGTTTGCGTGCCGATAAACAAGAAAGCTTTCCAAGGGACTATTGGACAGACTACAGGCTCGATTCCTGATTTGGAGTCGACGATTGGAGTTCAAGTAGGGGTTTAGTAAAATTGATTTTTCTAATGATCAGATTTCAGTCAACAGACTGTCCACGAACGACTTCTAAATACTTTCTCCCTTTTCAGGCTCGCAAATGGTCTAGCAGCAATGGCGTTGGAACATCTTCAGGCAGGACTATTAACGACAAGTTTATTAGAGAGGAGCCTGAAGAAGGGAATGCAAGAACTGTTCGTCAGCGTCGAGTTGTGACCGAAAACGAAAAGGTTAAAGAAGCAGCAAAAACAGATTCTTCTGCTAGTGCTCGCTTTCGTGGTCGTTCTTTGAATCATCAACAACAGCAGCGTTTGCATCGACGTCTCTGTGCTTCAATTCCTTCACTTTTGGAAGGCACAAAAGTTAGCTACTACACTGACCACAGTTGTGGGTCTGCTTGTTCTCTAATGGCTGTTGGATGTGGCGGTGGTGGTAGTGGTGGATTCAACAATAAAGGCTATATGTATCCATATAGATGTGATTATGCTCAACATGTGGTAAAGTTTTAAATTTTATAAATTGAATTTTTAATTTTTAGCGCTTCGAAAACGACCAATATATTATGCAAGAGCGAATCTATTTGCCTGAAAATCCAAGTTTCAAAATTATTGGACGAATTCTCGGACCTCGTGGCAATTCTTTGCGTCAATTGGAAGCTGAGACTCGCTGTCGAATTGTGATTCGTGGGAAGGGTTCTGTTAAGGTGCTGAGAAAATCATTTCCTCGTTTATTAAAACTTTAAAAAATCATTTCAATTTTAGGATAAGAACAAGGAAAGGCGTTTGCGAGGGCTTCCTGGTTGGGAACATCTGAACGAGTCTTTGCATGTGATGATTACTGCACAACATCCGGATCAGTTTTCGTGTTCTCATTTGCTTCATTATGGTAATTTTAGAGAAATTTCTTTTGATTTCCTTTTAATTTTTGTAGCCGTTCATTGCATCAAAAATTTGTTGACGCCGCGATTCGATGCTTACAAACGTGAACAATTGTTGCAATTGGCTATAATAAATGGTACCTACCAACCTAGGCCTTGAATGAAAATGGAAAACAAGAAGGAAATAAATTGAGGAAATAAAAAATAAATAATGTAAATAAATAAATTAGTATTTCCTCTTTTTTCTCTAATTATTCTCTAAATACTCTCTAAATATTATATTTGTAAAAAATAATAATAATTCTTCAGTCGAATCTCGATATAAGGAACTTGAAGGGAATGGACAAAAAATACGGGTCACTATATCGAGTATCGACTGTATACCTTAAATTTTCTTATTGGCTATTTACTATATATCGTTTGTATGTTAATGTAAATATTGATAAATAAATATAGAAATTTGGATATTTTATTGTTAATTGATTCTCGATATATATTTTAATTAATAAATACAAGTAATTAAGTCAAAGGGAATAATAATTATAAATATTTGAACTCTTTGAAATTGAAGGGGGGAGTGATGAATTGAAAGCTAGATTGCTTATTTCGAAATTGAGTGGCCCCGAATATTCTAAAATTGACCAGATTGCCACCTAAATTGTACATTTTTTATGCACACTTTATTTTATTTTTTTCGTTTATTTGACTTCAAATTTTTTAAGAACAAACATTCGAACATTTATACATATTAATATTAATTATATTAATACCATAAATACATATTAAAAAATTATTTTTAACCGTTTTCTATAGTATAAAACTCAATTTAAAGAAAAGTTTTAAACAAAACAAATATCAAAATGTTTATTTTTAAATTAAATACACAAATAAACAAAAATATTTGACTAGAAAGTCTATTTTGAACGTTTAGACTTTGTCTGCGACTTTCCAGGATTTCTTGTTTTTGTTGCAGAATTTGGACGAGATTCTGATTTAATAATTGTTTCTAAAATTTTTTAAAATTTTTCAGATTTTTCTTTAAATTAAAAATTACCTTCTTCCACGAGATCAATTTCTGGAACTACAGGCACAAACCAGAGTGATTTTCCGTTCTCCAAATCTGTAGAAAAATCCTCCAATTCCTCTTCATCTGATGACTGAAGGTAATCTGGTGCTTCTATTGTTGTTACATCCAATATTTCCATTTCTTCCTCTTCCTGGAAACAAAAAAAAAGTTAAACAATAAATTCTAGACTTCCAAAAAAATTAAATAAAAAAGCTAGAAAGATAAACATTACCCTTTTTCAATTTTAATAACTTTCACCTTTTTCTCATTTTCCATTCCATTATCACTAGCATCTTCATCAAAAGTGTCAAATTCCCCTTCTTTTTCAACATATTTTAAATTTTCTTCCAATTCTGTAAAATCAGGCGCAAAAGCACTCCAATTTTCAACATGTGCCTTTAAATCAAAATTTAACAAATTTTTTAAATTAAAAAACCAACTTGTGTCCAAACAGTTACAGAACCTGTTCCAGCAGAAACAGAAATAATTACAGGTTTATTTGGATGCCATTGAACATCAGAAAGTAATTCTCCTTTATGTCCGTGCAATATTTTAACTAAAGCCCCGGTGCTTCGCTCCCAAATATTTAATGAATGGCTTTTACTGCTTCCACCACAAATATAGTCCCCATCTCCAGAAGTACAAATACATTTCCAAAGAGTCTAAAAAATTATTAATGAACGTTAAATGCTTAAACAAGTTTAAATTAACTCATTTCAAAAAAGGCTAATTTTTCTGATACAATGAAAAAAACTACCTGTAGGTAATCTAGAATACCTACAAAATTTAAACTAACATTTTGTGATAAAAGAATTATAATTAAAAAAAAACTAAAATTCCCGTTTTTAAGACGACCTTACAATTGGATTAAGGAATTCCCGGAAATTGTTTAGATAATAAAATATATATTAAAATCAAAATTCCAAACCTTATTAACAATATCCTGAAAACGCTGTATTGGTTGAAGTGTACTTCCTTGCTTAATATTTAACAAATCCTGAAGTCGATAACAGCGAATGACACGATCTTGTGAATTTGTTATAATATAATCATTACGTCTTGAGAATGAAAAGCTTTTAATCTAAATTTGAAGAAAAAAAAATAATAATTTTAAGAATAAAAGAACCTGTTGTTGATTCCCTTGTTGACGACAATGAATAATTGGTTTTAAAGTAGCTGAATCATAAACAATTATCTGACCCTGTAAGAATAAATTTGGAGAAAATAGGCATAATTCTCCTTGTTAATAGAGGCTTTTTAAATAAGGTTATAAAGCCAAGAGTGAACGAAAATGGGGAGAAAAGAATAATTATTATAAAACTTTACATGCCAATCAAGGGCAAATTAACTCTTTTATAAAATATTGCCCTTTTATGTGAGAGAATATCCTCTTGTATGAAAAGTAAAAACATGCCTTCGTGCTCCCTGTAATAATAAAATTTCCACGACGATCAAATATAGCAGTGGAGATTGGCTCATCTGCAGCCTCAGACTTGCTTCCAATTGGCGCAAGCCTTGTTTCCTGTCCAGTAAGTAAATTTTTAACAACTGGAGATGAACAAACACTCGAATTTAGAAGAATAAGATAAACGAGGATTTGATTTTCGTTTCTTAAATTTTTATTGTTATTAAACTAAAATTTAGAAAGAAAACCTTGGATTAAATAATGCATATTGAGTTGTTGATCCAACTCCAAAACTAAGTCGATGAAGAGGCTGTGTAGTATTCAAAACATCCCAGACAGACACAGAACCATCAACACTAGAAGAAAGTAAACGTTTGCCATTACGCGACCAAGATAATGAAATTATTGGTTTTACATGTCCATTCCATGCCTGTTATATTTAAATATGAAAAGAATAAAAATGTGTTTTAGCGGGAGCTGGAGAGCGGGTAAAATTAAAGAGAACTTCTTGCTATTTTTTAAGTGTCATTAAAGTAAATTATGTACCTAGTAATTTGTTCAAACCATCAGTGAAAATATTTTTCATTGGTTTTCTTATTGTTAGATTTGTGGGATATTTTTCTAACATTAAAAATAATGTAACAATTTGAAAAAATTATGGACAACAACACCGCCAATAGGTGAAAGTGCCGTTTGTGCCCGGTTAGACACGATTCAGCGCGCACGATTCAGCGCACACGTTTCAGCGCACACGATTCAGCGCACACGATTCAGCGCACACGGTTCAGCGCCAGTTATAGAAGGCACGTTTCAGCGCCCATCATTCGGAATACTGAGGGGCTTTCGGTCCTGGGGTGAAGCTGGGATGAGATGATTTTTTCCCCCTTTAAACCTCAATATCCTCCTTAATCCAAGGGCGTAGCCAGGGGTCGGTTTCAAAGAGGGCTAACGTTGGGTGTCGCCAAAATTTTGGCTTTGCCCTTTGATGTCGCTAATATCCCATTAATCCACCCAAATCCTCTGAAATAATATATCTCATTGATTTTCCACCCGTATAAATTCCCCAAAATTCTTTGAATTTTCCATAGATTTTTCGAAATTATATGTGATTGTGCTGAAGTTGACTGAGATCGTGTCAAAATAACAAAAAATAAACCAAAAATTTGACCTATGGGACCTAAAAATTGTCTCGAGTTTTGTATTATTTTTGGTCTTGGAGTTTTGGTCTTGGTCTTGAGTCTTGGTCTTGGAAAAAATATTGTCTTGGGTCTTGAGTCTTGGAAAAATTTTGGTCTCGGACAGCTCTATTATATAGTAGTATGTATATATAGTAAAAAGTTCTTTTATTATTAACTATTAACTAACAGTTGTAGTATATATAGTAAAAAAGTTCTTTTACTATTAACTACACTGCTCCACATAACTATAACCTCACCCTAAATTTTCAAATTTCTTAACTTCTACCGAATCAATCGGGCTGATTTTTATTTTATAGTAATTAAAGCAGGTGACATTTCATATAAACCCGAAAAATCTAAAAAATCTTTGTTCAAAAATTTTTTATCCAATTTTTTCAAAAAATACCCTCCACATAACTATAACCTCACCTTCAGAAATCATATTAGGAATGCTCGAAAAATTCTACAAAAATTCGTGCAAACATTTTCATTGATAATAAGTGAAAAATAAAAAAGAACGAAGTCTGTAAGTGTTTTTTTCATCGAGATCCAAAATCTCAAAAATCAACGGGAAATGGGGGGTACAGTACTTAAAAAATATTTTCACAAGTGTAGACTGTAGATAAAATTTTTTATCATAGTCCATCTGAAAGCCAATAAAATTTACTACAAAAAACACTTAGTACTATCATTGACAAAAATTCTACTTTCGAGGAGTCTCGGGTTAAAAGAGATGGCGAATAAATTCAGCCAAATCCCCCATAAAATGTCATTATTTCGAGTTTCCAAATTTAACCGATTGCTCCTCAGTGATAAAATTTTTCTCAATGATAGTACTAAGTGTTTTTTGTAGTAAATTTTATTGGCTTTCAGATGGACTATGATAAAAAATTTTATCTACAGTCTACACTTGTGAAAATATTTTTTAAGTACTGTACCCCCCATTTCCCGTTGATTTTTGAGATTTTGGATCTCGATGAAAAAAACACTTACAGACTTCGTTCTTTTTTATTTTTCACTTATTATCAATGAAAATGTTTGCACGAATTTTTGTAGAATTTTTCGAGCATTCCTAATATGATTTCTGAAGGTGAGGTTATAGTTATGTGGAGGGTGTTTTTTGAAAAAATTGGATAAAAAATTTTTGAACAAAGATTTTTTAGAATTTTCGGGTTTATATGAAATGTCACCTGCTTTAATTACTATAAAATAAAAATCAGCCCGATTGATTCGGTAGAAGTTAAGAAATTTGAAAATTTAGGGTGAGGTTATAGTTATGTGGAGCAGTGTATTAACTAAAAGTTTGTTAAAAATTGTTAAAAATGTTTTTGTTAAAAATGTTTATTTTGTTAATTTTCAGTCGCATTTGTTTATTTTTTGCTCATTTTTGATTATATTTAATAAAATTGATTATATTTAATTGAGTTGACGCTTTTTTTTAAGTTTAAATTTACTTTTTAAGTGTTTTTCAGTGTTTCGAATAATGGGCGCTGAAACGTGCCTTCTATAACTGGCGCTGAACCGTGTGCGCTGAATCGTGTGCGCTGAATCGTGGTGGTGCTGAATCGTGTGCGCTGAATCGTGTGCGCTGAATCGTGCGCGCTGAATCATACCCCACCGGTTTGTGCCCCCTTTTTTCTCATTTTTCATCTACTTAAAAAATAAAAGAGAAGGGAGCTATTTCGATATTTTTAGTATTTGCCAATTAGGTAATCAAGTATGCAGTCATGAGTGCAAATATGATGCCAGATTTTATCGAGCTCGAAGGGACGTGACAGTTTTTTAATTTCTAAATATAATTTGGCCGAATTTAGGGTGTGAGATTCGAAACAAATAAAATCTGGCCTCATCCTCGACTCAACATACTCGATCAACTACTGGCAAACCTCAAAATATCGAAAAGCTTCTTTCTTTTATTTTCTGGGAGATGAAAATGAGAAAAAGGTACTTTTACCAAAAAATATTAACTTAATGTAAAAATAAAACCTTAACAACACCTTTTGTTACAAATTCGTAAATAAAAATTCTTCCATCAGTACTCCCAACAGCAATTAAAGTTCCAAGCCTATTAAATTTACAAACAGTTGCAGCGGCCCCATTGCTGTCTAATGTACAATCTCTTTCTTCTGGATATGAATTTGAAAAATGTTTTTGAAATAGATCGAAGCCATTCATTATACAAATATTAAAATATGTTGATAAATCTGTTAAGAAAAATTTTGAATATATTAAAAAGAAACTAAAAAATTAAATAAATCGAAAAAAGCCGAAAAACGGAAAACAAACAATTAACATTTTTTCCACTTTTGACGTCCTAAACAAAAAAGATCCTTCTGACCCTTTTTAAACATTTTATTCTTCTTACCATTTCAAATAACGGGAGAGAAAAAGAGAAACAAAATAGTATATAAAATAAAAATAATTTTGGCACACTTAAATTTATTTTTTGGCATAACGATTTTGCAATTAATGTGAGAATATTTGTCCCTCTGGAAAAAAATTTTTAATTTGCTAATTGTAATTTTTCTCAAAATTTTAGTTAAAAATATGAATTCGATTATTGGATATAATAAATTTCGATTTGTTGCGACAGCGGGGCGGAATCTGATCAGCCGTGCTGCTTATTCTGGACTTGGAAGAGAAGAAATTATGTGGAATTGGCCTCCAGAGAGTTTGAAAATATTTTTAAATAAATAACTTTCTTTTTGTTTTTTAGAGTTCGACAATCATTTTATTGATTATTTGAGTCGTCCAGAGATTGATGGGTGGGAAGTTCGTAAAGGTTTGGGTTTTTTGATAGACAATTACTGTTCGGGTATTGTGACTTATAAGGGTTTTTATTAGCTTGACCGATTTGGTTGATTGAGGTGTCATTCGAAAGAGCACCCCCTCTCCTTGGGGTACACCCATTGGAACAACATCCCCCACCAAAATAATAAAAATTTTTGGTGGCGGTAAAGTCTCGCTGTAAAGTAGGCGGTGATAAAGTGGTTTGCTCCCCCTCTCCTTCATTTATTTTCATGTTATTATTTTTGGATCTCAAAACATAGTTTGAGTTCAAAACAGTTGAAACCCTTTTTTATCGTATTAACCCTGATGATGATTGCCATATCCTTTCCCATCGTTTCCTTTTCTAATAAGAAATGTATTAAATTTATTTTTAAGCTTTTACTGAACTTTTCAATTTTGACGTTATTCCTGACCCAAAAATCGTTACTGCTGGATTGCGTGCTTGTCGTCGTGTGAATGATCTCTCTCTTGCTGTTCGCTTTCTTGAGAATGTTAAACTTAAATGTGGAAGTGGAAAAACTCGGAAATTAGTTTACCCGTATATTATTCAAGAGGTTTTTAAATTATTTTTTTTTCTAATTTGGGTACCTAAATAGGGTTACTTTGACCATTTTGAGCTTGCAAATAAATTGTGGGTATAGTTAAAGTAGATAAGTTTCTGTGGAAAATCTGTCCAACTCTGAATTGTTGATTGATGTTTCTTAAATTGTTTTAAAAATTATTTTTAGGTGCAACCTGTTCTTGATGAATTGGGTATTCCTACTCCTGAGGATTTGGGTTATGACAAGCCAGAATATTTCCATCCGGCTTCAGAAGAGTATTGGGAGAAAAAGTGGTAAGTGTTATAAAAGCTATTAATTAGATAAGACTTTTTTTGGAAAATTATGTGATGAGTTTTTTGACTTTACATAACTGAGGTTGAATTTAACTATATAAATTAGGAAGGGATTTCTTCATTTTGAGTAATTTTCCGTTAATTTTAGATAAAGGATTTCATGAAAGTGTTTTTCCAAAATTAAAAAAAAAAAATAAAAAAATTTAGGTACAAGGATTACGGCTACACTAAAATGCCTGGTTACGAACATTTTGGATAAAGATTGTAGTAGAGAGGTAATATAAAATATAAGAAAAGGAATAGTTTGGAGGAATATTTTTAGGGATAATATTTTTGTGTAAAATTTAAAGTTTCTTTTAAAGTAAAAATATTTTGAGAGAAAATAAATAAATTGTTGATTTTTGTTTTTATTTAAAATACAAAAAAGAAAATTATATTTTAATTAGAAAAAGAAAAGTTTCTCTTTTTATTTTTAATTCTCTCTTTTCTGGCCTTTTCCTTTTTTAACGTTGTTGTGGATTGATTGGAGCAGTGAAAGCTTCAGCAGTTAATGTTCTGTTACTAAAAATTAATTTTTATTTATTTTTTAAAGAAAATTTAAAAATAAGGGGAAAAGATTATTTTTAAAAAGGAAAATTTGTTAAAGAAAAGTATTCATTACTCTCCGCTTTTTCCACCAAAACGTTCTCCACTGTCCATTGTTAATGACCCAGCACCAAGTCCAAAGCCAACACCCTTAAAAGTTTTTTGTTAAGTTTTTAAAGGAATTGTTAGTGTTTAGAAATACAAAGTATTGGGAGCGACTTGCTGGGAGAGACTTGGGATATGTTGGAGTTGAAAGTTAGGAGATGAGATTTTGTTCCTCTCTCATATCTTCTAAACTAATTCGAGTTGGAATGAAAGGAAATTTAAATAATTTTGGGTAAGACTAACTAGAAAAAATACTCCGCATCAAACCGAAATTAAAAGGTAATAGAGGGAGACTATGATTAAGGACTATGTAGTTTTCCCTTCGTTGATGCCCCAGAAAACAAGTACTTAGATTTTCTATTTTTAAACCTTCGGTCCAAATTTACGTCCATGACATTGTTTGCAAAAAAGTTCAGCTTCGTGAGGACAAGCATTTGTTGAATCAAGTAATTTGTTGCACATTCCTTATAGAGGGAAAAGGTTATTTTGGATAGAAAATTGTAAAAATTAAAAGGAATTGTTAAGGATTATTTTTGGTAAGAACACGGAGAAACATGTTTCTCATTTAAATTGAAGTATTCTCTCCCTTCTGAGAATTTTCTTTTAAATGAAAGCATGCTTCTTCAAATAACAAGAAAAAAGCATTTATTTCTTTACGTCATTTCCACTTCTCGATTTCCAAATCGTTCCCCCATATCCATCGTTAAAACACCTCCTCCTACACCAAACCCAACACCTTTCGGGCCATATTTTCTCCCATGGCATTTGCAACAAAATAATTGGGCTTCATGTGGAGAGACGTTTGTAGAGTCCAATGCTTTATTACAAAGCTCTAAAAACCGGCAGGAGGACCAAATGAGAAAATTTTTTAAACAATTTTTTTAGAATTTGTTACTGTATATAGAGCAATTTTGTTCAAAATTTGTGAAAAAGGTAGCGAGACTGGGCAAACTCAGATTTAAAAAATTGGAAGGTTGGAATCACAAAAAAAGGACACGAAGGCAGGAATACCCCTCCCTATTCTCCTCCTCTTCCAACTATTCTTCAGTCTTTTAATTTATTCATAAATTTAATTCTCACCACATTTGAAGCAAAATTTATGCCAATCATCTAAAAATATTTAAAATATTTTTATATAATCTACTAAAATACATCCTCCAGCAACCATTTTCTCTGCTGCGTAAACTGACTTTCCACATTTTGGACATTTTGATTGGACGGGAGGTTTAAATCCTGGCATTTTTAGAAATCTCTAAAATATTTAAATTATTTAGTTCCATTAAACTTGGAGACTGGGACAAAGGGGAAATATATTTAGTAAATTAACTCGTATTAAAGGACCTATGGAATAAAATTTGAAGTTCTAAAATTTGTTTACTATTAGTGATTTTTAAATATTTTGTGGTTGATATTTATGTGAAAACAAGAGGAGAGCTTTTATTGTGTAAAGAAAGAAAGGAACTGTCTCTTCTCCCTACACTTTTTACTTTAGCTGACAACGGCTGTTTTTGTGTTTTTAAGTGACGAAAATTTTTATAAAATCAACGAAAGCATTCGATTGGATATGTGAATAGAAAGGAAAAAAATATTTTTTAGAAGAGCTTCTGTTCAGTTTTTGTTTAGACTAGTCACATTAAATGTAGTTGAGGAGAGGGAAGTTTAAAGAGGGATTATTAGCTCAGATAATTTGGATAAAATAATTAAATTTGGGGTCTATACGGAAATCATGCCGGCTTTCTTTATTTTTTTGGACTGGTCACTAGTTTTTAATGTTTGTGATCCAAGGCTATATTTTTTCACAAATGTTTTTCACAATCACAAACATTAAAAACTTAAGAAAGATGACAATTCCGAGCCAGTCCAAAAAAGTAAATTTTATAAGAATATTTTTTGATGTAAAATTGCTTGGAATATATTTATCGTTTATGTAGTTAAAGTATTATCATGTTCTCTCCAAGAAATCATGCTGGGATATATAAAAAATTGAAAGTAATAACTAAGGCTGTGATTTATAGGCAAATGCCTATTTTTTCTGCAAGCTTGGGATGATGTAATACGTTCAAAAAACGTGTTTTTAGCTTGGTCCGAAGAGTCTAGCACGACTTTTAATTTGCCTATTTCTGCCTATATTGGAATTTTTGTGCCTTCTTGCCTATTTTGAATTTTTTGGTACTATTATTGCCTTTTTAGCGATTTTTTTCAAAATTTTGCCTAAAAATCAGTGCAAAATCTAAAAAAATCAGTCCAAAATTGGAAAAAATCAGTGCATAGTCCCATTATTGATTTTTAGTTCGTTAAATTGTTTATTTTTACTTTGTTGGACATTTTGAACTGGGACGATTTAGTTTTGGGACGTTTTGGGGTGCGGCGTTTTGTGTGTTGGACGAGATTTCCATTTTGTCATTTAAAAAAAATTTACTCCATTTTTCAAAAAATGATTCAAAATGTCGTTTAATTGGCATAAGAGTTTAATAAGTAGTTTATAATACAGAAAATGATGAGTAAATGGGTATTTTCTTGCTTTTTTCTTAATTTTATAGGCCTGATAACCTTTTTACATGCCTATTTCTGTGCCTTTTTTGGCTTTTTGGTGCCTAATTTAGGCGCCTATTTCACTGATTTTACTTGCCTAACTATCACAGCTTTAGTAATAACATTTAATTCAATGTATAAAATCTTTATTAAAATAAATGTGTTATTTATTTAAAAAAAAGTCAATTTAAACATTAACACAAATTTTTATATGAATCATTTTAATTTCATTCCTCTCTCAATTTTTTATAACAAATTTTTATAAAGTTGAAAAAATTTCTTTTTTTTTTGTTTAAACACAAAAAATTAAGTAAAGATTTGTTTGTCTTTTAATTTATTAATTTAACTGACAACATTAATACTTCAGAAAAAAATTTTGGATTCTTGTATTTTTTGACAATAAAGAAATTGAAATTAAATCAAAAATTGAAGCTAACTTTTTAAATTTCCTACATTTTATTGGGTTTTATCATTAAATTATAAAGTTTCTATTAAAGTTTCTTCTTATTCCCAAAATTTTTTACCTTTAATTAATCATTGTAAAATAAATATATTTTATTTAATTATTTTATTTTTATCTTTTCATATTTGGAATTTAAAATTTGTCCGGAAGTTTGTCCGGAAATGATATGAATATTAACAAAAATAGGTGTAAATTGGTTTCATCTTATCATATTTTTCTAAAATTTTTAACCAATATTTTTGCTAGCATTTTTAGTTAATGTTTATTCAAAGGTGGAAAGTTTTTAGTATATTTAGTATACTTTTGCACCTTACTGTATCAAAAGTTTTTTGAAAATTGGGTGTCCGGAAATGATATGACCACCTTTGATAATTTTATTTAATTAATTTTTATTTTCAAGAGTCAGAGATCATCAATAAGAAGTGTATATCGAGATTAATTTTTAAAAACGGAAATGGCACACCCCTATAACCACAAACTCCAACCAAGAAAAGGAAAATATAAATAAAACAGGCAAATATGTATTCCCTCTCTCTTTGTCTATATTTTATTGATTTGTCTTAACAATTTTTATTCTTTATAAAATTTAAAATAAAATGAGCGCAAATATTGAAAATAAAAAATTTAAAAATAATTACAATATTCATTCAACAAAGGATTCTTTATTAAGCAAAAATTCTGAATGGACGGATTTTAGTGGAATTCGAAATTATTTTATATTTTTGGTGGTAAGAAATTAAAATATTTTTGAAGGAAAGGAAGAGAAGGATATTGAGAATCAAAAAACTTTTGTGTATATCCTTTACTAATTTTTAAAAGCTTTGTCTTATATCCATTACACCTTACCTCCTCCTGCATAGCTTTATATGGATTAATTCTTTACATAATCTACATCAAATTTAATAATTTTTCTGTGGTAGAATTTTTTTAATTTTTTATGGTTACACGCAACTAAGAACCTTACTTGAAGGTTCTTCTAAAAAAAGTTATATTTTACTCCATATAATTTTCTGAATTTCCTTTAATTATTCCATTTTTACCTATAAACTTTTATAATTAATTAGATTATTCTAATTCTTCAAAATATTTTGGAAAGTTCACTCAATTATGGAATAGTAGACACACTTCAATATATTTATATTAGTTTATGGAATACTTCAATTCAGGCCAAAGACAGTTTTCTGCTTCTGTTAAGCTCTAATTTAACAATTTTTAGTGTTTACTTTTTGGAGCTTTTCCTTTGTAAATTTTGATAATTTTATAATAAAAAATTGAAATTTAAAAGATTTGGGGCTATAGTAAATTAATCTTAATTAAGTGTTGATTCTCAACGTTAAAATATCGATGTCCCGTTAGAAAAATAATTTTGAGTCAGCTAATTTCTTGATTCGAAATCTGCTGTCGTCAGGATTTAGACATAAAGTCATCTTGGAAAGGAAATAGACTCTGATCAGGGCGAGCGTATTGCGTTTTTTTCGACAAAAATAACGCAAAAGAAACTTAATCTGGTGGAAAAAGGGAATAAATTTGACTTTAAGGCCATCAAAGATTCTCAAAATTGTCGCCTATGGTGTCAATTTTTAATTTAAAAATAACTAATATTTATTTTTACCCAATTGTCCCATATTTTCCCAATATCCTGATCGAATTCCACAATTATATTTTATTTTCTCATAAAACTTATAAATTTTCTATTTGACTCTTGTCCTCCTACACTAGAGCTAAAAAATCTTTTTTTCTTTTAAAGCAAAGAAATGGATACCGTTTAAATTAGCTATTTTACTTTATTTGGTGGTTTTGGTTATACATTTACTTTTGCCTGTTTTTGTATTATTTAAAACAAAAGTAATTCCAGCTTTAGTATTTGAGTAATTTTAAAAATAATTTTAGGACAATTTCTTTTTTGTGACTTTTTCGGTGGCCTGTTTAGTTACTGAAGGAATGAAATTATTCTCTTATGCTCACGTCAATTATTGTTGTCGGCACTTGTTATTAGCTAGAGAGAATAAATGTAAAGATTTGAAAAATAAAAGGGGATAAATGGAATCCCCTAAATAATTTTGTTTATTTCGAAGAAAATGTTTGGATAAATTTAGACATAAAGTAATGACCAAGCTTGGTAATGGATATGGATACAGATAAGTTCAAAATGCCTGCGGATATCCGTCTGTAACCGCCATGAATATCCGGATACGGATACCAAAATCCATGTCCATTACCAAGTCTGGCAATAACGATTCTTAATGAACGTTTCCTCGAAATGATTGTTGATAAAGTTATCAGTCATTAAAAAACAGGTGATGATAAATTACTAGCTGAAGAGGATATTCAAGATGACCGTGTAAAGGAGAAATTGCCTGAAAAAGAAGAAGAAAATGTTAACGAAAATATTTGTAACAACAAAAACAAAGAAATTACAGAAGACGAATCTCCACAGGACAACAATACTGTCACTAACCCAATTCCGATAGACAACAAATTATCACCATTTATTTTGAAAATTTCAGAAGAACATTTAAAATTATATCCACAGAATTTAACTATCAAGAATTTGTATTATTTCATTATGGCGCCAACTCTTTGTTATGAATTGGAATATCCTGTTATTCCAAAGAGGCGTTGGTCTTTAATTTTTAATCATTTAATTGAGGTGAGGTTTCTCGAGACATATGGGTCTTGATTTTGACATACCTAGTGTTTAAACATTCTTATAAATCAGCCTAAACAAAAAAGAGATTGCCAGATATTCTCCAGTTAAATAATGTCCTCCTTCCCTTTCTGAAACTATACCATCAACTAATTGATGGTAAACCTTTAAATGGATGTAAAACACTATTTTTCCCATAATACAATGTGGAAGAAATTATTTGTTGGTTAAAACTTATTAACTTTTACGAGCATAATTAGTACAATAATTCTAAACCTAATTTATCTAATTTACCTACTTAGTTTATTTCTCTTGTTTACGTCATGATTGCTTTACATAAGTATTCTAATCCAATATTGGCAAAAATGGAAAAACAGAATCAATTTTTAACACTTATTCAATTATGTATTCCAACGGCTGTTATTTATTTGATTGGATTTTATATTTATTTTCATGCATATTTGAATTTGCTTGGTGAAATAATGAAATTCTCTGACAGGGAATTTTACGGGTAATTTTTGTTTTTGAATTGGGAAATTTAATTGGAAGGAATTTAATTGGAAAGGAATTCTTTTCCAAAATTTACTTGTCGATAAGTAAACTATAACCGTTAATTACATAATTGTTAAGGAAATATATCCGCAAGTCATTTTTGTTCATGCTAGATATAAATAAAAGTAATCGCTTTAGTAGCTCAGTCCTAGATCGGACCTGCTAGAAGTTCGCAGGTCTAATTTCTGCCTTGTTAGCCTCGTATTGATAAGAATGTAGAAAAAGGAAGCAGGCAATATCGAATTTCTTCAGGTTTGGTATGGATCAACAAAATTCTATCCAAAATTATATATTAGTGTTATCTCTTGGCAACACTTAAAAATATAGAAGAGAGCACTTTTTCCCTTATTTTCTTATTATTTTTACTCTTTTCAATTCAATTTTCAGTCCCGTTTGGAATTCTAATTCAATATTAGATTATTGGAGAAATTGGAATAAAAGATTTACTCAATGGAGTAAAAGGCATCTTTATATACCTTTAATTAAATTAGGCTGGACAAAATTTTGGGCACAAGAAGTAGTCTTTGTACTTTCTGATTTGTTTCACGCTTATGCAGTTAAGTGATTAGTTTTCGATAGATTTGACATTTACTTAATGTACAAACCTATCTAATATAAAAATACTTTTCAGTATTATTTTGCATTTAAAAAAGTTCTTATTGGGGGAATGATGACACAGCCATTATTTGGAAGGTTATTAGAGCGAATTATTGGGGTATTTAATGTTTTTAGAAATTTTTAAAAAGAATATTTTCTTTAATTTAAGCGTGGACGTTGTGGAAATTTCCTTTTCTGGTTTTATATTATTTTCACTCATGCAGGAGCGAGTATTTTTCTATATGAACATCTAAAAAATAAACTGTCATAAATGAAAATAAGAATTAAAGGGTTCGATACACAGGAGGGTGGACTTAATAAAATGTCCAAAAATGTTACGGCTTAGTACATTAATAAATATGTATTTACTATCCAACACACATTCTGTCCCCCATTTTTAAATTTTTAAAATAAATTTTTGGAATTTTACGAATTGAAGAGATTTTTGTTTTTTAAATTTATTTTCTTTAATCATAAATAAATAAATAAATATTTTTATGTGTTGTTTTATTTAAATGTTAATACAAAAATGTGTATGTATGAGTCATTTTATTCTCATTTTCCTTTTAATTTTTTATTACAAATTTTTATGTCGATGTAAAAAAAGTCTATAAAGATTTTTTTGTTAAATTTATTTTTGTTAAATTTTTCTTGCTCCCGATTTTTATTTTTAAGATTCCATTTAAAAATTTTTTTTCAATTAATAGCTAATCTGACAATTTCTTTTTACATTAATTGATTTTTTAAAATTTTATTTTAAAAATTAATTTTTTTAGAAAAAAATTTCTTTATTTAAATTTTTATATAAAAATGGCAGCCCGGAAGACAGTTACACGTAGAGCTAGACCCCAAAGGGCAACTAGTAATGTTTTTGCAATGTTTGACCAAGCACAAATTCAGGTTTAGTTTTTGGAGTTTTTAAAAGTTTAAACAAAATTTTTTTGAAGGAATTTAAAGAAGCTTTTAATATGATTGACCAAAATCACGATAATTTTATTGATGAGCATGATTTGAAGGATATGTTTGCCTCTTTGGGGAAGGATGTTAGCGATAAATTTATTGAGGAAATGATTAATGAGGCTTCGGGAACTATTAATTTTACTATGTTTTTGACTCTTTTTGGAGAGAAATTGACTGGGACAGATCCAGAAGAGGTTTTTTTGTTAAATTGATTTTTAAAATTAGGCACGAAACGGAAATGAATGGTACCGTGTTATAATACCAAAAGCTTGAAATACCATCACTTGAAATACCAAAAATTGTAATACCAAAAGCTTAAAATACCAAACCCCCAAAAGCTGTTAAAATACCAAACCGTAGAAAAAAGCTTAAAATACCAAACCCCCAAATACTGTTGAAATATCAAAGTGTTGTTCCAATGTCATGGGATGATGACTCAGCGACGGGGGATGTTGTTCCAGCGATGGGGAAGGTTGTTCCCGCGACGGGGGATGTTGTTCCAGCGATGGGGAAGGTTGTTCCCGCGACGGGGAAGGTTGTTCCCGCGACGGGCAATGTTGTTCCAGCGACGGGGAAGGTTGTTCCAGCGATGGGGAAGGTTGTTCCCGCGACGGGGAAGGTTGTTCCCGCGACGGGCAATGTTGTTCCAGCGACGGGTAAGGTTGTTCCAGCGATGGGGAAGGTTGTTCCCGTGACGGGGAAGGTTGTTCCCGCGACGGGCAATGTTGTTCCAGCGACGGGCAATGTTGTTCCAGCGACGGGCAATGTTGTTCCAGCGACGGGGGATGTTGTTCCAACAGCACATCTGCCATCGTGTAGCGAAGACCATGACCAGCCTAACCTTCGGAGCAGCACAAATACAGTTTTTCCAGCAAAGATTCAATTGGAACAACAACATCTTTGTTGTTGCAAAAACAAAAAAATTTTAATGTTCGAAGCAACAAAGTTTAACAAAAAATTTTAACAGAAATAACAATAAATTTAAGTTTGGTATTTATTTGGTATTTCAAGTCTTTTTCCACGGTTTGGTATTTTAACAGCTTTTGGGGGTTTGGTATTTTAAGCTTTTGGTATTATAACAGACTCCGAAATGAATTTAAGGGTTTTATGTATTCTTTTGTGGAAATTGTATTATTTAGAAGATTGGTCCTTAGGAAAAATGCGCAAGAAGTGCCCTTGTGTATTTTTGAATATCCTGGCATGAGTCTGAATCTGGGTTTAGAAAGTTTAATTCGAATCCCATACCCGACCAATCCCCAATTCTTATATAAATTCCTCGCTAGTCTATATAATTTTTGTTTCCAGAATTTTCATGATGGAAGGGGGTGAAAGTTTCTCTAAAATATTTTTCCATTAATTTTCCATCTTTCGCAAAGAAACAACAATCTTTCTCTAAATCCTTTCTAATAGAATTCTTTTACAATTTTTCCAATTTTGATCCCAAAAGCTTTTCCTTATCTTTTTTTATTTAAAGGTTATAAAAAATGCTTTTCAATGCTTTGACGAGGACAACAGCGGGACTATTTCAGAAGAAAGACTTCGAGAATTGTTAACTACAATGGGGGATCGATATACGGATGAACAGGTTTTTTTTTAGTTTGGAAAGATTTTTTTGGAAAATAAATTTTAGGTTGATGAACTTTTTCGTGATGCTCCAATCAAGAATGGACGTTTTGATTATATGGAATTTACTCGAATGTTGAAACATGGAACTAAGGAGAAGGACGAAGAAAAGGCTAAATAAAGGGATGAGAAGTGTTTAAATAAATAAATAAATAAAGGTTTTTCTTTTTTAAATCATTCCCTCGTTTTGTTAAAGGCACAAATGGAAAATTTGAAAATTATTTTGAAATTCTTTAAGTAGATGTTTGTTATATGTAGTAACAATTTTGCAAAAATATAGAGGAAAAAAGGGGGTCTGTCCGGTTCAATATTACCTAAATCTCCCTTGGAGGGTTTTTCTGGAAATTATTTCTGAGGAACATTTAATTGCAAGTCTAATGGATTTTTTTATTTCAGACATTATATATTTCAATCTAACTGTTGTAAGTCAATATAAATTATTTTTTAAAGTAATTTATCCATGTTAATATACAAGAAAATGTGCCTAAATAATTAAAATGCAATTTCCTTGCTCTCTTATTATAAATTAAATTTTGAAACAAAAATATGTTGAAATCAATTTATTTCTTTTAAATAATTTTGGTTAAATAAATTTTTTGATCTTTTTTGTTAAAATTAGGTAAAGGTGGGGGAAGAGGAGGGGGAGGGGAAGGGATTGAATTAATTAAAGGGTTTTGTGTTAAAATAATATTTTTATTTAAATTATTTTCTTCTTTATTAATTAATAAATAATTTTTTAATAATCCATTTCTTTCAAAAAGTTTAAAATTTGAACCAAAATTTAGAATTGGAGAGCATTTGGAATATCCACATTTAATGTAGAAATTAGCTTTGTCTGTTGTAGAAAGAAAAATCTGAATGAAAAAAAATTATTTTTATTTTAGTTGGGGGGGGCAGTGGAGTTTCTAAAGGAAAATATTTTTTTTAATTATCAAGATCCATTTAGAAAAAACATTCTTATAAATTTCATTATAGGATAGATTTGTGAGTTAAATACTCTGTGGTGTAATGGGAAATGTTTGGATGTCCTAACAAAGTGTAAAAAATCCCATTAATATAAACTACTTATTATGTACATATTTTTATTTTTCAATAATTTTTCCCTCAAAACTTTCAAAAAAACCTCTTTAAATCCAAATTCTTTTGCACACATCTCTATCCCTTCCATTAAAGTTCTTCCAAACCCTTTTCCCCTTAAATTCTTCCAAATAACCACAGATTCAATCCAACACCCATTTTCATTTAGAGGCAAAGGACATAAACGGGCATGCCCAATTAATTTATTTTCTTTTTCGAGTAAAATAATTGATAATGGAGGCTTTTTAATTATTAAATAATTTTAAAAAAAAGAGAAAGATATACTTTATTATTTAATGTTTTTTGAATACTAATCCTTCGAATGTTAATACTTTTAGGCCATTCCTAAATTATTTGATAATAATTTTAATTAAATATTGAAAAATGAGGGGGGGGTACACGATTTTCTTTGTAAATGAATAAATTTTCTTATGTAGAGAGAATACGTATTATACCGTGTTTACTCGATTAATTCCCCCTGCTACGGACGAGTTGAAACAATAATCCGCCTCCCCCAAATACCCTAAAACACATTCAAATTTTAAAACTCGAATAATTCCCCTTCTTTGAATAATTCCCCATGCCATGGATGGGTTGAAAAAATAATTCCCCAGGGGAACTAATCGAGCAAATACGATATGTAAAAATAATTCATAATTGAGCTGAATCCTTTTCACAATAATTCGTTTCACATAAAATCTACTAGAGCATATTTTTTCTCTCAACTACTAGGCAAATTAACAATCCTCCTCCGAAATTTAATTTTACAATTTTAACGGACCTCGTTAAGTAATTCAATACATTCTTCGATAAATTCAGGCATATCAATTAAAGGCACCAACAACATATTTTCTAATTTAATTTTCATTGTCTTTTCTCTTGCATAATTAAAATATTTATGTAATTCATTTATTTTTAAAAATTTTTATTTTAAAATAAAAAAATAAATTGAAAAATTTTAAGTACAAATTCCTTGAAATATTTTATTTTTAAATGAGAAAAATGAGGCGTTTTAACTGCATGCACCTTTTAATAAAAAAATTAAATGAAGGTAATCGTGGTGGTGAAAAGACAACAATTGTTGCGCCCTTTTGGATATATATAAATCTTTGTATGTACCTAATCTTGTCTCTCTCTCTTTATTAAATAAATGAAACATTATTTGAAGTTTTATGTTTTATGTTTAACCAGAATCCAAAAACGAAAAAATATTTTGTTATTTAAACTTTCAGAAATTCTCTAAATTCAAAAAAACACAAAATAACCAGAATCTTGGGTAATAAAAGAAAACAAAAGAGAGAGAGACAAAATCTGGTTTTCGAGTCTAAAATTGTTGAGATAAGGGATTAAAAAGAGATAATTGTAAACAAATTTTTGGCCAAAAATGGAAATCGTTGAATAAAAATAGGGTCCCCAATCCCAGTTTAAAATTAAGTTGAAAAGCACGGTGAAAATGTGGGAGATTCTATATAAAATGAAAATATTTAATAGGTTATTTGAGTCTTTATTTGAATAACTTTTAACAAAGAAATGTTTACATTACAAAAATATTTTTAAGACCCAAATAATCCTCTCATATAAATTTAAGCGATTGGCCAATTCAATTTTTGTCAAAATTTTTTCTCTTTAAAAAATTAGCCAAATTGTCCACCACCATTTGAATTGTTATTCCCTCCGCCTTGCCCTCCAGAGCTCTGTTGTTGTTGTTGTTGTTGTTGTTGGGAAAGTTGTTGATTATATTGTTCAAGAAAATAATGAGGCTGGTACATTCCTAGAGGATTAACCTAAAAATTATAAAGATTTAAGAATCAAGTTACACAGCAGGGAATTCTAACATTCAGGCTAAATCCGATTGTGAACCAAATTAATCGGGGGACGGACTGAAAGACTAAAAAATTTTCAAAAAACTCTAACCGGATTCTCCGTAATATTCGGAAAGGCAGGCTGGCAAAGCGAGTTGTAGTAGAGATCAAGCATTTGCACAGGCGTTCTATTTCCACCTGCACTAGAATTAGCTATAGAACCTCCAGACTGGGAAATACCCCCTAAAATAGAAGCAGAAGTAGCAGCCACTCGTTGAGGAAATCCTTGTGGGAGAAAAGCTTGGGGAAAAGTTCCTGCAGGGGCTAAAATAGATCCGGGCATTGAAGAATTTGGAGCGGAGACATTTGGCTGACCAAAATGGCCTGTATTTCCAACACGTTGTAATACTTGTGCCATTTGAGATGCAAGTGGAGCTTAAAAATAAAAAAATGATTTTTCGAGAAGTGTGTTGTCCTTTGAAAAGATTATAAAAATCATCTCAATCACAGGCTTAAAATACAGCTTAAGCAGTCCCCTTTACAAGGGTCAACCTGATTAAAAAAATGCACACTACAATGTTTTCGTATTATTGGAGGGACTGTACTTGAGAAAAAAACACCAAAAAATAGATTTCCCCATCTAGCTCAAAAAATATAAAAGAAACAAACATTGAAAAGGTGAAAATACTTGATTTTGTGTAATTGCTAAAAAAATAGATTTTTAAAAATAATTTTCTTAATTTATTTACGTTGTGGAGCAATAAGATTAGCTGCTCCCCTATTAGGTGTCGTACTTCGAGAAGCTTCAGGTGTTGCTGTACAAGATTTTAAAGAGGAAGAATCAGCCAAAGATTGTTGTTGAATCCCGCCCTTTACAGAACCGTCTATCGCTTTTTTGGGTCCTTTCTTTTTTGAAGGGGCATATTGAAATTCTGGGTGTTCTTGAAGGACCTTAAAAGGAAACATTTTATTGAAAATTAAATATTTTTAAAATATTAAGGGGGACATTGTAGTCTGAAAAATTCCAAATTTTTCTAACGAAAACCAAAAATGTCTAGGGTCACAATTCCCAAGTAAACTAAAACACTTCCAAAGCTCTAACCCCTTTAAAAAAATTAGTCTCCCTTACCTGTTTGTGTTCCTCAGAATGTTTTTTAGCTTCTTCAAAGAAAGGTTTCTTCTCTTTATCGGTCATTTTCTTCCATCTTTCTCCCATCTGAATCTGACATTTTTTAATTTTTTATACAACACAAACACAAATACACACATTTAAAAATAAAAACAAAAAACTTACCGCTTTGCTAACTTCATTCATTTTCATTTTTGGATCATCTGCCAAAATTCTTTTTCTTTCTTGTCTTGTCCAAATCATATAAGCATTTAATGGACGTTTAATAAATTTATTTTTGGACGTTCCTCCACCCAAAGCGTCATTTTGAGGATGTAATTCTATATTGGCAGAGATATTTGCTAACGAAGAGTGAGATCGCATAGAAGAAAATTCAGCTGGATCATCTCTACAAAATTTTACAGAATTTTAATTAAAAATAATTTTTTGGCTGTGCGCCAAAACTTTTTCAAGAACAAAAAATGCAAAACGCCAAAGTTGACGTTTTTTGTACGTTATAAAAAGCTTTTGGCGCACATCCAAGCAAAAACATTCTTCAAATTTTTAAACAAAAATTCACAAAATTCTTTTTAAATGTACAGTATACATATTAAATTCAAATAAAAAATTTACGAAGAAAGATCGTCATTTCGATGTGGCGAGTGATTATTGTGTTCGCGTGTAGATGCCCTCGATTGGTTATCAATATCTCTCATTGAAGAAGGAGATGCCTGAATTATTTTAATTTGCCAATAATTATCTCGATCAATTTTTTTGACCTTCTAATTTAATTTTTACTTAATTTAATTTATCAAAAAATCACTGGAATTAGAAATTTATTCGTTTCCTTTCCAGACTTTAATGGAAGTAGTCAGTTTGATGACCAAAACTACTCTCTTTTAGACTTCAGGGGGAGGGGAGGGGGGTTACTGATTTTCTTACAAATCATTTAATTTCAACTCACACTTTCATCGCATTGTGAATCGTTGCAAGGACTTGTAACATTATTTTCTGGAGAAAGCATTTTTCAAAAAAAAAGTTTTTTTATTGTAAAAAAGTCTAATAAGCACCAATATTGAGCTATTTAAATTTAGCACCTTTAAATTACAAAAATTTATTATTGTGGCTATTTAATAGTTAAAAAAATAAAAAAAGCTTTTCTTTTCTTTAAAAGAAGTGGCAAAAAAAAAGAAATGAAAGAAAAGAAGATGGCAAAAAGAGGACGACCTGCAATGGACTGATGAAAAAGAAGAAGTAGTTGTGTTTAGTATAAAAAGAAAAGGGATAAACTGAAAAATAAAGAAAAGCAAAGGGAAGTTTAGAAAAAGAAGGCAAAGGGCGACGACCGGGGGCGGATGACGGCCATTTGACAAGACGATGGTAAAATAAGAAAAAAAGAAATAAGCAAAGGGAAGAATGAAAAAAGAGTAGAAAATGTTAGTATCGATTTTGGCGGGGCTGGCGGAGTAAATGGGGAAGAGGCAAAAGAAGTAAAAAGAATTTGAAAAGGAATTGGATTTTTGGGCGCGAGTATATTGGGGCGCAAGTCTTAAAATTGCGACCCCTGTTTATCTGAATATCTACATAATCGTCAGTGATTCCAAATGATTCATAATTTCTAAAATTATGTATGGTTTTTAGCATCTTTTCGAAATCCAAGAAACGGCATCTGTAAAAAATCTACCGTATACTTTTTATTAAGGGCGCATCCAAACATCCTCTGCGCCCAAACAACCTTCACCAAAAAAAAGCATTTGAAAAGGAAGCAGTCAACGAATATATAAAAGAAGAAATAAATAAAGAGAGAGGATATTTCTGACGACCAGCCTTTCTCTTCTTTCATAGAAGAGAGGATGATGGAAGGGGCGAGGGAAAAGAGTGCTCTCCCACTGTTTTGTGTGCAAAAGAGATGTGAAGGATGAATGGCTGTAACTGAGAGAAAAGAAGAAAGAGGGGGGGGGGGACTGTAGTAAAAAAGAAATGTGAAAAAAGGACGGGGTCAGATGCGGAAGAAAAATAAGAAAGAAGATTGGAAAATGGGAAAGAAGAAAATAAAAATAAGGGGGGAAGGGGGTAGCAAAAGGAAGAGAGAAAATCTAGGAATTTAGAAAAAAAAACAAATGAGAGGGACGAAAATATTTTTTAAAAATGTCAAGAAATTGGCTGAAATTAAAATAATTCGAATCTTAAATTTGTTTTTTTCGGCTCGATCCTGAACCTTAAACTTAACTCTCTTCCAACCCTGTTCAATCTCATCATAATTTCCAATTACTCGTTTAAATCGCTGGGAGCAACATCAACGTAGAGAAAATATGCCTAAAGAGAAATTTTAACTGGATCTCATTGAGCTGTGGGGGCGAGTTTATATGGCAAATCATATTTACATATTAATGGGATTCATGAAGTGTGAGATCATCTAAGATAATTTGTGTTTTGGATATTTATTCATTTGGCTAGCTGTCTGTAAAACGCCGACATAAAAATTTAAATAATGTAAAAAATTATTTTATTCAAAATTAAATTAGAGAAGTGTCCTCATAAAAATGAGTCAGCATATTCTTGTAACATGCCATCTATCTTCTTTTTTAACTCGAAATTACGACTCCACCCCAGAATATCGACACCCTAAATATTGAAGCCCAAAATATCGAATGACCCTAAATATCGACACCCAAAATGACGAATTACCCAAAATATCGAAAATTTTTAAACTTCATAATTAAGTATTCCAAGGACGGGGAAGTCTTTTTAACATAGGGAAATTGTTCCAACAATGGAACAAACATCAATCTGATCAATATGTCCAATCAACGAGAGAGTGATCGATCTCCAAGGAGAATCTTGATCGGTCGCTATGGTCAGTTCGATCGAAAACACAATTCCCCGATGTTCGAACATCATTCCCGATCATTGGAATACATAATTATGAAATTTAAAAAATTCGATATTTTGGGTAATTCGTCATTTTGGGTGTCGATATTTTGGGTCATTCGATATTTTGGGTGTCGATATTTAGGGTGTCGATATTTAGGGTGTCGATATTCTGGGGTGATCCCGAAATTATCATTCAGCTTTATTTTGCCTCTTCAATTCTTTCCTTTTTAATTTTACCGGTTTATCTATCTTTTTTCTATAGTAGATGAAGTGAATAATTGTTGTGAGGAAAATTTAAGAGGAATAAGGATTTTTGTGTACGTGTAGTGAAAAATATTTAAATTGTGAATTATTTAAAGTCGTAAAATTGTCATGAATTCTCCAAAAGAATTTAAGAATTTTTGGTTAGTAAATATCTTTGGCAAAAAAGGTTTTTCAACATTAAAAACACTAATTTCAAAAATTTATTAAAAAGAATACTTAAAGGATATTCTCAAAAAAATTTCCATCAATTTTTGTGAATTATTCATACACCCCCAGCAGACGTTCCCGTTCCCCTTCCTCCCATATACAAATTGAAGAAGAGGATATATAAATTCTCTGCTGGTCACTCACTCGCGCTCGATATATCCCCCCCCCCTTTCCTCATTTTTTCTTCAATTTCTCCCATCATTTCTCTAGGTCGCGTCCATAACCTCCCTTCCTCCTTCACCATCCTTCGTCCATATAATACTTCGGTGATGGCGTCCCCCATGTTTTCCCTTCTTTTTTCTCTTCCAATTTTCCAACCTCCTCCTCCTCCCCTAACTACTCCTCATCTTTCTACTTTTCCCCTTTTTATTTGTTTGGCCATTTTCCGAGCAAAAGCGTGCTTTAAACCCAAAACTCATTTATTTTTTCCCTTACAGCAACATTTACATTCTTTCCATGTTTTCACTTTTTTCTTTTATTCTGATCGGCCAATTAATTTTTGTTGTTAATTCTAACCAATTGAGGCATTCATTGGCCAATAAACAATTTATTGACCAATTAACTGAAGGATCCTATGAGGTAATTTAAATTGAAAAATCTAAAAAGGAGAGGGGGGTATTAAAAAGTTATATTTTTTGTTTGTTAAGTAAACCCAGAAGATCATCCTCTGAATTAATAAAAAAATAGGTATGTAAATGAGAAAGTTTAATGGATTAAAATGTTTTTTTTTTAAATTTAAATCGGTCATAAGAAATGTTTGATAACTTCTAGGGTTTATTATTACACAAAAACTACTAATTAAAAATTAAATTCCTCTCCAGATTATCCACCCCTTTCAATTGCGCGAAAAATCAAGAGAAAGAATGGGAATCGATACAAGAGAACATTTTTTAAACATAACACCAATTCAACATTTTCGACAAGTTAGCTTTGTTTTGAGGAGCAGTGTTTTACTTAATCAAAGACTGAGAATAGCTTTAAATTTAAATGAACATTTGTTGGGTGGAGGGGAAAATAATAAACAAAATGAGGTGTTTTTTGGATTGGGGTATACATAGAATATTTGGTTATGTTTTTAGGCACAATTAATTGATAAAACAGCAATACAATCTGAACAAGATTTGGAAGTGATTAGGCTTTCGGATGTTGAGAATTGTTTTTATCAGGTGTTTTTAATTTACAAAGTTTGGAAAACGGGGCGGATTGTGTAAAACTGACTTTTTTCTGAGTTTGTTACGAGATGCAGATAAATAAATATTTTTTACTAACCTTAAATGGATTTCAAGACTTCCATCTTTTATTAAAAACTTTATTCCCGAACATTTCCAGTAACATGATCGATATATTTACATATTCTCTCTTTATTTCACTCAAACAATTTTTCTTTTTTTAAGGGCACAGTTATTGGAGAGCCTGGGTCAATGGTCACTCTGTCAACTTGTGACGGCCTTTGGGGATTGCTGGCATTTGCAAATGGAAGTGCTTTGGGAATTTGGCCGTTAGAAGGGGGAGATAAAGGGAAAAGACATCCTCATGTACTCTTTCGAGTTTTTGGGAGTGGAACAGAATGTGGAAGGGATAGTAGAAATGATATTGAAGGACAACAAAAAGGAAAATTTATCAAAAGAAGACGGAAAAGGACAAAAAAATTTAGAGGGAAGAGGAAAATTGAAGGAGAAGAAAATTTGAGACGTTTAAGGCAACAAAGATTGTTTTTGGATATTGCTTTGCTTGTTAATAAAGAAATGGTAAGGGAGGGGGGGGGGAGGGAATAAATTTGGAATTGAATGGAAATGTGGGAAGAATGAAGTGGGGGGATTTTCTGTGATAAGAAAAAAATATCAAAACTTTTCTTGTTAAAGAGCCAGACATTTTAGTTTTTCTTGTAGAATATCAAATATGTAATTCCTATCATTTTCAACTAAAATTTAAATAAATAACCCATCATTTTTACAGCAATATTTATTCAATATTGGCCAACCAAAATTATTAGAATATTCATTAAATGCTTTAAATATTGCCGATTTAATATTTAAAAGAGGATTAAATATTCGAATTTCTCTAAATTATTTTGCTTTAATTGAGAATTTAAATAAAAATAATTCCAATCAATTACTCGATGATTTACTTGATTTTACAATTAATAAATTATATAAAGAAGAGAAAGATGTAACAATATATTTAACTAATTTAAATAAACAACAAAATAATAATGCTTTAAATGTAGATAATAGTGTTTGTAGTGGGAGGGCTGTTGGCTTTACACAGGTAAAGTTTTATCAGGATATAACTCATCTCATTGGTCTATGATACTTTCCTTTGCACGTCGATTTAGTCCATTCTCAATGATATATCGAGATTTTACTTTATTTGAAAGACTAAGGAAACCTTCAAATAATTAATTTGAATCTAATTGAATCTCATTTTGTTTATTGACAGCTGCAAAAATTTTTTTATCTAGATATAGGTGGGGGTGGCAAAAAGGATTTTTTCCTTTTTTTAACCAGAAAAAAATTCTGTTTTTAAATTATTAGAAACACATTTTTCTATTAAATTATTTAAATTTTTCCTTAAGATATTTAATTTATATGGACCACAAACAGCAGCATTATCAATTGCTCATTCTTTGGGTCATATACTTGGTTTAGAACATGATTTGGCTGAATGTGGTTGTGATATGGAAGAGTGTGTTATGAGTGGTAGTAAAGGGTAAATTTGTGTCAAAAATATTTTTTTTTTAATTTTTTTAAAAATTTTTCAGTCAATTTGATCATTTTCCTTGGCATTTTTCTGCTTGTTCTTCAGCTAGACTTGAAAGAAAACGTTCTGCTGACCCAAAAATGGAATGCCTTTTAAAATCTAATAATTTATTTTCACAATTTTCTCCGTCTTTTCTTTGTGGAAATGGACAAGTAGATCAAGGAGAGGAATGTGATTGTGGAAGGCGGGATCAATGTACTGACCCTTGTTGTGATCCTTTTACTTGTAGACTGCGGCCACACGCTAATTGTGCTGGTAAATAAATAAATAAATGTTTTTTTTTGTATAAATTAAACTCTCAAAAAGCTATTTTTAGTTGAAATTTATTTTTTATTTTCTGACAATTTATTTAGATAATATATTCTTTTAAGTTTTGTTTTATTTTTTAAAATCTGCAAATTGACATTAAAAAATAAGAATCCATGTTTGTGGGTATTAAAATATTTTTTTGTAATTTAGAAATAGTTAACGCTTGTTTGACAAAAACGTAAAATTCCTTTTTATTTTTTACACGCAAAATTGGTTAATTTTTATATTTTTTTCCAATTTAAAAATTTAAACTAAAATTCGAGTATTTTACAAACTTAAAAAAAGGATTTTAAATTTAATTAACTAAAATGCAAGATTTTCTTTCTTTTAAATTTAGCACACGAGGAATGTTGCCATCGTTGTCATGTTCGTCCATCCGGACATTTATGTCGACCAACTCGTTCAATTTGTGATGTAGCGGAAAGGTGTGATGGAAAAAGTGGGGAATGCCCGCCAGATAGTCATTTACTCGATGGGACACAATGTGGATTGGGAAATAATGGGCAATGTTGGCAGGGGGATTGTGTGGATAGTGATGAACAATGTAGAGAAATTTGGGGAAAAGGTTCGAGTATTTGTTCTGGGCTAGTTGAGGAACTTCATTTTTAGATACCCTCTTTGGAGCTGAAAAATAAGGAGTAAATAGAGGAATATTTTGGGGATATCTAAAAATGAGGGTTGACTGTATAAAACTAGATAAAGTGTTTCTGTCAATCTCTTTAATTTTTTAATTTTTTCAGGCTCTCGAGTAGCAGAATCACTTTGTTTTAGTAAAAACGGACATGCTTTAGAATATGGGAATTGTGGGCGTGATACTGAGGGAAAGTTTGTGGAGTGTGCACCCGAAAACGAGAGGTGTGGATTGCTCCAATGCCATGAAGGATCAGCAAGTCCAACAATACCTAACGCTACAGCTTTTGCTTTCCAATTTGTACAAGAAGAACGTCAAATTCAGTGCAAGTAAAATTTTTTGATTAAGTGAACGTTTTAAGGGTTTGAAGTGGCTGAAATTTCAAAAAAAAATTCTGTAAAAATATTCCAATTCATTAGGGTCGTCACAAATTCTCCTCTTGGCTTTGTTAAAGATGGAACTTCCTGCGGTGAGGGACGTGTTTGTATTAGAACTGTTTGCCTTCCACTTGCTCAAGTCTCTCCGTCTGTCAAGTGCCCAAGTAGCGGTTCTAATATTTCTCAATGTTCTGGGCATGGGGTAAAGATTATTATTGAAAATTTTATTTAAATCTAGTTTTGGATCCATAAATTAATTTAAATTAAGACTTTACCTTCAACCGTCTAAAATCCTCCATCTATTCAATTTTCATTGCTAGAATATAGGCAATTCCGTTATTTTTTTGGGCTTCGATTTCCAGTTTTGTCAAATAAAAGTTTTGGGATTTACTTGAGAATTCTTTCAGAACCAGATAATCTTTTGTCATCCTTTTTTTAATTAAAAGGACTGTACAAGTGCAGGACAATGTTTGTGTTTTGATGGATGGACAGGGAAAGCATGTGATCTTCGTACACCAACTCGCCGAACAGATAATCATCATTCCCCTTCATTAGAATTTTCTTCTCTTCGTGATATTTCAACTCGTTTTGTTGGTGTTAGTGATGGAAAAGTTATTTTAGAGACAACAACATTATTAATTATTCTTTTATTTGTTGTATTACTTTTATTATTATTTTTATTATTTCTTTTGCTTTTTTATCGGAGAAGTTCGGCTGATCCATTTCAACATGCAAATATACAATTTAAACAAACAACAACTACAACTGCGGATAAAGAGGAAAGTAAAAATGAAAATGAGGGAAATAATGCTAGAACTATAAAATTTGGACAAATGCCAAGTTGGAGGGAAGAAAAACGTACAAGAAAAACAAACAAAAGAGTTTATGATGCTCTACAAAGAATTACTGAGGCGAATGAGGTAAAAGTGGAAAGGGAGTTTTGGAAAATGATTTTAAGCGGGTAAACGGCTTAAGAAAATTAAAATTTGTGAAACTCTGAAAAACTTTAACTATTTTTTGGGAATCTACTCGCTTTGAATCCCATAACCAAACTTTTTTAAAGACGCAAGTAGAGCAATTTACCTAGTAAAGGCTATCTAAACAATACAAAAATTCACTCCAAATTTATTACAAACAATACATATTTACACAAAAAATAAGGACAATAAGAATCACACCAAGAAAATAGGGAAAATAAGAGGCAATTACATAACAGATATACAATTATGAAGGGAGAAATGTTTTTCCTATATCATCACACTTTGACTTCATCATCTTCCATCAACCGCTTACATGTTGTACTCGATTGGAAGGTTCTTGCGGCGAACCATACCGTCACCCTGGAACCACTCGCGGCGGAATTGCTTGGCTGCTCCTTCCGGTGTGTTGGTCCATTCGACGGTGACACGGTCGTTGTTGGTCGCTTCCGCAGCCGGATCGAAGGCGTCGCAAGAGATGGCGATGTTGATGGCCTCCTTCGGGTCGAGAACACCATTGGGCGGGTCCATGTTCAGACGGCGAGGGTTGGTCGTCTTGAAGGCGAAGCCGATACGATGCCCACCAGAGTTGATGATCTGTAAAAGTGAAAAGAGAAATATTTATTAGTGGTTAGATTAACAAAAAAGTTGAAAACTTCACCTTCATGTAGTAGGTGTGCTTGTCATCGAACGGCGCGTTGAAGATGACCTTCACGGCAGGAAGAGTCGTGATATCGCCAGGTGGAACAGAAGCCATTGTTGTTGAGAACGGTTTGTTGTCGTTGTTTGTGTAGTTGAACAGAAAGCAGGTTGGGGAACTGGCGTACAACAAAGGTTTTTATAGTTCCCCTCTCAAGAATTCTATTCTCGAGCATAAAGGTATAAAAGAGCCAATAGAATGTTAGTCGGTATCAACCAGTTCTCTTCAACTTCAATTCCAGCTACAACAGCAACCGTTCTCAACAATGGCATCTGTTCCACCTGGCGACATCACGACTCTTCCTGCCGTGAAGGTCATCTTCAACGCGCCG
The DNA here is from genome assembly GCA_963681835.1 of Meloidogyne enterolobii. Lineage (NCBI taxonomy): Eukaryota > Metazoa > Nematoda > Chromadorea > Rhabditida > Meloidogynidae > Meloidogyne > Meloidogyne enterolobii. Next base: position 1,204,929 of record CAVMJV010000018.1, read on the forward strand.
TTCGATGACAAGCACACCTACTACATGAAGGTGAAGTTTTCAACTTTTTTGTTAATCTAACCACTAATAAATATTTCTCTTTTCACTTTTACAGATCATCAACTCTGGTGGGCATCGTATCGGCTTCGCCTTCAAGACGACCAACCCTCGCCGTCTGAACATGGACCCGCCCAATGGTGTTCTCGACCCGAAGGAGGCCATCAACATCGCCATCTCTTGCGACGCCTTCGATCCGGCTGCGGAAGCGACCAACAACGACCGTGTCACCGTCGAATGGACCAACACACCGGAAGGAGCAGCCAAGCAATTCCGCCGCGAGTGGTTCCAGGGTGACGGTATGGTTCGCCGCAAGAACCTTCCAATCGAGTACAACATGTAAGCGGTAGATGGAAGATGAGACGCCAAAATGCGATAATAATAGGAAAAACATTTCTCCCTTCATAATTGTATATCTATATGTAATTTCCCCATATTTTCTTGTGTGATTCTAATTGTCCCTATTTTCCTGTGTGATGTTTTGTAAATATTGTTTGTGTGTAAATAAATGAAAATTGTTGGAGTGATTGTTTTGATTCTTTAGTGAACTTTTAAATGTTTATTTGTACCTTTTTGGTATTTTGAGTCCTTGAAATTAAGTCCAAACCACTATCCATTATTTTTCCAACACTGCAAAATTAACAGAAATATGTATACATAGTTATTAGGGCTCGTATTTATATTGAAATAAAATCGGAAACTATGGCCTTATTTATTATACTTTAAAAACTACCAAAATAAGAAAATGTAAATTCAATTCTCTTTTTCATTAGATGGACTCTTTGTCGTTAAAATCACGAGAATCATCAATAGCCATAAATAATGTATTAATAAATCCACAACAACAAATAAGTCCACAACATTCACAACAGCAACAAACCTGTTTAAATATTGCCCCGATTATTTCTGAAAAATATCAACAATCTAATTGTTCTCCCCCTCAAAGTCTTCAACATTCACCAACTATACAGACATTAAATTATCAACAGAATAATAACAATACAGGCATTTTCTTTTCAAAAAGAGGGGGAAGTAATTCTTTAGAAATGGCAGAAACATCTTTACCTTTATCAGAAGGAGGAGATGTAGAGGAAGAAGCAATGCTTTTTAACTCCCCTTTTGGCCCTCGCCTTGCCAATATTAGTTTGTTGATGCGAAAACTTGAAGGGACAACGGGTAATCAGTTAAATTTATATTAAATACACTTATCACATCCCTACACTTAATACAAAAGATAGTAAAGAGGAATTTTAGCTGCGGGAATGGGGAAAAACCTTGCCCTAAATCTTTAAAAAAAATATTTTGGGTGATAATTAAAAAAAACTAAGAAATTTCAGAAGAGGAAAGATCAACGCCACCCCTACTTGCTAATTGGTCAGTTCCACCTCCAGCTTCAGCAGATTCTGGAAATCCTGGAAGTAATTTAGAACTAAGAGAATCTCCTTCACTTTTCTCTGATCCTTACAGGCTAGATCTGCCTGGATAGTTTTGAAAAAATTAAATGTCAATTCTGTCTAGCCATGTTTTTAAAAGATTTAATACTCGGAATTTTTGATTGATTCTCACACATTCCTGTTTATTTTTTAATTTATTTTTATTTTTTGAAAATTACTTTTTGATGTGCAGTTTCTAAATTTTTTGTTTATTATATAAAAATAAATAAAATATTTTAAACTTTTTAAGAATAATTAGCCCATCAAACAATAAATGTCGAATCTTTAGAATTGGCTACAACCTCCAAAACTATAAATTATGTAGTTAATAAATATTTAAATTTGTATTGTTGTCTCCTTTTAAACAAATCCAGTCATTTGTTTAAAAGAAAGGAGACAACAATATAAATTTAAATATTTATAAACTACATAACTTATAGTTTTGGAGGTTGTAGCCAAAATTCGACATGACTACAATAGAATTTGAATAAAAGCCCTTCCCCTCCCTCCTTAGACATTTTTAATTTTATTGTATTGTCTGTATGTAACGCGTAACAGATTCCACATGTCAACTTCCTAAACGAGAAACCCTTTATAAAGATAGCTAATAAAGCGAATAAAACATTCATTTTTAAAACATATAAATTTAATTGTAGGATAAACAAAGGTTCCCCCCTCTCCCCAGCCTAATTTGTTTAAATAAAATCTTGTTAAAAGAGTCGGTTGTTTTGGGTAATTCTTCAAAATAATTTTAAGGAAAAAATTATTTTTAAAGAAAAATGTGGAATTATTATATTTTTGTCTTCTTTTTATTTTTTGTTGGATTTGTAGAAAGTGTAAAGGAAAATGAAGAAGAAGATAATCAAAATATACCTCTAATTCTTTCTGAAGAAGAAATAATAGAATTAGAGGAAAATATGTAAATTAAATAAATTGTTAAAATTAATTTTAATTTTTTTAGTGTTGAAAGAAGTAATGAAGAAGAAAATGAAAAGAGTATTAAACAAGAAGAAAATATAAAAGAGAAAATTATAAGAGAATATCCGGGAATCGAAGGATTTTTGGATAACCCCAAAAAATTAAAAATTTTAATTAAAAAGCACGGAGAAATGGAGAAAAAAATTCCAGAAATTAAAAATCCTTTTGCAAGCATTAATTTAAAAGCTGTCGGCATGAAACACGCTGTATTAAGTTTTTAAAAATAATTTTAAGACATAATAGAGGGATAATATATAGAAGGTTTTGGATGTCTTCCATTTTTGCCTTCAGCCTTCCACAGAATTCCGATTTTTAATCCTTCTGAGTTTTAAAATGATGTAGTGCCCAATCCGGGTATATTAGGAAGGAAAGGAAAATATTTTGGAGAAATTTTATGTTTTTTTAGAAGTTTACTGCTAATTTAAATGATTATTGTGAAGAGATGTATAAATCGACAAATAAAAAAGATATTAAAAATTCAAATGAAATAGAAACAGAAAAGTTTGAAAAGAAAAAATCTAAAAAAATTGAAAAAGAAGCTAGAGAATTTTTAAAAAATTTAAAAGATAAATGGATAAAAGAAAGTAAGAAAAATTTTAAATTAAAAAATAAAAAGAAAGTAATTACTACTAAATTTGGAAAAAATTTAAAAATAAATAAAAAATTAAATTTAAAACAATTAACAAGAAATGTGAGTAAGGGGATAGAAAATATTATGAGAAAATTTTCAAAAAGAAGTAAAACAACTGAATATAAATTATTAAAAAATGAAATCTAAATTATTTTGTTTTTATAAAAATTGGATTTCATTTACACAACACCCCTTAAGCAGAAAATTAAGGTTAAAAGGAAAAGGGCACCTTGTAACTGAGTGAGGATATTCTTCCTAAAAGTAAATGTTGGAGTGTTGTGAAAGTGAAATCTGACTTAAAAACTGAGACTAATCTTTACTCAAAAACGAAGTCAAATTTTTTGTTTTTTACCTCACTTTTACTTTCTACCTCACCAAAACCAAAAACAAAAATTCAAAAAAAGTTTAAAGTCAAGACTCAAGACAGTCTTTGCAGAAAATATTCTGCACCTTTATTTTTAAAAAAATCAAGAAGACTAAATTTTTATTTCAAATTTTATTTGTAAAAAAAATTCACCAAGTAAACATTAATTCACATGTACATACATACATATACATATATTTTTTTAAATATTTAATTTTTATTTATTTACCAATAGTTTTGACTAGAGACCAAATCGAGATATTCTTTGAGATCTCGATTCTCGTACGAAATACCGGACACTCCCAGTCCGGTCTCTAGTTTGGACATTTTTAAATATTTTAATTTTTTATTTCAAACCTTCCAAAGTACCCCATACAGAAATATTATTTTAATTCTTTAAAGTTTTATTTTTTATTGTAATGTAAAATTTTGTATAAATCTTTTAGTATTTCCTTTTTAAAGTTAATTTAACACAAAAACTTGTTGTTTACCTCATTAAGAACTTTATTATTTATTTGTTTGTTTCCCTTGGAAACAAAAGAAAGAAGCCAAATTCGCGAAAACGAGAAGGCATAAACATTTCATTTTAATATATTTTTATTTTATTTTACAATTTAAAAACTTTTAGTTAAGTCAATTCTTTCCTTTTTTAGTTAAAAAACTTCTTTAAATAATGTCTAGCGAGAAAAATTATGTTCCAGATTTAAAAAATGTTGATAGTGAATCTGTTCCGCCAAAAGAAAAAGTAAAATTATTTTTTTAAATAAATTATTTTTAAAATTAAAAAAGGAAATAAAGAAGACACATCCAGGCCGTCCAGGTAATTTAAAAAATTATATTTTTAAGGGTAAAATTAGGGGCTTATAGAGGAGATAAACACACCAGGATTTCCAAGTCCAATTAACAAAAAATTATTTTGATAAAGTCTCTTTTTAAATTTTTCCCTAAAGATCTGGATTATGACGAGGCTCGCGTTGGCCCAGCAGAAGGATATGTTGAACAAAAAGAAAGTCAAAAATAAAAACAAAAATTTATTTTTAAAAATATCTGTCAATTAATTAATTTAGAATTGCACACACACAATTATATATTTAAAAATAAACATTTTGTGCAAATTAATTATAAATTTAAAAGGAATAGATTTTCACAACAAATTTAAAAAGGAATAAGTAGAGAGAGAGAGACTGTCACCTAATTTTAAGAAAAAAATAAAAACAAATTAACAACAAAGCACCAAATTAAAAAAGAAAGTCTATATAGGATTAAATATAAATCTATATATTTATTTATTTCCAATATTTGTTGAATGCCTCCATAATCTGAAATTTAAAAAATAAAGGTTTTGTTTAAAAAGAATTAACAGTTAGGGGATTTATTATTAAATTTTGCAAGTTTTTGTGTGAAATTAAACTAATAAAAATTTAAATTAAATAAAAACAAGGCTTAATTACAACAGAATTATTGCTATTATTCCACAATTATTTAAGAGAATTCCAATGTTTTTAGGGAAGAAAACTTCAATTAACGAAAATGTTATAACCCAATATAAACTCTTATATTTTGAAAACACTTATATTCTAAACTACTACTTACTTATCCCCAAAATAAATTACTAAAAATTATGTCGATATATATTTTAAACAAAAAATTATTATTTAAAAAAAAACTAACAGAATCGTAAATCATAAAAGTAATTGCAACATCCAAACAACTTTAAAAAAATAAATTAAAGTTATTAATTTAAAAATTAAACTTACACTCTGCTTAAACGAGGAACTGTTCCCTTATAAAAACTTAAAAAATAAAATAAATTTTTATAAAATAAAAGAAAAATTCTTACGCAAAAAATCCTTCTTTAACCCAAATCTGTTTAGCACAATCAAAAGTGTTTTTATATTTCTTTGCTTCCAACCCTTGCATTCTAGTCTTTACAACATCTACAGGTGTGTTACCATAACTAAAAAGTAATTTTTCTAAAAATTTTTTAAAATAAATTTTTAAGTTTGTTGAATTTAATAAAAGCAAAAATGGACTTTAATCGGAAATTTAAATTAAAAATAAAGTCTTTTGATTATTTTTTATACCTATGGTGAAAATTTAGATTTATTGTTTGAACTGCAGAATTTAATTTTTAAATTTAATTTCACTCATGACCTATTAAAAAACAAGTTATTTTTCTAAATTTTGACATAAGCATAAAAGGAAATTTTCTTTTCAGTTTTCTTATTAAAAATTTAATAATATTTAATTTTATTTAAATAATTATTTGTCCAATTGTTTAAAAAAATTTTCTCAAAGCAAAATTTCTTACACACTAGCTGCACCAGCAATCGCCCCAAACAATCCAACAACAGGTTTACTAACAGATTTACTACTATCCCCACCACGATACCAATCTTTTAAAGTTTCCATTACGAAAAAACGAATTGCTTGATTACTTCCTTGTTTTACCATTGTGGCTGTTAATCCTTGATAAAGCCCCTAAAAAATAAAAATTTAAATCGAAACGTAGAGGAAATTTGGAAAAAGGGGCTGAAAGAAAGATTAGTAATATTAATCCAAGGTTGATCCCCATATTTTTACTCACAAAAAATTAAAAAACCTTAAATCCTTCAGTTTTAACAATAACTCCAAGTCCATGAAGAAATCCACGAAAACGAGGCTTTTCCAAAGTTTGGTCATGTATAAATTTAACTTTAATTGTTTCCATAGGAGTTACAGCCAAAATAGCTTCTGATACACCAGCACCAAGTCCACAAGCAAGTCTAAGTAAAGGAGAGAGATTTCCACGTTCATCGACAGCTCGGCTCTTTAATGACTCAAAAGCACCAAAACGAACAGAAGATTTTGGAATTGAACCATATCTAGATTAAATTTGAAAATACTTGTAAAAAACTAGAAAACATACAATAGAACAGAAAGTCCTCTATAAAATCCAAAAAATCCTTTACTTTTATAAGTCTGTTTAACACAATCAACGGGCCCCTAAATTATTAATTAAACTTTATTTAAAATTAAAAAAAAACTTTAAATCTCGGGACAGCAGAACGTTCATCTAATTGTAGTTGAGTCTTGACATATTCTGTTGGATAAGTTATACAAATTTCAATTCCTCCAGTTACCCCACCAATAATAATTCCTTTTGTTGTTTTTTCTGAAGGTAAAAATCTAAAAATGTTTTTATAAATATTTTTAAAAACTTTATTTGGCTAAAGAACACTTTACCGGGCGATTTTTGATTTGGACAATCTATATGTTAATCGAAACACCAAAATTAGGTGTCATGTTCTCGCAGATTAAGGTACTTTATGGATATGTCACCCCCCTCCTATTTTGAGTCTCAGAGTTTTCCTTAAACGTAGAAAATGGTCAGCGATTATTTTCTTCTCAATGTCAATCATTTTTCTTTTTTCAAGCAAAACAAATGAAATGTGGTAAATGTAGAAACGAAATGAGTGAAATGTAAGTAAAAAATATGTGAAAAGGCAAAATAAACAAGCAAAATACTTGAAGAAAGAAAAATGATTGACATGGAGAAGAAAATAATCTCTGACCATTTTTTACGTTTAAGGAAAACTGAGACTCAAAATAGGAGGGGGGGTGACATATCCATAAAGTACCCAGATTAATTTTGGTATAGTTCGACTTAGCTGCCAAAACTTTCGATTAAAATATAAGGTGCAAATCTAAAATCTCCCAGTAAAGTATACTCCGGCCCTTTATTTAACCTTCTATATCCAGAAATTATATTAGAATTAACATTAGTTGTTGTTTCATTATTATTTGGAGGCATTACCTCACCTCCTTTTTCTAAATACTAAAATTAAAAAATAAATAAAAGAAAAGAGAATAAAAATATAAATTGGAAAAAAAATAAAATATAACGCCACATTTTCCCTGAAAAAAAGTTTCACGTGAAAATAACAGAATTACTAGTAAAAGGAAATGGAATGATCAATAAAAGGTTGGCAAGAAATAAAAGTAAAAAAAATTTTTTTGGAAATAGAAAAAGGAAATCTTAACAGGTTTTGTACATCAACTTCTTTGCTTCAAACCTAAAAATCTTCTTAAGATGAATGATGTCAAAAATATTGAAAAAAACCCATCTGTCAATTGTAAGGTTATTAATCGGTGACGAAAAGACATATGGCAAATTGTAACTAAGCAAAATAAAATATAAATTGGGATTAAATGTCATTTAAATAATAATAAGCAATATGACAGAAAATAATTTGGAATGTTTATTTAAATTTTTTACTTATTTTTGATAAAACTTCACGAGAAATTGTTAAATTTATAATCTCAAAATATGCAAAAATAGGATTTCCAGAAAGTTCTTTTATAAAAATTTAAACATTCTACAATCTTTATGTTCGAATATACACTCATATTTATTAAAATTAATTCATTACTTTTCTAATTTTATTTTTTTAGAGTATTCTGAAAAAAATTAATTTTTAAAATTTATATTCAATGAATTGGATTCACTGTATGTTTTTTAATCAGAAATTTCGTTTAAATATTTAAATTTAAAGGTAATAAATGTTCGTCAGTTCCGGCTACAGGAAAATGTTTTTTCTGGCTCACTTCTTGTGGACATGTTTTTTGTGGAGAATGTGCTGGAATTGAAAAAGGATGTAAGTTTATTTTATGAAAAGATTTTTTTTTTTGAAAACCTGGAGGAAGGGCAATACTATTGGTTTGTTTTTCCAAAAAAATTTGACTTGATAATTTTCGAGAAAATAATTGTCGGGTCTTTTAGATCGCTCAGGCATTTTCCTCATTTAGTGACCAACCTAATTAAAAAAACACTATTTTAAACTGAATGAGGGTGTTTTTGGGTTATTTCGAATTGAGACAGGACATTTAAATTTAGCTTTTGTGCATGGAACTGCAAGTTCCGTTTCTTGTTTTGTATGTCATCACAATGTAAAAGCTGTTCAAATTCGTCGAGGTATGGATCAATCAGCAGCTGTGCTTTTTCGTCCACCTAATGAATTGTTGCAAAAACTGAGCCAATTTTACAAAATTGGTGAAATTATTAAATTCCAAGCTTGGCAGTTTGCGAGTTTTCAACGTCTTAGACAGGGAAAGGTTGAAAATGTTTTTTTAATTTTCTTGAGGAAATTAATTAATTACAGGATACTTCTCAGGAAGTTTACTACAAACAATTACTTCAAAAGAAAGATCGAGAATTGGAGAAGGCTTTAGAAGAGAATAAGCGGTTTACTACTCTGTAAGTATTTTTATTTGATAAATTTGAAGAGGGGAACTTATGTAGAGGGTATTTATAAAATAAAAATAAATTTATTAAAAAAATATTTTAGACTTGAAAACAAAGAAAAGGAAATTCGTCAACTATCTCAACAACAAAAAGAAATGACACAAAACAATTTAACGATTATGGATGCTTTTTCTGATGATTCTTTTATGCCACCTCCAACAAAGCGTCAAAAATATTTATCTATGAATTGTCATTCTTTTAATACGCCTCTCTCATTTGGTGGTGAATTTAACAAAACGAGTACTCCGGTAAATTTTTGTAATTGTTTTAAATTAGAACAGAATGTTGTTTTTGCGATTTTCTTTAAGTATTTTTAATTTTTTAGTGAAAATTAGTGTTTTTGGTTTTTCTTAAAATATTTTACAAAAATATTTTCTTTTTTTAGATTCAAAATCATTCTCAATCTTCATCCAATTCTTTTGTACCGGCATCTTCTACTTTTTCTCATAGGCTTTCTGCTACAGGGTCAATCTTTCACCGACCGTCGCCTTTACCTCTTGGAAAAATTACAAAAGGTAAATTAAATAATTTCAATAAAATATTAAATACATATTTTTTTAATTTCCAGGTCAAGTTTTGCCTCCTCAACAATTTAAACATCGTTGGTGCAAGTAAATATTTTTTGTCTTTGTTTTCACATTTTTATATTTTGTTATATATTTTTTGTTGTTTAATTGGGTATTTATTGTATTTAATTGCTTTTTCTTGTGATTTTTATTTTAATTTTTGGAAAATAAATTTTTAAATTTAATTCTTAAGTTTATTTTTAAATTTTCATTTATTTAAAATATCTTTTAGATTTTTGAATCTTTTCTTCATTAAATTTAAAAGATGTCGCAAGTCTGTGCTCTTTCTTTTAGCTCAAGAAGATTAGGTGCTGCAATTTATGATGAAGATGAAAAAGAAGTTAAACTTTTGGATATGGCTGAAGATGACGATTTTTTGGTTCTCGAAAGGCGTTAGTTTTTTAATTTATTGTTTTGTTTACCCTAAATTTTTTGAAAGATTTTTAATTTTTCTGGGTCAGGGGAAAAAATCTAGTTGTATTTTTCCTTAAAATTTTTATAATTAGGAACATCAATTCTGCCAAAATTTTTATTTTATTTCTAACAGTATTGCGTGAAGTAAAGCCAAGTCATATTCTTGTAAATCGATCACAAAGTGCCGAATATCAAATGCATTTGCGTAAAAAATGTATTTTATTTTTAAATTGTTTTAAATTTCATTTTAAATTTTTAAGGTAGTATGGTTTCTGGAATGGAAGAAGAAATTTCTGACAGATCAAATTTAAAAGAATTTTCAACTTCTCAATTTGCCCAAACACAAATAACTTTTGTAAATACAATGGAAGAAAAAGAATTAGATAAAAGTACATCAAAAGAGGAAGGAGAATTGGATGATGATGATTCTTTACTTTGGCAGCCTTCAATTACTTTTTTGCCTGATATTGCTTTTAGTAAGTAATTTTATTTAATTTTTAAATTTGTGAGAGATTTTTAAAGAAAATCCTTCTGGCCCTATCAATCTGAATAAAATAGTACTGTTTTTCGGTCTCTTACAATTAGTAAATAATCAACTGTCAATTTACGATCTCTCTTATTTTTGTTCCAACCTCTTCCCTACCACCCTTTCTGTTAATCTTACATTAACTTTAAAAGTCTCAATTTTGTAAAAATCATTTTTTAATTCAGAATTTCCCCAATCTTAAAGGTTTTGTATTTTCAGTTACTATTTAATAATTTAAAGGTTTTGGATTAGCTTGTAAAAAATTAGAGCAAATATTTGGCGCTGGTGTAAGAAATAAACAAATAATGGCTTCTTTTCGACTTGATTTTACTTCTACAAATATGGTTAATTTTTTAAATTAATATTTTTTTATTAATTAAAATTATTTTAGATTCGTTCATTGGGGGCACTTTTAAGATTTATGGAACAACATGGAATTAGTGGGCAAGCTTTTGAAAATTTAAGTGTAGAAAAGATGACAACACTTTTTTTGTAGGTTTTTATAAAATATTTAACTTTGATATAATTTTTAATCCATCTCCTCATAGGCTTACATTTTTATAAAAAAGGAAACTAAAAAAACGTATTTTACAAAAAAATTTTTTAAAGCTGTTTAAGCCAGGATTATAATTTTACCGAATTTCCTTTTTTTTCTTGAGAGGTTTACTTTTTTGTTTGTGAATAATGAATCACTTTTCCGCTAATTTTTTTGCATTAAACTAAAAATAATTTTAAAAACATTTAAGTGATGATTGCATCGAAGTTGACTCAACAACACTACGCGCTTTGGAAATTTTTTATTCAGATTATACTCCAGAAACAATTCGAAAAAAATTTGTTTGGGGAAATAATAGACGTGAAGGAATGAGTATATTTAAGCTTTGTAATCTTTGTCGGTCTTCACCTGGAAAACAAAAACTTAGGTTTTTTTTTTAAAAATAATTATGTAGTAAATATTAGCGATATTAAGAGGGACAGAATTTATTTTTGGTATTCGATCTTTAGATTAGAAAGGATTAAAAGTCGCTTATAATGAGGGGACTATAAAACTTTTTATTTTTTTTATTTTAAAGAAATTGGTTTGAAAGACCAATAAATAATTTAACAATACTTTCTGAACGTCATGAAGCAATTTCATATCTCCATCAGGATTGTAATGTGGAAGTTACTTCATTTATATATAGTTATGTTAAGGATATATTTTCTATCAAGGTTTTTATTTCAAATTTAAATTTAGTTATGTTTGTTGACATACCCTTATTTTTACTCATTCCATTTTTGTCATGTTTACCTTTAATTTTCTTTATAAAACGTTTTAACAAAAGAGAAGTAGAGTTGCAAAGTGCCTAACGGTAACTATACGTGGGTCATAGCCCGTTGGCAAAACTTGTGCTTGCAAGCTTTTATACTTTAGCAAGATTCTGTACGCAACAATAAAAAAATTTTCAAATTTTATTGCTTACTTATTTTTAAAAAATATTTTGCAGCCAATCTTCCGTCGTATACGTCGAGGGAATTTACCAGTTTCTGACTGGAAAAATTTATTTTCGGTTAAATTTAAATAATTTATCTAATAATTTTTTTATTTTTAGAGTATTTGTGCAATGATAAAAATTGGAGAATTTTTGACTGAAAAAGAAGTTAATTTGGCTTTTTTAAAAGGTAAATTAAACCTCTTTGGGGCAAGACTTCAACAAGTTGCTTGTTTAATTTCTGAAGTGGTTAGTTTTTTTGATATTTTATTCTAATAGTAGTCTCTTCTCCCATTTATTTGGTCATCCTCTCTAGCAGAGACTTGTAAATAGCTACTTGATGAGTTTTTTTCGATAATGAACAAAAATTCGATTGCGTACTTGTTCGATATGGTCAATAACTAGTAGTGTTAAATTTCCATCTCTAATAATCTCCTCTAGAAAATACCTTCTGGGTTTATAGCAGTTGACACAAAGCATAAGTTTATTTTTTAGATTGATTTTCAAGAAACACTTGCCGAAAACCGAGTTGTTATTAAACAAGGAATAGATAAGGATTTGGACAAAAGTTATTTTTCTTTTTTGTTTTAAAATTTTTTTCTCTTCCAGAAAAGAAATTTTATGAAAATTTGCCGGATGAGTTAACTTCTGTGGCTAGACAGGAAGCAGAGGAAATTTTGATACAAACATGCACTGTTGCTTATTTACCTATAGTTGGTTATTTATTAATGGCACCTGCATCTGTTGAAATACCTGCAAGTTCGAGTATGTTAGTTGAATTGGTAGGTAGAAAAATTATTTTTTTTGATTTTATTGAAATTGAACCTACCTTTGAGACTGGAAAACTGTATCTTATGAGGGCCACAAAACTTTTTACCTTTCCTTTTCTAATTTTTCTATAAATAAGTTTTAGAATATAATCTTTCTTTACTAGATTTTTATCTCAGAAGGAATGTCTTATTTTAAAACTAAACGTATGCGTTTATTAGATGAAAATATTGGTGATATTAAAATGGACATTATTGATGCTGAAACTAATATTGTTTTAAAGTAAATTTTAGTTTCTTTTTAATTTTTTTATTTGGTTTTTAATGGTTACTCCCCTTCAAAAAGTTAACATTTTTTAAATTTTATTTTGTTAAATTTAACCTCTGAAATATAAACATTCCGTCGAATACATTGAGGGAATTTTTTAAATATTTAGAGCTACTTTTGACAATATTTTTACTTGTTCTCAAATTTTTCAAAAATTTAGTTTAATTCTTTATAGTTTACAAAAACGTTTACTTGGATCTCGTCAAATTGTGTTGGATGCAATTGATTTGGCTGCTACTTTAGATTGTTTTGTTTCACTGTAAAAATAATTTTTTATTAAAATAAACATGTTTATTTAAAGTTCACAAGTTGCTCGTAAATATAATTGGATATGTCCAAAATTTGTAGAAGAACCTATTTTATCAATTAAAGAAGCTAGACATCCAATAGCTGAACATTTGTGTAAAACAGGGACTTATGTATCTAATCCAATAATGTAATTAAATAATTATTTTTTTAATTAAAAAATATTTTTTTAAATTAATTTTAAGTAGTTCAACAGAAGATGGAAAAATAAAAATTTTATTTGGGCCTAATTCTTCTGGAAAAAGTGTTTATCTTAAAATGGTTGGTAGATTAAAAGTTATACAGAAATTTTATTTAATTTAGACAAGGGTCTTCACAGAACATTAATTTTAGATATTCCAAAATTGGTGTGGCGATTTTTAAGCAATACCCCCTAATATAATGTAAAGATTTTTTCGACACCAAAGGGATATCTAAATACAAACCAAAATAGCTGATTAGTGGGAAAATTGTTCCTATACTTTTTTCTCTTATTTTCTCTTGTTTTTGTGAGAACATTCTTTTTCCATAAAATTATTACGGAGTTGCTAATTTTTGACAGAACTCTTTTGATTTAATTAAAAATAGAAAAACACAAAATTAACGATGCGATAAAAAATATTTTTTAAAATAATTAGATTGGAGCAATAGTTTACCTTGCAAGTGTTGGCTCTTTTGTGCCTGCATATCGTGCTACTATAGGAAAAATTAGTAGAATAATGTCAAGGCTTTATACTGTTGATTCTGTATTGGATGGAATGTCTTCTTTTGCAAATGATTTAAAACAAGTTTTTTGACAAAAATATTTAAATAATTTATTTTTTGTTTTTTAGATGTCAAGGGCTGTTGCCAGAAGTGATCAAAATTCTTTATTAATTATTGATGAATTTGGGAAAGGAACACAAACGGTAAGAAGATTAATATAAATTATTATTCTAAAGAAGAATCGGAACTTTTGTTTAACTAATTGTTCCTTTTCCTTTGTGTAATTAAAATTCAAAGGCATCTCTCCATTTATAATAAAATAATAGCAATTTTTGTTTATTTTAAGGAAGTTGGTCTTTCTCTACTAGCTAGCTGTTTAAATTATTGGCTTGAAGGTCCAATAGAAAAATGTCCGCATGTAGTCGTTGCCTCACATTTTTATGCACTTCCAGAACTTTTAACAGATCCAAACAAACTATTAAAATATCAAACAATGGGTGTTAGTAGATTAGATGATGATACTTTAGATTTTCATTTCAATTTGGTTGATGGTATTACTGACTTTAGTTATGCCACTTTTACTGCTTTAAAAATGGGAATACCTAGAGAGGTTGTTGAACGTTCTGAAGAGGTAAAATTAGAAATTTTATTTAAAATTTTGTTTAAAATCTGCAAATTTTCTTTGGATTTACAGTCTGGACAGGGATTCTGTCTTCCTTTTCCTTTGTCTTGAAGGGCCCATCCCTAATATATAACTTGATAAAATTGCTCAATTTTTTTTATAAAAAGAGTTGTGTTTTTTTTTTATTTTTTGAGGTCTATCTAAACTTAAGATCAGGTGGTTTATTGTCTGATTTAACACCCATTAAATTACCGGAATTATCAATTATTAAAGAAGAATTAAATAATGAAGAACAAAAAACAGATGAATCTAATATTATAAGTAAAGTAGATGAAACTATTTTTGATCATCTTTTAGAAAATAAAGAAATTATTTTTGAAGAAGTAATTGAAAAGAATAATGAGGAAAATAATGAAAAAGAAAAAATTAATTTTACTATTGAAGAAGAAATTGTTGGGAAAGAGGAGGAAGGAGATAATGTTAATAAAATTATTAATTTTATTGAAAAAATAGAAGAAAGAAAAGAAAAAGAGAAGGGAAAAGAGAATGTTGAGAAAGATGAAGAAAATAAAAAAGAAAATAATATTAATTGTGTTGATGAAACAATTTTTGAAGAAGAAGAAGGAAATAATGCAAGTATTTTAATAATTGATGAAGAAGAAGAAGAAGAGGAGGAAGATGATTTTAGTAAAATAATTGATGATGCTGATAATGAATTTTCTTTTTAAATTTTAAAGATTTTGTGGATTTTTGTTTAATTTTTGTTAATTTAATAATTGCACGGGTAAAAAAAAGATTTTGGATTGGATTTTGTTTAAATAAACATTTTGGCAAAGATGGCATTTATTTTTATAAAATTTACAATTTCTGTAATTTAAGTACTTCTGGAGGGGACCTCTCACTTTTAATTTAAAAAATATTTTTTCTTTTTATATTTTATCAACTTTCTTCCCTCCTTTCTCCACATTTTCATAAAAAAGATTTCCTCTTTCATTTTGTTCTGTTTCAATTGATTCAAATAATGCTTTAAAATTACCAGCTCCAAATCCCTTTAGTAATTTAAATTAATTTTAAATTTAAAAATAAATTACTTGGTGATTATGACGTTGAATTATTTCAATAAAAAGTGTTGGGCGGTCCTGACAGGGTTTTGAAAATATTTGTAGTAAATAACCATTCTCATCAAAATCAACAAGAATTTTTAGTTTCTATAAAAATTAAATTTTTTGAGGAATTTTTGTTTGGAAATTTAAAATTTGCTCGCACTCATACCTACATGCCTATCTAAATTTTCTCGTACACATAAACAGGTAGAGTATGAATTTTGAAATGAGTATTCAAACATTGTTTGGAAATAGAGAATGAATAAAATTATTTGGGGATTTTTGCGAGTCTTCACTTTCCATTTTAGATAGAGGAAAATAGGGCAAAGAATGTAAAACAATCCCCAAAGCTAAAACAACCCCCCTACATCCAGTAGCTGACTAAGTCTTGTGTGAAATGATGTCCACTAGCCGGGAATGATTTTAATCAAAATTCATTAGATATTTTTCCTAAATTTTGTTCCAAAACTGAAAAGTTCTTTTAAATTCTCCTTGTCATAGCTAAAATCTCCTTATACCAAAATTCTTTGTTATATTTTTAAAGATTTATACGACAGCCCCTCAAATCCAAGCTTTTCAGTTTTAATCAAGATTCCCCCCTCTCCTTTCCAAAAACACTTATTTTTAAATAATTCCCCCTAAAACAACCCTCCTCTTTCTTCCATTTCTTTCAAAAAATCTACTTGTAATATATTAATATCTTCTTCAATTTTCATTTTAGCAGCTTCTAATCTTTCCCTCAAATTTAAATAATAAGAATCTGGAATAGAAAGAAATTGTAATCCTCTAAATTTAAGTGATTCAATTGCTTTAATTATATTTGAAGTATTTAAAGCAATATGTTGAACACCGGCCCCTCCATAATAATCAACAAATTCTTGTATTTGAGAGACTGCTTTTCTTGATTTTGCTGGTTCGTTTATAGGCATTTTTATTGTTTCCTCTTTATTTGCCATTACAATTGAACGGAGGGCCGAATATTCTGTGTGAATAACAGAATCATCTACTGACCAAAAACGGTGAAAAGCAAGTACTCTTTCATACCTAAAAATGTTTGGATAAACTGAATACGGAGGAATTTAAATCCATTTTTTTCTAGAAATTACTATAAAGGAAGTACAAAGTTTTACGTAATTTTGTTCCCTAGGAATTGAAACAAAATCTGAACAACGTTCATAGAGCCTCCCTCCCTCCCCAGCATTATAACTTTCAATCCCTCGATACCCCCATTAATCCTTCATAATCCCTACAAATCATCCAATATTACTTTTAATCCTCATAAATATATCCCACAATCTTTCTTGTAATCTCAACTCAGTTTCAAAACTGTATCTTGTATAGGCTCGTTTTTTTATGTATAAGTTTTTTTATCTTGTATAAGTCGTTATATTCTATTATATTTGATCCCACAAATTTCTTTTTTTCTAAATTTTAACAAATCCTTCCTACCATTGTGCCACACTTTCCATAGTCAAATCTGGTTGATTTCCCACACAATGATCTATAAACTTCAGTTCTGGTTGAGGAAAATTAAATTCATTTTCTGTTTCCTCATTTGCTGGTTTAAATCCGGGAAGGAACACTCCACGATATTTACTTCGATCAATTAATGTGTGGACTGTATCTCCATACTTTAAAATTAACAAAAGAAAAAATAATTGTTTAAATTGATTAATGTAATTTTAAAAAGTTTTTTCTTAAATGTTTTGCCAAGTTAAATTAATTAATCAAATAAATCTTTCATTAAAACAAATATTTTAATAACTAATTAATTTAAAACTTTACCGTCTGAATTGAAGCCTGAAATTAAAAATATTTTAGTACCTAAATCTTTATTCGCATCTTAGATACCCTCAAAATTAGATACCGATTTACTAAATAATTACCCTGGTTAATTATTCTTTCAATCATTCACTGGAGGGGATAATTTAAATAGAGGGAGGGAGGGGGGGGGGGTAATTATTTGAGTAAATACGGTAATCCTCATTTAAGTGGGTATCTAAATTTTTCTCTTCAATTTTCTCCCTTACCACCCTAACAGATCCATTTTCATCCGTATCTTCAGTTACATCTTCAACAATTTTCCCTCCATTTATTTTTGCTTGTTCAACTATCCAATCCAAATTATCTACTTCAAAAGCAACATCTTTTACACCTTTTTTATTTTAAATTTAATTTTTTAATTTTAATTTAATTAACCATCTCCATGTTTATTTAAATGTTTCCCAATTTCTTCATTATTTGGCAAAAGAGGGGATTCAAAAACAAAAATTATTTTTCCCTGCTTTATTGCATGGGCTACTGTTCTTTAAATATTTTTTTAAAATAATTAAATTTTTTTTCAAAACCTTCTACTCCCAGTTTCAAGTCCTCTATATGCAAATGTTTTAAAACCAAAATTTATACGATACCAATGAGCAGCCTAAATTTAAAAATTGGGTAAATAATTGAGAGCAGGTAAATCGAGAATATCATCTTGATTAAAATCTAGTCTCGGTCTAAACTCTCTAATTTATAAATTGGTTATACTGTGTATTCTTGTTTCTTTAATTTAAAATCCTCTCTAACCTGCTTAGCATTTCCAACCCAAAAGCGGATGTGATCGAAACAAACAAAACGAGAATCTTCTCCTTCTTTTTTTCCGTTTTTCATTATTTCTTTAAAATTAAATTTTTAATTATTGAATGAAAAATTAATTGGAGAGAAAAGTGCGCAAAAATAATTATAATTTGTTGATTATTATTCTCTTCTCTCCTTTTTTATATTTAATTAATTAAAGTATCTCTCCATCAATTATTATTTTGATCATATTTTTATTTTATTGCATCAGACACACGCGACTTTAACATTATTTTTTTCGTTGAAATTATTTTTATTTAATTTAATATTTTCGTTGAAAAATATTTAAAACAAAATTCTTTTACCACGCGTTTATTTTAATTAATTTTAAAGACTCTTTTAGAAATATTTAAACTTTATTTCTCTTTAATTTAATCTTTCAGGCTTAGGAATATTATGTTTCAACGAAAAAAGTTTCTCCAATTCGGATATAGACTTAAAAAAATTAGATACATTTATAATGTAGTAGTGAAATCTTACAAGAATAATTTAATTTTTCTATCCTCTCTCATCTTTGACTCGTCCAAATAACCTCTCGATCATTCTATCCCAAACTTTAATTCAAAATATAAATTAATTTTTAAATCAACCCCCTCAATTTATTATTTTTTACTTTCTTTTTTTTTAATCAATTAAAAAATATAACCAACAACCAAAAAAGTGATAGTGGTCCTCAAGAAATAAAATTATAAGAAGAAAAAAAGTTATAGTATATAATTTTACAAAAATGTACTTATATAATAGAAAAAAATTTTTAAAAAAATAGAGAGAGAGACTGTTCTCACAACTAAAAAGATTTAAAAAATAATCAAAAAAGAAAACTGCTGCCGTTTTTAAAATGAGCAAAAAGTTTAATTTTAAATATAAAGAAATGAGAAAACCCAAAACAGAAAGAGAGAAAGTTATATAATTTGAAAGTAATTAGAGAGAGAATTCTATCAGTAAATATACAGACTACTTCAATTGTAGCTACACCTTTGTGGCTTAAAAATAAAACCTTAAATTAAGGGTATCATATCCTAAGGGAATCCCCTGATTCGATATCCAATCCAAAATCCCCGGCCATTTTTGTGTACCCGGTACGCCAACTCTACTTGTAATGAAATTACTTTGAAGAGGTGATATCTCTTTTAAACGGCCTCTCCCTCAAGTGCCAAACCAAAATAAAAACATCCATTAAATGTATCTACAAATCCGTGTATTTACAATTGAAGACTGTATTTGGTTAGAAAAAAAAATTCTAACAAAAATAGTCAAAAAAATGGTGGTATTAATGTTTAATAGTCTACATATTATTTTAAAGTTTTCTTTAAAAACCTTTCTATAATATTCCTTTTCATTTCTCTCTGTTCCTACTCTATATGTCCCAGTTTATTCGCTAGAAGGAGGCAATACTTCCAAATGTTCAGACGAATAATTAATTTCATTAGTCTCAGAAAGTATTCCGTTTTTACTAAAAAATATTGTTACAAATTTTTATTCGTTTAAAAAACCTCAAATTATTCCCATTCGAAGCATAATCACTAATAGTTGTCGAATTTGATGAAACTGAAGATGGTTGAATAACACTAGTCAATGAAGAACTTGAATGATGTTTTAAACGATAACATTCTGGCAAAACTTCAAAAGATTCAAGACTCTCATTTCTCATACGTCTCTAAAAAATTTTTTTGATTTAATTAAAATATTTTTTTAAATTTACTGAAGAATTCTCATTTGAATATTTTCCATTAATAAAAGGTTCACGCATTGAAATATTATTTTGTTGACCATTTATATTATTTGAAGAATTTGATGATGGATTAAGTTTTCCAAGTTGCTTAAATTTGAAAAATAAATTTATTTTTCTTTTCATTTTAAAAACCTTTTCAAGATCATATATACGTCTCAAAACTTTATCTTCAAATTGAGACGGTACACGAGAAAGTCCATCAACATCCAAACATTTCTAAAATAAAAAATTATATTACAAATTAATCCGAAAATATATTAAAGGAATTAAATTCAAAAAATTCTTTTTTTTTCATTCCAAAATTAACAAAAATTTTTGGAAAATTTCCTTTTCTCAATTCGGAAAAAACAAAATTAATATATTTGGAAAGTAAAAGAACCTGGCAGAAAACTGCAGAAATTGAACCTATTGTACAATTATCATGTATCTTTGTCGCTGAATGTCCAATACAAGGCGAACCACATGAAACACCAAAACCAATGGTTGGCCTTAAACAAAAATCAATTTACAATAAAAATTAATAAAAACCCTGGAGATGGAATTGGAGTTGTTAAATTCATTGATTGCTCTACTAAAGATGTCAGACTGGCTGCTGACTGAAATTAAAAATATTTAAATTTTAATTAAATCAAAAACCTGAGATCGAGAAAGACCATTATTTACTTTGTCAGAAGAAACATCTTGTGTGCTGCCTGTTCCCGTATTTTGATGAGAAGGTTCATTCTTAATAAATTAGGGATGTAACAAAATATTAAGAAAACTCTCAAAAAATTGTCTAAATGTCATAACCCATTTAGAAAATGTTTGACATTAATGTTCATAATTCTGGTAGTATCTAACATTTTCAAAATATACCGGATTATTAATTAGCGACTGATCAGCCGTACAATAATAAGCATCTCTCCAAATCAACAATTCTGGTAAAGTTTTTGGGTAACGAAGCATTCCACCAGCATAATCCTCACGAAAGGCAGGATTGCGAAATCTTTATAAAAAAAATAAATTTAAAAAAACATTTAACGAAAGCTAAATACTCTGTATTGTGTTTCCCCAAATAACTCCAAACTTGAAAACAACGATGTCTATGCTCATCAGTATCATTTGGATCGCATCCATTTTTTATTGCATCCTTCAAAGAATTAAACAAAAAAGTCCCAAAAAGACCAGAAAAAGTGTGTTGGGCAAGTTTCATCTAAAAATTAACAAAAAAATAATAAAGAAAATTACTTTTAAAAAACCAAATATCGCCGATTAAATTCAAATTGGTCAGTATTTTTCTCCCAAAGTTGATAAACGCAATCCAAAAATTGAAGAAAAACTGGACACTTTTCATTATCATCAGTATTAAGAACACCACAGCGATCAGAAAATTTATGTCCAAATTCAATCCATTGCCAACGAATTAAAAATTCAAAACTGAAAAACATTAAAATTAAAGAAGAAAATCTTTAAACATAAAAACCCTTCAAAAGTGCGGTAATGCGGATCGGCTATTAACATACACAACGAAACAATTTGAGTAGTACGATCCCAACCATCCGAGCAATGAACAAGAACACTGGTACCTTAAAAATAAAAGAAATATTTAAAAAAATAATTTAAAGAAAAAACCTTCATTGCACAAAGATTTTAAACAACGTTCAACAGAATTAAACAATTGACAAATATTATGTAGCCAAAGTGTAGATTGCAAATTTTGAAGGAAAATATTAGGATCTAAAGCGCCGTTAAGAGTTTGACGAAGTTGATGAAAGCTGTATCGAATGTTGTGAATATTTGCCAAACCCATAAAGATAACGTCAGCATTAGGGTAAGTATCTAAATTAATAAATTAGTGGTTTAGGTTACTTGCTTTGTTATTTTAGTAAACAACCCGATTTTGGGACAGAAAATAATTACCAAAACTTATTAAATTTAAAATAACCTGGTCCTTCAAATCCACCTCCTTTGGCTCTATTTGCCCAAGCAGCCGTGTAAGAACGAGCATCAACAATAAGAAACTTTTTGTTTAAATCTAAATTTAAGATAAAAAATTTAAAAAATATTTTTCAAAAACCTGGAGAGATCGCAGAACGAATTCTTTCGTAATGAGAGATATCCTTTCTATAAAAAATTTTACTTATTAAAATATTTTAAATTAAAAATTCCAACTCGTTTGTCAATCCAAAAAAGCCAATAGATGGCTGGCTGCTTCGCAATAAAACAGCTCCATTACGTTTGTTTCGCCAAACAACTGTAGGGAATCGACGATAGCAACGGCCATAAGACATTTGCTTCAAATCCTCATCGCTAACAGATTTTGGAACAAACAAAAATTGAGGATAAGTCGGACAAATTCTATTTATGAAAATAATAGTTTAAAAATTTCTTAATAATCTTACTCAAATGTCTCATTTTTCACAGAAATTCGCCAATTATCATCTGGAAGTTTTAAACGTCTAAAAAGGAAATAAATTAATAAAAACAAAAAAATTTAACCGAAATTCGTTGTGCAAATGTTCATAAGCAGAAAGCCTTTTAGTCTCTTTACGTAACCAATTTGGTGGCTTTTTTGATGTTTGATTAAAAAAAGTAAAAGCAAATATGCCATCCAAATCTCTAACAACACAAGTCTTTTGCATCAACTTTTTATACCAAGCACAGGCAGTCTCTGAGTTTTCAGCTCGAAGTCTTAAAAGATTTTCGGTAAATGACGTTTCCATACCACTCTTTTCCTCCGTTTTTTCTTATACATGTACAGAATGGTCAGACCTTTTATCTTTCTTCCATCCAAATTGCTTTTTTATATTGCTCAAAACCAATCAGAAAGGCAAATGCGATGAAAAAAGGAAAAAGTCTGACCCTTCTGTACATATTCTATATAGAAAAAACTTGGAAGGAAAAGGAATGATACTACTACTACTGGATATTTTAAATATAAACAAAAAAACAAACTTAATTATCTTGCCATCTTTAGAACTAATTTGAAGTCCAACAATATCTTTCGCCTCTAACAACTAAAAAATAAAGTCTAAGAAAAATAATTTAAAAAATTAAAAATACGTCAACTCCTGTTAAAGGGATTGCACAGATTGCACTCTGATTATGAGCAACAATAATAATACGAAATTGAGTAACATAAAGTTGACCTATAAAAAATAGAAAAAAATATAAGAAAAATAATAATACATGATTCCATATCTACAAAATTGTCGCTGTCAATGTCTTCTCCTGGCAGAAAATACATTGAATGTAAATTAGAAGTCGAACGAGAGGACTAAAAAATTTGAAATGAATTTTAGAATTAGTGTGAAATTTAGGAATTGAATGAAAGACAATGCCTTTTTTGACAGTTTTATGGCCCTAATAAAGGTAGTTGCCCTCTCAGATTGAAAGGAAGCTATGACAATATTGGAAGTGAAAATTATTAAAATTAGTTTTGTAGAGAATAAATAGTTAAATTCTAAATTTTAGCTTAAAAATTAAAACTTACAGCAGTACGTGTCCTAACGGTAGTATTCTTTAATTCTGCATAACTCGACTGAGGAAAAGTATGCCCATTTTCGGTTGTTATACTGACAAGCCTTTCGTCACGAAGAGTTGCACTGCTACTGCTTGATGGTACAGCACTCGAGTCAAAAACACCTGTAGCTCCCTCATTACAAACAGATTGATTATCATTACAAGGCATAGAAAGTTTGAAACGTGTGAAGTTATTTAGTCGTTAATTAATAAATTTTTAAAAATTTTTCGAATTCCTAGAAAAAGAAGATTTGATGCTGTTTTTATAAATTAAAAATCTGTCTAAAAAGGGCATTTTCCTCTAAATAAATTACAGTAACCGGTTTCGAGGCCTCCAAGAATATTTATTTCAAAAGTAGTGTACATATGTCCAAATCAACACGTCCAGTCAAAAATAGCCACCATATTTTTCCATATGGCGACAAACGGAAATGCATTTAATGACTATGCGAAAAAGTTGAGCGCGGCCACTATGGCTCAAGGGCATGCGGGAAATATTGTTAGAATAGTGTCCCCCGTCATTGGGGTCTTGCGCCACAGCGACCCGCAATATAGCGGGTCGCCTCGAAAAAGTCCATGCGTCATTCGCGCGGTGATATCAAAATGTAAACTTGTTGAAAATATTTCAAAATACCCATTAAAAAGAATACAATTTCAAAAAGAAAATTTTTAAATGTTTGGAATATTTTTCTCACAAAATAAACAATAGAATTGTGAAAATATATTAAACCCCATTTACATTTTCTAAATTTGTTGAAATTTCGATCATGCTTGATTACTCACGTTAGGTATATAGAATAATTTGTAACGTTTGTACATTTTGACAGTTTTTATTTCGTTATTATTTTAGAAAAGTGTCTTTTTGGTAAAATTTTTTGACCAAAAATTATCGAGAAACGAATCTTCTTGATTCGAAAACTTTTGAATGGTTGCAATTTTTATTTGTTTATTTTGCGTTTTATGGTGACTAATAGATATTGAGATCAATAGTTTAGTATTTCGTCCGGCAATCCCGGAGAATTGGGGTCCCTGCGAAAAAAAAGTTTAAAAATAAGAAAAAGGTTTTTTCTAGGGTGAAAAAATATGCTGATTACGAATCTGAACTCAGATTTTGAAAAGGTCGAATCCCGAACCCGGATATAGGACCTCGAATATCGAAAAACCATAGGGGGGACCAAGCTGATTTTGGGGTAAAAAATTCGAATATGCAAATTATACCTCATTCGAAAGAGCTCTTCAAGCTGAGTCGAAGGACACCAAAATCATCGTGATTGAACAAGATCGGACGAAGTTATACCACATAAAACAAACAACGTAAGCCTAAGTTTTTTGTGTCATAACTTCGCCCGATCTTGATCAATCACGGTGATTTTGATGTCATTCGACTCAGCTCGTCGAGCTCTTTCGAATGAGCTATTATTTGACCAATTTGCGCTCTGTGAAATTTTCCCCAAAATGTCGAATGTCCGACTTCGGGTTCGGGATTCGACTTTTTCAAAATCCGAGCTCATATTCGTAATCAGCATACTTTTTTACCCTAGAAAAAACCTTTTTCTTATTTTTAAACTTTTTTTTCGCAGGGACCCCAATTCTCCGGGATTGCCTTTCGTCCTTATAAGCTCATAAGAGTGCATGTGATTTTTAACATTTCAATTTATCTGAGTAAATTCTTTTTATCTTTTAGATTTAAAATACTAAAATGACTTCCTTGATACCTATACGTTTTCAAGAACTCTTTTCTGTAAGTTTTTTTGAAATTACTGGGGTTTTATTTCTTATTTTAGTTGCAAAAGATGGGGATCAGTCCCAACAATATCAGTTTTGGATATGTGACCATGGAATCTGACAAGTACATCGTTGTTAGAGAGACAGTTGGTGACTCGTCGCAAGCCGTCGTTATAAATGTTGCGAACCCAACTGATATTCTTAGAAAACCGATTAGCGCTGACTCGGTTATGATGCATCCAGTTTCGAGAATTTTGGCTCTTAAATGTTTTTTTTCATTACTTTTTTTCTAAAAATCCTTTTATTTTTTAGTGCTTAAGAATCTCCAAATTTTCGATTTGGAATTGAAAGCCAAAATAAAAGCTTACAGTGGAACAGAAGATGTTAAGTTTTGGACCTGGATTAACTCAAATACCATTGGATTTGTGACAGATGTTTCGGTGTACCATTGGACACTTAGTGGTTTATTGTTTTTAATTATACATATTAACTGCCATTTAAGGTGATGCTGCACCTGCCAAAGTATTTGATCGACATTCAACTTTGCAGAGTACTGAAATAATCAGTTATCGATCTAACGCCGATGGGAAGTTTCTTTTGCTTGTTGGAATTTCGTCAAAGGTTGTTTCCTTTATTCGTTTCTAAATTAATTTAAAAATAGGATAGTCGCATTGTTGGAGCAATGCAACTCTATAGTACGGAGAGGAAGGTTTCTCAAGCCATTGAAGGTCATGCTGCTTGTTTTGTACAATTCAAGCTTGAAGGTAATCCACATCCGAGTAGTCTTGTTTGTTTTTCTTTGCGTAATGCTGCTGGAGGAAAGGTTATTTGAAAGTGATTACAATGTCAAATCGAATTTTTAGTTGCACATTGTGGAAGTCTCACAAACTCCTGCTGGCAATCAGCAATTTCCTAAGAAGGCCATTGACGTTGTTTATCCTGCTGATGCTGCTTCGGACTTTCCTCTTTCAATGCAGGTTTAGTTTGATTTAGATTCTAGCCTCGATTTATCTTAATTTTTAGGCGTCCTCAGCTTATGGAATTTTGTATATGATCACCAAATATGGTTATGTTCATGTGTTCGATATCGAGACTGGCTTTTCAATCTATACAGTTCGTATTTCGACTGATACGATTTTCATTACAACTGAACATACTTCTAATAATGGCGTTCTTGGTATTAATAGAGCTGGCCAGGTTTTCATCTTATCTAATATACAGCCCTACAAATTTATTTAAGGTCCTTTCTGTTTGTTTGGACGAAACAACCGTCATTCCTTACGTCACTCAACAATTACAAAATCCGGATTTGGCTCTCAAATTGGCTTGTCGTTGCAATCTTCCTGGGGCTGAAGAACTTTTTGTTCGCAAATTTAATTTGTTGATTGGAAATGGAAATTATCCAGAAGCTGCAAAAGTTGCTGCAACTGCACCTCAAAATATCCTCAGAACACCACAGACGTTACAAAAATTCCAAGTTGCTGTTCCACAAGGGAAGGCTACTTATCCTCTTCTAATCTATTTCAATGCGTTGTTAGAACAAGGCTCTTTAAATAAATATGAGTCATTGGAATTATGTCGACCTGTTTTAGTTCAGGTTTGTACTTTAACATTTATGATGAATCTTTCCTTTCTTTTTCAGGGAAAGAAACAACTTGTTGAAAAATGGATTTCTGAGAGCAAACTGGAATGTAGTGAAGAATTGGGTGATTTGGTTAAGCAATATGACGTTAATCTCGCATTAAGCATTTACCTTCGCGGCAGTGTGCCACATAAAGTTGTTCAGTGCTTTGCTGAAATGGGACAATTTGACAAGATTATTCTCTATGCTAAAAAGGCAAATTACGAACCTGATTATCTTTACCAAATGCGTCAAGTTTTGCGAACACATCCAGATAATGCTGCGACATTTGCGCAAATGTTGGTCAGCGAGGGTCCAAATGGAGAACCATTGGCTGATATAAATCAGGTTTTATTTGTAACTTTCTGTTTTTCATTTCAAACTTCTTTAAAGATTGTTGACTGTTTTGTAGAGGTTGGAAATATTCAGCAATGTACTGCATTTTTGTTGGAAGCTCTAAAAGGAGATAGTGAATCGCAAGCTCATCTTCAGACTCGTCTTTTGGAAATGAATTTACTTTCTAATCCTCAAGTTGCTGATGCAATCTTAGGAAATCGAATGTTTAGTTATTATGATAGAGCCGCAATTGGGCAACTTTGTGAGAAGGCTGGTTTGTTACAACGAGCGCTTGAGCATTTTACTGATCTTTATGATATCAAACGTACAGTTGTTCATACGACACTTTTCAATCCAGAAGTAAAATTTAATTGATAAAAGTTAATTTTTCTCCTTCTTCATATTAAGTGGCTCATTAATTACTTTGGTCGACTCAATGTCCAAGATTCGTTGGAATGTTTAAAGGCAATGTTGCAGACAAATCTTCGTCAAAGTCTTCAAATTGTTGTGCAAATTGCGTCCAAATATTCTGAACAATTGACTACACAAGCGCTTATTGATTTGTTTGAATCTTTTAAAAGCTATGAAGGCCTCTTCTACTATCTTGGTTCTATCGTTAATTTCAGTCAGGATCCTGAAGTTCACTTTAAATATATTCAGGTATTTGTTAAATCTATTGAAAAGATTTTTTGTTTGTTAATCTTTACTCAAAATCATTTTTTTATTACATCTAGGCCGCTACGCGTGCTGGACATGTTAAAGAAGTTGAACGAATCTGCCGTGAGTCCAACTATTATGATGCTGAACGAGTCAAGACATATTTGAAAGAGGCTAAATTGACTGATCAGGTGCATTTCTTTGAGAAATGACTTTTCTCGATAATTTTATTTTCTGATTTTGTTTTTTTATTACTTATAAATTTTTGTTTAGTTGCCATTAATAATTGTTTGCGATCGCTATGACATGGTTCATGATCTTGTTCTATACTTGTATCGCAGTAATTTAATGAAGTCGATTGAAGTTTTTGTAAGCAAAGTAAATCCTAAACGCCTTCCTATTGTTGTTGGTGCATTGTTGGATGTTGATTGTAGTGAAGACACAATCAAACAATTAATTCAAAACACTCGTGGAAAATTTGACATTGATGAGCTTGTTGAGGAGGTTGAAAAAAGAAATCGGTTTATTTCTTTCTTAATTCTGCTTTTAATATAAATTCTTTTTTAAAGTCTAAAACTTCTGAGCTCTTGGCTGGAAAGTCGTGTGCAGGAAGGCAACTTTGATCAAGCCACACACAACGCTCTCGCAAAGATATACATTGATTCAAATAACAATCCTGAACGTTATCTTCGTGAAAACCAATATTACGATTCAAAAGTTGTTGGCAAGTATTGTGAGAAACGTGATCCACATTTTGCTTTGGTGGCATACGAACGTGGAAAGTGTGATGCCGAACTTATTTCTGTAATTTCTTAATATTTTCAAATTATTAAACGTGATTTTAAGGTTTGTAATGAGAATTCTCTCTTCAAAAATCTTGCTCGATATTTGGTCCGTCGTCGAGATGCGGAACTTTGGGCACAAGTACTTAAAGAAGACAATCCTCATCGACGTCAATTAATTGATCAAGTTGTTCAAACAGCACTTTCTGAGACTAAAGATGCTGAAGATATCACTCATACAGTAAAGGCGTTTATGGCTGCGGATCTTCCAAACGAATTAATTGAATTACTTGAGAAAATTGTTCTCGACACTTCAACTACAAGCGAACACAGAAATCTTCAAAATTTGTTAATTCTTACTGCAATGAGAGCTGATCCTTCACGAGTAATGGAATATATTCAAAAACTTGATAATTATGATGCACCTGACATTGCTAATATTGCCATTACAAATCAACTTTTTGAGGAAGCTTTTGCGATTTTTCGTAAATTTGGTGTGAATGCGTCAGCAATTAAGGCATAATTATAATTCTTGAAAGATTTTGTAAATTAATTTTTAGGTTTTAATTGAAAATATTAGAAATTTGGATCGTGCTTATGAATTTGCAGAAAAGGTTAATGAACCTGCAGTTTGGGCTGCACTTGCCAAAGCTCAACTAACGGAAGGATTGGTAAAGGAAGCTGTTGATTCCTTTATAAAAGCTGATGATCCAAGTGCTTTTATTGATGTAGCAAAAAAATGCGACGAAACTAACCATTGGGAAGATCTTGTTCGTTATCTTCAAATGGCTCGAAAGAAATCACGCGAATCTTTTATTGAAACTGAGCTTTGTTTTGCATATGCAAAAACTGGTCGATTGGCGGACCTTGAAGAGTTTATAGCTGAGCCCAATCATGCACAAATTCAACAAGTTGGTGACCGTTGCACAGAACAAGGAATGAATGATGCTGCCCGTATTTTATTCAACAGCATCAGCAACTTTGCTAAACTTTCGACTACTCTGGTTGAATTGGGAGATTTTCAAGGTGCTGTTGATGCTGCTCGAAAGGCTAATTCTACAAAAACATGGAAACAAGTAAATAATAAAATTTTTAGAGTTTTATTTTTGATACACTTTTTTTAGGTTTGTTTTGCTTGTGTAAATCATAAAGAGTTTCGTCTTGCGCAAATTTGTGGTCTCCACATTGTTGTGCATGCTGATGAATTGGAAGAACTGATAAATTACTACCAAAATCGCGGCCACTTTGAAGAACTCATTGCCCTATTGGAATCTGCTTTAGGATTAGAACGAGCACATATGGGAATGTTTACAGAGTTGGCTATTCTTTATAGCAAATATAAATCTGAGAAAATGCGTGAGCATCTGGAGTTGTTTTGGTCGCGTGTTAATATACCAAAGGTTTTTCAAATTTAGGGATTTATAAATTTATTTGTGTTAAGGTTCTTCGTGCCGCGGAGCATGCTCATTTATGGTCTGAACTTGTGTTTTTGTATGATAAATATGAGGAATATGATAACGCTGTGAATACAATGATTCAACATCCAACAGAAGCTTGGCGTGAACAACATTTTAAAGAAATTGTTACAAAGGTCTTTTTTAATTTTAAACTATATTTATAATGAATTTCACAGGTTGCAAATGTTGAGCTCTATTACAAGGCTATTCAATTTTATTTGGATTACAAGCCAATGTTGTTAGTTGATTTATTGATGGTTTTGTCGCCTCGTCTTGACCAAACACGGACTGTTATGTTTTTCCAAAAATGTATATAAATTAATGTCTGAGATTTTGTAAATATTTTTATTTTTCAGCTGGCGACCTTTCGCTTGTCCAGCCATATCTTCGGCACGTCCAAAATTTTAACAACAAAGCACTTAACGAGTGTCTAAATCAATTATTTATTGATGACGAAGATTATGAATCATTAAAGGCTAGTATTGAAACTTATGATAATTTTGACAATATTGCTTTGGCTCAGCAATTGGAACAACACTCATTGGTTGAATTTCGTCGAATATCTGCTTACCTCTACAAGGGAAATAATCGATGGAAACAATCTGTAGAAATTTGCAAAAGAGACAAACTTTACTCAGTTTGTTTTAATTTTTTTAAAATTTTATTAAGAATTTGTTAAATTTAAGGATGCAATGGATTATGCGGCAGAGAGTCGTCAACCAGAAGTTGTCGAAGGTTTAATGAAATTTTTCTTACAAGAAGGACTAAATGATTGTTTCTCTGCATTATTATATAAATGTTATGATCTTTTGAAACCTGATATTGTATTAGAATTGGCTTGGAAACACAAAATTGTTGATTGTGCTATGCCTTTTATGATACAAACTGTTCGTGATTTTGGATCGAGGGTATTTTGTTTTAAAATCTAAATTTTTAAATAAAATACATGTTTGTTAGTTGGAAAGACTTGAAAGAGCTGAGGTTGAAAGAAAAGAAGAAGTTAAAGAACAGCAACAACGTTCAGGAAATATTAGTAAGAATTTTTGTTTTGAAGGGAGAGGGCAATTTTTGCTATCGTTCTGGGGGCATTCATTATTTTCCTTTGAACGAATTTCCATCTTTCCGTCGACATTGGCTTACTAATACTTGCTTTTTTTATATGTATATTTTATTTTAGTGGAGCCTCAACTAATGTTGCCAGCCTATCCGTCTGTTCAGAATTCTACATATCCTGGTGCAATACCTGCTGCGCCATTTGTGACGCCTGCTTATGCGACTTTTCCTTTTAATAAATGAAGTGTTGTGACGATTGAAAATATAAGAATAATAATGAGGAGAATCTTGACTTAAATATATCGCAAATTCTATGTTAAAGAATCGTTTATAAATTGACTTTTGGTAATTCTGAACTGTCCCATCCAGTTTTTTTTCCTAAGAGATGAATTATGGACAGGAAGTTCAAATTACAAAATTTTTCTCAAAACAATTATATTTTTTGTTTTCACTTGTAATGACTTCTTTAAATTAGTGAGGGATTATTTGTTTGTTTTATTTTTTTAATTGGTTTTGGGTTAAAAAATTATAATTGCTTATTTAAAATTAGCTTATCAAGTGTAATTAACCATATAGTATTGTCATATTTAAAGTTAACATATTTTTTGTCTCATGTTAAATTAGTAGACTTTTTATTACCAATCTTCTAAAAGAATATTTGTTTAATGTTTTGGATTATTGTTGGGGTCTTAATTGCTGTTATGTTAATGTAAGTTACTTTGTAATCGTTTATTAACCACATTAAAATTTCAGAATTTCAATTCTTACGGCAATTTATTTTAATAAAAATGATAAATCTAAGAATGATAAGGAAAAAGTTAAGGGAGGAGGAATTGAAATGGGAGAAGAAGAGGCTGGAGGAAATAGTAACATAATAATCGAAGAAGAGTCAGAAGGATATCAGAATTTGAATGGAGAGGATTTGGATGGAGGAAATTTGGATAAAGAAGATTGCAAAGAAATGGAAGAAGAGGCTGAAGGAAATAATTTAATAATTGAAGAAGAGGCGGAAGGATATCAGAATTTGGGTGGAGGAGATTTGGATAAAGAAGATTTCAAAATGGGAGAAGAGGCTGAGGGAAATAGTAACTTAATAATCGAAGAAGTGGCTGAAGGATATCAGAATTTGGATGGAGGAGATTTGGATGAAGATGATTTCAAAAAAATAGATGAAAAAGATTTTAATTTAAAAAGTGGAGATAATAAATTGTTGAAACTTAATTCAATCAAAATTGATTGCCAATGGAAAGTTGCAAATTCAGACAAACCAGTTGTCTTCACAGATGAACAAAAGATGAGAGTGGCCTACCATGAAGGTGGCCATTCTGTACTTGCACGTCTACTAAAGATAAACTTTCCAGTCACAAAAGTATGTTAATTTATTGAATGTTTAATTCAAAAATTTTATTCAGGTATCAGTAATTCCTGCACTTGATTACCATGGCATCACATTATTTGGTGAGGAAAGAATTCTGGAAGTTTTTCAAGATTTAGACGACAAACTTGAGATTATGTATGCAGGCGCTGCATCTGAAGAACATTTTCTCAGTGGTACACATTCAATTGGTGTTACTGATGACTTTAATAGAGCGACACAATTAGCGGCATATATGGTTTAAGATGTTCTAATATTTTTATTTATAATTTTATAGGTTGAAGAATGTGGCTATTCGGAAAAATTGGGTCCGTTAACTGCAAAACCAAATTCGTCTGAATATCTATTACAACTTCAAGATGAAGAGACGTATGCTTTAACAACAAAAGCTTGGTATAGGGCAAAAGAATCGATCAAAAAATATGAAAAGCAAATTCAAAAGGTTTATTTTGACTCCTAAATAATAAGTTCAAATAACAAGTTTTAGGTTGCCGACTTTTTGTTTCAACATGGAGAGCTCGATTCTTCAAAACTTCAAAAGTAAGTACTTGCTTTTCTTTATAAGCTTGTGCTTAGAGCCCGGACTTCGGTAAGAAACTCCTTTTCCGACAAGATCCCGGATTTTTATGCATTAATTTAAAATCTTCAAAAATACCGAATTATGCATAAAAATACCCTCCATTCATAAATGAAATTAAAAAAACAAAATCAATAAAAAAGAAGTTTATTAGTTGGTAATACGAAGGCTGTCCCCCTTTTTTCTTCTCTATGAATGTTATAGTGGTCATTCTTTTTGTCCTTCCTCAATTTCACTTTATTTCCCTGATCCAAATTCAAATCCGACTTTCTTCTCCAAAAAAGACATCAACTGTTTTTTAGTTGTTCGACAGCCACATTTATAGCAGGTCCGTTGTTTATAAATTTTAAGCTATTCGAGTCATGCATTGAAATCATTGTCGCGACGAGGAAATAGAGTGAAATTTAGTATGAATTACTGATCATTATGTCATTCCTAAGGAAAAAAGATGGGCCAGCTTTGGTATTACCGAGAAGTTTTTTACATAAAAATCCTTTTAAAAATACAACTAACTTTTTAAATTTAGCATTATTGACTCTACGCCGATCAATGACGCCCAACAATAACAAAGCTGAAAAAATAAAAAATTTATAGTAATTTGTTTTCTAGAGAGCGAGCTGGATCTGGATCCAGACCTTGATTTTTCCTGGATCCATTTTTCCTGGATCCTGGATCTATACATTTCTTCGATTGTCAGCGCCGTAGGCGAAAATTTTAAGAATTTGGACGGTCATAGGCGAAAATCCCTCCTCATGGAGCCGTTAATCGTCTAAAATCCTCTTATGTTCCTCGGTATCCTGTCAAATCCTCTTCCATATCCACTTAATCCTGAAATATCCCTTCAAATCCTAAAATATTTCTTTAAATACCCGTATATCCCACTTAATCTCCAGTTATCGGTCTAAATGAAAAAATCAAGAATCAAGGCCTGGATCCAGGCAAAAATAATCCTTGATTTTTCCTTGACTCAAGGTCAAGAATCTGGTCAAGGTACCCAACCGAAATCAAGGTCAAGGATCAAGGTCAAGGTTTTTTGAAAATCTCGCTCTATTGTTTTCTTGTTCTAGATCTCAATTTTTTGTGCCTTTATTTTTAGTACATTTATCTTATTTAATTATTGTAAATTA
Organism: Meloidogyne enterolobii; assembly: GCA_963681835.1. NCBI lineage: Eukaryota > Metazoa > Nematoda > Chromadorea > Rhabditida > Meloidogynidae > Meloidogyne > Meloidogyne enterolobii. The sequence continues at coordinate 1,239,005 of CAVMJV010000018.1, forward strand.
TATGCTGAATTGATCAAAAATATTTTCATTGTTAGATTTATTAAGAAATTATCACTTAAAAATGGTAATGATTACATAAGGTTGTTCAAACCCGTTCACACTTTCTTATGATTTTTCTTGTTTTTTTTTTTGCTTTCTACATTCTAAGGAACATTTTAATTGTACTTCCCTTTAAGGTGATCTGCACCTACCAAAGTATTTGATCGACATTCAACTTTGCAAAGTACTGAAATAATCAGTTATCGATTTAACGCCGATGGGAAGTTTCTTTTGTTTGTTGGAATTTCGTCAAAGGTTGTTTCATTTTTTATTTTCTAATTATTTTGAAAATACTATAGCCGCATTGTTGGAGCAATGCAACTCTATAATACGGAGAGGAAGGTTTCTCAAGCCATTGAAGGTCATGCTGCTTGTTTTGTACAATTCAAGCTTGAAGGTAATCCACATCCAAGTAGTCTCGTCTGTCTTTCTTTGCGTAATGCAGCTGGAGGAAAGGTTTTATTTGAAATTTGATAACATTCCATCAACTTTTTAGTTGCATATTGTGGAAGTCTCACAAACTCCTGCTGGCAATCAGCAATTTCCTAAAAAGGCCATTGACGTTGTTTATCCAGCTGACGCTGCTTCGGACTTTCCTCTTTCAATGCAGGTTTAGTGTGATCCAGATTCTAGCCTCGATTTATTTTAATTTTTAGGCATCCTCAGCGTATGGAATTTTCTATATGATCACCAAATATGGTTATGTTCATGTGTTCGATATTGAGACTGGCTTTTCAATCTATACAGTTCGTATTTCGACTGATACGATTTTCATTACAACTGAACATACTTCTAATAATGGCGTTCTTGGTATTAATAGAGCTGGCCAGGTTTTTAATGATCTAATATACAGCCCTACAAATTTATTTAAGGTCCTTTCTGTTTGTCTGGACGAAACAACCGTCATTCCTTACGTCACTCAACAATTACAAAATCCGGATTTGGCTCTCAAATTGGCTTGTCGTTGCAATCTTCCTGGGGCTGAAGAACTTTTTGTTCGCAAATTTAATTTGTTGATTGGAAATGGAAATTATCCAGAAGCTGCAAAAGTTGCTGCAACTGCACCTCAAAATATCCTCAGAACACCACAGACGTTACAAAAATTCCAAGTTGCTGTTCCACAAGGGAAGGCTACTTATCCTCTTCTAATCTATTTCAATGCGTTGTTAGAACAAGGCTCTTTAAATAAATATGAGTCATTGGAATTATGTCGACCTGTTTTAGTTCAGGTTTGTACTTTAACATTTATGATGAATCTTTCCTTTCTTTTTCAGGGAAAGAAACAACTTGTTGAAAAATGGATTTCTGAGAGCAAACTGGAATGTAGTGAAGAATTGGGTGATTTGGTTAAGCAATATGACGTTAATCTCGCATTAAGCATTTACCTTCGCGGCAGTGTGCCACATAAAGTTGTTCAGTGCTTTGCTGAAATGGGACAATTTGACAAGATTATTCTCTATGCTAAAAAGGCAAATTACGAACCTGATTATCTTTACCAAATGCGTCAAGTTTTGCGAACACATCCAGATAATGCTGCGACATTTGCGCAAATGTTGGTCAGCGAGGGTCCAAATGAAGAACCATTGGCCGATATAAATCAGGTTTTATTTGTAACTTTCTGTTTTTCATTCCAAACTCTTTTAAAAGATTGTCGACTGTTTTGTGGAGGTTGGAAATATTCAGCAATGCACTGCATTTTTGTTGGAAGCTCTAAAAGGTGATAGTGAATCGCAAGCTCATCTTCAGACTCGTCTTTTGGAGATGAATTTACTTTCGAATCCTCAAGTTGCTGATGCCATCTTAGGAAATCGAATGTTTAGTTATTATGATAGAGCCGCAATTGGGCAACTTTGTGAGAAGGCTGGTTTGTTACAACGAGCGCTTGAGCATTTTACTGATCTTTATGATATCAAACGTACAGTTGTTCATACGACACTTTTCAATCCAGAAGTAAAATTTAATTGATAAAAGTTAATTTTTATCCTTCTTCTATTAAGTGGCTCATTAATTACTTTGGTCGACTCAATGTCCAAGATTCGTTGGAATGTTTAAAGGCTATGTTGCAGACAAATCTTCGTCAAAGTCTTCAAATTGTTGTGCAGATTGCATCTAAATATTCTGAACAATTGACTACACGTTTGAATCTTTTAAAAGCATGAAGGCCATTTCTATTACCTTGGTTCTATCTTGGTCCGTCGTCGTGATGATTTCAGTCAGTACCCGGAAGTTCATTTTAAATATATTCAGGTATTTGTTAGATCTGTTTATTGAAAAGATTTTTTAGTTGTATCGCAGTAATTTAATGAAGTCGATTGAAGTTTTTGTAAGCAAAGTAAATCCTAAACGGCTTCCTATTGTTGTTGGTGCATTGTTGGATGTTGATTGTAGTGAAGACACAATCAAACAATTAATTCAAAACAATCGTGGGAAATTTGACATTGATGAGGTTGAAAAAAGAAATTGGTTTATTTCTTTCTTAATTTTGCTTTTACTATAAATTCTTCTTTAAAGTCTAAAACTCCTGAGCTCCTGGCAGGAAAGTCTTGTTCAAGAAGGCAACTTTGATCAAGCCACACACAACGCTCTCGCAAAGATATACATTGTTTCAAACTGAACGTTATCTTCGTGAAAACCAATATTACGATTCAAAAGTTGTCGGCAAGTATTGTGAGAAACGTGATCCACATTTTGCTTTGGTGGCGTACGAACGTGGAAAGTGTGATGCCGAACTTATTTCTGTAATTTCTTAATATTTTCAAATTATTAAGCGTGATTTTAAGGTTTGTAATGAGAATTCCCTTTTCAAAAATCTTGCTCGATATTTGGTCCGTCGTCGTGATGCGGAACTTTGGGCTGAAGTACTTAAAGAAGACAATACTTATCGACGTCAATTAATTGATCAAATTGTTCAAACAGCACTTTCTGAGACTAAAGTTACTGAATATTTTCACAGATTAACAAAGATGGGTACTTTCCTGTTATCGGCCCTCCGTTTTTTCTTCCTTATTTATCAACCTACTTCTGTACAAAATGGTCAGATTTTCTCTCTTTCTCAAATTCACTACGTTTCCCGGTGGCAACAAAGAAAAGATTATTTTTTGCAAAGAACAGATTAATTTTTTAAAACATTCAAGATCAAAAAAGATAAAACATAAATTGTCAAAAGGGGAAGTTATCCCAATGACTTGGAAAGTTGTTCTGTAAATATGGGAAGTTGTTCTATTCTAACAATGGGGGAACAACTTCTGTCTTTTTTTGTTGCCACAAGGGAACGGGAGTGAATTTGAGAAAGAAAAAATCTGACCATTCTGTACAGAAGTAGGTGAGAAATAAGGAAGAAAAAATAGAGGGCCGATAACAGGAAAGTACCCAAAGATGAGAGCGGCCTACCATGAATGTGGCCCTACATACTTGGACGTCTACTGAAGATAAATTTTCCAGTCATAAAAGTATTCTCTATTTCATTGAATGTTTAAACAAAAATTTTATTCAGTTATCAATAATTCCTGCAGTTGATCACCATGGCATTACAGAATTTGGTGAAGAAAAAATTCTGGAAGTATTTCAAGATTTAGACGACAAACTTGAGATCATGTATGCAGGCGCTGCATCGGAAGAACATTTTCTCAGTGGTACACATTCAGTTGGTGTTACTGATGACTTTAAAAGAGCGACACAATTAGCGGCATATATGGTTTAAGATGTTCTAATATTTTTATTTATAATTTTATAGGTCTAAGAATGTGGCTATTCGGAAAAATTGGGTCCGTTAACTGCAATACCAAATTCATCTGAATATTTTAAACAACTTCAAGATGAGAAATATTTGCATTAACTACAAAAGCCTGGCTTATGGCGAAGGAATCGGTCAAGAAATTTGAAAAGCAAATTCGAAAGGTTTACTTTAGCTATTATGCAATAAGTTAAAATAAAAAGTTTAGTTTGCACTTGCCTATGTAAAAACTGGTCGATTGTCGGACCTTGAAGAGTTTATATCTGAGTTCAATCATGCATAAATTCAACAAGTTGGTGACTGTTGTACAGAACAAGGAATGAATGATGCTGCCCGTATTTTATTCAACAGCATCAGCAACTTTGCCAAACTTTCTACTACTTTGGTTGAATTGGGAGACTTTCAAGGTGCTGTTGATGCTGCTCGAAAGGCTAATTCTACAAAAACATGGAAACAAGTAGATAATAAAATTTTTAGAATTTTATTTTCTATATACTTTTTAGGTTTGTTTTGCTTGTGTAAATCATAAAGAGTTTCGTCTTGCTCAAATTTGTGGTCTCCCTATTGTTGTGCATGCTGATGAATTGGAAGAACTGATAAATTACTACCAAACTCGCGGCCACTTTGAGGAACTCATTACTCTATTGGAATCTGCTTTAGGATTAGAACGAGCACATATGGGAATGTTTACAGAGTTGGCTATTCTTTATAGTGTTACCCCCGGACTCGAGACTCGATACTTGCCCTTTTCATCAAGTCCCGACCCCGACCATATTTCCCATCGATGTTTATATTTATTTTATATTTATTCCTTCCCAGCCTATCTTTACACTTTATCTCTCTTCTTCTCAATTATTGTTCACCTTCTTCCGTTCCCAACATTAATCACAATTACATTCATCCTTTTGTCAACAACTTTATAACTTCCTCCCATCTTTCCCAGACACATTTTGCCCTATCAACTTTCTTATATCCCACCCACTATTCCCCATATTTAACCACAAACTATTCAATGTATCTTTAATTCAGTTTATCCAAGTCCCGATTTAATGTCCATATAATTAATCCTCTTTTATTATATTATCCCTTATCAAAACACTACCCGTTTAATTGTATTTTAAATGGAAATAAATATTATGAACTATTCTTTTAACTATTTAAATTAGTCCTCTGCGCCTCCCCTACCCAAATTCCCCCACAAACATACGGCGCTCTGAAGGTGCCTGGACCGGGAAGGTCCAGCGCATAACTGGTAGCACCGGATGGTTTCAACCCCCTCTAGGTCTTGGGCATCCCGGTTTCTTTTCCCTATAGATTTAATTTGTCCATTCCCTATCCTAAATTTTTGAATTAAATTTTTTTAAAAATTTTCTCCTTACCTTTATTCCATTCTTACCCTTCCTATTCTTATTTCCCTTTCCCAAGGTTCATTTCCCCCTTCACTCTACCCAAATTTTTTTCAATCCGTATTCCATCATATTTTTCAATAATTAGCATTTTCCAATAAATTCCCTTCTTATGTCCCATACTCTTCCAACCAAACATTACACATTGGCGTTATAAAAAACACCAATGTTTTGTCTCCTATTAAACATTTTTCTTTCCATTCAATTTCTTTCTGATTTTTCCTCTTCTAATTTTTCTTCATTTCTCTCCCATTCGAATTTTTAATTAGCATTCCCTTCTCTTCCCCACCAGAAATTTGAACATATCTCCATCCTGTAAGGATGGAATTTTTCAAAAATCTAAATTTTCCATTAAGATTAGTATTTTCCAATAGACTCATATGTCCGAACTTTTTCCCAGTCAAGCATTACACAAAACATTGGCGTTATAAAAAACCATCAATGCTTTGTTTGCTCCTACGCCCCTACCCCATTAAAAGACATTTTCCTTCCATTCTTTGTCCCATACGCGAACTAATAATTTCATTTCACTTCCCATCCCACTCGATAATTTTTAATTCCCATTCTTTCCACTTTCCCACGAAAAAATAAAAACATATCTTCATCCTATTAGGATGAATGATTCTCTAAGTCCCAACTGATATAAATTCCAATTAATATTTTTTTCAAAAGACGACCTATCTCCATCCTTATTCCTTTCCTCCTCCCCACCTATAAAAAAGCATTTTTATTCATTTTTAAATGAACAAAATGATTAATCCAATATAGTCAATATTTCCCAATAAATTCCTTTCCTATTGCCCAGACTCCTCAGTACAATCCATCCAATCCCACAATTTCTCCCCCTCTGGCTCTTAGGACTCCACATCTCCTTCCATTCCCCCGGGCGTTATCCGATTTTTTTTCTCAAAAATAAATAAACTTTATCCCGGATTTTAAAGATATTTTATTCAAATAAATTAAAAATCCGTGTCCATGTGAATTGTTATTTCAATTTTTCACCTTTATTTCCGTAGTTAAAAACCCTAAAGCTATTAATCATTGAAATTAATCACTGAAATTTTGGACGAGGAAATCCTAAATTCCTGCCTCTTAATTCTCTCCAAAAAGAATGAGAGGAAGAACTCCCCACCCAAAATTTACTAAAATCCAATCAACTGAAGCCCCCATTTTTATAATGTCTGCTTAACCAAATGTTCAAGTGTACTTTTAAAAAAAATCAAATCCTTAATTACAAAGTCCAGGATAAATAATTAAAATAATATAGTCCAATGTGCACCTAAAAATTAAATCCCTAATAATCATTCATGAAACCAAAATCCAGGAAATCAATATAAAATAGTCCAAGTGCATTTAAAAATTAAATCCTCAATATTCAATAAAAATTTCATGTCCGAGGATAACAAACAAAAATAGTCCAATGTGCACTTAATAATCATATATAATCTCAAAGTCCTGGATACAAAAAAAGTCCTATGTGCACTCAAAAATCATATCCTTAATAATCACTCAAAGAAATCAATGTCCTGGACAAAAAAATTAAAACAAAATAGTCCGATGTGCACATAATAATCATAAATTAAAGTCCAGTACAAAAAGTTAAAATAAAATAGTCCAAAGTGCACATAATCCACATAATCCTTCCTATCCTTTATGATTAAGTAGAACATAAAGGCTTTTGATTAAGCAGACAATAAAGGCTCAAAAACTAATCACTTCCTCAAAAAGGTTTTCAAGAACGATAGTAATTTAAAGCTAGTTAATTTTAAAATAAAATATTAGCATTAATTCAAATTAATCTAATCGTGAAATATTTTACACAAAATCCAATAAAAACAATAACTCAAGGATTAAAAACCTTGGGCTCGGTCATAGTAACCATCAATTATTCAACTATACTAACACATTCAAATCTCAATTCATCTTTTATTAAATTTTTATATTAGAATAGCTGATCCCCAATTAGACGTGTATGGTTCATTCCCCTCTGGCCATGGTTAACCCAGTCCTTCCCTTACAAATTTTCTAATGGTTCAAATGCCCTCTAGGTATTGGTCACCCCCGCCCTTTCCCCTATAATTTTTTTAAAAAATGTTTTCCCTCTAGGTCTGAGTCACCCCAGTTTCTACCCTATATTTTTCAAGTAAGGTCCCCCCCTCTTTCCTCCCTCAATCTCTTCTAAATATTTAATTTTTAATTTAATTTAATTTAAAAATTATTCCCGCTCCAATCTGTATTTCCAATTCCATTCCCTCCCTATCCCATAGCTCAGAAAGACGTTAACTAAGCGACGCTAAAATTATATTTAGGAATTTTAAAGATCCCCCTCTCTTCAAGTAAAGAAATCCATTAGAATTAATTTGAAATTAATCATAATTAATCTAATTGGGAAACAATAAATCCACTCCCCCTTTCCAAAGCTCCCAAATTACTAATAACTTCTTGAAATGACTCCTCCAGTCCTACACTCATCCCCACCCTCCCCCTCCACAATACACATTTTTCGCATATTTTTATTTTAATTAATATTTCCTACTCAATTATTAACTACAAAAATACATCAATACTCAATTATAACATCGTCTCATCTACTACATGTCGCTGGATGCTGTGAAGTAAATAAACACATATCTTTATCAGTAAAATGGCCGTAGATAAGTTTACCAAACAAAAATCCCATTACTCCCTTCCAATTATCGAGTAACTTAAAACTCAAGAACCATAAAATATTATTTCAACATAAAAGGCCTTGAGGGAGAATAATCCTTATTTATTACCCCTGGGAAATTAGAATTAATAATTAGTCCCATCATTCAATATATTAGTTTATATATTGAAATTTGGTAAATTTGAATTATCATTAAATCCCACCCACCATTCAACTAATCCCTTTAATCCAAATTTACAACCCCTTCCAAATTTACAAACCAAAATTCAAGAACCAAAAGAGACTCAAAAATTTTACTTCAATTAATCCAAATTCCCCATCCCGACACCTATATAAGATGCAAATCCCTCAAGTAATTTAAATAAAATATTTTCGAAATTATTGAAAGTGCTTAGTCAAAAACTCAATAATTTTCGAACAACTATTAATCACTTTCCTAATCACCTCTAATACCCAAAGATGAACACACAAGTAAGTTATTATTTTCAATATCAATAAATCACTTCAACACTAATATTAAAATTCAGTCTGAACTCGAATCCGTTCCCAAGAATTATGCCTCCTCAACCCAAAATGCCTCCTCAACAGAATATGCCTTTCTCAATCTCTTTTCAACGACAATATGACATTGCTTTCTCAACTCAATATGCTTCCCTGAACACACAACTACTTTCAAATTCAATCTGAACTCGAAATTGCTCTGACCACAAAATGATTTTGACCAAAGAATGAAAACGGATGAACAAAAACAAATTCAATCACATTTTCATTTTTCCAAATTTGTAATTTACAATTTTTCACTTTTCTCCCTCTAGTTTCCATTTCAAAATATTTAATTCTAGATTTTACTGTTCCTTCCCCTCATTCATCTATATTTTATTTTTTAGGTTCTGATTTTCCTTTCCCGCTTATATTTAAGTATTGAGTCTTTAAAAGCCATGGGGAAATAAATATTTTAGAATAGAACAAAATCCCCTTTCCATTAAGATCAAACGGACTAAGTAAGTACACAATTTGATCACCAAAACCCAACGTGAAACTTCCAAATAAACATACACCCAAAGGCCCAAGAAATGACGGAATAGACAACCATCATTTCTAAATCTAACAAATCCAAAATGGCGGCCTAAAAATCCACCATTTACCACACATCCCCATTGGCTCCACAAAAAATACTAGAATGGCCAAAACAAAATAAACCCCACTCCCAAAAATGTCGGACTTAAAACCCAACATTTGATCCAAACTTCACTGAAAATTAAGAAAATTTTAATGGCGGACTAAAAAACCACCATCAGACTCAATCTTCCTTTCCCCTCCAAAAAAAACCAACCAACAATCCATAAGCGCAGGGTCGCGCTTATTGGCGGCAGGGAGATGTTACCCCCGGACTCGAGACTCGATACTTGCCCTTTTCATCAAGTCCCGACCCCGACCATATTTCCCATCGATGTTTATATTTATTTTATATTTATTCCTTCCCAGCCTATCTTTACACTTTATCTCTCTTCTTCTCAATTATTGTTCACCTTCTTCCGTTCCCAACATTAATCACAATTACATTCATCCTTTTGTCAACAACTTTATAACTTCCTCCCATCTTTCCCAGACACATTTTGCCCTATCAACTTTCTTATATCCCACCCACTATTCCCCATATTTAACCACAAACTATTCAATGTATCTTTAATTCAGTTTATCCAAGTCCCGATTTAATGTCCATATAATTAATCCTCTTTTATTATATTATCCCTTATCAAAACACTACCCGTTTAATTGTATTTTAAATGGAAATAAATATTATGAACTATTCTTTTAACTATTTAAATTAGTCCTCTGCGCCTCCCCTACCCAAATTCCCCCACAAACATACGGCGCTCTGAAGGTGCCTGGACCGGGAAGGTCCAGCGCATAACTATAGCAAATATAAATCTGAGAAAATGCGTGAACATTTGGAAACACAAAATTGTTGATTGTGCTATGCCTTTTATGATACAAACTGTTCGTGATTTTGGATCGAGGGTATTTTGTTTTAGAATTTAAATTTTAAATAAAATATTTTGTTAGTTGGAAAGACTTGAAAGAGCTGAGGTTGAAAGAAAGGAAGAAGTTAAAGAACAGCAACAACGTTCAGGAAATATTAGTAAGAATTGGAATAATTTCGGAATACTAAACAGACTCCGATTGGGACAAATTATATGTCATTCGATTCAGCTCGGCGAGCTGAGTCGAATGACATCAAAATATCTATTGGGACGTAACTATTTGCCTGCCGCACATGGAATCATCTCTATTTCATCAAAACAAAATTGCCCAAATTGTTTTATCACGATGATTGATCCCATTTGTTAAAGCTCAAGCTATTCTAAATCGTATACTTGAATTTTCCGACCAATATGTACACTCTGTTTCAAAAGTATAACCCACTTTTGATTTTTCACTTTTCTCGATGATAAGTTAATGTATTTTTTTGAAATTTGGTATGTTGATTCATTTAACTAATCTACGAATATTCCCGCAGTTCCATCAATTTTTATCTAATACAAAATTTTTAATTAATTTTTTTCTAAATTCTACCCCAAAATAGATGTTTCATAAGTATAACCCACTTTTATTTTTCATATTTGCAATAATAGGAAAAATCTAAAAAAAATTCCTCAAACATGTATATTGATATTATAAAAATTAGAAAAAAAACAGGTCCATATCTCTACTCAATGCCGAGATCCTGACACCTCTAAAACCTCGAAAATCAACGTAAAACGAGGGTAGGTCTATTTAAAAAATATTTTCTACACAGTAAATGTAGTTTTGAAATTTTATTTTTGGCATATCTGAAAGCCCTTAAAATTTGCTACAAGATAGCATTTGCCTTATTCTTCAGAAAAAATCCATTAGCGAGATACAGGTGGTTAAACTTCAGAAGCGACCCTAACGGTCATTTTGTGGGCATTTAGGCGTTTTTTGTTGATGCGAAAGTTTGACCACCTGTATCTCGCTAATGGATTTTTTCTGAAAAATAAGGCAGATGCTATCTTGTAGCAAATTTTAAGGGCTTTCAGATATGCCAAAAATAAAATTTAAAAACTACCCTTAATGTGTCAAAAATATTTTTTAAATAGACCTACCCTCGTTTTACGTTGATTTTCGAGGTTTTTGAGATGTCCGAATCTCGACAATGAGTAGAGATATGGGCCTAATTTTTTTTATTTTTTTATAATATTCCTATATAAGGTTGATGGAACTTTTGTAGATTTTTCCTAATGTTGGAAATATTAAAAATAAAAGTGGGTTATACTTATGAAACACCTTTTTTAGGGAAAATTTCGAAAAAAAAATTAATTAAAAATTTTGTATCGAACAAAATTTTATGAAACTTTTGGAATCTTCGTAGATTTGTTAAATGTATCTAAATACAAAATCTCAAAAAGATACATTGATTAAGCAACTAAAAAAGTAAAAAAATTAAAGTGGGTTATACTTTTGAAACAGAGTGTATGAGCTTGCGATTTATGATTTTTTGGTAATTGGGGACCTGGGACAAGTGATTATAACTTTGTACCAACGTGTACTCGTAATGTACGAGCAACGAGTACGAGTTAATAACCCGTTAATGATTAGAAAATCGATTTTTTCAATAGATATTGATAATTTTAACGATTTTTGGAAAATCCCGCAATCCCGCGCGGGATCCCGCAAATTTAAAATGCGGGATTTTGCAAGAATGCGGGATTTTGCGGGATTTATCCCGCGGGATCCCGTCCCGCAAAGGTTTTTAAAAAAATTTTATCCCGCGGGATCCCGCAAACACGATTTTGCCGACCTCTAGCCTAAACCTATGGGTCTTCGGCGAGGCGCTTGTGCAAAACCCCGCGCTTCGCGCGGGGTTTTGCGGCACGCGCCTCGCGGGGAGTCTACGGGCGATGGGTCTGGGCTCGTAACATAAACCTATTCCTATCTCCCTTGCTCTGGACGTATTTGGGGCCCCCGTAGCAGCAAAAATCTGCACAGGTGCCATTAGGTAGGGAGCTAAAATAAAATATCATAACTTTGTCCAATCAAGTCAGATTTCGTTGATTTTGGTGTCAATCGACTCAGCTCGATGAGCTCTTTCGAATGAGGTATAATTTGCATTTTCGAATTTTTCACCCCAAAAAAGTGCTTGGTCCCCCCTATGCTTTTTCAAATTTCAGGGTGCTGTATCTCGGCCCATAGTTACGTCCCAATAGATATTTTGATGTCATTCGACTCAGCTCGTTGAGCTGAATCGAATGACATATAATTTGTCTCAATCGGAGTCTGTTTAGTATTCCGAAATTATACCGTAAGAATTTTTGTTTTGAAGGGAGAGGGCAATTTTTGCTGTCGTTCTGGGGGCATTCATTAATTTTCTTTGATCTTAAACAACTTCAAGATTAGGAAACGTATGCTTTAACAACAAAAGCTTGGTATATGGCAAAGGAATCGATCAAAAAATATGAAAAGCAAATTCGAAGCGTTTATTTTGACTCCTAAATAATAAGTTAAAATAACAAGTTTTAGGTTGCCGAATTTTTGTTTCAACATGGAGAGCTCGATTCTACAAAACTTCAAAAGTAAGTACTTACTTTTCTGTTATAAGCTTGTGACTAGAACCCGGACCTTTTCCTACAAGATCCCGGATTTTTATGCATTAATTTAATATCTTTTAAAAATACCGAAATATGCATAAAAATACCCTCCCTTCATAAATGAAATTAACGAAAAAACAAAATCAATAAAAAAGAAGTTTATTAGTTGGTAATACGAAGGCTGTCCCCCTTTTTTCTTCTCTATGAATGTTATAGTGGTCATTCTTTTTGTCCTTCCTCAATTTCACTTTATTTCCCTGATCCAAATTCAAATCCGACTTTCTTCTCCAAAAAAGACATCAACTGTTTTTCAGTTGTTCGACAGCCACATTTATAGCAGGTCCGTTGTTTATAAATTTTAAGCTATTCGAGTCATGCATTGAAATCATTGTCGCGGCAAGGAAATAGAGTGAAATTTGGGATGAATTACTGACCATTATGTCATTCCTAAGGAAAAAAGAGGGGCCAGCTTTGGTATTACCGAGAAGTTTTTTACATAAAAATCCTTTTAAAAATACAACTAACTTTTTAAATTTAGCATTATTGACTCTACGCCGATCAATGACGCCCAAATGCTCGAAAGGATAATTCTACAAAAACATGGAAACAAGTAAATACAGGGTGCGGCAAATTAAGCGCGCGTTTTGTTTTTGCCATAACTCTCTTCAATTCAATGAAAATTGATAATTCTTTTTTTATATCATTCCCAACACTCTAGGAAATTTTTTGGTAGAAAATAATAGAAATTTGGCTTAAAGATAATAAAGATATTCCCGAAATAGTCTATAAATCGCATCATGAAATATTTTTTATGACAAAGTTTACTTTGCCATAACTTCGCTCAAAGTCACCCAATCTTACTAATTTTGGTACCAATCGACTTGTCTCGACGAGGAGCATCGAAATAGTCTATAATTAAATTTTTGAAAATTTCACCTAAAAAAGTGAAATTTAGCATTTAGTTCCTAATTTATCATTCAAAGGCCCATATCTCAGCTCAAGAACAAGATAATCGTCTAATTTTTACGTCAATCGAATCAGATAAAAGAGCTTATTCGAATGATATCAACTATCCCCATATCAGGCACACGGCATTTAAATCAAACGACTTTTGGTTCAAAAAATTTTGCCAAAACTTTAGGAAAAAATAATCAAATTAATTTGAAATTTTTTTAGAATATTTCGGTACCAAAAAATTTCCTAGAGTGTTGGGAATGATATAAAAAAAGAATTATCAATTTTCATTGAAATTGAAGAAAGTTATGGCAAAAACAAAACGCGCGCTTAATTTGCCGCACCCTGTAATAAAATTTTTAGAGTTTTATTTTTGATACACTTTTTTTAGGTTTGTTTTGCTTGTGTAAATCATAAAGAGTTTCGTCTTGCGCAAATTTGTGGTCTCCACATTGTTGTGCATGCTGATGAATTGGAAGAACTGATAAATTACTACCAAAATCGCGGCCACTTTGAAGAACTCATTGCCCTATTGGAATCTGCTTTAGGATTAGAACGAGCACATATGGGAATGTTTACAGAGTTGGCTATTCTTTATAGCAAATATAAATCTGAGAAAATGCGTGAGCATCTGGAGTTGTTTTGGTCGCGTGTTAATATACCAAAGGTTTTTCAAATTTAGGGATTTATAAATTTATTTGTGTTAAGGTTCTTCGTGCCGCGGAGCATGCTCATTTATGGTCTGAACTTGTGTTTTTGTATGATAAATATGAGGAATATGATAACGCTGTGAATACAATGATTCAACATCCAACAGAAGCTTGGCGTGAACAACATTTTAAAGAAATTGTTACAAAGGTCTTTTTTAATTTTAAACTATATTTATAATGAATTTCACAGGTTGCAAATGTTGAGCTCTATTACAAGGCTATTCAATTTTATTTGGATTACAAGCCAATGTTGTTAGTTGATTTATTGATGGTTTTGTCGCCTCGTCTTGACCAAACACGGACTGTTATGTTTTTCCAAAAATGTATATAAATTAATGTCTGAGATTTTGTAAATATTTTTATTTTTCAGCTGGCGACCTTTCGCTTGTTCAGCCATATCTTCGCCACGTCCAAAATTTTAATAACAAAGCACTTAATGAGTGTCTCAATCAATTATTTATTGATGACGAAGATTATGAATCATTAAAGGCTAGTATTGAAACTTATGATAATTTTGACAATATTGCTTTGGCTCAGCAATTGGAACAACACTCATTGGTTGAATTTCGTCGAATATCTGCTTACCTCTACAAGGGAAATAATCGATGGAAACAATCTGTAGAAATTTGCAAAAGAGACAAACTTTACTCAGTTTATTTTAATTTTTTTTATTAAGAACTTTTTTAATTTAAGGATGCAATGGATTATGCGGCAGAGAGTCGTCAACCAGAAGTTGTTGAAGGTTTAATGAAATTTTTCTTACAAGAAGGACTAAATGATTGTTTCTCTGCATTATTATATAAATGTTATGATCTTTTGAAACCTGATATTGTATTAGAATTGGCTTGGAAACACAAAATTGTTGATTGTGCTATGCCTTTTATGATACAAACTGTTCGTGATTTTGGATCGAGGGTATTTTGTTTTAGAATTTAAATTTTTAAATAAAATAAATATTTTGTTAGTTGGAAAGACTTGAAAGAGCTGAGGTTGAAAGAAAGAAGTTAATCATCAATGACGCCCAACAATAACAAAACACAGAAGATTGAAAG
Source organism: Meloidogyne enterolobii (assembly GCA_963681835.1). Lineage (NCBI taxonomy): Eukaryota > Metazoa > Nematoda > Chromadorea > Rhabditida > Meloidogynidae > Meloidogyne > Meloidogyne enterolobii. The sequence goes on from CAVMJV010000018.1 coordinate 1,254,177, forward strand.
AAATTAACAAATCTATAGTAATTTTGTTTTCTCGTTTTAGATCTCAATTTTTTGTGCCTTTATTATAATATTTAATTTTATTGTAAAATTATATGCTGAATTAACAATATTTTCATTGTTAGATTTCTTAACTTCTTTAAGAAAAAAAATTAAGAAATTCCATAATTAGTTTATATCCATATTTAGTTTATCAATGATTGTTTTGTCTGTTTAATATGCATCAGAAAATCCTAAAAATATTTAAAACTATGATATTTTAACTTTAACTATGTTTTATTCAAAAACTAGGGGGTGCTTATAATTTTCTGACAGAGTGTAATGTGATGTTGCTGTAATGTTGCTGCTGTTCCTCCACTCCCACCCACTAATTGTCCGATCTGATCCTACTTAAGAAAAAAAAGTTGATTTAATAATATCAACAATTATTCGCGAACAACTTTTTTTTAAATACATAACGCCAGAACAACGTTAATATCAACGTTTTGCGCCAAACAACTGCGAATCAACGTTTTTGTATCTTTTTTTCTCTGCTCTGCCATTATATTTCTCTTCTTTTTTTCTGTTAATTTTCGTTCGTGTAGTCTCTCCTTTGGAATTTGAAATTTTCATTTTTATAAATGTTCAGTCCCTTTTCTGTAATTTTTAGGGATTTTCCACAAATATTCTTACTAGATGGATGAATTTGAAAATGAATTAAGAGTAGCATTCGAAAGCGGCGATCCCGAAGAACCTGTGGCACCGTCATCGAAACGTCGGAAATCCGATATCCCTAAGGGATTAGATCTAGGAAGTCCGAAGACATTAAACAATTCCGACACATAAAAACAATTAAAAGTAGAAGATTCCTTAATTATTTCAACACAATATTCTAATAAATTATTTTATTCTTCTTTTGATATTTTTTATCAATTACAAATACTTCGAAAAGAATTAATTTTATTGAGAGAAGATTTTTCTAATCGAAGTTTAGGTAAAAAATAATTTTTTTGAATAGAGGGGAGGAAATATTTAAAATTTATCAGAAATTTCCCGTTCACACACTCCAACAATTGGCGGAGAAATTCATTCGGATTCGGGAAGTTCTGGAACTGGTACAAGAGAATCTCGACGTTTAAGTTCCTCTGCAGCGTTGGAAAAACTTCGTTGGATTCAGCCTACTCGAAGTGGTGAAGGAGGGGATGAAAAGAATGCAAAGAAAAGCCTTTCAAGTCAGCAACAAGAAAATACTACAACAATTATGGAAATGGAAGAAACAGTTGGGGATGATGGAGTATACTACTTCTGGTTATTTTAAAAGAATAATTCTCTTAATTTTACATTAGTTTAGCCAGTCTCTCTTTATTTTTTTGTCTAGTAAGGTTGCGGAATTTTAAGAAGGAAATTTTTAAACCCAAACATTCTCCTACCCGAAATACCTCTTATTATAAAATCATATTTTCTACCTTTCTTATTCTCTACTTTTTTCAGTCCAACGAGTAAACAAAATCCCTTCGTTACCATTTAGTGCCAGAAGTTCAATGGGTACTTTTCTGTTTTGCCACACCCCACCCATATATTCGCAGGATATATGTTCTATTTTTCCTTAATTCGTACAGAAAGGTCAGTTTTCTTTCTTCCTCAATTTCAATTAATTTTCCCTGTGGACTCAATCTTCCGTGCTCACTTGATTTTCCCAAATGTTGATTTCAATTTTGATGACGTTGGAAAGAAAAATTAATATTTTCTTTGTTGGTGTCTCTCATTGAACACGCCAGGGGGAAAATTGAGTGAAATTGAGGAAAAAAGAATACTAACCTTTCTGTTCGAATTAAGGAAAAATCGAAAATATATCCTGCGAATATATGGGTGGGGTGTGGCAAAACAGAAAAGTACCGTTCAATGCTTCATGCAAGTGGCATTCGACGCAAAACACCTACCCGTATGCCTAGTGCTGATTCATCAGCTACAACATCAGTAGGTCTAGGAAAGGTTTCAGAAAAATTAGAAATGAGTAAAGTCGAGAACTGGGAAGACGTACAAAATCATTGAAAAACATCTTCTACTTCTTGTGAACGCATATTCTCGTTTTTCTCCTTTAGTATATGATTATAAACGAAATCGTTTTGATCCGCATACTATTTCCACACTTATTTCATTACAATCATTATTTAAAGATGAATAAAATTTTGTTGTTTTATATATTTTTTCAATTTTAATAAAGAAAATTCCTACTCGTAAAATTCTTTCAAATTCCAAAGGAGAGACTACACGAACGAAAATTATCAGAAAAAAAGAAGAGAAATATAATGGCAGAGCAGAGAAAAAAGGATACAAAAACGTTGATTCGCAGTTGTTTGGCGCAAAACGTTGATATTAACGTTGTTCTGGCGTTATGTATTTAAAAAAAGTTGTTCGCGAATAATTGTTGATATTCGCCGCGAATCAACGAAAACGTTGATTTGTCGTTCACTAATTTAAACCCATTTTCTTCTTAATTGAGTTAGTTCGTTTTTGACTATCCCTTTCTTGGAAATATTTGGGCGGAAGTTTGGCCCATCTTGACGGAATGGGCCAAATTAAAGGAAGACGTAGTTTGATCCGTCCTGGCTAAAATGAGCCAAATTTGGCGAACAAGTAAAAAAGGAGGAAAAAAGTTTAATATTTTTAAGTAATTGACTAATCGGGCCCATTTTTTGGTGAAGCGAGCTAGTTTGATAAAGAAGGCTCGTTTGATAAAGAAAATGGGCTCGAACTAATTATGTCCGAGGGAAGTCCGAGATTTAACTAAAGTCGACGTGCACAAGATTAACAATTTATCTGTAGAGAAATAACAATGTGTAGGCGAAGGGATTGAGCTGGAAATTGAGCTGTCCAGAAGCATGTCACCTACACTTTTCCATGTGTTTCGTGACAACTATATTCAATGCAATTCACTCACAATTTTTAACTTGCAATTTTTTTGGACTTACATCCTTCTGAATGCCAAATAATACTTTTACAATTTTTTCAATCGGCTAAATTCCGCGCACTTCGGGACCATTAGGCATCTCAGCCTCAATTTAGGCATTCAGCCTTCAATTTAGACCACTGTCCTTTTCTGGTCACTAACTAATAGGTCCAGTACGCAATAACAATTTAATTTTCACTCATACCGATCAATAATTTACGACGTCTGTCCACTCACAATTTAAAACAATCACTTCCAATAATTGCCTCAATCAATTTACTACACTTCGCCTCACTACTTAATAATTACTCGTCCGCACTGTAACGAGGGTTGTCCGAGATTTACCTAAAGTCGACTACCCTGATGGGCCCGAACTACCACTTTGTTTTCTCCTCTCTTCTCCATTTCATCTCGTAAGTCCGCTTCCATTAAACTATCGACAGGAAGATTTTCTCCCAGAAGTCTCCGTGTCGAAAATTTCTGACGAAACTTTCGTCGAAGGATAAAATTATTAAATTAATAAATTTCATTTTTGTATGACATCATTTTTGATCGTTATCGCCTATTTTTGCTCTTTTTCCGTTTTTCCATAAATGGATGAAATTATCCATTTTTATCTAAAATTCCAATCTTTTTAATAATTTCATCCATTTTCACTTCCGCCCAACCTTTTAACCGCAAACATATAATTTTTTAATGTCTTTTATTTTTTCCATTGCCCACATTCCATACCACACACATAGATTGTGGCCTATTTAAACCTAATCATTTTTCCCACTCTTTATGTTTTTACATACCCATAATGTTTCGACATACACAGTTCTGACTTACACATAAATGTTTGGACATATTCATTTTCATACCCCATAATGTTTTGACATAATCAGTTTTGACTTAACCATTCAACCAACCAAATCCCTTTTCCAAACACATACACACAAATAATTGTAAAATTGTATTGAATTAAATAAATATTATTAAAATATTCTTATTCTTTTGTTTGGTATTTTTTGAGAATATTCGCCTAACTTTCGTCTACGTCTAAACTTGGCCGTCTAAAACCCTTTGCCTCCTCGTTTGGTTTGCCCTGTCTTAATCTTTGGGATTAAGACATTCACCTCATCAACACCCTTAACCCCAACTTCTTATTTTAGCGGTCAAGCTTCTTTGATCCCTCGTCAGTGGATTCCCGACCTGAGAAGTTTTGCCGTTAAAATTGGTGCCACGACCCGGGACTGCCGTCGACATTCATCAGTCAACACAAATTCAAACAACAATTCGACTATATTTCGTCTGCGCCGAAAGGATCAGCCGTCGACAAAGACCAACATTCCCAGCAGAACAAACGACTATAGTTGAACCAGTACAGCGACCTCAAGCCGTCCAACTGTACACCTTGAATTTATTTTATTGGCAGCCCTTTCGTCTAATCAACTCGTCTAAATTCTATATTCGTATATTGGTTAATTCCGTCAACGTATTAACAACACTTAACCTTTCAACATGTCACGAATACTTCGTCAAGAGCTCAGTGTAGCGGTGACGTCACTCGTAGAACGTCTAAAGAATGCCGATTCGTATATCGACAAAATCAAATCGACACCCACGGAAGAGGAGGAACGGGAACTCCTAATCGAAGTTGAGATGGAACTCGTACATCTATCTCAGAGGACCGAGAAGCTCCAATCAGTTATTCGTCACTATCATCAGTATATGGAAGGTTTAAGCGAAGCGAAGCAAGATGAGGAAGAGAATTTTTTAGTCAACTACTTGACTGACGACGAGAAATCAGACCGAAATGAAATCCAACATCATTGGCCAATCACCAGTTTGGTCAACCGGGCAAATGAGGCAATCAACCATCTAAAGGCTTATCGAGTCATGCGTCAAATGACAGATAGCAACAGTAATAATTCACCAAGTGCGCAAGGATCTATCAACCTCAACGAATCGCAACGTACACATATTATTTGGCCAAACCAGGAAAGATGTCAGTTATATTCGGATGAAAAAGAAGAAAGAGAATGGACACGACTGCGACGAAACGTACGACAAAACGACAGAGATGCTTACGAGCCAGAATTAAGAATTCGTCAGGAACCGTCACAAACGACCATTTCATCATTGAATGCTCTTAAAGTCGACAGTGTGCGTCTACCTACGTTCGGCGGCGATATTAGAGAGTGGCGTACATTTTGGGCAGCATTCGAACATGCCGTCGATCGACAACCATACCCTCTCTTCCAGAAACACCTCTTGCTCTTGCAAAATCTTAGAGAAGGATCGGCAGCTCGTGAAGCTATCATTGGATACCCACCATCAGATACCAATTACCCAATCATCAAAGAAATTTTGAAGGATAAATATGGTAACGACGATCAACTCAGCGACCAATTAGAAGCACAACTCTTAAAATTACAGCCAATTCGAAACAACCTTCGAGAATTGTCCCAATTTCAAAAGGAAGTCGAACGAATTTGTTTGCAGCTTGAACGTTTAGGAGGTCCAAAACAACGATTCATCTGCAACATCATCAAATCAAAACTTCCTCAAGAAGTCTTGCAACAGCTCATCACAGAGGAGCTGCGTTCGAGAAGAAGGTGGGATGATACGGATCTTCGGAACGCCTTAGCGGATATCGTCAAAATACGACAAGCGACGGAAGAATGTATAGCATCGTTTCAACATGAACCACGAAGAGAACAACATCGAGATCAAAATAATTATGAAGCTTATGGAAGGGAAAGATTTGAAGTACGACAAGAAACACGACCAACACCACGTCCAATGGAACAACCGATAGCAGTTCCTGGAGGCAACGAAAACGACAATTATCGTGAAAACAATGAACCGTTCTGTTCGCTATGTTGTAACCCTGGTCACAAACCGAGCCAATGTTCAACATATTCAACACCTCAACAACGTGAAGTTCGTCTATTGGAACAAGGCCGATGTTTGAAGTGCTTGCAGCAAAATCACACAACCGAGCAATGCCAACGTTTAAGTAATTGCCGAAAGTGTGGAAGTGGTCAACATCATTTCCTTATTTGCGCACCACCGCCGAATCCAATCGACTATTCAACAACTCAAGTTTGTTACCCTGCACCACGTCTAGATGTGCAATCGTTTGGGGTTCAGTCTTCAACATTACCGCCAACGTCGAATTCAAATGTGTCCCAACGCCAAACATCACCACGTCGAAATGAGGAACCAAACCCGGATGGAACAGTTGGAAATGCAACGATGTTCAACAGTCAACGAGATACGACCGCAATGTGTTCGCTTCATGAGTCAATGGTTTCTGTTAAAGAAGTCAAAGAAGAGACTGCCCCAGTCATGGAAACTCAGGACACAATGGAACCTGAAGCAGTGAAAGAAGAATCAAAACCGACTCTCGATTCATCAACTTACGACGACAAAGAGAAGTTAATATCCAAACACATCGAAGTTTCATGCAAAGTAATTCGTAGTGAATGTGTTTTGACTATTGTTCGCCTTGTGTCAAGAAGTCAGATCAGTTATACCGTCAAAGAACCAGTTGTTCAAGAAAAGCCATCAAAAGCATCACAAGAGGTTTTAGACAACATACCTTTGCAGAAAGAAGAATTAACTGATTGTGTTCAACCGTCAAAACAGCCCGAAGACATTCGTATACATACTTTGGCAAAATGTAATGAAGTGACAACAAGCGAAATGACAATCAAAAACGACAATGACAACACCTCAGTAAATCCTGATAGATCGTCTAAAGAATCGTCACAACCAATACTTCAGAATCCAACGACATTACCGCCGATCAAAATTCAGTTAAACCGGAAGAACGTCAAATGGAAAACCTGTCATGATTCAATAACCGACCAATACCACCCGTCAGGAAAAGATAATATCGACAACGCCAAAATCGACAAAACAATATTCGAACTAGATCCGTCAACCAATCCAGGATGGTTTTGCTTAATCCTTATTCTTCGAGTTGTAATTGGGATTATCCAATGCCTACGACCACGTCAACTACATGTATTCAAAACGTCTAAAGCTTATATCAAACAACCTATGCACGATTCTTATAGCAAACAAGACGACAAAACAGTATGTATCTGGAGTATACGACATGATCAATATTCCTTGTTGGAAAACTGTGCAACATACCCAACCAACAACGTTGATACATCACACCATGCACTAATCAGCAGCGATGGACTTTTATATTTAAAACCCCGCGCTAATTTCTGTAATGGACCTGAAACAATCATGAAATGTCATCACTCAGGCAGATATGGCATATGGATGATCGGCAAAACGTCAACTGGATTTGTATACATTTTCTTGCAACTACCACCAACATTTCGAATTTATCGACAAGTGGAATCAAAACAGCAACCGACAAAACCAACCCAATCTCGTCTACGTCTATATCACCAGAATATACGTTTGGATGTAATTTATTTGGAATCGCGGATGCGTCGACTAATACGCCTGAACCCTTTCGACCATTTCGACAACAAAACAACTGCGCCTATTTTTACCATTCAATTCAACGACTTCCATTCAATTTACTTTCTGCGTGGCCGGCCGGATGTTCCTTCCAGAAAAAGGAAAGATTTGCGTCAAATGGACAGATTTTCGACAAATAGATATCTACATTTGATCCACCACCCACAGATGAAACCAATGAGGTCAATGGAATTGGAATGGAGGAAACCGTAAAGAAATTTTTTGTAAATTTTATCTTTCTATTTATCCTTTTCCCTCATTCATATATTTGTATCTGCCCCTCTCAAATTCTTAATCATTTTTTTGTAATTTTTTCAAACGTTTGGAATGGATGAACATCAACTCAAATTTCATCAATAATGGGTCCTCATCAAATGTCACAGCATTTCGTCTAAACGTCTAACCTTAACGTCTAAACATTAACGCCTAAACTTTAACGTCTAAACCTTAACGCCCAAACCTTAACCGTCTAAACCTTAACGTCAAAACTCAACAAAAGAAAATCACAACAAAATCGTCAAGTTTAAATTTAAAAAGTAATCATCAAAAGCATCTTCAAATTAATGTTATTGGCGAAGCCAAACAAACTAAATTAAATAAGAACGTGGTGAAACATCATAATCTTAAATTTCAACCTCATCAAATAAAAAGCAAACCTTCAAACCAAATCTTTACAACAAAACTTATAAAACGCAAAATCGACAAATGGAATATCGACTAAAACTTTAAATCGACTAATCAACATAATCTTAACAACTAAGGACCCACTGATGTGCCTGCCCGCGGCAATGTCGAAAATTTCTGACGAAACTTTCGTCGAAGGATAAAATTATTAAATTAATAAATTTCATTTTTGTATGACATCATTTTTGATCGTTATCGCCTATTTTTGCTCTTTTTCCGTTTTTCCATAAATGGATGAAATTATCCATTTTTATCTAAAATTCCAATCTTTTTAATAATTTCATCCATTTTCACTTCCGCCCAACCTTTTAACCGCAAACATATAATTTTTTAATGTCTTTTATTTTTTCCATTGCCCACATTCCATACCACACACATAGATTGTGGCCTATTTAAACCTAATCATTTTTCCCACTCTTTATGTTTTTACATACCCATAATGTTTCGACATACACAGTTCTGACTTACACATAAATGTTTGGACATATTCATTTTCATACCCCATAATGTTTTGACATAATCAGTTTTGACTTAACCATTCAACCAACCAAATCCCTTTTCCAAACACATACACACAAATAATTGTAAAATTGTATTGAATTAAATAAATATTATTAAAATATTCTTATTCTTTTGTTTGGTATTTTTTGAGAATATTCGCCTAACTTTCGTCTACGTCTAAACTTGGCCGTCTAAAACCCTTTGCCTCCTCGTTTGGTTTGCCCTGTCTTAATCTTTGGGATTAAGACATTCACCTCATCAACACCCTTAACCCCAACTTCTTATTTTAGCGGTCAAGCTTCTTTGATCCCTCGTCAGTGGATTCCCGACCTGAGAAGTTTTGCCGTTACTCCGATTGGCAGCGTTCTCAGTTGTAGCTCCTTGAGAGTAATCAGAAGCAGAATGATTGCAGCAGTCTTCGTATCGATAGTCCACGTCGGAGTCTGTTCAGTGCGTTCCAAAAAGGGTTATCTGCTTCCGAGTGAAGTAAGACGAGCGAGCTAGCACGTGGGAACCTCGCTCTCGAGTTCAAAATGAGGTTTTTAACTCACTCTTTCTTCATTGCCTCATATCAATCGTCGTTCCGGGGTTTTAAGCAAATTTATAAAAAATTATCTTAATGAAAAAATAGAATTAAAAAAATATTTATAAAGACCTAAATAACTTAAAATAAACTAAACTAAGATAAATAAAAATAAATGAAGCAAATTTATAAAAAATTATCTTAATGAAAAAATAGAATTAAAAAAATATTTATAAAGACCTAAATAACTTAAAATAAACTAAACTAAGATAAATAAAAATAAATGAAGCAAATTTATAAAAAATTATCTTAATGAAAAAATAGAATTAAAAAAATATTTATAAAGACCTAAATAACTTAAAATAAACTAAACTAAGATAAATAAAAATAAATGAAGCAAATTTATAGAAAATTATCTTAATGAAAAAATAGAATTAAAAAAATATTTATAAAGACCTAAATAACTTAAAATAAACTAAACTAAGATAAATAAAAATAAATGAAGCAAATTTATAAAAAATTATCTTAATGAAAAAATAGAATTAAAAAAATATTTATAAAGACCTAAATAACTTAAAATAAACTAAACTAAGATAAATAAAAATAAATGAAGCAAATTTATAAAAAATTATCTTAATGAAAAAATAGAATTAAAAAAATATTTATAAAGACCTAAATAACTTAAAATAAACTAAACTAAGATAAATAAAAATAAATGAAGCAAATTTATAAAAAATTATCTTAATGAAAAAATAGAATTAAAAAAATATTTATAAAGACCTAAATAACTTAAAATAAACTAAACTAAGATAAATAAAAATAAATGAAGCAAATTTATAGAAAATTATCTTAATGAAAAAATAGAATTAAAAAAATATTTATAAAGACCTAAATAACTTAAAATAAACTAAACTAAGATAAATAAAAATAAATGAAGCAAATTTATAAAAAATTATCTTAATGAAAAAATAGAATTAAAAAAATATTTATAAAGACCTAAATAACTTAAAATAAACTAAACTAAGATAAATAAAAATAAATGAAGCAAATTTATAGAAAATTATCTTAATGAAAAAATAGAATTAAAAAAATATTTATAAAGACCTAAATAACTTAAAATAAACTAAACTAAGATAAATAAAAATAAATGAAGCAAATTTATAGAAAATTATCTTAATGAAAAAATAGAATTAAAAAAATATTTATAAAGACCTAAATAACTTAAAATAAACTAAACTAAGATAAATAAAAATAAATGAAGCAAATTTATAAAAAATTATCTTAATGAAAAAATAGAATTAAAAAAATATTTATAAAGACCTAAATAACTTAAAATAAACTAAACTAAGATAAATAAAAATAAATGAAGCAAATTTATAAAAAATTATCTTAATGAAAAAATAGAATTAAAAAAATATTTATAAAGACCTAAATAACTTAAAATAAACTAAACTAAGATAAATAAAAATAAATGAAGCAAATTTATAAAAAATTATCTTAATGAAAAAATAGAATTAAAAAAATATTTATAACAACTGGCGCGAATTTTCTAAACAATACTTTTTTTTCTTTAACGTGACTCGCATCAGAACGTATTGTTTTTTGATGATTTTAGGATTTTAGTCCTTAAGCGACAAACAAAATTTTTTGAGAGAAGTTTTCTAAACAAATTTTTTTATATTTGTTTATTAGAAAGGTGGACCTCACTTATATGTAGGTGTAAATCCTTTGGTGGTAAACTACCTAGTGACCAACTGAATTTTAAATCACAAATGAGGCTTAAATGACTTTAATTTTACAAGACATTCCCATAAAAGGATTTTCTATTTATTCTAATAAAAATGAATGGTTTGCTGATTAGGTATATTTTATTATTAAAATGATTAGCTGGGAAAAAATAAATGTAAGAAGAAATCAAAAAATTTTGGAAGAAAAAAACTTAAACTGAATTTTGAATCACAAATTAATGGATATTTAAGAAATATTTCAAAGTAGATTATTTATTGTTATTAATTTGTTGATTACGAGATCGTTTCATTATAAAAATGTTTATTGACATTTCCTCTCCTCTTCATTCACTAAAAATTTTATTCATTTTAAATTTTGTTTTTTAAAATTTTAAACCTTTCACTTTCCGTGTAAATATCAGTTTCAGCATCTAATAAATCAAATTCTCCATACTAAAAAATAATTTTTAATTTTATAGAAAGGACTTTTTTGGGTATAAAAAGAATTTTTTGGAATCGATAATTTCAACATAATTTTTTGTAAATAAAGGATTTAACCCCCTCTCCATAAATTAATTATTTTAACAAATTTATTTTACATTAAATTGTTTCAACAAATCATTTAATTTATTAAAAAATTCAAGAGTAAATTGTTGCTTTCCTTCAATAATTAATGTTTTATTTAATTGTTTTGATTCAAGAGAAATTAATTTATTTTCAAAAGAATCAATTAATTCCTTCAAATTTATTTTTTTTTAATTTAAATTTATTTTAAACCTTATTAAAATTATTTTCCTCCTCTTCTTCTTTTTCATCATTAATATAAATTATTAAAAAATGTGTACGTCGGAGATAGCTTCTTTAAAAATTAAATTTAAAAAAATAAAATTAAGAATAACTATTTTTATTTCCTCTCCCCCAATTCTCCTTTTATGACTTTTTTACAATTTTCGGAGTTAGGTATATTCCAATTTTTTTTTATTTTATAAAAATATTGAATAAATTAATTTATTTAGAAATGGAAGGAAATTGGGGATAAAAACAAAAATTCGACAAAATGGAGTCCTAAATTTTTTTAAATATTATAGAATGGATTAAACATTTTTGAACGGGATTTTATTTTGATTCTCTCTTATATAATTAAAGCAAAAACCTTTCCCTTTTTTCATATTTTAATTCATCCAACCAATCCACAAATTCAGAAAATCGAGTAATAATTGAAGAAGAATTTTGATTAAAAACATTTTTGTTTAAAATATAAATATGTAAAGATTTGGAATTTTTGACTTTTTCTAATTCTAAAGCACTCAATTTGGCAACAAAAGGATCAAAATGTAAATTTTCTGTTAATTTATAGGCTATCTAAAATTAAACATAAATTAAAAAGAAAAATGTTTAGAAAACAAGGAATCCTCCATTGTTTAAGTTTTCCACTCATTCATTGCCCCTGATAAATTCCTTAAAAGATCCTTAAAAGGGAGGATAACCAATTTAATTTTCCGTTAAAAATGCCAATTAATTCTTTGATTTAAATTTGGTTAATTTCTAAAGAAATTTAATTACTTCTTTAGTTTCTGGACAATCTCCACAATAAAATATTGTTGTACTTCTATTAAATTCATTTTTACTTTTTTTCTTATTTTTTCGAGCATTCTAAATTAAATAAAAATTATTTTTTATTTAAATACTCTTCCCCTCCTCAACTTTATATCGATTATGTACATAACGATAGAAAAAATACATAATTCCAGGCATTATAATACCTTTAAAAAAAATATTTTTTATTTTTAATTCTTCAAAAATAACCAAAAGCAGCAGTCAAATAAAGAAGAAAATCATCTTTTAATTTAATTTTTTAATTAAAAATTATTTAAAGAAAACCTTTTTCTGCATATCTAACAACTTTTTGTAAAGTAGATAATGTTTGTTGGTGTTGGGCATTTGCTTCTCTTTTAAAACCTTGATTTGGTTGGTGGGGGATCATTTAAAAGTATTTTTTCTAATACAAAATATTTTTTAAAATAAGTTTCTATTTACCAAAAAAAGGGGGGGGGAGAGGGGACATAAAAGCCCAAAACCATAACTTGCTGAAAAATTTTCTGGCCCTTATAAATTTAGGTACCAATTTCTTTATTTTGATTAGGGAATCGTTTAATTGGGAAGATTCGGAAAATTTGAAGCAAGTTATGGATTTGCGGCTTTATGTGTGTGCGTGCTTTGTGTCTGTGTGTGCTTTTTGTGTGCTTTTTCTTTTGCTTTTCCTTTCCTTTTGTGCGTGCCCATAAAAATCCTTTAAAAATGTTAAAAAGGAAGGTTAAAAATAAAATAAAAAATAAATATTTTGAATAAGAAAAAATAACAAAAATTTAATAAATTTGTTTAAAAAAACTTTAAAAAAACTTAATTTTTATTTAATTTCTCAACAAATCATAATCTTTTAATTTAAAATTAATTATCCTTTTTTCACAATCCTTTTTACAAAAAATAATTACCACCTCGAATAATTGTCAATTCGGTAATTTTGAACTTCGTACCCCCCCCCCTCTTTTTTTGTTTTAAAAGTATTAAAAATGGTCAGTCTTAAGATGAATATAGAACATAACGAGCTGTGTCGAACGACACTAAAATCAAAAAAATCCGGCTTGATTTGACCGAGATACAGACCCCTGAAAATTGAACAACCATAGGGGCAAAAAACCAAAAGGACGAAAAAGTATACAAATGATAGCTCATTCGAAAGAGCTCGTCGAGCTGAGTCGAATGACACCAAAATCGACGTGATTGGATAAGATTGGACAAAGTTACGACATAAAGTTGCAGATTCCGGTATGTCTAAACAATGTCATAACTTTGTCAAAACTCGTCCCACTACGTTGATTTTGGTGTCATTCGACTCAGCTCGACGAGCTCTTTCGAATGAGCTATCATTTGTATACTTTTTCGTCCTTTTGGTTTTTTGCCCCTATGGTTGTTCAATTTTCAGGGGTCTGTATCTCGGTCAAATCAAGTCGGATTTTTTTGATTTTGGTGTCGTTCGACACAGCTCGTTATGTTCTATATTCATCTTAAGACTGACCATTTTTAATACTTTTAAAACAAAAAAAAGAAGGGGGGGTACGAAGTTCAAAATTACCGTCAATTCTTTTATTTTTATTTTAATTAAATTATCTCATTTCTCTATATTTACAGCATTTAATTAATTTTAATCGGTTTTTTTAATTTTGTTTTTCCATTAATTAAATAAAAGTAAATAGGTAAACGTGACTGTGTCTACTAAATATTTTTTTTAAATATTTATTAATTGATTATATTTTTATTTACTTTTTTTATCAGTAAAAAGTATAGAATGATTTTTAATTAAAAAATGTTATTTAAAATTAATAATTATTTATTACAAACAAAATTAAAAAAAAATACAAATTTATTTATTCAACAAATAGCTAAAATGAATACTTATTTAATTAATTCTGATAAATATTTGTTTTTAAAAGAATTGGGAATTTCTGAATTAAATTTTGGTGTTTTTGATGGAAATAAATGGATATCTAATGGAAAAGTTATTGTTTCTAAATAATTTATTTAAAAAATTATATTTATTTACTAAATATTTCCCCTATGCTCTCCCCCATTTTTCTACTTTTTATTGAAACTTTATTAAAATGAATAATTAAAAGACCGATAAGGGGATCTCAGAAAAACAAGTAAAAACTTGAATGAGACTGATAATCTTCTGAGCTAGCAAGGGGTCTATATATTTTACTCAATAGTCAACTTTTATTCTTTATTTTAGCTTAATCAACTATTTTAGGAAGGTTAATTTAACGACCTTACAAATTTTCAATAACATATTTATTGAACTTTTTGTTTGTTGTTAAAAGACTTATTTTCTGAAACTACTTCCCTTAATAAAATCTCAATTTATTTGAGTTTTAAAATTATAACTTTAAAAACCTTAAATTCATTTAAAATTAAAAATAGATTATTGACATTTTATGTCCTTCAACAAACACACCAATTGCTAAAGTACAATTAGCCTCTGAAGAAGTATTAAAAAATAAATAGTTTTTAATTAAAAGAATTTTTACTAAAGGATTATCAACGTACTTTAAAATATTCTCGAGAATCTATCAAAATTTGGCAAAATCTACCAGCCCCCGCCAGAGGGGAAATTGTCAGACAAATTGGGGATTCTTTGAGAAAACAATGTGAAAACCTTGGAAAATTGGTGTTTTTGTAAAAAAATTGTTTTTTGAAATTTCTTTTTATCCAAAGATTTCATTGGAAATGGGAAAAATTTTGTCAGAAGGAAAGGGGGAAATACAGGAAATTATTGATATTGCTGATTTTGCTACAGGATTGTCTAGAATGTTTAGTGGAAGTATTATACCTTCAGAAAGAAAAGAACATGTTTTGTTGGAACAGTGGAATCCTCTCGGAATTGTTTTTAAAAAAGAAACTTTAAAATTAAAAAATAATATTTTTTAAAGGTTGGGGTAATTACTGCTTTTAATTTCCCTGCAGCTGTTTATGGTAATTTATTTTAATTGTTGGGGGGACTGTTCACCGAAAAGACGGGGGGGGGTTGATGCTTGTTTTTTCTTTAAAAATAATTTTTTCTCCTTGTTTTTTATACAGAATTTTGAAAGGAAGAACTGAACTTAAATTTAGACTTTAGTTTAAAATACACATCCAACACTCCCCTCAATTTCTGACAGTTAATAAATTTCCCTAAACAAAAGGTTGGAATGCTGCTTTAGCTTTGACTTGTGGCAATTGTTTAATTTGGAAACCAGCCCCAACAACTTCTTTAACCGCAATTGCTGTTACTCGTTTAATTGAAAATGTATTAAAGGACAACAATCTTCCACCATCTATTTGTTCTTTAATTTGTGGAGGGAGTGATGTTGGATTGTATGTTTTAGTTTAGTTAGTTAATGTTCAGATGGTTTATTGCCCCCTCTTTCTCGTAGTTCTCCAACGATGACAACAAAGGGGAAATTGCTACAAAAGAACATTCCAAAAAAGAAGCAAGGATTTTATTTTATCTCTCAAACATTACATTGCTGTTACTCGTTTAATTGAAAATGTATTAAACAAGATAGTGACAGTTAACAAACAAACAAAAATATATATTTAGAAGGGGATACAATAGCAAAACAACAATATATTTATTTAGAATACATATTTATTTATTTATCATCTCCTACATATTCCTATCTTCATCTTTCTGCCTTCTTTTGTTTATGGCTTCTTCGACGATGGGCCAGCACAGTACGCAGACACATTGCAGATACTTCCAATCAAGAGAAAGCTTAAAAAAAGAATCTTTTATTTAAACATTTAAAACTCCTCACGTTCCCAACACGGCTCCAAACCCAACAAATCCAGAGATGGCATAGTGCTTCGTTTGGAACTCGCAGTCATCGGCAGAGACAAGTTGAAGAAGAAGAAGAATAGTGAACACAACAATTAGGGAGGACACAAACTTTCCTTGCACCATTGTAGAGCAGTTTCCCTTTTGTTGTCGTTGATCGAACAGATGAATAATAGAGCAGCAATTTGTATATATTCTTGAGGATTCTGAGGGAGATTATAATTTAATGTGCTCTTTTATAGTAAATATCAGTAACCGAACCGGATCCGGCCGGATTTTTCCGGAGTCCGGGTCCCAAATCCGGGTTTTCCGGCTGGATCCAGTCCGGCATGAATGTGAAATCCATTGTCGGTCACTAGTAAATATTTACAAAAATTGTTTAGTAAAAGAAGAGAAAATGTGAAAATAAAAATATTTTTGTAGATTATTAACAAAAGATCCAAAAGTGGATTTAGTTTCGTTTACGGGCTCTACAGAAGTTGGCCGTATTGTTGGTCAACAAGTACAAGCACGCTTTGGAAAAGTTTTTTTTAATTAAATTAGAATAATTATTTTTTGTGTTTTAAAATAGTTACTTCTTGAACTTGGAGGGAATAATGGAGTTATTGTGATGGAAGATGCTAATTTAGATTTGGTTGTGCCTGCAGTTACTTTTTCTTGTATTGGGACTACAGGCAAATGAATATATTTGATTAGTAGATATTTATGGGGAGAAAAGAAGGAAGGAAGGAAATTCTTTTAAAAAAATAAATTTGAAAAAGCCATAAAGTGTTCGATGAAAAGACAAAAAATTTTAAATATCTAAAATTAAAAACACACTAATTTTAAAGGTCAAAGATGTACAACAACTAGACGTTTAATTGTACATAAACAAGTTTATGATGTTCTTATTGAAAGGTTGACAAATGCTTTTAAACAAATTGAGTCGAGAATTGGAGATCCGGTTAAAATTTTTTAGAAAATTTTTTTGTTCACTTAATTCCTCTCTCACGGTATAACATCAATTTGTTTGTCCCGAGTGAGCGATAAAGGATCCCGCAAGGGGGAATTATTATTTGTCAGTCATTATTTGTCCCAAAATTAAATGAGAGAGGGAAGGAGTTTTTGCTTTGTTAATTTTACTTTTCAATTAGTTAAACGAAAATACTTTGGTTGGCCCATTACATACAAAAACTTCTGTTCTTGCTTATAAATCGGCAATTGCTGAGGCTATTGCTAATGTTTGAGAATTTAAAAAATTATGTAAAAAAAATTAATTTATTTTTAAAAAGGGAGGTAAAGTAGAATGTGGAGGTAAAATATTGGAGGAATTAAAAGGAAATTATGTATTACCTACTTTAATTAGTGGATTGAAACATAATTCTGATTTGGTTTTGAAAGAAACTTTTGCACCTATTTGCTATATTTTAAAGTAAATTTTTTAAATTAATTTTGTAAAATAACCAAATATTTCGAAGAAAAAGGGTTTTTTTCTGAAACAATCAAAACTTATACTTTAAAATACTCGGAGATTAATAATGAAGGGTATCTTAATTATCGAGTATCGCTTAAACAATTTTTCCACCCATTAGCTAACTAAATTTAAGAAAATATTTTAGGTTAAAGTGTACTATATCTACATATATTACAGTGCTAGAAAAGGAAAGAGGAAAATTCCCCCCAATTTACCCCTTTTTTTCTTCTAATGACCAAAATTATTATAATTTTTCAGAGTAGATAGCTTTGAAGAAGCAATTTCAGTTAATAATGAAACTAGACAAGGGCTTTCTTCTTCATTATTTACACAAAATGTTGAACGTTTATTTAAATGGATTGGGTAGATTTAGAGGGAATAAATAGAAATTTTAAATAAATTTAAAAGACCATTTGGAAGTGATTGTGGAATTGTAAATGTAAATATTGGTACAAGTGGTGCGGAAATTGGGGGTGCTTTTGGTGGAGAAAAAGAAACTGGGGGAGGGTAGGGATGAGTAAATTTTAATTTTTAAATTTTAAAATTTTTAGAAGAGAAAGTGGTTCTGATGCTTGGAAAGTAAAAAATAAATAAATTATTTTTTAAAATTAAAATTATTTTTTTAAGAATTATATGCGTAGATCTACTTGCACAATTAATTTTGGAAAGGATTTACCTTTAGCTCAGGTTAAAATTTAAAAATAATTTAAAAAATTTTTTTTTAATTTTTAGGGTGTGAAATTTGAATAATTTGTGATGGAAAAAATTGATTAGTTTAAAAATATCATATTTTAATTAGTAACAAAAAAGTGCCAAATTTTATAAATAATTTAATTTTTAATTAAAATAAAATAAAAAAATAAATTTAAAATAAAAATAATTAAAAAAGAATATTTTAAATTAATTGAATTATTTGTATTTAATATTTCTCCTTTTTTATTTTCTTCTTCATACTCTTTTGAATTTTCCCCATCATCGTCATCTTCTTCTTCACTTTTACTATTTTGTTCTTCCAATTCCTGTCCATCTGGCCAGATTTTGAAATTACAAAAATCGGAAGAATAACAAGAACAGACCTTTTTAGTTAATTTAAATTTTAATTTCTTCAAAAAAATATTAGAGGGGGGTTTTAGTAAATTTTTACTACTAACCAATATTTTACTAAGAATTCCCCCTAAATATACATACGAAATTCTTTTCGCTTTTCCTACACTCGCTAAATTATTTGCCAAAAATCCCAAAAATATGTTTAGCAAAAGTTTAACCACCGGGCAGGATTCGAACCTGTACCTTTCTGACAGTTATTGCTAGGCGCTTTCGCTCACCGCTTATAGGAGCTCTACCACTGACAAATGAGCTACGTGCCAACGACTAATGCTTTTTCTTTTATCCTTTTAGATCGTCTAACCCCCACCTAAGCGTTTTAAATGTTCTAGGTGAATCATCCTTACAATAAATATTAGATAATCGAGATAGATTTTCTCTTGTCTTTTTTTCAAAAATTATTTTAAATTAATAAATATTCTCATTCTTTTAAATAATTTACTTTAACATTAGCTCCTGTTTTTGATTTTTTCTCCACACATTCCCCTTCACCTAAATTAGCATTTGTTGAGCAAGCATAATGAAGTCCAGATTTTGGGTGATCTTTTTTTAAGAAGAAAAATAGTAATAAATTATTTTTAATTAAAAAATATTTCTTACCAAGCATTAGACAAGAGGAGATTTTTGTTGGCACTTCGCAAACGCCGTGCTTTAAATTTAAATTAAGATGTGAGGAATACAAAATAATCATTTTTCGTGTTGCAAAATTTGTGGTGCAGTCTTGGTAATCCTGCAGAATCTGGGATCCACTTTTAAAAACCTTAAAAATCATTGTTTTTTTTCTGAAAATCATTTTATTTAGGTAATCGATCATGCTGAGTCCGAATCTGAGCTTAGAATTTGTTTATTTTGAACCCCGGACCTGAATTCGACCAAGTCGAATAGAGGGGTAAAATTTCGAAATTAAAAATTTAGGGCTAATCTGACTCAACCTTTCGAGCTGAGTCGAATGCCACCGAAATCATCGCGATCCGACTCCATAGGGCCGAGTTATAGACCCCCGAACTTAGAAAATTTTTGGGGTCAAAAAATTCGAATATACAAATGATAGCTCATTCGAAAGGGCTCGACGAGCTGAGTTGAATGACACCAAAATCAGCTTGATTGGGTGATTCTGAACTAAGTTATGACCAACGGAATCTTCGCTGGAAAAACTGTGGGCAAATACTAAAGCGACCTAAAATCAAGCATATAATAAAAAATCATAGATAAAATGTCATATTTGACAAAATCTGATATCAGATTCGGACTCAGCATGATCGATTACCTAAATAAAATGATTTTCAGAAAAAAACAATGATTTTTAAGGTTTTTAAAAGTGGATCCCAGATTCTGCAGGATTACCGCAGTCTTTACCTTCCCGTTTATTAATTAGGGTTTCCAAAACTGATTTTTGATATAAAATAAGGATTTTTAGTCCAAAATTAAATTGCGGATGTTTAAAACTTCGAGGTACGAGCTTTGGTTTAAATCTCTTGTGCCAAATACAATAGAAACTCTCCCTAACCCCTTCTGGATCCAACTTAACAGATTATGAGGGAAAAGCGACGTGCTTTCCCCTTCCTTGTCTTTCCCTCCCGCTTAAATAAAAAAAACTTTCCAGAGAATTTTCTTTTTTTAACAATTAAAATAAAAATACCTGACAAGGGACTTTCTGAAAATAAAAGAAAAAAATTATTAAATTTTAAATTTAAAAATTTACCGGTGAACTTTGTGTACATTTACATTTGAGGGAATTTGAGTAATTTAAAAAAGAAATTAAAATTGTGAAAATAAATTTTGAAGAAATTGAAATTAACATTTTCTTTAAATTTAATTTTTACATTTTCATTATTTCTTTAAAAAACGTACAAAAATAATTGAAAAAAATGGAAGAAATTATTTTTTAAAAGGACCACACAGAAATATTAAATAAATAAATATTTAGTAGTACTTTTTTTCTTTAAATTTTTTTGTCCGAAAGGTTTGGTTGATCGTTGAAGAAGGAAAAAAACAATTAAATTTTTAGTAAAAATTTTTAAATTATTTTTAAAAGATAATATGTATTCCCGGTCATTTTTATGTCAAATCTCATTCTCAGTTTCTTAAGATTACTTTTTAAAAATGAGACAATAATTAATTAAGTAGGGAGACAACACAAAAATAGATTCTTAAAAGTGTGATCTGTTAAAAATTTCCCTCAAAACAAAATAATTTTGTAGAAAACTAAATTACTAATTAAAAATATTTGCCTAGTTTAACAATAAATAAAAAGCAAATAAAAGAAAAAAAATTAAATTAGACAAAAATAAATACAATTTTTTTTATTTTTTTTTCTAGTCAATTGAAATTTTTAAAAAATTAAAAAGAAAATTTGCTTTTTTTCAAAATTTTTGGTTGTCCTTGGATCTATTTTGTATATACATTTCCTTCAATTTCGTTTTTATTACCACTAAAACCACAAACACTTAAATAGAGAAAAGAAGAATTGAATGGATAGATGGATTAAATAAAAAGACTTTACTGCCTTTCCTTTCCCTCCCTCCTTCTACCAAAATATATTTATTTATATTTACGCCAATTCCTTCCCCTACCAACTCGCGCAGTATAGCATTAATTTAATAATAAGAGTAAATGAAAGGAAAATAGAAGGAAGGAGGAGGAAATAAGGGCAAGCATTGGGGAATTAAATGAAAAAAAAGAAAATATATATAAAAGCTTGAGAGGTGTTATAAGCTGATAAAAGGGGATATATTTGGGCGCAAAAAAAGAAGGAGACAAGATTATATTTAGTTCAGAATTCTAACTTTTCTTCAACAATTGGAATAATTTAAGTCCAAAAGTTTTTTTATGGAGCAGCCTTGTCACTCAAACAATGTTATAGACATTTCTGACTGAGTTAATATTAGAATCATGCCAATGTAAAGCCTATATTAGCTATTTAATTCCTAAGGCTGTGCAGTAGGCGGCGTGGTGTAATGGATAAGACATCAATCCGGCAGCCGAATACCTTTTGTACTAGCTGAAGGAGAGAAATAGTTATATAGCCCATATGCTTTACTCCAAAATTCTCTAGATTCCTTAACAGATTCGGGAAATAAAAACTCTTAAAAGATATCAATCAAAAGAGGAATAACCTTTTTTTATAAATCAATTAAATTAGGAAGGATCTCTCATTTATTTAAAAAATAATAAATTACATGCAAAAAATTTGAATGATTAAATAAATGTAACTTTTCTAACGCCAAACAGCTTAACGTCTAAACTTCTTTTTTAATTTTTAGAGGTGTTTGCGCGACTTGTTTATAATAAATTATTTTATGTTAGAAGAAAAAACATACATATTATTTTAGTAGAAAAGGTAAAAGTTATTATAACGGTTTGGAAAAGCGTAAAAAGAGAGAGAGAGAAAAAGATTTTTTCTTTAAAAAGTTTTTTTAATCCTTAAAATCCTTTAAAAATTAGTAGATTGACGTTATGTCGCCCCCATAAAATAATCATAAGATATTTACTTTGAGAAATGAAATTTCGCTAAAATATTTAGAGGAAATTATGATGGTTAAAAATACTCCAAAAAATTAAAATTAAATTTTCTAAAATTCTGTAATTTTCGAAGGTAAAAAAGAATTCTTGTTAGATAATACTTTTTGGGGATATTCAATTTAAGTATTTTTAAAAATAAGAGAATTAACTGTTATTTTTAAAATTGTTAAAAAAGACAAAAAATGGCTTAAAAATACTTTTAAAAACCATAAAGTGCCAACAATTTTTGCCTTTTTTGGACACTTTGTTTGCAAAAATAACTAAAAGAATGACCCAAAAACGCCCATGGGAATAAAAATAGAAAGTCCAAAACATAAAAATATTGAAGAGAAAATTGGAAATTTTTGTTTAAAAAGAGAGGAAAAGAGGAGAGGGGATTTGTGGAGAAGAGAGAAGAGAAGCTCTACATACAGATTTGTGTTAATCCTTCCCTAAATTATTTCCCTGACGATTATTTATTCAATACAAAATGATGATACGCGCAAAAAAAAGTCTAAAAAATATTTAAAAAATTTGAAATTAAAGAATTTAGGTTCTATGTGGATAACTGTTTTTAAATAATGTTAAAAATTAAATTTATTTGAATTTGGCTAAAAAAATAAATTTAAATATTTTTTTAAATTATTTTATATGAGGAAAAAAAATTTTTTTAAAGTTATTGGACAAACAAAGTTTTTTCCAAAATTATCGGAGGAAATCAAACAGAAACTTTTTGATTATTCAAAAAGAATATTTTTATATAAACAAAAAAGCTTATTTAAATAATCAAAACATTCAGAGAAATATATTTATTGACGGAAAATTTAAAAAATTTCAACAATTTATTTTTTAAAATCCAAAAAAACAAAAATTATTTTTTAAATAATCTAAGAAAAACCGCCATCATTTCCAGACGAATGTGAACGTATTTTCTGTTCCAAACATTTTGCAAGATATTCAGTAGCATCTGCCATTCGATTAACACAATTAACCATACAATTTTCTAACTAAAAAATTAAAAGTTGAGAGGGAATAAAGCGAAAAGAAATTTAAAAAAATAAAAAAAATATTTTTAGCAAATAATCAAGGAGAGTAGAGATAATTTATTTATCATAATCAATTAAGCAAAAAAAGATAAAGGCTTCATTAAATAGCAATTCGTGGTAAGCGACTTTGAAATTTAAATAAATTTAAAAAGAAATTCATGCTATACAAAATTTAATGGATGGAAAACTAATAGAACCATCATAAAATAAGCCCAAACCGAATCCTAACCTTTACCCTTTATATTCTCCAAACCTTTTGCAAAAATTAATAAGGGCCACTCAAGTATTTTCAAAATTATTATAAAGTCACCAAACCTTTGCATCCATTCTATTTGGTGGTCTAGCATCTGGAGCGCAAATATCAAAACATTTTGAACAAATCGTCATAACCTTTTAGGGGGAAAATTTTTTAAAAACATTTTAAATAAATATAACTTGTTCGTGAAATTTTTGTCTTTCACCTTCCTGCCGAAGTTCTTGAATAAATCGAGCAGTTTGTGGATCTAGAGATTCCATCTAATTTTTAAATCAAAAAATTTAAATTTAAAAAAATGAGAAAAATTTAAAAGAAAATAAAAGGGAAAAACATTTTAAAAATTAATAAAAAAAATTTTATTTAAAAAATTTTGATAACCAAAAAAAGAAAAACAACATTTTCTCTTCAATAATCACTTGTAAACCCTCATTCTTTTCTTCAAAACATTAATTCAAAAAATAGTCAAATCCAAAATATCTAGCTCCATAAACAACTAAAAATTAAATAAAATTAAATTTTATATTTTTAAAAATAAAAACTTACAAATTTCCACAATAACTCCAAAACTTAAAAATTTTGTAAAATCTTCCAAAGCCATCTTTCTTGCTTGAACAGAAACTCTTCCATCTGACATTGTCGGGGGCATTCCAGGCTCAAAAAACATTTTTAAATTTGTTAATTAAACTAAAAACTTGGAAAAATAAATAAATAATTTAATCTTAATTTTGTTTATCTAAATTTACAAAAATCTTTTTAAGAAAAAAATATGAAAAGTTGAATTGATAATATGAAATTTCTCTAAGTAAAACAATCATTTCAACAAAAAGACATTTTGCCACAAAGTACAAAATTGTTCATTTTGTCACATATCAATTGAAGTTTACTAAAGATTTTTATTTTTAATTTTTTTACAAAATATTCTTCAATTTTTAATTTAATTATGGGTAATCAACAAAGCAGCACACAATTAAGATCACAAAAACATGAAGAATCAACAACAAATACAGAAATTTCAAATTCTTTTAAATTAATTTCTGATAATGGAGAAGTTATTAATTTAAATCAATTTAAAGTATTTTTTAATTTAAAAAATTATTTTAAAAATATTTTTTTAGGAAAAATTTGGTGAAAGACTTGGTTCTTCTCTTTGGAATTTTTTTCAACAAAATTCTGACATAATGGATAAACAAAAATTTGAGAATATTGCAAATAAATTGAATAAAATTAGCTCTTTTGGACTTGTTAAAATTTTAATTTCTCCAAAAAATTTGGTTTTTTTAATTAATATTTTTAAAAAATTTAAATTTTAGTTTGAAGTTTGTGTTGAATTAGCAAATATAAAAATAAACAAAAATGATGAATTTTTTGTAAATTCTTTTTGTAAACAAATGGTTGGGAATTATGGTTGAAATTGTTTTAAAAATTATTTTTAGACATCAAAAGGTGATGATATAAATTCAACTAATTTGTGGATAGAAGAAAATTGTCCGAGACTTGTTGAGCCTGTTTTTGACAAAATTAATAAAATTTTCTTTGGAAAACAAAATGTTTGTGGGGGTTATTTTTAAAGAAAAATAATTTTTGTTTTTTTTCTAGATAATTTTAAATAATTTACAATCAGAAATTCTGTCTCCAATTCAATTTTTTGTTTTACGACAAAGTTTACCAACAACTATTTTTTGGCCTAAACCTATATCAATTGATTCTCGGGAGGATTGGACTTTGCTATATTCTAGTACAAAAAATGGACTTTCTGTAAACAGGTTAGTTTTTAAAAGAATTTTTTATATTTTAGGGGTATTTTATTCTAAATTCGAATTTAGTTTTTTGTTTAAATCTTTAAAACCTCGTTTACTTAAATTAGTCTTTCGACTAAAAATAATTTAGGAGAAAAGATTCTCTCAAAAAGCGACTTATATAGACAAAAAGTAACGCCTTTTTATTTATATTTGTCTTTTAAATTTTCCCCTACTTTTTTTAAAAATTATTTTTTACTTCCTTAAATTCTTTTATTTTTAGGTTTGAAGCAAATGTTTTTGACTATCGAGGACCGACTGTAGCTATTTTTAACTTAACTGATAACCAACTTTATGGAATTGCTGCAGATGAAGAATGGAGGTTTTTTTCAATTTTTATTTAAGAAAAAATATATTTTTTAGGCACAGCTGCAAGTCTTTTGGGGGCCCTCAATGTGTACTTTTTAAATTTTCTCCAGAATTTAGAAGGATTGATTTACCTTCCCCTGCCTTATATTGCAAGTTTTTTTTTGAAATTTTTGTTATTTAAATTGTTTTTTTGGAGTCTTTGGGAATAGGGAATGAAAGTTTTCTGATTTTTGTTTTTGAATATTTTTGTATAATTTAGTGGGGTGGTTTTACTAAAAATCTAGGTTAAATTGAACTTCGTACCCGCTCCCTTTTTTTTGCTCAAGAAAGTTTATAAATTATTTTTTAGGTAATTTCAAACACCGAACATCCAAACTTGGTTTATATTTTGGCAATTTTTCTCAATTTTCAATTGATGGGGATTTCAATAATGTCCAACAAATTGAGGTTTGGGGATGTGCGGGAATTGAAGCTTTATCTGACCAAAACAAAACAAAATGTCGACAAAAAATGCAAACAGAGAGAAATGCTAAAGTTCCTTTACCAGGAAATTGGGAAGAAAATGCTGACAAAGCTATTTTGGAAATGGGTATTTAATTAAATATTTGATAAACTTTATTATAAGATACGCTTTTTGGGCTAAAAATTTTTTATTGATTGTGAGAGGTAAATCTAATTCTATATTTACTTACTGTTAGAAGTTGCTTTTTTGTGATAGATGTTACTATTCAAAAGAAGGATAGATAAACTGGGCGCAATTTTTCTTTCCTCTTTTTCTAATATTTTTTATATCGCAAGCGCGTGTGATTTTTATTTAAACGAGGCTTTAGGTAGCTCACAACAAATGGTCAACTACTAAATTTAAATTAGGGACAAATTGTGTGTGTTAAATTAAATATAGATAGATAGACCTTTTTAATTTTTACCGAAAATTGAGAGGAATATAAACTCTGATAACTAAAATTTTTACACTTGATTTCTTTAAAACTTAAAAATATTTTTATTTTTAAGGAGGCATTAAATTCTCAAATGAACGTAGAGACTATAAAATTCAATAAAGAATCAAATTGATTTGCCAGATTTTTTAATATTTTTTCTGTGATAAAAAGACTAACACAAATTCGCATATATTTTTAAAAAATATTTTTCTCAATTTTATACAATGTATATTTAATTAAATAAAATTAATTTTCTTTTAAAAATTTATTTTTTTAAATTAACACCTCTTTTATTGACTTTTAAATGTAAAATGAGTAGAGGAGGATTGAACAAAATAAATATATTTTTGATAAATAGAAAAGAAGTTTTTTTTTGTTAATTTTAAGTGGCTTTTTTTAAAAGAAAGGTGCGCGAAATTTTTTTGTTTTCCCTCATTCATTTTAAAAAAATTTAAAGAAAAGCGAATATAAGTAGATATGTATGTTTCTTCTTTTCTCTTTTATTTTTTACATTTATCGCTTTAACTGCGTTTGTTTGTTAGCTGCTGTTTTGGTTTAGCTTACAAAAGAAAAGTCCTTTGAATTTTCTCTTATTTTTCCTTTTTTTGTCTAATAATTTTTCCTATTTGACATTAGCGACTTTTTTTGTTAGAAAATGATGGTAGAAAGGGGTAATTCGAAGAATGATAACTGACAGGGGCAATTTTGGAATAAAAAGAGTGGAAATTGTTTTTGAGGGAGTGAATTTACGCCTGAAAATTTAAAATATTTAATTTTCCTTCTTCGAAACAATAATCGACTAGTTTCGAATAAATTTCTTTATTCTTTATATCCCAATTTCGAATTGTTTATGTTCTCCCTTAATTCTTTTTTAAGTATTCCAGTCTTTTTCGAATTGTCTTTTCTGCGAGTTGCCCTAACACGTGAAACAGTGGCAGCTGCAAAAGCTTTTCCCCTTACTTTTCCTTTATTATATCGAGCAAATATGGTCAGAGTTAGTGTTTCTCTCTTTCTCGACTTCAAAAAAGGGGAAAGCAAAAGCAAAAATATCCTTCTTCTCTT
The DNA here is from genome assembly GCA_963681835.1 of Meloidogyne enterolobii. Lineage (NCBI taxonomy): Eukaryota > Metazoa > Nematoda > Chromadorea > Rhabditida > Meloidogynidae > Meloidogyne > Meloidogyne enterolobii. The sequence goes on from CAVMJV010000018.1 coordinate 1,281,871, forward strand.
AAATGGCGGGGGAGGGCGAAAATAAGGCAAAAATGTTTTTTTTATTATTATTTCTTTCCTTTTTAGACTTTTTCTCCCTTTTTTTTGCCATGCCAAAACCATTTTCTCCTTTTTTTCCGCTAAATATTTACTTAAATTTCCCACGGAATTTCTCACTAATTTTGTGTAAATTATACACAAATATAAATGCCTTTTTAAAAAATAAATTGTTTAAAATAAAATATTTAATAAAAAAATTTGTGAGAAAATTGTGAGATAATTAAATTATTTAAAACTTCTCTTTTTTCACAAATTATTTAAAGAAATTTTGACAGCCTTAAAATGTTTAAATAAATAAATAAAATTAAATTAAAAATTAGCTACACAAAATATGTATTTATTTAATTTATGGGCAATCGGAATTCCATTCGTCATCAGGGATTGTTATGTCCATCAGAAACCGATTTAACAGGTTCTCCTTTTGTTTAATTTCCCCCTTAAACCTTTTAATAATTATTTAAAATCTTCTTTTTTTTAGACTTCCAAATTTCCAAATTTATTGGCATTGGAACTTTTGGAAAGGTTAGAAATTATGCTATAGTTGAACCTCACTTATAGCTACTAAGGTTGGGGATAGTTGGAAATCTTCGGATATCCGGGTCCGAAAATCTTATTTTCAAAATTTCCGCCTGCGGTGCTGAAAAGTTGGCCCCATGGAAGGATATAGAGGGATTAGGATCAATTATGAATTGATTTGGTGATTAACAGAGTTATCTAGGTGTAATAAATGTGAGGAAACTTTTGTAGTTTATCTGGTTATTTGTGATAATTCAGTGGACTTGGAGGAAGTAGTAGATCGGGTATTCTTTACATTTAAGTTTGGTGAATTAAAAGCTTGAAATTAAGAGAATATCGAGGAATTTTGGTAATTAGGAGAGATCTCCTACCTTTTATCAGTGTGGTCCAATAAATTAAATAATTTATTTTAACTTCTTTTTAAAAAAAGGTTTATGTTGTTTATCACAAAGGATTAAAAAAAGAATATGCTCTAAAAATAATGCAAAAACGAAGAATTTGTAAATATAAATTTGTTGAAAATATCCTCAAGTTTTTTAAAATTATTTTTAAAAAATTTAAATAATTTTAAGTGAATTAAATTTACTTCAAGGATTAACTCATCCTTTTATTTGTTCACTTTGGTATGCATTTCAGGTAAAAAATTAATTTTTCATTTAAAAATGACGGGGATTCTCTTAAGACAAATTCTCTGCTTAGAAGCACATAGAGTTGTCTAAAACCAAAAATTTTCCAAATTCGGAACCAATACTGGACCCCAAGACTAAGGATTTTGGACATTTCTAGAATCATGTATTGAGAAATGAAACATCGGTTTCAAGAAAATACTAACTACTTTAGAAAATCTTTGTTTTTCGGAATTAATATAAGATTTTTTAGAATCATTTAAAAAATTTTAAATTAAATATTTTGACAGGACTCCGACCAAATTTATATGATTAGTGATTTACTGCCTGGAGGGGATTTGGCCTATCATTTAAAAAATCAGGGCCGTTTCTCCGAATCTAGAGCTAAATTGTTTGTTTTTTTTAAATTAAATTTTGAAAAAGAAAATAAATTAAAGATTATTTTGTGAATTGGCATTAGCACTTGATTATTTACATAGACAAAGGTTAACATTTATTTTATTAAAGGAAGGAATTCTAAATCTAAAATGTAATCATGTCTCAAATTTATATACTAGTAAATTTATGAACACAGCGCTTTTAGATTTTTTAAAATTTGTTTGGCCATTAGATTGGGGAGCTGTCTAAGAGATGCTTTTATTTAATTTACACCTTATTTTTAAACCCCAGGGGGGAACTTCGAGACTAATCTGTATTTCAGTAAAAGTTCTCTCTCTCTCATACAGTAATTTGTGTATGTACCAGAGAGAATTGTTTATGGGACCTTAAACTTTTACTTAAAAAATATTCTTAGGGTTGTGTAGCAATAAAATCTTTTATAATTAAAAAAATATTTTTTAGAATTGGCCATTTTGATGTAAAGCCAGCAATTATTTTATTAGACGAGAAAGGACATTCACATTTAAGTGATTTTAGGTTTAGAACAAATTTTTAATTTTAAATATTTTTTTTCTAAATTTTCAGTTTAGCCAAAAGACTTTTAAAAGGAGAATTAGCGAATACACTTTCTGGTAAATTAATTTTTTAATCAATTAAAATTATTTTTTAGGCACCCATCTTTATATGGCACCAGAAATATACCTCACTTTTACTGGCAATATTAGAGGGTATGATTGGAGAGTGGATTGGTGGGCGCTTGGTAATAAAAAATATTTTTTAAACAAAAAAAAAAGCTTTTAAAAAATCATTAAAGGTGTTTGTTTTTATGAAATGCTTCGTGGACGTACTCCATATGAATATCCCTCAACTTTTTCTTCACTTCAGGTTCTTACTTTAGGATTTTTTATACCCAAAAAACTTAAATTTTGGGGTAATTCCTTTCCTCATATTTTAAATTAAAAATTATTTTGAGAGGGATTGTCTTTAATTCTTAACAGTCCTCTAAAGTAGTGGGGGAAGGCTATACTTTACACAAATCTCAACAAATTTTCTTCAATTTTTTAGGCATTAAATATAATATATACTCGTAGTGTTACAATGCCTAGTAGATGGCCATCTGATCTCATTTCCTTCCTTAGAGCAATTATTAATCCTGATCAAACTATGCGGGTAGAAAATTTTGAAAATGTTCAAAATCATGTTTATATGGAAAGAATTAATTGGAAAAATGTTTTTGATAGAAAAATGATTCCAATTTTTGTTCCTCCAAAAGAACGTTTAGAATCTTTTGGACGACGTAATTACCGTGCAACAATTTCTGTGCCTTTCTCAAGATCACAGCAACATAATAAATTAAAATATTTACCTTCAAAAGAGAAGGAGAGGGCGTCAAATGAAGCTGTCGGTAAATAAAATATTTTTGTTCAAATAATTAAAAAAAAATTTTATTTTTAAAGAATTGACTCAATCAAATGAACTTTTAAATGAAATAGCTAATTTAACTATTAAATTTAAAATGTTTAATAGATTTCGGTGTGAAACACAAATTGCTGAACCTAGACAATCTTTGGATATTGTGGCTAATAAAGAAGTTTGTTTTATCTAAGATAATCTTTACCTTTTAAGGATAAGAATAAAGGAATATCCAAAAAATAAGGACCAACCCCATCCCTAAGAAATAGGAGAACCGAGCAAAATAAAATTCAGAAATGCTGTGCTTATCTAGGAACTAGCTCCTGAGCCGGAGCCAAGATTCTTAAATACCTGGAACCCAATTTTTTCAATTCAACACAGCTCCAACTATGTCCTCTAATAACAGTGGCTCTGGTTTAGTGGACGATAAATTGGCCAGAGCCATAATAGTGATATAAGCGAATGGTAGGCGTGAGAAAAAAGTGGAGAAATAATTAGAAAATTATATTATCTCCCTAATGACTAACCTAATTTATAAATTATTATATGTACTAGTAAATAATTTAAATATATTTTTAGAGAAAACTACTTTCTAGAAAACCAACGCAACTATCAATAATTAATAAAGAAAAACAACAAAAACCGTTAACGGGTCGTCCGTTAACACAAGCGGACAAATTAAGAAAGGCCTTCCAAACGGCTAATCAAGACGTTAATTATTCAATTTAAAATTTTTAAATTTAAAGCAATATTTGTCTTTTTTAACCTTTGAAATATGTAAATTATTTTTAAATACAAAATATTTTGTTCAATACCGGAGTAAAAAGACTATTCAGACCGAAAAACTTTTCGAGCCAAAAAATAGAGACAGGATTTATGGTGGACCTCTTTTTTCCTTAAAACCTTCCTTAAACCTAAAAAGGTGTTCTACCCTTAATAAAATTATCCTTGCATTAAAAATCTTTTTATTAAAAAACAAACTATATACTAAGTAGTTACTATTATATAAAATTCTAAAAACAAATACATACATAATATGTATAATTATTTAAAAGAAACTTAACAACCTAGGAATTACTTGAAAAGGAATAAGCGGTGTATTTACTTCTAAACTTGAAGCCGTTTCAAAACATTCTAATGCCTCATTACTCCTTCCAAGTTCAGATAAAACACATCCAAGTTGGTGCCAATTCCGAGCATCATAAGGTTCAATTGAAGTTGCATCTCTTTAAAAAATTGAAAAAAAAATAAAAAAGAAGATAAAATAAACCTAAACATTTTCTCAGCCATTTTTAAATATCCTTCAAAATGATAAATTCTTCCCAAACAAGCTATTGAAAGTACATGTTCCGTACATATAGAAATTGCTCCAAGAACAAAATTCTTTGCCTCTGCCATTAATTTTTTGCTTAAATTTAGATCAGTTTGGGCACATTTCTCTGCTCTTTTAAAATAAAGATGCCCCTAAAAATTAAATTTTAAATATTTTAGCTTTCAAATAAAAAAAACCTTTAAATAAAGCGCCTGATAAGAATTTGGATAAATCATACAAGCTTCTTCAACACAAGCTTGAACATCATTCATCCGTTCAATTTCTATAAAAAATTCTGCCAATTCCACCCAAATATCAGCCTTAAAAAATAAAGAATTAAAAAATAACTTAATTTCAACCTGCAACCGAAAAACAGAAAAATTAATCCAAGACTTGCTAGAAGAAGATAATACACTCAAAGAGTCTGTTGATGCTGGTCCACCTCCGTCAGAAGTATTTGTTGGAGGACCGATTGTTGAGAGATTATCTAGTAAAAAACATTGAAGATTGACTAACTTTTTGGCGTTTTCGAATTTTTTGTCAGTCAAAAGTATTTTCAAAATTAACGGGAAGGAATATAGTTTTATATTAAATTTTTAAATTCCTTAAAATAAGAATTTAAAAAACCTATAGATGGATATGGTGTCCCTTCAACATTCGAAGCAATTAAATGTGTAGAAGGTCCCGGTGTTGCTGTAATACCTAATGGAGCGATTAAAAGAGGTGTTAACGGAACTATTGCTTCTTTGCTTGCCGTCTAAAAATTTTTTTAAATTTATCAATTATTTTCTTCTCTTTTCTTACCATTTTATTAATATCTCCATTTAATCTACTATTTTGTTCATCATCACAAGGATCAGTTGCTGATCTATTTTTTCTCCAAAAACAAATTAAATTATGTGAAGTTTGTAAAGCTTCTTCTACTCGCCCATATCTTGCTTCTAATTTTAACCTATTTAAATAAAAATAATTTAGGCAAAGTTAAAAGTAATCAACAAGAAAATTCGGGTGGAGGTTTTATAAATCAAAAATCATTTCACATCCACAGTTAAATTCCTAATTTAAATTATATATGAGATGCTATTTAAAAGGTTCAGCTACCTAACATAAAAAATTCCAGGAAACTTAATTTCTCTGTTACCCCGACAACTTAACAAACCCCCCTTTTCCTCACAAAAAATATCTTATTTAAAAATCTAATTCAGATAAAAATTAAAAAAGAACCTCAAAACTAAAAGGCCATAATGCGAAGGGAAATCATTTAGAGCATTTATTCTAAAAATGTAAATATTTTTTCTTTTATAGAAAATAAACATACACAAGTTCCAGCGCTCCTTTGTAGTCTTTTCTTGCAGTAAAAATTAATGCAAGTAACATTATTGCAAAAGGATTTTCTGTGTTAAGACTCAAGGCTGCTTGACAATATTCTTTTGCTCTTTCAAAATCTCTGGCTGAAGTGAGAATTAAATTGCAAAAAATTAATAAATGAATTTCAGAAAATGGAATGAATGAATGGAATTGTGAAATTTGGTAATATTTAAATTTATATTAGGGATGTCGAAAAAATTAGCTAATCCTCAAAAAATTAGGCAAAAATTTACATATGGAATGACAAATATTTAATTTTTATTGCTACATAAAGTGTTAAGAACATCTAAAATTTCTTAAGAAATTTTCTTACTTACAATTAGCATATTCTAAAGCACAATAAAGATGTGCTGTATCATCATGTGGATCTAATTCAATAGCTTTTTCATAATATTTAATACTTTCCGCAATTAATTCTTTTTTTGAACATAAACTATTTCCATATTGAGCTTTTAATCTTTAAAAATTAATTTAAAAAATAAATTTATTTAAATAAACCCAAAAATCATAGCCAATAATAAATGACAACGTCCAGAAAGCCAAGTGCCAGAAGATAAATTTATTGCTTTTAAAGTTGCTGATTCGGCTTAAAATAAATGTAAAAATTATATAAAATTTTAGAGAAGTACATCAACAATTTTTAAATTGAAATTTAATTAATTTAAAAAAAGTAAACAAAAAACAGAGGTAAAACTAAAATATGTAATCGTGTGAATAAAAATGTGATAGATTTAGTTTATCTAATTCGAGCAAAATGTTGTTTCGATTAAGACCCGTTAATGAAGGAAAAATTAGGAAATAAGACAAAACACATATTTTTTAGTTTTTAAAGTCAACCAATCCCCGTTATTGAAAAACCTTAAAAAAATTAAAATTAATTTAAAATAAACCTAATTCCAAATCTCCAAGTTGTTCAATTTGTAAACGAGCCAAATGTAAATATTCAGTAATTAAACTTTCATCAAATTTATTTTGGTTGTTTTCCTCTTCCTCTTTTTGTAAAATACATTTTTGTAACATTTTTGTTGCTCTAGAATATCGATTATCACAAATTAAAGACAATGAAAGTTGTTGACCAAAAAAATTATCATCTTTTTTTGAAATACGTAAAGCCTTGTCATATAAACCAGAAAGTAAACGATATTGTCGAATATTTGTTAAAATACTAATAATCTGTTGAAAAAAAATTTTTTTTGAAAAAATTTAAAAAAAAACCTGAAACTTTTCCCAACCTAAATTATCATCTTCATCACTCAATTCAACAAAAGATTTTACAAAATTAGAATCCAATACTTGACTAGTTTTAATATCATCACTTCTTCCATTAAATTGACTTTCTTTGTTGCCCATAAATAATTAAAAATAAAAAATAATTATCCAAAATTTTCAAGGAAACAGCACTTAAGTGAGAGAAACAATTTGTAGGGAAATTTTAATGATATTTTTATTTATAAGTCAGGGCAGCACAAAAGTCGCAGCGCAAATGTCGGCGCACAGATAGAAGAATAAGTGCTTCCACTAAACAAAATGGTACGCGATAAAATGGTCCTACGGGTATAGATGGACAAAATGGTTCCAAAAAAGCGGCTACTGAAATTCCAGTTTATAGTTCAATTCAATTTTTCATCGGTCATGTTTTATTTAGGACTACTTATTATTAAATAGTACTATAAAAGCCTTCTGGTATGGAATATCGTCTTGTATTCAACGTTAACACTGTCAAATTATGGCGCCTGCCACCTGTATTACAACTGCGGAGGACGAACTCATTAATGCCCCTTTCTATCACGGATTTCAAACTGCAGCAGAGGCTGAACCATTATTGACGAAGGACAATGGCCGTTTCCTAGTTCGCCTGATAGAAGAAAATGGTCATTTTGTAAGTAGTTTCCTTTTATAATTAACGTAGATGTAAACTTGTAGATCTACATTGTAAGCGTATATTGGAAAGGCAAAAAGCATCACTATCGGATTTTTCAAACAAGACACGGCAATTTTTTTCATTTGAATGGGATTCCAAAGCGAGTAAGAATTCTCTTTTCTTATAAATCTATTTTTCACTTAAAGACAGTTGCGGCCCTTATACGATACCACCGATTCTCACAGAAGCCTGTCAACGATGAATCTGGTGCCTGCCTTCGTAGTTACGTGGAGAGAAGTCATTATGCGTAAGTTACTTGTTTTCTCCGTTAAAAATAGAAATACTCTGAACATTGTAGCATCTACCGTGAACAGCTTACCATTCTTAGTGTGATAGGTCATGGAGAGTTTGGCGAAGTGCGCAAAGGGAAACTTAGAGTTGGAATGCAGAGCATTGATGTAGCTGTCAAAACAATGATTACTGACAAGAAAGGCATTGATCCAAATGAGAGGTGAGAGAATTAAGGGAATTATAATCTCTTCAATGATTACTTATTTTTAGGATTCGATTTCTGCGCGAAGCAAATATGTGAGTAATTTTAGATTAAAAAATATTTTGGAAAGGTTAAATTGAATTAAAACGTAATTTAAAAAGTTTTACATAAAATTTAATAGACACATGCGCCTGCAACATCGAAACATTATTCGCCTTTTTGGCGTGGTCGTGTATAATGATCCAATATTGATTGTGACGGAATACGCACCTGGTTTGTCATCTCCAAGTATGAAGGTGTTTTTTATTTTCAGGTGGTTGTCTACACGATCGGTTGGTAGAAAAAAGGCCGACTGATAAAGAAAGACTGAACTTTTGTCGAGATATATGCTTTGGAATGGCTTACTTAGAGAGTAAGGAGGTAATAAAGATTTTCTTTTATTGAAATCTTTCTAATCTTTAGGTAATTCATCGGGATTTGACAGTCAGAAATTGTTTGCTTTCGAAATGGAACGTTGTGAAAATTACCGATTTTGGCCTTTCGCTTCAAGGAATAACAAAAGTACTTCTGCCCAGAGCTCGTGCCCCGATAAGGTGTTTTCCTTAATGTTAAATTTTTACAAAAATAATTTTATTTTTAAAAGGTATGTGCCACCCGAAACACTGAAAACTGCACTTTTCTCACACAAATCTGATGTTTGGGGTTATGGTATTGCGCTCTTTGAAATCTGGTCAAAACCACATGAGGAGCCATACAAAGAAATTCAAAATAATCGACAACTAAGAAAGAAAATACTTGAAGGGTAACTGAGAGAAAATAAAAATATTTTTTAAATTTTCTTTTAGATATCGACTAACACCACCAAAAGGAATGCCAAAAAAGATGCAAGAACTAATGCTGAAGACTCAGAGTGCTTCACCAGATAATCGGCCAACATTCAAGACGATAAAAAAGATGTATTTTGGAGAAGAAAAGAGTACATTCAGAGAATATGTTAGTCGAATCTTTCGAATTTCTTGACTTAGGAAACCTTTATAACCAAGTTCTAATTGTATTATAATTATTCTTTAGTGTAATGTATGTATTAAAAAATTCCTAATTCACATTTTTTGTAAAAAATATGTATTAATAAAAAAATCTAAACTTAATACTGTAAATAGAACCTCATCCCATTTATTCGCAAGATTGTGCTTTAATTTGTTAATAAACATTTTTTTAGAATTTGTTTTTTAAATAGAATAGTAACAATTCTCGATTTCTTTATTTAGTTATAGATTTCATATCTAGCAATTTTACTTGGACTTTCACGAAATTTTTACTCTTGCATTTTTCAGACTTCTAAATTACTTTATATAATTATGGACGAAAATGAGTTTATGGAACAGGAAGATGACATTGAATATGTTGAAGAGCCGATGGCAGCTGATTTTGATTTTACAAATGTTAATGATCCTCTCACTTTAGATGACCCAGTTTCTCAAGGTTTTTTGAACACTCGATGAATAATAAAAAAAAAGATCTTTAGATGATGTACAGGTGCCTTCTACCGTTAACGTTGTTAGTGTTGAACTTGAGACTTTTTCGAAGGAATATACAGATTATGCATTGATGAATAGGTTTTTAATATTTTAAAGCTTTTTTTTGGGAATTTTTATTCTTTGTAATTTCTGCGTACACATAAAGTACATTGTAAACTTTTGGTTTTTCGATTAAAACCCCCAAAAATTTAATCACTTTTTGATAACTGCTTTTGACTGTTGTCTAATTTTATATTTTCAGACTTCTTTTTATTGCCGATGTTTGCCCTCCTTTGAGGGCTGATGCATTAAAAATGCTTATCAACTATGTTATTAAGGTTTATATTTTTTAAATAACTTTATTTAAATTAAACCTTAAGAAAACTCAAAATATTCCCATGCTCAATGCTGCCTATCAACGGGTTGAATCTGCAAAAGCTTTTGGTAATATTTCTGGAATTGAAAGTGTGCCTGATATTGATAAAAGTTGGATTGAGATTACCACAGTTAAAGCAAATAATCGATTGGAATCTCTTCTAGCTGAGTTTAAACGGCAGAAAGATGAAGCTGTTAAGGTTTGTAATTAAACTGCCCGTTATGACAATCCTCAATCGTTTTTTAGGAATCAATTAGACGTTCATTAGAGGATGTTTTCCATCAATATGTGCAAATGGGAAATCTCCCAGATGCTCTCAAACTTTATACTCGAGGAATGCGTGAATATTGTACTTCTCCAAATCAAATAATACAGGTTTATTTATGCAAGACGGGGACAAAAAATATTTCCAAAAAATTTCCTTTAGATGCTCATAAGTTGGATTAATGTTACTATTTATGCTGAACAATGGCAAAAACTTTCTGTTTTGCTTCCACAAGCTGATCGCGCAATAAATGAGATTATTGAACGTGAAAATGTTTCTTCAATACCCAGCAATACTTTTAGCACAACTCAATATTCTTCTCTCCAATCTCTGCAAATTCCAGCGCGTACATCTAAAATTCAAAAAGATTTGATTCTTAGTTCAAAGGCGAAAATTTTGGCTGTCTATGGACTTGCTTTTCTGCAGAATAAAAATTACAAGGCAGCGGCCGAGAAGTTTATGACGGTGAGTCTGTATTTCTGGATTAGTTATTGGGGTCCCATGTCCATATAGATAATTTAACCCAATTTTATTTTTTAGATCGACTTGGATGTTCTCAATTACCCACAACTTATTTCCCCTAGTGATGTTGCAATTTATGCACTTATCTGCGCTCTTGCGACATTCAGTCGGACTGAATTAAAAGAAAAAGTACTTGGTTCTCCTCTTTTTCGAAAATCTCTGGAATCAGAGCCAAAACTTATTGAATTATTACAAAGATTTTGTCAAAGTCAATTTGGTATTTGTCTTGATATTCTTAATGATTTGCGTGATCAAGTATGTTTTGACATTATTTTTATAAGTTTTGTTGTAATACTTGTAAGGAATTTAATTTGTCTCGGAAATTTTTTGGTTAAGTGATTTTTGGATACTTTTAGTATTAGATTTTAATTTAAGAGTTAATATGAGAGCTACATTTAATTATTATAGTTATTATTGAACATCTACTTAGCGCCACATATTTCTTTTCTATATTCTCTAATCAGACAGAGTGCATTAATTCAATATTTTGACACTTATTTAAGCTCCGAAATTGGTCAAATGGCTATTGAATTTCGTACTTCCGTAGATGAGGTTTTTATAAATTTTTGAAAAAAGTATTTTGTTTGCTTTAAGCTTGAATCCGAGTTGATTTCATTAATTGAAAAGGGCTTGCTCAAAGCAAAGATTGATTCGTACAAGAAAGTTCTTTACGCAAAATTTTCTGACAATCGAACAGAAATATATGAACGGTATTTATTTTATTTTTTAATTAAAATTTAAAAATTTTAAAGGGTTTTAAATTTGCGGAAACGAATTAGCCAACATGCCAATGCTGTTTTACTTAGAGCTGCCTTACTTAATCATCGGATTCATGAACAGAAATAATTTTTGTTTTATAGAACAAGTTTTTTTAAATTATGATTTTTCTGATCTAAATAAGGAGTTCGAATTTGTTTTATAAAAAATATAAATTTATTTTTTTAAGTTTTATATAATCGAATCTTGTATTAACATTAACCTAGTTTAATTTGATAGAAGGAAGATCTTTAGCTCGTTTTGTCACATGTAATTTAAATAAGGATATCCATCTGACCCTTTTTTGTTTCAAGAAGTGATTCTTCTGGGTTAATGTTAATCTGAGATTTAGCAATATTTTTTCTAATTGTCTACATACAATGATTATTTCTATATTTAATTAATTTAATACAATTTATCCTAAAAACAGGTGTTAGTAAATTAATTGTCTACAAAAATATATATAATGGTTGAGGTTATCAATGCTTCTAGCTACATTCAGGTAATTAAATTTAGGAATATTAAACGAAATTTTTTTTAATTCAGTGGCAAATCATTCGTAAGAACAGCGCGTTTTTGAAACGTCAGCGAGGTATTCCCAAGCATTTCAGCACTGAACCTTTCAATATGGCTCGTATAAATAGTATTCGCCATAATGGGCTGATAAATGCAAAAGCTGTGGATGTTCGTCTGCCAAAGGATGGAAAGGGGGTTCAATTGACTATTAAAAAGAAGCGTGCTGTCAATAAACCGGTTAAGGCAAAGTCGACTACTATTTTTACTAAGGTTATATTTTTTAATTTTTGTTTTTTAATTCCCGTCCCATTTTAATATTTTACTTTAAATAATTCAAAATTGTTTTTAGGATAGTCGCAAAGTTCTCAAATCTGTCGGAAGTTTCATCCGCACCTATAAACCATCACACGCCAAATTAGCTCAGCGACGTGCATCACAACTTTTGCGAACCCAAAAGAAAATAAAATCGAAAGGCGCGAAGAAGACCAAGGCTGAATAAATTATGGAGATTTAAATGAAAAGAAGTTTTTTGGAATTGTTTTTTCGATGTTATTTTGTTAATTTCTTCGCTGACATTTGTTTGGTCTTTGAAAAAAATTGTTAAAAAATAAAATTAAAAATAATTTTAAATTGTATAGTTTGTGTTTTAAATAAACAAAAATTACTTGGAAATAATATATATTTTAAAAAAACAAGGCTTTTAAATTCGATAATAGTCAATTTGTTTTCTTGATGGATATAAAATACAAGGTAATTATTTAATAATTATTTGTATTTTTTTAATTTTAAGTTTGTTGATTTAATTGGTTCTTCATACAGAAATGGACCTGTTCGGTTTTTACCAGATAATTTTTCGTTACTTTGTGCAAATGGAAATAGATTAAAATATTTTGATTTGAAAAGGTTTTTTTTAACTTTAATTTAAAATTTTTGTTTTTTTAAAGGAATACTTCCTTTACATCAGAAATCCAATTAAAATGTAACATTGTTGCTTTTGATATAAACTCAACTGGAACACATGCAATTGTTGGGGATGAACGTTAGTTTTGTTAAAATTATTTTTTATTCTGAAATTAAAAATTAATTCTTCAAAATTAAATACCCGTATTTTCCTTTCCAAACGAAGGGAATTTTCAGAAAAAAAGTTTAAGGAGAGGGTTAATGATAAAATTTGTTTTTCTTGATAGGAAAGAATAAAAAAACTGACGTTTATTTTCAATTGGCTAATGTAAAGAGTCGAAATTCCTTCCTTTTTTAAAAGTAACTATATTCCCCAAATAATCTCTTGCCAACTATACACTTTTTAAGAATTTAAAACCATTTATTTACATTAATTTAATTTTTATACAATTTAGGTGGAAATTGTACTTTAATACATTTGGGTAGCGATGTTATTCTCTATAGAAGGAATTTTCGACAAAAAATCAGAGCTTTGAGTTTTTCTAATGATTCAAAGTTTTTTTTATTTTTTATTTAAATTATTTTTTTATTTTCAAAGTTTTGTTGCTATTGGGACACAAGGAAAAGTTTTTATTTTTTCTGTGGCTGATATATCTGCAAATCAATTTGTACCTTTGGCTTTGTTAAATAGATTTATTCATTCTGAAAATAAGATTAATGCAATTGGATGGTCTTTTGATGGAAGGTTTTTTTAAACTTTAAAGATAATAATTATTTCCCCCAAACTTTTACCGACTTAAATGAGCCTTGAAAGGTGCGTGTGATTTTCTTTTTATGAAATTCGATTCTTAAAAAATGTTTCACTAAATTAACTTCTAAAAATATTTTCCAGTTAATTTTTCTAGAAAATAAATATCTTTTGAATTTTTTTTGAATTTTAATTTTGTTAAAATTTTCTAGTTTAATCGCCGTTGCTGGAAATAGAATTGTTAAAATATTCAAAACAGTACCTGATTCTTCTAAAAATCTTGGAGGTTTTACTTTTGGAGAAAGGGCTTCAGTTGTTGGTGTTTGGTTTTTTAATGAAAATAATCAAGTAAATTTAATTTAAAGAATTTATTTTTTAATTTTTAGTTTCTTTCTGTTGATAAAAGTGGAATGTGTAGCATTTTTGAGTTGGAAGATAATTCTGAAAAATTGATATTTGAAAGAAAAATTAGGTTATTTTTTAAAAATTAATCAAAATTCAAAACAAAAATTTTTTAAGCAAATGCTTAACTTCTTTAATTGGCGTTACTACACATTTGGGGCTTTTATCCGCCTCCGTTAACAAACAAAAAAAGTTATTGGCTACTGGATTTTCAAATGGAACTTTTTGTATTTTTGATATTCCTGGACTTTCTTTACTACAAAACTTTAGGTTTTTTAAGTAATTAAACTTAAAAAATTCATAATATACAAATAATCCACAAATTTTATCTGCAACATTGAATTGAATGTTGTTGTTTAAATAACTTGTTAAACTTTTACACAAGCTGTTTAAAGCTGCCTCTAAATTTTTTGAATTTATCTTAATGTTAATTTATTTTTTTTCAAGTATTGGTGATAAACAAATAAATTCAATTAATTTCAATTCTCGGGGTGATTGGTTAGCTATAGGATGTGGAAGGGGAATGGATGCACAATTACTTGTTTGGGAATGGCAAAGTGAATCTCATATACTTAAACAACAATCACATAGTCAAACAATTACTGCTATAGCGTATTCTCCTGATGGTTCAATTTTGGCAACTGGGGCAGAGGATGGAAAAGTAAGAAAGAAATTTTTGTAAAAGTTTAAAAACCATCCTAATTCGGGGTTCTGATTGCTTTGATTTTCACTCAAATTTAAACAAGGATTAGACACAAAAGATAAAACAAACACTCAAACAATTATTTATTTACAAACAATATTTACAAAACATCACACAGGAAAGTAGGAACAATAAGAATCACACAAGGAAATATGGGGGACAATTATGAGGGAGAAATGTTTTCCTATTATTATCGCATTTTGGCGTCATCATCTTCCATCAACCGCTTACATGTTGTACTCGATTGGAAGGTTCTTGCGGCGCACCATACCGTCACCCTGGAACCACTCGCGGCGGAATTGCTTGGCTGCTCCTTCCGGTGTGTTGGTCCATTCGACGGTGACACGATCGTTGTTGGTCGCTTCCGCAGCCGGATCGAAGGCGTCACAAGAGATGGCGATGTTGATGGCCTCCTTCGGGTCGAGCACACCGTTGGGCGGGTCCATGTTCAGACGGCGAGGGTTGGTCGTCTTGAAGGCGAAGCCGATACGATGCCCACCAGAGTTGATGATCTGTAAAAGTGAAAAGAAATATTTATTAGTGGTTAGATTAACAAAAAAGTTGAAAACTTCACCTTCATGTAGTAGGTGTGCTTGTCATCGAACGGCGCGTTGAAGATGACCTTCACGGCAGGAAGAGTCGTGATGTCGCCGGGTGGAACAGACGCCATTGTTGTTGAGAACGAAGTGTTGTAGCTGGAATTGAAGTTGAAGAGAAAGCAAGTTGGTGAAACTGGTGTTTTACTGCTTCTTTTATACTATTATGCTCAAAATCAGTATGCTTGTGATCGAAACTATAAAAACCGTAATAATGCTCCAGTTTCACCAACTTGCTTTCTCTTCAACTTCAATTCCAGCTACAACACTTCGTTCTCAACAACAATGGCGTCTGTTCCACCCGGCGACATCACGACTCTTCCTGCCGTGAAGGTCATCTTCAACGCGCCGTTCGATGACAAGCACACCTACTACATGAAGGTAAAGTTTTCAACATTTTTTATCAATTTGTCCTCTAATAAATATTTTCCTTTTCACTTTTACAGATCATCAACTCTGGTGGGCATCGTATCGGCTTCGCCTTCAAGACGACCAACCCTCGCCGTCTGAACATGGACCCGCCCAACGGTGTGCTCGACCCGAAGGAGGCCATCAACATCGCCATCTCTTGTGACGCCTTCGATCCGGCTGCGGAAGCGACCAACAACGATCGTGTCACCGTCGAATGGACCAACACACCGGAAGGAGCAGCCAAGCAATTCCGCCGCGAGTGGTTCCAGGGTGACGGTATGGTGCGCCGCAAGAACCTTCCAATCGAGTACAACATGTAAGCGGTTGATGGAAGATGATGACGCCAAAATGCGATAATAATAGGAAAACCACTCTCATAATTGTATATCTATCATGTAATGTCCCCATATTTTTTTGTGTGATTCTTATTGTACCTATTTTCCAGTGTGATGTTTTGTAAATATTGTTTGTAAATAAATAATTGTTTGAGTGTTTATCTTACCTTTTGTTCTTAGGTGTATATGTATATAAATTTTTATTTAATTTAACGAAACTTACTGTTGTAGTTCTATAGCTTTTCGTTTGGAAGTTGACAAATTAAAGTTGCCCTTGAGTTCCACCGCCCATCTATTCTCTTTATTTTTTTTTCATCAATCAGATAAATCTAGTTACCTATGTTTTCCATTGTGATTACAACCTCCAATTGTATGAACGTCTCTCTCTCTCCTTTAGCTCGTTTTACCTTCTTTCTGTTATTCTTTTAAACTTAGGTGAAACTTTGGAATTGTGCAACTTCGTTTTGTACTGTTACTTTTACTGAACACGAAACTGGAGTTACAGATATTTGTTTTACTCAAAATGGAAAAGCTGTATTGTCTTCTTCTCTTGAAGGTTCTATTAGGGCACATGATTTGAAAAGGTGAATTTAAAATAAAAAAATCTTTAATTATCTTATTTAAAAAGGTATCGTAATTTTCGAACATTAGTAGCACCTAAACAGACACAATTACATTTACTTTGTGCTGATTTTTCTGGTGATATTGTTGCAGCTGCATCGAGAGATTTATTTGAAATTTATGTTTGGGTGAATAATTTATTTAAAATTATATTTTTGAAAATTTTTTTTCCAAAAATTGAGGGTCATTTAATCTAAAAATAAAAAATTCATGTTTGGAGATAGGAGGGGATTATTTAAAAAGAAAAAAGATAACTTTAGAAGTAAACATTATTTTAGTCTTTTGAAACAAGTGAAGTTTTGGATGTATTGACAGGCCATTCTAATTTAATTAATGGATTAACTTATTATGAAAATACTTTATGTACTGTTTCTTTGGATAAAACAATGAAAATATGGAATATTGTGGATGGTGGAAATTGTTTAGAGACTGTTAATTTATTAAATGAGGGGTTGGATGTTAAATATAGGTAAATTAATTTTAATTAGATTAAATATTTAAACTTTATTTTTAGTCCAAATGGATCTCTTTTAGCTGTTTTATGTTATGATTCTAATATAAATTTATTTAATACTTTAAATACTAGTCAAATTGGAATAATTGAAACAAAATTAGATATTGATGCTGGAAGGCAAAGAATTGATAAAGTTAAAAAGACTACTTCAGAAAAGAATAAGTAAAGTCTAATGGGAGGGAGGGGGTTTGATAGACGGAAATTGAGATATTTTTGGAAATTTTTGAAGGGATTGGGATTTATCTAAGAATTAAATTCCTTTTTTTAGAACATTTACTTGTATTGCATTTTCACCCAACGGTCAATTACTACTTGCTGGTGGACAATCAAATATTTTTTGTCTTTACAGTGTGGCTGATAGAATTAAAGTTCGATCGTTTAAATTAAGCAGTAATTACAGTTTGGATGGAGTTAATGTAAGAGAGAATTTTATAAAAAAAAATATTTAAAATTTCTCCCTTTTTTAGTTAGATATTAATTATCGAAAAATGACAGAATTTGGAAATTTAGATTTATTTGATTTAACAGATTCTGATGAAGAAGAAACAAATCCAAAAAAGAGAATTAGATTGCCCGGAACAAAACACACCGACCTCTCTGAACGGGCCGTTAGACCAACAATTTCTATGTCTAAAATTGCTTTTTCTCCGAATGGTAAAACTCATTACCAAATAATTTTCTACTAATTTCCAAATATTACTCTCAATTAGGGTTGTGGGTATTTAAATACTTCCATCTTTAATCAATAGATTTACTAATCTTTGTTGATTCTCACACTATTTTGTGAGAATCCAAAAGACAGGAGCTAAAGATTAAGGTTGTCGGATAGTTGGAAATCTTCGAATATCCGGATCCGAACCGAAAATTTCCGGTTATCCGATCTTTTTTCGGGTCCGGATCCGACAACCTTACTATAGATATAATAATTCCAATAAAAATTTTTAGGTTTGGATTTTGCCGTAGCCTGTACTGAAGGTGTTTGTATTTATTCCTTAACAAAACCCCGAAGATTTGATCCTTTACAACTTGAATCAAATGTTACACCTAAAGAAATACTTAATTCAACAATTAATGGAGAACATGTAAATGCCCTTTCTCTAGCTTTGAGATTAAATGATAAAGAAATTGTTGAAAGAACAATTGAAGCAATACCTGTTGAACAATGTAAAAAATGATTTTTGGGGTGTCTTTGTTAAAATTTAGGTGTAGGAATGGTGTCTATAAGAGAAGAGAATAGAGAGAAGATTATCTTAACCCAGTTAAAAATTTAGAGAAAAGGTTTCCTAAAAATTTAGTAAGGGGAAGTCGTATTGAAAAAAGTTAGGAATTTTTAATGAGCACTAAAAAGTCAATTTAGCATTGTTTCTAGATTTTCTTTACCTTATTGGAGAAATAATTTTTATAAAAGATTTCACTGTACAGATTTATTTTTTCTAAGTAATGTAGCCTAACTTGTTTAATACTTTGGATTGAAGCTTAAAATAATTTTTAATTTATTTTTTTTAAAGTACGTGTTGTTATTGACAATTTGGGTATTTCTTCAGCAGAATTATTACTTTATTGGCTAGCAGCAAACAAAACTGGAGGGCCAATTCCTTCAAAACATTTTCATTTTTATTTAATTTTAATTAAAGAATTGCTATATAAATATAGTAAAGAATTTAAATTATTAATTGATTTAAATAATCCTTCACTAACTGCTATTCTGGAATTATTAACAAGTCAAAGCAATTTATTACTTGGAATGTTTGTTTTTAATTTAATTTTTTTTGAAAAATAATATTTATTTTTTGTGGAAAGGGTAAGGGGTGTTAGGAGTAGAGCCCGGAATTTCATACCGAGGAGGTAATTGAGGGAGGTAACGGCAAATGTCATCGAAACTCACACAAAAATTCCAAGATTTTTAGGGAACTTAGATAAACATACGGAGGCTGTTATTTCAATTTTACCCTTCTAAATAATAAAAAAAAGTAGACTCATATAAAATAGAGAGTTTCTTGAACTTTGGCTTAAGCCTAATTGTGGAAAACTTTAAAATTACGTTTCTCAATTGCCGGTTTGCCCTAAATTTAAATCCCTTCTTTCTAATTATTTAAAAAATTATTTTAAATTTCTTCGTTAATTTTAAGGTCAACACAAAATTTGCACTCACTTGAATATTTAATAATGACTAGAAATATGGAAAATATTTAAATTTATTTCTATTTTCATTTTGTTGATTTATTTGTTAAAATTTTAAAATAAATAAATAAAAATAAAAGGAATACAAATTAAAAATAAAATAAATAAAAAATATAAACGAAATATTAATTCTGGTTCTAAATTCTTTTTAAATTTTGTAGTAAATAAATTATTTGTTTCTGAAATAATTAAAAGTTTTTGGAGAAAAGAAGAATATTTAATTGCTTTTTGAACTAAACATTTTGTGAATATTTGAATAATTAAAGATACTAATGTTGTTATTAATAAAAATTGAGCAAATGTTACTAAAAAAGAAAGAGAAAAAGTTTTTTAGAGGGAGGGGGATAGAAAAGTATTTTTATTTTATGAAAGAAGGGTGTAGTTATAAGGATGGAATTATGGGGGATTGGTGCAATATAAAATTGGAATTTAGGGTGAAGGATGGATGACTAGGCTGGGAGTGGGATCACTAAGAAATGATAGGAAATTAAAATAATTAATTTCAAAAATTCCAACCAATTTTTGGATTTTCCCCCGCCGCTGGAGGCAAAGTTTGAAGAGCATCGCGTAACAAAACAGATTCTAATACAAAATTAGCCAATAAAAGTCCAATAGATAATTCAATTTTTGTTGACAAAAAAGAAAGTAAAATAATAATTAAACAAACAAAACAGGGCAATCCAATCCCTAACCAATATTGTGGAGAATTTCGACGAAATTTTAAATTTAAAATAATTAATGTCCTTTGAAAATAAATGAGTATTTTTAATCTCCTTTTTTTAAAAAAAATTACCAAGTACTCTGTGCCTCATAAGCACTATTTGGCCTTTCATTAGAATATTTTCTGTGACTTTTATAAAAACTTAAATTAGCATTAACTGACAATAATTCCCATTCTTGTATATTTTTTTTGATTGATTGGTTACCCCAACCAAGCATTACAGAAGGTTCCAAATTATAATAACTTTTTAAATTTTTAAAAGATTATACATAAAAAATAAAGAAAACATTGCTAATTCAACTTCACTCATAACATTTGTTGTGTATAAACGAGCTAAAAAGATTTTAAAATTTAAAAAACATAAATATATTTAAACTGTGCGCAAAAATATAATTTATGGGGAGTTAAAACGCCAAAAATTTAAATAGGCGTTTTTAAACGTTCTTGCGCACATTTTAAAAATTTTAAATTTTTAAATTAAATTCATTTAAAAATTACCAGCACAATTTTGTTCATCGTTCGGATAATCTCTTTAATTTAACATTTAAAAAAATTAATTAATTTATAGTAAAAAAACCTAAAATTAAAATTACATCCAACACGGACAGAAAATGTTGGATAACTTTCTACCTAAAATTAGATTTAAAATTAATTATTCTTTTCTTTTTAATACTTTTGTTTTATTTGGAGTTATTGATGTTAATGTTGCGTGTGATCGACGAGATATCTTTTTTATTTAATTAAAAAAATATTTTTTAATTTTATTTTTAACCTCAAAATATTGATTAACACCGGAAACGCTAAAAAATAAAAATAAAAAATATTCTCTCTCTTATTTTTTAACAATTTTTTAAAAATTTAAAAAAATAAATCTCTCATTTAATAATAAATTTAAAAAAACTTTTTCTTGTTTGTGACATAAAAAAGCAAGAAATATAAATGTTCAAAAGAGATGTCACTGGTTGAGAAAAAAATCAGGTCGGGTTTCGGGTCGAGAGTCCGGATAATTATAACGAGAAATAATAATTCCCTAAAATATTTTTTAATTCAGTTTTTGGGAAACATTAAAATTTGTGTAGCAATCCCTCCCTTCAAATTTATTTATTTATACTACCTATTAGCTATTCGCAATTCTGGATGCCAAATTTCCCTTTAAAAAAATTGTTCTATTTTAATATTTTAATTATTAACAACCAAGTTTTAACCATAGTTGTTCTAACATTATTAAATAATGAAGGGTCCCAAGTAGCTTTATCATCACTCCAAGTCATACTTTTAATAATAAGAAAAAAAATATTTTTAAATTTAAATTTACTAAATATGTCCATTTAAAAACATTGTTTGTTGAAGTTGATCAACAGAAAAATGCCTAAAATATTTTTTGAGTTTAGTGATTGATTATTGAGGGAGAGAGGGAAGAGGTTAAGTGCTACCTCTCCAATTTTATATATATTTTTTTTCATCCCAAAAGATTGCACTAATCAAACCCGGCTATATTAAACAATTCTAGCATTTTAGTTTCATCGCAAATACCATAAAACTATATTAAAGTAGTCTTCACCTACCCACTACCTCTACATAGAAAAGGTGTTATTAGATTAGTTTTTATGGTAAAGTTGACGTTCGAGATATGTATTTTTACTGCTTTTTATCGAAAAGGGGCATTCTAAATAATTCTCGAGCCCTAAAGGGTAATGAGAGGATTGTAAAGAAATATATTTAAATTTACATTAAATAAGCATGGAAGAGGACAGTAGTAGGTATTGACTGATTCTGTACAGGCCTAGTTTTTCTGTCATATTTTTTAAAAATATATTTTTGTAAATTTGTTTGTTCCTGTACATATGTTCTGTTTGATATTTCTTTTTTAATAAATAAAAATTAAATTAAAAAAAATAAAAAACCCTCAGGCAATTCATTTTGAAAATTTGAAAATTCAGAAGTTTGAATTTGAGAATTTATTGGGGAATAAATAAATAAAATAATTAAGGGAAAATAATTAAAGAAGATTAAATAATAATTAGTAAACATTTTTAAACCCTAAAAATGAATTTTTTATAAATTTTAAAAAATTGCCAAATTATCATAAATGCTAATAAAAATTTATATTTATTGGAAAGAAAATATTTTAATCTATCATCCAAGAAAAAAGAATAAACTTATAAAACAAAAAAATTTTACCCAGAGTGCATAAACTTTTGTAGTGTGCTAGAATTAGTAGAATGCTCAAGATCGAAAATTTTCCAAGACTCGTGACCAAGACCCCCCCCCCCCCCCCCCCCCAAAAAAAAAACCCAAGACCAAAAAAACCCGAGAAAAATCTTGAGTCTCTCGGACAGCTATAAGAATTAGGTTATTAGACACCTTTTATTTAAAAAATTTTTTTAGTCTTTGAAAGAAAAATAACTTTATTGTATTCTGATTGTTATTTAGAAATTGTACTAAAAATTAAAAAAATTTTTAATTAAAGTTTCAAAACCAATTTAATAAGAATAATAAATTTTCAATTATATTTTATTTAAAAAATGAATATAAAATCTAAAAGTTTTATTAAATAAGTAATTTAATATACACATTTGCAAAAAATTAGAGAATTAAATAAACAAAATAAATATTTATTTTGCTCTTTTAAACAATCAAAAATGTCTAAAAAATAATACAAAAACTAGGCTTTAATTTAGTTTTTATGAGTTCAATAAACCTTTTGTATCTAAATTTTCAATATAAAGAAAAATTATTTAAATTTATTTTTAACAAAAAATTTCTAAAAAATTTTAAAATAAACAAAACAAAACATAATTAAATATTCTTTTTTTAAATTAACAATTTTTGTCCATATTTAAGTTTTTGTCCAGCTTCTATACAAAAATTAATATTTTTTGGAGCTTCAAAAATCTTTTTAAAAAAATTACTTTTAGAGAGAAATATTCTTTAATTTATTTAATTACCAAAACAATTGCTGACCCCATTCTAAATTCTCCAATTTTTTCTCCAGGATTTACAGACAATCCTTTTATTGCAAATTTTGTATTTTCTTTTAATTTTCTGTTCTTTTCTTGTTCCTAAAAAATTATTTTAAATTTTTTTGTTTTGTTAAACTCGAATCTCGTTATAGAATAGTAGTATACCCCCCCCCCCCTCCCTGACTCTTTAATTTAGTTAACCATTGAAATAAGTTTGCCAAAGCTTTACCATCTTAGCAGAGATAGGAAATGACAAGGTGCCGGAAATCGGAAATAATAATTTCAGTCAAACTCTGCCTCTCTCAGTAATAAATGTAGAATGAATTTAATGTAAAGATTTAATCTCTAGTTTAATTCACTCCCCCATTTAATTTACCCCTCTATCCACTCGCCCACATATATATTTATAATCATTTTAGTTTTTCACCCTATAGGCTTACTTTAGACTATAACGAGATAAGAGAAATAATCTCTAAAATTTACATCAAAAATAACAATATTTCCAACAAACATTGCTGCTACAGGAGTCATCTATTTTTAATTAAAAAAATTTTTTTTAATTTTCTTTTAATAAATTTACCGAAAAATACCCAAATTTCCATTCTCCAGTCAAAACAATTCTTTCATTTTGACAAAACAATTTTGGATTTTTTAATAAATTTGTTGGCCTGACAGATTGGTAAAAACCGGGAAAATGAGTTTTTTCAAAAATTTTCCTTCAAAAAAATTTTTATAAAATTAAAAAAATTATTTTTACTAACCATTTTGTTGGGGAATGAAAAGCTTAAAAAATTTAAAAAAATCTTTTTTTCAAAAAAATTAAATTACCGTGATAATCACCGGGGGCCAAATAAATAATTAATTGATATAGGGAATTATTCTCCTTTATTTTATTTATATTAAATGGACCAAGAAATTCATTTATTTCATAATCCTGCCCCTTTACGCATTCAATACGTCCGTCAATAACTTTGCCAAAATGCAGAACTTTTTTATAAAAAAAGAGAAATTAATTTATTTTTAAAATTTAAATCAATACCCTCAAAATAATATTGGATAAACTTAATTTAAAATATAAATTCTTTAATAATGAGGTTTGATTATTAATATTTAAATATTTAAAAAACCCCAAAAAAATTTATAAAATTAATTTTTAATTATTTTTACCAGTTCCATCTGCTGGTGAAACCTTTAAAAAAATAAATTAAAAATTAATTTTTCCTTTCAAAGATTAACCAAATCAGAATATAAAGTAATTGGCCTAATCCCCTCTTTTAATTCTCTATTAAAAAATTCAGAAAATGTTGAATAATTTAATAAAGAAGGTTCTTTAGCTTCTTCCATATTACAGTTATATAACCAAACATATAAACCATAAATATATTCACGCAAAAATGTTGAGACTTTTAAATTACAAAGAATTCCTGCTCTAAAAGTTATTATTTTTTGTTTTAATTTTTAAATTTAAATAAAAATAAGAGAAGGAAGACCCCTTTCTGTTCGTGTGGTGGTTCTAAATGCAAAAACTTGACAAAAATTTTTTTAATCGTTGGGGGAACGAAAACCTTTCGATTTTTATATTTATTTACAAAGAATTCCCGCTAAATTAACTAATAGTGTATTAGCTACATATTAGTCCCTTTATTTAATAAAAAATAATTTAATTTTTACTTTGGAGAAAGAAATGAAACTAAAGGTGAACATTGAATTCTAATCTGGAATATAAATAAATTAATTAATGAAGGGAATGGAATATTGGGGGGGGGGGTCTCGATAACTGACTCGTTAATTAAAAAGATTTTTTAATGAAAAATATTTTTTTATAGCTTGTTTTAAGTTTAAAAGGATTTTATTCTTCAAAAAATTCTTTTTCGGTGAATTGTCTATCCGGTAGAATATCCCCCCAAAAATACAAACTTACCGATAAATTAGAATAATAATGTTTTGGATCTCTAAATTGTCTCCATTCAGGTAATATATTTAAAGAATATAATAAAGTTAATGCCCCAACAGCCCCAGAAACTTTTTTAATTGTTGGTAATTTAATTAATGAATTTTTACTCGGAATTTTTGTTGATAAAAATCTCTTTAAAAATTTAAATTAAATAAAAATTAATTTTTATTTACTAAAAAAATTGGAGACTGTTGACGATAAAATAAATTTGAAAGTATTGTTGTTGTTGTTTTTTTCATTTTTTTTAAAATAAATTTAAAAAATCTAAAATTTGTAAATAATTAATAAAAATGATTAGAATTGTTATCGTTTATTTGAACATGTTTTTATCTCCCCCAAAGCCAATCATACTATGTCTAATTTCCAAACACAGAGTATTTATCGCAATAGACACCTTCTTACTACATAGTGTGTCAAGAAAGTATAAGCTGATTTTATGTCGGAGACAATTATAGAACCATTTTGGGAGAGATGAAAATGAGTCACATAAACGACAATTTTACCCAAAAATTTCCCAATCACTCAGAAATTTTGAAAAAAAATTCTGAGTCAGTCAGGAAAATGCCAGAAAATTTTCCCTTATTTTCTTTGGATAAAAAAATTATAAGCAGAAAAAATAAAAAATAAATAAAAGATTAAACAACTCTTTTTACTTTTTTAAACAAAAAAATATACAAATAAAAACATTTACTACTAAAATATAAATTTAAAAAATAACAATAACAAAAACAACAAAATTTTAAATTAAACAATTTAATTTATATTTCAAAGCTGTAAGGCAAATAGGTATTGCCTCTTCTGTTCTAATTATTCTACTTCCTTGATCTGGTAAACTTTAAAAAAAATTAATTTAAAATTTAAAATTAAAAAAACCAATTAATATAATTTTCAAAATAATCTTTTGGATTATTTAAATTAATATTTGGATCTGATTCTATTGCAGATTCTAATCCATTTAATCCACCAAAAACTATCAGAATTTTGCTAAAATTTTAAAAAAATATATAAAAATTATTATAATCAAGCTCCACTCGTAAATACACCCTAAAAATTTAACATTTAAAAAACTAAAAACAAAAAAATATTGGAATATTAAAATCTTGAAAAAAAGTATTTAAAAATGAGACTTAGCTTAAATGGGGGGGGGATGGGGGAGGGATAACGCTTACTTAAAAGGCTTTTCACCAATTAGAAGTCAACTAAATTTAAAAATCTTAAATTGAGGCTAAACGATGTTGGGTGTATTTCAGGAGTGTTCCAGTTTCGCGTTTTTTAGACTCTTTTCTTTCGATTTTTAAAATCGCTTTCGGCACAGCCCTGGTGTATTTACATGAGAGATTTGATTGCAAAATTTAAAAAAATATTTCAAATTTTCTTCTCCATCAAACAAACTAACCATCCTTCCTTTTTTGGAATATTAATTTCTTCAATTGGAGTTCCTCTTTCAGATGTTCCAATAACAAAATCATAAGAAGAATTTAAAACTTCAGACAAACATTTTGCTATTCTTAATTTAAAAAAGAGAAATTAAAAAATTAATTAGTAATAATTACCTAACAGAATACCCCCAATAAATTCCAGCTTCTTCTCGAATTTGTTTTGGACTAGTTAGGTAGCCTTTCAGTTTTTTAGACCCTTCTGGCTCTTCTATTTTTAAAGTAACTCTTGTATTTGGAGGTATTAGATTTTGTTCACAATTTATTAAAGTAACATCCTTAATTAATTTTAAAAAAGTTTTATAATACTCCACCAAGTTTAATCTTCCCATTTTCTCATTAAAATTCAATTAAAAAATAACAAAAACGAAAATACAGTAACGGTTAAAATAAGTAACGTACACTACACTCCTCATTAACGTATTTTAAAATTGAGTGAACATTAGAGCGTTGCCCTCAATTTTATGTACATCCCAGTTTTACGTCCCCAATAGTGTATGTACAATCAAGATCATCCTTCCCCCTCCCCTTCCTAATTTTTACCCTTTCAAGTCCAACAAAGCATTTTTGTCCTTTTTTTGAACTCTTTTCCAAAACAATTCCTTCTCTATAAGGTAAATCAATATCTGTTGCTCTTAAATGATGCATTGAATCTAGTGGATTTAAAAGACCTTTTAAAAAGTAAAAATAAGATTAAAATTTAAAACAAAATTTACCAGCAAATTGTAAAGAATTGTGAATCGGAAAAAAATTTTTTCTCAAATATTGTGGGCATTCCAAATATTCAAAAACTTTTGCCATAAATAAATTACCTAAAATAAAACAATTTAATAAAAATGAAGAAAATTATATTCCTTTTTCTATTAAAAAATAAAATTTTTAAAGAAAACGAGGTTTGCTCTTCTATTAAGAAGTTTTTATTTTGTGCTAAAAAGAACGAGATTTTTTGACAAAGTTTGTTTTATGGTTAACCCTCAAAAAGATATCTTAACTAAAATATATTTTCCATTACTCCCCTGTAAATTCAGAGGATAAGAGGCTTGAGAATTAAAACAACTTACATTCACAATTATTTGAATTAATAGGGTCTTGTCCGCTCCAATTTCCTTCTTTATATTCATCAATTTGTTTTTGTTTTATTTTCGCTGTCTCATCAAATATAATTATTTCATCAACACAAAATATAGCAAAACTACGGGCTAACTATTTTTAAAAATTAAAATTTAAAATTAAAAACAAAAAAACCTCTCCAGTAATATAAGCCCTTAATTCTTTTGTTTGGACATTATTTAAAATTGAACCAGGCAAAGCTACATTTAATGAATACCAAGTCTCTAAAAATTAATTTTCGAGTAATCTCTCCCAAAATTAATTAATTTAAATAACTTAATACTTTGATTTGCTCTTCTACAATTAGGTTGTTGTTCTTTTATTTGTATTTTTTGTTCAAGTTCTTCAATTGTTTTCTCTTGCTTTTCTTGTTGTTTCTTTTTATGTACTAAAATGAAAAAAAAAACTTTTATTTTTATTTGAATTATTGATAAAAATTAACAAAACATTTTTAGTTAATAATCAATCATTTTTATCAGTAATTAATAAACCACTAAAGAATTTACTCATTTTTTTTAATCTCAACTAAATAATAATTTTTACAAAAATAATTAAAAATTCATACAAAAACGCCAATTAATATATCCTCCTTGTTGATGTCCATTTCTTTTGTTTTTAAGTTTTTTGGTTATTTGAAGACGATCCTTTCTGTTGAACATTTTCTGGAATTTTTTTTCTTTAAAATATTTTAAAATATAAATAAATATATAAAAAATAAATATTAATTTATTTAAAAAATATTTTTAAAAATCAAATTTTATCTTCAAAAAATACCCGAAAAATAAACAAAAATAATTAAAAATTCAACTAAAAATCTTTTTCTATTTTTTAATTTTTCTTTTTTTATCATCAGCAATTAAATAATTAATTGAAGACATTCCTCTATTATTCACAAAATTTTGTATAATTAAAAGAATATATTCAAACAGTAATTTCACCTAAAAATTAATTAAAATAAATATTTTAAAAAGAAAATACTTTTGATTGATTTAAAAAAGCCAAAGTTAAAAGCAAAATAAAAGCTAATCCAAAATAATTTGCTTTAACATCAGAGTCAGTTTTACGATGTTCAGATTGTGGTAAAATTCTAAATTAAAATTTTAGATTTTTTATAAGACTTGTTAATAATCTTAAAGTTTGGACAAAAGTTAAGCCACAACCAGTCAGGAATTTCTCATTACATTCAGGTATTCTACCGACTGATGTGAGTTAGTAACTAATTACCGAAACGATGATAATTATTTAAACTATTTAAACATTTCAAATATCAAATTTGATTTTCACAAGTAAAACGAATTTTGAGGATTGTTTAATAAAAATTTTTAAGACTCCCCAAAATTGTGTAGCCGATGAAAATAAAATTAATAAAAAAGGACAAAAACCTACATTACCTAATTTTTCCTATTGTTTAATTTAAAAAATTTTTTAAATATTGTTACCTAACATAATTAAATTGGGAATTTGCAAAGAAATTGACAGAAACAGAATCCATTTTTGATTGTTTTGAATCAATTAAATCAACAATAATTGAATATTCCTTTAAAAAGTTTAAAAAAATTAATTAAAAAAAATACCCGTTTATAATTAGGAAGATTAAAAACAAATAAAGAAGAATGACTTTTAATTAATTGTTCATTAATTGCATTATTATCTTCTAATAAAACAACTCTAAATCCATTAGAATTTTTTGTTTGCTCAATTTCAATTTCTCCAATAACTATTGGAGATGGACGGTCAGAAGGTAAAATTGAAAAATTTATATCATTTTTATTTTCTGTTCCAACCTAAAAATTTTTAAAAAATAAATTTTTTTTAATAAAAATTTTAAAAAATTACAATGAAATTAAAGAAAGAAGGAAAGGCAGGAATACTATCACCTCCTTCAGAATTTTTTAAAGAAATTTGATAATTGCATTGAGGTTTAAGTCCTTTAATTCGAAAATCACCAGAACGTTGATCTATCAAATCTTCTTCCTTAAAAAAATAAAATTGAAAAAGAATGATTGAAATTCAGAAACAATAAAAGAAAGAAATAGTTGAATAGATGAAGCTTATTGTCAGCTTATTATTAGGCAGCCCGCCTCAAATAGATACAAAAAAACAATACTCTGACTTTTAGCCATATTTTAAGAAAAAATCAACAAAAATTAAAAAAAACCTGATGATTTTCACATCCAACAGAAATAGCCTCAACACGAATTGGAAATTTAAATTGTCTACTTCCAATTGTTGAAACTTTTCCAAAAGCACTATAATAAGAGTAATTAAAATTCATTTAAAATTTTAAAAACCTGTAAGCAATTCTTTTTGCTTCCAAAATTAATTCTTTTTCTTCTCCTTCATTTATTTGAAAAGAAAAAGAACTCGAATTAAATTTATATTCTTGTAAAATTGGACGAATAAAATAAGATCCAGGCATCTTTAAAAGAATTATTTTTTTCAAAATTAATTTTAAAAAATCCCCAACCAATCCAATAAATTTCAAAAGTCCAGTTTCGTTTGTAATATTATTTGAACGAAAATTTGATCCTCCACTAATCGAAACTAAAATATCAGAAAGAGGTTTATTTGTCTTTTCTTCCAAAAATTGTATTCGAAGTTGTGTTAATTTAATTGAAGTAAAGCTGTTGGGATAGTCAGGCATTTTAGCAAAAATAAAGCCTTCCTTGATTATTTCAATAGAAAAATCTTCTTCTTTCCAAACAGGTCCAATACTGAAATTTTTTAATTTTTAAGATTTTGTATAAAAAAGGCAAAATATTGGTACCTAAACAAGGAACTAAAAACATGGAGTTAAAAAATAAAACATAAAATTATTTCTCAAAAATATAGTTATTACAACAAAATAAATTTAAAAATTAAAATTCCCAACCTAAACAATCCTTTATTGTCTGTATTAGTTGTCAACACATCACTTTCATCTGTTTTATGTATTGCTTTCACAAAAGCATTTTCAACTAAAGGTTCCACTTTTCCTTTAATAAATTTCCCAATTTGGCTATTAAATGAAGCTACTACACCCTCACATTCCCCATTAAATTCAAAATCCACCAATTTTGGCATAAACAAAAGTTTATTAGATTTTGGCATAAATTGATATTTATTTCCAATTTTAGAATTATTTAATGAAAAGAGAAACATTTTGCCTTTATTTGTTGAATAAACTTTTTGAAGACTTTGTTCTTCATTGGTTGGTTTCTCTCTGAAAAAAATTTAAATTTAAGATTAAGTCAAAGAATTAGTTAGAAAAATTCAAATAAGGAGCAGGCCACCTCACCACAATAACTTCATTTAGACGCAGTGATCTCGCACATCCTTATATTGTTCGATTCATCTCATCGAGATGCGAAAAAAAAACAAAACTTGCAATATTATTTTTAATAAATTTATAGCTTTCGGATGGACAGGGTACCCCTACAAAAACCTTCCTTTATAAAATTCAAAAAGAAACCTTAAATTCATTTCAAGAGTATTATCTTCAACATCAGTTTGAACAAAAGTAGAAACAGAAGAACTTACAGCAGTTAATATTAAAGGAATATTTGAAGGAATATTAAAATATTTTTGTTGTTCATCAATCCCTTCAATTCTAAATTCATGGCAAGATTCAATTGAAAAATAATATTTATTTTCTTCTTTAAAATAAATTTTATTTTCCCCTTCTTTTAATTGAAATTCTTCATTTTTTGGGCTTTCTTTTGTATCAGGCCAATATTTCTTTAAAGAAAATTATTCGAAACAAAATTATCAAAACAAACCAAAAGTGCTGATTTTGATGATTTAATTTCCAAGAAATAACCTTTTTGTATAAAGTCTAACCCTATAATATCATCACCTTCAACAATTATATTCTTTTCACTTTCAACCCACAAAAAGTTTTGTTCGTCAAAGATTTTTACTGAAAATTGGGATAATTTTAAAAAAAATATTAATTTTTATTCGATATTTTGGAATGATGAGGAAGCATGGGAGATGTTTCAAAACTGGAGAGTTAAAATATAGAACTTGAAAGTGTTTCCAAAATCTTCGAAATGTAAAGAAAAATAACGCAAGGATAGAAATTTCGAAACAGCGTTTCGCGGAGATATAAAATTAAAGATCACCCAAATACAAAATTGAACTGTTTGAGCACAAAGCCTAACTAATATAAAATTTAAAAACCTGTATATTTTGATGGTAGCACGTCACTAAAATAATATTCCCCTTTTGTATCAACAAATTCATCCACAATTTCTCCCTGTTCATCAAAAAGTTTTATTGAAATTTTTCCACATTTTTTAAAACAATTGATTGTTCCACTAATTTTTGATTTGTGTTGAGTAAATTTTAATTCGAGAATCGGCTCTTCTTTTAAATCAATTTCCACTTTACTTGGTGAAAGAAGCAATTTAGAAATTGGCTAAAAAAATTTTTAATATTAATTTAATTGTATGTATAAAAACCGTAATTGTATATTTTCCTGGTGTAAGCATCTTACAAAATTTCCCTTCAAAATTTGTTACAACACCATCAATAAAAATATTTTCATCGAGGGAATAAACTTTAAAAGAAATTTTTTCTAGTTCATCGGCAGACAAAATTTGTCCACAAACTGCTATTCTAAATTACAAATTTTTTTTAAATTAATTTATTAAAATCAAAACCTGTTTGGAAAGAATTTAATTAATTTTTTTGTTTTTGAAGAAACATCAAAATTTAATTCATTAAATTCAAAATGTTCTTTTTCCACAGCCAAAACATGCTTTCCAGGAGAAACATTTGCCAAAACAAATTTTCCTTTTTCGTCAGATATTGTATTAAATTCCCCATCCAATTTAATTGTTACATTTTGCAAAGGTGCTTGTTTGGCAGTAAATACAATACCATTAAGGTTAAAAGATTTAACTGATATTGTGACCTAAATTATTTTGATTTGTCTCCATCTAATATAAAATATAAAAGAAAATCGAAAGAAAAATAAGACGCCACAAAAATCATATACATTTCTAATTTAATTAATTGTAAGTATAGCAGGCTATTCAGAAATAACAGAATTTACATCTATGTAATAAATATTAAAATATAAATTCTAATGTTTGTTGCATCAGAAATTATATTTTAATGAAATAAACTAATTTACAAAATTAAAATACCTTCGTCGTTTTAGAATTCATTTCAACAGATTCCTCTTGGAAATTAGCTTCACCAAAATTTAAGACTTTTTGTCCAGCATTAATAATGTATTTTCCTGGAGGCAAACAATTAATTAAAGTAGAGCCGGAAGAATTGGTATTAAATTTATAGAACCATTTTTGACCTTCATTAATGGTAATCGGTTGTTCAGCACTCAAAGGAAGATTTTCAAACTAAAAAGTAAAAAAATTTTTTAAAATATTTTTTATAAAAACGAAACAGAAACCTTAATTTGATTGTCTGATTGTAAAACAACATTTGTCGATAAAAATGGATCTCCTTTTTCGTCCACAACATTAACTTCTAAACTATAACCCTCAATTCGCAAGTCAGGCTTTATTATAAATGGCGTTGTTCCAACCTCAATTTTAATGCTGCCTTGGCTTAAACATTTTGTAGAACCACTGAAGGGTGAAATAACATATTTTCCTTAAAAATTCGAATATACAAGCTTATCAAAAAACAAAATTCATTTCCTTAGAACTCAAGGGAAATAGATTTTTTACCCCTCCGTGCGTCTGTGAAAAATATTTTTAACAAGGGTTATAGATCGAATAATTCTTAATTTAAGAAAATTTTAGTAAGAGGCAGATTTCGACCCTAAAAACTAAAGATAATTTATATTTAAATAATACCTGGCCAAGTAACAAAATTATAATTTCCATCTTTATCGACAATAGTCTTCTCAACTAATTCTCCATTTTCTTGTTTAAAAAGACCCAAAACCAAAGAAGAATCTTCCCCATTTAAAATTCTGCCAGAAATTTTAAGTCCAGCCAAATTAAAATTTAATTCCTCAGAACATCCCCCGTTGCTGCCAATTTCAATTTCATAAAATTTTGGTTCTTTAAAAGATGAAATTTCAAAAAAAAATTAATTAAAAATAATACCAAAAATATATCCATCAGGGGCAATAATTTTAACCAAATATTTTCCTTTATTGTAAATTGGAATTAGAAAATATCCATTTTGCGGATTACATTCTGCCTCATATTTTAAATTTCCTTGGGAAGTAAATAGTTTTACCTTAAAATTTTATTAAATAAAAAATTAAAAAAAATAAACCTTTATATCAGATAAATTAATTTGAAAAGTAGATTTCACGAAACCCTCACAACCAATTACATCGGCTGAGCAATGGTGAACAAAAAATGGGAGAAGAAATAAATAAAGTTTTAAAAGATAAAACATCTACCTAAATATGTCTAAAAAAATTAGCAGAACAATTAAAAGAGTTTAATACTTTAAATTAAAAAATTAATACTCAATAAAATTTTATTAAAATTTTGTTTTTCAAAATAAAATTTTATAACATAAAGTTGAAGAAATAAAATTTTGTCGAGAAAAAATTAAGCCTATAAAAGGGGACACGCCCGATTAGGCGCGGGCCGACTAGGCGCGACCGATTAGGCGCGACCGATTAGGCGCCGGCCGATTAGGCGCGCGGCCAATTAGGCGCCGGCCGATTAGGCGCCAAGCTTTTAAATTAAATATCGAACAAAATGCTCCTCCAAATCCTGAAAATAGATAGATTCGGATAATCCCGGCAAATACACCACCCTCACATAAGTCTTTTGCGGAAAAAAGTTTTTGCCGTTGTGGAGGAAGCCGGGCATGTCGAGCGGAACGACGGCCGCCGCTTCGCTACGGTCGCCGCGAGCGAAGCGAGCACGACCGCAGCGAAGCACGGCCATCGTGTAGCGAAGACCATGCCCGGCCTACCCTCCGTAGCAGCACAAAAACAGTTTTACCAGCGAAGATTCTGTTGGTCATAACTTTGTTCAGAATCATCCAATCGAGCTGATTTTGAGTCTGGTACGTAAACTAGTTAGGCCTGTTTTTTAATTTTGGAAAATTTTTTTGTAAAATTTTTGTTTTATAATTCAGAATTGTCCCATTTGATGATCGATGGGACCATTCTAATTGATTATAATCGAATATATAAAATAAAGCTTGGCGCCTAATCGGCCGGCGCCTAATTGGCCGCGCGCCTAATCGGCCGGCGCCTAATCGGTCGCGCCTAATCGGTCGCGCCTAGTCGGCCCGCGCCTAATCGGGCTGTACCCCTATAAAAGCATTTAAAGTAAACAATCGACGTTTTAACCACTTTTAGCCGAGTCGATGTTTTGACAAGTAAGATAATCTTTTAACGATCTTTTAAGAATTCGACATTTTGACACGTTTTACCCGCATCGATCTTTTAAGAATCTTTTTTACTGATACGCCGCTTTTTAATCATTTTTCTTTTTAATCAGGGTTGCGCCCCGACCCCGACTAACCCCGACCCCGACATTCCCAACCCCGAAAACCCCGACCCCCGAAAGTTCGACTTATTTTTTGTCATTTATACATTTCCGCTTTCACTTTTTACGCTTTTTAAATTTCACAGGGCCCTGGAATTTGAAAAAAAAAATTTTTGAAATTTTTTTGAATTTTTTTGGGCCCTGAAATTTGATAAAAATGAAATATTTAAGATTATCAAAGTTTGAATTTAAAACTTATTGTGCCTTCTATGAATACTCCTTGGTATGTTTCTATATTTTATATACCTATTTATTTTTAAATTACTAGGATTGAAAAATATCGTCCAAAAACTCTTGATGATGTTGTTGGTAATCCAGAAATTATTAAACGTTTAAAAGAATTTTCAAAAACTGGGAATATACCCAATTTAATTATTTCGGTTTGTATTTAATTTAAATTATAATTTTTAAATTTATTTGTTTAGGGACCTCCCGGTTGTGGGAAAACTACAAGTATTTGGGCGTTGGCTAGAGATATGCTTGGTGATAAAGTAAAGGATGCTTGTCTTGAATTAAATGCTAGTGATGAACGGTAAAATTTTTTTTAAAGAATTTTTTGAGTATTTTTCTTATTGCTGCCAAATTAATGTTAGCGAAATCTTTCTTTTTTCATATCTTAAGAGTTCAATTTATTTTTCGTCTCTGATTATTTTTGGTGATCTATTTTGTAAACAAATCATAAGTCAAAATTTTTGGGGTTTTTTTGGGTAAATTTCCCGGAGAAGATTGTGAAATTATTGAAAATTGACTGGAATCAATGCTATTGTTTTTAAATCCTTATCCAAATTTAAATGGATGAAATTTCTAAAATTTCTCTGCCATTTATTTTTCGATACCCACACTAAATTATTTACACCAATTTTTTAATATTTAAAGTTTTCTTTCTTTTTTAGAGGTATTGATGTAGTTAGAGAACGAATAAAACGTTTTGCTTCAACAAAAGTAACTTTGCCTGATAATATTCAGAAAATTGTTATTTTGGATGAAGCTGATAGTATGACTGAAGGAGCACAACAAGCATTACGTAGAATTATGGAGGTTTTTAATTTTATTTTTTTGTAAACTTTTTTTAAAGATTTTCAGTTCGACTACAAGATTTGCATTTGCCTGTAATCAATCAGACAAAATAATTGGTATTTAATTAATTTTGATTTTATTTTCCTATCTGAGAATTAATTTTTGATTGTTGTTGAACTAAAAATTTCCTTAAAAAATTTCGGAGCCTACAAAATAGTCAAATAAAGTTCTTGAACAAGAAATACAACAATTTTCCTCAAAAGAAAATTATAGAAACAATATTTAATTAAAAATTTTTACATTGGAGTTATTAAATCATAATTTAATATCTTCTTTTATTTTAGTTCTTTCTAGACAAAAATTTTATTTAAATAAAAATTTTTAAAAATTTTCAGAACCTCTACAATCTCGTTGTGCAATTGTAAGATTCACAAAATTAAGTGATGAACAACTTTTGGAAAGAATTCATTATATTTGTAAACAAGAAAATGTTAAATTTGTAGAACAAGGTATTCAAGCAATTATTCATACATCACAAGGAGATATGAGACAGGTTTTTTAAAATGTATTTTTAATATGTAAAAGTAATTGGTTGAGAATTTAGATTATATTTTTGATTTGTTTATTAATTCAGGGCTTGTGTATCCCGACCGTAAATTTGGGAAATTTTATATTTATGGTGCTTGTTCTGTAAAATCTTTCTTAGGCTCTTATCCAGTCTGGAAACAATTTTAGTTTATATCCACATATCCATATACCTTTTGTTTGAATTTTGATTGAAATTTACACTTTTCTAACCAATTTTTAAACTTTCCAATTAAATTTTCTGTTTTTTAGGCTTTAAATAATTTACAATGTACAGCAACAAGTTATGGAAAGATTACAAAAGAATTTGTTTACAAAGTTTGTGACGAGCCAAATCCAAGTAGTATAAAAGAAATATTTCAACATTGTGTTGATGGAGAAACAAAGGAAGCTTTTGACATTATTGAAGATATTTACAATTCTGGATATTCTATTGAAGATTTGGTTGGAATTTTGTTTAGAAATGTGGTTTGTTTGTTTTTTTTTAATTTTTTGGTTAAAGTTTAATTAGAGACCTGACTGAGACGAGATCTCGATTCCCGTACGACACTCCAAGTCCGATCTCTAGTTGGGATTCTCCTTACAAGGAGAGTTTGCGAGGTGTCCGAGCTAAAAACGGTCGAGACCGGGCTCATTCGATAGAGAATGTGCCCTTTGTAGCAAGGATTTTTTGCCGTTTTTGCCCGTTTTTTGATCTGGCCAAGATATGGCCTTCCAAAGTCCCAAAATTTGGCATATTTTCCCCCCTTCAAATATAAACTTTAAATAATGCTTTTATTTTGTTGGCGCGGTGGTGTAGTGGTGAGTGTGTCCTTGCTACAAAGGGCACATTCTCTATCGAATGAGCCCGGTCTCGACCGTTTTTAGCTCGGACACCTCGCAAACTCTCCTTGTTAGTAAATAGTGAAAGAGAATCTATTAGTCGGTTATGAGAGGGGAGTTTTATAGGGAAATTTTCCTTATCAACATTATAAATACCCTCATAATTCCGACTTTAATTTATTTAATTTAAAAAATTTTTTTAAAGAAAATTGCTGACATTCCAGAAGCATTACGTATTGAATTTATTATGGTAAATTTTAAAATTTTTAATTGAATATTTTAATTTATTAAACAAATAATCGTAATTCTTTTGATTTTTGTTATTTTAGTCTTTTTTTGGAATTTTTTATTTCAATCCTAAAAAACCCAATCAATTGGTTCGTCGGTTTAACCACCGAATTTTTCGGCTATTTCGGTTCGGTTAAGGTGAAAAAAAATCAAAATTTAAAAGAATTACTAAAGAATTTTTAAATAAAACAAAACTTTTTAAAGGAAATTGGAAAATGTCATTCAATAGTAGCTCAAGGTTTGTCAACAAAACTTCAAATGGCTGGGTTAATTGCAAGACTTTCGAGTATTCAAGAAAAATTGTCTTCAAATTAAATAATTATTTAATATTAAAAACATCAATTTTTGAATTTTGTATGTGTATCCACGGTTGAAATAAAAATTAAAAAAAAAAATTAATTTTTAAAATAAAAAAAATTAATTTACTAAATTTTCCACATTTTTGACTTTCCGTTAATTGAACACAATGTTGGCCATCCCAATTAAAAGTTCCTTTAAAAAATTTTTTTTGGGAAATTAATTGAAAATAAAATTATTAGAAACCAAGTTTTATGTTACATCCTGGGCAGTTTATCTTAAAAAATAAAATTAAAAATAATAATTTTTTAAAATAAATTTTTAGTTTTAGTTCCTCTAAATTCCTATTTTCTTGTTAAAAGTTAACCAGTTTTTCTTCAAAACTAGGAAACATGTCCTTATAAATAATTGTCTCCTCGTTTTCCTCTATTCAGACTATGGACGGGCCGGGATATCCGAAATCCGATCTGACTAATTTTCGAAACTCCGATCTAAATCTGGCCTCTAAACTTGGGAAAAATCTCTCAAAAAATAAATACTTGACTGCGATTCTGAAAAATCTATTGGACATTTGTCTATAAAAATTCAAAATCTTGTAACGAAAACTTTTTTAAGTGATCCCTTCAATTAAAAGATAACACTGTTGGAAATATTCTTTTTTAGAATTTCAAAAATTCCCAAGCATTTAATAATTAAAAAAAACCTTTCCCTTTAATTCATCCAACTCCATCCAAACCATTGGAGTAATTAAATATCCAAATTCACAAAAAATATTTTTATTATCAGAAAAATGTTTTAAAACATTAAAATCAAAAAAGAGAATTTTTCTACATTTTTTACAAGAAAATTTTTTTGAAGACAATAAATAAGATTCTTCCAAATTATATTTTGATGTATTATCTAAATTTAAAATTAAAATTAAAAATCATTTAAAATAAAAACCATTTAATTCAAATAAATATCCATTAGAAGCAACAAAATCTCTAAATATTTCTGATTTTTTTAAATTAATTGGGTCTGTAATAAATCCAATTTTCTCAAATAATTCGAGTTGTTTAATAAATGAATTGTTTGGGCTTTAAATTAAAAAAGAAATTTTTTGAAGAAGATGAAGAGCTTTAAAATAATTAGTGTTCGAGACAAATAAATTTTTTTCAATATCAAAAATACCCAAAAAATATCAAGTCGGCAGATTTGAAAAAAACCCTTGCCGAACACTAAAAACCAGCCGACATATTTTTAAAAATTACAAACTAAAAACTGTACAGAATTTTTCAGTCTTTCTGTTCCTTGTTAAAAAACAAAGTCAGAAATTAAAAATTCCCCCACAAAATTTCTTAATTAAAAATTAACGAAAAAACCTCGCAATTGAATGTTTTTCCTTCAAAAAATTAAAAGAATTTAGATAACTCCAATTATTTTTTTTCATCAAAAAAGCAATAATAATTGTGACTGATCTACTTATTCCACTTTCACTTTAATAAAAAAATTTAAAATTAATTTCTTTTAAAAACTTTACCAATGTACAAGTATTGACTGTTTATTTTCCCAACATTTTTGTAATAAATTAAATGTTTTTTGTAAAATATTTGAACTAAAAATATTTTGATTTTCAACGTCTAACATATAAATAAATTGGTAATCAACACCAATTATTCTTTTTTCTAAAGCCAAAGGTTGAGATGAAAGGGTTAAAACTATTTGGATCTAAATAAATAAATATTTATTTATTAGAAATAATCCTTTGAAAAAACTTTAAATTTCTCAATATTTATTTCAGCGGTAGAGAATATATCTCCAATAAAAATACAATCCAAAATTTTGGTTATCATTTTTATAAAAAATTTTTCAAGTGAATTATTTTAAAGTAATTTAATTTTAAATTAAAATAAAAAATGTCAACGTTTATTAAATTATAGAATGAAATTTGTGTAAAAAAAGGCAATTTTGGTCAATATTATTTTTAATCTTCCAAATCAGAGCAGTCTTTAGAAGAAAAAAAACTTTTTCCATTTCGTGTTGGGGTCATTTGAACGTGGACGGTTAACTATAGTGCAGCTTTTGTAGGTCCGATGGTGACTTTTGTCTGTAAATGTTGACTTGGAATATATTAAGAGGGGTGACTGAATAAAGGATTAATTAATGTCTTAATTATATGTACATATAAGCGAACGAAAAAGATTTTAACTTTTAAATAATAAAAATTAAAAAGAAATTTTAAAAATAATTAATTTATATAAAATTTAAAACAGAAAATAAAATTAAAAATAAAATTAAAAATTTTAATTTTATTAATTCCTCCACCCCCACCATTATTTTCATTATTATTTTCACAAATTTCTTCAAAATTCTTTTTTTCTTCTTTTATTTGTTCTGTCCACCAATCTTCTATTTTTTCTAATGACATATTTTGAGTTAATTTTGGCGTCTAAAAAATTAATTTTTTAGTAAAAGAGAAAATATATGTAAACCCTTAAATTAAGATAAACACCAGGGTGGCGCTAGCCCCTCAAAATACGAGACTAACGCCACCCCTGATACACACCCTTGAAAATATTATAATTGAGGATATATCTTTTGAATAGAGGGTGCAGCTTAGGCATTTTCCCCTCACTAATAGTCAAACAGATTTTAAAAGACAATATCTTAATTTGATTTTATCTAATTTTGAGTGTATTCGAGGTTAAACTATATTTATTTATTTAATTATTTACATTATTTATTCTACAATCCAAATTACAAACAGAGCAAAATTTAATAGAACAAGACAATCTAATATAATCCAAATCTTGTAGTCTAACAGTTAATCTTCCCAAAGAATATGCTGAATGATTGAAATGTTTGTATATTGGGGTAGATATCTGTGGTTTTTTAATTAAAATAATTTTTGAATTAAAAAATATTTAAGATATTTTGATTTAATTTTCAAAATATAGGTTTGTACACTAAAAATTACAATTAAAAATTTTATTTTCGTTTATGTCGCTCTTATATTTTTTTCACAAATGAGTCTTTTTCAGTGCAAAATTTATAGAATTTTAAGGTTAAATTTAATTTTTAACCAAAAAAGTCTATTTGTAAGTACTCCTAAAATAAGTACAGATTGGAGATATGTATTAAAAATTATTTAAAAATTTTTTGTTTTATTTAAAATTAAATCTCTTTCCTTTCCATAAAAGAAAATACGAAAAAAATGGAAATAATAAATTGTAGAGGAATATACAGTACGGTGCATATGTTTACGGACAAAGGCTTTAAAAAATTTAAACCCAATTTATTCGAAAAATTGAATTACTTATCGAAATGTATAAAGTAATTTTTATAGCATTTTTTATGCTCTATCTATCGATACAAGTATCGGCTGAAACATATTCGTTTATTTCCAAAAAATTACCCAAATAAATTTATAACCTTAACTTTTGTGGTGCAAATGTTTACGGACAAATTAAATAAACCTAATAATTTCAGAATAGTATGCCAAAAAAAATTTATCGCTACTCCGTAGACATTTTCATTGATATTGAGTAGAAAATAAAAAAGAATGGAGTCTGTAACTTCTTTCTTCGTTGAGATCTCGAATCTCAAAAATCAACGGAAATTTGGGGTACAGTACCTCCATTTCCCGTTGATTTTTAAGATTCGAGATTTCGATGATGAAGTAAGTTAAAGACTTCGTCCTTTTTGCTTTTCTACTCTGTATCGGTGGAAATGACTACAGAAATTTTTGTAGAATTTTTGCACCAACTAAAGTAGGAATATTCGAAGTTATTTAATTTGTCCGTAAACATATGCACCACAAAAATTTAAGTTATAAAATTAATTTGAGTAATTTTTTGTAAATCATAAATGAATTTGATCCAATTG
The DNA here is from genome assembly GCA_963681835.1 of Meloidogyne enterolobii. Taxonomy (NCBI): domain Eukaryota; kingdom Metazoa; phylum Nematoda; class Chromadorea; order Rhabditida; family Meloidogynidae; genus Meloidogyne; species Meloidogyne enterolobii. The sequence continues at coordinate 1,323,772 of CAVMJV010000018.1, forward strand.
ATGTTTCATTAGATAGTGCATAAGAAATACTATCTAAATTATATAATCGGGTTTCATTATAAATTCATTTTTTTCAAATTAAATTAGATTAAATGTTTTCAATGCCTTTGTCCGTAAACATATGCACCGTACTGTATGTATTTCGAGGTAATAAAATCCAAATAATTTAAAAAATTAACCAAAGATTGTTCTCTAGTATATCCATTATTGTCAATTAATTTTATAGGACTTGTCTCACTACCTGCCCAACAATCAAATATTTTCATAATTAATTTATCTGTTGTTCTAATACATCTCCACAAAAAACAAATTTGTTCCTTTTTTAAATTAAAAATTTTTTAATGAATAATTTTTTGTGTAGAATTTTTAGAGGTTAGGATCAGTAAGTGGAATTTTGAAATTTGGTCGTACTCGTACACAGGTACGAGTACGACTTTTGGTACGAGCTTCCAACAACTGGTTAGGATAATTCTTATACTGTAACTATGTAGATAGTGTCTTATGTGGACGGTGTTTTGTCCTTAAACGATTATTATTAGTTATGTATATATTTTTTGTTTTTTAATATTTTAGTAATTAATTACCTGCCAACTTATTTTATCATTTTGTTTAATTTTTGGTCCTCTACAGTCTCCTCTATGTAAAACTAAAACACATATTGGTTTATTAGTTAAATTTTTCTTTAAACTTTCATCCTTTTTAAAATAATTAATTTTTTTTAAATAAAAAGAGGAAAAATAATTTGTAAAGAAGAAGTGTGGAAATTTTTTTTTAATTTTTTGATTAAAAAAAATTTTTCTTTTAAATAATTTTCCTTTTAAAAAATGTTTGAGGGGATTTAGACAGTACAAATTTCTTGGCTTTTTTTAGAGCAAAAAACTTTGAAGATTTTTAAAAATCCAAAACTCTTCTTTTTTTTAAATAAACTAAATAATTATTTACCTCAATAAAAACTTTAACAGAATCAACAATAATTTTAACTTTTTCAATTACAATATTAGAAAAATGAGAAGAAGAAAAGGAAGAACATTTTGTTGATGACAAATAAATCTTTTTATTTTTTTAAATTTATTTAAAAATAAATAAATAAATAAACTTACCAATATTAAAAGATTAAAAAATATTAAAAACATAAAAAATAGTAAATATTTTTTAGAAAGATAAAGAAGGAATATATGTATTTATATTTTTAACAAACAAAAATAAACTTTTTTGTTTTTAAAGCTCAGATGGTGCCGAAAAGTACCTTGGGGAATTTTTGAGAAATATTGGAGAGAAAAGGAAAGAAGAAAAGAAGGGGAATTTGTACATAGTTTTTTAACTCTTCCAATTATAAACAAGAATAAACAATTTTTGTTGAAAAATGACTGGAAATTATTATTTGAAAAAGAGAGAAAATTTAAAGGCAATTTTAAATGATTTATTTTTTTGGTATTTTTTTAAACTTTTTTTTGTTTTTTTAAATAAAAATATATTTAAATTTAATTTAGTAGAATATTATTTTTAAAAAATTAGGAGATATTTTTTGTTAAAATATTTAATTTAATTTATGTAGAAGTGTGTTTAACCCAAATTTTTCCCAAATATCCGGAATGCCACTCTCCCTAAACTTTTCGGTTCTGGGACAGAAAAATCCTTTGTTCTTCGGTTTTGTAATAATAACTGTACTTTAAGGGTGAGAAATAATGTTTGTGTTTACCACCAAAATATACCTTTCTTTACATTATTCGAAAGTTTTTAATATCTGACACATTTTGGCGTTTCACAAAAATTAAAGTCACTAAAATATTATTAGATAAAATGGATTTATTTGGATATACAAAATCCGGTTAAATGCTTAAAATTTTCGAGCATTGAAAACTTAAAATTCTGAGACACAAAAATCCCTAAATTTTATTTTTTAAATTTAAACAAAGAATTCTTCCTTCCTTTCAATTAAGACAAACAAATTATTAAAAAAATTTTTTATTAACCTAATCCATCTTTTTCTTTTAAATTTTTGTTGAAATTTAAGAATTTAATATTAAATTAAGTTATAAATATTTTTATTATTTTTTTTAATTTTATCCAACAAATCCCTTCCTTCCCCTTCCCTTTTCAACAAACTTGTCATCAATTCTTTTTTTAAACTTTTTTTTTAATTTTTAAAAATAAAGTCGGTAAAAAGAAAAAAAGTAAAGAAGAAGAAGAAGAATCTAAAAATTTTCGGCGTGCTTTTTTACTTTTTGGGGAAAATTTTTGGCTTTAAATCCAAGCCATCATGGCCAACATGTGGGGGAAAGGAAGGAAACAACCTTCTGTTGCTCTTTTTCTGGATTTATGGCCAATGGCCAGTTTACTGCCCTCTGAACCTCCTAAAGGGGGTTATATATCTATCAGTTTTCTGACGCCCTCCTCGAGAGTTGAATAAAAAGAAGGGAGAAGAGAAGGATTGAAAAAGACTAATGGGAGGGGGGGGAGGGGAGGGGAGGGGAGGGATATAAAAATTAATGGAGAGAGAAAAGAAGGGGGGTTTTATTATTATTTTTAGGGGTGAACAGAAGTACAAATAGTGAAAAGTAAGGATTTAATTTAGAAAAGAGATATTTCTCTGTTGGAGGTTTTAGGGAATAATCTGAGCAAGTTATGATGAGGGCCAAAAAAGAAGAAGAAATGTTTTTTCTAGGGCCAGAAAAAATATTTTCGGGCACTCATTTTTTAAAATAAATTTTCTATAAAAAATTTGCTGTAATTCAAAATTATTCAAAACTCTGAGCAACATTCGATTATTTTAGTTGCAGGTAAAAGTTTGTAGGTTTAAAGGTTCTAAAAACTGAATCTCATGTTTCTATAAAAGAATAGGCTTCCGTAACCTTCAGAATTTTTACTTTTGTCAATGCATTCCAGTACAACAATATAGGAAAGGCAATGAATGATCTAATAAAGCAGGAGTGTAACTTTTAAAGGAGAAAGAATGTTTATTATTAAGCCAAACTTGGGGCTTAATATTTTTGTCATCTCAGGATTTTTTTTAAAAAGAGAGAGATTTATGTTTTTAAAAGTGAGAAGAAGATTTACAGGGCCCACCAAGAAAAGAGAGAGGTGATCACTCATAATTCTTTTTGTGTGTTCCTCCTCGTATGCAACACACAATCCAAGTAATCTATCTAATATATCACCTTTCCATACTCTTTCCACTCATCAACAACAAAAACTTTTAATTCTTTGTCCAATTTCCGCCCTTAAAATCGTCAACTCATCCTCTAAAAACAAAAATATATTTTTAGATAGATTGCCCCCTTTTCTTAAACCCTGTGGCGCGTCACTTTATTACTTGCTAGATCGATTTCAGGAAGGATTTTTAAATCCAAACTTTTTTATTTTCTTTGCTTATTGATATTTTTATCCAAAATTATTAGTTTTTGATCAAAAAATAAATTGTATTTTGATTTGTATATTTTTAAAGTTCCCTATTATTAGACAATAAAGCCTCCCCCAGATTTCAATAACTTGTAACTGTATTCCATTATTATAGTAGAGTCAAATAGAGAACAGACAGAACAAATTTTAGAGAGAAATCACACCTTACTTTTATATATCCGAGAATGAGGAATTATAATTTATATCTCTCATCCTCTTTTAAGAGGATATCTTTTAAGGGATAATTTATATGTACATTAAATAAGGGTAGTAGGCGGCAGGGCTGGATCCGCTTCCGCCTTCCGTCTGCTGTCTGCCGCTTTTTTATTCAAAATTCTCCAGACCTGGTAGGCAGCTCTCATTATTTTAAATTAAAATACTTTCTATTAGACTAAAATTTAAAAATATTAAATTAAAAGTCGCTAAAATTTAATTTTTTTGTTTTCAGAATTTCTACAAAAATTGGGCAAAGTTATTATTTAATTAAAGGCAAAATGCGTAAACGTTCTAATCGTTTACCTGTTTTGTTAATTGTTTTGGCTGCTTTTATTTTTATTTGTATTGCCTGTTTATTTATTTGGTTAAAAAATAATAATAATTCTGAAAATAAATTTTTGAAAGAAAAACAAGAGGGGGGAAATTTAAAGAAAATATATCCAACAACAAGTCAAATAAAAGAAACAACAAAAACTACAACAGAAGAAAGTATTGAATTAACAGGTAATTTTTAGAGGATGAAAGTGATCGTTTAATTGAAAATGTTCTTGAGATATAGTATATGCATATCAGGGTGGCCTTTTCCAAATCACCAAAAGGGGACATGGGCTCGCAAAAAGCGGGAAAATGCCTCCCAAATGTGGCAAAAGGGCTGCCCTGATATATATTTATCTTTGGGCTGGTACCAGATCTCTAGTTTCTCTAGTATCTCTACCTCGAAGCTGACCGATCTCTAGTTATCTATAGAATTATTTGAAATTTATGATGCGTTGAGGGAAATCTTTTTCTGAATTGTTGATTTTCTTCTTTTTATCTCTAAAAGGATTAGCATTCTTGCAGATAGGGTAGTTTTTGTTGCAGAGCTTTTAAAATAATTGTGGCCTGTAAATTTTATTTGTTATTTACAACTGATGAGGATATTATGGAGGGATTTGAATCTTTTCCATTTTTCCCAAAAATTAATTTATTCAAGATTCTTCAACATATTCTACAACAATAACAGATTTATTAAAAACAGAAGAATTCCAACAACAACAAACAACAGACACTACATCCCCTTCTTCTTTTATGGAAGAAATTGTCGAAAAACCTCAATTAAAACATATACCTATATGTCCTGAACCACCACTTGAAGAAATTAATGAAATAAATGAATGCGAAGGAGGAGGGGAAAGGTAAGGGAGGAAAAGAATTTATTTTTGTTTAAAAATAACAATTTTATTAAAAACAATCGAGAATAACAAACAAAACTAAAAACCGAAATAAAATTTTTAATTGAAATTTGAAGTAGGAGAATTCTTTGTTAGGGAGTTCTTCGATTTCTCTTTACTTTTTAGTTCCTCCTTTTTAATTATTTTTTAGTTTTACTGTCACATACACTGCGGTGCAAAAGTTTATCTACACTGACTGAAAATTTATTTAAAACAGTATATCTCGTGAAGAATTCGTTTAGATGACATGGATTATTTTTATTATTATTAAGTAAAGAGTGCCCTTTCTAATAAGCCATAGTTTTAAAAATAACCCCCAGTACTTATTAAAATATACACCAGTTTCCAAAACTACTTCAATTTTTTTCGGTGCAAAAGTTTATCTACACTTTGCAAAAATTAAATTTTTAGATAGATAGATGGCAATAAAAACACAAAAAAATTTCTGTGGACATTTCGATTGATGTTGAATATAAAATCAGAAAGAACAATATTTCTAGCTAATTTTTTCATCGAGATCTCAAATCTCAAAAATCAAAGGGAAATGGGGTTACAGTACTTCAAAAAATATTTTAGCTCCCTAGGGCCTGTATCAAAAATTCTTTTTGGGCTCATTAGAAAGCCCATAAAATTTGCTACAAAATACCATTGGTCTCGTATTTGTAAAAAAATATGTATAGTATTTACGTGTGGGTTACTTACTGTGAAATTAAAAATGAGTAAAAATGTGGGGTATTTTGGGAGGTTTAGACTAAAAATGTAAATTATTAAATTCCTCGACCCTTATCTCCATGAATTTTTTATCGAAAAAATTGAGCCTGGGCTATCTTATAGTAAATTTTATGGGCTTTCAAATGAGCTCAAAAGAAAATTTTTATATAAGCCCTGGGGGGTTAAGATAATTTTTAAAGTACTGTACCCCGTTTTCCCGTTGATTTTTGTGATTTGAGATCTCGATGATGAAAACTGTTACGGACTTCGTTCTTTTTTATTTTTAACTCAGTATCAATGGAAATATCCTCAGAATTTTTTTGGTATTTTTTCTGCCATTTATTTTTCTAAAAATCCAATTTTTGCAAACTGTAGATAAACTTTTGCACCGACAAAAAACGAATTAGTTTGGGAAAAAGGAGCATATCATAAAAAGTTCTGGTGCTTATTTTTAACACAAGGGCTTATTAAAAAGAGCACTTTCCGCTTAATAATTGTGAAAAAATCATTTTATGAAAACGAAATTTCCCAGAGATATATCGTTCTAAAAAAATTTTCGGTAGGTGTAGATAAACTTTTGCACCGCAGTGTATATTTAAAAAACATGAAAAAATGCTAATAAGAATAATTCTGAAAAATAAATTAAATTATTTACAAACAAATTACATCTCATTTCTAATTAATTTTTTTAATTTTTCACAGTAACCCACAACAAAATGATTATTTAAATCAAAATGATATTCTTCAACCTTTTGAATATTTTTTAAATATTTCCTTGTCAAATAATAACGAGAATTTAAATTTCCAATTAAATTTACTAGCTGAATTACAACAAAAAAGCAATATTTTATTTTTAAATTATGGAAAAGAAATGGGAATAATTAATGAAAATGAAGTTGGTGTGGTTGTTTTTTAATTAAAATTCTGACAGTAATCTCTATCTCCGTTAATTTTTGAAGGGACAATTTACCGTCAGATTTTTCACCAAAAATCCTTTAATTAACGGAGTCAAATTAATTCGAAAATATAAGAAAGTTTTATAAAATTTGTTAAAGAAGAGACTTCCACTAATTTAAAGAATAACAATCAATTCTAACATTCCACCCCAAAACAACCCTCCAAATTCTCCAGATTTTCCTCCAAAAATAATCCCTTTTTTCTTCCCTCCAAAAATTTATTTTAAATTTAGGTGCGTATTTGGAATTGTCAAAAATCTCGTTTTGTCTGTATTAATTCAATAATTAGACAACTAGACAATCAAAAATTAATTTTTAATTTAAAAGAATATTTAGAATCCAAAACAATTCTTCGATTTTATTTTTTTAATTTAAAAATTCCCCTTTCTTCCCAAAAACTTTTAGTCCAAATTCCCTCACCTTGGGAAAGAGAAAGAGCTTGGATGTTGGGAAATAAATTATTTTCTGATAAAAACAATATTTCTTCTTATTTATTTCCGTCAATTGAAGATTCAGAAAATATTCGAATTGTTTTTCATTTGTGTTTATTTCATTCACAAGATGTTTTTGTTAGGTAAGTGAGTATGTTTTAATTGAAATTTATTGTAGTGGTTTTGGTGTAGTGGTAAGGTGTTAGGCTGTAGGGGTTGCGGGTTCGATCCCTTTGGGCAGATTTTTATTTTTTAAAGTTATTTTTTGTTCTTTTTAATATTTAAATAATTAAAATATTTTAAAAAACAATTTTTTAAATATTTTTTTCAGAAGCAATACAATAGTAGAAAATATTGGCTCATCAGCAAAAGGAATATTAAAACAACAAAAGACTTGTTTTAAAGAAACCCCTCCAATACCTCAATCTAAATTTACTTTTCTTTTATTTCGAAATCTTCAATCAGTCCCTCCTCCAGAAAATGTTAAAAATGGAAAATTTAACAAAACTTTTATTGAATTATTTATTGGTGCTCATTTAAAGGTAAATAACCGTTTTTAAGGTCTTTTTACATAAACCCTCCTAGAGATGAAACAAAATTGGTAGATCCCTTTTCAAGTTTTTATCCCCTCCATGCAAGTTAAAAATTCTTTAAAGAGTACTTAGGTATACTTCTTATCCCCCTTTCTATTTCCCTCAGATTTTTGGAGAGTTCTCTCTTTTCTCCTTTAACACAATTTAATTTTTTAAAATTAGCCAACAGACTATACATGGGCTATTGAAGAAAGTCAAAGAACAATGAAACGAATGACTGAATTAACAAACACAGAATATCCATTACCCAGGCTAACGGTTAAAGATAAATCTAAATTTAACTAAATTTTTCTAAATTTTTTTAGATTGTTTCTTCTCCATTGGGTGCTGGAAATGATGGAATGGGAGGTTTGGGACTTGTACAAATTAGAGATAGTTGGGTAAGGAAATTTATTATATTTTTGGTTAATTAAAAAGGAATAAGTTAAATTTACTTTAAATTTAATTTTTGAATAAAGGAAATTTTGACGGGAAATTTAAAGAAAGATACTCCCTACTTATAATTATAGAGTATTAAAGTTGTTGGCGACTAACTATTAACCTGTACATCTGATTTTCGGTTCGGTTAACCGAATGTTATCAACCCTACTTTCCTAATTATCAAGTTGGACTATTATTCAATCCCTGCCTGATACTTTATTATTCAAGAATTTTTTTAAATAATTTATTTAAAAACAGATGGAATACCCCAAATTTGTATATACACATAATTTATTAGTCGGCCAAATAGTTCAACAATGGACTACCAATTTATTATCTATTTGTAATCAATGTACTCAAAAAGGAATTTCTTTGTTTTTGGAGTGGATATTGGCCTCGGAATTGTCAGAAAATGAAAACGAAGTATTTTCTAGACGTGTGGATGAAACAAGAAGACGATTATTTGGAGGGGGAGGAGGAGAAGCGGGAATTGTTGGGGTAAGGAAAGGCTAATTTTGACATTTTTTTTGCAATTTCACCTGAGTTTGTGAATTTAGCTGGGACTAGGAAAAAACAGGAAATACTCTCGAGAGTTAAAATCTGAAATTTAGAAACTTCCAAAAAATTTTTTTCTTTTTCTTAGCCAGCCCCTTTACATAACAATTAAATTATTTACATTCCCATTACTTTTCTTTATAAAATAATTTTTTTAATTTTAAAAAATTAAATTTAAAGTCAACAAATCCAGCAATTAATCAACAACAATGTATTGAAAGATCAGCATTTTCTCTTTATACTTTGGACAGTACTTTTGGCAGAGAAATTATTACAAAATTTTTAAATTTACTTTTTTCTAAATATTCTTGGGTATTTAAATGTACAACAAATTCTGATCTTTCCAAATTATTTTTTGAAGCAAGTGGAGGAAATAAACAAATGCGTGGGCAATTTAATTAATTAATTTTGTCCCCTCTTTTTCTTAAAAAATTTTAATGGGAAACGGGAAACGACAACATGAGAGGTTAAAAAAATGGGGGGAGAGGGAAGGCAAATCTGCTATATGGAGATGAAGAAATTCTGTTGGTGTATGTAAGCCCTTTAACAGTTTAGTTAGAAGCTTTTATCACCCTTTATGTTAATTATAGACCGGATCGAAACGAGATATCGAACAAAAATCTCGATTAAAATCTCGATCTTTTGAGACTTCTCAGTCTTGTCTCAACTGTTAATAGTATTTTATTTTACCCTTCTTTCTCTTTCTGCATGACTTCGGACATGATAAATTAAAGTATTTTTGAAATTAATTTAGGTATCTGTAGAGATCTATTAATACCCTCCAAAAGAGTTTTGGGGGGAATATTTAATCTTCCAAAAAATTATTTTAATTAATTTTCTTTTTTTTCAGAAAATATTTTTGATTCCCTATTTAATTCTAAAATCTATTTAACACCATTAATTCGAATTAAAGTTTTGCCTCTTTCTTCAATTTTAAATATTGAATTAAATAATAATTTAACAACAAAAAATATTCAAATCCCAATTGAAGTAATTGATGATACTGGGAAAATAAATAAATTAATTTTAAATTCTTCACAATTAATTACAAAACTTCCAATTATTGTTTCTGCTTTTTTAGTTGCTAAACCTAGCAGTTTTGCTAGATTTTTATATAATGTTTGTTTTGGATTTTTGTATTTTTTAAAGAAAAAATGAAACAAATTTTTTTAGTCATTGAGGGGGAATTACTTGGGCGATACTCCCCCAATAATTAATTTTTCAGCCCCAAAGGTGTAATGTTCAATTATATATTTGAATATATTCTCGGGGTAATTTCTGATTTTAAGTAAAATTTTTGGATTAGTTAAGTAACAATTCTTTAGGAAATAATAAAATAAGAATAACCAAGTATTTTTCAAGTTGGAAAATTTTCGTTTTTTCTCTTTGCTTTTTAAGTTTTTTTCTTTCGCTTCCGATTTTTAAAAGCGACAAGGCTTATTTATCCCTATTTAAATATTGTTGAAATAAACGTTTAAAAAATTCTTTTAATATTTGATAGAATTTTTTAAATTTAGGTAGAGAATTATATTCATTTAATTGAATGTCTTGAACCAACAAAATGCCCTTCAATTAAACAAATTTCAGTAAAAGATGCATTTGAAGATCTTTGTTGGTAAGAAAATATTTTTCTGTTAATGACGTAAAGAGATTTTTTGTAAATATAGTAGCTTTAGAACTACGAATACGAATTCTCTCAAAAAATCAAAGCAATTTTATTGCAGGGGATTCTTTGGGGGGTTTGAATTTTACTATAAATTGTTTCGATTCATACCTTTTTACTTTATTTTCCTTTTTATTTTTAAAGATTTCCCCAATTTATAGGGCACTTCTTCAACAAAAATTAAATCCTTTAGAAGAAGAAATTCCTAAATGGAAAGAATTATTCAAAACTTTAAACAGTAAAGGGGCTGTACATAATGATTGTGCTTGTTGTATGCAAACAGAAACTGAGGCACTTAAAAGTCATTGTAGATGGACTTGGTTAGATAAATGTAAAAAAATAAAAATGTTAAATTAAAATAAATTGTTTTTAATTAAAAAATATTTTTTTGAATTTTCTCAATTTTTATTTCATTATTTCCTCATGTTTCTTTTATTTTTCTAAAGAATTATTTGTTACTTTTCTAATTATGTATAAAAATAATACTCTAGAGAATAAATCTATATATTTTTTAAACACTGCATAACTCTATAAATATTAAAACTTGAAACACGTAAAGCTAAACTTTAAAATATTCCAACGATGAGTGGTATCGTTCCAAGAACGGCTGAATTTAACTATGCTGGTAAATATCCACCTGCGGCCTACATGTCCGCAAAAACCCTCAGATATGGCTCATTTCATAATTTTCATATAAAAAAAGCAAAATATACCCATACCTATTTATACAAACAATTAAATAGTACACTATTAAAAAACATTCGAACAAATAAAATTAAGTGAAATAACCGGGAAATATTAAAAATTAGCATTATTATAGTTATAGTGAGAGAGAGAGATCTTTTTTGTTTAGGTGATTCGTTAGATATATAAATAGAAAATATTCACATTAAGGAAAAAAGAAAAGGGAAATCCTAATATTTTTATTTTACACATCTCTCCTTATCCAATTTTGGAATTATAAGAGGCATAGTTTGACAAAGAAGGGCGACGTCGCTTCGTATTACCTTTAGAAGTAGAAGACGGGGAGAACCACTCTAACAAAGCACATTGATAAATGTTCTGAAAATCAAGGAAAGATTAGCTCAAACAATCTAGTACAATCAAAACTCAATTTTGGATTCAACTTTGGGTCCGAAAAGTAAAAAATTATGAGGGGTACATTAAATTATAGGTTTGCTTACTTACCACCCAGAGACCAACTAAATTTCAAAAAATCGTAATACTAGTAAAATGGTATAACTGTTAAAATGATAATAGCCCATATTGGACAATTTATAAGCGAGATCTGACTGTAATAGCAAATCACCCCCAAGCCTTACTTTTAAATGTCTTCTTAAGCTAATTAACTTACCGGTCGATGTTTAGGGTCAAAAGTCATCATTTTGTCAATGGCAGATTTGCATTCAAAACTAAGACCCAATTTGGACGAATATCGATAGCGTCGATGCCGTTGAGCATCAACAATATCCATGTTGTCAACATCCTCACGGAATGGCATTGTATTGGTAAGCATTATGTAGCCAATAACACCCAAAGACCTAACAAATGAAATAAGAAACTAGAAGAACGTAAAAAATTTCTAAAACCAAATATCAGCCTTGAACGTGTCATAAGTGACACCACGAAGAATTTCCGGCGCTGAATAAGATTTTGAGCCACAGAATGTGGAAGCTAGATCGATACTTTGTTTGCAAAATCCATAGTCAGCAATTTTCAGAATGCCTCCCTCAAAGAGAAGAATGTTTTCCAGTTTGAGATCTCGATGAGCAATCTCTTTTTGGTGGATGTAGACAAGAGCATCAATAAGCTGGAGCATCCATCCACGGCTTGAAGCTTCAGAAACTGGCCCTTTGCTTTGGACATACGAAAGCTAAAATGAAAGGAAATATTTCAAAACAACCCAAAAAGTAACCATATCCCCATCTGTGGCTAACTCCATAATAGAGAACTGATAACCAGCCCTTTCAAAATCCTTGTAGAGGTACACGTGGTTCTTGTGATCCAGTTGCTTCCAAACACTCAACTCGCGTGGCAAAAACTTGTGCCTAAACTCAGCTGATATTTGCTCTAGATCAATGACTTTAATTGCAAGAAAGCGTTCCCCGTCCCTATAGTAACCTTTGTAGACTTTGCTGTAGCGACCACTGCCTAATTTGTAATTACCAGAGAACTCGAAGCCGATTCGTGCCAAAATATGTTTTGGAGAAGAGCGAGACTTATGCTCCATACTGTAAATGAGAAAGAGTTAATAAATAGAAAATATAAATAAGCGATACCTGAGAATTGACGAGCAAAAATAAGAAAAAAGTTAGCAGTTTTGTAATAAAAAATGTGTTTAAATTAAGAAGAGTGAAGCTTAAATACTCTCGAGCTTTTTAAAAATGTATAAGCCTAAATCTTATTAAATTATTTGAAGACCGTACTTTTACAAAAATTAACATAATGCCAAATTTATATAAACAGAATGCCAAATTATTAATTTTCAAATATTTCTGTGACTCGATTTCCATGTTCGACTTTTTCATATTTTTTTGACCTTATTGGATAACGGATAATGACTTCTTGTGTTGGATATGCTTGGCGTTATTTGGAACAACGTGCAGCACAAAATTCATCAACACAACCACCTAAACGTGAATATTCCTTTGTTGTTGAAAGTGATGAAGATGATGAATCTTTGTTGGGATTTATGAAAAATGTAGTGACACATAAAGAATTAATTCCTCCGCCTACATATTTATCAGATCATAGACAATTACAAATAAGAAGAAATCAAATTGCTGGAAGAATAAATGTTGGGGGTGTTTCTTCTGACCCTCATTCAACTGGTCTTCCGAGACAAAAACAAAATACAGACGTTGCGATGACTGCAAATGCTTTTTCTGATTTGGTTTTTTTATTTTTAAATTTTCTAAATTATTTCTCTTAATTTTAGGATGCTATAGCTGAAATGGGTGCTGGTGCAGATGATCAAGATTCTCAGTCACAAATTAGTGGGCAGAATACTCCTTGCCTTCCACATTTTAATAATGATTGTCCCCAAATAATGACGCAACAACCACAGACCGTAAATCAGTCAACAAAAGATTTTGACCAAAGATTGAGTCGAATAAATCAAATTAGTGGAATTCAGCAACAAAATTCCTTACTCCAACTCTCGCCTTTAGAACAACAACGAATGTCGGCATATAGACAGCAACAACAAAAACTTTTAGCTGGTGTTAGTTCTTATAGAATGATGGTAAAATATTTAAATTTTTGAATTTAATTGCTCTTTCAAAATTGAAAAAACTGTTGGGGGTTCTTCAAAAAAATTCCTCCTTAAAACGTCCATTTAACTCAATTTTAAGGCTTCAGTTTTTATTTTTTAGCAACAAAATCAATCTATTTTGCCCCAATCTGGACCAGAAGTCTTTGATTTTGACGACTCTTCTAATTTTACGGGAGCTATTAATAGTCCATCTTATCAGTCTCCAGGTGGCCGTTGTCGTGGTAGAGGAAGACGTGGTGGTGGAAATGTTGGGGATAGACAACTTTCTTTTTCTTCATTAGAAACTGAAAGTACTCCTGCTTCTCCTTCAGATTTTCCCGGGAAAAAACGAGGTCTTTAAAATTTTTTAAATTTTTGAATAAATTTTTTTAGGCGTTTCTGGACAAAGAAAACCAAGAAAGTCAAGAACAAGAGAAATTGCTTTGGCTTCTGATGAAAAATTGGCATTTTCTTATCAACAGGTTCCTTTCCAAACTCCACCTTACCAACGACAACAATCAGTACTTCAGCAACAAGTTTCTATGTCTGGTCATCTTAATTATAATATTTGTAAGCACAAAAATTATTTTTTAGAAATTATTTGCAATTTGTTTTGTTCGTTTCTTATTTCAAGTTTTGCAATATTTAATTTTATTCCCTTTTAAATTAAACCGCAAAGACAAAATAAGTAAGTTTTTTCTTAAGAAATAAACTCCTTAATCAGCATATTTTTGAGTTTTAATATAAGGAGTTGGCATAATCAAGAAATATTTTTTAATTATTTGTTTATTAGATTGCTTTAGCTTTGTTTGGGTTTTCATTTAGGTTCATATTTGATCTCATCATGTTAAAAACAGCTTAAAAAGAAACTTTTTTTATTTTTCTTGTATAGTATTTTAATAAATTTTTTTTTGAAGCTTCAAACGAAGAGGAAGTTCGTTCAAGAATGATGACAGAATATGAAATGGCTGCCTGTGAATCATTTTCCTCTGACGAAGAAATGGATCCTCCACCCCCGCCAAGAAATTTGCATCGAGAATCAACTGAAACAGAAAAGGACAATCAACAAGGAGAAAAAACAAAAGTTAAAGCAAAACATTCTGGCTCTTGCGAGTCTCAAATGGATGAAACCAGTCAGCGAAAAATTAATGAAGAGTTTTCTTTGGCAGAATTTTCGGTTTATTTTTATTTATTGGTGGAAAAATTTTTGATGCGTTTTTATTACATCACAATAATTTTTTCCTTAATTCCTAGAGATTTTTGATTTTACAATTAGGGGAATTTACAAAAAAAAATATAATTTTTGGATGTCAAAAAAATTTTTTCGAAATTTTAGAAACAGCAAACATCGTCTTCATCAAATAATCAATCATACGAAAAAACGCAAAAACAACATTTAATTAATTCTCAATTAACTTCAACAACCTCTTCTTCCTCTTCAAATTCTGCTTCTGTTGCTTCTTCGCCGCCACAGCAACGTCAATCAGAATTAAATAATTTACATAAACTTAGTGGAGATTTTTCAAAAGATTCGAGAAAAACTTCAAAAACTTCTTTAAAAGAAATTGAAGATTTAAAAGAAATTAAACAAGAAATTAAAATAAATTCTGCAAAAAGTTTTAGCCCTTTTCCTGAATATTATTTTGAAGATTCTTCTACGCAAAATATAAAGGTTTTTTTAATTTAAAATTTTGAGAATATATTTCTAGTCTGTCCATACGTCTTATTTTTTGTCAAAACTCGCTATCTTTTCAGCCTAATTTATACATCGAAAATAAACCAGAAGGGATGTAACACCTTTTTTGGTATTTCAAGGAAAGAAGCCCAGGGATGATATTAGGATCTAGCCAAGTTTCTAGGTTCCCTTTTCCCTTTTTTGGTTTTGTAACGTTTGAAATTCTCGAGTATTTAAAATTTTGAATAAACAAGACTTATTTAGTTAATTTTTAGAAAGAATATCTAACAGAATCAAAAGAAGAGGAAAACAAAAATAAGATTCAACGACAACCATCAGTAACAACAATAAAGCCAGCAACAGAAGTAAAAACAAAAAATAAAAATTCAAAAATAAAAGAAAAAGAACCTAAAAAATTATCAAATCAATCATCAACAGAAGATTTAATAAATAAAAAAGCAAAAATTGTTTTAAAAATAAAGCCACAAAGAGAGGGAGGAGGGGGAGGAATACAACAACAACAATCTAAAATAAATACAAATAATTCTTCATCTTCCCCTTCTTCCTCATCTTCATCTTCAATTTCAACATCAATAAATATTTCACAAACAGCAACAACAACATTTCAACAAGCAATGGAGCAACAACCAATAGCAAGACTTTCAAGTAGTGGAGCCCCTCCATCAAAATTTAAACAACAACAAAAAAGTGGAGGAATTAAAAGACCTGCAATTGAAGAAATTATTGAAAATGTTAAATTAAAGAAAAGTAAAAAAGAAGGAAAAAATTCCCCAACACAACAATTAAAACAACAACAACAATCAAATATAAAAAATATAAAAGAAAATAATAAAAATAAAGAAGCTTTTCCACAAATAGCGACAACTCCTTTTCCTAGTTTAAAAAATTTTAAGGTAAGTTTGATTATTTTTGATTTTTTAAGGATTGATTTGAAATATAATATAAGACAGTATTGCGAAAATAAGTTACTATTTTTTGCATGTTCTGTATAGAATTTTCTATTTACTTATTAAATTTTACTGAATTATCTTTTTCTTTAGATACCAAAAGTAGTAGAAACAGACCCAGCCCCTCCTCCACCACCTCCTCAACAGCAACAAAACCTTTCACAACCAAAAACAGAACAACAACAAAATCAAAGAAATTATTCTGGTGAAGGAGGGGGGAGAATAAATAAATATTCGACAGAATCTTCCTCAAATAATCCTTCTTCTTCATCATCATATGGAGGGGGAGCAGGAGATTATAATAGTAGAAAATATGGAGAAAAGAAAGGAACAACAACAACGGTAAATAATTGGGATACTAAAACACAACAACAAACTAATTATTTACCTCAACATATTAGACAACAAAAAGGGCCAGTAAAGCCTAGCAAACATCCAAATGTTAATGATTCTAATCGAAATAAAAAATTCACTGGAGGACCACCAAACCCGCACAATGAAAGGTAAATGTATTAGAAAACTTGGTTTAAGATTAATTGTTTTAAATTTTAATTGGCTGTTATTTGGGGCAGCCTAAATGATACCCCTTATTTTAAAGGCCTCATTATAGAGTTTAAGGCCTCATATAGAAAGGGTGTATCTTCTGACTATATTTAATCAAAAACTTTAGAAGAGGTCATCCTCCTTCTGGCCCTACAATCAATAGAACCCAACAACAGCAACCTTCCCAACAACAAAAATATTACTCTTCTACTCCTCAACAACGTGATATACCTAATTCCGGTTTTTCTCAAAATTGGCAATCTTACACAAATCAGCAGCAACAACCACACATACAACAAAATCCTCAGATACTAACATTTTCTTCACAAAGAAATTGGCCAACAAATCAAATCCCTCAAGGACGCCCTAAAACAAATGTTTTGAGGTATGAAGTTAATTTACCTCAACAAGCTGGAAATTCTCCTCAAGTTGATGATGGACAACTCCAAATAGTTGATGAAGAATAAGAAAATAATTTTTTAAATTTTGGATTTTAAATTTGATAATTTTGTAATTTTTTGGTAGTTTTCTATTAAATATCTATTTTTCCTATCAAAATATTTGGACATTGTATTAAAAAATTAATTGGGATTGATCAAAAGTGAGATTGTTAAAACTTTAACCCTCCAATACCCACTACACCAACGTGGAAACCCTTGAGGGAGTCATTAGATTGGTGTCTGAATGATTGTGAAGTCGAAAATTTTCGCCTGCTCTTTAGAAGTATGTCTAACTAAATGAAAAATATTGGTTGAATTTTTCCAAAAACTTGATTGGTAAAAGCATCAAATACAGGCATATCTGGCAGTATAATCTTAAATTCAAAATTTCCACATTCGGAAACAAACTAAATACATATAATTTGAATTTTATTGCTTTTTTGTCTAGTAAATGTAGAATATTAATTAAAGAATAAATGAGATATGGGAAATTAATTTTAAGATATTATACTTGTTATATTATAATAATAAAGGGCAGAGATCTATTTAAATTAATACATAGTAGAGAGAATCCACCGGAAATTAAAAAAGCTCTTCTTGGTGGTGAGATATTTTTTTAGTCTAAATAAATTTTATTGAAAATCTTCCTCATTGTTTGTTATAATTCTGGCATTAATTGTAGCATTTATTAAAATAGCATCTTCATCTGGAAGAATAAACTCGTTGCTTAAGCCTCTATCAGAATCTGTGAAAAATAAAATTTTTAAATGTTTTATATGATTGGAATTTCAAAAAAGACCGGAAACTAAAAATGAAGTCAAAAACAGGGAAATTAACTGAAGAAGTATTGAGTGGTCCGAATTAAAGCGAATACTTTGTGTTTATTTCCCTAAAACTAGACGCAATTTAACATAAAATCCCCTTCTACGAAGACGTAATTCTCCATGTCACTTACTACTACTAATGTAAATAAGTTAATTTTGGCACAAGGAAACAAGATCCATCAAAAATATAAATTGTCAACCGACTCCTAATTCCCCTTCATTTCCAATTCCCCAAATATTTTCTTATAAACTAACCATCTTCTTCATGTTCAAAATATTCTTCATCGTCATCATTATCCTCATCTTCAAAATATTTACTAAAATCATCAAGGGATTTACAATGTTGTGAAGGAATTCTTGATATTTGTGCAGCCAAATCAGTAAAAGATCCTTTTCTAAAAGTATTTGGCGAATATCTCATTACAGAAAACTTTCCATGATTAATTAATGTTTTTAAATGATTATTCTTTGTTATTAATTCTGGCAATGTTTCACAACCATACTGATAACCAGCATTCTTTTTTGAAATTTTAAATAATGAAATTTTAAAATAGAAGAAAACCTGTATAATATTAAATTTTGGAAAATCAAGTGTTTTAAATCTATCAATTGGTGGTCTAAGATAAGTACAATAAGGAGCTTTTTTAACTAATTCTAATTGACGAACACTTGACACAAAAGAAAGACGATCCTAAAATCAACAAATTTACACTAAAAATATAATTACTGGCATAACCTAAAAGATTTGATTATTAACCCGCAAAAAAATATATGTAAATTACATAAAAACCCAAAATTATTTTGATGTAATTTTGAAAGGATTGTGGATTACATGCCTATATTCTAATTTTGATCCTTCTATGTATAATGTGTGTGGGTAAATGTATAATGTGTGTATAATGTGTGTGGTAATGTGTGTCTATGTATAATGTGTGTGGTAAATGTATACACACATTATACTTCTATGTATAATGTGTGTATACATTCTATGTATAATGCGTGTTCTATGTCTGAGGGAAAGTGATTGACAGCAAAAAAATTAATTTTATACTCAACTAGAAATGGAGGCGGGATATGAACAAATTAAAATACACTAAAATCCCTTAACAGGAAAAATTTTAAGAAAAACCTGAATTTCTTGTGCAGTCAAAATCCTCATAGCATCTTTTTGCCAATTCAACAAAGAATGAAATTGAGCATAAAATCCATTTAAATAGTCCCCATAATTATGAAAATCTTTTTCATCAGCAGAACTAACATCTATAGCAATTACTGTTCTAGCCCCCATTGTACGCATTACATCAGCAGGTAAATTATTTACATAACCACCATCCAATAAATAATGGCCTTTTTTAAAAAAATTTTAATTTAAATTAAAAAAATAACCATCTTCATCATCACAAATTGGCGGCAAATAAACAGCTAAAGTCATTGAAGCTCGAACATAACGCCATAATTGTCCTAAAATGTTGATTAAAAAAGAAAAAAATTTTTTAAATTAATTTTTTAAAGAAGTTTTAGGAAAAATATTATATAGAAAAGAATAAAAGGGAACAGCACGCTTATAATAATAATAATTTTCATTTTAAAGAATTTTATTAAAAAGATTAGCAACTTTGAGGGAACCCAAAAGAGTATAAAGGAGAAAAATAATCTCTATAAATGATTCGATTTTCTCGAAAAAAAATTATTTAAAAGTAACGTGAAACCCAATTTTATTTAAAAAATTTAAAGAAAACTAACCATTTCTATGCACTCTCATTTCAGAATTTCTAAAAAGAAATTAAATTAAAAAAAAATTATTTAAAAATATTTACGAAATATCTGTAGTAACACAAAAATAAGGTAACCACAAATCTTCAATACTTTTAAATCCAAAAACATTTTTTAAAAGTTTATTAAAATTATATCCAGTTAAACGAGCAGAAAAAGCCCAAGTTATATCTAATAATAAATTCCAGAATGAAGACATTCCCTTTAAAAAATTAATTTAAAATAAATAATTTAATTAAAAAAGAAAAATACCAAAAACCATTTAGAAGCTTTCTCTTCCAAATTTTGCATATTATTTGGATTTGTAGCCAAAATACCACTAATTAATGACCCAATAGAAGTTCCACCAACAATATCAACAGGAATTCCTTTTTCATGTAAAGCTTTAATTAATCCAACATGTGCGGCACCTCTTCAAAATAAATTTATAATTTTTTGTGTTCCTAAAAGTAGTGGGAAAACATTTAACTTTCAAGTAACTATTAGTTAAAGGTTCGATTCCCATGTGGAAATATTCTTTTTAATTAAAGATAAATAAACCAAAAATATTTTAGGAGACAACAAAAAATATTTTGTTAATGTAAAATTCAAAAAACCTTGCCCCTCCTCCCCCCAAAACCAATCCAACAGCATTTGAAGAAAGTAGACGTCCTAGACGGGCAAAATCACTGTGAACGTCTATAGTAAATGGGAATACATGATGTTCATAAAAATTAAGGATTTCATTCTCATTTTTCTTTAAAAAATAAAAATAATTTATTTATTAATTTTTAATTGAAACCTCTACTTTACTTTCCCAACTAAACATTCTGTCTGGTGCATGAATATGATGATGAGCAGAAAACCAACTTCCTTTTAGCCATTCATAAGTACCTTAAAAGTGTAAAATAACATATAGTACTAGACATAAGAGAGGATAACCAGGACGATCTCTCATTCCAACCCCAAATTGTAGGATGAAAAACGTGGGAGATTAGTAAAAAAAATTTCAAGAGGAGCTGGAAAATGGAAAAAAATAATTCCTTAGAGTCAAGCCTTCTCGGGGGTAAGTCAAAAGTGAAACACCAAAAAGACCAAAATCGGCCAAAGCAGCAAGCCCGCCCCGTTTGCCTAATTCTCATGTTAGAAATATATTAAAGAACAAAAAATATTCAAGTTCTTTATTCATGGAAAAAACCTTTAGGTACAGCATCAGCTCCACGCCATAACAAAACCAATTCTTTTCTAGATCTAATTCCATCTTGATTCATTTTTAAATGTTCATCAATCTAATTTTAATTTAAATTTTTAATTAAAAATAAGATAAACAAAATGTTTTTCTGGAGGTTTTTGATCACCACAAGCAACAACAATAATTGCATCTGCTTGACTTAAACAACGTCTAGTCCAATTAGTTGCTGTATAATCACATTCATAAATAACTAATTGATAAGTATCTTCCTGGGAATTTAGCCAATGCATAAGACGAAAATCTGCCTTCCTTCAACAAAAATTCTCCTCAAAAAAATTTTTTTAGACGGCAAACCTTTGCATTACAGCTTCAACCCCCAAACGTTCAACAACAAATTTACTACTTAAACGAATTATTTTTGTTGTAACACTCAATGCATGATATAATTCACAAGTAAAAGCTACTAAAGGAACGTCAAAAGTTGCTGGGAAAATAGCGATTGTGTGGAGATTCTAAAAGGAAATTTTTTAAATAAATTCAAAGAAAAATTACCCGTTGAGTCATTGGATCAGGAATTGCTAAAGGAGACGAAGAAGAAACTCGTCCAGAATAATAACGTCCCAAAAGACGAACAAGTCGGAAGCCAACTTGAGGAAATTGCATTTTAACAAAATTGAGCAGGCCTTCGGGAATTTTTGAAAGTTGGGAATAACGAACAGCGAGGACTTGAAAAATAAATCTAAAAATTAAATTTAAATAAAAACCTGTAGTAGTTCTTGGGTTTTGTTGAAGTACTTCAACAATCCCTAGAACATCACCTCTCCCAAATTCTTCAATCACAATTTTTTCTGAAACTGAACGTAAACGACCACTTAATGCAACAAAAACAGAATCAGAAAAGTCATTTTTTCTAAAAATACAAAAAATATAAATTAAAATAATTTAGAAAAACCTATAAAGTGCCTCGCCAGAATCAAGCAAAACCCAACCTAAAGCAAAATCAATAGCTCTAACAAAAGAAGAAAGTCTTTGCAGTACTGAATAAGCAATTGGGAAAACAAGAGAAGGTTTTTTCTCAATAAGCAGATCAGCATCTTTTTTATCAATTAATGCAACAATACTTGGACATGCTGCTCGAAGTGTACAGAATGAAGGCTCGTCGGTAAGAAACTGAAATTTTACATTACATCGGCTTTTTAATATTCAAGGTTAAAAGTGTCAACTCAATAGATAATAATTGTTATAGTTTAAGGCCAATAACTAGTCCCAATAAATTTCCAAATCCAAAGAGATTTACGCTACATATCACCCCAAATCAACATTTTTAATAAAAAATTAGCAATTAAAAGAAAACCTGTAATCCTCCAACCAATTCCCTTGTATTTACATAAGCACACCAAGAATCTTTATCTTCATATCCAAAAGTCGACATATCCGAATAAGCAGATTCTTGTGTAATTTTTAATAAACCAGAAACAACAACGCCAATAGAAGCTCCGTCATTACTTCCCTCTTCATAAAGAGTTTGATTCTCTTCTAACTTCAAAAACCTCAAATACGGCTTAATCAGAATATTCCCCTCAGATTCAGAAATATTTAAAGCTTCACAAAAATAAGTTAAAGCAACTGAAATTTTGATTTCTTCATTTGAATTTTCAAATTCTGTTGACATTCGCTGAAGTTTTGGTTTCAATCCACCACCATAATTACGCAAAGAAAGGCCCCTTTGTTTGAGAGGTTTTTTAGTGGAAGAAGTAGAATGCTTTAAAAAAATAAAGATTTGATTTATTTGGGGGTTTTCGGTATCAGAAATATTTGTAAATTCAAAATTCAAAACTCGAAAAATTATTTTAAAGGGAACCAAAATTAATCGAATATATATTTGCTAAAAAATACTAACCCTTAACTAAGAAACCCGATCCACTTTTCTCTAAATTAAACCCATCCCTTATCCCCAGGTAAACTTTAACAACTTCAAATTATTAAAAATGAGATATAACCTTATTCACAAGTTCTTCACTCAAACCCAAATGTTGATGTAATGTTGTAAGTACAATATGTCTCAACCTTGTTGCTATTATTTGAATTCTTCAATTAAAAAAAAAATAAAATTTTTATTTTTAAAATTAATTAAACGTTCTAATCCAAGCTGATTGATCAGGATTTTCAATAAAAACATTATAAAAATTAACTAAAGAATATTTTGCTAAACGAGTTTTTAATGTTGCTTTTAAAGAAACTGTTTTAAGTAGAGAAGGTTTTCCCTTTAAAATAATTTAATTTTTAATTTTAAAATTTAAAGAAAAAACCATAAAAATATCAAGTAAAGACAAAGGACTAAAAAAACAATCTGAAGGGCCTATTCTTCTAACCATCGATTTCTTTCCTTGTGTTGGCTAAAAAAACGCTGATTTATTTAAAATAAATTCGAAATTACAGATATATAAACAGCAAGGCTTCCTTCTAAAACAACATAAATTGAATCATCTAAATTTAAAAAAAAATTATTTAAAATTTCCAGTAAAAGACAAGGTAGAATCTGCCGTTTTTTAAAAAACTTATATTTATTTTTCAAAAAATTAAGGGAAAAAATGAAGAAAAATTCAGAAAAAAGGCGAAAACTTCCTATATGACAATTTTATTTTTTCTTAGAACCTAAAAAATAATAAATCATTTACCAGCATCCCCCCGTTTAACAATAAATTCATTTGTATCAAAAACCATTAATTGAATATCTTCTTCTTTAATATTACAAAATGAAGGAAATTCTAAAAGCCTTTAAAAATAATTTTTTTAATTTTTAATTAAATTAAAAAGAAAACTTTGTATTTTGTTTAAGGTAAAATAAAGGTTTTTGGCGATCAGGAACTTGTGGATTCTCTAAAGGTTCAAAAAATTCTGATGGAGGTTTGGGTAGAGCATCACGAGGAGAACTAACAGAGAATTTTTGTCGAAAGTCTGGAATGATTCTGAAAAGAAAATGTTATTAAAATTTTAAAAGGTTTTTGTCCGCAAATTCAAATCCGCAAAAATAAAAATTAATGAAAAATGAATTCCGAGATCCGATAAAGATTTTGGATTGTAGCACCCAGTCTAGTCCATCAAAAAATAATTTAAAATGGAAAAGATGGTATGTAGGTGAGGAAAGTCTTATTCTGACAAAAATTATTTTAGAAAAGAAAATCTGTTTAAAAAATTATTTGCGCAATTTTTCAGATTGCGGACAATTTATCCAAAAAAATTCCCAACTTTTTTGCTGCTCTGATAACTTGTTTTGGAAATCCAGTCCCAACAGTTGAATGTCTTCTTCTCAAAAGTAAAGGTAAAGATGTCAGGCTTGCACTCCTTTTGACCATAATATTCGAATAAATTGACTTAAAAATTAAAGAAAAATAATTTCAAAAAAATTTTAAAAAACCTTAAAAACATTCCTCCCTTCTCTTTTATTTTTTGTTGAATTATTTAAATTATTTTCTTGAGTTTCGTCAAAAATTTCTTCAGAAGATGAACAACGACCTAAAAAATTTAAAAAAAATTATTTTTATTTAAATTTAAAAATATACTTATTCCACTGTTATAAATAAAAAGAAAATACAAAGTAGTCAATAAAATTAATAAAAGAATTAATAAAATCCACCAAAACATTTTTATATGAATCTAAAAAATAAAAAAAAATGATTAAGTTTGTCCATTTAAAAATTAAAAATAAAGAATAAATATTATTACAACATAAATTTTTCCTTGGAAAAATAATGCTTAAGATTTTGAAAAAAATATTTTTGTTTACACTTTAATGAAAGCAATATTGAAATAAAAAAATAAGGTTGCTTTTTGTGTAATTTTATTAAATTAATTGAATAAAAAAATAATTTCAAGGGAATTTTGAAGTTTTTGTATCTAATTTTTATTTTCTCCCCAAAATTCCTCCCCCAAATATAATTGAGGAGAAAAGTACGATAGACAAAGTTCAAAATTCTCTTAAATTTAATTCAGAATTTACTTTCCCCTCCCCCCCCCCCCTCAATTATTTTTTTATCAAAAATAATTCAAAAATTGTCTGAGGGAAAGTCCAAACAATTAAAATATTAAATTTTATTTTTTGAGAAAATATTTTTTCCCTTTCTCAATTCATAACAACATCCCACTCAATTCATCTTATCCCCCCCTACTTTGTTACGTAATAACTTTTTCTATTCAAAGGAAATTCAATAATCTTATTTGTTTGAAAATGAAATGGAACTGAAAAAGAAAAAACATTTTAAATTTACCCTAGGACATTTTACCGAAACAGACAATTCACCGAAAGAATAATCCCACAACCAGTTTTACTTTTTAACACTTATATTTTATAAAACGAGTATTATTCATCTTATCCCCCTACTAATTTGTAAAAGGAATTTTCAGGTCAATTTAAATAATCATCAAAAAAAGAAAAGTAAATTACTTGTATATATTTTCGGTGAATCGTCCTTTACGGTGAATTGTCTTTTAAGCGAACCCTGTGACACCACTCTATCAATCACTTTCAACTTTTCTTTCAAATCAACAAATAAACTTTAAAAGTTCAGCAAAAAATGTTAAATAAATAAAAAGTAAAAAATAAATACTTTAAAAATAAGAAATAATTATTTAAAATTTATTTTCAAAAAATGTCAAATATTTTCTTTGTGGGGATATAAAGTGAGGGAAAAATTAAATAATATAGAAGGCAATTGATGATTTATACAATTGTTTTAATTTAAAATTATTTAGAAAAAAAAGTCAGAATGAATTTTTGAAGATTTTTAGAATTTAAGATTTTTTAATTTTTTTAATTAAAAAGAGAATCTTTAAAAATTTAAAAATAAAAAATATATACAAAAGAATATCACACATCAAAATTTATTTCATTTGTTTGTAAACTGGCATGAGCAATGCATCAGACATGTTCTGAAATAAAATTAGAAATATTTATTGAAACAGACAACCCCAATAATTATTTTAAAAAGGATAACATTTTTAAATTTAATTTGTTAGAAAATAACCCCGGAAAAAACAATTTTAATCGTTCCAATCTTCCAATAATAGAAATAGCTAAAATTACTTAACTCCTAAAATCTCTATGATTTTTAATAAGTAGAGGGAAAAAACACTTCGAAATAAGCAAAAAAACTACAAAAAAATTAAATTAATTTTTAACCTGAAAATCAATTCGTTCAATCCACATAAGTAAAGAATTTGTCAAAGATTTATAATTAGACACATCAACATTTGCAAGAAAAGACTCAAAACATTTATCCAAAAAATTTTGTAACTTTAAGAAAAAATATTTTGTTAATTAAAAATTAAAACACAACAAACCATTTTTAACTGTATAACAGAACTTGTTTGGGAATCAAAAGAAAAATTCTCGTATTGCTGTAAAATCATTTCTAAAGCAGCAAATTGTGTTTGTAATTTAGACAATTCTTCTTCATTTTTTTCAATTGAAGAATCCAAAGATTTTACATAATCGGCTGCCCTATAAATTAAGGTAATTACTTGAAGGTTTTGGAAAGTAAAAAGGCCCCCAAAAAGATTTTTTTAATCTACAAATAATTAATAATATTCCCCCAAAAACATATAAATCCCCTAAAATTCTTAATCAAAAAATAGATGCCAATATGTCCATTTTTTGGACTACTTCAACAACATCATCTACCCAATTTTACATTACTCAAAAATCAATATAAACTATTCCAACCCTCAATTTACTTTTAATATTATCCAAATAAATAAACCTAAAAAGAATTGCTGCATTTGTAGTTTTACCTAAAAATATATAATAAAAAAACATTTTTAAATAAAAATTTACATCCAGTAAATGAAGCTGATGCCGGCAATAAATCTTTAAGTTCACTATATCCACTCTTAAATTAAAAAAAAATAACAAAAAATTTAATTAATAAAAACAAACATTAATAGCCTCACGACGTTGTCTAAAAACATTAAAAATTAAAAGTTTATTTTTATAAAAATTAACCTTTCACATCGTAAATGAGTTTGCTTTTTCCGTTCACTTGAATTCATTTAATTAAATAAAAACTGGAAATTAAAAAGAATTTAAATAAAAATTAACTTTTAAATCTAAAATAAGCGTGTATATTCTTTCTCTTTGGCAATCCAGGAGAATTGTGGTCCCTGCGAAAAAAAGTTTAAAAATAAGAAAAAGGGGTTTTCTAGGGTAAAAAAATATGCTGATCACGAATCTGAACTCAGATTTTGAAAAAGTCGAATCCCGGACCCGAATTCGGAATTTGACCCCGGACTCTGTCGGACATTGTACAAAATGATCAGTCTTTCATATGCAGGTAGAACTCATCGAGTTGCATCGAATGACACCAAAATCGATGAAATCTGACATGATTAACCCGAGATACAGACCCCGGAATATTGAAAAACCCACAGGGGTGATTTTTTGGAGTAAAAAAAGCTTATGCAAATTATACCTCATTCGATAGAGCTCGTCGTGCTGAGTCGAATGACACTAAAATTACAGTAATTCATCAAGTTTTGTCAAAGTTATGACATAATTCGCCGACTCCTACAATACTTCCATAGGTTTACTTTATGTCATAACTTTGTCGAATCTTGTCCAATCACGTTGATTTTGGTATCATTCGATGCAGCTCGACGAGCTCTTTCGAATGAGGTATCATTTGTATATTCGAAATTCGGATTCAGGGTTCGAAATTTGGTTCGGGTCCGGGATTCGACTTTTTCAAAATCTGAGTTCAGATTCGTGATCAGCATATTTTTTTACCCTAGAAAACCCCTTTTTCTTATTTTTAAACTTTTTTTTCGCAGGGACCACAATTCTCCTGGATTGCCTTCTCTTTTTCTTCGTCATTGCCAACTAAATGCGGTAAATTGCGCGATCGTTATGGCCGAAAATATAGCGCAAATCTTTTATAAAACATTTACCGCATTTAGTTGGCAATGACATAGTCGAAAACATTAAAATATAAATGATTAAAATTTCTGCTAATCTTAACAATAAACAAAGAAAATTCGTGAAATTTAGCCTTACGCCATAGTGCCCTGCGCCATAACGGGTTCCCGTTCTCTAAATAAGCATGTGACAAGCAGATAAGCTTTTTTGAAATAGAGTAGAACGAGAAGAAAAGAAAAAAGAGAGAATTGGAAAAGAAACGAGAAAAATAAATTTGAAACGGGCGGGGGATCATTGTGTACCGGCCGTTTGTGTACCTGGCCATATTTTGGGCCATAACTTTTTCAATTCTTAATTGATTTAAATAAATAATATATCAATTGAAGGCCCTGGATGTGAGGATTATTTTCGCCAACAGGATTGATTTGATCAGATCATCATACAAAAAGTTACAGACAGATAAAGATCAAAATCACGATTGAGCGCATTTATCGAGATATAACTTTTTAAAACATGATCTGATCAAATCAATCCTGTTGGCGAAAATAATCCTCACATCCAGGGCTCTCAATTGATATAATAATAATTTAAGTCGGTTAAGAATCAAAAAAGTTATGGCCCAAAATATGGCCAGGTACACAAACGGCCGGTACACAAGTGGGACGGGGACACGCCCGACTTGCCGCGGGCCGACTTGTCGCGGCCGACTTGTCGCGACCGACTTGTCGCCGGCCGACTTGTCGCGGGGCCAACTTGTCGCCGGCCGACTTGTCGCCAAGCTTTTTAATTAACACCCCCTTCCACAAGGTCTACGCGGAAAAAAGTTTTTGCCGCTGCGGAGGAAGCCTGGCATGTCGAGCGGAACGACGGCCGCCGCTTCGCTACGGTCGCCGCGAGCGAAGCGAGCACGACCGCAGCGAAGCACGGCCATCGTGTAGCGAAGACCATGCCCGGCCTACCCTCCGTAGCAGCACAAAAACAGTTTTTCCAGCGAAGATTCAGTTGATCATAACTTTGTTCATAATCGTCCAATCGAGCTGATTTTGGTGTCATTCAGCTCAGCTCGACGAGCTCTTTCGAATGACATATAAATTACCCAATTTTGAGTCTGGTACGGAAACTGTAGTTAGGGGTTTTTTAATTTTGAAAATTTTTTTGTAAAATTTTTGTTTTATACTTCAGCATGATCCCATTTGATGGTCGTTGGGACCATTCTAATTGATTATAAATCAGAATATTTAATTAAAAAGCTTGGCGACAAATCGGCCGGCGACAAGTCGGCCCCGCGACAAGTCGGCCGGCGACAAGTCGGTCGCGACAAGTCGGCCGCGACAAGTCGGCCCGCGACAAGTCGGGCTGTACCCAGTGGGACGTTCCGATTTGAAACGGTTGCGGTCATTTGAGTGTGGCTGATTGAGCGTGAGGACAGTTGAACGTGGGAGGTTGCAATGTGGGCTGTTGTTTTATTAGCGTTGTCAAAGCAAGTAAAAAGTACACTTGCTAATATCTTTTATTTGTTTTTATTACAATTAGATTCTTAATTGTTTTTTTTAATATTTTCAAACATATTTTAGCTGTTGTCTAAAAAAAGCTTAAACTTCTTGTGAAAATAAATAACGACAACATGAATTTATCTACAAATAATGGAGAAAATTTAAAAATATCAATTGAAGGTTAATTAATTAATTTAATTACTTTTTCTAAATATTTTCTTTCAGTTTCCATAGGGTGTTTTGTTTGGTTTTGTGATTCAAATGAAAGGAGAAGAGTGGCAATTAAATGTGAAAAAGTTGATGATCAGAGAAAATTGGTTTGATTTTATTAAAATTTTTATTTTTAATAGATTTACTTTTTTCTGTTTTTGGAAATTTTTTTGAAAAATAGAGATTGGCCCGAATAATGATCTAAAGATTGTTTTTCAGAGTTTTTCGGGGTATTTTGATTTTACCGGCCCGATTACTTGAAATTAAAGTTTTCAAATTCCTATCTACACTATTCATCCTTATATTAAAATTAAATTCTAGCTGAGTTTTTATGGTTGATATTAAATAGAGAGAAAGGGGGGGGGGTGTTTACAAGTTTTTTTAAAATTTTCTATAAAAAGATTTCTTAATTTTTCCAAAATTTTTTTAAAGAATTCCTTTACAAATTTCCACCACAATTCAATAATTACATTTTCGAATATTTTCAAACAAAATGGTCAAATATTTCTGGCATCAACGTTAAAAATGGATTTGGGAACGTGTAAAAATCTCTTAAATTCAACATATATTGAAGGATTTCCTGAACCTGTTATCAAAATTATTGCTAAAAATGTTTTGAAAGGATTAATGTTTCTTCACTCTAATGGAATAATACATCGGTAAAATTATTGTGAAAATTTTAATATATAGCTAGGCGAGGCTTAAAAGGTATTAAAAGTAGTGGACATTAATGAGAATTAAAATTGTTTATATTTTAGGTTGGGGGAATTATTTCTTTTATCCAAAATTATCTTAAAATTTATTTTTAGTTTTTTTTTAAATTTTGTCGATAGGTGTAAGTTTAAACATAATTTTGAATATTCGGGAAAATTAAATTTAAGGCTTTTGGTAATTTTGGGGAAGGAACTAAAAAAACTTGTTTGCTTCCCCTAAATAATTTTAATTATTTGTCGACTACCAATTCACAGTCCAATTAAAATTATATTTGTATAAAATCCTAAAAATTAATTTGTTTATAGGGGAGTTTGTGCCCAAAATATTCTACTCGACTCTGAAGGAGAAATAAGATTAGCAATAACCCAAAATGCCATAAAAATCGCAGATTGCCCCAGATGGATTGGTCAATTAAATAGAGTCCACAGCTTTGCCGGACTTGAAGATTCTTTTGTTTGGTTGGCCCCAGAAGTTTTGAGACAAGATTTGAATGGATATGGAATTGAATCGGATATTTATAGTTTTGGAATTTTTATTTGTGAATTATCTAATGGAATTGCTCCTTTTGCTGAAATGGAACCTTTGAGAATTTTATATGAAAAATTACGAGGAACTACTCCCTTTTTGATGGATTCACAAACTTCAGAAAATGGTAAGGTTATGATAAACAAACCCTCCACTTAAAAATACATTCTAGGGGCTGTAAAAGTTTATCTTATAATGTAACCTAAAACTGGCTATTGCTTTCTTAAGCAGCTTTCGGTAATTCTTCGGCTGACGCCCCCCTTTTTTTATGTTTCCCTGACCTTTTTTTGCTTGGCATAAATATAATTTATTATATAGAATATCATTCAAAATAGCTGTCCGGGCTGGGTAGAGCTTTGTCAATTTTCAAAAATCTTTGGTTGCATCCAATCAATGTAACCAAGGATTAAAAATAACGGGTGTAGGTATTCCTAGTACTAATCGATATGTCCCGCTAATTAAGAAAATTTAATTAGTTTATAAAAAATATTTTTGGTTACATTGATTGGATGAAAAAACTTAAAACAACACCCATAACTCTTACTTATAGCAATCCTGATTTCTAAGTTTATTTTTTCAAAATTCAGAACTTTCTAATCGAGAATTTTCTCCCGATTTGCACGAACTTGTCAACGAGTCACTTATACACGATTATGAACAAAGGCCTTCTGCACACGAATTTTTAGAAAAATATAAAAATACTTTATTTATTGAACAAATTAATAAAGAAATAATTAAACAATATTTGCCTTTAACAAATATTTTGTTGTAAATTTGTTTTATTTTTTGTGAGAGAAATTAAAAAAATTTTTTTCTTTAATTTTAATCCCTTAACAGAATTATTGTTGATGTTGCAGAATCATCACCAAAACTTGAAAAATAAAATAAAAAAATTATGTATTTTATTTAAAAAATCTAACCAATTCGAAGCTCTACATTGTAAAGTAAAAGAAGCGTGTTCTGTCATTTTTGTATCAACTAAAAGCTCTTCTCCATTATTTAATTCCTTTTAAAAATAATTTTTATTTTTAATAAATTGAAATTGTCAATAGGGGTTGGTTGGCGGTTTCGAATATCCGAAGAAAACCAAAAAAGTCCAGATATTAGCAAATTTTCTATTCGGATATCAGTTCAAGATCCGGGTTCCTAGGAACCGCCAACATTAATTGTCAAAAAATTAATTTGGGCAGAAAAAATTCAGAGATTGTGAAAAAAAATCCGGATTTGGCTACTACTACATAGTTTATAGTAAATATATGAATCCTCAAACTCGTAAAGGAAAAAGTTTGTCTATGTAAATGGAATAACGGAAGGAAGCCTTCTTTAAAATAGGCTTTTCCGATACCAGAAGATCACTCTATAGCCTCTTTCTCTCTGAATTTTGTCGATGGAATCGGGAAAAACAAGAGTTAATTAACAACTTAAAAATCCTCTCCTTTCAAAAAATCATCCTTTGAAAACTTTTACCTTAATAAAAGGTATTTCCTCAATTTGTTTAGGTATTAACAATTCATTTCCATCCACAGCCATTAAATTCCAATCAATTTTTGGTTCAGGTTCACCTTCAACTTTACAAATTAATTTAATTATTCCTCCAGCTATTTCCATTCTCGAAGAAGTAATTAAAGATATTGAAGGGGCTGACCGAAGTGAGCGACTTTTTCTTTTTCCTTCTTTCAAATCAATTATTTTTCTTGAAAGTAGAGGCGGTGGAGGAGGCGAAGATAATTCTAACAAATCGAAAGGGCCACTTTCAATTGAAATTAAAGGATTACAGGCCAATCTAACTTTACACCGAATATCTGCCCCTATTCCGTAAATTGATCTTTTCTTCTTTTTATTTCCTCCATTTGAATTTAATAAATCGTGAAAACAAATTCGGTGACTTGTTTCGCTTAAACCTAATTCTTTTTTGTTATTTTGTTTGTTGAAGGAGGTAAATTCTTCTTCTTCTGCAGAGTTTGAGCGAACAACTTTTCCGTTATAAATCCATTCAATTATTGTCTAAAATTGATAAAGTCAAACCTTAGCTTTAGATATACACATTTGGGATTGAAAAATCGTATCTCATAATTAGGGGTACCTCAAAGTGGGTTTCCCGTATGGGGGGAAACTTAGACAGTTTCCCATTATCCAATGACCACCAACTTCACCTCCGTTTGTATTACTCCCCCCCCCCCTCCCCATATGGAATCCACCAATTGACGAGCTTAACCTAACACTAATATAAAAAATAAACTCATCGATACCTAGTTGTTGAGACTACTTTAGATTAAGCTACAATAATCCTTCCCCTCCCTCTTCCCCCCTCCTTCCACCCCCTCCCTTACTTCAGAAGGTGCACTAAGAACATCACAAGTCAACATATTTAAACATCTTGCACTTTCTGACTTTAATAGACTAATTCCATTTGGATTTACAAAATTTAAGCTTATTCCATCAATTAAACCAGAACATTCAGCAGACAAATATTTTATTAAAGAAAAAAATAAAAATATTTTTAAAATCGTCATTATTATTAAAGAGAGTAATTTACAGACAAAAATGAGCTGAAAAATTTTTTAGAAAATAATTTATTAAAATAATATTTTTGTTTGACAGGTGGAAATAAGGGGAATATTCTAAACTTTTATATTTGACATTTTTTTGAGAAAAAAGGGGGGGGTTTGTCTTTAAAAAAGTAGTTTTTTGTCATTTATTATTATTTCCCCGTTTGCCATAAATAGAAGGAAAAGTGAAGGATTATTTAAATATAAATTGACATATCTCTAATTATTTTTGAGGTAAAAAAAGGCGAAAAATCAAAGAAATGCCTAATTAAAGAGAGATATGTACGTAATAAAATATTTTTTAAAAATGTAAATTATGTAAGACCGGAAATATATATTTATGGATGAATTGACCAAAATAATAAATATTTATAAGTTAGTATTTAATATAAAAACAGTGGGAGAGGCATGTGTATTTAATGCTTTACTTTTAAAATTAAAATAATTAACTATAGAGGCGTGAATTGTTTTAGTTTTTTTATTTAACAGGTGAAAAAAACAGAATAAACTTTTTATATATGACAAAGGACTTCATTATTAAGACGCAATCTTGGGTTTGAATATATTAAGAGCTAAAATTAAGGGTAAATACTTTGGGTAGTTTTCTCCCATCCACATATTTTAATTAAGTGTTGGGTGTATATTTACAATCTAGGTCCGAATTTAAGTTAAAAATAATAAAAAATAAATCCCAAAAAGCCTTTTGATTTTTGCTAATTTTGGTGTTGAAGCCTAATTTAGTGAATCCAAGAGAAAAAACTGTCAAATACATTAGTATTGTTTTCACTAAATAACAACTTTAAATTTATAAAAGGAATTGTAAAATATTTATTTTCTTAGATTTTAAATATTCTTAAGGACAAAATATAAACATATAAAAATTATTTAATCTGTTAATAAATAAAAACTTAAAAACCGGAAGAAGTTTAAAAAAATAAAAGGTTTCTTCTTCTTCTTCCCCCTCTTTTTCTTTTTATTTTACTATAAAAAAGGCTTCTCTATATTTGCCAATATTTGTAATAAAAATATTATTTTTAAATAAATAAATTTTTCTTTTTAATAAAAATATAATGTAATTTGAGTAAAAAAAGAAAAATCAAATTTTCTTTTTTCACTCTTAACATTACAGAAAAACTTTAAAAAGTTAATTAGAAAAAAAAAAGAAAAGGAAAACAAAAATATTCCCTTTTCTTTATCTGACTCAATAGCTTACAAATAAAAATAAAATAAAAATACTCTTACTAGAAGCCCCTAATAAGTAAAAAAATATAAATTTGTAAATGATGTCTTTGTTTATGTTAAGGAAGTTTTTATTTACATAAATTCTTTTTAAAAAAGAATTTTTGTAGAAAATTAAAAATTAATTTGCTGCTAAATTTTGAATGTTTTTTAAAGATATTTTATTAAAAATTTAGTTAAGTTTAAAATTTTTTAAATGATGAAAAGAGAAAAATTGGGGGATGGAATCACAGCAGAGAGTTGTGATGTCACTTGATGGAACAGTTTCCATTGTAGAGAACGAAGTTGTTGTCGTTGTTTATGAAGCCGAACAGAATTTGGCCCATTCAACTTCCTCACATTTCTATATGAAAACATTTATCTAGTTTTTAACATTATCAAAAATCTTTAAATTTATTAAAATAATTTCCACACTTGTTTTTTAATATAAGTCAAATAATTTTTACAAATATTCTAACTACCTATATGACAAGATTAATCTCAATTAAATATATTTAATCTTTATTTATGTCTCATCATCTGAAGAAAGCGGTTCATATAAACATCCTTCTCCTCCTCCCCCTTCATTTGTTTTATTTTCAGATATTTTAGTTGCTGGAATTGTTTGAAAGAAATTAGAAATTGTTGGTTGTTGTTGTTGAGATATTATTGTAGTAGTAGATTGAGGAGAAATATTGCTACAAGAAGTTCCAGCTATTTGTTGTTCATCTTCCTCTACTTTTTTCTCATTTCCTTCGTACATAAGATCAAATAACGACATAAAAGTAGGCAAAGGAGTTGAAATTGGTGTAGGTTTATCCGTAGATGTAGTTGATAATTGTTGAATTTGTTGTGTTGTGATTTTGATTGGATTTTTAGAAGCTAAAAGAAAATTAGGTGGTATTTTTAAAAATAATTCTAACAATAAGAAAGATTTAAAAAATATCTAATGAAAATTGGGGGATTTAAGCTCCGTATACATAAGTTTCGAGAAAATTCAATTTTAAATGTTTAGATCGTGCTAATGTGGGAAAAAATAAAACAAATAATGTTTAGGAGTAAGGTCAAGGTACCCAACCGAAAACAAGGTCAAGGATCAAGGTTTTTTGAAAATCACGCTCTCTATTATTTAATATTAAAAAACTTTTTACCTTCCATACCATCATCTCCATTATTTTTCTGTTGTCGTTCTTGTTTCTGTTGTTTCTGATTTTGCTTTTTTTCTCGTTCATCATCACTATCATCAGAAAGTGACTCGTAACAAGAGGATAGATGGTCTTGTGTAGATTCTGCCTTTGGTATATTTGGAAAGGATATTTCGTTTAAAGTTTTTATTGTTAAATTAGTCGTTTGTTGTTGTTCCAAAACTGGTTTTTCAATAATAGAAGGAATGGATGCAGTAAATGGTTGTTGTGGTGGTTGTTGTTGTTGCTGTAGATTTTCAGTCTCCCCAGTTGGTAAAAGACGTGTTGTTGAAGATGAAAAACTATGAGAAATACCTCTTATATTTGCTGAAGTAACTGAAGATTCGGAGGAGGTAGCAACAGGAGATGGAAGAAGAACATTTGCCAGACCTCAAAAATTAAAAATATCTCAATAAATTTAATTTTGGGATATTTTCTAAAGGATTTTTGAATCAAGTTCTGTGAAGTTATAAAATTAGCTCACAAAATTAGCTATTATACATCAATTTAAGAAGGGTAGTGAAAGCTGCCTAATACCCTAATTTAATGGGCGTATCCAAAAAATTTCGACATCCCCATTGGCCTCTCCCTGAAATGCCCCTGTTAAAAAGGTACAATTTTTCACTTTAAAAGAATTTTAAAAATGAGGTTCAGATAATAAAAGAATTACCAGATTTTCGCCTCAAAATATCATTTCCTACAACTTTCTTTGGACGGATTTGTTGCTGTTGCTGTTGCAAATTAACACAAGGTAATTCTTCTGGCTGTTTAACAATTTTTTCTTCTTTAACTTCAACAATTTCAACGGGTAATTTAATTTCTTCAAAATTTTGTTGTTGTTGTACTTGTGGTTGTTGTTGAAGATTATCAAACAATAATTCAATTGGAAAAGTTTCTAGTAATTTATTTATTTGAAACCCTAATTCCGTTGCTGCAGCTGTATCATTATTTGAATTTGCAATAGAAAATTTAGCCAAAAGATCTTTAAAAAATAAATTTAAATAAAATAATTAAGAGTAAAAACCTTGAATTGTTTGTTGTTTTGAAGTGTCAAACAAATTTATATTAGTAGCTTCAGTTGTTAAAGTAGTAGTAGAAGAAGATTGAGCTAAAGAAGCTAATGAAGTTTCAATTAATAAACTTCTCGAACGGTTAGGAGTACCTTATAAATAATTGATTTTAAAAAATGTTGGGGATGAAAACTAAAATTGTTTTTCGAACGCAAAAATAATTTGAATGGCAAAAACTGACACCAAAAGCTCGAAAAAAATTTTTGCCATGTTTTCGCAAATTTATAAAAAAATTAAAGAATAAAAACCTTTTGTAATAGAACCAAGTGGAGGACGTTCATTCTGAATTTGTTCCTCTTGATCATCCAATTCCTTTTTGAGTTTCATCAAACTTTAAAAAGTTAATCAAAAATTACAAAAATATTTTTTTTAAAAACCTTTTAGTTTCCTCATCTATTTCTGTTTCTTCATCTAATTTTAATTCTTTAAAAGGTGGTTGGCCCTCTAATGGCCAAACAACTTCATCAATTCCAATCCCCTCTGGCACCTTTTGTTCGCCTAATAATTCTTCTTCCTCCACTAATCTTTCCTCTCCGACTGTTGAACGTTTTAGAAAAACACCAAATTCAGATTGAAGTTCACCAAGTAAAAGCTTAAAACAAAAATTCAAAATAAATAAAAAAAGTACAAACATCTTCAATATCTTTAGAAATCCTTTTGAAGCAATTTGTACAACATTTGTTTGAAGTTGGGGGCATTTTCAGTCTTAAAAGAAAAATTATAAATTTAAATAATATGGAAAACAGAAAAAAAAGTAGAGGAAAACTCAAACAAAAAATACTGAAAGAGCATATCCTTAACAAAGGAAGCGTTTCTCTCAAAGTATCACCTTATAATTAAAAATAAAAAAAACCTGTTAATAAGAAATCGTTTTTGATTAGCATTGAGTGTTCCAAATTTATCAGGAATATTTCTTGAAGGTTTCATCTTTCGTTTGCCCCCAACACAGACACAACTTATCAAAGGACATCTGTTAAGTGTTCTATTTCGTTGGGCTTGAGTCTGACATTTTGTACAAATAGGCATTTCTTGATGATGTTTTTCTTGCTGAAGTAAAAGATCTTCGCTGCCCATACTTCCTCCAAATGTAGCGCCTTGAGAAATATTGGCAGAAAATTCTTCAAATTGATGTGAGTGTCTTTGAGCTAGAGATTCCAATACAAGAATTCGAGAATCACAAAGGAGACATTCAACAAATCTACAACTTCGGCCATCTTAATTTAAAAATATAATTATGATTGAGTAAAAAAATAATGTTAATCTTCAGAAAATGTTAACATAACTGAATCGAAGAACCGAAACAAAACCAGATTTTTCCATTCATTCCCTTAACAAATCTAAAAGAGAAACAAAAAGCAAAACTTTCAACATAACAAAAGTACTCAAACTACAACAGAACGCTCACAATGACAAAATCAAACAAAATTCTAAAAAGTAACTAACAATTTTCCAAGTTCTCGTTAGTGTCTCCAAAACGTGGCATAACCGGAGGGCGATATCTGTTTTTAAAAATATTAAATATAATCCAAAATTCCAACCCTTGTCTTCCCAATTTCTTTCGTCTTCTACCAAATTTTGCTTTATAATTATTTCGTTTTTTAGTCATATAATAAAAATAAACGCAGTCTTTTACACTCTTCAGTGGCAAAAATGCTGATATTGCGGCAAAATTTTTCTAAAAAATTTGTAATTTAAAAAAATTATTTAAAAAATACCCCATAAACAGCAATCTTTTCATTGAAAACAGCCTTTTCAGAATCTGACCAAGCAATTTGAAAAGCTTCTAATTGGGCACGAGAGTCAGAAAGTGCATTTTCAACAATTCCATTCCTACAATTTTAAATATAATAAATGCAAACTTCAAATATTCTCCAATAACGTAATTAATAAGTTCCGCTTTAAAAATTCAAAAAACCGAGACGGTTAATCTTAAAGGGTTAACTTAATACGAAGAAAGCATTTACTAACATCTTGATAAAATCCCCCAACTTCATCAGTACGTGTTTTCTTTGAGACTAGAGTATCTCTCTAATGTAAATATATCTAGAACCCCACAGATATCATAAAAAATCTGTAAACTATAAATTAACAAACCTGTTGTCAAAAAATCGTCCAGGACGGTTTGTATAGACTGGAGGCACAACACAACTAGCAACCACTTTTTCATCAATTTCTGATGGTTTATTGCTACATGTCTTAAAAATTAAAAATCAAAAAAAATTAACAAAAATTAAACTTCTTGTTTATCTTCTTCTTGATCAATCTCCATTTTCTCTTCCCCCATTTGTGTGACATTTTGTGCTTCAGCAAACAATGGAGAAGTTAATGGGGGAATATTTGCAATTCCTCCTTGAGTCAAAGAAAATCGAATACGTTCAACTCCGCGATTACTTCGTTCCTTTTCTTCACGCATTTTTCGAAGTTCAACAAACGTCTTTTCAAAAATCTTAAAAAAAAGATTAAAATCTTCCGTTTAGAATCTACCCTCGAATGGGCATTTCACCAAATTTCAAAAACAAGATGTTAACTATTTATAGTATACTCCTAGGTTGGATGCCCCCTCGGTAATATTAACAACAAAAAAGACATCGGTTCACGGGGTAACAGATAAATCATTCAACCCCTTTTCATAAAAAATGTTAATTTTAAGTTTAAAATAAACTCAAAAATGAATAATTAGGTTATAATTCTTACTTAATTAAATGAAATAAACCTTAAATAAAATATCAAAAATTAAAAACCTCTCGATGTTTACCGTCCCTAACCAATTTCTTTTTATTTTTCTCATGAGCATTCACTTTCTTCTCCCAAATAGTCAATTGTTCCTCGTAAACTATCTTTTTCTGTTCCACAATATCTTGACGTTCTTCTCTTCGAATTCGCATTGCTTTAATTAAATCAGGCAAAAGTTGAAGTCCCCGTTCATATTCCTCTTTTAAACGAATTGTGTCCTCTTTCATTAATTGACGATTCTGAAGTTTAAAGAATAAAAATTTTCTAATCTAAAAAGAAAAACTTCTTCTGCAGAAATTAATGGAGGAATTGGATTCGCCGCTGCCGCCTTTCTTCTATTTTCAGCATAAATTCGATTAATAAGAGCATCAGTAGAAGACTGCCCATCTCGACTTTCATCTTTAAAAAATTATAAAACTTTTGTAAATTATTTTTTAAAGTTTAAAAATTTATTGTTGGAGGAATATAACAAATAGAATAATTCACAATATAAAACCAGACCCTAACCTAGCCTTTGGGAAAAAATTTTAACCCCAAAATTTTTAAAATATTTTACGAAAAATAAAAACAAACAATTGTCATCATTCTCATCATTATCCATTGCAGCCATAAAAGAAGGTTCTTGAGAAGCTTTAGCCAACAATTTTTCACAAGCTTTTGCCTTTTTTTCAGCATTTTTCTGCATTGCAGCTGACTGGGTTTTTTCTTTATCAATTTTTTCAAGCTTATCAAATAAAAAACGTTTATATTTTTCCTCTTCTTCCGTCAAATACGAAGTATCAGAAGATGGGGAAATTCCAATTTTGTTAGATTGAATTTGTGCTTGTTGAAGATGAGGTTGAATTAAAGAATAACGAGAATTTTGTGGCATATTACTTCCAAAATCTTGAATTAAGGAAGGCCTTTTTGGTGTTAATTCACGCTAGAAAAAAATTTTTTTTATTAAATTATCAATAAAAAAAGGTAATTTTTATAATGAACAAAGAATTTAAAATAAAATTTTTGACCCAAAAATGTATAAAATAGCCAGATAATAATAAAAAAAAACCCCGAAAAATAAAGTTTGGGACCTTTTTAAATTTTGTGAAAGGTCAAAACTGCCTAAATTCAAACAAAACCTCCATTAAAACCACTAAAATAACCCAATCTAGAAGCGGCTAAAGTTTGTAAAATAAAAAAAGAAACCTGTTGCTGTTGAATATTTGTTAAAGAAGTTTGTGGAACTTGTGGCTTTAAAAATTGTTTAACAAAATCTGACTGTTGCTGTTGGAAATTTCCACGACTAGTACTTTGTAGTAAAGATTGCACTGGCCAATTTAATCCCAATTCTCGAAGTAATAAAGCTTGTTGCTGTTCTTCTAATTGGGCTCTAGTCAATAAAGTATGTTGAGAGCTGTTTGGTGGTCCAGAACGCATAGCTTAATTCGATAGAACCAAAATGAATTTAAAAAATATAAATGTAATTTTGACAGGCTTTTTGTAAAAAAATCAGTTTTCTTTTTTCAGGTAGATGACCATCTGGCGCGGCCTAATGTGGCGTAAACCGATTTGGCGCACCAAAACGTGCCGGGATTCAAAGCAGGCTCTAATGAACTGCTCAGAACTGCGGTGGGTCGATCTGGCTCTAATTCTCATCGATAATAAAAGTTATACCAAAAACAAAATGGGCGGAAAAGTTGCCGCAGTCTATATTTGATATTTTTTTCAGGTTGGGCATTTTATTTTGATTCTACATAGAGAATTAATTAAAAATATCTTTTTAATTCTAAAAGAATTAATATATTAAACAATTATTAGAATA
Source organism: Meloidogyne enterolobii (assembly GCA_963681835.1). Classification (NCBI taxonomy): domain Eukaryota; kingdom Metazoa; phylum Nematoda; class Chromadorea; order Rhabditida; family Meloidogynidae; genus Meloidogyne; species Meloidogyne enterolobii. Next base: position 1,364,981 of record CAVMJV010000018.1, read on the forward strand.
TAATTAATATATGGTAAATGTCCAGCTGGTCCACTATATAAAAATGCAACTTTTTCTGCATTCAACATCTTTCCCTCTCTCCTTTAATTTTCCTCGTGTAATCAAATGATAAGCTGACAATCATTTCTTTTACTTCCTTTATTATTTGCGCCAAACTGTCAACCTATCATTTGATTACCTGAGGGAAACTAAAAGAGAGAGGGAAAGATGTTGAATGCAGAAAAAGATGCATTTTTGCAGAATGGTTTTTGCGGACATGTGTCCCTCGAGCTGGATATTTACCTTAATATATTTTTTGATATGATTAGAATAACAAGGGAATATGTATAGTATGTATATGAACAAAAGATTTTAAGCAGAAGTTTCAAATTTCAACATCAAACCCACTCATTATGAGATAAACTCAGTGAAAATTATATCTTATAATGAGATAAATAGTCGGTATAGTAGATAAAGTAGTCCTCATCCTACCCCGTGAAATTAAAAAAACTTATTCTAAACTGAGATTATCTAATTTTAGTGGGTGTCCTTATAGTGAGATTTGACTATATACATAAATATATTCCTCAATATTCCCTTAAGTATATTAAAAACATAACAGTTAATATATAATTGTAATTAATTCTTTTTACAATTCATCAGAAGAAAATAGTTCTTCTAAATTTCCTTTCTCTCCTCCTCTTCCATTTTCCGTCAATTTAGTCGTTGGAATTTTTTGAAAAAAGTTGGAAAGCTTTGGTTGTTGTTGTGTTTGTAGTTTTTGTTGTTGAGAAGAATTTAATTGAGAATTTGAAGGAGAAAATGTTGTTGAAGAAGGATAGGAAAGACTTAACACACTTGTGGCCACAGTAAAGGCAACATGGCTGGAAAAAAAGAAAATTTTTAGTTAAAAAATAGTAAATATTTTTTCAAAAATAATTTTCATATTACAAGGAATATTAGCGAAAAAATATTTATTTATTTCTGTGTTTATTCGATACGAATAAAATATTTAGTAATTGTAATATTCGATACGAATATAAAATAATATTATTTTTTTAAAAAAAGGTAAAAAGATGTGTGACTAATATAAATAAGTATAGAGAGCTATAAGAGAAAAAGGATAAATAAAAAAGAGGAATATTTATATGAAGGTGGATATATATTTTGTTTTAAAAAGAGGAAAAAAAGAAATTGAAGATTAATTGTCTTCCATTGGAGACATTTTGTTGAGTCTGAAAACGAATTTTGTAAGTTTCTTTAAAAAATAGAATTACCATTCCGCGTTATTGTCGTCATCGTCCAATGTATTAGAGATTGAGCGAGATGGATAGCGACGTCTTCTACAAAGAAAAATTGATTTTTATTCTGAAGTTTTTATTTGTGAATAGGATTTCCGGGCAAGACATTTTTAAGCTTGTTGGGTTATCCAGTCATCCTTTTTAAAATTATAGTGAACTTAACCATGGGACTCGAACTCATTGTCAGCGTGGAGAAATATTTCAGGAAAGGACTATTCTTTAAGTACTTCTGAAGTACGTCTCTAATCCAGCATATGGCTCTATTTTAGGTTAAATAATTTCTAGCTAATTTCGAGAAAAATCTAATACTTTTAAATTGGTTATTGTCAAAAACTTAATTTTAACTAATTCATAACTCCCTACTTATTTTTCCCTTTAAAATAAACAAAAAAATTTACAATTTTTCATCAGAGCTTTTACGGCTTCCTCCCTCTTCTAGCTCAAAAGGTTCATCCAATTGTTGACAATGTGCCGAAGTAATTCCAGCAGTATTTGTAGAATTATTATTAAAACTAAATAATCCAGTAATATTTCCATTTGTTGTTGTTCCCATTTGCATTGTTGTCCCCATTTGCATAACCCTGAAAAGATTTTTTTCAAATATTTAAACAAAAAAACCAATGAGGAAATAAAAGAGGTGGTGAACCAAATGCAGAAGGATTAGGTGGAGTTGACCCGTAGAGAATGAGCGATGATGGTTGTTGAATTGGAATAGAAAATTGTGATGGAGGAGGAACTTGAACAAGATTATTTGAACCCAAATGATATGTTGGTGGAGATGAAGACAATAATACTCCTCCTCCATTAGTTCCATTGTTGTTAACTGCTTGATTGTTGAATGTTTGTGTTGAAGGATTGTTATCAAGCTAAATAGACAAAAAAATTTTTTAAATAATTTGTGAATGATGGATTAATTTTTAAGGGTTAAAGGGTCCTTTTAAAAATAATTTCAAACCGTGTATTCTGGATTTGAATTTCCGTTAAAGACAATAATTGATGGTCCACTCCCATTGTACAATGTTGGACTGCTTGATTGGTTCAAAATGAATGGCGTATTAGAAACTGGTAGAGGCTCGGATGAATCAATCTAATTTTAAAAAAATTTAAATTGCCAAAAAACAAAGAAAAATACTTTTTGAGGAACAGGCAACACAGGCAGAAATGTTGCTGGTAAATTTTCTTTAAAAAAATAGAAAAAAATTATAAAGAAAATTATTATTATAAAATTATAAAAAAATTATTACCAATAGAATCCCGTTGCGGAGAACCAACCAAACAATTCCCTTCTCCACATCTCATTGCCCCAAACGGAAATAAACCATTTGGAGATAAATTAAGTGGAGGTGCCAACGGTGGAGAAATAAAATTTGGAGGTGATCCCATTGGCATTGCAAAAGCAGATTCAACCAAATAATTAGCCAAACTGGGTGGTTGTGACATAATTGGCATTGGTGGAGGCTGTGGACGACAATCAACTTCAATTGATGCAGCTGGGCTCCAAAGTCGTGGTGGACGAAAATTCAAAAAAGTTTGCAATGGACGATCGGTATTATCACCATTATATTGCCGATTCTCATTGCTGACCAATTCAAGTCGTCGTTCCCGTCCCAAATTTCGGCTAAAATAATATTTTAAAAAGATTATTGAAAAGAAACTGCAACCAAGAAATGAACCTAAACTTAAGCCCAAAAATATACAAAATTTTCCAAAACCTTTAAAAAAGACAAAAATAAAACTTCACTTCAGTGTCAAAAAACTTTAAACAAAGTCTTGAGTAGGACCAAGAGCTTGTACGCTCAATTAAATAGCTTAAATAAAAAGTTCATGTCAGATTTTTTATATTGTAGTTTTTTAAAGATTATTAAAACCTCAAAGAATACTTTCAAAGTAATAAAAAAAGGGTGGGAAAATTTCAGAATGCAAATCTAAATAATAATTCAAACCTCTGAACAAATTTAGAATAAATCAATAGAATAGAATTTAAATGTCCTAGTGACTTTTCCATATTGCCAAAATCTGGACCTGTTAAGATTTCAATGAAAAATAATTTGTAAATCTAAACAAACTTTTAATATCTAATAACGCAGACAACTCATCAAAATGTCCAAAAATATTTATAATATCAAACAATTCTTTTTCTTTTGGCTGTTGGCTGACCAATTTTCGCAATTCGTCAACTGCATGAGTCAAAGAATTTTGACTTAAACGATCACAAATTGATTCTAAAAAATTTATTTTGAAACGAAAAATAATTTTTAAAATCATACGCATATGGGCTCGATGTCGAGAATCGCCTAATTAAAAAAATATTTTAACGAAAAATAATTTAATTAAAATATAACCATAAAGTAAAGAAGACCATTGATCTGGCGAAATTCTCAAACCTGCCTCCATTGCAATTTGAACAATTTGAGCATCATGTTCAGCACGTAATGCATCATAATCACGAAATTGATCTTTAAGATTCATCAAAGAGGATTGACCATCTCTTTTAATTACATTAAAGCAACTAGCACGATAAAGAAGTTGAACAACTTTAATAAAAAAAATTTTTGTTAATTTGGAAAAAAGGATGTTTGATTATTGAAATTTTATAAAAGTAAATAAAAGAAATTTTCCTGCTCACCATGCCCAACACAAGTTTTGGAAATTGTTGGATATTCATGTATTAATGTATCAACAACAAAAAGAACAAGTCTGAAAGATTTTAAACATTAATTCTTCAAATACATTTCCCAACAATTCATATATCAAAAGGGAAGAATTGTTCGGAAAGAGAAAGAAAGAGAGAATCACAAGCAATGAAGTGAATCTATACAAGTCTTATAAGTTTGATAAAACAACCATAGATTTTCGTTATAGAACAAATCAACACGTAAAAACCAGAAATTTGAAGAAGTGACAGACATCAAATCAGTTATAATAGATGATAACCATTACTCTAATCATTTTTATTAGTCATAAAAATTTTACGTTTTTCTTGCAATTTTCTCTCCATTCAACAATGCATGACGTACCAACTTCAAAACATCTTCCTGCAATCCTAAAATAAAAAATATTATTTAGTAAAAAATTGAATAAAAAAACCTGGCCCAAGAAATTGGCAACCTCTAGATCTAACAGCACTCCACAAACTTGAAGACAAATTTGAATTATTTTGAATATGCAAAACTAATTCAGAAATAATTCTTTCGCTCATAGAGCGAATTGTTTGGATTATTTGTTCTCTTCCTTCTTCTTTCAACAAATTTGCACAGAGAAGCGAAAGCAATTTTCTTTGAATAGTTCGTGATATTCGATTAGATGAAACTGTTGCCCCTTTCTCTGAATTGACTTTATACAAATATTCAACCAACGAGTAAAGAATTATTTCAATTTCATTTAGATTGGTAAATCCTTTTTTGCCATTAAATGATTTTAATGTGTCATTTAGCCAATCAAAATCATTTCTTTTTAGACCGGAGATGATAGAAAGTATTGGTCCATTTATGTAATGGAATTTTGCAGAAGAGGCTACCAAACTCTAAATTTTAAAGAGAATTAAAACCCGTTTTAACAAAACTTGATTTGTAAAATACACAAATTTAAAACATAAAAAGTTAAACCTTATCTAGAGGACAGACGATATTTTTTGTTTTAGTGCATCTCAAACACATTAGATGGCCACAACCAAGATTGACTGGAAGAACATCATTAGAGAAAATCTATAAATTTAGAATCAAGACTTGTACAAAGCAAATTCAGAAATAACGACATAAAATAAAATTTTCAAACTTACAGTTTTACATTTTAAACAACATAGCAATTCAGACCACTGAGGTTGACCACATGCAGGATACATTTTTGCAAAACTAAAAACATTAAAGTAAAATCGAAATTAAAATCAAAGAAAATATAAAAAATGAATTAAAAACAATTACAAAAAAATTTTTTTTTGAAATTAATAAATTATTTTATTCATTAAAAAATATTTTTCGATTCATAATTTAAAAAAATTGAAAAATCATTAGCTAAATTGTTTTTATGTTCCGGTTTAAAATTATTTGCTTTTTTCAAATTAAAAAGTCTTTTTAATAAATCTTCCATAATTGTTCCAGTACAAAAAATTAATTTAAAATTTGGTTTTGCCAATTTTCGAATTGTTTGAGCAACTTTAATAAAACATTCATCTGAGAGGAATGGAGGATCGGCAATAATAAAATCAAAATATTCATTAAATTGAATGTCAATATTTAGAGGGTTTCTGTAATCATAGTGAATAAATGAAGTTGGATATTTTTGCTGGAAACGTTTATCGTATTCAAATAACTTAACTTCAATCTGATCTTGTTTAAATTGCTGTAAAATTTTAAAAAAATTAAAATATATTTTAAGTTAAGCTTTCATTATATCCAACGTAAACATTACCTCGGCCTCCATAAAAGGTGCAATCAAAGAAGGGCATGAAATACAGGCAATTCTTTTTTTAATTTCAAATTCTAACGAACCAAGGCATTCACTGACAATATTAATGGATGTTTCATTTGCATACCAGAATTGACTTAGCTGAATAAAAATTAACTTTAAAAAATTGAAAACGATCTCTCGTTCAAACCCAAAATAAATTGTAAACATTTAGTTACCCAAAAAACCTTCAGGTTTTTGGAAAACATCTTTTAATAAGAAAACTTAATAAACCTGCCAATCTTCACTGATATTTACATCTACATCTTCCAACCTTTTCTTTGCAATAAATTCATTAAGGATTGCACATGTTTCAGGCGAAAGGGTTAAATCTTCTTCATTTTCTAAATTCATCTTAATTTGATTTTTGAACTAACAAATATTTAAAAAAAGCTGTGTATATATTAAAAATTAAAAGTAAATAAGTCTAATCAAAACAAATAAAAAAAAATAAATTTATATTAAAAAGCATAATATACTAAAGTTTGGATGTAAATGTATACAATAGAATATTTTTAAAAGTTTAAAGAGTAGTAGAAAAATCCAAAGCTAAATAAAGTTTAGGAAACCTCTAATTGTTCTAATCCCTTCAGAAAATTTTATTAGTTTAATAGGAAAATGCTTAATCTATTTAAAAAAGAAGAGAGAAGGATGTTCATTTAGCATCAAGTAAACAATAAAAAAAGGAAATTTAAGTCAAAATGAAAATATTTGAATGAAGACATTTTATCCCATGGGTTCACGCAGTTCAGTTAAAGGTAGAATTTTATTTAAAAAAATATTTCAACTTGTGTCATTATTGATCCACTGTACTTTGAGCAATACCTCTCAAAAATTCAGTAATATTCCTTGGATCAAACCTTTCAATTAAATTCATTATTCGTCTTTCTGTAATAATATATCTCTTCTTTTTTGGTGGAGGGTCTTCTCCCATTAAAGAACGTTCAAAATCAGCGTCTCTTCCACGCTGCTCAGTTCGAAGTACTTCAATAAATCGCCAAATATTTGGGTTTGCACAACTAAATATTGTATGTAAACGGCGATATGCTGATTCAACATTTATATATTCAACATCATAAATAAGTCTATCATAAACATTCCAAAATTCTATTGGAAATTTTGCACGAGTCAAAGTTCCATCAGGAAGTGGTACACCAGTATAATTGAGCAAAAACCTTAAATAAATTTTAATAATAGTTTAAAGGATTACAGGGTTCTTATTGTTAGCTAGTAAAAATTCAGGTAAATTTAGAGTTTTTGATGGGGGTTTGAATAGAGGAGTTTAAACCAATGCTAGGTAACTCCTCTATTCATAACAACACCAAAGCTAGGTAACATACTCTGGTAATCGGTTTTAAAATGATTAAAAATGATGCGGAAATAGCTTTACGAATTTTTATAAGGAACTATTCTAATGTAATAAAACTCAAGAAGAGATACAAATTCATAATACATCTTATTCACAAAATATTAAAATATACCATCCGATAAATTGGTCTAGCTCAGGCAATATAGCAGCATTCAAATGTTGAATTGCGTTAGTTAAATGTGGAACAGGAACAAAAGCAAGTCCAGTAAACATTCTTACACATTCAGCAAAAACAGGGTCACTTCGATATTTCTTTAAAAAACAATAATTTCAAAAACAAAATTTGTTTTTAAAAACCTGAATTAAATCTTCCTCCGCAAGACGTTTTCGAATATTACGAAAAAGATGGAAAAGACATCCATTAAGTCGAATATTTGGAAAAATTGTTTTAACAGCATCAATAATTGGTTGATCAAAATCTAATGACATTAATGTTGGATTAAAATCAGGCCATTCAGTTATAATCATTTGAAACATTTTCTCATAAATACCACGAGTTTTGCCCGTCAGAAGACAATAGGCAATAGGAAATATCCATTTGCCTCGCCTTTAAAACAAATTTTTTTAGATATTTAAAAAGGATTTTGTAAAATCATTTATGTTTGAGCAAAAAAGGGGAAACTGGAAGAAAAACAAAACATTTATTTTTAGGATGTTGTGTCAGACCCCGCTTATTGTTAGATTGTCTCCTAAACAGCTTCAACCTAGTATTTAAACCATAATATAAAATATTAATGTCAACCTGTCAAATATCTTAAGATATAATTAGATAACCTTGTAAGTAAAGCATAAACTTGAACAAAAGGTGGAGGAACTACAGCAACAGCAAAAGAACCATCAGCAAATACTTCATACATTGAATTAGCCCAGGTTACATTAGAAGCTTTCGAAAATATTAAAATTCTAAAAAAATATTTTCAAAAATAATTTTTTAAAAAGAAACCTGTGTTCTTTTGTTTGATCATTTTCTAATTTAAACATTCCAGAATCAGCAAGAAGAAATTTTTCGAATTCACATCCTTCACCTCGAATATAAAATTGAAATTCTTTTGGAATTTCAAGCTCTTCGACAGCACTTGGAACAGGTGGGAGCGGTTTAGTTCGTTTACGAACTCTTCTAATTGACTAAAAATAAATATTTTATAAAAAAAATAGAAATGAGAAAAAAAAAGAAAAATGAAAAAAAATCAAAGTCGCATTAAAATTCAAAATAAAATATTAACTATATAAAAGTTTCTTTCTCGTTCCCTTTCAGTTCCCAGTTAGTATAGTGGTTAGTATCCGCGCCTGTCACGTGCGAGACCCGGGTTCGATTCCCGGACTGGGAGGCAAATTTTTTTCACATTTCTAATAAATATTTATTCAAAACATTTAATTATATTCTGCTCGGAATTTTATTTTAATTTTTTGGAGGTGAATTAGTGTCAAGAAAAACAAAATTTTTACCTTCTTCTCTTCTGAATTATCTCCCACATCCCCAACTTCCAATTGATCATCAGAATCATTTTTTATTTGTTTATTTCTTTTAGCTTCAACCATAGAAATAGCCTCATGTGTATGTTCTGTAACCATTTTTATAAAATTATTGTCTGGATCAGTATGAATTCTTCCACGACATTCATTTTTCCTTTCACATCTCCAAAATTTAATTGTGTCGATTGCATTGTTTTTTTCGAAGATGTAAATAAATCCATTAATTTCTAATTTTTCTTTTTTACGTTTTGATAAAAGTTTAGAATCTGGCTCTTAAAAAATATAAAAATATTTAGTTGATATAAGTAAAAAATCTAAGGAAAAAGAGGAAGGGTGACAGACTTTATTTTTCAATAATTTTTTTTAAAGAAATAAATTTTTAGCAGTTATTGAAAAATAAATATTGCGATTCCCTCACTATTCAAGGGGATTCCATATAGGAAAATCGGAAGATCAAAGGTTTACAAATTAAACAACAAATTTCTAAGGATACAAAAATTTAAAGTATTTGAAATTATCATCCCAGTATATTTTTATGTGTGGAAAGGGGCAAGGTGAATGTTGAATTTAAAGTACTCATTTTTGGTTGTCAGAGAAAACAGGTAAAAATGAAAAAAGTGAAACGGGTTTTTTAAAGCTAAAATTCCCTAGATAATCCCAATTTAAATAAAAGCTATACCATCCTCGAAACAATGACTCATAGAAAATTTCATCGAAAGTTTTTCCTTCTTTGGACGTTTTGGAGTTACTTTTGAAGTTGACGTAGCTGGATATGAATGATCTCTTTAAAAAAATTTTATTTTAAAAATAAATTCAAATTAAAAAACAAACAATTCTTGTGGTTGGGCATTATGATGAAAATTAGCATCACCAAGAAAATTATCTCCTTCAGAAGCACCTAATTGCTGATATGCTTGATATTCAGCATCAATTATCATTTCACTCATAGATTGTTTAATTATTGGTTTAGAAGGAATTTCAGTTTTTTCTTTACGTGCGCGTTTGATTATCTGCAAAAATATGAGATAGGTAATTTATATTGGGTCGAAATTAAAAACATAGAAAATTTGAAGAAATAAATTTTCGGTTGGTAATAGTAGTTTAGACCCCCTTTTCTTTAATTTCGCGGAAACTTGGGTTCTGTCGTTCCTGGTATTTTAGGATTGACAATAAGACAGTAAAAAATCTTAGTCATACCAAAATACTAGGTAATGAGAGAACGGCTCCTCTGGAGGTTTTTGGAGATGTTCTTGAAGTAGCTACACTTATTCTAAACAGGAAATCAAAAAATCAATAGATCCAAACAAAACTAGAACTTTAATAATATTTAAGATTAAGGCTCGTCTGGTTCTATTAGATCATTGACAGATCTCCTAGTTATTTGTGGTCGTTAACAATAAAAATTTTTAAATAAACATAGAAAAACCTTTTTGATGCTATTCGCACTCGGCAATTGTGCAAGAACCGGCGAAGATATACAAGAATTTGTAATAACATTAGCACGGATTTGTGCAGGAGGTTCTTGATAACCAATAGCACGTCTTCTTACTGCAGTAACAATTTTTAATGCTTCAACTTTTGAAATATTAGCTTCGTGTGTATGTTCAGTAATTATTTTAAGAAAATTATTTTCCATATCTGTATGAATTCTTCCTCTACATTCATCTTTTAATTCACATCTCCAAAATTTAATTGTTTTTGTTGCATTTACTCTGTCAAAAACATAAAGAAATCCATCGTTCTTTAACTTTTCTCTTCGACGATTTGATTCAATTATATTATTAGTATTAGTAGCCATTTCCTGAAAAACGGGGGCTGAAAAACTGAAAAAATAAAAAAAAAACGTTGGAAATTTTTCTGCAGGGTATACTGTCCCTGGTGGTGAGTTCATCGCGAAATAACAAAAAGGACACTTTGGAACGAATTTTTACGCAGAATTTGAGATACAGTAAATGGAAAAATGGAGCCGAAATTTTGTGTTTAATGCTAATGGGAGGTAAGATGAATTTATCTCAAGTTAAAATGACGAGAATATGCCTAACCAGTTTAGAATTCATACTAAAAGCACTTTACTATAAAAGTACTTAGTAATTTATATCAAAACCTCTGACTTTATCCCTTGTTAAATCATCATCGTTTTACGCGCTTCTGCTAAATCAAAAATGAATGGTTAGTTATTTTACCTACTTTCTAATCGTCTTTTTTATCTTTAAACGTTTTTACGTCCATTTTTTTATTTCAGGACTACAGGAAAAATGGGAAACTTTTATGGATCACTACGACGAATTTGTCAACAACAAATGCTTCTTTTGGCCAGTTTGGGCTTTGCTAGCAGGGATTGGTGTGCTTGCGCTTTTCTTTTTCATTTTTCTCTTCAATTGTTGCATTGCTTGTTGTTGCATGAAGAAACGAGAGGAAAAGAAGCCTGAAGTAACGGTGGAGAGCCCGAGGACAATTACAAAAATTGTATATGTCCCAACACCAGCATCTCCGCCATCAAAGACTTCATCTTCACTAAGGAGGAGTTGGCGGAAACCTTCTCCACCAGCACCATCACCTCCTCCGCCGCCGCCACCACCTCCTCCGCCTCCACCAGCTCCTGAGAAAAAGTTTGTTTCTCTAAACTATTCTAAAAAATATTCCATTTTTCAGAGATAAAGTTGACAAAATGCTGTCACTTATGTTGCTGAAGATGCTGAAGTCAACTCGTCGTAAAAAGGAAGAGATGGAAAAACAGAAGGAGCAGCCTCAACCACCGTATCCTGTTCAGCCGACGCCTTATCCTGTTCTTCAGCAAACGCCGCCATATCCTATTCAACAGCCGTCTGATCCGCTTCCACCACAGCTGCTTCCTGAGCCACCACCTCCTCAGATGACAATGCCACAGCCGACGCTTCCACCTCCTCAAGAGACAACACCGCCGCCTCCTCCTCCGCCAATATCTCCGGAACCTCCTCCACCACCACCTCCAACACCAGTGTCGGCGGAGACGGATTCAAAACCGTAAGTTTTAAAAATCTTAATTTGAAATTTTTTAAAAATTTCAGTAATTCGCCACACATTCAAATTTTGCCAGTAATGATGGTTGGAGACAAAAGCGAAAAGGAGGAAACGGAGTCGAGTAAGAAGGATAAGAAGAGTGAGAAAAAATCGAAGAGGAAGAAGAAAAGAAGTGGGAAGAAGTCTTCCAAAAAGTGAGTTTTTAATTTTTTTCGATAAAATTTTTGTGAAAAAATTATTTGCAGGGAAAAAGACGCGACTGCCTCAACAGGAAGTGAAAGAAGCGGTTCTACAGTGGAATCGAAGGACGGAAAGGGTGATACGATCTATCAGGCAAGTTATCTTACACATTAAGGGCAGAATAATTAGTCGAGTACGATGAATTCGAAAGAGCTCTATAGCCGAGTCAAAGGGGAGAGTAAAATAGATCCGATGTCCTGGTACTGAGTTAGTCTTGGAGGGTGATACGATACATGGCCTAAAGACTTAAATCTAAATATTTTACCTCTAAAACTTATCAGTCCACTTAATAGTTAAAAATTTTTTTAGGTTCGATTGGGAAATATGCCAGCTTTGCCAAAGTTTGAGTTCCTAACCGGCGCTAGCAGCAGCAAAGAAGGATCATCTAGTGCAACATCCACCCGAGGGACAACGAAAGATGACGATAGTGATGATGAAGATAGTAGCAGTGAATCACAATCGAAAGTTTCCTATCCTAGTAAAGCACCTTTAGCTAGTAAAAGTGTGTTTACCTCAAAGAAGTAAAAAGTGGTGAATAAAGAAATGAAAGAGGATAATCAAAAAATGTGCATAAAACACTTTTGTTTGTATATAGATGTAAATAAGTATATGTGTATTCTTGTTAATTTCTAATTAAATCGTGTATTAAAACTCTAATAGTGTAATAAAACTTTGTTTTGGAGTTGTTTTCAAAAAATTATTTTTGGTGACGAGCAGAACGACAAAAACACAGAATTTTTAAAAAAATATTCCGAGTTTTTTTTGTTGCAAAATTATTTTTAAACATCCAAACATAAAAAATATTATTCCAAAATATAAATTTTATTTTTTATTAAACAAAAACAAGGTCTGGCTCCTTCATTTTTCTAAACAAACTTTCAAAGTCTAAGTAATCACATTTCAAACCCATATTCTTTTAAACATTTTTTATGTGCCTCAATTAATGCTCCACAACTTTCTTCTCCATTTAATATTATACATTCATCACGTACCTTTAAAAAAATTATTTTTTCAATTTTTCTATTTAAAATTAACCATTCTCGTTTCTTTACAAACACAACAAGGTCGTAATACTTTTTTGGTATTTTCTTCTTTACAGTTTTCTTTTGTTGTTGTTTGTGTTGTATTTTGATTAGAAGAAGACATTTTTTAATTAATTAAAATTTTATTTATTCACTATATTTTTTCTAATTTAAATTATAATTTCTTTTTCTCTAAAAAATAAAATTTAAAAATCTATTCTTTAATTTAAATAGGAACAAATATCCAATTTTTATTCATAAACCTCCTACAAATATTTGTGATATTCTCTATTCATATCAGCTTTACAAGTTTAATAAAAAACCATCAAAAGTTTAACCTAACCCCTCATTATAGCTTTTTTAACCAAAAATTTATTTTAAGAAACTGTCTTAAATTTAAGAAATAATTAAAATTCCCATCCTTATTAATGATTCTGCCTAAGAAATCCTCAAAAATAGAAAATTCCCTACAATTTTGGGGATTGGAAATTCTCTGTTTGCTTAAATTGGAAATGGGAAGCTTTTGAGAGAATTTCATTTTAAAGAAAGAACCCCTTCCCTTCCCTCACAGATAAATGTAAAATTAAAGAGATATTATTAAAAATGTACAAAAAACCATTAAAAATCAAAAGAATTTTTTAAATAAACGTTTAATTGTTACAGGAATTAAATTTCACATGTAAATTAATTTATATATTTAGAAAATCCCCCCATTTAATCAAAAATTGATTCTGTTGCCTTTGAAAGATTCCATTCATGACCGCTCAACGAAGAAATTGAAAAATCCTTTTTTTTTGAATTTGTAAAAATTTTTTTTAATTAAAAAAACCTGTGCTACACCCATTTCTTGCAATTTATTTACCAAATTAACCATTTCTTTGTCCTTTTCCCCAGGTGCATTAGCATAATGTTGTGTCCAATATCTTGCAGTTTTCTTAAAATGAGAAAAAATAATAATTTTTAAATAAATTATTTTTAAAATTTCTATTTATAATTTAATTAATTTTTGGAATTAAAAACGAAAGTCCAGTCAAACAAATTTTGGCCGTTAATGAATAATAAAATTTCACGTCTGAGGACTAACCCTTCAATTCTGTATTTGTTAAAATCAAGAAAAGAAAGGAAAGATTCACAAATAATTTAAAATAATACATTGTAAAGTTCAATATCGGACATATATTGCTTAGCCACAATAGCATCTTGCGGGTCTTTAGGTTCAGGAGAAGCCAACAAATTTTGAACACTCAGCAAAACTTTAAAAATAAAATTAACATTTAATAAATACCAGGGTTGGGGGCACGGTCCGGTCCGAACGATCGAGTCTGGCATCGAATTTTGGCCTGAAAAAGACTCATCAGGCCGTTCCGATAAAAATGAGGCCCGAAAAAATGACTCGAACTTCGGCCCGACTCGAAAACCCCAACCTTAATAAACACATAAAAACAAAAAACCTGTTCGAAGTGTTAATGAAGCGGCCCTTAAAATTAAAATAATTACGAAAATTTAAGAAAATGGGTCAAAAGACTTGAACAAGTCCGAACCGATAAATTGTCCCAAAAAACAAAAAAAAAATATCAAAAAAATAAATTTACCACTGGTCTTTAAGAATGTCTAAACAAATAGCACCAGTTTGAGAACTAATATTTGGATGCCATATTCTTGTAATAAATTTAACCTAAAAATAAAAGAGAATGAAAGAAAATGACAAAGAATATGTACTTTTGGTGGTTGAAATGGATAATCATTAGGTAGCCGAATGTCCTTTAAAAATAAATTTATTTGTTTAAAAAAAAAACTAAAAAATACCAAAACAAACGTCCCATCAGAGTAAGGACTATCTAAAAAAAGAGAAAGAAATTTAGTCTAAAATAATTCCAAAAATGTGTAAAGTTTTGGAAAAAAAATAAAGGAAAGATTGATTCATATTTATAAAAAAGAAGATTCATATAAATGAACAAAAAAAACGAAATTTTGAACTTAATGGTTGTGCTTATTCATTTTCCCTTTTTTCCTATGGCCAGTAAAATAAAAAAAAGAATTATGATGTTAAAAAAAGGTAAACTATAACGTTCAAAGTTAAGAAAAAAAGATGATAAAAATAACCTGGTGGTCCTCTAATCCTTCCAATAATTTCACTCATATTTTCATTAACAGGCTCGACAGTAATTCCCATATCTTGAAGCTAAAATATAAGAAAGTATAATTAAAAATAGAATTAATTAAATAAACCTCTTTACATAAAATAATTTCTTTAAATTCTTTTTGAACTCTTACAAAACTATTATATGCCGCCATTATATTATTAAAAGAATTATGAAAGATCTGAAAAAAAATTTTAAAAAATAAAAATAAAAGTAGTTAATCAAGAAATAATTAAAAAGAGTTCTTCCAGAATCATTCAGCAAAACTTTCAAAACAATTCTAAAATTTACCAAAGACTCAAAATTCTTTTTCAAAATTTTTTCAGATTATAATTAATTTTGGCGTTCTGTTTTTTTTAATTAATTAGAGCTAGAGCTAGGAACGGGATCGGGACCCGGACCCGTTTCCCGGTTTCCGGGTCCGTTTTCCCGGTTTTTTTGAAGCAACCGGGTTGAAACCGGGGACGGGTTTTCCCGGTTTCCCGACCCGGAACCCGGCCGGTCCATTTTTCAGAACCCGTTACCCGGACCCGGTCCCGGCTTTTTTTTCACCGGGAAACCGGGAAAAATATTTAGTATATTTGCGTACTTCGATATTAAATTTTTGAAGGAAAAGGGAAAGGAATATTTATAATTTACAATATTTCCTTTAATTGGTCGATAGTTGAGTGGTTAAGTTGACTGACTTCACTCATTTGGTCAATTTATAGGGATGGGGTTCGAATACATGTATGGAAATGGGGCTGAGAAAATTTTCTTTTAAAAAAAAATAATTTTAGTCTTTGATTTTGATTTTAAATTTGCAAATTTATTTTTTTAATATTTTAAACTTGAAAAAATATTAGAAATTTTAATTTAATCATGAATTTTCCAAAATTTTCGCCTGTGCGCAGAAAATTTAAGAGTTCTGGCTTCATTACCATCTAAACTTCGAAAAATTTTTTCGCCGGCAGCTCTAACAATTGAATTTTTTCTCCTAAGGCCTTACAAAATTCTCAAATTTTTCGCCTCAGGCGATGAAAAATACAGCCCCATGTGTAAAAATACAGCCCCATTTCAACAAATAAAAAAAACCCGGTTTCCCGGCCGGGACCCGCCCATTTCTAGACCGGGTTGAAACCGGGAACGGGTTTTCCCGGTTTCCCGGACCCGGAACCCGGCCGGTCCATTTCTCAGAACCCGTTACCCGGACCCGGTCCCGGTTTTTTCAAAATTCCTAGCTCTAATTAGAGCAGGGTAGGGGACGATTCAGTATCGCCGATTCAGTCTCGCCGATTCAGTATCGCCGATTCAGTCTACGCCGATTCAGTATCCGCCGATTCAGTATTCGCCGATTCAGTATAGCCGATTCAGTATACGTGGAAAAGGGGACGATTCAGTATACGATATTTTTGGGCTAGAAAATCTTTTTTCTTGTAGATTTTTTTCGTGTTTCTTACTTTCTACGATCTATAAAACATCTTTAAAGCTAGCCAAGTCTTAATTCTCGGCTTCTCTTAGGCGTTTTCTGGCTTAGGGTGAAGTTTTGGTCTCGACTTTTTTTCTTCGGGGAACAAAAATTTTTTAAAAAATGAGTCAAATAAACAAAAATTTATCAAAAAATAAATAAGAACAAGGTCTACATTTCACTTATTAGATTTGTGGCCCTAAAGAGGACCAGGCAACCACCTCAACAGCAAGCTGCTCGACACAAATAAAAACAAGTCCAGGACCGGATTGTCTTAAATTAAAAAAAATTTTAAAAATAAAAAATGGAATGGGGAGTGGAATTGGGAAGTAAGAAATCTCCGCAAAAAGCCTGCAAAAATTCGTAGCGATAACGGCCAGGGAGCTTCTGGGGCTATAGCTCCCCCTTGTACATAATGGGGAAAATAAAAAAAATTTCAAAAAGCCAAAAAACTAAAAAATAAACCATGTGTCTGTAGTAGAAACCTTGCCATTCACTGTAGAATTCTCGCCGTCTTGAGATATTAAGAAAATTGAAGAAATTTAAAAATTTTAAAAAATTTAAAAAAATTCTAAATTTTCCATAAAAATTATTTTTTCGTTAATAATTGTTGTTGGTTATTGCTAATTGTTATGGTAGACCACCTAAAGAACAAAGAAAATGCTTAAAACGAAAAAATAAATCAGTTACTTTCCAAAAATTTCCATTTTTAGGGTATTTTATTCTACGTATACTGAATCGTCCCCTTTTCCACGTATACTGAATCGGCTATACTGAATCGGCGAATACTGAATCGGCGGATACTGAATCGGCGTAGACTGAATCGGCGATACTGAATCGGCGAGACTGAATCGGCGATACTGAATCGTCCTTAACCGTTAGAGCAACAGAGTCATTTTTCCTTATATTTCCTCATTTCTTACAAATTTTAAGGGGTATTTTTCTAGACTATTTTATATGAGAAATTCTCAGGCTACAACCCCATCGAGAGATTATGACTTTTTATTCAAGGTTTTCTTTTTTTAATTTAAATTAAAATAATTTTTAAAAATTAAGTTACTTATAATTGGTGACAGCGGTGTTGGCAAAAGTAGTTTATTATTGCGTTTCTCTGACAATACATTTTCCGGTAATTTTTATTTATCTTTTATAAAAATTTTAAAATTGGGTAGGAATTAAAAAATTTTTTTATAATTTGCGGACAACTTTTGCGGACATTCTCATTTTCTTATTTTTCAGTAAAGATTTTCTATTTTGGTTGACCAATTCTAGGATTTCTTATCATTTTTATTTAGTCTCCATAAAATTAATTTTCTTTAGCAAATTATATTACCACAATCGGAGTTGACTTTAAAATCCGGACAATTACTGTAAAAGGTTACAAAGTAAAATTACAAATTTGGGACACAGCTGGACAAGAAAGATTTAGAACAATTACTTCAACTTATTATAGAGGTTTTTTATCCTGAAAATATTTTTTTTTAATTTTTATTTTGAAGGGACTCATGGAGTTGTTGTTGTTTATGATGTAACTACACAAGACTCTTTTGCTAATGTAAAACGTTGGCTTCACGAAATTGAAACAAATTGTGAAAATGTCCAAAGAATTCTTGGTATTTTTCATAAAAATAATTTTTTAATTTTTATTTATAGTAGGGAATAAATTGGACGAACCGACAAGGAGAGTCGTTTCTGAAGTGGATGCAAGACGTTTTGCTGATTCTATTAAGGTTTTTTAATTGTTAAAAATTTTGATATTTTTAATTTTTAGATTAATTATTTTGAGACTTCAGCCAAAGAGAATTTAAATGTTGAACAGGTTTGTTGCATATAAATTATTTTGAGGGGGAAATGAATAACAAAATTACTGAAAATTCTTAATTTTCTTTTTACCACATTCTTGTGCAATTGAATTTCGATAGCTCTTATTATGTCTGCAGAAGTCAGTGAGACTTCTTATCGAGATTTGCTTTGATTGACCATATCTCCTTGTACCGGAAGCCATTTACCGCGTTCTTGGGGTTTGGAGCCGAAGAATTTCGAATTGTTACTGGGTACAAAAAACATTGGGACTTTCTACTTTTTTTTGTATTTTTTCGAAATTTATTTTTTTATAATTTTTTAGATGTTTCAATGTATAACAGAATTAGTTTTGGATACAAAATTGCGTTCAATTGCTCAAAATCCTGGGGGTGGAAATGACTCGCGTAGTGGAGCTATAACTGTTGACAGAAATGGGGGAAGGCAACAACAAAGAAAGAAATGTAAATGTGGTTAATTTAATTAATTAAAATTTAAAAAATATTTGCCTTTTTAATTGACTTTTTTTTTAATTTAATAATTTTGTAAAATTAAAAAAAAATTTTGGACAAAACATTTAAAAATAATAGCTTTTTTGGGGAAATTCTCAACTTTTTAATGATTTGTCCTAATTTTTGATTCGATTCCCAATTTTTTAAAATTATTATTTTAGACAAAATACCATAGATATAATAAATTTATAAAGGAAAAGCTTAAAAAAATAATTTATAAGAATATATAATTTTTGCCTATGTTCCAAATTTTTTCTGGAGATTGGACGCCCCCCCCCCCTATTTTAGTTTCTTCAAAAAATCCCTTTAATAAATGTTCTATTTTAATAAAAAATTGATAATCAGATCTCATTTTTTCCCGTGGGGATGTAAACTCTATGCAATACTGATGGGTTTAAAAGAAATATTTTCCCCTTTTTTAAAGAAAATTATTTTTTCAATAAAATTTCCCTTCCCCATTTAATATATTTGTTGTTGTTGTTGTTCTCTTTTTTCTGCTACATTGAGAATTATTAGTTCCTCCTTCTTGTTCTTCAGTTTCTCCAATTTCTACTTGTTGTGAAATTACAATAATTTCGTTTTCATTTAATCCGGTTAGTAATTCTGGGTCCAAATTAATTTCCTAAAAATTTAAAAGAACATTTAGAAGAACATTTAAGGGGGCACGCCCTTTTGGACTGTACTCCAATTAAGGGAAGTGTTTGGGCGCTTAGAAATATTTTTTGTCTGATTCTACCTAAATTCTACCTATTTTTATTGTCAAAAAATCTTGTAACTTTTGAACGTTTCTTGTCTTAATTTTCAAAATATTTTACTAAAATTTTGAAATTTCTAAAGAATTTGACATAATGTTTAAATGGTTTTATTAATTATCGGATATCCCAAAAATCCCCGTTCGAGTTTTCCCAGTTCCAAAAATCGAATTGTTCCGCGTTCCTAATGATTCCAATTTTGACAATTTCTTAAGTTCCGGGAACCGAGAAAACACCCCTTCCCTATGCCTGATGAGAAAAGTAGGAAAGAATGAAGGAGAAAAAGCTTCCCTCCCTCCTCCTTCATTCTTTTTCCTTTTACTTCTTTTATTAAATTTCCCTCATTTTGAACAATATCATTTTCTTCTTGGAATGGATCTGCTTTTCCAGTAACTTCTTCTGTTGATATTATTTCATTTCGTTTATAATTAAATTTTTTATTTTCATTTTTTGTTTGTCTAGTAATTATTGAATCTTCTTCTATTAATTGCGGAGGTGGTGGAAATGTTGTTGTTAATTCTTGGATATTTGATTTGCTAAAATTTAAAGAGAAAAGTGTGCTTGATGTGAGGGGATTTATAAATCCTCTCATTAGTTTATATTCGCGGCCCTTTTTTTCTATTTTTTTCAATGCTATTTTCTTCAGCAAAACGCAAGCACACGGCATTATAGAGTTAGTTCCAAAGGATGGAAGCACTTAATGCAAAATTTTTTTCTTGATGAATCTCCCTTAGAAAATTAAATTTCCCAACTGTTCCTCCCAGCCTAGTGGTAGGGCAAAAGGAACACAAACAAGCATTTTTACTTAAAATTTCACCTATCTTTAATTAATTCATTAAAAGATGTTGATAAAGAAGTAGTTAAAGGTTTTGTTACTGTTGTTGTTGTTGTCTCTATTGTTGTTTCTAAACTATTTCGTTTTTTATTTTCTAACAAAGTTGTTTTAACTGTTGTTTCGAAGCTTTTTACAATTTTTTCTTTTTCATTTTTAATTAATTCGTCTTTTACAATAAAATTTCTTTTGTCAATTTGTGTGGGCCTTCTTCTTTTTGAAGACGATTCTAAAAATATTTTTAATACCTACTATAAACACTTGTAGACCACTTTTTCATGTCTACTGGTTCGGGATCATCACCATTTAAGGATTATACCCTTAGCTTTTAAATTGAATGTTGGGGTTATTTATATAGCTCCCCTCAACGAACGTATTTTTAAAGCGTTATTAAATAGAGGTTTTTAATAAACTTACTTGTAAACATAACTAGAGGAGGTGCAGGACCATCACCATTTAACGGTCTAATCAAAACTGGGAAGCCTGACTTAAAGAAAAATTTAATTAAAATGAAATACCATTAAAAGAATAACAATTTCACATTAATTTCGGACCCGAATTTTGCGCATCTGATTTGCGGACCAGAAATTCGGGGACCTACAATTGAGGCTTCGGAACTTTCAAAAATTTAAGTCTGCGGCGTTAAATGTGATAAATTCTGGCTTCTTGGCTGGCCCTCTAATGATTTCTTTAAAGAATTTTCACACTTAATGAAATTATGAAATAATTTTTCCGCTTCCGAGTTCTGGGCCAGTGTTTGGAATTTTTAAATTTGCTCGTACTCGTACTTGGCTCTATTTTATTGTTCCTAGTACATATTTACTATTTTACCTGTTTTCTTCTTCTCCTTTTATTAATTACAGTATTATTATTCTCGTTATTATTTTTATTTTCTTCTCCTTCTTCTTTTGTACTATTTATTTGAGTAGTTGTTGTTACTTCAAAATCCTCTTTTCCACATTTTGGTGGCTATAAAATTTAAAAAATTTTTTGCAAAAAATTTCTCTTTATTTTTTACCAAAATTTCTTCACATTCCCCCATTAATCTATCACAAAATTTAAGACTACAACGCAACCTTAAAGTTGTTTCATTTCCAATACCTCTTATAGCTACTCCTCTCGCAAAAGCTTTTAATTGATTTACATATTGGGGGGTTTCTATTAATGTTGGCTCTGTTGAACATCTTTATTTGGGAAGGGAGGGGGATTTTTTTAAAGAAAATTTTTTTATATTTTAAAAACCCATTTTTGTCTATCAGCATTTGTGTTGATATTTCATTATTCTTTGAAGGTTCCAAAAAACATGAATTGATCAAAAATGATTGGTAAACATCGAAATGATCTTTTCGGAAAAAAAAGAAAATTAAAAACTATTGTAAATGTTCTGTTTGGGGGGGGGGGGGGGGGTATCGTTAATTTTCTGGGAAGCCCTAGATATGTAAGTAAATGAGTCTACTTGAGAAGGCTTCTAATAGAAAATGGGGCTTCTAGTATTACATTTACGGTAATTACACTTCATTTAAGATAAACTCTTGGGGCTGAAAAATTGGAGCTTATAATGAGGTATATTTTAAATGAGGGATACGCCTTAAACAGGCTCCCCCAACCCATAGGTCAACCAAAATTTACAAAACTCATCTTAATTAACATTATCTAGTTTTGGGCATTTGTAAATAAAGTCTGTGACTGTAAAAGGGACATTATAAATTACCAGAATTGCATTCCCAACTATGAATGACATTTTGTCCCAAAATTAGTGGAATCGTTCTTGTAAGGCACTCTGCTGCACCAGTTGCCGCATTGTTCCCCCAAGGTGGCCTGGACATTTGTTCCATATGTTCGGCAGCAAGTAAACGATAACTACAGGGCATTTGAGTGGGACGACGATCTTTACGTTGTGTGTGGTCTCTAATTAATTGCCATTCAATTTCTGAGTCTTCACTACGCACAGGTTCATTGGAAGAGTGATCTCGATAAAAACACAAAATCTGTTAAAAAATAAATTTATTTTGGGTTGCCTCTTTTTGGTGACTCTAAAACAGGGCTTCGATTAAACAAAAAGTTTTTTGGAGATAGCTAAGAATCCAAAATTTAATTTTTATTCCAACATTTGTATTTTCAAGTATTTTAACGTCCAATTTAAATTTTTAAAGTACGCGAGGCAAACAAACAAAAAACTTCCTTTACCTTCCAAATTTTGTCTGTTCCAGTTCGAAAGTTTGGATGGAATTGAAGTATTGCAGTACCACGAAAGAAATAACCTTTTGGATTTGTAGAAAATTGTTTTTCTAAGCCACATTTCCCCAACGGAATTCGTAAAACTTAAAGAAAAACTTTAAACCTCCCTTACCCTCCCCGCGGCTCCCATACAAAATACCGAATTCTTAAAATATGGAATCTCAAAATCGCGAATCGGCTAAAAAAGCTCAAAATATGGAATCTCAAAATATCGAATCTCAAAATATGGAATAGGCAAAAAAAGCTCAAAATATCGAAAAATATCGACAATGCGGCAAAGGCCAGTTGAGTCTGAACAAAGTTGTGACCAACTTCTTCGTAAAAAAATTTTAAAAATAAGAGAAAGTATTTTTCTAAGGTAAAAAAATGTGCTGATTACGAATCTCAGCTCGGATTTTGAAAAAGTCGAATCCCGGACCCGAACCGAATTTCGAATCCCGAACCGAATTTCGAGTTTCCGAATGATAGCTCATCTGAAAGAGCACGTCGAGCTGCATCGAATGATACCAAAATCAATGAAATCCGACCTGATTGGACTGAGTTACAGATCCCTGAATAATCAGAAAAAGACCTGCAGCGGCACTCAAACGGCCCTTTTCGTTTTTAAAAAATTCGACATTTTAGCCGATTCGGTATTTTGAGCTTTTTTGGCCGATTCGCGATTTTGAGATTCGATATTTTAAGATTCCATATTTTGAGCTTTTTTGGCCGATTCCATATTTTGAGATATTTTTACCGATTCGCGATTTTGAGCTTTTTTAGCCTATTCGCGATTTTGAGAATTCGGTATTTTGTGCGGGCACGCTCCCCGCCCCTCACCCCCCCCCCCTTCTCCCTCCCCTTCCTCCCCCTCCACTCCCATTCCCCTCACCCTCCCTCACCCCTCCCTCTCTTCCCCAACCTAATTCAGTTCCATTTCCTCCATTTTCGTCAATCATTCCAATACATTCAGGTTCTAACCAATGACCTTGTACATAAAAAATTCCTCTAAATTTTGTTTTTGTTGTTGTTAAGACTTCAATTACTGAAGAACCACAACGAATATCTGCCCCATTACCTCCACGTACAAATTCACTAAAAAATTAAAAACTTAAACTCTTGCCTTGTGTTTACTAACGAGTGAGTTTATTTTTTCATTTAAAAACAATTATATTTACTTACCAAGCTTCGGCAGTAGATAAACGTTTAAATAAATCTGTGAACTATTTAAAAAAATAATTTTCTTTTTAAAAATCTCTTAAAAGCAACTCTTTCAACAGATTTATTTTCTGTTTGTTCATCAAAAACCATTTCCGAGTCCCCACTCATTTGTAAAAGTTCTGCCAAATTTACGTGTGTCCCAATACCCAGAGAAATTAGAAATACACCTTTTTAAAAGGAAAAAAATAAATTTAAAATTAATTTAACATTTTTACCAGTCTGACGTAGTCTTATTGCTGTAGGCACCTTTTAAATTTATTGAAAAATTTGTCTTTAATTTTGTGATACATAAATAATATTTAGTTGCTTCCCCTACAAGCTCTCCTTCGATTTAAAAAACAATTACCCCTAAACAGACTTTAATCATCCTTCTTCCGGATCTAGCAGGGGTTTCCCACCTGCCCGGTACCCGACCCAGGCAGGATTAATCTCGAAAAATTTAAACATTCTAGATCCAGCTTTAATGTCAAATTAGTGATTCGAATTCGGAAACTTAAAACGGACAGACATATTTATAAACTTCGGCTATAGCTTCCTTGCCATAAAAGAAAAGTTTAACTACAAATTTAAATGATCCACAAAACAGAAAACTAAAAACTTAAATTTTAGTTAACCCCCCCCCCCCCAGTTCCTGTCAATCCGGGACCATTCATTCACTCCCCAAAAAAATACTTGAACAAAATCTACATAGGTATAACCAAATGTAATGTTCCCTCTTTTTTTTAATTTAATATAAGAAAATAATTACGGGATCATCTAAACTCCTTCCATCACTAACAACAACAACAACTTTAGCTACATTACCAAAACGTGCCCCAGAAGATTTGTCTTTATATAATTGGATTGCTTTTTCCAAAGCTTTCCCAGTTTTTGTTGTTCCCGATTTGTGTCTAATTCTTTGAAGAGCTTGGCGTAATTGGCTTTTATTCTTTTTTTGGAAAATTAAATTTAAATTAAAAAAAATAAAAACTTGCCCTGTGGGCACTGAAAGGAAATTCTACAAAACTGTAGGTGGCATATCTAAATTAACATAAGTAATTAAAGGATAAAAAATAAATTAAAAAAAATTTGAATTCTAAAACAAAAAAATCAAATTTTTAAAAATTTAAGAGAATACTAAAGCAACGTGAAACGATTTTAAAAAATAAATATATATGTACAAATATTTATTATCCTCAAGTGAGTAATTACATAATTAGACACAAAGAATAAATTCTTACGATTTTTTGTGGGAGCAGGCCAACCTACCGCGAGCCCAACCTACCGTCGAGGCTATAACATCTTTCAGAATTGTCGAATCCGGGCGCCCTGGTATGGTTCGATGCGCCTTGTCAAACTAAATCCAACCATACCAAGTTGCACAGATTTGACAATTTTGAACGAAGTTACAGCCTCGGTGGTAGATTGGGTTGTACCCATTTTTTGATCTAAGGATCTCTAATATATATCCCAGAACCAATCAAGTACTCGATCATACCTTTTCGAGTTTTTAAACTATAAAACTCGTCATTTCCGATCCTTATTTGGTACAGAGAAAATAAAATTGAAAGAAAAAAATCTCACTGCATAACAGCCAATTGTGATTGATTCTGTCCCGGCCCAATCTCCAAAATATCAATTAATTTATCTAAAATTTCCATTTGTGTTTGGAAAGTATTTCCTCCAACAGAACCAGAACCGTCCAACAAAAACTTTTTTTAATTTTAAATTTAATAATTAATTTTTATAAAATTTACCAACAAATCAATTGGCCTGTTAACTGGTCTACAAACTTTGAAAAAAAATTATTGGTTATTTAATTTAAAAAAACTTTTAGCTAAATCATTTTCTGGTATATATTCGAATGTTGATGATTTTTGTATTAAAATAATTAATTGAAAAATAAATAAAAGAAAATAATACATTTTTTAATTTAACTAAAAAATAAAATAAAAGTATAATTAAATATATACAATGACGCCCGATATAACGTGACTTCAATTCGATTTCGGGAAGAGTCGTTATATCGAGATTTCGTTGAATAAAGGCCCTGAGCGGTTATTTTTTCTAATAGGTCTCATTGAACCTCAATTCAACTCTTTGCATGAGCTTCTCTTCGGGATGAATTTCTATTAAAGGGAGGTTTCTACTAGGGAGATTTAAGGAATTTTGAAGATTTTGGAAAGTAAGGGAAACCCAAAAATATTTTATGAGTATACAGAAGGGATGTCCAGAATTTTAGAAAAAAGTTTTCTTCAAAGTTACAACTAACATATAAATATATTTTATTTTAATTGTTAGGGCATTTAAATATTTAATTAATTAATTAATGAAAATAAATAAATTTTTATTAATAAAATATTTTTTTGTTTAAAAAATGACAACAACTTTCTATTTTTCTTTTGCTGTGCTTTCCAGTTGCGTTCTCTCCTCTACATAAAATTATTTAGTATTTTCTCTCCGGTTAATAATAAAAAAATATGTAATGACCCATTTGGAGATATTAATTAATTAAATACGCGTGGATATGCCTAGAGGGGATTTTCTATTTGTTTTCACTTTTTTTTTAGAATTTCTTAGCCAAAATTCCACAGAATTTATAATTATTTTATAAAAAATATTTTAGCCCCCCCCCCCCTCCTAACTGTTTAAAAAAAGTACAAAAGTGGATTGTTAGGTATGTGTTAAATAAACCTTCAGTTCCTTCCTCCACCCAGTTGGCAATCAAAAATAAAAAGGGATGTAAAAATATTTTTTTAATTAAAAAATAAAATTAAAAATAAATATAAAAATAAATAAAAATTAAATTTTGTTTTAAAAGAGGAATTATTATTTAATAAAGGCAAATAAATTATTTGTTCTGATTTAATTATTCTGTCACCTTCACATTTGTATATTCCATTATCTTTTGAATTTAAATATTTAATTCTTAATGTATATATTGCTGAATTGTGGTTAGTGTTGATAAAGTTTATATTTGTTGAATATTCTTTTTTAATTTAAATTTAAAATTTTTAATTATAACTAGTACATAAATAGACCCCATTTTTAAATTAAATTTTGGGGGTGAAATTTTTGTTTTTTTCTGGGTGTTGCAGTGGAAGAGCTCTCTACTAAATCCCCAAACTCCTTAACCGGCATACCGAAGAGGCCTAGATTGGGAATGTTTGCGCTAATTAAATGCAGACACTAAACATAAATTTAAGTTTAAATGGGACAAAATGTCACCCTCCCCCTCCTCTCCCCCTCCTCCCCAAATTAATTAAAATTACTTTTATTTTCATTTTCCTCCAATTCCAACAATTTTTCATCTTTACTCCAAACAATATTTGGCCAGAAAAAAGAAGAATTTTCTTCTTCTTCTGTAGAGTTAATTAAATTAAAATAATTTTCATTATTATTTTCTTTAATTCTTTCAATTGTGCAATTTAATAATAAAATTGTTCCTTCTTTTTTTTTTAATTAAAAAAATAATTTTTAAAATTTAAATATAAAAACCTTCTATTCTTGATTCTAATTTTGCTTTGTATTCTTTTAAATTAAAAAAAAAATTTTTTGTAAGAATTATCAAAAGTTTAGCCGCTAAATACAAAATAAAACTTCCTAACAAGTATTTTTGTTACCTCCCCACCGTTAAGGAGGAGGAGGGGGGAAGTTAACCAAATAAACTATCAGGAATATTAACTTTATTTTCCTCCCTAAACTACCGTCTAAACACCCTCCCCCTCCCCTCTTTAAAATATTACCAGATAATCATAATAAATTAACCAAAAATATTTATTTAGACAATATTTTATTTTAAAATCTCTATTATCAGAATTAAGATTCGGCCCCTGTTCAGATTACGAATCCAATCAAAAGTTTATGTGTCCAAGCAAATTTTCACGCGTTTAATCTGCGTCTCTACTCGCCCAGAGAGTCTAACAACAAAATCAGGTATTTATTATTATAGTTGAATAAAAATATGATTAGACGCATAAAGAGTTGTTTGGACGCATAAACTTTTTATTGGACGCGTAATCTGGACAAGAGCCCCACCCCCTTATTTTCAAAATAACAATCTCGCATTTCCTCAAGTCTAATTTCTAAATTTTATTTGAAAATCTTTATTGGATTTTTTAAAAATATTTTTTTCTAAAGAAAAACTAATAATTCTTCTCTCTCTCTCTACTAATTTTTATTTAAATTTAATTAAATACATACCTTTATTTTGTTTTTTAATTAATTTTTGTTTTTCTATTCTTTTTTCTTCACCTTTTTAAAAAAATAAAAATATTTTTTAAATTTTAAAATTAAATTTTACCTAATTTAATAACTTTTAAATATATCGGAATAACAATACTGCTTGGCTCTGTATTTATTTCTTTTTTAAATTAATTTAAATTAATTTTTAAATAAGAAAATACCACAAATATAGCAACCTCTATCATCTAATCTTTAAAAAATAATCTTTTTAATTATTTAATTTAAAAATCTTCCTCCTATTTCGTCACTTCTCAAGCGGAATTTTGCCGGTGTAAGAGGAGAAGTGATAGGGGAAGGGGTGATATTATAGAGAGAATTTCGGTGTCCAATATTTGGGGGGTTATGCTGAAAAATAACAAAAAATAATTTAATTTTCAAAAAAGATGACAAACTTTTTATTCAGTATACATATTGGGAAAGGACTGTGCCGAGAAATATAAAAGGATGTAATTAGGGTTTGCGAATCAAGATCCAAAAAAAGTCAAGATATCCGGAACTCTCGGATCCGGAAATTTGTCATGATCCGCCAGCTTTAATATGGATGGACACCAACCTTATCTTTATGTATAAGGATTTTTTGTATATTTCAGGTCCACAAAATGGAGGGAGGGGAGGGGTTACAAACAAAAAAATAAAGTACAAACTCAGTTCTTCTCAAAATCAGCACCCAATCCGAATATTTGTCACGAGGTTTGGATACTTGAAATCTAAAATCAGCAGTAAAACTACTAGCCCCAACAGCAAGTAAAGCCATATCTCTAATTCTTGTCCAAGCTATCTAAATTAATTTTAAAATATCAGAAGAAGAAAAAAACTTTTAAATTATTTTCTTCTTCATTTTCTTTAAATAAACGGGGACAATGAAAATAAGCAGGCATTCCTTCAATTACTGAAATTATTTGAGATTTTTTATTTTTATTTTGTTGATTATTATTAAATGTTTGTTCAAGACGAAGACATTCAGAAATTGACAATTGATGATTAATTGTTGTTGATGATGATGAAGAAGAAGAGATATTTACTTAAAAAGTAATTTGAATCGGAGAGAAAGGTATGTAAAAGTTAGCCACAGTCAACCAGGAATAGATCCTAGCAGTTCGCGTCAAATCCGTTATGTATATCACATTATCCTCAATCTTGTAAAAATCCCCTGATATTCTTCCAAATCCTATGATATCCTACAAAAGCCTTTTGAGACTGTGTGAGTAGGGTTGGCGGCTCCGCATATACGGAACATTTCCTCATTAGAATGCTGGACGGAGGAGCTAGCTCCGGAGTCGGCTCCGGCGGATTCGGAGCCGGGGCTAAGATTTTGAAAACTCCAGGCCGGAGCCGACAAAGGCCCAATACCCAACACTATTGCTAATGGTGCTGGATTTTTTGATGGTGGATTTCTTCTTGGATTGGATTGGATTGTTGGATTATTGGATTCTTGGATCTACGATGGTGCTGGATTTTTCAAATTTTTAGCGCCTCAGTCGGACATTGTTTTATTATTTAAATTTAAAAATTTATTTATTTCTTTCTTTCTCTCATTTTTAAATTAATTTAGTACATAAATATTTACATTTTGGATTTTATATTTATTTTAGTCTTTTTTACAAGAATGATTGTAAATGTGTACTATTATTTGTTTTTGTCATTAAAAAAGAGGATATTAATTTCCCTCCGAATTTTTTTTTTGAAATTTTGAAAGACAATTAAATTTGCCCAAAATAAATTCTTTTTTTTTAATAATTCTCCTATTTCTTCCGCTTTGTCAAATTCAAAAAAAAATTAAAAATATTCAAAAACCTTCCCTTCCCTTCCCTCCCTCTCTCCTTTCCTCCTTCCAACCTCCATAAATGTTTATTTTCTTCTAAAAAATTGAATTATTTGCATAAATGCCTGACAATTTAAAGCATTTATAGCTTCTTCTTTTCTGCCAGAAGGTCCTTTCATTTTTGCAGATTTTTGGGGGGAAAATACGGAGGAAGGAAGTGGATATCTATTATTAAAGGCTATCCTACCCCCTTCCCCCTTTCCCTTCAAAATATTTCTCTCTAGGGGGTATTTCCCTCTAAAACCGTTTTATCCTTCCCTTTCCCTTTTCACAAATGATTTGCTTACCGCAAATGAGTTTTTAGCTTTTTTGGATATTTTTAAAATATTTTAGACGGCCATTCAGGAAGATTAAATTTTTGGAGAGAGAAGAGAAGAGATAAACATATTTTGGATAGTTCTCTCAAAATTTTATACAAAATGCTTGAGTGCATTAAATTATATTTATTTATTTATTAAAAGAGTAAAAATCAAAAAAGGTTTGAAAATAACTAAAATTTTACTAAAAGTACAGAGAAGATTTTCTCTCAAAAAATTAAAAGTTGTTTTTTTAATTTTTATTTAAACAATTTTAAATTTATTTTTATTTAAAAGAATCTAATTTTTACACTTAATAGAGAGTTTTGGGAGAGCTTTTTCCGAGATTTTTGGCTTGCCTAGCAATTTGTGAAAGTTTTCTTTTAGTTTTGAGATTCAGCTTTAATTTTTATTTCGAATTTTAAAAAATTTTCAGTTTCGGATATTTATATATTAAATCCCCCCTTCCACCTTCCATTTAAAAAAAATTCAAAAAATAATTAAAAACATTTTTACTTACCAAAAATATTTATTAAAAATCCAATTAAAAATAAATTAAAAATATTAAACATTTAAATAAATAAATATATTTTCTTTTAATATTCGAAAGTAATATTTTCTTTAAAAAGGAGGAGAAGGAGGAACGTTTATATGTAAAAATTAAATTTAAAAAAAAATATTTGGGAATAAATAAAATTTCTGGCCGAATGTGGGCGGCGGATTAAATAGAGAAAACAAAGTATTAAAAAAAAAGAAAATTAAATATTTGGAGGAAAAAATAAAATAAAAGAGAGAACTGACCAGCTGGAAAAAAATAAAGAAAAAATAAAAAGTTATTCAAAATTCACAGCTTTTCCCCCCTTTTTTTATTTATTTTCGTCCCGCCCAATTATAACACACAAACACATTTTTCGCTTTTGTTCTTTTGAATTTTTTAAACAAAAAAGAGAAAATATTTTCAAGGCTGTCAATTAATTAAGTTGTCGCTTTTTTTTAATTTTCTTTTTTTTAAATAAAATCTCTTGAGATTTAAATTTTTTGATTAAAAATTAAAAATAAGTTGAAACTCGTTAAGACATCAGGACCGAGAATTAAATCGACGTTTTAAAGGAAGAGAGGGGGAGATTTAACGGGGAGGGGGTGTTTTTAAATATCCCACACATACAATTCCTGTCATGATTATAGTATTTCGACTAGCCTGCTATAATTTAACTAAAGTTCTGTGCTACTCTATTTATGATAATCAATTAAAAATATTTATATACTATAAAAGAATGAGAATTAATTAATTAAAAATTAATGAGAATATAAAAAAATAAAAATATTTTCAAAAAAAATTTTTTTTTAGGATTTCTTTTCATTTTTCAATTTTCAAAACAACATAACTTTCCGAAATATAAACTGGCAAAAAAGAACCCAAAAGAGATTGATTAGAATTTATTATGCCATTCCATAATCTATTGAAAATTTAAAAAATTTCAAAAAAAAAAAAATAAAAATTAACTGATGACAGAGTGATGGACGTATTCTGAAAAAAAATTTTGTTTGAAAATTGTAATCGGACCCTGAAATACCCCAATGGTTTGGGAGAAATAATCCGCCCTAATCATCATATCCTCACAAAATCTTTTAATCTCTCAATATCCCTATTAGTCCTCCAAAATCTTTGATTTCCCCCTTTTGTGTTAAAAACGCAAAGTTTTGACGCAATTCCAAATAACTTATTAAATTATACACACAAGTAGGTCCTTATCTTATAATGCGCCCAACTAATTATTAAAATATTTTAAAAAATCAAATTTTAAAACAAAAATTTACCTATTTTTGGGGTCTTGTAAATCCCACATAGCCAAATAACTACATTCTTTCTTTGGGTGTTTTTGTAAACATTGTTGTGGTTGAAATACATAAAATTGAACACCCATTTTCTTTAAATCAAAATAAACCTATTTTTTAAAGAAAACTTTTTTTAATTTAAAAAATTATTAAAAATACTTCTTCAACAGATTTTCTACTATAAAGAGAATAAACACGAAGAGTACGTCTTCTATAAAAAAATAAAATTAATTTAATATTTTTATCTAATATTTTTACCTAATTTCTTCATTTTCATAATGTGGATGATTAACAATAGGCCGAAGAGTACTTAATTTTAAATTTGCCATTAAAGCCATAGTTCCAGCAAAAACAGAATCTAAATACAAAAAAATACAATAGATACTCCAAAAACTAAATAGTAGATAACCTAAAGGATGTGACAAAACTAAAAGTGAAAGACAAAAAAAGGCGAAACTGGGCATTCTCGATACCCCATTTAAGAGGATCAGAAGGAGCCTACTAATAATAAGCATGCAATACTCCAATTTAATGTACACTCATTATAAGGTACAATTTTTTGGAGCCCTAAGAGAGTGTACTATTCAAAACTAGTTTTTTAACCTTTCAAAGTATTTTCATTAATCCAAATAAATAAATTTTCCTGTTCAGGATTATTATATTCTCCCCTCATTTCCAATTGATTTTGAATATTCTTAATTCCTTTATTTGCCATTCCAGCCAAAATAATTCCAACAAAAATTAATTTAATTAATTTAAAATTAGTTTCTATTTTTGTCCAAATTTTGTTAGAAGATAATAAAGATAAATAAAGACATAAATGGGGAGTTGCAAATAATTTTAGACGCATAAAAAGTAAAGCCAAAATTATAAAAATAAATAATTGAGTTGAATGATAGGCTATCTAAAAATTAAAAAGAAAAATGAATGGAAAGATGTTTTGAAATGGAGAAAAAAATAAGAAAAAATTAAGGATGTCTTAAAAAACTAAACACCCAAGAAATACAAATACCCATAATATGTATTAAATTGTAAGTTCAAAATTTATCGGTTTGTTTAGCCGAAGGATTTAATAGAGATAATAACTTTAAAATATTATAATTAGGGAGATTCTGAAGTTTTGTTCAAATTTTCTTCAAAACTATCAACATAATTATGCCCAACCAAATTATAAAATTAAAAAAAACCTCTGGACAAAATCTATCAATTTTATCAGACCGCCAAAGCCACTTTCCATTAGCCAATTCAAAACGATAAAATAAAACAAACAAAAAACAAATAACCAAACAGTTTAAAGGTAATAACCAAGTTGAAATTAATTTTGAAATTGTCTTTAAAAACAAAAAATAACCTTATTTTTAGGAGTAAACACTAGGAGTAAAAACTAAATTATGTTTGGACAACATCCTACCCAGTAGCCACTCAAAGTCAAAGATAAAATCTCTTAAATAGAGGTGTACCTAGTCAAGAATACCGCGGTATTCTTGATTGAGGCCGTATCGGTTTCGGTATTTCGGTAAGAATACCGCGGTAATACGGCATCGTGAATAACACTAGTACCTAGTATTAGGGGTATCTAAAAATGAGGGTTTAACTGTATGTGTTAAAATTAATTTAAAATATAACCTCAAATTGCAAAAAATCAAATTCTGGGGCACAAGTATATAAAAGAGTATGGAAATTTGCATAATTAGGAAATAATTTTGCTTTTAACAATTCGAAAACCTTTAAAAATGAAAAAGTTGAAGTGAAAAAATTATTTTTAGTTTAAAATTAATGAGATTTAATGGCCAACAAAAAAGGCTAAAAATTATTTTTAAATTGTTAAAATGCGACTGCCTCCAAAACTTGGAGAATATTAAAATACCGAAGCACAAACGACTGTGCCACCATCCAATCTAACGATGATGGGTTATTTGATGGGCATTTTTGAATGGCGGATTTCAAAATAAATGAAAAACTCTTTTTGAATAATAAATTTGAAACCCCCCCCCCCTCCTCTCTAAATTAACAAAAAACAAACATACATTATTGTCATCCTTCAAATCAAATAATTTATTTAAAAACAATTTAATGCTTATTGCAGCAAAAAAATAAATAAATAAATGTAAAAATATAAATAATGGACGTAATTTTAAATAATTTAAAATTTTGTTGTGAATAATAAAAATAATTAAAATTGAAATAAGTGAACTTGAAAAGAAGGAATTTAAAATTAATAAATTGCCAAAAAGTAAAGAAATTGATAAACAATAAGAAATCTGAAAAATAAAAATTAATTAAAAATACAATCCCCCTCAATATCAGACCCACATTCATGGTTAAAAATTTAAATCTTATAATGAGGTATACCCTAAATAAAGTGTAACGGTTTGGCAGTCAACAATAAACTTATTGACAACTAAATTAAAAAAAATATTTTAAATAAAGGTCTAACAAAATCCTGATTTTCGAGATGATCCGGAAAAAAATTTCTATATCCCGAAACCAGATCCGTTATTTTCAAATTTCTAACTCTAATAGTAAGTAAAGAAACAAACCAAAAATAATTGCCATAAAGAAAATAATAATGGAAAAGAAATTAATTCACAAGAGAAAAGAAGAACAAGCTAAAATTAAATAAAAATTTATTTAGAAAATTTAAAAAAAACCGTTCCAAGTTGAGTACCGATTATAAATTGACTTAACTAAAATTTGAAAAAAATTAATTAATTTTAAAAATAGATAAAAAATAAAAGAAAGAGCACGTCCAGGTAAGAATTTTGGGCAAGAAAAATTTTAAAACAAAAAATATAGGACCCAAGCAACAAAACAAAGATTAAAATTGGAGGAACTAATGTGAGTACGGAGAGTTTGGAATCGATGTTACTCTCTATGGAACCAGAACTGTTCGATTTTTAAAAAGGAAAAACATTCTTAATAACATAATTTCCAAAATTCTATTTCGGAATTCATGTCCATCTAAATTAACAATAAAATCGGAAGATGAAAAATTTTAAAAAACCTTAAAATGAATAAAAAATAACAATAGAAAAAACCTGCCAAAAACAACAGAAAGCAACTGTCAGAAAAACATGTAAACCCCCAAAAATTAAATTAATTTTTCCTTTTCTCAAAATATAACCAGTCAAAATTGTTTGAAGTAAAAATATTGGGTAACCAAAAGATTCTCGTAAAGGAGGTGTCCATTGTGCTCTTGTTGCTTCTCCTAAAAAGAAATTAATTCTTTTTTATTTAAAATAAATAATAACCATGATTAAACATAAAAGAAATTGAAGCCAAAATTCCACCAAAAAAGCTTTGACTAAATTTATTTTTTTCAAATTAAAGAAAAATATTTTCATTAAAAATACCTTAAAGAAAATCCACCAATAAATAAAGAAAAAATAACACTACTTGCAACAAAAAATGCTCCATAAATATAAAAATAATGATAATTGCCTAAACCTAAAAATAAAAGGGAATTATTTTAAAATGTAGACAAATTTTGATTTTAACAAGATATAGAGAGATCAGCTAGGTGTGTCTGACATGAGAAGTTCAAGGACAACAGGTCGCTTAGGATCAACCCCAGAACAAAAGTCAATTTCGACATACATATAATATAGTCGGGTGTAAAAGTAATGCAAAAGTAATCCCGCTAATTGTAAGGAATTTAGTATTGGAAAAGTTTTTTAGAGTTTCAATTTTATTTCCATTTTACAAAATTCGATAATCGGAATCGCAACATCCAAAAAAAGATTGACTTCTTGTCAAGGTTAACGATTTTTAATTTTAGATTTTATTTTAAATTTTAACAGGCTAGTAAAATGAATTAAATAATGTTGCCTAATTTAGGATTTTAACTTTAAAAATTAATATAAAAAAGAAAAGAAAATGTAAACCTTCACAACTTTCAATTGGCGTCATTCCACCTCCTCTATTTACTCTCCAACAAACTAAAAATAATTTTAAAAAATTCACAAATTAAAAATCAACCGATAGTTTTCCATTCAAAATAATCTGAAAATCTTCGAAACACAGAAAAAAGTGAAGAAAGAATTAACTTTAAAAGAAAAAATTTAAAAAAATAAATTCAAAACAAACTTCTGGATAAAGATTAAATCGATGTAGAGCATTTATTGTATTGCCAAATTCAGTTGTATTGTCTTTCATTAATTGAACAAGGCCATCAGAAAAAGGCATAGAAACGAGAGTTTTGTAAAAAGAAAAGTAAAATCCCTTAAAATGAAAAAAAAAATAAAATTGAGATAAATAGAACGTTTTTCCCCCCAAAAGTCTGCAAGTAATGTCCATAAATCATTTAGGATTATTTTTGAAAAAATAAATTTTCCAAAAAATTACATTAAATGTTGATATAAAGTAATAAAATAGTACAAAATTTAGGATAAAATAACTTGAGTGATTTGCTGACTTTTAGTAGGATAAAGGAAATTAATTCAAAAAGTATCAAGTCCCCCTTAAAAACTGAAAGAAAAATCGTTTTTAGTCAAGCCTATAACAATTTGGAACCGCGAAGGTGAATGCATAAACTCATTAAAATGTTCAAGATAAATTTATTAATCAAAAATTACAAACCATTTCAGTTCTGTAAGTCATTTCACGTTCAAAATCGGAAAGATGAGAAAAGAAGCGAACATTTTCAAATAAATGCAAAATAAACCAAAAATGAAAAGCCCATAGAGAAAAAGCTAAAATTAAGTAATTACAAACAAAATCTTCAAAAACAAACCAGTCAACAAAACTAAACTATACAAATAATTGGGGGAAAATGCCATCAAGGAGAAAAAAATCTAAAAAGAAAAGTCCAAAAAAATTAAACACCTTCTTAACAATTTCTAATAAATTTAAAGTTAATAACTTTTTTTAAATATTTTCAAAGAAAAAAATAACAAAAAATATTTTTATTCTTTAACAAATAATCCAATTAACAAATTCAACTTTCAATTTTTTAAGCAATCGAACTAGCATTTGAAGCTATTCTCGGCCAAAGTTCCGCACATTCTTTAGCAACTGGACCGGTTATAGCAGAACCTTTCATTTCTCCTTTATTGTTAACTATAACCCCAGCATTATCTTCAAAATAAATAAAAGTCCCATCCTTTCGACGAAATTGTTTACGCTGTCGAACAACTACAGCTTGCAGAACTAAATTTTGTTTAAAGTTAAAATTGGGTAATAAAAAAGGAGGACCAGTAAAGCAGATAAACAAAATGAGGTTGAAGTTTTAATCCTCACAAAAATAATCTATTTTCCGTCAAGGTCTGATTGTTCAGAATAATTGGTTTATTTAAAATCGATACAATTTGGCAAGCCCCAACAACGATTCTTTACCGCGCCTAATGTAGAAATTATGCCAAGGACATATTTGAGAGTGATAAGAGGAAAACCTTATATATTAGGACAATATTATAAACTTCTCCAGATTACTCAAAGAATTTAAGGTCCCTAATGATTTAAAATACAAAAACCTTTCTTTCTCAGCTCCGGCTTTCCTTTCTTAACAGAACACACAAACATGTCGCCAACTGCAGCACTAGGCATACGATTGAGTCGACCACGAATTCCATAAACAGCAATAACAAAAAGATTTTTGGCTCCAGTATTGTCAGCACAATTAATTACCTAAAAAATGAAAAGTTAACAAAATATTTTCAAAAAAAACAAACAGCTCCAACTGGAAGACCCAAAGAAATACGAAACTTCGCGCCA
This sequence comes from Meloidogyne enterolobii, assembly GCA_963681835.1. Lineage (NCBI taxonomy): Eukaryota > Metazoa > Nematoda > Chromadorea > Rhabditida > Meloidogynidae > Meloidogyne > Meloidogyne enterolobii. Next base: position 1,402,620 of record CAVMJV010000018.1, read on the forward strand.
GAAGCTCCTCCACGTCCTCTTTTTGACATTTCGAGAAAATAAAATTAGCTAAAAACTAAAAATAAGAGCAAAATTATTAAAAAATTTAAAGATTTCAAGGCTAAAAAATTTTAACGATTTTTTGAACGAAGTTTTAGTTGGCATTCTGTTTATTGAAATTTTTTGAAAAAGCGGAACGGGCCACTAGAGTGCTTCCATTAGAGAGCGGGGCCGTAGAGTGCCAACAATTTGAAATTTAAATTGCAACGTGGAAAATTGTTCCAAGAGAGGGGAATGTTAAGATGTTGTTCAGGTGACGGGGGAAGTTGATCCAACAATTCAGGCGCCGTACCGGAACCTAAAGCGCTGAAAAGAATGGATTCTTCTTTATTGGCATCCCATAATCAGGGGGGATGCGAACAAAGCCTACCCCCCTGGCTACGGGCCTGCCCATAATCGTAGAAGTACATACATATCATATAACTGAGTCCTCATGATTGAGGATTAAATATCTAACAATTAAAAGAAAAACAATTTTACTTTATTCAAAATTTTTATGGAACAAATTTGATTTTATCAAATGGAAAATTAAAAATATTAAAAAGTTTTTCCAATTTATTTTCATTCATTTCATCTAACCTAAAATCTTGTTCAGTCAAATATTGAGCATCTCTAAATACTTTTCTGAGGAATCTAGTTATGTCCGGTCTCGAATCAATTTCTTTTTCAATATTCTCAAAAATGTCTAGAATTACTGCTTCATCTAACCTTGAATTTAATAATTAAAATGAGGAATTTGTGGAGAATTTAGATTAAGGACACTTCTAACTTCCCCAACACTTCCTTCTAAATTCATCTTTCCCCCTCCCTATAATTTAAAAATTTACATTCTAGCATTTTTCATAGAATATCCTTTGACAAGTTGTGAAAGACAAGAATAAATTCTTTTATAATTAGGCGCTCCGGGTAAGCTAGTCCCAGCTTCGTCAGAACATTCAGTTAAAAATATAGAAATTACATCTCCAGAACAATCTCCAACACCTCTAATTTTTTTCATTTTGTCGACTAAAGACACCCAATTTGAATAAACTTTTAGATTTTGATTATTATTTATTAATTCAACTTCTGGTTTGCTCATTTCTTCTAAACGATATCTTCCCTGTTCTGCTAATTTATTAACTGATTTGCATTGATTTATACAATCAACAATCTTAAAATTTACTAAAATTATTATAAATTTATGAAAATTTATTAAAAAACATTTATGGAAGCCGGCTATTAAGTTTTGGTGTGTTTTGATCCTAGTTTCGGTTCTAGAGCCCTATTCTAAAAGGACCGGTAGTTTTAACCAAGAGACGATGTAGAGATTAATTCAGAATTTCAGGGAACTATAACTTATCTTAAGCTTTCAACCATTAATGAAAACCATTTCCTCCTCTCGTTTCCTTTTGTCATGATTTTGTTTGAAGGAATTTTTTTAAATTTTAATAAAATTAAAATTTCATTTTTCATCCTTTTGTCATTATAGGCGCGAAAAAACATGAAACAGTTATAATAGTTAATTACCCCCATCCTCGTCTAACTTGAATATTTGGACGATATCTTCCTTAACTTATGTTAGAAGTTGGAAAAACAAAACTCTTAATTCTCTATACAAGTCCAATTATCTCTAATTGAGTAAAAGGACAGAAAAAAAAAGACGGAAAAAAAAGGTTACAGACAATAAAACCCCAATTTTACATCAATTATCAAACCCAAAATTAATTTTTTTTAAGAAAAACTACCTCTTCATGAGTTGTATCCTTAAAATGTTTTGCAATTTGTTTAACACCCTCATCATCTATATTATGCTTTGTTAATTGAATTATAACACCCATCAAGTCTTCATTACTCCAACCTTTTAAAAAATCATTTGGAGCAATTCCCTTCTCCAAAACATTAATTACAGCTTCTTCATGTGTCAAATAAGCTTTTTCATTTATTGGAATTTTATTTAAATTATTTATTTCTTCATTCCCTTCTTCTTCTTCCCCTTCTTCTCTTTCACTTTTTCCATCCTCTTCCATAGACGATTCTTCAGATACTTCATTTTCGTTTGGACTTGGCAAACATTGATCAATATCTTCATTCCCTTCTTTTCCAGTATTATTATGATTGTTGTTTTCCATTTTTCTTGAATCTCTTTGAAATTTATTTAAAAATTTAACAAAAATTTAAAAAAAAACCATTTAGATATTTATATTGTACAAAACACACAATTTTAGGCAATGCCAAGAAAAATTTTATTCAAAATTTTTATTAAATATTAAAAACACAAATACAATCGGAACTCATTTTAAAGTACCCCCTGGTCTGAAAAAATTTATTTTTGAATCTTAAATTGGGGATATCGCTTAACAAATTAAAAAAAGGTATCTTAAATTACAAGAAAATATAACAATAAATAAGGTAAAAGAATTTGTATTGTCTCATATAAATAACAAAAATATCGCAAAATTTAAACAATAAATCCAGCCTCAGATAAAGAATAATTAACACGACTTCCATGAATCTTTAAAAAAATTTTTAAATTAATTTAAATAAAAAAATAAATATACTTTTCCATCAATTTTAGCTTCTACATAAAAACAATTATTTTCTTTTTGTAAAAATATTCTTTTGGAAATCCCTTTAATCCAAATTTTGCCTAAAGCAGGTTTTGAAATATTCCTCCAATTAACCAAATGATTTGTTGTTATTATAGTTGCTCCAAATTTAAGGCAAAATTCATTTAATGTTAAAAGTATTTGTTTTTGGATTTGTCCTGTAAAAATTAAATTAAAAAATCTTTCCTTAAAAACTTTTTCCTTTCCCTGATTTCGGGGATTGAGCACATCAAAAAAATTTTACAAAGTCACAATACACAGTTTTATTCGGCAACCCCAATCCGAAAGTAACGCCCGCAAGTAGATGTAACGGAAAGCTACAACTACTATATTAATTGTAATAAAATGAGATATTTAATCCCAATCTAAGCTTTTGTGAAAAATGGAATATAGAAACACAATTTATTTTCGACAATTTTTTAATAATTAGAGTTAATTTAAAGGGAAAGCAATAATTTGACATTAAAATTTTTAAAAATAAAAACCGTCATTGTTTTCCTTCGCTACAGCATCAAATAAAATAGAACCAATTTTATTAATAAAAATAATAGGAACAGAAGAAGAATTTTTTAATCCAAACTTTAAAAAATTTAAATTAAAAATTACTAAAAATAAACCTCAATTTCAAGTAATCTAGATCTTAATTCTCCAGAATATTTAGCCATTCCATAACTTACTCTTTTTAATAAATCATTTATATTTAATTTAGTTGAGGTATTATTATTATTAGAAGATCTTAAAAAATAATAAAAGTTTCTATTATTTAAAAATTATTTTTCAAAAAAAAATTAAAAATAGACGAAAATTTTTAAATTACAGAAAACAAAAACCCTTTAAAATATTATTATTCAGTGAAGTCTATGTTTGACAGAATTCTTCCTTCACCTCTCTCTCTCTCCCAATTCCCAACCTAACATACTCCGATACCCAGATTTTTTTTATGAAAGGTAGACCTCACTATAAGATACCCCAAAATTAGATACACCTCAATTTAAGATTCGTTTTTGTTATGTACGTGACTTCTATGTCTACGTACTAACAAGAATAACAAGATAAGACAGACTAACAAACTGTGCTTTATCTACAAGACTAAATACAATAGTAGCGAACAATAGGAATATGGTCGAAGCCGAATATGTGGAGCACTAGAATAAGACTAAGAATAACACTAACAGACACTAACTCCCGAATGGCTAAAGCCGTAGCCTTTTATACTAAGCACATACCCAACATCTCCCTCCTTTAAAAAGAATGAATTATCTCTGAATCTGTCATGGGTGTGCTCGAATACTTACTCCAACAGAAAAAAATACATACAAAGGGCCAAAATTACAAAACAAAAAAAACAAGTGGGGGAAAACAAACAAACAAAAACAAAAAAAAATTTACACAATATTATCACATTTATTTTCCCCAAATCATCTTATGCACCCAGGACTTCTTTTCTTCTTTGGCCTCTGTGCCAGCGCGCAAATCCTGCTTCGTCTCTGCTGCGCTCTTCGAATTGTGCCTGGAATTTTCACGAATTTGACTCCGAATTGAACTTTCTCTAGTTCTTAGACTGGCCCTCGAATCTGTAGAATCTGAATAACTTCCCTTTGAATGAATCGAATTTGGCTTTCTTAACTGCCATTTTTCTCTACTGACTACGGTTTTCAGCCAAGGGACTTCGACTTTATAATCATCTCCGAATTTACTAAGAATTGTCCCTGGCAACCAGACTGTTTTGCCATTTCTGTTTTTGTTCCATACAAAGACTTTCATGTCTTCTCTGAATTGAATAGAATCTCGCGAATTATTTGAACACTTTGACTTCCTCGAATCATTAGAATCTTTCGAATAATTCGAATTTCTCGAATATTTTGCCATTTTCGAATTTTGACTATTCTGACTTTTATTACTTTTCCGAATTTTTGGCTTTCTGCCTTGAATAATACTGCTACGACTATTTTGACTAGAATCTATCAACTCCGGAATTTCTACCGTCAGACAATGTGGTCTCGAATAACTAGAATCTACTTTCACATGATTGACTTCTGGACCTTTGCCTTGGCTCAACCTTATCTTTGGTTTCCGGCAGTCTCTACTAATATGTCCAATCATGCCACAATTGTAACACTGACGTGAATCTCGAATCTTGAATTGGCCTTTTCGTTGCCTTGAATTATTTCTTGAATTTCCGAATTCGCTACTCGGAATATGTTCGACTCTACTAACATTATTCACATAATTGTCAGGTTCTATCTTGACCTTTGAATGACTGTCGAACGTTTTGTCCTCATCCTTCTTTTCTGCATATCTGCAGCATTCCTCTAATAGAATCATCAGACTACACTTGTCTGGTCTCGAATAACGCTCCACAAATTTACGACTAAGCTCTCTAATATCTTTCATTTCTTCCGGAATAGCTGCAGTGAATGCTAGAATCTTGACTTCTTCGAATAGCGATTCTAATTTATCATACAATTCCGCTGACTCTCCGTTTGAATCTCCGAATTTAGGATTGATCTCGCACAATCCTTTGAATAATAGAATAAACTGCTTACTAATATGCTCCGTCTGAGCCTTGGAAATCTTCACAAACTCTACATCTTCCATCTTGAATTGAATACTTGAATACTGAATGTAGAATTGCTGAATATCGAATTACTGAATACAGAATGAATATCCGAATACGACTATTCGAATAAAACTGTCCGAATACAACTGCGATTGTTCGAATCCTGTCGACCGCGCCACTGTTATGTACGTGACTTCTATGTCTACGTACTAACAAGAATAACAAGATAAGACAGACTAACAAACTGTGCTTTATCTACAAGACTAAATACAATAGTAGCGAACAATAGGAATATGGTCGAAGCCGAATATGTGGAGCACTAGAATAAGACTAAGAATAACACTAACAGACACTAACTCCCGAATGGCTAAAGCCGTAGCCTTTTATACTAAGCACATACCCAACAGTTTTATAGAAATTTAATTGGCAGCGGAGCTAAATGAGCAACATTCGATACATATTTACGAAATGTAGTAAGTTTAACTATATTTTAGCAAAATTACGTTTTTTTTTGAAAATAACCTCACATTTTATGCATCAAAATTCTTTCCAACCTTCCAATACGAAAAGATCCATTAAAATCAATAACAATCACTTGTCTATCCCTCTTCGATTCTGACAATAATAATTCAGCAATTAAAGTCATTCCCAGCTTGAATTATTTTCAAAATTAAATTTAAAATAAAAAAATACTTGCATTTTCCCCGAAGCATCACAGCCAACAATTTCAACAATTTCTCCGCTCGAAATCATTTTTAAATCATCAAACAATTTATGTCCCGTTTGAAAAAGTAATCCATCAAAATTTAATCTTTTAAACCAATTTAATGCTGTTTCTTCTAATAATTGTTCTTCTTCTTTTAAATTAGTTCTCATTGAATTATTGAGCATTGATATATTAAAATTTTAATTACAGCCTGGTCTATTTATAAGATACACCTTTTATGTCAAAAAATTTTATATTTTATAATGAGGGCGGGCGCATTGTGTTAAATTTTGGCCTTGCGTTGCGCTTTGGAGATTGCGCCTACCTCTCGGTATCTACCGGAAAGTGTATACTTAAAATTAGACAACTCCCTCACCCGTAAGTAAATTGAGAAAAAAGAATTAAATATAGAAAAATATTTTCAAAAATAAATATATTTTTAAATTAAAAAAAAAATAAGGAACACAATATATTTTTACTTTACAAAAAAACTTCAAAAAATTAAGGTTACAAATATATAGTAAATGAGATATTTTTATTTAACATTAAAAAGTAAAGATTAATGATAATAGCTACAATTAACTATTAATTAATTTATGCCCAAAAGAGTTTGGCAATAAGCCTTCCTGAGGGCTCGTTTTTTTAGGGCTCGTTTTCCGAATCCTGAGGGCTCGTTTTTCGGGGAGCGTTGGAGGATGACTGACAGAATAACACTCACAATTTATTGTCAGTCATACTCCAACGCTCCCCGAAAAACGTGCCCGCAGGATTCGGGGTACAACCTTATGAAAAAGGCTAAATTTCTGTGAAAAATTTACCAAAAAATTCTAAAAAAATATTTCGGTAGATCTATTGTCAAACTTAAATTCATTCTGTAATTAGGCCCTCCGTATTTTAGAGTTTGGAAGGCAAAAGTAACGTATTCCTGATTTGACACAAATTTAGTTTAGATTTTAAAATTAAATCAAAACAAGTGCCAAACCCACTGCGTACATAAATTAAAAATTTAAAAGTATTAGACTTAAATTGTAAAAAACCAAAAAATTCCTCTTCTTCTTCATTTTTCCTTCAAATTAATTTAATTATGAAATCGGAACAATTAAATTGTCATTAGCCATCAATTGATATTTCAAAACAAATTTAGTAAATCGTTTACAAAGAAAAGTTTCTTCCTTAAGAAAAAAAATTATTAAAAAAATTTTTTTAAATTAAAAAAACCTCAAATAAGTCAAACAATGCCCGATGATGAAAATAAGCGTGAGAAAATATACGATAAATTCTGCGACAGACTGATCCAATTTTTGCTATTGAAGACTCTTTTATGGTAATTCTACTTGGAAAATAACGATTGCTGTTTAAAAGAGCAGCAGCCCCATCCAGTGTATGTCGAGTATAATCAATTGCAGAACACTTAAAATTTTTGTAATTTTAGAATTTAAAAAAAGTCCAATCGTTCCACACTCAAGAAATTCGACAAGGATTGTAACATTTAAATTAAAAAATGATCTTAAACGACCGTTCCATCAAAAAATATAGCCCAAATGCTCATGTCAGATTTAAGGAATTAAGGTAAAACTCCTAAAAAAGTGTAAGTACAATACTTTGTCAATTGTTCCAGAAACATAACTTAAGCACCAAATTTTTCAGTCAACTTTTAGATTTTTTAAATGAGAAAAACAAAATGAGTAAATTACTCTAATTTGAGTGTGGGATTAAAAGTAGAATAAAAAAGCAAAAGAAAACCCCAAAAATAAATTTTAAAGTTAGAACCTCTTTTGGATTTTTATGAGCAGCACAAAGAAAAATCCATTGATCTGTAGCAGTCATTTGATTACAAGTTTCTGGTGTACATTCATCCTTAAAATTTATTTAAAAAAATTTTTTATTAAGAGAGAACCTGTAAAAGAACAGCCAATCCATTCAAATCAGAACAAAATTGACGTAAATGTTCATATTTCCAAACACCTTCATCCACACCAGATGGACAATCCAAAATTAAATCAACATCTCTAAAATCGGCAAAAATGCATTGTTGAATCCATTGTTGTATACAAAACGTTCCATCCATTTCATTGAAGGATAATTTGTTCCATTTATTCCATTCCTAATTGAAAAATAAAATATACATATTTAAATTTGCTTAATAAAAGAAAAAGATTTTTTTTCAGTTGTCTAATGGAGAATGAAAAGCTATTGATAACCATTTATGGGTGAAATGAGAAATTCATGTCTTAAGTAACAAACTCAACAAAGCTACTACAATTAAGATGCTTTTCTCGGGAACTTGGCTTTACTCACGGGAACCTTTTCAAATATTACCCCAAAATAAATTTAAGAAAATACCTCACGAGTCGTACCAGGAGGATTTCGAAATTGGCCTGAATTAACAACAGTCTCCATCTAATTTTTAAAAAGAAATCTTAAAGAATAGAATAAAGTTAAAAAAGTAAATTGATTTAAAACTAAAACTTCAAAACAAAAAGTAAATTTAATAAATTTTATTTAAAAGCTTTGGGATTTCAAATCATAAATTATGTGTATTAGTATATCGTCAAATGTGTAACTTTAAAGGAAAAAAAGTATAACTATGTATGTATTAAAAAATATTTTTTCCTTCAAGTTACACATTTTTTAGGTCAAAAATTTCCATTTCGTACATTTTATATATAAAAATATTTTTTTATTAATTTATCTATTTATCAAGCATTGAACGTTCCAATGCTTCTTTATATTGCTCTTCTTCTTCCTCTAATTGCTTTGCTCTTAATTCTTCTTCTTCTTTAGAAAGTTTTAAAGCATTGAGTAATTCTGTATCAATCTTTAAAAAAATAAAAATTAAAAGAAATTGAGCAAGCGTTAAAGTTTAGCTATCAAACAGGAATGGAATCTGTGAATCTAATCATTGCTCACAAGACTAGACTTTTCGCCTGAATCCAAATCCAAAATTCCCAACAATATCCAAATCCAAATTAAAAAATATTTTTTACCTCTTCCTCATTAATTTCATGAGCACTACTTTGTTGCCCACCAACTTCAGATAATTGAGGTCGATTATATTGCCTAGTTGCTTCCAAACTTTCCTCAATAGCTTGTTGTAAATGACGTTCATAGGTAGGAGTTTTAGAGGATTCTCCATCAATAAAGCGTTCAATTAAACAATAATATTCGTCTCCATCTTCAATGTCCCTAGTCCATACATCTCTCGCTAGAAAATAAAAAAGTGAATGAATTCAGTATTTACGAAGGCGACAAAACACACTTTCGGCCTGTCACTTGTGAGAGTGACTTGGATCTTGAGGGGACACCAAGTAATGGGCTTGTTTTAGACCTGACATTTCGGAAAATATTAAAAATAAGTTTGTTCACATTATTTTCTAACGATAACGGGGTTTCCGTTTTTTTGGTCACTAAATGGATTTTTAGTCATTTAATTCTAGAAGAATACACCCATCATCCCTAAATAAAAATTCTCTCCCAAAAAACTCACATCCAAAATCTTGACCATGCCTAACATATTCAATTTCATCAAATCTATTAAAAAGCATATTTCCAGCCATTTTGTATATCTGATAACCGTCAGGAATTTGGAAAAGTGAGTCCTTTAGTCGGAATTCTGGACAATCGTCCTCATTAGCTGATTGATCGATATCTTCAGTTTCTGGTTCATTGATATTGTGAAAAGTGATTTGAGCGTTAATCAAGTGAAAAATCTAAAGAAAAAATTTTAAAAAAAAGTAGGAAAAAACAAAAAGATAAATATGGAAAAGGAAAAATGACCAAAAAATTACAGCTCGGATGGTAAAGTAAAAGTCAAAGGCTTGATATCCTAATACATATGTCCCCGCGTGTCTCCGGGAAAGGAATGAAATTTCGGAAAAAATAACCATAAACACTTTTTCATTTGTTTATAATTAAAAATAATTTATTTAAAAAAAAAACTTACAGGAATTTTAATTCTAATAGGAAATCCAGCAGGCATTTGTAGTTCAATAAATCGTTTCAAACGCAAAAATTTTGCATTACGAACAGCCAACTAAAAAATAAATACAAAATATGGAAATTGAGAAGTAAAGGAAATTTAGTAATATTAAGGAAAAAAGCCTGACCATTATGTAAATAAACTTCGTTTAATTTGGTAATACGGCAAATAGAGAATTTTGTGAAAGATGAAAAACAAGAAAAAGGGAAGTCCACAATCTTGACTTTTACCCAAACTTTTTAAAATTAATTAAAAAAAAGAAACCAAATCAATAACATTAAATATTTGTTCTCTCAAATTTAAAGGAAAACTTTCTGAAAGCCATAAGCTTGCATTAAATGAATTTGATTTAAAATGTTCATCTCTAGATATTCCTTTAAAATTATTTTTGAAAAATTAAAAATTTAAAAGAAACCAATATTTGCCTTTCCATTTTCTGAAGGTTTTGTTAGATACTCAACAACATTTAATCCATTGTAAACATCAGTTTGGTTTAAACTTCCATTTACATCAACTTTACGTTTTTCAAAAAGGCTTAATAGAAGGGCAACTGATTTGTTTGGATTCTTTAAAAATAAAACGGATTAAAATGACAGGTAAGAGTTCAATAGAAATTTTTTAACAAATCCATATATTCACAGAGCCTAGTGAAACGCTTATAAATAAACACAAAATTCTAGATTGGAGCTATTTTTATAATTTTTATGCTCGATGAGAGTTAACAAAATTGTTTAGATCCGACTCTAAAAACAAAAGCTATAATCACTGCGGTAGACCGGGATGCGATAAATCGGGATTAATAAAACAAATAAATTTTTACGCAAACCTCTTTCATCGATAATTCCTTCTCCTCTTCTGATAAATGACAAAAACATGTTTTTGTAACAACCTCAACATTAGAAGCAGAAAAAACTCGACAAGTATAACCTTCAACTTCTTCCTCTTTATCACTAGAACCAATCCAAGAAAATAAACGAGAATTCTTTTTAGAAGGTTCAAAGCCAATATTATCGACATCAACATAAGTTACAGTTATTGGAGATTTTAATTTTTCTTCTACGGCAGCAGTCGAGGAAATAAATTTATCAATTTTTGGCAAAGAAGACAAATCGAAATTTTGCGAATAAGCCTAAAATATTGATATTTTAAGGAACTTATATGGATTGGTATGTTCTTATTTTGGTAGTGTGAAACTTGCGGACCGACTTTTGCGGACCATAGGTTTAGGTTTTTGTTTTTCTATCGTAACTTTGTCCAAGCTTGTACAATCACGATGATTTTAATGTCATTCGACTCAGCTCGTCGAGTTCTTTCGAATGAGCAATGTTTTGAGAAATTCGTCGGGTCCGCCAGTTTCGGCCTGCCATTATTTTAATGTTTTGTTTGAAAACTGCACTTTTTACAGTAAAAGGAAAACATATGATTTTATAAAAAAGATTTGCTAATCGTAATAAAAAATGGAAACTCAAATTAGTACAGAAATCCACCCAGTAAATAATCACAATCCAAAAGTAATGCAACTTGCTTGTATATAAACTATGCTTATTTTTCTTGTATAGATGGTTGACCCATCTAACAGACAAACAATATAGAAAAAACATAGCAAAACAGTTCATGTCCCAATTTTTTAATTAAAAATTTTTTACTGTTTTCTCGTCTCTGTCAATAAATAATATTTCAGCAGATTCAGAATCTCCAAATCGAAAAATGAAAGATTGATTTCCTCTTGTTTTATTTAGAATTTGATCATTTGATATTTCGAGAAGATTTGCATCTATTCTAATGCTATTCCCGTGTTTGTAAATCTGCGAAAGAAAAATTTTAAAATAAAAATTATTTAAAAAAATTTACTTTATAAGTGTCAGAAGGACACATATTCTTAACAAAAGGAAGCCATGAAGCGAACTCCCACGTCCTTAATAGGACTAATTTTCACAAAAATATAAATTAGAGACTTACATCTCAACATAAAAGTCAGAGGAATCCTTTAAAAATAAAAATTTATTAATCGTCTAAAGAAAATTGAAAATTTGTGGCCCTTTATCATGGTAACTTAGATTTGCTAATAATGTATGGTTACAGGGCCTTAAGCAGAAGAATCTTTGACCATTCGTTAATTTACTGGTCTTTTTAGTCTATACATATGGGTTTCGTTGAATTTTAAAAATTTCAAATCAAAAAGCCACAGAAAGTTATCAAAGATCCTAGCTCTAGCTTTCAAAACTAAATAAAAAGCAATCCAAAAGTAACCAAAAATAAGAAATGACAAAATTGAATTATCCATTACTAAAAATTTAAAAAACCTCTTGCCTTAAAACTATTACGTATTTGCTTCAAAATTCGACTAGTTTCAAGATACCGTTCATAATCACGAGCAGCAAGAATTTTCTGAAGAAAATTAACATTTTTTAACAAAATTGCTTCGTGTGACAAATTCCACATTTCTGAAAAATTTATTTTAATTATTAAAAATTTTCTTATCAAATTTATACGCTTATTTTGTGTATTTGCCTCTGCTCCATTGTCTAAAAGTAATTCTGCACATTCAATATGTCCAAGCATTGTTGCAAGCATTAAAGGAGTCCGTCCATGAATATCTAATTTATTAATATATTCTTTTATATCTTCTGATATTTCTAATTTTGATTTTAATGCTTCAATGTCATTATTAAAAATTAAATAATGAAGAGGATAAAGCTGAAATAATCTTTCATTTTCGTCTTCCACAGATGTTGATGTCATAACAAAATCTAAAAATGTTAAGAAAGTTAAGTGTTTAAGAATGCGTAATGGGATGGACCCAGTCTAATGTAAGTGCGGATTTAGTCGAAAATCCTGCACTTTTTTATTTAAGGGATTAAAAAAACATGATTTTGCCGACGAGGAGATGAAATTTGAAACTCAAATCAATACTCAAGTAGACATAAATTTAAAAACTCCTTTCAAATAATTCCGCAACGAAATTCTGGATTTTTTTCTATCAATTCTTACTGTAACTCGATGAGCTAAAATTTTCTTGATCAGTTCATTTTTGTAAGAATTTTTAAGTAGATTTGCAATAGAAAAATGCTTTAAATTTATAAAATTTTTATCTTAATTTGTTCCGAATAATTGTAATTTAGTATTAACGATTTTTTAGTTTAATTGTTTGTTTACCCAATATTTATTTTGAGCATTAATGGCTTCGCGGACTTTTGCAAGGATCGCAAGCAAACTTCGGTATATTAGTCACCGATCTACAAATACGATTTTAGCAGGTTTTTAAACATTCTTTTTATCCAAATTTACTAAAAATTTATTCTAAGCTCGGAATCATCACTGCGGCATCGTTAGGCCTCTTAATTCTTCAGCAAGTAACTTAGCGGCTGCTGCAACTGCTGAAAAACCAGCAACTCCAACACAGACTACTAAAGGATCGAAAGGACGAATTGTGGCTGTAATTGGTGCTGTTGTGGACGTTCAATTTGATGAAGGGTTGCCACCAATTTTGAATTCTTTGGAAGTTCAGGGTCGAAAAGGATCGAAATTAATTTTAGAAGTTTCACAGCATTTGGGTATTTTCGAGTTTTTAAATTAATTACTCAAACTTTTTAAGGTGACAATGTTGTTCGTACCATTGCTATGGACGGTACAGAAGGACTCATTCGAGGGCAAGAAGTTATCGATACTGGTGATCCTATTAAGATTCCTGTTGGACCTGAAACTCTTGGTCGTATTATGAATGTTATTGGTGAACCAATCGATGAGCGAGGTCCGATTGCGGCAAAGAACTTTGCTCCAATTCACGCTGAGGCTCCCGAATTTGTGGAAATGAACGTTGAGCAGGAGATTTTAGTGACAGGCATTAAAGTTGTTGATCTTCTTGCTCCTTATTCCAAAGGAGGAAAAATTGGTTTAATTTGGATTTTTCATTTTTTATATTTTAATTTTTAAATATTTAGGTCTTTTTGGTGGTGCTGGTGTCGGCAAAACTGTGCTTATTATGGAACTGATTAACAACGTTGCTAAGGCTCATGGTGGATTTTCTGTCTTTGCTGGTGTTGGGGAGAGAACTCGTGAGGGAAACGATCTTTATCACGAAATGATCGAGGGTGGTGTTATTGATTTGAAGGGAAATAATTCGAAGGTGTCGCTTGTATATGGACAAATGAACGAACCTCCAGGTTTTCTTATTCAACTCTGAACTTAAGGGCTTAATTACTTTTTTTCTTAAGGTGCTCGCGCTCGTGTCTGTTTAACTGGTTTGACTGTTGCCGAGTATTTCCGTGACAAGGAGGGACAAGACGTGTTGCTTTTCATCGACAATATTTTCCGATTCACTCAAGCTGGTTCTGAGGTCTCGGCTTTGCTTGGACGTATTCCGTCTGCTGTCGGTTATCAACCTACTTTGGCTACCGACATGGGGAGTATGCAGGAGCGAATTACAACAACCAAAAAGGGTTCAATTACTTCTGTGCAAGCTATTTATGTCCCCGCTGATGACTTGACTGACCCTGCACCTGCAACAACTTTTGCTCACTTGGATGCTACAACAGTACTTTCTCGTGGTATTGCTGAATTGGGAATTTATCCTGCTGTTGACCCGTTGGACTCTACTTCTCGAATTATGGATCCTAATATTGTTGGAAATCGTCACTATGGTTAAATTTTAATTATTTGAATAGTTTGAATTTTCTTTTATTAGATGTTGCTCGTGGTGTTCAGAAGATTCTGCAAGACTACAAATCGCTTCAGGACATTATTGCCATCCTTGGAATGGATGAACTTTCCGAAGACGATAAATTGACTGTCTCGCGTGCTCGAAAGATTCAACGTTATCTTTCGCAGCCCTTCCAAGTTGCCGAAGTCTTTACTGGACATAAGGGTAAATTCGTCAGTCTTGAACAGACTATTGATGGATTTGAAAAGATTTTGAGAGGTTTTTAGATTTATTTATTTTAATTAAAACAAATCTTTAGGAGAGATGGACCACATCCCGGAGGTGGCATTTTATATGCAGGGAGATATAGAAGATGTCCACAAAAAGGCAGAGGAACTGGCCAAGCAATAGAGAATAGATTTGTTAAATAAAATTTTGAAAAAGGAGGATAGGTTGAATTCCTCTAGAAAATATAGATTTAATTAAAAATTGTTCTTTGTTTGTTTTTATTATAAATTGTGTCTTTTTTCGAGTAATTTTTTATGCTCAAGTTTGAAATTTGAATGTCTTTAGCTAACTTACATTAGTATCTTTTTGAATATTCTTTTTTTGTTTAGGTCCTTCAATCACTAATATCTGATCATTTCTAAGCGATTGGAAGCTGTGATTCGGCCAACTTTTTCATCTTAACTTTAAGGAATCAACCCAAAAGGTCAAAACCCAGATGGTCATTACCCAAAAGGTCAAATACAACTTTTGGGTGGATAAGGAAGGATTTATGCATATTAAGACTGTGGGTATTAAGGAGGATATCAACGGATTTGGGCGGATTTGTTGGGATCAAGGGACAGAACGAGAAATACTCGTGCAACAAACATATTCTTGAGCAGGGTACGGCCCACTATGGCGCGGGCCACTATGGCGCGACCACTATGGCGCGACCACTATGGCGCAAGCCCACTATGGCGCAAGGCTTTAAATTAAAAATAAGGTCCGCAAAAGTCTGGCATTGTTATGAGTCTGATTATATATGTGTTCTTTTGCATTGTCCGACAGTTGCACGAGTTTATTTCCGTCATATATCCCTTCATCCCCCCTAATCCCGACAAATCAGTCTTAATCCGCCCAAATCCGTCTTAATATGAACAAACTCTTTTTCCATCAAGAATTTGTATTCGATTGGTAATTTGACCTAACCTTCTGGGTCTTGATCTTCTGATTTTTACCTTCTGGGCTGATCCCAATAAATTAATCCGCTTTTAGATAAAGATTTGTGGGATATTGGGCTTGCGCCATAGTGGTCGCGCCATAGTGGGCTTGCGCCATAGTGGCCTGCGCCATTGTGGTCGCGCCATAGTGGTCGCGCCATAGTGGCCCGCGCCATAGTGTCCGTGTCCCTCTTGAGCATGCGTCGCCGTTATCCACCCAAAATTTGTATTTGACCTTTTGGGTAATTTGCCATTTGGGCTTTGACCTCCTGGGCGCTCAAGTTCTTGGGTGAGCCCAAGTTGACTTCTCCTTTTTCCTTTGCGTATTTCGATGTTTTATGAATTTCATCTCGTTTTTTGACTTTCGATTAGTGTCTTTTATCGATTTTTTCATTTCTCACTCCCCAAACATATTTCTTTAAAAATTAGGGGAAATGAATTATGAAGAGACAGATTTTGGCATAGAATATCCTTTTGAGGAGACTGGTGGATCTGGTGATGAAAATAGAATTAGAGGAAATTGGTCTTTAAAATTGGATTATTTATTCTCAATTTTTGGTTATACTTTTGCATTAGGAAATTTATGGCGTTTTCCTTATTATTTTGGAATTAATGGAGGGTATTTTTTCTTTTATTTAAAAAACATCTTTTAATTTATGTTAGTATCGCTTATTTAATTCCTTACACAATTTTATTTTTTGTTGGTGCTCTTCCAATTCTTTTTATGGTTATTTAACATTTTATGTTTAAAACATTTTACATAATTTTAGGAGATTTCACTGGGGCAATTTGTCAGTTTGGGACCAGCTTCTGTTTGGAAATTGGCACCTCTTTTTAAAGGTTTTTATTACTTGACTTATTGATTCATATTTTCGTATGGATTGCCCTGGTTTTGAATTCACACCTTGATTTAAAGGATCCGGCAAAAAAATTTTGAGGGCGCTCATTTTTACTTTACCATAATTCTTTCATGGTTCGATATCGAAAATTTTCAAATTTTCTTGAAATCATATATCAGGGTTTTGAGTCTCCTTAATTTTCTGGCAATTTTTCCAGGACACATTCTTTCCAATTATTTTATCCTTTTTTAGGTATTGGAATTTCTATGCTTTTTGTCTCTACATTAATTGCTATTTATTACAATTTAATTACTGCCTGGGCATTATATTATATGATTAATTCGCTTAAATTCTCTTTACCTTGGACAACATGTGGAAATGAATGGAATAGTGAAAGTATTTTTATAATTTTTTAAAGTTAATTTTTTCTTTTAAAGATTGTTCTGTTTGGAATAAAGGGTCAATTAATGCTTGTCAACATTTAAATGGTTCTTTTCTTTCTAATGGAACTTGTGTTGATTTTAATAATATTGATCCTGGCAACAATAATTCAATTCTTGTTTTGGATTCAAATAACAAAACTATGACGGGAATTGAATATTTTCAGTTAAAAATTTTTTTGTATTTTCTTAAATTTCAATTTTTAAGCAATCAAGTTTTGATGATCTCTTCGGGAATTCTTGATTTTGAAACGATTAATTGGCAATTGGCTATGTTAGTAATTTTATTTGTTTTTAAATATTTTTGTAATTTTTCTCTAAATAGCTTTAAAATTTTAATTGAATTCTTTTTTTTCAGTTGTTTACTCGTTGCCTGGTTATTTGTCTTTTTATGTTCTTTTAAGGGAATAAAAACAAGTGGAAAGGTTTTTTTAAATTTAGAAATTTTATTTTTAAGTTTTCTTTATCAGGCAGTTTATGTCACCGTTTTATTCCCTTATATAATTCTGATTGTTCTACTCATTCGTTTCTTCACGCTTCCTGGCTCTTTCAATGGATTTTTGTTTTTTATGAAGCCAAATATTGAAATTATTAGAGATTTAAGAGTTTGGGCTAATGCCGCTATTCAAGTGTTTTATTCACTTTCAACATGCACTGGAGGGTTAATTACTTTGTCTAGTTATAATAAATTTCACAATAATGTGTTTGCTGATATTTGGGTAATTTTGTAAATTTTTTGATTGTTCGGTCTGGCTTACACCCTTAGGGCTGAAAAATTTTTTAGGTGTAATTAAGGTGTTTATTTAAGTTCTGGCTGTCGTTTATTAACCTCCACCAATTGTCTAAAGATATTTAAAAAATTGTACCTAAAATCGATGGTTTACGTAATTAACAGTGCATAAAATCGTGAAATTAAAATTATGCGTAAAATCGGGTTCATTAAATAAGAAATAGATTTTAAATTTAAAACTAAAAGTTCCCACGCCTACATTTAAAATTAAAGCGATGTTCCTTTTAATGATTTATTTTTCTTAAATAAAATGTCAATTTTTAAGCTAATCAGTTTATTCGACTTTCTCGCTTCTATTTTAATGTCTTCTCTATTATTCGCTGCTGTTGGCTTTGTTTGTCATGAAAGGGATATTGAACTAACTAAATTTCAACTTCAAGAAGGTCTTCAAATGATTTTTGTTTTTTTCTCGGATACTCTTTCTAAAGTCCCTGTTGCTCAAATTTATTCTCTTTTCTTTTTTACAATGGTTGCTTTAGTTATTTTTAATACAGAGGTTTTTTTTTAATTTATTTTGTTTATATTTTTCTATTTTTTAGTTATTTGTTGTTGAGACAATAGTAGGAATTTTTAGTTTAATTTTTTAAACTTTATTATAAAGGTCTCTTCAATTTGTGATTTGTTTCCTGAACGTTTAAGGTATTCTTATATTTAAAAATTTTTATAGGTAAATAAAAAAGGTCGGAGGATGTAGGGTGTCATTACTCCCGGAGAATCATTTGGTACAGCACACTTAAATGTGGTTAACGAGACGATTTGCAATAACATTACATTAGAATGTTTCAGGTTCGATCCCTGTCTTTTACATAAACTTTCGCACAATTTCGGAAGTGTATCTAAAAAATAATGGCTTAACCAAACAAATAAATACTTTTTTCATTCTACATCAGAGGCTTCAAAACCCAGAGGCTTCAAAAAATCAAATATTAATTAGGAATATTGTTATAAATTAATTTTCTAGGCGAAGTCACAGACATGTGCTTACATTTACAATTTTTACTTTTTTCGTTTTGGGTATTCCACTTTGTTCTGCCGTAATTTTTCTTTAATATTTTAAAATCATTTTTCGTTAATTTATTTAGGCAGGTATTTATTGGATTATTTTATTTGAACATTTTGGTGTTACCTGGCCTTTAATTATTATTGGATTTTTTGAAGTTATGACTGTTTGTTGGATTTATGGTTTTTCTTTTAAATTTTTATAAAAAATATTGTAAATTATTTTTTAAAGGTGTTGACAATTTTTTGGATAATGTTAAATGGATGGTTAGGGTTTTTTGAATATCTTTTACGGACGACTTTTTTGTGGGCAATTTTCGACAAATTATCATTCAAATACCCAAAAAAAATTCCTTCGAAAATACTTTTTTTGGGCAGGTTAAACATATTAAATTGACACATTAATTGAAAATCTAGTTAAAAAATTTGAATTAGATTTTGTACTTGATTATTTAATAATTGTATATTCCCTATTTTTTCAATTCTTTATTTAATTAGGGTTTTTATATATAAATTCAATTATTTCTTAAGATATTTTGTGTAAATTGACCGCAAAAATCTATCACAAAAATTTCTTGGATTTAAAATAATTTTTATTTTTAGATTGGATTTTACCCTCCATTTTATTTGGCTTGGAAAATTCTTTGGAAATTTATTTGTCCCTTTATATTATTGGTAAAATAATTTTTAAATTTGAGAAAATTTTTCTTTTAAAGTTACTTCTTTCATTGATTTGGACTAATAATTATTCAATTGAATATAACTTTTTTGTTTTTCCTCAATGGTCAATAATTCTTGGTTGGACAATTTCTTTATCTCCAGTATTTATTATATTTACAACAATTTTCTTTTATTTTATACAAAGTAGTGGATCTTTTTCTCAGGTTTTTCTAATTTGAGAAAATTTAAATGGGATTTTTAATGTCATGCATACTGTTTGGATTTCTTAAACTTTATATTTGCTCTTAATTTTTTTAAATTTTTAACCGTCTTTTTTTAAATTTTACCGATTAGATTTTATGCATTTTTATGAAATGTAGAAGTACATCTAATTACCTAGTATTAAAAACGCATAGGTTTGGGTGTTGGATCTATAACGATAAAGTGAGCGAACGTAAGCGCTTCGCGAGAAATCGTAAGGTTCAATTTCTACTTAAATATTTTTCAATTTTTACTTCTTTTCATACATTTTTGCATCTTATTTATTTTAATATTTTTTGTAATCAATTTTTAGCGAATTCGTGAACTTTTGTGTCCAGCTGATGATTGGGGTCCAGCATTAGCTATTCACAGGGCTGAACTTTATCCATTACAAATTCCTGAAGCCAGAAAATTAATGATACCTCCATCTAGCAAAATTTATAAAAATGTTGGAGTATGTTTTTTTTATTTATTTTTAATTTTTTCAAAAATATTTTTAAGAATAATGGTTCTCTGGAGCAGTTTATTGACCGTTATAATAAACCTTTTGGTACAGGGATATATCCACAACATGAAGATTTTGACAGAATTATTTCTAAAAAATCATTTCCTGAAGAAAAGGAAACAATAATTTAGAAAAAGGAAAGAAAAGGGGATTTTTTTAATTTTTAAATGCTCAAAATTAGGACACAAAATAATATTTAATTTAATTATTATTCGATAGTAGGACAATTTACAGAAAAAATTTTTGGAATGAATTTTCGGAGATAGGTTGAAAATTTAAAACAAATTGATTTTCGAAATATTTTTAAAATTTTTTTAAATTCTAATTGTAAGTAATATTCCAACGTTTTCTGAAGAAAATTTTCTTTTTTTTTTTGAAAGTAAATTGTCCTGTCTTGCCTTATTCTATATTTTTTCAACTTTAAAAAATTTTTCGATATTAATTAAACATCGATTTTGTAATTTTTTCCAATATATAATTCTCATCCCAGAAATAGCCTTTAACCTCAAGAATGTTTAAAAAACTTAAATTTAATAAATATAATTTTAAAAGAATTTTGTTTTATTAATTTTGTAAAATTTTTTATTTTATAAATACTTTTTTTGATTTTTTAATAAAGGTTTTATTAATCTCGGACAGATTTTTTGCATTTTATCTAATTAAATTGATATATTAATGGAGGAATTTAACAAGGATTATGGGACTTTTATTTCTGATTTTGAAAAGGCTGAGGTTTGTTTTTTAAATAGCTTAATTTTTGATTATATTTTTGCGGACATTTTTCGTAGTCGAGACGGTCAAATTATTTTCTTAATTTGACTGATATGAGCATTTTCGAAAAATTATTGGAAGTAAGCTAGTTAACGTAAAAATGTCTAGAGAGATTGTTTTATACTATCCATCGATGCTCATCGATTTGGATAAAAACATACAAAATTGACTTGATCTGATAAATATGATGATTTTTTTTTCGTTTTTTAGCAAGAACAATTAGAATATCTTCGACTTTATAAGCAAATGACTCAAAGCCAAGAAAATTGCGTCAAAAATCAAAAACATCTTTCCTATCTTTTTAAGCAACTGCGGAAAGACTTTAAAAGGTTTTTTTGTTATTTTTATTTTAAAAATGGTTATTTAATTTAGTTTACAAGAATCTAATTTGAATGAAGAGGAGAAAAAAATTTTGACTGAAAAGAG
The DNA here is from genome assembly GCA_963681835.1 of Meloidogyne enterolobii. Classification (NCBI taxonomy): domain Eukaryota; kingdom Metazoa; phylum Nematoda; class Chromadorea; order Rhabditida; family Meloidogynidae; genus Meloidogyne; species Meloidogyne enterolobii. The sequence goes on from CAVMJV010000018.1 coordinate 1,424,027, forward strand.
GGCGAGTATCGACCAATTTACTTCAAAATTAGCTGAAATGCAGAGGGAACTTCCGATACGGGAGAATGGGTATTTTTAAGTTTATTTGATATATTTACATTGTCTGTTTGTAATAAAAATATAACGTCCGTTTTCGATATCCAATTCTGAATCTCTTCTGAAAGTAAAAATATTTAACACGGAAGTTCTGTTCAATTTTTTTAATTTTTTGTATAATTAATTTTTTTGTTCAGTTATTTAAAAAAATTATTTTTAAAATTACCAAAACAAAAAAAAATTTTTAATTTTAGTTTCTACCTTTCAACTATCCTTGGCAGCAATTTAAACATTTCTCTTTTAAATTCTGATGAAAGGTACAAATACAAAAAGGAATACGAATCTTTCAAATTATCTGTTACTTTTGTGGTAAATTTTTTTAAACTAAATTTAAAATTGTATTTAAAATTTTAGATTCTTGCCATTTTTGTTTTGGCTTATATTCTGCCGCCGTTTAGGATAATTGATGCACTCTGTAATTTTCTCCTTGTTTGGTATTATTGCACTTTAGTTAGTTGATATTTTTTAAATTTTTTGTGATTATTTAATTGAGAATTATATTCTGGTACAATTTTCCTATGAAATTTCATTTTTTTTTTAATTGGTCGCTATTATCAGAATATCCGCAAAAATAAATGTAAAACAAATTCAAAAATTATTTAACCTTTTGAAATAATTTGGATGTTACATATTTATTAAATTAATGCTCCCTTAAATATTCTTTTTATTTTAAATTTATTTTTTTAGACCATCCGTGAATCAATTCTTCGTCTAAATGGATCTCGTATTAAAGGTTGGTGGGTAAGTTTCTATTTTTAAATATCTAAATTTTAAAATTATTTTTTAAAAAGGTTTTGCATCATTACATTTCTTGTGTACTTTGTGGAATTACTTTAACTTGGAGAGATGGAGATTGTTATGATCAATTTAGACATGTTTTTATTTATTTTGTTTGTTATATTGGCTCTGTCCAAATAATTCAGTTTGTTTTTTTTAATTTTTTTAAAAATTGTAAATATGACATTCAAAATCAAAATTTCGCTTTTGCTTGTTCCCTATTATACAATTTATAATAAATATTAAAAATATTTTTTCTAGATATAAATACCAGACTGGCTGTTTGCGACGATTACGTAAGTTTATATATTAAATTATAATGAGAGGGGAGGGGGGGGGGAGGGATGGATGGATGGATGGATGGATAATTAGATTATTTTAAGGAATTTTATTTTTTTTAATTTAGATTTTATCCTTTTTGTGATTTGTATTTTTTCAATTAAAAAGGAAATAGGCTTTTTTGTTTTCTCATTCAACTGAAAAAATATAAAATACATCTTGATTAATAAAAACTTATTTTTCCAATCTTAAATTTTCTTAAATTAAATTTTCTTAATTTCTTAAATATATTGTCCCAAAATTTTAGATGCTTTGGGACAACGTCACTGTATGGATGTAACTTTAGAAGGTTTTAATAAAATAATTATTTTTTAAATTTATATTTTTAGGATTTAGTAGTTGGATGTTTAAAGGATTGGTAATTTATAAAAAAAATTTTTTTGAATAATTTTTTAAAAATATTTTTAGACTTTCCTTCTACCTTTTTTAATTGTTGGATATGTTTGTTTTTTTTATTTTTTTAAATAATTTTCAAAAAAAATTTTTTGAAGGCTTTCCAAGGCTATTGTTCCTACAGACTTTTTGACATTTATTTACATAAAGATTGTTCTCGTGAATGGCAAGTAATTGTTTTGGCTATTATGTTTGCAATTATTTTTATTGGAAATTCTGTTACTTTGGGTTAGTTTTTTTGTTAATGATCTTTCTTAATTGAAAGTGGATAGGTTTATCTGGATGGGTTTTTTATTTTTTGTTTCCACTGTTCGTAAAAAATAACGTTATAATTTTCTGAACCCAAGTATTTGTAATTTAAATTTCAAGTAATGAGAAAAGCAGTTTCTTCCATTCAAGATACTTTCCAAAAATTATACATATTTTCAGGCCTAGTCATTATAAAGAAATATGCCAAATCGGACCTTTCAAAGCTTCCAAACAAATATCGAGATAAAACGTTATAAAAAGTTAAACTTTTAAAAAAGAATTATAATTAATGCGTGCTTATATATTTAAATATTTTTTTTAAATAATTCATAGACAATATTTGACTTTTATATGTTTAAAAATTGAATTTTGTATAAATAAAATAAAAAAAAAATTTTTTTTAATATTTTTTGTCTTATTATTAAGGCTGTGATAGTTAGGCAAGTAAAATCAGTGAAATAGGCGCCTAAAATAGGCACCAAAAAGCCGAAAAAGGCACAAAAATAGGCATGCAAAAAAGGTTATTAGACCATAAAATGGAGATAAAAACAGAAAAAATAACCATTTAATCGTCATTTTTTAAATTAAAAACTATTTTTTAAACAATTTTACCATTTATTCGTCATTTTGAATCATTTTTTGAAAAAAATGGAGTAAATTTTTTTAAAATGTCGATAATCGACAAAATGGAAATCTCGCCCAACACACAAAACGCCGCACCCCAAAACGTCCCAATACCAAATCGTCCCAGTTCAAAATGTCCAACAGAGTAAAAATAAACAATTTATCGAACTAAAAATCAATAATGGGACTTGGCACCTATTTTTTTAAATTTGGGACTGATTTTTTAGATTTTGCACTGATTTTTAGGCAAAATTTCGAAAAAATCGCTAAAAAAGGCAAAAATAGTACCAAAAATTTCAAAATAGGCAGAAAGGCACAAAAATTCAAAAATAGGCAGAAATAGGCAAATTAAAAGTCATGCTAGACTTATCGGACCAAGCTAAAAACACGTTTTTTGAACGTATTACATCATCCCAAGCTTGCAGAAAAAATAGGCATTTGCCTATAAATCACAGCCTTACTTATTATTTATTATTTATTTGATTGAATATTTTTAAATTTATTTTTAAAATCCTTAAAAATATTTTCAGTTATTTTAAAAATGAATTCTTTATTTAAAAAACAACAGAAGAACTTTATTACATTTTTAATCAATTATTGTCAAAATAGAGGGAAACTTCGGAATTACAAAAGTAAGAATGGATTTTTTAATATAAAATTAATTGGGAGGAGTCTATTTGTGTTTTAATTTTTTAACTGTTTGTTGTAAATTCGGAAACGAACTGAGGAGTCAAATTATTTTTCGGTTCGCTTTCATATATTCGGAAGTTTCTTTGAATCCTAATTTTTCATATTCTCCTTTAAAAAAAATCTTGAAACTAAATAAATCACCAAAAATGAATTTAATATTTTTAACCCGGAGATATATACTTATTTGACCTCTACATTTATTTTGGACAAGTCCCAGCTCCTTAGCCTGAAAATAGCGAGGAAATAAAATATTGGGCCTCACAAAGCCGAAAATTTAAAAAAAGATTTCTTTAAAAAATCATTTCTTTAGATCAATCTTATTCTACTCGAATAACAAATAAAAATACTTCAAATTTTGATTATTTCAACATAAAATATCATCAAAGGTCAAAATTTAATAATTACTATTTTGTATTTGCTGCTTTTGGAGGAGGAATTTTTGGAATATTTAATTTTAATGATTATTTTCTCTTCAAAAAGTGTCTTTTGAAAGAAAATTTAAAAGAAAATCTTAAACCTCCAGAAAGGAGAGATTTGCCAATATTTACTTTTGAGGAGGTTAAACAACACGGAAAAGATGCTAATCGAATTTGGGTTACTTACAAACAAGTTTTTTTTAATTTTTAAATTAATTTTTTTGTTTCTTTAAAGGGTGTTTATGACATTACTGACTTTATCCAGTCCCATCCTGGAGGGGATAAAATACTTTTGGCTGCAGGAAATTCAATTGTAATCCTTTTTAATTTTTTTTAAAACAATTAAATTTGTAGGAGCCTTATTGGCTAATTTATGCCCAACACAAAACTGAGGAAGTTTTGGAATTACTTGAAGAATTGAGGATTGGGAGTTTATCTAAAGATGAATTGAAGGATTCTGAATTGGGAAAAGTTTGTTTAATTCAATCTTTTTTGTCAGGATTGTTTAATTTAAAATATTATAATTTTGACTCTGGTCCAGTGGTGACGTTTTGTTAAACCACACCTTTGATTATATTTTCAAAATTCTAAAAAGTTTGATTAACTTTTCATAGCTTTTAAATTCAAAGTAAAACATTTTTATATTTTAGCCTTTACCCAATGATCCTTTTGGAATTGACCCTCCACGACATCCAGCACTCTTAATTAATTCTCAAAAACCTTTCAATGCAGAAATTCCATCTCAATTGCTTGTTGACAATTTTAAGACTCCGAATGATCTTTTCTTTGTTCGTAATCATATGCCTGTTCCTAATGTATTAAATTTGGATGAATTTTTGGGATAATTATTCTATTTTAATTTAGTTGGATGAAAAAAAACATTTTTTAGAAGTTAATGGCCTTGGAATTAAAAGAGGAATTAATTTATCTGTTAATGATTTGAAAAATAAATATGAGCCAGTTAAAATAACATCAACAATTCAATGGTTTTTCAAAAATATTTTTAAAAGAAATTTTTGTTTTAATTTTAGTGCAGGGAATCGACGTAATGATATGAATGAATTTAAAAAAGTTCAAGGATTGATGTGGACAGGAACGGCAATTTCAAATGCTGAATGGACTGGTTGTCGATTGAGGGTTTGTTTTTTAAATTTTTAAGGGAAATGGGGGGGGGTTAGTGGAATTAGGAGCTGTTTTGAAATTTCAATTTTTGAGGTTTTTAACTTTCGATTTCAATTTTTCGGTATTTTTTGTTTCGAAATAGCTCTGGTGGAAGTAAATTTACTTTCACTATCTGAGTTTTAACGAGTATACTTAATTCTGATATTTTCCTATTCCGTTTATATATTTTCGAGCCTTTCCACCGGTTATTAATTGGATAAATGAACTTTGAAATTATTTAAAGAAATTGTTAAAGTTTTTTAGGATGTTTTAATTAGTGCTGGAATTAACCCAAACAATAAAGAAATAAAACATGTTCAATTTGAGGGTGCTGATATGGACATGACTGGTTATTTATAATTTTAAGGTTTTTTCTTAAAATTTAATTTTAGGCAATAAATATGGAGCGTCTATTCCTTTTGATAAAGCAATGAGTCCAGAAGTATTAATTGGTTAGTTTAATAGTTATTTGAAATAATTGGTTGGTCTTATAACAAGCACCACTTGTATATTCAGTGCGGTAGTTCTTTATTTGAGCTGTGACCAGCCAGGTTCGAATCCTAGGGTCTATATCTTCTCTTGCTTTGCTTCCTTTTACATTTAGTATGTATATTTATGTGAATATTTTTTATCCGAAAAATTTTAGCTTACGAAATGAACGGTGAACCGCTACCTCGTGATCATGGATATCCTCTTAGAATAATTGCCCCTGGAATTGTTGGTGCCCGTCAAGTCAAATGGTTAACTTGTATCAAAACAAGTGAGGAAGAGAGTACAAGTCATTGGCAAAGGAAAGATTATAAAGTTTTTAAGAAATTAATTTTTAAATTTTTCTTTTAATTTTTAGGCAATGCCTTCGAATATAAATATTGGCGATCCTTTACCTTTTGATTCTGTTCCTTCTATTCAGGTTTTTTTTAATTTTTAACGAATATTAAAATATTTAAGGAATATCCTGTTCAAAGTGCTATTTGTGTTCCTACTCCAAATACAAAAATTTCTAAAGAAACCGAAAATATTGTGGTTGAAGGGTATGCATGGAGTGGAGGAGGAAGAGGTTTTTTTTGTTAAATTTTCAAATTTTGAGATTTCTACTAATTTCTGTTTCTTCTTTAAATTTAATCAAAAAGAATGGATTTGTGTGTAAAAATGAAAAGACGTTTTAATTTTTCATTTAAATAAATTAGGCAAAAAGATTTAACAAATCCTCCGATCACATAAATAAAATGATTAAATGTCTGGCTCATATTAGCTAGAACATGTCCTGGGAGATATATCTGTCAAAATTTTCTTTTAAGCGTTAAATAACAATTTTTCGATTCCAATGACAAATAGGAAAATGAAAATTGAATGAGAAAAGGAGAACTTTTTCTTCTAAATTTAAATTTAACTTTTAACGAATTTTTTGCTAATATTTAATTAAATATTTTAAGGAATTATTAGAGTTGAAGTATCAGCTGATGGTGGAAAAAACTGGAAATGTGCTGAATTGAAACAAGCTGAAGGTCAAGATTTTGAACATATGTGGGCTTGGACGCTTTGGAGATTGGAAATGCCAATTCCAGAGAAAGCAAAAGAGAATGGACATTTTGAATTAATTTGTAAAGCAACAGATAGAGGTTACAACACACAACCAGAAGATGCTTGTGGAATTTGGAATGTACGTGGACTTTTACATAATGCTTGGCATAGAGTTGATATCACAATTTTTTAATATCTATTGATATTAGAGATATGGAGGTAGGTAAAATTGCAGTCCTTGGATTCGAAACGGGGTTGGTTTAAAAATTTTGAACAAAATAGAATCCCGTTTGATTAATCTGGGAAAGTGAAAAAATCTGAATTTTGAGGCGGAATCCCGAAAAATCCTTTTGGGACCCGCTCCATGCCAATCTCTAATAGATGCTTTGAAAATTTTAGAATTTTATATCTTTTTTTACCTTAAATTGTTTAAATATTTCTAATTTTTTAAATGTGATAAATATTATATTTAAATTATATAGTAGATTATAATTTCATTTTGATTGTCTTGGAAAGTTTTTTAATTTTTTTAATAAAATTTTATATTTTATCAGTTAATTTTTTTAAATTTTTATTTTCCATATAATTCCTCATTGTAATAAAATCAATTAAATGGATTGTTCTGCCGTGAATTCTGTTAATGATTTGAACTTTCTTTCTTTACGAGCCGATTTAAAATGGTTAGAACCTTGTTGTAATATTGAGGAACATCTGGAAAAAGGTAAAATATTAAAATTTAAGGAGAACTTTTTTAATTTTATTTTCAGGTTTTTTGGTTGGTCATTGCTTGAAATTAATTTTAAATGAAGTTTGCCAGAGGTCCAATGATACTTTTAATTTAATTAAATGTTCAAAAATACTCTGCAGATTCTCAGCAATTTTGTGGTTATTTTTTAAATTTAAATTGTTGAAATATACTAAATGGACCTCATTATGGGATAGAACTTAAAAGCTGGATAAATTTATGTTCAAATGTTACAAGGGACCCCTCCCCCCCCCCCCCCCCCCGAACTTTAAGTATAAATTTTGTATTTTCTGGTGCATAGTCAATAATCTATTGCCATTTCTGGCTACGGAGCCATTTTCGGACAGATATGGGCCTTTAAAGTTTGGTATTTTTAGGATTTGTTTCCTCTCATTTTTTATTAAAGAGGGGAATGAAAGTAAAGAGGGAAATTTAAAATTGAGGTATTGGGTGTATCTAAAAATGTTTGACTTTATCAAAATTTTTAAGTGAATTTTCTATTTCATTGCCTTCCCATCATTTTCATCAGCTTGTGGATTTTTGTTTTTACATTTTGGATTTTCCCTTTTGTGATGCAATTAATTTTCAAGCTATTTCAATTCTTCAAAATCTTTTGGAAATTCATAGGAATTTTTGTTGTTGTAAAGGTTTTCTTTTTCAAATTTTTTTTCAATTTTTATATACTTTAAAGATGTTGTTAATCCCACAAAACAAATTTTATGTTCAAAAAGAATTTCTATACCTTTTTGTGATTTTTTATTAAATTTTGGTCACAGAGTTGTTGGAGAATCTGATAATTCAAAAAATTATTCTTTTACCAAACAACGAGCTATGTTATTGGTATTTTTTTATTTAAAAATTTATTAAAAGAGAATTGAGAAATTGAAGAAGTATTCCTGTTGAATTTTCTTCCTTTCCGATTCTTTTTTTCTTTCTCTAATCTTTAAAAATAAATTTTTATTTTTCTAGAATTGTTTACTTAAACTACATCCTGACTTGAGACAACAAATATTTTCTGACGATTTTTTAATTAAAATCTATAAACAAATGAGGAATGAGCCTCCAACTGTTCAGGTTTTTTAAAAAAATTATTTTGCTTCTAACTTCACTTGTAGGTACTAGATTTACCTTAAAAGTACATTTATTTAAGTTTTGTTGACGATACTTCCTTAAGGTACACTCATCATAAGATAAACTTTTGTAAACTGCTAGGATGTAGTACCTAAAAAGTGAGGAGGTTCAAATATAATTTAAAAAACTTTTTAGATTTGTAATTTAATAGTAGACGATATTTGTGCTTCACTTATTACGCCAATTAAATCTGAGGAAAAGGAAAGGCTAAAAGCTCGTTTGGATTTGCATTTAAATTGGATAAAAATTCTTTTTATTAACGAGGATATTCACGTTTTTTAATTATTTTTATTCTTGAAAAAGTTATTTCAGCCCCGATCTCGGCAGTCAATGGAGAATAAATTGCTCCCTAAATTATTACGCTCTCCGGAGACGAGGAATTGGTTTTTTGATGAATTTTCAATGTTTATTGGTGGGGTTCTTTATACAATCAAAACTCACTTTTGGATACACTCAAGATTTATTTTTTCACTGATGAAGGAGACCCAAGCGTCGCTCCCGATATAAAGTACCCCTCATTATTGGATCGTTTTCATTCACGGATTGAGTATCTAAAATTGTAGCCTCCCCGGGTTGTGTGTAACCGCCAAAACGACGGCTCCAATAAAGGGTATTTTTTAAGCTACAAGTGGGGGGGGGGGGTATCTGAAAGTGTGGTTTTGATTGTTTAACTAATTCTATACGAGGATACTTTCCAGATTTTTCACGTTCTTCTGCTCACTCAAAACGTGCACTTTGTGTTTTACTTCGCTTGGCAATTGTTCACTTATATGAAATTCAAAATGGTCAGACTATTGACTGGAAAGAATTATCGGTAAGGCATGTTGGCGAAGAACAAGCAGACAAGGAAATGTTTGATGCATTAATGGATAAAGATTTTGAGGTTATTTTTTGGCGTTAAAATTTTTTTTTCAAAATTTTTGGTTTATGCAGACACGTTTAGCTGCTTGGTCATTGCTCTGTTCTCATCCAAAGGGCTCCCAGCCAGTTTCTCAAACAGGCAAGTTTGGGGATTAAAAAAAAATTTTTTTAATTATTTTTTATTAGAAATTGAGTTGGCAAAGAAATTTTTGGTTTCTGGTGCTATGGATTTAAAAACGCCGGCTAAACGTCAGGCAATTTTTTGTCAATTGGGAAAGGTATCTAAAAATTATTTTCCAAAAATTTTTTTTATTTTTAGCTTATTTCGCGTATTAGGGAACACTCCAAATCTTTACTAAAATTGCTACAAAATAATTCTGAAGCTAATATTCAACTTAAAATTTACAAAGAGTTTTTGTTTTGGCTTTGTAAACTTGCTTTTGAATTTATATGTTTGTTTATATAATCAATTTAAAAAAATTAATTTTATTTATTTATTTTTATAGCTGATCCTGATTGGCATAAAAAATTAGTGGAAAGTTTAACTTTGGATTCGAATATAGAAATAAATGTTGGGGATGAACTTTCCGAATTTAGTTTAACAAATGGTGAGAAATTTAAATATTAAATTTTGTTTGTAACTTTTTTTAATTACTTCCGAGCCCTAAATTAATACCTTAAATTACGGAATAATTATTTCTATATTTCTCCCACAGTAACCAACCAAATGAAAAACATACTTAAATTGAAGTGTATATTATTTTGAGAGAGTTTGATTTTATTTTAGGAATCAAAGATGAAAACACTGAAGAGAATGAGATTGATGATGATTATGAAGGAGAAGAAGAAAATGATGAAGAAAATAGCACTCCTTTTGCTACAAGAATATCAGCTTTAACTCTTATTTCGCTTATTTTCAATCCCTCTATTTCTTTTGAATCAGATCCATTTTCAACATTTTTGGATTTAAAACATTGGATTGGAAAGGAGGAACAACAAAAATTATTTTATTCATTAGATGATCAATTTGAAGCTTGTCAGGTTTAAAAATAAAGTTTTTAACGTTTAAAATTTCGATAATTTTTAGAAAATTGCCTTGAATTTGTTAAATCATTTTGAGACTATTGGTTGGCTTCAACAAAATTTTTATTCACAAATTTCTGACGAAGAGTGGTTATTTTTAAGTGTGAGACCTAACATGCCTCGACACCAACAAGCAATTAAATATAGGTAATTTAATTATTTCTCAAGTATTTTTTAAGAGCTTACCTAAGGGGGAAAGGTTTTGAAAGACTATGTAAAATTTATAAATTTTAATTAAAAAATCATATTCGATAAAATTGTATTTTTTAAAATCATTCTTCTCCATGCATTTCTTTTTTTTTCATTATTTTTTGAGAGAAGACGGGTCTCCAGCTCTTCCTATCCCTCCTCTAGAGATTGGGGAGGAAGACACATCATTTTGTTCCTCCACCTTTTGGTATTTTCTAATCTATTAATTTTTAAATTTCTTTAACAGGCTCCAATTTATTCTTCCTCGAATGGAGCTTAAATCCCAAATTAATTTTATCGAGACTTTATTAACTTTGTCTGAAAATAGTTGTTCTAATGTAACACAGACAAGTAAAGGGAAAGAAAATTATTTTTTGGAAGGATTTTTGGATCCACCTCAATTACATGCTTTGATTAATGCTTTACACGTCTCCCTTCCATTTGTCAAGTTTGGAATTTTGGATAATGGTTTTTATAATTAAAATTTAATTTTAATTCAATTTTATTTTAAAGATTTATTATTGATAAAAAGAATTTATTCATTATGCCTTGATGTTGATAAAATCATCTCTCCCGTTGTTTATTCATTATCTCCTGAGGGATTTATGCCTAGCATGGATGATGCTTCTCTATGTGTAAAAGGTGTTTAATTATTCTATTATTTACAATTAGGGTTGTCAGTTTCAAACAAAGATTTTTTGGTTTGTTTCGATTAACCAAAATGAAACTACCACCCTTTTCAGAGCAGCTTCTCCAAGGGCGTGTTCCTAAAGGGTTGAAGGTTCGAGTCCGTTGCGGACAAACAATTTTTAATTCTATAGAGAAAATAAATAAAGAACGAAACCCCCCACATCAATAAAAAAAATTCATTTTGGTTCCTTGCTAAGTTTCTGTGTATTTTTCGGACTAAAAAATTTCATGTTTTATTATTTCAGATTACAATATTTATGCTCAACAACTATCAAGAACTTGTTTTCGTGCACACAAATCAATTAGCGGAATTATTTCATATATTTTCATTCAATACTTAACTTCACCAATTTTTTCTTCACGTTTCTCAAAAAATGATTTTAATTTTTTTCTTTCCCAAATTGCTTTTTATTTTTGGCAAAAATTGACAGAATGTAGACACCGTGGGGCTTTTGAAGCTGCTTCTAATGAATTTACTACTGTTGTATGTCCTCGCCTTTGGGCACTCTGTGATGAGGAATCTCAAATTGAAGGCTACGATAAAACAACACTTTTTCCTTATAGTCCAAGGCAATGGTTAAAACAAATTTTGGATGCATTAACTGGGAAGGATGGTATGTTACATAATTTTTATAAAATATAGGCTGTCCTCAATTTTATATACACTCAATAGTAGATACTAGGGTTTGCTATACCAGGTATTCTGAACCGAAAACAGTCCAGGTATCCGGGAATTTTTAATTCAGTTTCGGATATCAGAAGCTTTCCCAGGTATCGCCAACCCTAATTACACCTCATAAGGAGGCAACTGGACAGGAAAACCTACCTAACAGATACCCTCAATAATTAGATACACTCGATTTTTTTTCCAAATTTCTTTACATTTTTAGTTTAATTTTTTTTATTTAAAGACAGTCAAAAACTTTGTGTTACAAGGAGAAGTGCTGGATTGCCTCATTTAATCGCCTCACTTTTAGAAAATGCTCCAATAAATGATTTGAATGATGAACATGGTTTATTTCATCAAACAATGAGGCAGCTTTTGGCTTGCAGTGAACGTCAAAATTCTGAATTAGAGTAAGGAGGTCAGAGATCTCATTATAAGATGCCAGGGATGTCACGGATTGCCCTAAACCTGACTCGACTTTTTTCTCACTCCGCAACATCCCTATAAAATACACACTTGGAGCGCATCTTATATTGGGGTGTATCCGAGGGTATTAATACTTTAATCATTTTTCCTCCCTTCAGAATCCATTGCATTAACGTTCTCCGCCTTCTTTTCATGCATTCAAAATTTGCAGAGCTTGTTCTTCCTCATATTGAATGCGCATTCCGTCTTACAATTAATGGATCATCTTCAGAAATTTGGCAGGTTAGAAATGCACACACTCAACTTTTTGCTGCTCTTATTAAACGTATTTTTGGAACACCATCAGTAGAAAGACGAACTTTACACATTGAAACCCGATGTAAACAAACATCAAATGAATTTTTTAAAAGGTAGAGGAATGGAATAACTAACTTTGTTTTTTAAAGAGCCAGACTTTGCTATAAGAGATACCCCCAATACTAAATACTTTTTAATTTGGGAACTACCAGTAATTAAAACAATAGAAAAAACATATTCAAAAATGTTCAGAAACTGAATCGAACTAGGGGTGGTCGGAGTTAATCCGGTACCTAAGGATCGAGATTTGTCACTTGAAAATCGTAAAACCATAATGGGGACCGAGCTCTCAAAGGTACCTCTCTTTATAAGACCAATGTCTCTACTCCCAAGACTCCCAAGTGTACTTTAAATTTAACTTGATTTAATTTTTTAAAAAGATATCCATCTTTGTATGAATTTTTCCTTTCACAAATGTCTTATATATCTGATGGACTTGATGAAAAAAATAACAAAATTCCTCAATTTGGATGTAAACATTTATTTCTTGCATTTCCTTTGCTTATTACTTTAACTCATCTTCGACCTCATATTTCAAGTTTAAATGATGATTTTCACTATTCTTTGCAGCCATTTTTGCCTAATTTGGTAAAAATTAAAGAATAATTTTTTTAACTTTTTCTTCTTTTTTTAGTTAACATTACTTCTCTATATTCCTGCTTATTCAATTAAAGCTTTAGCATCTGCAGCAATTATGTCTATCTCAAAAGATTCAGAACTTGAACGAATTTGTAAATAATTTTTTTTTATTTTTTTCAAAATTTTTTTTAAAGTAAATTGGCTTTTTATTCAAACAAAACAACTTTCAACATTCAATGGAACATCAAATATTAGTCAAAACTTTGTTTCTGCTATTCAACTTTTGGTAAGTGGAGGAAGGGGGGGGGGGGTTGTTGTTGTTAATATTTTTTTAATTTAAGTTATTACACATAAATGAATTGAAATTATCGGTTAGTGAATCTGTTGAAAAATTATCTGTTTGGATTAATAAACAAAAATTGTTTTTAAATTGTTACGTTACTTAAATATATGTAAATAGAATTATGGGTTTAAATAAAGTAAAAAATTGTTACATACTTTTTTCTTCTAGCTTGTGGTAATTGGGAGGAATTAATGGAGTTTGCTAGAGTGACAAATTCTGATTTATTTTCTTTTAATTATTCTGAGTTAAGATTTTAACCTAGCTATGACCACACAGAAGCTAAAAAAAGTTCTCGTAATGTTTGCTTGAAGATGGTAAAGATTAAAGGGATCCGGGTAGGACTTAAATCTCAGTGAGTGAATTTTCTATGGCTTCTAGATTTTTGGATTCGATACCTGTCGATTTGGTCAGGGACCGTACATTCAATTTTAGAAGTCATTATTTAAACTTAAAGGCAATGTAAAGCTTTGATTTTTAATACAAGTTTGTGTATTTGCTTTATTTTCTAAATTAATTGGTAAATAAATTAAATTTTATTTAATTCCAATCTTCATTTTCTAATAACTTAAATTAAAAAAATATTAACAACAACAATTTTTACATACTTTTTTCTTCTAGCTTGTGGTAATTGGGAGGAATTAATGGAGTTTGCTAGAGTGACAAATTCTGATTTATTTTCTTTTAATTATTCTGAGTTAAGATTTTAACCTAGCTATGACCACACAGAAGCTAAAAAAAGTTCTCGTAATGTTTGCTTGAAGATGGTAAAGATTAAAGGGATCCGGGTAGGACTTAAATCTCAGTGAGTGAATTTTCTATGGCTTCTAGATTCTTGGATTCGATACCTGTCGATTTGATTAGGGACCGTACATTCAATTTTAGAAGTCATTATTTAAACTTAAAGGCAATGTAAAGCTTTGATTTTTAATACAAGTTTGTGTATTTGCTTTATTTTCTAAATTAATTGGTAAATAAATTAAATTTTATTTAATTCCAATCTTCATACATTTTTAAGTATTAGAAATCAAAAAAAAGCATAATTGTTAAAAGTATCATAAAATTTTATAAAAAAATAATTGTTAAGACAAATTCATTGATTGACTTTCCCCATTTTCATTTTGCAATTCACTTTTAATTAATTCCCCATTTTCCTATTAAAAAACAATTTTTAAAATAATAAAATTTAATTTACCTCATATTCAATAAACCATTCATACCAAACTTTTTCTTTATCAAATTTTCTTTTTATATTAAATAAAATATTACACTCATTTGCACAAAATAAGAGTTTGCGAAGAGGAAAGAGACCGGGAAACCTTTTAAAAAATTAAATTTTAATATTAATCTTCTCCTCCATTTCACTACACCCCTTCACCGCGAGCCAACTTCATCACAAGGCTTTATGTTCAAAATTATTGAATTTCAGACGCTTTGTTATTCGATTCAGTTCTTGAAGTTGGTTGCGGCAGATCGGGATGTACATAAACAGTTTAGAATACCAAAAAAAATTTCAAATAATGGTAGAATTTAATTTAATGAAAATAGCAAACAGGGGTCCCCATTTTGTTAAAAAATAATTCTTAAAAAGTCAATCCCTCCCCTCATATTTGCCAATTCCTTCTCTTTCTTGTGCCATTATTTTTTTCACAAAGAGGGGAATAATTAATGATTAAAAAATTAAATATTTTATTTACCAAGAAAAAAGATTTTCTGTGTGCCTTTCTGGATGAGTACTTAAAATAATATTTTTATACAAAACAACTTCAAAATGAGCCGCAAATCCCATTAACTAAAAAAAAATTTTTTTTAATAATTTTTCAGTCAAAACCTCTGAATTTTTTGGAATTCTAAAATTTAAAGAAGCTTCTCGAAAATTTGAAGAATTTGTTAAATTTGGATGTAAAAATTCAAAACAATGTTTTGTTTTGTCTAAATAACAGAATTGACCTAAACAAACAACATACAAATGATCTGATAATTCTGAACATTCTTTTCTGAAAAAATAAATATTTTAAAGGAATTATTACAATAATTTCTCATTTAAACAAAAAAAGAGGAAAAGAGTTGGGGGTACAACTAGGGTCATCCAACTTTAATCAACTAGTAACTGGATGGATCAAATGTTTCAAGCTAAAAAATCGTTAAGGAACCCAAATTAATATTTTAATAAAATAAACTTGCATTTCGTTAACTCGATTACATTTATTGTTACTTTTCAAATCTCTAATATTTTGATATAAACGTAAAGATTGAATTGGTGCTACAAAAAAAATATTCAAAATAAAAAAAATCCCTCACTCAAAAAATTTCTATACGAAGAAGGTATACAAATTGTATTTTCTTTCAAAATATTATTAACTCCATCCAAACATTCAGGGCAAAGTTCATTATCTCCAAAAGATCCCAATAATTCACTAATAATCTTTTTTAAATTTATTTTTAACTTTAAATTTAAAATATTAAGTAAACTAACAATATCTGGTTTTTCAATTTCTTTTGATTCTAAAAATAAAGTTAGGGAACGCATATCACTCTGAATTATGGAAACAGAATTCTTCCATCTAAAATAGTAAAAAATAGAAAAAGAGTAGACTGTTCCAGAGCAAGTGGTTAATTGAATAATTTTGGAGCGGATAAAAAAACCCGCCTGTATATCCAGATTCCCGAAGGTCCAACAAACAGAGAACAAAATAAACGAAAAATAGGAAAGGACAAGGATTGCTGTGAATGAACATGGAAATGTTTAGGGGGTTTTGTTTAGGAGAAACTATAACAAAAATAATTTTTTTTCAAAAATTTAGACAGTTCCACAAAGAAAACATTAAATTTCCACTTAATAAAAATAAAAGAATTTTTCTTAATTAAATGTACTCTCCATCATTCCTCCCCTAAACTTATCATAAAAACAATTTAATTAATTACCTTTCCTCATTGCAATATTGTAAAGAAATTATAGCATTTGGATTTTTCTCGACAGCATAAATTTTAACAGAAAATTCTTTTTGATATTTAAAAGTTTTTCTAGCTTCAGCTATAGCTGAAAGAGAAGCATTAACTAAAGGCCCTCTTCCAGCACCCAAAATAATTAAAATAATATTTTCAAAATTTTGTAATAAAAGGTCTTCTAATGCAGTTTTGATTGCTTTTTGGTATTGCAAATATTTTGGTTTGTCTTGTTCAAAAGTATTATAAACAGAAGAATCGAGGCTATTAGATAATGGTTGAAGGGGAATCTGAAAAAGAGAATATTGAATTGGAATCCTTCTACCACGTTCGGTTTCCTCAATATTTTCCAAGGGAAATCGTATTAAAGATTCCTTAAACAAAAAGTGACACCCGTGGCGAGTGCTGACTGAGCAAGGGATATCATGTATTATCTTATTTCGATAGGGACACATAATACTTGACACTCGAAAAAGCATTCGACACTGATGTCGTTGTAGTAACCGCGTAACATGAGTACCAGTTCGTATTTTTCATTAAAGATCGCATCGAATAAAAATTAAACCTGCAAAACATCCATATATTCATCCAAAAATTCTTCTTCGATTACTCTTTTACAATTATTTTCTTTTATACAATCAAGAGATCCATTTAACATTTCTTCAAAAACTAATTCATTTAATTCATCATAATTAAGTGAAGATAAAAGTAAATGTTGACATTGATTATTTAAAAATAAATTTTTGAGCAATTTTGAATGGACACTTTAAATTAATTTTATTTAAATTTTTAAAATTAAATTTACTCTGTAAGTTTTAATTCTGATCCATTTCCTCGAACAAAAAGTGAGTAGTCAATTCGAATAAAAGAAAGCTTAAAAATTAGATTAAAACAATTATTATTTTAATTTTGTTTGTTAATTATATTTACTGAAAAAGGAAAAAATGAGCGGATAAGCGAAAAAGACGTCCTATAGCAGAGAAGAACCTAGGGGATTCCTCAAAAATAATCAACTGTTTTTCAAAGTCGTTTTCACACTCGTTTTAAAATACCGAAAAAAATATTTTTTACCGGTTCAGCTTTCCACCTCTGTATTTGTTTATAAGATGCAAATTCATCCCCCAAATCCTCAGTAAAAGCCAACCCAACAAATAAATGGTTACAATTATTACAAAGTGTTCGAAAATTTCTCCAAACAAGCCAACAATCTTCATTTTTAAAAAGATAAGAGTTTGTTGGGAGAAGAATCCAAAAACTTTTAAATAAAAATTTTAAAAAAAATTAAAAGAAAGAATAACCTCAATTCACAATTAGAAGAATCCAAAAAATTGTTAATTAATTTTGCCAATTTTGGAGATTCTGAGTGTTTCAATTCAATCAAAACATTATTAACTCCTAAATATCTAGCATAATCCATTTCCTAAATTATTTTTGTTACAAAAAAATTTTTAGAAAAAAAACTTTTTTAAATTCTTGTGCAGAAAAATCAGCAATCCATTCATCTGGAGAATCTGGATCCTAAAAGGAAATCAATTATCCCCAAGCCTTTTAAAATTAAATTTTTATGATAGGCGCGGAGAACTCCAAAAACTTATCGGTCATCCCCTGAAGTTTTTACTTCAGATCAACGCATTCTCTTCCTTAAATGTAGATAAAAAGGATTAACCGATAAGTACAAACATTGTGGTTACCAAATAATTATAACAGACAAAAATGAAAACAAAATTCCTTCCCAATTAAAAAAATTTATTAAAAAACCTACAATCCAACTAGACAATGCACAATTAACATATTTTTGCCAAAATTGAATCCCCATTTGCAAATCTAACAAATAACATTATAAAATAATTGTTTTCAAAAAAAACCTGGAAGGTGAATAGGCCGAGCATTTCTATTTTTATTTATTTGACAATTATACCGATAAATACCCCCAATTGGGTAAGTAATAAAAGAAAATCCAATCTTTCCATAATTTGCACAAATTGTAGCTATTTGTTTATCAAATAAATAAGCATCGTTTTCAGTAATATATTTTCTTGAGAAAAACCATCCAACATTTGGCTGTTTAATGTTTTCGCCATTATAAGACATTTTTTCGGTCATAATAGAGCTAGATAAATGGGTTTTGACCGTTTTGGGCTTTTTTGATAAAAAAATATATTTTTTTGTTATTTAATTACTTTCAATTTTAATTAATTTAAGAAAAAATAATTAAATAATATATTTACATAAACTAATAATAAACATATATTAAATATATATAAATTTCTTTCGAGGGCCTAAAAATATATAATTAATTTTTTAATAAACAAAAAACAAATGAGCGGTTAGAATTTTTTAAAATTAATTTAAGTCTCATTTCTTTGTTGATAAAAGAGAATATATGCAGATTCTGAATTCTTTTGTACATTTGATTCAGCTAATCCAAAAAAATCTTCAATAGAAGATTCTTCTAATTTCTAAAAAAAATAAAGAGTTTAAGGAGGGTTTAATCTTTTTGATTTTAAAAAATTCAGATTAAAATAACCATCTCAGAAAATTATTTTAACAAATTTCTTTTAATAAACAAATTATTATATGATCCAACAATTAAGAAATTGTAAAAATATTTATTTAAATATTTAAAAAAAAAAATTTACATCAACAATGTCGTCGTCAAAAAGTAACCAATAATAATGAGATTTAACCAAAGTTATATAATGTCCTCGATTTGGAGTTGAACCACAATGAACAACAACAGCAACCAAATCAAAAATTTTATCAGCATCGCCATTGGTGCTTTTCTTTAAAATAAATATAAAACCCCATTTTTAGATATCTTCTCGAAAGTAAAAAAGACATGTTTTATGAGGGATAGTTTAAATAA
Source organism: Meloidogyne enterolobii (assembly GCA_963681835.1). Lineage (NCBI taxonomy): Eukaryota > Metazoa > Nematoda > Chromadorea > Rhabditida > Meloidogynidae > Meloidogyne > Meloidogyne enterolobii. Next base: position 1,443,173 of record CAVMJV010000018.1, read on the forward strand.
AAGGTATCTATCGTTTATAAAGGAACTAATTTCGTATTTTTTGATATCATTCAGTCGCCAAGTTGCCACTATTTTTGGCAAGGGGCTATTTTTGGATAGTTATGGGCCCTCGAAGTTTGGTATTATTGTAATGACTGAATCCTCCTAGTTTTTATAATGAGGTTATTTTAAATAAAAAATATCGCTTAGACATCTCCCTTACCCAATGGCCACCCAAATTAAAAAAAAAACATTAAAAGCATAGTGTATCTAATATTGGGTTATTTAATAAAGAGATCCGACTTAAAAAATCAAAATTAATTTTAATTAAAAAAACTTACAACATTAGGTAATCTAAGCTCCATAGGAAAAAGAACTCTATAAGAAAGCTTTGTGTGTCTATTCAAAGTCTCAACATATTTAAATCGTTTCAAATGCAATGCCAACAATTTTGGTAATTTTCCTATTCGCATTCGTTTTTGGGCTTCCTTAAAATTAATTTTAAATTAAGAATTTACTTTCAAAAATTAACCTGTTTGCTTCCACAAGTTTCACATAAATATTTTTGATCACCGCAAAGGGTTTCCATATTAGAAAAATTGCGCAAACAATTACTAATAGAAACATCCTAAATTTAAAAAAATTACTAATTTAATTAAAATTTTATGTCAGTAATAATAAAACTTTTAATAAATGAATTGGTAAAAATTTTCGTCGGTAAAGCTCAAATTTTTTAAAGTATCGTGGGAAACGTCAACCAATTTCAGATAGTACCAACAAAATAAAATTAATTTTGCTTACTTATCAATAAAAATATAATTAAAAAATTAAAAAAAACCTGTTCAATATCAACACTCAAATCAAGAAAATCTTCATCTTTACTACTAACTGTCTCACAATTTAAACATCTAGTCTCATTTGTAAGTGTCCCTTGAAAGATTTCATGGATCCAAGTCAAGTCTTGTCTGACACCATCTGTGCTTCTAAAAATTAAATTTAAAAAATATTTTTAAAGAAAAAACCTAGCAGAGTAATCATGAACATTTGCCGTTACTAAATTTGATCGTTTTGTTAGTCCATTAGCAGTTCTGCTACTGATATTTCCATTTGTGTGCTCTTTCCTTTTTTCTTCTGCCAAAACTTCAGATATTGCATTTAACAAAAAATTAAAAAATTCGTGGGCGTCTTGTTGCATAAAATTGTCAAATAATTCTGTAATTAAAGAATTTTTTGAAATTTTTAAACTTTATGGGGTCATTTTTAATTCTTCTACCTTATTTTCTAACTGTTTTATCTGACTACTATAAATTGCTCAAAACGGATTAATTAATCTTTTTGCTTTTCGTGAAAAGTTGTGTGAATAATAAGGATTTCAAAGCTCGGCTCGACGGTTTGAAATCTTCACGGAAAACGAAATTGTCATAAATAAGCATGACCTGTAAGGACAAAATAAGGATCGCATTTCAGGGGGAACAACCAATCTGTGGAACAACCAAAGCTCGCTTTTGACTATACCCCCTTGCTATCTGTGGAACAACCAAAGCTTTTTTGAAACTAAAAAAATAGTTGAAAATTGGAAATTTTGAACCAGCTCCGGGAACTACTCAAATTAATCGCTTTTGACTATTTAGTTTTCAGAGATAAAACGAAGGAAAATAAGGTGAAGAGGTTACACAAAAAAGTAAAAAAAACCATTTTCTCGTTTCAATTTTGTCACAAATCTTTTTGGGGCAATTGTTCCAACTCGTCTCTTTTGACTAGAAATGTTAGAGAAAAGGTCGGCTAAACAAGTAAGTAAATTCTCTTTTTGAATTCCTTAAAAAATATTTTAATAAAAATAATTTTAAAAAATTAACCTGATTTTTTATGGGATTGTCTATAAGCTAAAATCTTTTCACGAAAAGGCTTGCAGAAATATAAAGCTTGGATGACGGAATTTGCATAGCAGGTATTGCCAAACTAAAAAATATTAACTTTTAATAAGCGCAATAAATACTTAATTTTATATTTAATTAATATCATTACTGTCCTTATTAACAGAACAGGTCTAACTGTGTTTCGAAACAAGGTTAAAAGAATTTTACAAAGAGGTAGAGGAAAAGTAATTTTAGTGTTAGTATACTGCTAGAAAATTTTGCCGAGGCAATCAAATGAATAAGGTGTGGGAAGTAAATTTCTAAAATTCTCTCTTGAAAATTTGTTGAAGACCAGAGTCTATAATTTTATCGAAAAGGATCTATCGTTAAATTTGTCTATACACAAATATTTTCAAGAAAATCCCCACAGATAACTACAGCTCACGTAAAAATTAAAGGGTTTAATATAAATGAGAAATGCTAAAAATAAACTAAAGAAAAAACAAACATTAACAAGTCCATAAAAATGTTCATTAGCTAAAGCCTGATCTGCCCCAAGGTCCTTTTCTAATTGCGAAGATGTAGTTGCTCCCTTGAAATAATAAATATAAAATAAATAATAAAATTAAATTAATTAACCATTTTATAATTTCTTTTTTTGAAGTCTAATTACAATTAGTAAATAATTACAATCTAAAACAAATAAAATTAAAAAGAACAATTAGCTAAAAAAATTAAAAAATTTCCTAAAATTACTCATTAAATTATTGGGTGGGATATTTTGTCATTTAATTTAAATAGCGACAAATTAAAAATGGTGAAAATGGGGGACACGCCCAAGTAGGGCGCGGCCATAACTTCTGGAAAATTTGTCTTTTATCAATTTGGTACCAATACCTTTAGCTCGATGAGAGGAATCGTTTAATACTAAATTTGGTGAGATTCGGAAATCTTGGAGCAAGTTATCGCTTTGCGCCGTTATGGCCGCGCGCCTACTTGGGCTGTACCCCAAAATGGATATGAGGGGTAGGGTATACTGGAATGATAATTTCCTTTTTAACTAAAAAAAGGTTAAAGAAAATAATTTGTTAAAAAGTTCTTACTAATTATTTACTTGTGTTATCTTATAATTATTTTAATTGCAAAAAATAGTTTAGGGAACTTCATCCCATTCAAAAAAATTTATTTAAAAATATTATTAAAATATTTGAAATTTTATTCATTAAATATTTTAATAAAAATTACTATATTTGAGTTAATTAAACAAGAGTATCTACAATAAAAACGTTTAAATTATATAGAAGCGTTGGAACTTTGTTGTGGTTATAATCTGAAATTTTAGGTTAATGAAGAATAAAATCTAACAAAATCTGTCCTATCTTCTAACTTATTTTATTTATCCACTTAAAGTTCCAGTGTTAATATCGAAAATTGGGGACTATTAAATACAATGAATAGATTTTTACTAGGACAAAACCAAAAAATACAAATTTTGACCAGAGTCCGGGGCTTTTTTCTAATTTAATACTTAAGAGGATGTAGTCATTTTCTGACTAATAGTAAATCTTAAAATTTTCTAAACATTTTTAAGTCTCTAAATAAAAAATATCAATTATAATTACAGTCAGAAAATTATTATTACAAATTTAAAGTAGCACCAAAAAAATTAAAGGGGAAGGAATTTAGATTATTCAAAAAAGAGGATTGAATTTTTATTACTTTTTTTATAGTCTAGGCCCAAAATGGTGATGTGTTGTACCCGTCCAATCACCAATTAAAGGTCCACGTGTCAATTGCTGTTTAGAAGATGCCGAAAAGATGGGAAGTACTTCTTGTGCTTCTACAGAAACTGCTTTTAGATAGACACAAGCTAAAAATGGAAAAGTAAACAGAAGGACGAAGCCAAAAGATTAGAATGATAATTAGTTCCACAGATCCCAAGAATTTAGCAGAAACCGGGACTAAAAAATTCCATAAGTTTCGATCGAGTGGTGGCTTTAACCTACGACAAAACACGAATGAAAGTCATTTTCTCAATTCTCCTCAAAAAATTTGTTTTCTGAATTCCTATATTAATATTTTCTCCCTTGTTATTTATAATGTTTTAAGTAAAAAACCGTCAGTTCCATATCCTTCCATCGAAACGAGAAACATATCTCCATGAAAATATCGTGCATAAAGCCTAGACAAAGGCAATCCATACCCATAACCAGCCTAAAAAATTAAAATATTTTTTAAAAGTAAAAAAAACATACAAGAGGTGCTTGACTTCCATCTCTTGGAGGGGGTGGTGCTGTGCTATACATATAATCGAATAATCGACTTATAATACTTCTAGGGACTCCACCACCTTTATCGCTTAACTTTAAAATATAAAAACCTTTTTTTAGAAAATTCCATTTTAAAAACCTTTATTGAGAGATCTTCATTACCTCGCACTACTCTAACTTTTATAGGAGGTAAATCCTCATCCATTCCAACGTGTTCCACCGTTGCACGCATTGCATTCTTTAAAAATTAAAAAAAATTTCAGAGGTAAAAATATTGATAAAAAATCATAAAGAAATTGCCATCCCCCTATTATTTCCCCCACTCTCCGATTTCGCTTTCACTACTTTCTTTTATTTATTCGCTGAGAAATTCAACGCCCAAGGCACAATACATATTGTAGTAAGCAATTTTTTAATTTTTCCTATGTTTTAAATTTTCCTATAGCTAATATAAAAAATTAAAGAAAAACCTCTTCATTAAATATAACAAACCTTAAATAATTCAAACATAATGTGGTAAAGATGTGACGGCACAATTACTACAGACAATTTTTTACCCGGCGAAAGGGCGTTTAAACAATCCAATTCCAATTGTGGTGCATTCAAATAATAACGATCACAGAGAAATCGAGCATTTTCATAGGCATCTTGAACAACGGAAGTTACATCACAAACTGGATCTATACATCCAACATGGTTAGGAGATTCTGGTAAAACTGAGCCAAAAACAACCAAATGTTGATATTGAAGCATTCGAATGGAGATTCGATTCAAATAGAAGCGATCAAGGAAATATTGAATGCTTTGTTCACTTCCAATGTCTACACCACCAGATGATTTTAGTTCTATTAAACCCTCTGCCATTGTCTTTTTGATTGGAAAAAAGGTAATAAACTTTTTTTGGAAAACTTGGGGGTAATTTTCAAAAATAAGCTGATTAGGACAATTGCCAGAATTTCAAATGGAAACCCCAAAAGGAAGAGAAATTTTAATAAAAATCTTAATCGAAAAGTGAATTTTATAAGAAATTCTGGCAAGAATTTTGTCACTTGTCTTGTCAGACTAAAAAAGTTAGTAAAAACCCCTCAGGTCCGAAAATATATTTTTGGCATTTAAACAAACCTGCACAACATTGCTGTGTCGTTTCAAAATGACTTGGAGCTGATCGTTGAATCTGCAACAATAATTGTAGTACCCCGTTATTAGGAGATCGCTTCACACTTAAATATATCCTGATCGTCCCCTTTTGAACTTTCAAAACAAAGCAATTCCTGAAAGGATCTCCTGTACCATTCTGACACTTGACGAGCACTGAAAAAGTTTGAAAAATAATTTGAATATTTTGGGGTTCTAAAACCTCGAAGTGTTAAGCAACGATGGGGGAAGCAATTCAATCTCCTATAAAAAAAGATGTAAAAAAGTTAAATTGTTCTTGTTCGTTTTGTACTTGGGCATGTCCCCGAAATTTATCTTTAAAAATTTTCTCAAGAAAAATTTTAAATTTTGACAGTAAAAGTTCACAGAAATTTCCAGTCTTCCCTGCACACAGTCAGGGAAGGAATAGTGGCTATGTGCCTGCCCCTCCCGTCGGGGAATTTTGTTCTCCCGTCGGAGAACAACATATCCCATTCAACTAACAAAAATTGGGAAAGAGCCCGTCGAGTTGAGTCGAATGGTGAAAAAATTTTCGTGCGGACTCATACAGGGGCTGAGATATAGGCCCCCGAAAATCGAAAAACCATAGGGGGGACCAGGCACTTTTTTGGGGTAAAAAATTCGAATATGCAAATAATAGCTCATTCGAAAGAGCTCCTCGAGCTGAGTCGAATGACATCAAAATCATCGTGATTGTACAAGTTTGGACAAAGTTACGATAGAAAAACTAAAACCTAAACCTATGGGGCGTCGGCGAGGCGCTTGTGCAAAACCCCGCGCTTCGCGCGGGGTTTTGCGGCACGCGCCTCGCGGGGAGTCTACGGGCGCTGGGTCTGGGCTCGTAACAAAAACCTATGCCTATCTCCCTTGCTCTGGACGTATTTGGGGCCTCCGTAGCAGCAAAAATCTCCTCAGACGCCATAGGTAAGGAGCTAAAATAAAAGATCATAACTTTGTCCAATCAAGTCGGATTTCGTTGATTTTGGTGTCATTCGACTCAGCTCGACGAGCTCTTTCGAATGAGGTATAATTTGCATTTTCGAATTTTTCACCCCAAAAAAAAGTGCTTGGTCCCCCCTTTGGTTTTTTGATTTTCGGGGGCCTATATCTCAGCCCCTCTATGAGTCCGCGCGAAAATTTTTTCAGCATTCGACTCAACTCGACGAGCTCTTTCGAATGACATATCATTCGACTTAATCGGCGTCTGTGTCGTATACCGAAATTTTACCCAAAAATTGAAATACTCCCCAAATAAGAACAAATATGAGAGTGAAAGAAGTTTTTTTACCTTCATAATGTTGGCGAGACGAACCAAAAGCTCTGTTTTTAGAAAAGAAAAAGACGTTTTTGCTGTCCCATGTAGTCCAAAATCGAGATACTTTCAAATAAAAAAATATTTTTTAAAATTAAAAACTAAACTTGTTGAATAGTCAGGGAAGAAGGTCTATATTGACTATATTGCTCTAATTTATTACATATTGCAGTGCCAAAAATTGAAGAAAAACATTTCCTTGTAAAGCGCATTATTTATAAATAATTCATTTAATTTGTATAGATAAAATGTCCAAATCTTAAAAAAAACAAATTTAATTTAGTAAATAATTAAATAGACAGCTGATAATTAGCGAAAAAATAGAAAAATTGGTGAAGGGGACGCCTCAGTGTCTTTTTGTTTGATCAAAATTATAGAAATTTTTATATATGATTTGATAGGTTTCGGGGTTCTGCATCTTTTTTCATAATTGGACTAATCAGATCTGTTCATTCTACAAAAAATTATCGCTGATAAACGACGTCAAAGGCAGGAAAAATCAGTTTTTCGTCTGTAACTTTTTTTATAATGATCGGATTAGCTTAAAAGCTGATAAGATTAATGACTTAACGATTAATCGTTGGCACTCAAACAGCGACATTCAGGGACACGCCCAAAACAACGCGGGCCAAAACTACGCGACCGAAACTACGCGACCGAAACTACGCAGGCCAAAACTACGCAAGCCCAAAACTACGCACGCCCATAACTACGCACGACAAAATTTTTAATGTGTGTAAAACTGTGCGCCTAAAAGCGCAATATTTATAGCGAATATTTTAAATTTGATCTAATTCCATTACTTTTAATCACCCCTCCCTTATCTATGGGTTGACAGTTCAGTATAAGGAGACTAGTACTAGTTAGTTCAGTATAATGAGACTACTAGGACTATTACTAGTTAGTATGTACTACTACTACAAACTAGTTGGTATAAGGTTAAAGAATTAATAAAAAATTGTTTTTTTCAAATAGTCTTTTAATATTTTCTGCTTATTAAGCTTGGTCACATCTTATTGAAAATTTTTTTGTAAAAATACTTTATATTTGATAAATTTGATGAATATTTATATATCTAATAATTTAGATGAACTGTTTAATATTCAATTATGTAAATATACTACGTAGTTAGTTTTGCGTAGTTATGGGCGTGCGTAGTTTTGGGCTTGCGTAGTTTTGGCCTGCGTAGTTTCGGTCGCGTAGTTTCGGTCGCGTAGTTTTGGCCCGCGTTGTTTTGGGCTGTACCCCGACATTCAATATCAAAAATTAGAAACATAATGCCAAATATTTTCAAGTTTAAATGTTTAATCGGTTAAATGACATTTGCACAATGGACAATTGCTTTAACCGACAATTAACAAAAATGTATTTATTTTCCTAGAAAAGGAGATAATTTCTTTAAATTAGCTGTTTCTTCTGACGAATGTTAATTGTATTACTCATAAATTTAAAAAAATATTTTTATCGATAAATAAAAATAGATAAAGAAATTTATAAATATTAAGTAAGTGTTCTTTTTAAAAAAATTTCTGACAAAAATACATTATTTAATGTAAGTTTATTATACACAATTCAATTTTAGTTTTTTTGATTTAGCATTCATTTATTTGCAGAATTTATCAATTGTAGAGTTACTGTCACATTATTTTCAATTCCCGTCATTTTAAAGTTGACAATTCACCTAAAAAATATCATTCAATTGAAATTAATACACTCTGACCTCTTTAAAAGATACTCTCAATACTAACTAAGTATAGCCCCTCTTTATTTAAGATACGTTCATGAAAATTTGGTTATTTATTGGATAATGAAGCAACTTAAGCGATACCTCCGATACATTTTTAATTATGATTATTTCAGTCCCAAGGGTTTATTTTATAGCAATATTTGTCTGTAACAAACTTAGAGCTACATATTTATTACTAATAAAGTCCGTTCCAAAAAACATCGACACACCCAAATTTTTCGGATAAATCGACTTTTGTCGGTTAATTGTCTTTTTCTGTGAATTGTCCTTAAATTTAAGCATGTTTCTTTATTTTAAATTAATTAGAAATTCTCTTTTAATTTATCACATTTTATCGCTTTTCTAATAAAAATAAAATTTATAAAAACAAAGAAAAGGTAAAATATGACTACTAGAAAGGACAGAAAAATAAAAGATAAATTAATGAGTTCATCTTTCCTTCCCCCCCCCCCCCCTCCTTCCTCCCCTTATTTATTTTCAAAAGGAGAGATTGTGTCCCTGTCATTATCAATTAAAAAAGAAAAAAATTTTTATTGGACCCAGATGAAAAAAAGAAAAGTAATAAAAATAAATGAGAAAATCGAGAACATTTTTAGCATTCAATCCTCCTACCAATCACTCACTCCATTCAATTCCCCCCTTCTTTGCTTCCATTTATCGACTTGAAATTTGCACCTGTGTATGCTCTAGGCTTTTTAACAACGTTTTAATTAATTTAAAATAATGCAACTTTTTGAAGAACAGTTAAATATTAGGTAAATTAATTAATTAATTTTTGTTTTGACAAGATCGAAAAGAGGTGGTTACTTTCTTTGTTCTTTGCCTTTTTTCTCTTTTGTTTCTCGAAAATTTGTAACAAAATAATTGCAGGATATTAACTTCCCCCACACCGTTCCTTCCCTAAATTTTGTTTTGTTCCAGAGAGAACCCCCCCCCCTTTATTTTCCCCTTTTATTCACTCCCCTTTTTCCCTTCTCAAATAAGCATTCCCCTTCCCATAGATTTTCAATGTTTATGTGATCTCTCTTTTATTTTTCGATCTTGTTTTGAGTTAATAACTTAATTAAAATTATTTCAAGAAGACTATTTTTATTTGCCTTTCTTTTGTTGTATATACCAAGCAATTCCTATTGTTGTCTTCTATGTCCTTTACATATCCCCGCTAGGCCTAAACCGTTGGATCAATTTCGTGTGCCATCCATTCAAAAATTAATTAGAACGTCGGAAACAATTGAGTGGCTTTGTCAAAATGGATCTAGGTTATTTTTGCTTTAAAAAAATTTAAAAAATTCAACTTCTCGTTAGAAGAGATAATTTTATCTGAGAGGGTACATAAATGAGAGGAATATGTATAATGTATACATAAACGTAACTGTAGCTATTAAGGTTATCCACAATATCACCAGAATGCCGTTCAGAAGTCGCCCATTTATTCTGTTCATTAACGGGCTTTGTAGCTTCCTTAAAGGCTGAGGAATGCCCTGGACAAGAAAATAAAGAACAATGTGTTAAATGTCGAAAAGAAAATGAACGTCTTTACAATGTTAATAAATGGATTATGACTTGGGTAGATTCTGTTGGGAAAATGCCGTCGGGAATTAGTGATGGAAATTATCATTGGCTAGGAGATTATGAACAGTGTCAAAGGCTTAAAAAGTATGTTGGGAATAATGGGGGTTTTCATTGGGGAGAGAGGAGGCAATGGTTGTGGGAGAAAAACAAGATTAATCGGACCATTCCAGAAGATCAATAAATAATTTTTGGAATCGAATTTAAAAGACATTAAAAATAATAAAACAAAAAATGTTGTCCTCTAATGGTGTTGATTGTCTAAGTTTACCTCTTTTGAATATTCCCTATTTTTGGGAATTTCTTTCTCTGAAATCTTTTTTTTTGTTTTTGGATATTTATTGTTAGATTGTCTGAAAAAAGAAGGAATTTGTAAGGTAATTTAGGATAGGAGAGAGGTTCTGAGGAACGTATATAACAGGACTGGAGAATTTTCCATTTTAAAAAACGGCAGGCGGAAGGCGGAAGGGTTAAAAAAGCGAAATTATGCGGAAGCGGAAGAAAATCCAGCCCCGGTACACAGCAAGAAAAATTGTTATTTTGTTGCATTCAAGTGGAAGGGGGTTCTTATTAAATTAAATTTCAAGAAAAGTAATTAAAATTTTTTCTTTACAGTCAAGGTTTGTTCAACGGCCGTTATTGCTTACTTGAATTCCACGTACCTGGAGCGGTTATTCGACCTGAACAATGTCCTGAAAAGGGAACAGATCCATTAGAAGTTGTGCTTGGAATTTGTTTACCTGCAAATTGTTCAACAGAAGAAACTCAGGGACTTGTTGAATGTTTCTAATTTTTTTAATATCAAAAATTACATATAAGAGAAAAGAGGAAACAGAAATGTCTCCTTAAAATAATTCAGTTTTAAGTGTTCTTGGGGATGAAAACAAAATTATACATTACACTAAATTTAGTTGTGAACTAAAAGTAGATGTACTATTAATAAAGCATAATGTGGGCAACCCCCCAACCATAGCCAATCACATTTTAAAAAACACACACTAAACGAAACAGAGGTTAGCTGTACATATTTTCCTCCATAGATGTTGCCGAGCATCACCCAATCCAAGTAAATTGTCAACCACCAGGGCAATGGCCCCTTGTCGGTATTATTTTGGTTGGAATTTTGCTTCTTTGGTTGTCTCTTTTGTTGTTTGTTTCTGCCTTTCGTTGGTTTCATCATTTACAATTTCCTCCGATATTTGACGCTTTTTGTCTTCAAATACATTTAAGGCATTCTCTTAGGACAACACAACCAAAAGACAATCAACGTTTTCAATCAATTCATGGAATTCAAGTAAAAAAATTTTTTTTGAAATTTTTTAAATTAAAAAAAATATATTTTTGTTAAGTAAAATTGTTCAAAAAAACTACTTCTCCCCAAACGGACTCGAACCCCCTCCCTCAAAAATTAATTATCTTAGCCTTTACCAACTACACCAAATAGACACAACTGACACTTTTTATTTAAAGGTTATTGCTGCCTCTTTATTGGTTTTAGGCCAATCTCAAGTACTTGTCCTTCCTTATTTGGGTAATTTAAAATTAATTTATTTTTTAAAAATTATTTCAAAGAAAATACTGGCCATCATTATGCTTTATTGGAAAAATGGCCGGCACAAATTGCCTTAAACCCAACTTTATTAGCGGACACTCTTTTAGCTTTAGATTTATTTCAGTTAGCGGTAAATGAAAGTAAACGATGTCCTAAACGTTCACTAATTCAAATTGTTTGGAGAAGATTTCTTAGGTTGGTGAACAGAAGAGAAACAAAAGGGTGGAGGATAAATTTGGATAATTATCATCAAAACCTCCCTTATAAGAAACCCCCAATAAAAAGCACACTTCTATTTAATATACTTTTTTTAAACTTTGGATGTATCCACTGGATGTAGGAACTGATTAAAGAAACCCTTAAATTCCTCGTTACATCCAACGACAATATATTTTTATAAAAATTAATTTACCTATTTTAAAAAGAATCTGGCCAATATATGCATTAATAACGCTTTCAATGGCTTTTGTATTTGCCCATTTGGGTGAAGGGCCAATGTGGTCTAGAACTGATATTGCAAAAAGATGTTCAAATAATTGGCCAGAAAATATATTTTTTGTAAAATTTTTTTTAAAAATAAAATTTTTTTAATTTTTAAGATACAAAATTTGTTGGGATATTCTCATACTGTAAGTTTATTAATTAAATATAAAGTTGAGGAAAGATAAATAAATATTTTTTAAAAATTAATTTCTCAGTCCTTTTTTATCAAATTTTTTGGACAATTTTTGTTCAGAAAATAAACTTTCTTAAAATTTGGGAGAATTATTAAAAGTACGAGAGAGACAGTTTAGTTATTAGAGTTTATTTTTTATTTTTAGCATCCATCGTTAAATATTTGATAAAAATAAAGTAAAACCATCCCTTAACTTTAACTGAAAATTATATGTCGGCCTCGGTTTTAAATACCGGATGACGTTGAAATTGTATACACGAAATGAGAGTTAATGTTTAAACAGCGCCCTCACATTTTTTAGTCAAAACAAATTTTATTTTTAAATTAATATTTTAATTTTTAGTGTTTAAATTTTGGCCATTTAATATCATTAGAAGCTCAATTTATTTTATTTTTATTTCTTCCAATTTTCTATTTAATTTCAAATGGATATAGACGTTCAATTTTAATTTTGTTAATTTCTGGATTAATTCTAAGCAATTTATTATTTTTATTTTTTGGATTTTTATTTAAATTTCCCCCAACACTTATTCCACATTTGAGAATGGAAATTGAAGATTTTGCACCTTTTGCTAATTTTTTGGTAATTAATGTTTAAATTAATTAAAGCTGTAAATAAAGGGATTAGGATTGGGGGGGGGGGGGTTCTTTTGACTAAATTCTTCAGATCGGGGTTGGAATTGAAAAAGAAGTTTGTGTTTTCTGGTAGAGGTAAGAGGGTGTTTTGGGTAACTCTACTTACTTCTAATGTACTTTAAATAAACTCTAAACAAATCGGCCCTATCTGAATAAGAGGGCGCTTTGATTTTTTCATCATTTTTTTTCTACATCAAATTATAAATAATGGTCAGTCTTTTCTTCCTCGTTCGATTCCACTCGTTTTACCTGTGGCATATTCAAATGAGAGGACAGACAAAGCGCACACACACGGACAGACATAACACGAGTGTTTTCTGTTCGAGTCCGTCCGTGTTTTGTCTGTCTGTGTCCGTCCGTGTTTGTCTGTCCGAGTCCGTCCGTGTTTTGTCTGTCTGTGTCCGTCCGAGTTTTGTCTGTCTGTGTTCGTCCGTGTTTGTCTGTCTGTGTTCGTCCGTGTTTCTGTCCGTCCGTGTTTGTTGTCCGTCTGTGTTTTGTCTGTCTGTGTTTTGTCTGTCCGTCCGTGTTTTGTCTGTCTGTGTCCGTCCGTGTTTTGTCTGTCCGAGTCCGTCCGTGGTCAGTCTTTTCTTCCTCTTTGAATCCGTCCATGTTTTGTCTGTCCTTTCATTTGAATATGCCACAGGTAAAAAGAGTGGAATCGAACGAGGAAGAAAAGACTGACCATTATTTATATATTAAGGTAGGAAAAAAATGATGAAAAAAATCAAAGCGCCCTCTTATTCAGATAGGGTCAACAAATCTTTTTAAAATTAATTGACCAGTGGGTAGGGGAGCTTTTTAAGCGTTATCACAAATTTTACGTAAATCTCAGTTTTACTTACACTTTTTTCTTTCACAAATGTTTATTTATACATAGAAAAACTTAACGGTGGGGGGGGGGGTATAGTTTCGATATCTTTCGTCATTTGATAAAATCTGCTTTTCGTTTTTAGTCATTTAATAGCACTTAAACAAAACAGAAAATAATCCTATATTAAATTTTAGAATGCTTTGTCTGTTTGTTTGTCCGCAGCTTTGAATTTTGCTGTGTTTGGCGTTGTGTTTATTTTTTAATTGAAAATGACAAAATATCCCAAAATGAAAAATAGTGTGTGTTTAGAGAAGTAAAGAAAGAATGTGAATTTTTTAGAATTTGTTTTTCTTTTTTTTTTTGTTGAATTTTTTATTTTTTTTTTATTTTTTTGGCAATTTTTTTTTGTTTTTTTGTTTGTTAATTGTATTTAAGATGTGGTTTGATTGTTTTGTTTTTTTATTTGTTAAAATTTGTTTTATTTAAAAATTGTTTTTAGATTCAAAATCAAAAAAATCATTTATTTAAACAAATTGATTGTCCAACAGGTTGTTTTCGGTGCTGATCTTCTATTTCAAAGCGAGTGTCTAGCCGGTGGCTTTATTGTGAGTTTTGTTTTTTTACATAATTTTAGGTAGGTCTTAGTTTTTGAGTTTGCCAGTGTAATACAAAAGTTTTTAGTAGTAGATTGTTTGATATTGTGATACCAAATAGTTGACTTTAACTAGCGTTTGACATTGTGTGAACTAGATAGTTGGTAGTACTAAGTAGTTTGGCATTGTGTGATGATTGATAATACTAGAGTTTGACATTTTGTGATACTAAATAGCTGATAATTCATAGTACTAGCAATGTCGACACAGTGTGATACCAATTATGTGATACCAAATAGCTGACTTTGACTAGCGTTTGACATTGTGTGATACTAGATATTTGGTAGTACTAGATAGTTTGGCAGTGTGTGATACTAACTAATTGATAGTACTAGATTCTGACATTTTCTGATACTAAATAGCTTATAATTTATAGTACTAGCAAGGTTGAATAGTGTGATGCTAAATAGTTGATAGCCCTAGAGTTTGACAGTGTGACTCTAAATAGTTGAGAGTACTAGAGTTTGACATTGTATGATACTAAATAGCTTATAATTGATAGTACTAGCAAGGTTGACATAGTGTGATGCTAAATAGCTTATAGTCCTAGAGTTTGACATTGTGTGACACTAAATAGTTGAGAGTACTAGAGTGACTAACAGTTGTAGTATATCAGTTGTAGTATATATAGTAAAAAAGTTCTTTTACTATTAACTATTAAATAACAGTTGTAGTATATATAGTAAAAAGTTCCTTTACTATTAACTATTAACTAACAATTGTAGTATATATAGTAAAAACGTTATTTTACTATTAACTATTAAAGTAGAGTAGTACTAAGTAGAGTACTAAAGTAGAATACTAGAGTTTGACATTGTGCGATACTAAATAGCTTATAATTGATAGTACTAGCAAGGTTGACATAGTGTGATGCTAAATAGTTGATAGTCCTAAAGTTTGACATTGTGTGACACTAAATAGTTGATAGTACTAGAGTGACTAACAGTTGTAGTATAACAGTTGTAGTATATAGTAAAAAAGTTCTTTTACTATTAACTATTAACTAACAGTTGTAGTATATATAGTAAAGTTCTTTTACTATTAACTAACAGCTGTAGTATATATAGTAAAAAATTTCTTTTACTATTAACTATTAACTAAAAGTTGTAGTATATGTAGTAAAAAAGTTCTTTTACTATTAATTATTAACTAACAGTAGTATATATATATATAGTAAAAAAGTTATAGTATATAGTAAAAAATATATAAAAAGTATATAGTAAAATAGTTAATAGTTAAAAATTAAGTTGATGATTAACAGTTAATAGCTGACATTCAAAGTTGAAAATCTTGGTTATCAGTTGATGAGTTAATAGTTGATAGTTAATAATTAATAGTTGATTTATTTTTAAATTTTAGTCTTATTAAATAAAAATGAGAGGCAATATAAGAATTGTATTGGATGATATTGACGATATCCCTTCAACCAGTCAAAACAATGCTCAAAATAATTTTGATGATATGCAAAGAGAAAATCTGGAAAGAAGAAATCAAAGACTTGATAAAGATAGAGAACGCAAAAGAAAGAATCGTGAAAATGAATCACAACAACGAAGAATGGAACGTTTAGAACAACAGACGATTAGGCAGAAAATCAGAAGAGAAAATGAAGATGAAGAAGAAACTGAACAACGATTGGAACAACAAATGATTAGACAGAGAATTAGAAGAGAAAATGAAGATGAAAAAGAAACTGAACAACGATTGGAACAAGATATGATTAGAAAGAGAATTAGAAGAGAAAATGAAGATGAAGAGGAAAATGAACAACGATTGGAACAAGAAAGAATTAGATATAGAAATAGATATAGAAATAGACTTAGAGATGAGATCCGGTTGTTCGCAGCCGGTGATCATCGAAATGTGATTGTGAATAGACTCGGAAGGATGAATGTTGAGTGTACCCACTGTGGTGCACTGCATTTTCCGGAAGAGAAGATTGGAAATAAAGGAAATTCCTTTAATAATTGTTGCCATCATGGTAAAGTGAATTTGAATTTGATACCAGAAAGCAATTTTCCAGTTTTACTGAAAAATTTGTTTTTGAGAATTGATACAAGATACAAGAACTTTTTTGATTGTATTAGAAATTTGAATAGTAGCGTTTCCATGGCTTCCATGAATCCGCTTAGATATAGATATCCAAGTAATAGAGGCCCATATTGCTTTCGCATATGTGGTCAGATTTATCATAAATTGAACTTAGCATTGAATCCAGATGATGGAGACGAGCCTGCTTATGGGCAAGTCTTTATTGTTGATACAGAACAAGCGCTTAGTGCAATGAATAGAGCAAACCCTGTCATAAATCAGAGTTTGTTAAAAAATGTTTATGAATTGATAAAAGACATCAACCCGTTTGCGCAAGCATACAGGATGATGAAGGATGAAGAGGATGAAGAAAAAGAAAGATCTAGACTTGAAAATAGACCTCCTGTCGAGGTTAGTCTTTTGTTTGATACAAAAACCAACTTAGACAGGAGATTAGGGTACAATGTACCAAGAGCTAATGAAGTAGCAGCAGTTTATGTGCCTGGAGCAGATGGCGAAATGCCTAATGCTAAGATTGTAGTACGAGAAAAAGGAAAAGAACTTAGAATTCTGGATAATACTAACCAGTTAGTATCACCCATGACATACCCGCTGTTTTTTCCGCGTGGTACGTTAGGGTGGCATCCAGATATTAGACAAAAAATAGTATTAGAAGAGTGACTAGACTTCAGTATGTTAGTTATAGTATTGGAGTTAGGAATGAGTTTAACCCCATTCTTTATGGGGGAAAACTCTTTCAACAGTATTGTGTTGATGAATATGTCAAGATTGAAAGTGATAGAATGAGATGGATTAGAGGTAACCAGAAAACGATCTTGGCTGATGCCTATAAGAACGTTGACAGTTACTTAGAAAAAAGGGCGAGAGAAACTGGAAAGCCGTTGGGGCGTAAAGTTATTTTGCCTCCGACGGTGACCAACTCGCCGAGATATATAGAAAAGCACTTCCAGGATGCAATGTCATTAGTGCGAAAGTTCGGGAAACCGGATCTTTTCGTCACAATGACTTGCAATTCGCAATGGGAGGAGATTAAAGAGAATTTGTATGAAGGACAAGTGCCTTCAGATAGACCTGATATAGTAGATAGAGTATTCTATCTAAAAGTTAAAGCATTGATGAAAGAGATAACTAAGGCCAAAATTTTTGGCAGAGATATTTGTTGGATGTATCCGGTAGAGAACCAAGGACGGGGACTACCGCACATCCATTTGCTTTTGACTTTGCTTGATAAAGTAACAAGTTCTCAAGATGTTGAGAATAGAGGAATTAGTGCTAGACTACCTGACAAAGACAAAGATAATGAATTGTTTGAATTAGTCAAAAAGTTTATGATCCATGGACCATGTGGTGATTTGAATCCAAATTGCCCATGCATGGAAGAGAAAATAGTGAATGGAAAAAAGATAAAAAGTTGTTCAAAGGGTTATCCCAAACCCTTTCAACAAGAGACTTTAGTATTAGATAATGGTTTAGCATTATATGCGAGACCTAAAGATGGAAGAACTGTTGAAATATCTGCAGCAGGAAAGAGATATGAACTTGATAATAGATGGGTTGTTCCACACAACCCTTATTTGTTAAAGATGTTTAATTGCCACATTAATGTGGAGAAAGTGAACAGTGTGACCTCTGTGAAATATTTGCATAAATATGTTCACAAGTTACCAGATAGAGCTACAATGAATTATGAAGAGAAAAATGATTGTGACGAGATTAAAGAATTTATAGACGCACGGTACGTCTGTCCGCAGGAGGCCGTGTGGAGAATTTTAGAATTTGAGACATATGATCGTAGTCATAGCATCACAACTTTGCCTGTCCATCTGGACGGTGAACACGTGTGTTATTTCGACGAGAATATGACTGAGCAAGAGATTAGAGAAAAGATTGAAAATGACTCTGAATTGATTGGATATTTTGAATTGAATAAGAATAGTGCTCTAGCTCGGAATCTTTTTTATCACGAGATTCCCGAGAAGTTTGTGTTTAGAAAAGGAATTTGGAATGAGAGAAAGACACATTTCAACACAATTGGTCGGATGGTCAAGGTTTCGCCAGCCGAAACCGAACGCTATCACTTACGGCTGTTGTTGTTGAATGTGAAAGGAGCTACAAGCTATGAAGATTTGAGAACTGTAAAAAGATTAGATAATTTGATATTGAATATTAGAAAATGTGCAACCTTCGCGGAAGCATGTTTAGCCAGAGGTTTGATTAGAGATGATGATGAGTGGAAGAAGGCATTAGAAGAAGCTAACAACTTCGAAATGCCTTGGAAATTGAGAGAGTTATTTGCCTTGATTTTAGTGCATTGCAATCCTGCAAAACCCGAAGAACTTTGGGCTTTGTTCAAGGATGCTTTGTCAGAGGATTTTGCAAAAAATCTTAGTATTGAACTTGCATATAGAAAAGCGTTTATAGATATAGTAAAAAGAATATTGGAGGCAGGTAAATCAATTGCTGATTTTCCTACTATGAAACAACTAGATGGTATTAACCACCTGGATTGTTTAGATTTAGACCAAGTTAATAGTATTGAAGAGCAATTTAATGCTGCTGAAGAATTAGATATAGGTCGTCGTAGCTACGAGCTACTAAACGACGAGCAAAGAGAAATAGTAGATGAGATTTTGAATAGGATCTCCAATCCAGATGGGAAAATGGCTTTCTATTTTCTCAGTGGACCAGGTGGATCAGGAAAGACATTTGTACTTTGTACACTTGTCCATTTGATTAGAGGAATGAATAAGAGAATTAGTAATATGGCCTATACTGGTATTGCGGCAACGCTTTTACCAGGAGGTAGAACATTGCATAATAGATTTGGTTTGAATTTAGATATGAGCAATTCGAAAATAGGCCCAAGCTCAAGAGCATGGGAAGAATTGAAAAATGTTGATATGTTCATTTGTGATGAGGCACCAATGATTCATAAAAGAGCATTATCAACTATAGATTTGAAATTGAAAGAGATTATGAATAATAGTATAGAATTTGGTGGCAAAATTATGCTGATGGCAGGCGATTTTCGTCAGACTTTGCCAATCCAGAAGCATGCCACTAGAGCCGAGATTTGTGATTTGACAGTAAAAAGAAGTCAATATTGGGCTTCTGTAAGGAAGTTCAAGTTGACTAAGAATATGAGAGCTTTAGAAACTGAAAAAAGATTTGCTAAGGACTTATTAGAAATTGGTTCCGGAAAACGGAATATTGATACTGACCAGTTGGTATTACCACTGGATGTTATTAGTAACGGTGACTTAGCTGAAGAGATTTTTGGAAATGTGATTATAGATAATGACTGGAATAAGATGGCAAATATGGCTATTGTCGCGCCGAAAAATGTCGACGTGAGAGATTTGAATAATAGAGTTTTGATTATGCTTCCTGGCAACGAAACGTTGTACAAGAGCATAGACAAAGCTGAGAACGAAGAGAAGCAAGTATTAGACGAGTATTTAGACGAGTATTTGAACTCATTAAGCCCAAATGGGTTTCCCTTACATGAGTTAAGATTAAAGAAGTATGCTATAGTCATGCTGATTAGAAATTTGAATATAGAAAATGGTTTGTGTAATGGAACTAGAATGTTGGTCGAAGAAATGAGACCAAACTTGATAGTTTGTAGACTTTTGACTGGAGATAGAGCGTGACAAATGGTGTATATCCCACGCATCACTTTGTGTTGTGATGAAGAGTACCCATTTGATTTGCATAGGCACCAATTCCCATTGGTGTTGGCCTTTGCTATGACGGTGAATAAGGCCCAAGGGCAGACATTAGAAAGATTAGGAATAGATTTGACCAAAGACGTGTTTAGTCACGGTCAATTGTATGTGGCCCTCTCGAGGGTTAGATCTTGGAATTCATTAAGAATTAGGTTATTAGAAACTAATAACGAGAGAAAAGTTATGAATGTAGTGTATAGAGAAGTAATAGATGATAGAGATTAGTATTAGAGTTGAAATAAGATTTAGATTTAGAATTGAGTTATTTAGAGATTGTTACAATCTAACAGGTCGATTTATTTAAAAAAACCTTATATATTTTATAATTTAAGATAAATACTATTGAGCCATTTTTTTGTAAATGAACACCGAGAAAAGACGAGTTCGTGAAGGCAATGTTTGGATTGAATTAATGTTTCGATTTACTGATACAAGTTATGAACATGTTTATACACAAAAGGTAATAGTGTTTTTCTTAGTTAATAGTTAAATTATAATTAATAGCTGAAAATTGAGTTAATAGTTAATAGCTAAAAATCGAGTTAATAGTTGAAATGATATTGATAGTTAATAGTTGAAAGTTGAAAATCTTAGTTAATATTTGAATTATAGTTATTGTAAATGCACAACAAGAAAAGACTTAAGTGTTCGTGAAGGAAATGTTTCGATTGTACTAATGTTTGGATTTACTGATTTAAGTTATGAACAGTGCGTGACACTAAAGGTAATAAAAAAATTTTTTTAATTCTAATATTTAATTTTACGCAGCTATCAAGTATTGAAGAGATATCTGAACTATCAACTATTAAGTTTTGAAAATTATCAAACAAGCAAGGATTCAAACTATCAAGTTTTGAAAATGTTGGAAAAAACAAATAAGATGAAGGTAAAGTGATGATTATTTTATATGAAAAAACTAAATTCCTTGAGTAGAATTGGAAATCTTAGTTAATAGCTAATAGTTGAATCATCGTTAATAGTTGAATCATAATTAATAGTTAATAGTTGAATCATAATTGAAAATTAATATTTGAAAGTTGGTTAATAGTTGATAGTTGTTAATAAAAATAATTAAATTCTATTGTAAATAAGTTTAAAATTTTAGTTTCAAAATTCAAAATGAGAAGCAACACATGAATTGTTTTGGATGATATCAAGAAATTGTCATGGGATTCCAGTCAGAACGGCTCAAGATCAGGCTGAATTGGAGAAAAAAAAGATGAAGATATAAGAGGATGATTATTTTATTTGAAAAAAAAGAAAAATTATTTGAGTAATGTTTTTCTACAAAACTAGCAAAAGAATGCTGGAATATTGTAAGATTTGTACATAATATTACTATTATTTTCAAATCATACAATATTTCAACATTTGTTTTGTTAGTTTTTTTACACATTCTTCCCAAATATTTGTGTTTTTGATTGTTTTTTTTTGTTTTACGTTTTTAATGGTTTTAAAATTTATTGAAATATAAAGTTTTAGATGTTTATTAATGTTTTAGATGGATTTGATAGTTTAAGTGTTTTTCATAGGAATTTGATAGTTGAAAAAGTTGATTATTAAAATGTGTTTTAAATGTTTTTTATTTTAAGATTAATGAGATATTTTATGTGTTTTCCATTAGGGAAGTCAAAGGACATGAGAAAGTTTTCAAAGAATGACTAATAAGTTGATTTGACTTGAGTTTTGTTATGACTTAGGAAATGGCTAGCGGAGGAGCTCGCCCGAAGGGCGAGCACCTTCGCTAGTTCCTTTAAATTAAAGATTACACCATTTGCCAGAGCTAGTTCTCCAATTATTGGCCTTCTATTTGCTTTATTTTTACTGCAAAAATGGGATGAATGGCAACATTTAGTTAAAGTATATTTTAACTAAAATTATTTTTATTAAATATATTTTTGAAAAGGAATGTCGAATCTCACTATAAAATACCCCCTTTGAGGCTTAAAATATTGTATCTTATAAAGATAAATAAAAGGGATTGCTTAGACCACCCAGTGACAAACTAACTTAAAAAATATCTTAAATGAGTTTTGTATTGAATATTGGGTTATCTTATAGTGAGGAACGACTAAAATTAAATTTTTCTTCTTAAAAAAGGCTCTATCATTAATTGGTTTATTAACAACTTTATTTTTAATGATGTTTATATTGTGGGCGCCTTTTTGGATATTTAATGATTCAATTATTTCTTTAATTTATGGGACTATACACAGACCTTTTTGGTCGTTTTTGCTTTTTTGTTTTTTGGGGTTTTTGGAAGCTAATTTAAAAGGAAGTGGTAAGTTTTGTTTGTTGTTGTTTTCCCTTCATTTGTTAGTCTGTTTTGGAATATGGCAAAGTTAGTTTAGGTGGTATTCTGTTAACTTTACAAATACAAGAATCAGATTTTCGGAACCATAAAGGATTAGAAAATATTGAGAATTTGCCCGACTTTTGTAAAGATATTATACCTATATAGATATACCAATATACAACCTTAACATTACCCAAATAGGCTTCGAAAATCCAAAAATGTCCGCAAATGCCGAATATTCAAAAAAAAAATAATTTTTCTTTTTTTTCAAAGTTTTGGCAAAATTATTGTGTTGGCGTGTATTTCGTCCATTATCCAAATTAGTTTTGATTGTTTTATTATTATCAGAGCCAATAGCTTTATCTTTATTTGCTTCATTACATCGTCCAGTACACACAACCCCTTTATCTTCTTTGCTTTCTTTTATTGGAATTTTTGTTTGTTCTTTTTTATTTTCTTTTGTTTTGGATTGTTCTGTAATTAGACCTGTCAGAAATTTATTTTTAAAAATTTATGGAGAAAAGGAAAAGGTACAAGAAGAGGAAAATAAAGAAGAAAATGTGGAAAAGGAAGGTGCAATAGAAGAAGAAACTGAAAATTTCTTAGGAAAATCAAAAAATGAAATTTAAAAAATGTTTTGTATATTATCTAATAAAAATTTATTTGAAGAAATTGTAATAGGGCTGATCAAGTATTAAGTTTATTAGGCATCCACTTTTTTATACCTGTTTAAGGCCTCGGCTTTTCAATGGGCTTTTGAATATATAACTTTTATCCGAATGGACTCACAGAGGAGCCTCTTAAATCAGAAACAATTAATAATGAAGTCAATAAGTAAAAAACAAAATTTAAAAACCATGGGAATGTAATTGAATTTGTATTTGCTTCAGAAGCGGTTCTTTTATTTTTTGGTGTTTTGGAAGGAATAGGAACATTGACCATGGTTTTTGAATTAAAATTTAAGAAATAAATTTGATTCTTAAATAATAAATCTTAAATTTAAAAAAAATCAATTAAAATTTAAAAGTAAAAAAAAAATAATGTCTAGGAAACAAAACATATTGAAGTCAATAAAAAAAAATGGAAATTTAAAAACCATGGACATGTAATAAATTAATATTAGCTTAAAAAGCAGTTCTTTTATCTTTAAGTGTTTTGAAAGTAATAGGAACATTGACCATGGTTTTTGAACAAGAATTTAATAAATAAATTTGATCCTTAAATAATAAATCTTAAATTAAAAAATCAATTAAAATTTAAAAATAAAAAAATAATGTCTAGGAAACAAGATATATTGAAGTCAATAAAAAATGGAAATTTAAGAACCATGGACATGTAATAAATTAATATTAGGTTAAGAAGCAGTTTTTTTTATTTTTGTGCTTTGAAAGTAATAGGCCCAATGTCCATGGTTCTTAAATAAAAATTTAAGAAATAGATTTGATTCTTAAAGAATAAATCTTAAAATGTAAAAAAAATTAATTAAAATTTGAAAAAAAATGAAAAAACACTAAGGTCCCGACAACGAAAAAAAAATAAAATAAAAAGTAATTTATGAATATTGATTGGGACTTTTGAGTACTAAGTAAACAAAACGCCACAAAGCAATAAACAGCCGTTTTAAAGCCTTAAAAAGTATTATTATTTGAACTGGGTTATGGTTTGGGGAAATATTAATATCGATAGTAAAGACGATTATTATTGGTATATAAAAAAATCAAGTATATAAGCTAGATGGGAGAGAAGAGGGGGGAGAGGGTAGGTGGAGGGAGAGGGTAGGTGGAGGGAGAGGGTAGGTGGAGGAAGTGGGTAGGTGGGGGGAGAAGGTAGGTAGAGGGAGAGGGTAGGTGGAGGGAGTGGGTAGGTGGGGGGAGTGGGTAGGTGGGGGGGAGTGGGTAGGTGGGGGTAAAGTAAGTTTTGATATATTAATATCAATAACGATAATAAAGAAGGCTATTATTGGTACTTTCTAGTTCGATAAGGTAGGATCTTAGGGTGTTCCAAAATATCTTATAATTATCAATGTTGACAATCTCTATAGGTAGGGCATTCCAGAGATTAATGGATCTGTTAAAGATCCAGTGTTCAGTTTTGGAGGTTTTACGAGCGACTTTTATTTGATAATTATGTTTATTCCTATTAGGTCTATCAGATAACATAAAGAATTGTGAAGAAGTAAAGTGGGTGTGGTTTTTAATGATCTTAAAAATAGTTGATAAATCGAATAAAACTCTTCTGAGGGCCAGTGATTCGAGATTAAATAATTTTAATCTTTGGATATAATTTTTCTTGTTGATTTTACACTTAAAAAGAGCCACCCTTGTATACCATTTTTGCACCTTTTCTAATTTTTCTCTATGTTTTTTAGTTTTGGGATTCCATATAACTGAAGAATATTCCAAAATTGGCCTAATATATGTTTTAAATGCCGTACCCCAAATTTTGGGATTAGACGTGTGAAGATTATTAAGGATTGAAATACCCCTAAAATAGGCATTTTTTACAATTTTTGTATAATAAGGTTCAAAAGATAAATTATCTGTATAATCAATTCCTAGATCTGAGATTGTAGAAACACATTTCAATGGTAAACCATTGAAATAGTAGTTATGTTTAGGATTATTAGTACCAATATGTAAAACTAGAGTTTTATTAAAAGAGATTTCTAGAGCATTTTCAGAACACCATTTAGAAATTTTATCTAAACTTGATTGAAGATTAGATGAATCATTTTTATTACGACATTGATAAATCTTAAGATCATCTGCAAAAAGTGAGCTGTTGATAGAGGTAGGAATAGAGCTTGATAAGTCATTGATGTATATAATAAAGAGAACAGGAGCTAAGATTGTGCCTTGAGGCACACCGGAGTATAATTGAATAGTTTCCGAAAATTGATTGTTAATTTTAACTTTGGCTGTACGGTGAATTAAAAAATTAGAAATCCAATTTAGTACTTTACCTCTTATACCAATGGTATGTAACTTATTAATTAAAAATTTTATGGGGACTGAGTCAAATGCACTTTTTATATCAATGAAAATACAATCGATTATTTTGTTGTTCAAGATAGCATCATACCAGCAATTGAAGTTAGACAGCATTTGAAGGGTAGTCGAGCGTTTTTTCATGAATCCAAATTGACTATCAACAATAATATTGTTAACGTTAAGATGTTCAATAATGTGATTAAGTATTAATCGTTCCATGACTCTACTTATGGCAGAGGTTATAGCTATTGGTCTATAGTTAGACGGGTCAGTTTTTGAACCTTTTTTAAAAATAGGAGTAATATGAGAAATTTTCCATAGATCAGGAATGTTACCTGAGTCCAGTGATTCTCTAAAAAGATCTGATAGAAAAGGAGATATAGCAGAACGACATGATTTTAGGATATTATAGCTTAAATTATCATCTGAAGCACAATTATTATTTGGTAGTGATTTTAGAATGTTATCAATGTCTAATATGCTAAATTCGAAGTCATCCAAGAATGAATTAATATTGTAATTTGTTAGCTTAGGACAAACGGAAGTTGGAATATTTGAAAAAGACTTGGAAAAAACAGAAGCGAATGCATCAGCTTTAGCTTTATCTTCAAATATAAATTTGTTATTTAATTCAATACAAGATAATTGAGATTTTTTACAGTTAAATTTATTTAAAAATTTAAACAGGTTATTTTGATTAGAAACTAAATTTTTTATACGTTGTGACTGATAATTATTTATAAGATGTTTAATAGTTTTAGTCAAATTCTTGTATTGGTTTAAGTCTATAGAATTGTCTTTTTTATAAGCTTTAAATATTCGTTCTTTGTCTTTTATTAATTTTTTAATATATTGTGGATATTTAGGCTTAAAAGGTTTAACAATAGTGTTACGAATAGGAGCATAAATTTCCAATAATTCATTAATAGTTTTAGCAATAAATGAATATTTATCAGAAATAAAAAAGTTTTCATAGATTTTATCAAAGTTTCTTATTAGGTGGGTATTTAATAAATTAATATTAGAAAGGTCCCTATATTTGATTATTTGGTGTGGTGGCGGGAGAGCTTCGATGAAAAATTTAATAGAAAAATGATCAGATGTAGAAAGTCCTTCTATAACAGAAGTTTCGAAACATGAAGAATTATTAGTTAAAATAAGATCTAAGGTACTACCCTTGCAATGTGTAGAAGTAAAAATATTATTGGAATAATTAAAATTACTTAAAAATTCTAGAAATTCTTTTCCCATTTGGTTACTAGCAGTAAGGGATTTCCAATCAATGATGTTTGAATTGAAATTAAAATCTCCTATAATTATTACATTACCATGGGAAATTGTTTGTAATGTGTTAATCAGCTTTCTAGTTATTAAATCTTTGATATTAGGGGGTCTGTATACTAAAACAATTCTACTAGAGTTTTTATGTGATGGTGTAATAATTCTTCAGATCGGGGTTGGAATTGAAAAAGAAGTTTGTGTTTTCTGGTAGAGGTAAGAGGGTGTTTTGGGTAACTCTACTTACTTCTAATGTACTTTAAATAAACTCTAAACAAATCGGCCCTATCTGAATAAGAGGGCGCTTTGATTTTTTCATCATTTTTTTTCTACATCAAATTATAAATAATGGTCAGTCTTTTCTTCCTCGTTCGATTCCACTCGTTTTACCTGTGGCATATTCAAATGAGAGGACAGACAAAGCGCACACACACGGACAGACATAACACGAGTGTTTTCTGTTCGAGTCCGTCCGTGTTTTGTCTGTCTGTGTCCGTCCGTGTTTGTCTGTCCGAGTCCGTCCGTGTTTTGTCTGTCTGTGTCCGTCCGAGTTTTGTCTGTCTGTGTTCGTCCGTGTTTGTCTGTCTGTGTTCGTCCGTGTTTCTGTCCGTCCGTGTTTGTTGTCCGTCTGTGTTTTGTCTGTCTGTGTTTTGTCTGTCCGTCCGTGTTTTGTCTGTCTGTGTCCGTCCGTGTTTTGTCTGTCCGAGTCCGTCCGTGGTCAGTCTTTTCTTCCTCTTTGAATCCGTCCATGTTTTGTCTGTCCTTTCATTTGAATATGCCACAGGTAAAAAGAGTGGAATCGAACGAGGAAGAAAAGACTGACCATTATTTATATATTAAGGTAGGAAAAAAATGATGAAAAAAATCAAAGCGCCCTCTTATTCAGATAGGGTCAACAAATCTTTTTAAAATTAATTGACCAGTGGGTAGGGGAGCTTTTTAAGCGTTATCACAAATTTTACGTAAATCTCAGTTTTACTTACACTTTTTTCTTTCACAAATGTTTATTTATACATAGAAAAACTTAACGGTGGGGGGGGGGGGGGGGTATAGTTTCGATATCTTTCGTCATTTGATAAAATCTGCTTTTCGTTTTTAGTCATTTAATAGCACTTAAACAAAACAGAAAATAATTCCTTTAAATTAAAGATTACACCATTTGCCAGAGCTAGTTCTCCAATTATTGGCCTTCTATTTGCTTTATTTTTACTGCAAAAATGGGATGAATGGCAACATTTAGTTAAAGTATATTTTAACTAAAATTATTTTTATTAAATATATTTTTGAAAAGGAATGTCGAATCTCACTATAAAATACCCCCTTTGAGGCTTAAAATATTGTATCTTATAAAGATAAATAAAAGGGATTGCTTAGACCACCCAGTGACAAACTAACTTAAAAAATATCTTAAATGAGTTTTGTATTGAATATTGGGTTATCTTATAGTGAGGAACGACTAAAATTAAATTTTTCTTCTTAAAAAAGGCTCTATCATTAATTGGTTTATTAACAACTTTATTTTTAATGATGTTTATATTGTGGGCGCCTTTTTGGATATTTAATGATTCAATTATTTCTTTAATTTATGGGACTATACACAGACCTTTTTGGTCGTTTTTGCTTTTTTGTTTTTTGGGGTTTTTGGAAGCTAATTTAAAAGGAAGTGGTAAGTTTTGTTTGTTGTTGTTTTCCCTTCATTTGTTAGTCTGTTTTGGAATATGGCAAAGTTAGTTTAGGTGGTATTCTGTTAACTTTACAAATACAAGAATCAGATTTTCGGAACCATAAAGGATTAGAAAATATTGAGAATTTGCCCGACTTTTGTAAAGATATTATACCTATATAGATATACCAATATACAACCTTAACATTACCCAAATAGGCTTCGAAAATCCAAAAATGTCCGCAAATGCCGAATATTCAAAAAAAAAATAATTTTTCTTTTTTTTCAAAGTTTTGGCAAAATTATTGTGTTGGCGTGTATTTCGTCCATTATCCAAATTAGTTTTGATTGTTTTATTATTATCAGAGCCAATAGCTTTATCTTTATTTGCTTCATTACATCGTCCAGTACACACAACCCCTTTATCTTCTTTGCTTTCTTTTATTGGAATTTTTGTTTGTTCTTTTTTATTTTCTTTTGTTTTGGATTGTTCTGTAATTAGACCTGTCAGAAATTTATTTTTAAAAATTTATGGAGAAAAGGAAAAGGTACAAGAAGAGGAAAATAAAGAAGAAAATGTGGAAAAGGAAGGTGCAATAGAAGAAGAAACTGAAAATTTCTTAGGAAAATCAAAAAATGAAATTTAAAAAATGTTTTGTATATTATCTAATAAAAATTTATTTGAAGAAATTGTAATAGGGCTGATCAAGTATTAAGTTTATTAGGCATCCACTTTTTTATACCTGTTTAAGGCCTCGGCTTTTCAATGGGCTTTTCTATCGTTTGGGAAAATTTTCGTTTTTCTATTGACATTTCGCTCAAAATTTTTACCTTAATTAGGAATGATAAGCTTATAATCGTTAGCAATCATGTACACAAATCGCTTTATTTTAAACAAAAATACAAAATAATTTTTAGTCATAATTTCTCTATTTTTTGCCTTTTTATATCAAAATACTAAAACCTTACATTTTTGTCAAAAAGTTAATCATATCAAAATTACAATTTTAATTTTCTAAATAATTATTTAGTCTCAATTTTTAACCAAATTTAAGACATTTATTTTATTTTTCAGACATATTTCCATACAAATACTTTTTAGAATAAAAACAAAAAATAATTAAGAGAAAAGGAATGTGTCAATTAATTCCAAAATAAATTTAAAAAAATAATTATTATTATATTTTAAATTATTCTTCTTCTGTGGATTTTAATTGTTCATTATTATTGTTGTCAATAGGAGATTGTGTAATTATTTCAAAAAGGCATTGGGAAAGTGTTCTTGATGATTCCAATTTTGATAAAGATAACCAACTAAATTTAATGATTTTTGATATTTTAATAATAAAAATAATTAAGGAGAAGACTTGCCTATTTAAAAGAATGGGGAATAGATTTGGGTGTAAGTGGAGTGGGGCTAGCGGAAATTGGTCGATCGTTTGAAGAATGGTAGAAAGTAATAAAGTAATAAAAGAAAGTAAGAATGGTAGAAAGTAATAAATTCCAAATTAAATACCAAATCTCACTTAGTTTTACCCGAATTTCATAATACAATCGTTGAAAAATTGAGTCTTATAGGGGGTATCGCTTAAACAGCTCCCCCTCCTCCCCATTGAATGGCTAACCAGTTTTGACATCTTAAAAATGAATTTCGATAAATTATTAACAATTACCTCAAAAATCCTTCAAATCTTTGCAATTTTCTCCTCGCCAATGTTGAGTGTTTTGATAAATTTCGTAAAATTATTGCTGATGTAAGTCTGATGTTGCGAGTTACTGGGCCTTCATTGTCATCCTTTAAAATGAAAAATCTGTTTTTGGTTCGATCCAAGATGGACCTCCCCCCTAAAGGTAAAATTCTCTCAATAATTTCCCCTAATCACCAAAAAAAATTAAAAAAAAAACCGTCAAATCTTTCTTCAAATTTGTAAGAGCATGCCGTCTAATTGCTTCATATGCAGCAAAAGGTGCATAACCTGGTTGTTGTCCTTGTTCTCTATTTTGTTTAAAAAGTTGTCTAATTTGATTTATATAATCTTTAAAAAACAATTATTTATTAAGAAAAAATAATTTTAAATAACCATCAAGTCCAAATTCATTTCTTTTTTGTAAATTTATTTCTAAACTCTGTTCTGTGCAATGAACATCCTTTTAATTAATAAAAATAAAATAATAATTTTAAATGCTTATTGTTAGAAGTAAAGGAATTTACTATTTAAAGACTTTAATAGAAACCCGGGGTTCCAATTTTTCAATTGGTCTCTGAATCTCAGAGGGAGTTTAATTTCCAATAGGTTTCCTCGAGTGGATTTCTAAAAGAGATGTGCCTAATTTAAAGCATTTAAAAATACACGATCATCATCTAGGGTGGGATTCGAACCTAAAGTCAGTGAATACCAAGAATTAAAAGCTTTTTAACCACAACCGAGAGATAGACCATAAAAGTTAATATCTTTTTGCTATTCAATTATTTTAGTATCAGATAGATATCCTTAAATAAAAGTTTTAAGAAACCTGTAAATGTGTAGTCATTGACCACAAAGTACGAGGTGTACTGTCGCACATAGGCCATCTACACCTAATCATACAAACATTGTCTGGGTTTTTAGCCGCTGAACTTGCGTGCGACTGAACAAGTGCTTTGAGATGATCTTCGTAAATATGGAAAAGAAGTTGCGAGGGAGTAGAAAAGAATCTATAAAGAATTATTTAAAAAAATTTATTCTGATTATCTGCCCTCAATTTCCTTTATCTCAATCCCCTATACTTTCTTACTTCGCTTATTTTCTTACCTTTAATTTCTTATCTCGATTCTTTATTATAAATAGTCAAAGGTAAATAAAAGTAAAGGAAACAGAAAATTACACTTCTCTCACACTGACAGCTTTTTTAAAAACAAATTTAACCCTTTACCATTATATGACCACGGACCATTTATGTATAATATTCTAAAGAAACAGACAACAGAAAAGTGCCTTGATTTTTAAAATAAAGAACACCTTGAACAGGGTTCAATTTCTTCATTAGTATCATCTAAAGTCATCATCATCCATTCACACATATGTTGCGGCATTTGTGCTTCAACACACTTTTTATTAGAATTATTTTTTGATTTTGATGTTATTTTTGCTGTTGTTGCTATATTATTAATAGATTTGTCTAATTCAGAAAAATTATTATTTGTTATAGGAGGTAAATGATTATTTATTGGTGTTGTTGTATTAGTTATTATTGGTTGTTGTTGTTGCTGTGTTGTTGTTTTTGAATGTTGGCTGGATTGATTTAATGAATGAAGTTTCTTTTTGTTTGGCTAGAAAAGAGTTAATTAATAATCGAGTCTGAAATTAATTGCGATGCTCACTAGAATTTTGGTTACCAAGGGAAAAGATAGCGAAAAAGATAGCGCTTATCGGGAGATTTCGAATGATATGGTTCATTCGGATTGGATTATGGATGTTATAGCCGATAAATTCAGAAAAAATGAAAATGTAAGCATGTAACACAAGAGAACCCAAAAAACTCCCGTCATTAAAAACTTTCATAATCAAAATTTTGGATAAACAATAAAATCCTAATTAACATTAATACCCAAAAGAAAAAATAATTTTAAACAAAAAATAAAATAGATATACATTAACATAAGGCTGTACATGGTGTCCATTAATTTCAACAACTTTAATCCCAGACAAGCCAGCCTGTCCAAAAGAAGCTGCATCTGTTGTTAACATTCCAATTAATTCTAAAAAATAAATTAACGAAATTTAACATTAAAAAAAACAAACGTTCAACAGATTTATTACAACTACTAATTAATTCACAAGCATTTCTTCCTAATTCAGATAATTGCAAAATTGTTTCCAATGAAATAATACAAATCAAAATATCTTTGAGAGTTAAAAGAGTGAAAATACGAGGGAAAAAATTCTGAAAATTTTTTAAAAATATTTTTTTTGAAAAATTAAAAAAAACCGTTTTATCAAGAAAATCACACAAAATAGGTTCATTCAAAGTTGTTTGACATAATCCTCCTATTATTTCAATAAATCGAAGTATTTCAAATCGGTCATTGGAATTTAAACCATTTTGTATTGATTTGAAAAAAGCAGAACCAGTTAGAGGGTCTTCAATTGAAATTAAGTTTATCTGGAAATTCTCTATTTATACTCAAAATTAATCTTTAAAAAATTACATTTTTTGAAATATTGCTAAGTGTTTCACAAGCTATACGTTTAAGTAATTGCCATCGACAGTTACAACAAATAAGTAGTAATCTAAAAATTTGTTTTAAAAAAGGGGATTTCTGCATTTTATCGTTTTATTATTTTTTTAATTTACTCGCTACAATCAAAATAAAAATTTGTGAAAAATGAAAAAGGTAACCATTAAGTAAAGAATTAAAGAAAAAATTTTATATCAGTCAGGTCATTTGAAAAAGTTCACTATAGAAAAAGTTTCTATACGAGTAACACACGGTAAAATCCCTTAAAATTAAAAAAACCTCAATAAAGCTTTATTCTCTCCCATTGTCAACAAATTATTTTCCTCGAAAGAAAGATTGTGTAAAATGCCAAGAATACTGAAAACACGCCAATTTGTCGGTTTAGTGAGATCAAAATTATCATCTTTGTATATTTCAGACAGAGAAGACAATTTCATAGTTTCCTGTTCTGAACTAAAAATCCAAGAATTAAAAATCCCTTCATCAATTCCAGAATATTTCCAAAATTTTGTAAAATCGTAATTGCTTGTTTCTTCCCACCATTTATACAAATTTGATGGAGCAGCACCTTAGTTGATTTTAAAAAATAAATAATAAACGCTGTTAATCCAAAAAATTAACATATCTAATCTAAATCAAGAGTGGTGAGAGGAGAAAATGATTAGTAATGAAAATTTTCGTTTACCGACCTATAAAATCTGAAATTTTTTCCGTTTTCTCCATTAAAGGGAAAAGGATTAATTCCCTCTGATATACCTATGTTAAATAAACAATTTTATAATAATAAAAACCTAGTAAGTCCACTTTAATGCCAATAAGTGAAACCAACAAATCAATGATATTTGGGCAATTCTCGAAATTTAAGACAAATGGTCCTTTAAAGAAAATGTTTTAATTAGAAATTTAAAAAATCAAAAAAAAACCTGGATGTGACATTATTGTAAGCACATTTAATGCAAAAGCAACTTCATTTGGTAATCCACTGAGGAGAGAAAAAACTAATTTGTGGAAATCGAGAGGAGGAAAATTATCTGAAAAAATTTATTTTTAGTAAAATTGTCGTTTTTCCCACTTTATCCTTTTATAAAAATACTATATTACCTTTTAATTATTTAAAAATAAAATTTTTAAAATTACCAGAGGATCTAAAAACACTCATTGGTGGTTCACTATAAGAAGGCATTGCTATCATTCCTTTCAATCGAGCAGATCTAATTCCAATCAATTCATTTTCGTGTTCTTCAACAATATCTCCGCCACTTTCATTTTGTTCAAATTTACATAAATATTGCATATAAATAATACGAACAGCATGTTCAGCCATTTGAATATTTTCAGAAATTGACAATTTCTGGAGAACTAAATTTTACAAAAAAATTTTTGGAAAATTGTTTAATTGTAAGGAATAGGGAAATCCAGCTAGCTAGCATTTAAAACGCTTACTAGGCGATTTAAGATCTATTAAAAGAGAAGGTCCCTTATTTTATCAAAAGAAAAATTTGTATATTTTTGAAAAAAAACAAAAAGGCAGTGCGAGTTATTCACCGGCAGAATAAGTGATATTTAACTAGACATTTAGGGCCGAGCAGATAACTAAATATCGATATTTTAGATTTCCTGGACTTGGAATCCAAGGAAATACCAGAATTTGGACTCAAACTATAAGAAATCCCATGCTTATGTTAGAAAATCCCTTTCAGCCCGATCTCCAAAGCCCAACAATCATTAAAAAATAATTTAAATTAAAAGACCTTCCCCCCATCGATCAAAATTAGTAACTTTCTGCCATCCACCAAGAGAAACAACAGCATCATAAAGCTCATAAAGATCCAACTCCTTCCCATTTGCATAAGGTATACGAAGAGAACATCCCCTAAATTGAGTAAAAAATTTTTGCGGATAATTTAAAAATTTGAGGACAAATTCTGAATTATTAAATTCTAAATTTATATAAAAAGAATGACAAAAAAATTAAGAAGAATATCAAAAATAAATTTACAAAAATGCACAAGAAATTACAAAAGAGAAAAATCTGTCCGCAAAATATTTAACTGTCCACAAATTTTTAATTAACAACAAAAAATAATAAAGATAAAAAATGAAAATTTAAACTTACCATTTTCTTCTATAAAAGTGTCGCAAGTTCTCATAGAATTGATTAGCTTTTAGTCTCTTTTCGACTGGAGTTGAAAGAAATTGAACATACTCATCTTTCAAATTTCTTCTTTTTCTTGCGAGCATTTAAATAAATAAATGTTTTTTATGTTTGGATTTTGTAAGACTAAATTAATTTTTAGTTAAAACAAAAAAAGATTAAGACAAAATAGAAACAAAAACATTAAAACTCCCTTAAACAATCGCAAGAGGGTTTTTTAAAGAATTTTACCCCGTATTGACAAAACATTCGTTTTTGTCCTTGTTGGCAATTTGTGGTAGTGGCAATTCGTCGTAAACACAAATAGACTAGACATAATGAAAAATTTATTCAGTTTTCATTTTAACATTTTCTTTTTGTTTTTTTTGTTGTTTGGTCGACTGTTAATTTGCAGAATAATTAAAAGGCGCGCCGCGGATTCGTCACACTGAACAAAACCTCTAATTCGTCCCCCGCGTATTCCTCCCATTTCAAAATGTCCAGCAGAGTAAAAATACTCAACTTTGTCTAACTAAAAATTAAAAAGGGGAAATCATACCTGAACATACATAAGTTCTTCAGATAATAATATTAAAAATATCTCATCAAAATACTTAAATATCTACAAAAAATTTCTTAAACAAAAAATTTTAAAATCAAAAAATTAAAAAAAACTACAGAAACCGTAGGTTGATTCAACTCTTCTTGCAGTCGAGAGTTATTAAGAACCTCAGTAGTTTACTCAAGAAAAGAATCTGTCGGAGAAAAGCCTCCGAAGTCATATCCGGAATTTATTGGAGTTTGTTTGTTGATGATTAACTTAGTGAGACGAATCCGAGTGCAGCGTAATTGGAACATTGCCTGCAAATCTCCTAAGGCATTACACTCATTTTATCTAATGTTTCTGCATCCATCATTCCCAACGCCATTAGCGACTGATTCAAAGCCGGAAAAAATAAATTCACTTTCATAGAACTTTTTTTTTAAATTTCAATAATTCGCCAAATATTCAAATCTTGCCAATAATGATGATTGGAGACAAATGCGAGGAGGAGAGCCCCCTCAAAAGGTAGATGAATTAGAAAGTAGACTCGGCAAATTAAAAGGCTGCCAAATTAAAAATAAATTTATAAAATTTTATCTATTAAAAAAAAGAATTCTGATGATTTAATACATTTATGTGTGTGACTTTGTCAATAATCACTGAGGTGTTGAATAAATTAAAATTCTGGACAAAATTTATTATTATAGTAGTTTTCCTCTAAAATTGATAATTTGTCCAGAATTTTAAATTTATAGGGTAAAAAAGGGGAACAATTAATTAATTAATTTAGATTTTTGTTCTCTGTCTCATTGTCAAATAAAATTAAAATTTTAAAAACAAACTTTTATTTACAAAAAATATTCAAAATCTCTTCCTGGGATCGACATAATTTAACATTATTTTCTAACAAAATGGTTGGGAAGACAGAGAGAGATTTTTAATTTTACAATCAAACTTCACTAAACACCCTCTCTCTATTTATTATTTTATACTTAAAATTGTTCTTCCTCCCCTACCTCCAATTTAAGGTACACCTCATTATAAGATAATTTTTTTTAATTTTCAAGTGTGTAAAGAGAGGTCCGATTGTTTAATGAAAATGTTGGCTATTTCCAATATGAGAATAAGGGTTAGAATTGTTAGAAGCAAAAAATTGTTGTGTTGCATAAAGTGTTGCAGGGCAATAATTAGCAGCTATAGAATGATCATAAGGATATAAAGAAATTGCCGTAGCTGTTGATTGGTCTAATTTTGAAGTTTGTTGGTCGATATTTAGAGAGGTTTGGAAATATGACATTGCTGCGGGGAAGTTCCCAGGGAGGGGAAAATCTGCAATTGAAGGGGATGGATCTATTAAATTGTTGTTGTTGTTGTTGGGGATTGTTGGAGGGTAATGGAAAGGTGGTGGCATATAACCTGAAAAAGTTTTTGAATTTATTTTTGGAAGAGGTTTGAGAGAAGGGCTTCTTAGTATGGAGCAGTGTTTATAAATTTCAGATTTGCTCGTCTCGTACTTCGTACCGGCCTGTCCCTTTATTCAAACAAAATTCAATTAAAATCCCCCCTTAAAACTAACCATGCATAGAAGCAGCATTCATTCCAGCAGTTGTTAACCCCAAATTAGCAACAGAATTATTATCCCAACAATTATTTTGATTTATTAAAGAATCTTGAGGTAAATTATTAAATTGTTGTTGTTGTTTATTTGTTTGTTGTTGTTGTTTTTGTTGTTGTTCATTTATTATTTTTGTTATTTCTTCTGTTATTTCTTTATTTTTTATTTGTTGGGGAGTACAAGAAGAAGAAGTTCCTGGTAATGATTGGCATGGGGTTGTTGTTGAATTAATTAATAATGTTGAGGAGTCATTCCCCCCTCCTCCTCCTCTTCCATCAATTAAAGTTTTTGTTTCACTTAATTCATCATTTTCTTCTTCTTCTTCTTCTGTTAATCTCATTTCTGTTGAATTCTGTTGTCCATTACATATACTGTTTGTGTTGCTGTTGTTATGTCCGTAATGACGCTTAAATGGCTGGGGATAAATTAATACTTTATTTAGAGATTACGTAAGTCTTTCTCTTTTTTTTCATATCAGAGGGGTTAATAATGGAAACTGTTTATATTAAAAACAGTTTTTCACTTTTTTATTCAAACTTTGGATGGATTACAATCAAATTTCGATATCCCCTATTAACTTCCCTTCATTACATCCCTCAATTCGGGCCGTGACGTCTTATTGAGATTCGTCTGTATTCCCAATAAACAATGGAAGTACGGATTATGTGCCATTTTAATTGGACTCATATTTTCTGAGACTAATTTTTCTTGAATTTAAACATTTATACATACATAAGGAAAGAGATTTAATATTTAAATAATTTACCTGTTTTTTGCTTTTACTCCTCCGGTTCTGGAACCAAATTTTTACCTAAAAATTAAAAAAATTTCAGTTAAATCTCACTTTAGGGTACACCTTGATTTATACGTTTTTTTAATGTTGGCCGGCTTCTGAGTGAAGGGATCTACTTAAGTAATACCCTCTATTTAAAATACCTCCATTATAAGATACAATTTTTCTCAACTCCAAGGGTGTATTTATAAATCTGGTCCGACTGTATTTTTTTCATAAAATGTCTTTAGAAAGTATTTTATGAAAAAACCAATTGTCTTGTCAATGAAGGGATTAGTAGCCCCTTCTTTTTTCTTTTCTTTGTTGTGTCCCCATTTCCTCTCTTAAACAAGTCAAATCATTCCCCCTTCTTCGCTTTTTTATTTCCTTTTTTCTTTTTGATGGAGGTATTTTTATTTTTGTTCATTTTGGCATTCTGTCTTTTTTGTTTTTTTTGGTTATGTTGATGTATTTTTTTGTTCACAAGGGAGTGGATTAGGAGGAGGAAGAAGAAGAAACGAGAGAAGATATTTAAAGAGAACAGGTGGGCGAAAGGAAGAAGAAAAATTTTTGGGGGGTAAAGCATGTAAAGAAACCATGGAATGAATTACTTTGGCTAAGATGACAGAAAATCCCTTTCTAAGAAATGACAGGTGCGCGTGCCTGAGAAAAATGGAGAGATTTTTTGAAGGAAGAAAGATTGCCTGAATAGATAAGAAAAGGGAAAATGAAAATATTTTTTGCTTAAGGGGAATTAAGGGGAATATTTTCTCATGCTTTACCAAATATTTTTTGATTTCGATCAGAGAATCTTTGATTTTTATTCCAATAAAAATTTATTTTTACCTGTGTTTGTGATAACATTAGCATTTCTGCCAGTTCTGCTCTTTGTGGTAATGCTAGATATTGATGCTGTTTAAATCTAGAAAAAGACGAAATTAAAAGATAAAAATTAGAATGACTGGATCAGTGTTCATAAGCCCGTACCAAAATTCGTACTCGTACTTTGGTACGAAGTACGAAACCAAAATTAGGGGTGGTACGAAGTGCGAGTACGAGCAAATCTGGAATTTATGAACACAGGACTAGGGTTTCGTTAGCTTATTTTAATTTGGGTTAGTTAATTGTCTGTCAATTGAATGGTTGTCACGAATTAAACTGAGCAAATTTGAAGCTATTTTTCTGAAACTAACATCATTCAACCAAACTCAGCGATTCGCGTCGAATGAGCTATTACTTGGGGTATTGTGACTTATAGCGGGTTTTTTGTTTCTGAACCGATTTCGACAAATGAGGTGTCATTCGAAAGAGCTTCGAAAACTGAGTCGAACTAGATACGGGAGAAGTCGATCCGACAATCAGGGACCGAGTTACAGACCCCTGAAATTTGAAAAAGAGAAAAGGGGAGTAAGCTGATTTCGAGGTGAAAAATTCAAAAATGCAAATAATAGCTCATTCGACTCAGCTCGACGAGCTGAGTCGAATGACACCAAAATCACCGAAATTTGACTTGATTGGACAAAGTTATGATCGTTTGTTTTAGCTCCTTACCTATGGCTATGTGGAGGTTTTTGCTGCTACGGAGGCCCAATTATGTCCAGAACAAGGGAAATGGGGATAGGTTTATGTTACTGAACCAGACCCAGCGACCGTTGACTCCCCGCGAGGCGCGTGCCGCAAAACCCCGCGCGAAGCGCGGGGTTTTGCACAAGCGCCTCGCCTACGCCCCATAGGTTTACGTTGATCATTTTGAACCTGTATCTTGGCTCAGAATCAAGATATCGAGCTGATTTTGGTGTCATTCGACTCAGCTCGTCGAGCTGAGTCGAATGAGCTATTATTTGCATTTTTGAATTTTTCACCTCGAAATCAGCTTACTCCCCCCTTCTCTTTTTCAAATTTCAGGGGTCTGTAACTCGGTCCCTGATTTTCGGATCGACTTCCCCCGTATCTAGTTCGACTCAGTTTTCGAAGCTCTTTCGAATGACACCTCATTTGTCGAAATCGGTTCAGAAACAAAAAACCCGCTATAAGTCACAACATTCATTACTTGTTTATTTGACTAATGTTGGCGGATCCTGGGATATATGGATCCAGATCCGATATCCGAACCGAAAGTTAGGATATCCGGATCCAGAACCGAAATTTTTATTTTCAAAATTTTCGCTTACGGCGCTGAAAAATAGAGTCCCGATGGAGGATACATATAGAGGATTAAAAAAAATTTTGAGTTTTGATAGGCCAAAAAGATAGATTTCTTCCTTTTTCAGTTCCGCAGGCAAAAAAATTTTGAGAAGATCGACAGGACAGAATTCTTCTTTTCACCGCGAAGAAGTACCGGGATGTTCAAGAGGGTGTTCGGGGAAATATTTATTAGGCGGGGGAATATTTGTTATTTCGACTATTCGGATACGAATATCCAGATCCGCTAACGTTATACTATTTAATGACCCATACTTTCATTAGTAGAGCTATGTATAACCACCGAAGAATTAAATACCACTTGCCTTGTGTCTAATTCTTCGCTTTTAAATTTCAACAAAAAAACCTACGCTTCATTAAGTGCCTGTAATTGTTGTGAAGAATAAATTGTTCGAGGTTTTCTTGTCTTTTTCCCTTTTGCGTTAATATGTACTTCGCTGCCTTCAATAATACGTGTACATGGGCCTTGGGCACTTTCTCTGCCAGAACCACTTGAAGGTGGCCGGTCATTTGGAAAACCTTTTTAAAAAATATTTTATAACTTGTTTTTGTTAATGAAAATTTTGAAAAAAATTTGTTCAGAAAAATAGAAAAATGAGATTGCCTATTTTTAACAACAAAAGAATTTTTTGTAACCCAAAATCGTGGAGTGTTTTTAAATCAAAGGAGTTTGATCTTAGGACTGGGGATCCAGATATCTAGGGATCAGAAAAAATTTCTGATGACCGTAAATTTTTAGTTCAGATATCGAATCCAGATATCAGGGGATTTACTCGAATCTGCCAACCTTAGTTGATATATTCTGAGAAAGTGAGATATTAAAAAAACTTTAAAATAAAAACATTTATAAATTTACTTTTTATTTTTTTATTCCTAAAATTCCAAAAAAAAACTTTTTTTAATAAAAAAAGAAAAGGAATTTCTTTTTAGATTTACTTAAAAAATAATGAAAGCTAATTATTTTTAAAAGAAATTCTCTCTCAAAATATGTAAAAATTAGCTATAATTTTTAAAAATAAGAATTAAAAAATGATCGATTTTGAGAAAAATATTGAAATTTTAAAATAAAATAAATTTGTTAAATTAATTTGTTTTTAATTTAAAAACAGTAAAAAGATCGGAGTTATTCAGGACAGAAAATTTAAATGTCTCAAAAAACAGATTTTTTTGGTCTCACGGCGGGGCAATTTGATTTGTTGTAAATATTGTTGGATAGAGGTGTCGGCTCGGTTCGGTTAACCGAAGAATTTGGTGAAACCTACAACTCTATTGTTGGATACTTTAAGGAGAATGAAAGGTGTGTGTTTTACTGTTCCAATAATCACAGAACATTTCGATTTCAAAAATCGGAAAAAGCCGAGTGGGGGAAGTAGGACTGCCTTAATCGGTAGTGCTATCCTAAAAGTCCTGAGAACATTCTTGGAATAGACAAAATGAAAATTTAAAAAAACGTGAATATTTAAAAGAAAAAGATTAAAAAATAAAAGACATTCAACAAATTTAGATAAAAATTATTTTGAAAATTTTTTTTCATTTTATTCTTTTTACCTTCAGGAGAACTAGCTGGTTGACTTGTATAAAGAAAATGTGGTTGTTGTTGTTGTTGATATAATTCAGCTAATTGTGAATGTCCAAAATGTGTTGTTGAATTATAAAAATTTGTATTATATCCATTACCTCCATTTGAATAATAGGTTGGTGTAGCGGATGATAATGAACAAGAAGGGGAACTTTTAAAAGGATTTTTAGAAAATTAAGGAAAGAATTAAAATCAAGTTAAAGGAAAGAGAAAATCTTAGGCCCTATTTTTGGAACACAACTTTTTTTAAATTCTCAATGATTCAATCAAAAGCTATAAATGTGCTGGTTATTTTTTCAAGAAAAAAAGATTTGATCGGCTCATCTTCTGTAAAGTTATGGTTGGATAAATATCGAAGATCAAGATTGGACACGCTTATCAGAGTGTAAGATTTTAGGTGGTTATCTGATTAGAACAGTCTTGCTAAGGGAAATAATCTGCAAATTCATAGCTTTTGATCGATATAAGAATCAATCAAATTGGTTAATAATTGTAGTTTAAAATAAGACCGTGAGACTGATGATTAAAAAAATAATAATTTGTTAGTTTAGATTCTCAAGAACAGTTAAAAAACAAAATATTTAAAGTTCCCAAAAAATTAAAATTTACTTGTTAATTAAAAAATTATTATTTGGACTCTGTTCAACACCAAATAAAGCATTTCTTGTAGCCGTAATATTTTTAGAATCTTGAAATTTATTTTCAATAAAATTAGAAGTTTGTTGTTGTTGGGATAATAATAAATCTTCTCTAGGCTTTTGGTCAATTAAAAGAAATGAAGGGGGAGGTTTAGTGTCTATAGCTTCTGTCGAGAATTGAGGGTGAATTGCTTGGGAATTTTCTGAAGCTTGTAATGATGTTGTTGTTGTAGACATTCTCCTTTTCAGTTAATTATTGTTGCATTAGATGGCAACAAACAAAATTGATCGCTGCTGGAGAAATTTAGAAGGAATGGGCGGTAATTAGTCGGCAAAGCCCAATTATCTTTTAAAAAGAGAAGAGGGGAAAGATGTGGAGTGATTGTAATACAAGCTAATAATTAAATATTATTTTTTAAAAAGAGAAGGGGGTTGGCAATTAGAAAAGAAAAGAGAGAAGGAACGCGGCAATATTTGGAGAAAAGGTAAAATTTTTTTAATTTTTAGAAGGAACGGATAAATATTTAAATAAACATTTAAAAAAACTTACTCAAATAATTGTTTAAAAGAGGGAAAGAAAGAAGCTTCTCTAGATAGCTTTAGCTCTCCCACCCCCCTTTTTTCATAAAAATACAGAAAAGAAGAGAAAAAGTCGTTGATGCAAAAAGGCGGGGGAAAAGAAGGTATTAACGCCTATTGGTTTAAAATAAAAATAAAAAAAGGGGGAAACAGTAAAAGAAAGGCGGGGCTATTAAAAGAAGAAAAGAAATGAGCATGCATTGTGTGGAAAAAGAAAATTGAGGGTTAAAACAAGCAAATAAATAAAAATAAATTGAGGAAGAAGAAAAAAGTCAAGGAGATATTTGAGGAGGAAAGAATATGTACATACACTCGACTTTTCTTCTTCTTAAAAAATAAATATATTTTTTAAAAACAATTGTTATGTGAGGGAAATGAAAAAAAAATTAATTTTTTTTCTTTGTCTTTCAAAAAAAATTTATTTTATAAAATTTGATACCTTTGGGCTTTAGATGGAGATCTGGAGCTTTCCCAAGAACCAAAACCCTATTTGAGACTGTGCACTGAAAAGGGGCAATCTTAAAATTAAGAGTTTTTATCTAATCAAGAGAGAATCTTTTTTTAACAAACATATTAACTGTATATTTAAACTGTACATATATTTTCACCTTTTTATTAAATAAATAAATAAATATTCTTTTGTTTCAAAACAAAACAAAACTAAAGAGGCCTATCCACTACCTCACTAATTTAATTTTAAATTTACATATATTTGATTAATTATGTAATGTTTATGCTGTGCAAAAAATTTCTTGGATGTAAGAATATAATGGAATTAACCCCCAGAATCATGGAATGTGTCAAAGCACAGCCGAAACCATTTATCATCATACTCGATAATTATTTTTATTTATTCATAAATATTTCTTCAAATGCGGACACAACAACAGCACAACATTGTATTTACTAGATTGAGACGAGATTTTATAAAAAGGCTATTAAGC
Organism: Meloidogyne enterolobii; assembly: GCA_963681835.1. Classification (NCBI taxonomy): domain Eukaryota; kingdom Metazoa; phylum Nematoda; class Chromadorea; order Rhabditida; family Meloidogynidae; genus Meloidogyne; species Meloidogyne enterolobii. The sequence continues at coordinate 1,486,622 of CAVMJV010000018.1, forward strand.
TCGAAAAATCTGTGATTGAGAGATCTGTGACTCCCCAATTAATTAAAGCTTCAAGGAATTTAAAATTTGGATTGTATTCAATTTTTAACAATTTTCTGGATTCTTCCTTCAACTTCATTCTCCCCCCCCCCCCCAACATTCTAATCCCTTCCTCCTCTTCCACAAATCCCCCTAACTTTTTCACCCAAATAATTCCTTCAAACAAACATTCCCCTACAGTAATAAAAATATTTTTTTCCATTCATTTCCTCTCGTCTCGACAGTCCGTCACAACCCGTAGGTGTCGCTATTGTTGTTCATTCAATTTTTTTCAATTCCCTCCCCCTCCTTCACCCTCTCTTCCCAAAAATACTTTTCACTTGGTCTATTCTTTTGTTAATTCCCCTCCCCCCTCCCTTTTTATATAAAATTCCCTCACAACCTAAATTTTCTTTTTTCTTCCATCCACCCCCCCCCCCTCTTCTACCCAATGAATCGGCGTGAATTTGTTATTGTGAACAAAGCTCCGCAATTTACTGCCGTGTAAAGGTGTGTATAAGGGGGGGGGGGGGAAGGAGTTTCGGACAAATATAAAAAACCTAAAAAAGTGATGTTTTCGGCGAGTCTATTTAAAACATACGGATAAAATAGAAAGATAAAAAGAATATAAAAATAAAAAGAAAAAGGTAGATGCAGATGTTGGGAAGGAAAAAAGAATTAATTGTTTTTCTGTTTTGTTGTTCACCTTTCAAAGCAAAAGGATCTTTCGACGCGAAAAGTTTGGCGCCTTGAGAAATAAGGGAGGCGTCAAAAGACTGCGCCGAAATAACCAACTTTTTTCCATTGGCGGCAAAAAGACGCAAATATTTTTAGTCGAAAAGGAAGGAAAAGATGTGAAGAGAAAAAAGAGAAGGAATAGCCAGTCAGGTAGCTGAGAAAATTACCAAGTCTATAAAATCTTCATGGATTCACTCATCTGATGATTCAACCGGATTTTCTTCTTCTTTTTCCCCCTCCAAGGCCCTTCTAACCAACCAAACATTTTTCCCTCAGAATCAATCCGGTCTTTTCCTTTAAAAAATAAGGTGTCAGAAAAAAGAAGAGAAAATAAATAAATATATTTTTATGTTGATCTACTCTTCAAAAAAGGAGTAAGTGAGGTGGAAGATTTTTTTATTTACGCCGGCAAAAGGGCAATAAATAAATAAATTTAATATAGAGGAATTTGTGGGGGGATTTTAGTTGAAAATTATTATAGTTAAATTTAGTTAAAAATTAATTTTTATTTTACATATTTTTTCAAAAAAAATATTTGTTTTAAAATATTTTTAAGTAAAAGGAGTAGATCACGTATTAATTAAATACAAAATTACTTTATTAACACTCAAAAGCGAATGAAGTAGTTTGGCTTTAGTGAGAGGATTTTTCATTGTTTATATTCAAGATGAAAGTCTGAAATATGTAGATTTTCTGTAATGAAAAATACACTGGAAAGCCGTAAAAACGAGACTAGCAACTAAAATAAAGTACTACATATGTATGTAAATTAATTTTTAAAAATTCAAAAAATTTTTCTATCAAAATTTTTCAAAAATACTAAATACATTTTTTCTTTTATTTCCTCATAATTTTACCACTAATCTACAGAAGGTGTACATATGTATGAAAAAAAGAAGCAAGCCAACATCCAGAGGTTTGTGCCCAACGGGAATAATTTCTCAGCGTGAGATTTATATGTTGAACAAATGATTTTGTGTTTCAAAGAAGAGAAAGGTTTTGAATTGTTTGGGGGGGGGGGGGAATGGCTTCTGAAAAATTTTTTTGAATAAAAAACAAAAAATTTTTAAATTTATGTATGTTGACTGAGATAAATTTCCAAGAAAAACATTGTTTTATTAGAGAAAATATTTTGGTTCTACTTGACTTTATGAGTCCAATCGAACTTTATGAGTCCAATCGATGTTTATGAGTCCAATCGAACATTATGAGTCCAATCAAAATTTATGAGTTCAAATAAAACTTTATGAGTCCATAGGAATTTATGAGTTCAATCACATTTTATTAGATTTTATTAAATAATACATTTATTAAATAATACATTAAAAATGAATAGGATTATGTTGTTAGACCTATGGAACATAGGCGAGGCGCTTGTGCAAAACCCCGCGCTTCGCGCGGGGTTTTGCGGCACGCGCCTCGCGGGAGTCAACGGTCGCTGGGTTCTGGGTCGGCAACATAAACCTATCCCTTTTTTCATCACCAGCTTTGATCTGATGACCTACCCTCGTAGCTCACAAAAATCTGATTGGACTCATAAGCTGTGATTGGAATCATAAACCGTAGTAGAGCCACAATTTTTACTTAGAATAATAAGACATGTCGGGTTTATAAAATTTGTTTGGACTCATAAAGTTTTGCTTGGACTCATAAATCATGATTGGACTCATAAAGTTTTATTTGGACTCATAAAGTTCGATTGGACTCATAAAGTTCGATTGGACTCATAAACTTCGATTGGACTCATAAAGTTTTATTTGGACTCATAAAGTTCGATTGGACTCATAAACTTCGATTGGACTCATAAAGTTTTATTTGGACTCATAAAGTTCGATTGGACTCATAAACTTCGATTGGACTCATAAAGTTCGATTGGACTCATAAACTTCGATTGGACTCATAAAGTTTTATTTGGACTCATAAAGTTCGATTGGACTCATAAAGTCAAGTAGAACCAATATTTTCTTCGAGTTTGTTTTGGATTCCGTGCAATTTTTTATGTTAGGGGCATCTGAAGTAACTAAAATTATACAAACTCATGGATATCACCATATACATCTTCATACAAAAAATATCTTCCTTTCTTTCCTTGCCTTTCTTAACAAAATTAACAAAAAAATTTTTACAAAATTTATTTAATAAAGGTTATACGACACTTGGGGACGGACTTTTGCGGACCGACATTTGAGGATGGACATTTGAGGATTGCGGACCGACATTTGGGGACCGACATTTGAGGATCGAATTTGAGGAATCGACATTTGAGGACCGTCATTTGGGGATTGCCATTTGAGTATAAGAATATTTGTATCTTAAAACAGAAATTATCACAAATTATGTACTACGGTGAAGTTGTTGCACAAGCGGGGGAAGTTTACTTGTCGGCGGGGGATGCTGTTTAAACGACGGGGGATGTTGTTCCGTCAACGATGAATGTTGTTCCGACAACGGGAAAGTTGTTCAGACAACGGGGAATGTTTTTCCGACAATGGTGGAAGTTGTTCCGTCAATGTAAGAATTTTTTCCGTCAATGGTGGAAGAAATAACCTCTCCCGTTGTCGGAATAACATCCCCCGTTGACGGAACAACATCCCCCGTCGTTTAAACAGCATCCCCCGCCGACAAGTAAACTTCCCCCGCTTGTGCAACAACTTCACCGTAGTACATAATTTGTGATAATTTCTGTTTTAAGATACAAATATTCTTATACTCAAATGGCAATCCCCAAATGTCGGTCCTCAAATGTCGATTCCTCAAATTCGATCCTCAAATGTCGGTCCCCAAATGTCGGTCCGCAATCCTCAAATGTCCATCCTCAAATGTCGGTCCGCAAAAGTCCGTCCCCAAGTGTCGCACCACGTTAATAAAAACTAAATAAATAATTATTTTTTCTATTGTTTTCTAATATACACACACAATTTCTTTGCTTTAAGCCTTTCAACGCTCTTTTGCTTCTCATTGTCATTGTTTTATGTGCAACGGCCTTCAGCAATGTTTTAGAAAGGCATAAAAATAATATTAAACAATAATTGCCCATTTCCTTTTTTTAATTTTCTCGTTATCTAAATTCTTCTCTTTTTTTAATATTCCCCCCCCCCCAACAAACAAACAAAAGGATTGTCCTCACTTAACGTCCCTAGGGCCATAATTCTCTTAGCTTTTCTTAATTTCTTCCGGCAATTTTAATATACAGTGTCAGGTCATATCTATAGAATGATATTTCTCAGCGAGATTTGTGACGAAACAAAAAATTTTTAATCGAGAAAGTCGAAAAAAGCGGAAATTGAAAATTTGAGGGTAAAGACAATTTACCGACTTTAAGACAATCCACCGTCATTACAACAATGTTATTAAGTGGTACAATTCACGTATAAGCAATCAACCGACAAAAATATAAAGTCAAACAATAGGTATCTAAAAGTGAGGGTATGTTGTTCAGCTGTAAGAAAATTAAAATCATATTTGTTAAGTAAAAAAAAAATTATGTATCCAGTGTTTCGACAAAAGTTAACTAAAAATAGAAACTATCAGCGAATTGTCGGGACGGTGAATTGTCACTTCTTCTTTCACGTCTTTTTACATTTCTTCCACCTTTCCTTTTTCTTCATTTTCATTCTTCTCATTCACATCCCCTTCCCCGCTTCTTCTTTTTCCTCCTTCCGGCAATAGGCAATTATCTAGTCCTGCCCAACCGTAATTATAGGGCAGCAGGAAGCATATACAAACGTCGGCCAAGCTTTTTCTTTTTTCCTTCTCCGCTGGCAAAAACGGAAGAAAAACGGAAAAAAGAAAGGAAAGAGCAGAAGATGTTTATGGGGGAAGGCCGAAAAATTAAAAATAAATAAAATTGTTTGGTGTGAAATATGGTTGAATAGCATGGGATTGGATATATTTTTATTTAAAAGAGAGAATGAAGGATGTTGGGACGAGAATGAAGCGGCAATAAAAAAAGAAAGAAAAAAGCTTGAAAATAAAAATATGTATAGAGTTTATTGACTTGAATTTAAATAATAATTTTAATCAACAAGTTGTCTTCATTAAACTATCTACATACATATCCCTGGAATTATTCCTAGGTGCTTCGTGCACCTGGTCTAAAATTTTGCGGGTTGGACAGCAAATAAATAATTGAAAAAGCAATAATAAATAGGAAATTTTTTTTAGGTTTTTGGCCTAAAAACCCGCTTCGTTGTGTTGGAAAATCACAGGTGTTTCGTAACGAAACAAAACGATAACAAGAAATCCTACGAAGCAACGAAACGAAATGTTTCGCCGCGTCTGATCCGTATCGAATTCTGCGGAGATTTTTCAAAATATATTCTGGCTTTATGACCATTAAAAAAGTTGTGGTTTGAAAATTTTTTAAATTATGAAGGTTTTTTTTGACTTCGACTAAGTCTTGATAATGTTAATTCCCTCTAATATAGTCCTCTCTATTGAGAATGTCAAGAGGTGATAATCAAAAGTTTCTTCAGATCGGATTTTTGGTCCAAGCAATCTGGGTTTGTGACACATATGCTTTCTCTATTAAATTTATTCTTATTTAGTTAAGATATTTCTCATTTGAAGACAACATTATCTAAAATTAATGTTAAATAATATTAAATATTAGGCAAAAAACTTTTTCAAATCCAAATAACTTGTTAACTGTTTAGTGTTTAAATTTGGTAATAAAAAATTTCATAAACGTCCACCACCACCCCATTATATCCATTAATTCACTAAAAATCCTCTTTTCTCTTCAAAAATTTATTTGGTCATTCCAAGTCCATTCTACGCAATGTGAAAAGAAAAAAGGTAATTTCAGTGATGGAAGCGATGAAAAGGTGAAGGGATAAATTTGGAGGGAGAGATGAGAGGAAAAAAGTGGGGATTTTGGAGAGGAAATTTGTTTGGAAAGATGAACTCTCTCTTTTTTTTATTTTTAAATCCTTTCCTTCCAAGCGTGTTCGAAAATGAAGAGAAAATTTTATGGAGATAAAAAAGAGGGGAGGGAGGGGAGAGAGGATTAATTTTGAAGGAACGTAAAAAAGAAATAAAATTGAAACCAAATAAAATAAAAAGAAATATAAATCTGGATATTGAAAATGAGAAAATTAACTAGTAGAGAGAGGTAGAAGGTTGTTATGTAGCTGATGAAAATTTAAAGATTCCTTTTTTGAAAATCCAAATTTTTATTTTGATTGGTGAACTCCTCAATCTTTTGCCATTTTTCCAGTCGGAACTCACAATAAAATACAAATTAAGGGCCAAAAATACCTTATAAAGAGTTAGTTGTATTTTAAATTCATATATAAATCGCTGTGCGTTTTTTACGACAAGAAAATAACATTGAAAAAATACGAGACAAACTTGCGAGCGACCATTGCTCTTCTCTTTTTCCATTATCTTTTCTGTCGCAAGCAGGGGATGTCCATAAATGAAAAAATTTCCGCAGCCGCAATCCGCAGTCTGCGTCAAAAAAACTTAATTTTACGCAATCCGCAATTGCAGACAACCCTGATCGCAGGTCGCAAATCGGTTTCTATATGAAGTAGATTAGACCTCCCACCAATTTAAGAGAGAGGAGGTTCGACTGTATATTTAAAAGTATTTAATGTTGAATTATTTTGGCTTTGTTTTCAATAGGTAACCTTCATTTCCTCCTTCCAAAAATAAGTTTATCCAAGCGGAATATACCCCAGAGAATGAACGAGGGAAAATAAAAAGAATTTTTAGGATGATCTATAAAAGAAAATGTCGGCATTTTTTGTTTATTAAAAAGTATATATAATAGTGATTTAATGACGAAAATGTTGTGAAAATAATGAAAGAAAGAAGGAAAGAGGAGAGGAGAATTCATGCAATTTCGGTCGAGGCCGGACAAAATAAAAATAAAATTTCAAAGCTAAAACAATTGCTCCTCAACGTTCACTAAGCAATAAAAAAAGGAAGGAAATAAAACAATAAAAAAGGTGATCGCTGAAAAATGAGAAAAAGTTCGAGAAGGTTGGAAATTGTAAAATAAAAATGAGAAAAGAAAAAAATTGAATGAATAAATCCGGTTATATGTAAATATAAGGGATCCCGTTAACATAAAATGTTCTTAATTTTTTTTTTGACGCTTTTATGGCAATAAATAAATATTCATGTACTTTATTTTCCCATTATACAAGTGGAACACCAAAGCAACCATCATTAAATTCCATCTGAACATTGAAGAAGCCGTTATTGCCACTTCCTGTGACAAATGAATTTTTGCAAATCCAATATAGTAATACTACCACAAACTTTTCCCACATCAAATAATTTCAAGTATAGGTATTTTTGGGTAGAGTTTAAGGCCCCTGGGAAATCCCCGGAACCGATATCCTAAGTGATCTCTGATGTACTGACTTTTTCGGATAAGGATATCTGGATATGCTAACCCTATTCCGGCATGATTTTCTGCCCTAAGGGGTACACTATAGTGAAGCCCGACTGTAGTTATGTAGTTATTCGTATATTTTTTAATGATAGTGGCGGCGCAAAAAGTCGCCCAGCACAAAAGTTGCGGTGCAAATGTTCTCGGCAAAATAATTCGTGATACCGATCAGAGTGCGGACCAAGGATGGGCCGAGTTGAGAAAAAAGTCATGTCGGGTTTTTAAAATTTTCGGATCTTTTGGGTCTCGGGTTTCGGTTAACCTGGCCCTGGTGCGGACCGGACAGGATCACGAACAGTGTCCTGCCCCTAAATCCCGTATCATGGATTGTCAGGATTAATCCCGCTGAATCCTCTCACGTTCAGTCTTTTGAAGAAATCCCTTTACGGGGTTCCGTTAATGCAATTTTTCCACACTAGGATATGTATGATGCCAAATTCGTTTTTATTTTTATTTTTTTATTTTTTTAAATTAAAATATTAATATTGCTTTCTTCAACTTTTTAGAAAAACTGATCTTCAGTTTCTTCTCATAATTTATTTTAATGTAAATCCTTTTTTAATTTTAGGCATTTTTTAAAAAGTATTCTTTGCATATTTTGGGTTGCAATTTTTGATTTTATACATTTATTTTTGCATTTTTCTATCAATTTTCTTTTCTCGTTTTCAATTGACTGGAAATTATTTAAAAGGTATTTAATTTATTTAAAGGTAGAATGGCGGAGTTTGTTGGGGGGGGGGGGGGTTTTATCAAGGGCCTGTTTATTGTCCACAGATTCTGTACACAACCACAGATTTTTTGTTTTAGGTATTTCACAGATCTAGATAGAAAAAACGCCGACTTCCGTCTCTGCGATCCACAAATTTCTAAGATTTTTGGATACTTGCTGGTTGGAAATACTCGTCGAGTGATACCAAAATCATTTAAATTTGATGATCCTCGTCTCTCGCGAGCATCAACGAGCCGACAATTTCAGATTTTTCACAGTGTAGAATCTTGGGACAATTAAAACGGGCTTTTCAGAAAGAATAAGTGTCGAGTTATTTTTGAATTTATTTTTTGAATTTAATTTATTTTTAAATTTATTTTTGCATTTTTCTATCAATTTTCTTTTCTCGTTTTCAATTGTTTATTGTCCACAGATTCTGTACACAACCACAGATTTTTTGTTTTAGGCTTTGCTATCCAGAAATTATCTAAATTTTCTAAATTTTTCATTATCTAAATTTTAAACACCACAATATTTAAAAATATTTTTTTTCAAAAAAAATTAGGCACAAAATTGCGCCCTTTCAGATATATAGATGGGAGGTTTAGGCTTAACAATAACATGCGCAATCGGGGCAGGCGCACTTGGTTTGAGTGCAGCCACCCTCCCTTTTGTCCTTCCTGCTTTTCGACGTGTTTGTATACCTTATGTGCCGGCTACTGTTAAACAAATCGAAAATGTTGTTAAATTGATGGATCAATACAAAAATTTAAACCCCGCCACAAGAGGGCTAAAAATAATTGATTTGGGCAGTGGAGATGGAAGAGTTGTAAGTAAATTTATTTTTTTTTTTTTGGTTCAGATTTTGAATTTGGTTGTTTGAGAGACTAGAAAATTTTAAAAATTATTTTTTGTTGTATAAATATTTAAATAAAATTGTGCAATGAAATTTGGGGAACAATTAGCAAGTCATTTAACACCTGAATGGAGAAAGCAATATATTCGTTATGAAGAACTTAAAACACTTTTGTATGATATTATGTTGGAAGCGCCGACTGAAGCAGATGCGAGAGACCAGTTTTGTTTTTTTTTAATATTTTTGAGGGCTTGGAATTTTTGGGGAGTTGACGTCGATATTTAGAGATTGGGGGAATTCTGAAGAATCTTGATTTGATTCTTGGTTTCTCATTAAGAAAAAATAGGAGGTAACTAAAAATCGAGAAAAGTATTTACTATAGTTGTGGCTAGTTAAGAAAATCTTTTGTACACTTTAGAGGATTTTTTTAAACATTTTTCTTTTTTTCCTCTCATGACTCGTGTATATTTCCTCCAATTTTTTTAAATAATTTTAGCTAATTTTTTCTCTTTTTTTAAAGATATATTTCTCAAATGGATGAAACATTTTTTGCAGAATGTGAAAAAGAACTTGTCAAAATTAATTTATTCTTCAGTCAAAAAATAGCTGAAGCTCAAGGAAAATATCACGAATTAACTGCAGAATTGAATACTTTTAAAGATTCAATCGAATCAAGGCAAACTCCAATTGCTCAGAGAAAAAATGTCCGTTTACGCTTTGCTGGAGCTAAACTTTCTCTTAATAAATTGCAAAAAGAACAGTCAAAAACTGCACAACAGCTTAAATTGGCTTTTAGGTTTGTTGATTTTTAAAAATTTTTAGTTAACCTGGCTATGGGGGGGGTGGGGTTAATCAAAAATGATTAAAAATTTATTTACTTATTGTTAGTATGTTCGTTTGAACAAAACAAATAAACTTGGTTTTGGGGGAATTAGGAATTTGTAAAAAATGAAAAAGGGGCATCATCGACTTTAAAATTATCAATAAATTTGTTTCAATATTTTTGGATTACTTCTGTCCTCACATTTTACGTAGAGTTAACTTCTTAAAGCTTACATTAATTAATTAGCCCCTAAAGACTGAGACTTTGACCTGCCATAACTCAGCCCAAAGTCATCTCACAAAAATAAAGAAAGTCGCTTCGCAATATTAAATCGGGGTTCCTCTATCGAATGGTATCAAAAACATTACTAACTTAATTTTTTATCTTATAAATTCTTAATTTTTCTTAATTTTTAGTGAATTCTACTTAAATCTTGTACTTTTACAAAATTATCAGGTTTTTTAAATTATTTTTTTGTTTGTTAAATTCTTGGCAATTTTAGCAATTAAATGCTACCGGGTTTCGTAAAATTTTCAAAAAACATGACAAATTAATGATGAATGATGCTGGAATGGATTGGCGAATAAATCGGGTTGAAAAATCTTCGTTTTTTCTCAATTCTGATATTGAATCCTTAATTAACAATGTTGAATCGACGGTCATTAATGAACTGGAAGGGGGTAATAGACAGGCGGGAATGAAAAGACTTAAGGTTTTTTAATTTTTTCTAACTTACGGACCTATTTTCCCTTTATTCTACCTCTGACGACTATTCTAAAACAATTAAAAGGGATATCTTGTTTAGGGGGATAGATTTTCGGCCTCAACTTTTGAGGCGTGTGTGTCATTCTAACATACTTTTTGTTTAAATCAAAAATGAGAATGTGATGCTTTTCAACATCCTTATACTTACGAGAATAATAGGGGAGGATTAAAGTGGGGTTTCTGACTAACATAAGTTCAAAATTTCCAAATTATTTTTGAATTTACATTATTTAAATATCTCATGTCAGGTTCCTCCCCTAAGCGAAAAACAAAATGCTGGAACAACATTCTCGCTAGGCATGTTTATGGGTATATTTATAGTTTTGGCTGTCGCAATAATTCTTTCATGGTTTGGATTGGAACAACAAGTAAATGAACCAAAATGGGTTGCTGTTCGCCTATTTCGAGGCTTTTTTCTTTTTTTCCTTTCAATGTGGCTTTGTGGACTTAACATGTTTTTTTATTATTTAAAAAATAAATATAAAAATATTTTCAAGGTATGGTTGGGCAGCTGCAGGTGTTAATCATGTTCTCATTTTTGAAGTAGATCCTCGCAACCATTTAACTTATCAGACGGTTTTTTTAATTAATATTTTTATTTTCTCCTTATACCAGTCAACTAATTTTAAGTAAGATTTAAAACCTCAGGTCACAATTTACTTTTACTTATTCTGTGTGTATAAAAAATCGCTGCTCCTGTGCAGAGCTGCGTCGAAATTTCGATTTTCGATTTTCGACTTTTTTTCTACCGATTTTCGATTTCCGAATTTCGAATTTTTTCATAAAATTTCGATTTTCGACTTCGATAATTTTAGTTTTTTCGATTTTCGTTCGATTTTCGATTTTTTTTGCAAAATTGCATTATCTTTTCTCTTAAGATTTTATTCCTGCGGCGCCAAAAATGAAGAAATTTGGCTACTTAGCCTTTCAAAATTCTCAAAAATTTCGCCTGCGGCGCTGAAAAATGAAGAAATCGGTCTTCTAGTCTTCCAAAATTTTTAAAATTTTCGCCTCCGGCGCAGAGAAGTGAAGATTTTTTGCTTAGCGATCTTTCAAAATTCTGAAAATTTTCGCCTGCGGCGCAAAAAAAGGTTAAGAAAGATGGAGGAATAAAAATATGGGATAAGAAGATCGCGAGATTCCCTTTAATACACCCAAATCTCACAATAATCCGCCCAAATCCCGCGTAACCCTTGATATCCCTCATATTCGCCTGATATCATATAATATCCCCCTTAATCTAACCAAATCCACCTAAATAATATTATCATTGACTTTCCACCCGAGCCTCCAATTAATCCATTTGCCTTATAATAATAAGAGGGATATAGGAGGATGGGATATCAAGGGGTAAGTAGAATATTGGAGGAATAAAGGATTTAAAGTGATCTAGGGTGCGGATTTAATTGGTCTCTAGTCAACCCTCTAATCCTGTATATCCCTACGATCACTGATATCTCTTAAAACTTCCATTAATCCATTGAATCCCCTTATATTTCAATATTAACCCTTATATCTCCATATTGCGGATTGTTTACTACTCTTTTAGTTATTTTAAAAAATTTCGATTACCGATTTTCGATTTTCGACGTTTTTTTCTGCCGATTTTCGATTTCCGATTTTCGAATTTTTTTTATAAAATTTCGATTTTCGATTTCGATATTTTTGGATTTCTTTTGATTTTCGATTTCCGAATTTCGAAGATTTTTTTATTTCGACGCAGCTCTGCTCCTGTGTTAGGAAATATTTAACATAAGGGTAGACAAAATCGCACACGACTTTTCTCTTCTCATTTCTATTTTTTCTGTTATTAAGACGCAAGTCTATTTTTATTTAAGCATTGCATTACATTGAAATGTGTTCAAAAAATTGAAACTTTTAACATTAAACAAAAATTTTCATTACTCTTTTTAATTTTTTGTATTCTTTGTTTTCACTACTCAAATGCTATTTTAAAATTCTGACCTTTTAAAATTTGTTCCGTAACTTTTAAAAAAACTTTTAAGGTTATGCAAATTTCTTCTTTTATGTTAATGCTTTGGGCAATGTCTGTACTTGGATATTTGTACGCTTCTTGGCTTCGTTTACCTCCTTTTCTCTTTCCAATGGCTTTAATGTTAATTTGTGTTGCTTATCTTTTTAACCCGTAATTTTTGTTAATTTTTAATTATTTTAATTTTTTTAGTTTTAAACACCCAGAACATTTTTTTCATCGAAATTCTCGTTTCTGGCTTCTTAAACATTGCTTTAATTGTTTGACGGCTCCTTTTCATTATGTTACATTTTCGGATTTCTGGCTAGGCGATCAAATGAATTCTCTTGCGTGAGATTTTTCAATTAAATATTTGAAATAATTTTTATCGGGGAAATTAATTTTGGTTAAAATAAAATTTGATTTTAATAAAAAAAATTTTAAGAGTTTTTCCTTAATAGAAAAATTTGTGAAAAAATTATTTTCAGACAAGCAAAAATTAGGGAAAAAATTATAAGAAATAATTCTCCCGTATGTCTCCAATTTTATTTTTCAGGCAACCCTTTCCTCATGTTAAAATATATTTTAAAAATTTTATTGTAACGATCGCTCACTTGATAAAAAATTTTTTTCAGAATTTGTTTTCTGGATCTCCAATATTTTATTTGTTTCTACGCAACAGAAGTTGACTTTTCTGATGCTCAATTCCAAGTTCGTACCCTCAACATAACCGAAGGCCCCGTTCCCTGGGGTTATGTTGATATCAATACTGGCCAAGATATGTGTGTTGCTTCTTCTGGAATTCGATCTCTCGTATCAGTCGTTCCAGCTCTCGTTCGTTTTTTGCAATGTATTCGTCGTTATCGTGATACTCGAACTTGGCATCCACATTTGGTTAATGCATGCAAATATGCAACTACTTTTTTGGTTGTTGGAAGTAATTTATTAAGTAAATGGTGGTCAGATGATACTTCTATTTTCTTTTATCTTTGGGTGGCTTCTTATATTTTTAGCTTTACATACACATTTTTGGTTGGTTTTTATTATTTTTTTTGGCAAGGCTAATAAAACAGGAAAAATTTTTTACTCTTTCGGGGTGCAATATTTGTGGACGTAGTTTGGAGACAAAGCTAGAATTAAAAAAAAAGAAAACTGGAAAATAAAAACTTGTGAAATGCTGACTTTGGGATAATTTATTTGATCGTACTTGATGTTTCGTTTTTTTAATTGTGACGAGATGGGGTGTCTCCTTTTTGATCTCACACATCCTCTTTCTGACAATGAGGATTTTTCTTAAAAATTTATTTTTTAAGTGGGACGTATTTATGGATTGGGGATTAATTGATCCGAGAGCACCCAAAGAAGCTCCACTTCTACGAGAAGAAATGATTTATGGAAGTAAATGGTATTATTATTTTGCAATTGCTGAAGATTTTATTTTACGATTAACTTGGGTAATGAATGTTTCGTTAGCGGAAGCATGGTTTTTTTTAATATTTTTTAATTAATTATTTCAATTTTTAAAGGATGTTACAAGGAGATTTGCTTGTTTGTATATTGGCTCCTTTGGAAGTAATTAGGAGGTTTGGAACTTTTTTTTAATTTTATGTGGGGAGACATGGTTGTATTTATTTAGTTAGTAGGGGTAGTTAACAACCAAATTTTCGAACCGAAAACTTAATTTCATGAATCATTTTTTAAAGTTTTCCCTCAAAAAAACGTATAAAAAAACAGTCTCCCTCTGCTTTTATAAAAAAATAATATTTTTTTTATTTTCAAGATTCATTTGGAACTATTTTCGATTGGAGAATGAGCATGTAAACAATTGCGGTCAGAAAAGATTTATGAGTAAAAAAAGGTTTAAAAAAATTTTTTAAGGACAATTTCGAGCAGTTAGGGATATTACAGTTAAACCTATACGAAAAGGTGATTTAGAATCTTTACTTGCAAAAATGGACAATCCTGATGGTGTTACACATAGAGGACAGGATTTGCGTGAAAGGGTTAAAAAGCAGAAAAAAGCTGCGCGTGAAAAGAAACAAATTTTGAAAAAGAATAGAATGACTAGAATTAGTTTACCGATTGCTCCGAATTTCCCACATGCACATACACATCCAATTTTAGTTGAAAGTAGACAATAATATGTAGGTAAACTGTTTAGATGACAGTTTTTTAAAGGTATTTTATGGTAGTATGAAAATTTTATTTGAATATTAGTAAAAATTAAAGAATTCCATTTAGAGAAGAAATCTAGTCTCCTCCCCCCTCCCCCTTTAAATTCCTTGTCCTTACATTTTCCTTGATTCATTTCCAATAATCTTCTGATAAATGTCCTTAACTAAAATCAAGGATCGAAATCGTTTCTACCATAAAATGTTTTTTTGGTTATACATAGTCTTTTAAAAGAAAATTATACAAGAATTTGTATTTTCATAATTCCCTCTCTCATGTATATTTATATTTTCACCTCCAAAATTTTTTTTGTAATTATCTCTCGAATTTAATAAGTTAGACTTTTGATTTTTTAATAGTTTTTCAGAGTCTCATCATCCGTTTCTGTATTATATTTATACCGGTTTTTGTTTAAACGCTTTAAATGAATTTTTTCAAGTTTTTCAATACATTCCTTTATTTTTTTATAAAATTGCAATGATTTTTTAAAATTTTCCTAGTCTTTTTTAAATAAAATTGTTTGGATAAAGTCAATTTTCTAATCAAAATACCCAATAAATTTGAGAAAAATAAAAACTCTTGACTTTATCCAACAAGAAATATGCTTGTATTTTATAATGACGATTAAATATTAATAAATTTTATTGTGTTTGGACTTTAAAAATTTCTTTTAAAAAATTTTTAAAAAAGAAAAAATAACCTCAAAATCTGAACCATTTATTTGTATTTTCTTTCAATTAATTTTCAAAATTTATTTTTTTAGGTATTACAACTCGCAAAGGCTGGATACACTAATTCTACAGGCGTTGAATTAAACAGTTTATTGGTTTTGTATTCGCGTTGGAAAAGTTTTCGAGAAGGCACTAAAAAAGTGAAGTTTGTAAAAGCTGATATTTTCAAAACTTGTTTGGAAGATTATGACGTTATTGTGCTGTTTGGAACTGAAACTATTGTAATCTAAAATTAATTTTGAAAATTTTTTTGTTTTTAAGGTCCCCCAAGTTAGACCAAAATTGCTGGAAATGAAGGATGGAGCAGGACTGATTTTATGCCGCTTTCCCTTACAATCTGAAGAAGAATGTTGGAAAATGACTTCAACAGAAGGGAAAGGAATCGATCAAACATGGCTTTATATTCGAACAAATATTTGTTAAATTAACTGATAAAGTTGTTACTTTTATATAGATTTTCTCAAATATCTTCGGATATTTCTTCATTTCCCTAATAGCGCAACAATAAATTTTCACCTTTTCTCATTTTTCTATTGTGTTTATTCTCCTTTACATAGTTTCTTTTCTATTTTTTTCTCTTTTTTAGCCCCTTCCATAAATAAAAGATTTTTCTCCATCCATTTCTCAACATTCATCTTGCCCTTTTCCTTCTACAAATCAACTTAATTTTTCGCCTTTTTCTAGCATTGCTATACACAATCAATACTATATAGCTTCTCTGGTCGTCGTGTCAGTAAGGTTTTATGTATACATTGCTAGTCAGCCCATTTATTCTGTCTTGTCTTTCGTCACAAGGCAACCAACTTAAAAACTCAATGTGTGTTGACTAACCAGACAAAATGGTACATGACAAAATGGTGATATTAACAAAATGGTACTGGACAAGACGGTTCCTTCCAGATCCGGTTTCTTCCAGATCTTATTTTATGTAAGTTTTGAAGATTCTTTGGAAGATTTTTTCGGGATTTCTATCTGTATCTTTTAGGTTTTCTAATTTCTTAGTCATCCCGACTAGGGTTATACCCGGATGCCTTAAAAACCATTTTGTTTCTTTACCATTTTGCCCATGTACCATTTTGTCTGAAACCATTTTGGACTAGCAATGAATGTGTGTATTATTTACATTCTTCTTCCTCTTCTCCATCGGGTTTTCATTTTTGCCTGCCTTCCTTCTCTCCACTTCTTTTTTAGTTGTGTAAAATAGCCTTCCTTCCCTACAAACTAACATTTTCTTTTGCTTTCCACATTTAAACAAATATAAGTATTTTCACAATTGTATACAATCCTCCCCAAATATATTCCCTCTTTTTTTCCCCCTCAACTTTCATCTTCTTCATTCCTTCCCCATCTTTTCAAAAAATACTTTCATCGTCTCCCCACACATTCACATTCATTTTTACCCAACCAATCTGCTCAGAAATAAAAATAAAATATACACACACATTCATTCACCATCTTCTCCTCTAAAAACGCTACAAAAACACTATTTTTATATTTCTTTTATTTCTCCCCCACACAATTCTACATTATTCCCCCCATTTTTTTCATTTTCTCAACAACACAATTTCTTCGAGATTTGTAGTTTTTCCCTTCTCCTCGCATTCTTTTCTAGTACATTTTATACTCTTTTCTCCTCTTTCCTTGATCCACTTCTCTATTTTTATATGAACTCTAATATAAGCCTGTATATAAGTTCTCCAACCTTTTTTTCTTCTCTTATAAGGAGAGGTTAGAGTATATCTCGGAAAGGGGAATTAAAATATAATTTACAAGGGTATGAAAAACAAATGAGATACAGTAAGCTGATCTTTTGAGAGTTGATCTAGAAAAGATTTTGGACAAAAAAAGTTTTGGATGAATTTTTAAGGTATTTATTGATAGTTGATAAAAACAAATAAATTGCTCGAGTTGACAAGTCGAAGCTTAACATGTGTAGGTAGTGTTTGGCCTTTAACTTTGGGGAAAATCTTGTTATCTTTGGAGGATTCATTTACATCCTGATGTTGGTGACAATTTTCATCTGCTTCCATTTGTTTTGCTTCATATCTTTCCATGTTTCCCATCTTTTTTCTGAGTTTGGGTGAAATTGTGTTTGTTTTGATATTCTTACAAGTCTTGATCCTCGTTTCAGAATTTCTAATATTTTATCACTTTGTTTCCTTCTTTAATTAACCTTTCTTTTGCGGCTTATTAACTCTTCTGTTGTTCAAATACAAATTTAAATTATATTTGTTTTCTCATTGCTTTAAATATGAAAATAATTATTAATTTTAGTTATTTAATTCAAAAATGAGTAGTACTTCAGAGCACATTTCTCAACGCCTTTATTATTCCAACCGAACACCAAATTCGAGAGTTAGCCTTGTTGGGACTTCTGCTGCTTCTTCTCCAGTAATGTTAAGTAATTCTCCTCAAGTTAGAGGAAATACAAATCAAGTTGTGGTTGTTTCTGGAGATAACCAGTTTAGAAGTATTCCTATTGGAAGCGTTGGTTATCATCCTCCGGGTTGTGCTTGTCCAAATTGCGAAACTAAGGTATTTTTTAGAAAGTCCTTTAAAACTTATAAATATTCTAGTATGTGCCACCCATTGGACATTCTACTTCTTTAGACAACCGCCACGAGATTTACACATATTCAATTGCAAATGATCCTTCAGGCAATACTGATGGAATTGTACAGGAATTCACAACAGAAAATGGGGAGAGACATGTGGTAATTATTCTAAAGTTTATTTTAAATAGGGGGGGAGGTTGTTAGAGAAGAACATGAACCGAGTTTTTCTTGTAAGACCCGAGCTTTTCCGATTGGAAACCCTGGTTTCGACTCGGATTCGAACTCTAGTACTTCTTTTTCTGATTTTAAAATTTTTGAATAAGAGATTATAGGGGTTGAATTACTTAAAAAATTTTCCGTTTTTTGAACACAAAAGGATGTCACCTCCAATTTTAGTTTTTCCCTCACATATTATTTCGTTGTTTTATTTCATCGTTTAATTGAATCAGCCCTCACAAAACTCAATTTTTAAGTTTGTCCCATCCATTCATCACTCAACATCTCTGGATAATCGACAAGAACTTGTAGCGAGAACTTCAGAAGATAATAAAAGGAATGAAAAAAGTGAGAAGGAAGCCGTTAAGCGTGCTCGACAGGCTGAAGCTGCTCGTCTACGGTTTTTTTTCTATTTATTTTGGGAATATTTTCTAGTTTAGGTAAATTCATATACAAAAATTTAATATTTTTCTTAGGCTAACTGAAGAGTCATACAAGATTTGGGGTAGGGGACATTTGACGGAATTTTACCCGAAATTTAATTTCCTTAAGTTTGCAATTTGTTTTTTTTAATTTACTTTTTATTTTTTAAAGTTATCACCGTTTAACACCAGACGAGAAAAAAGCTTTAAACCTCAAAAGGACATTAGCACAAAAAAGAAAAAAACAACGAGAAAAGGAAATGGCTCAATTAGAAGCAATATTGCGTGCTAGTGGAGATATTTATGACGATCCAGAAGTTTTAGAACAACTTAGAGAAAAGAGAATGCGTGCAAAATGGGCTGAGGCTGCTCGTAATAGATATCACAGGTCGTTGGTTAAAAAGATATTTCTACTTTAAAAAATTTTTTTAAAAATTTTTAGAATGACTGATGAAGAAAGAAAATCTCATAATATGAAAAGACGAATTAAACAACAAGTTTCTGTAAAAAATGAAGATAAAAGTGGTGGAAATTTGGGCGGGGAGGCTAATAAAAGAATTAAAGAACAAAATGCGAGAAAAGCTGAAGCTGCTAGACTGCGTTATCATCGAATGGTTTTTTTATCGGTGTGATCTTTTAGGGATTGGGGCTCTATAAAAATCAAAAATTGTTTTCTTTTAAAAAATTGAACCACATTATAAAGTACACCCTTGGGTCGGAAGAATTATTAGGATATTTTAAATTAGGAGTATAAGTTAGGCAGCTCTTCCTCCAACGCCAGTCCAAATTTTAATAAAATTTATATTAATAGTAAATTGAGGTCAATCTAATGTAAGAGGTGTGGGATTGACGGTTCCGGATAGGAACTGAAAAAGTCTGGAAATATTTGGTTCGAGCATCCGTTCCAGATCTGTCTATTTGAACTCAAAAATAAATAGGTGATAAAAAGAGTCCGCGAAAAAAGAAGTCCGCTAATAATAAAGTTTTTTCTAAAATTAAGTTTAAAAATCAGTGACTCCAAGAAACCTCATTTTCAATTACTCAATTAAATAAATTTATATTTTTAACAGCCCCGATTCCATTAAAAGATCACATTTTTATTTTTTAAATTTATTTGACGAAAAAATTTTCCATTTTTAGACGTATGACGAAAAGAAGATGTATAATCAGCGAAGGACTGAAGCATTTCGACGTAGAAGGATGGAAGAAGAAACTCTTTTGGCTATGCCTATAGGAAGAATTAATGGAGAGGCACTTGATAGAGCACAACAAATTGTTATTCGAAATGCTAAGCGTGCTGAAGCTGCTCGGCTTCGTTATCAAAGAATGGTTTAAATTTATTTTTTGAAATTAATTTGTCTTATAGAAAGGGATAAAAACGTATTTTTTCTAAAAATATAGTGACACAACTAAATACTTTCTACATTACCTACTCTTTAACTAATAGTTTCCTTACTTCCCCACAAAATTTTTTAAGATTCTCTTTTGGCTCTGAACTTTTCCCGTTTTTATCGTCCATTAAACGAAGGTTAATTTGTCCTTGTATTATTTTCAAGTTTGAGGGATATATTGCAAAAATTTGAACAATAAGTTAACTGATAGTCCCCAGATCCTTTGAACGTAAAAAGTATTTATAAACCCTATTACTATTCCCAAAAAATGAGTCAAATCTCTGTTTTGTTTAAAAAATGGATTAAAAAATTTATTCGTTTTTAGACACCAGAACAGCGAAGGGCTTACAACCAAAAACGTTACACTCCTAAACGTAAACGTCAAATAATGGAAGTTATCTTGGCAGATGTTGATCCAGATTTAAAAATTGAAAAATCAGACGATGAAGAAGAATATGATGCTCTTTCTTCTCTTGAACGTGACGTTTTAAGGCGTACTCAACAAGCACATCAAATTTTGCTTCGTCAGCGTGGTCAACAACAGCAACAGCCCCAACAACCATCCCAACAACAACAACAGTTACCACCACCACCACCACAACAACAACATCATTATATTTCGCATAGGACACCTCCATTGACACATGCGTGAGGAGGGCTGTTTTAAATATTAAAAGTTTTTGTTCTTCTCGTTTATTAGTCTTCATGCTTAAAATGGGAAGTTTGTCGTATTATTAACTATTTTATTTTTTGTCTCATTATAAAATGAATTTTTGATAAAAGTTGATGACTTTTTTTAAACATTTTTTTCAAAAGAGTTTTTAAATAACTCGAAATATTTTCTCATGTTTTTTTTATTTTTTTTTAAATTAAACAAATTTTTGTTTAAAGCAATGAGTACTTCAGAACAAAGTTCTCAACGTCAACAACAAATTTATTATTCCAACCGAACACCAAATTCGAGAGTTAGCCTGGTTGGGACTTCTGCTGCTTCTTCTCCAGTAATGTTAAGTAATACTCCACAACTTAGAGGAAATGCAAATCAAGTTGTGGTCGTTTCGGGAGATAACCAGTTTAGAAGTATTCCCATTGGAAATGTTGGTTATCATCCTCCTGGTTGTGCTTGTCCAAATTGCGAAACTAAGGTTGTTTAAATTTTTATAAATTAACTTGGGGGCCTTTAAAATTTGAAATAGAAATAGATTTGGGGGATAGCAGGGGTGGGTTTGGTAGAGGTTGAGATTGTGTTATTCCTGTCATTTGACTATCTAGATTTCATTGAACGGGTTTTTTGATTTTGAAATTCATTGAATTGAAATTCCATTGAACCATTTTTTCCTAATGGTTCCAAAATTGCGTCGGTTCACATTTTCGGTTTTGGGCAATCCAAAGAGTGTCGCTTCTACGTTCCGATAATTTTTAAAATTAAAGAATAAATATATAATCTTTATTTTCAAGTTTGACCCAACTTCCTTGAGTAATAGCCATGATTTTTATACTTATATTGGCAACGACCAATCTAACGATGATGACGATGGAATTGTAGAAGAATTTACAACGGGGAGTGGAGAGAGACATGTTGTCATTATGACTAAAAATGATGCTAATCTTTCAATGCAAGAAAAGTTTGTCTTTAGTTAAAAATTTGTATATTCTAGCACCCAAAAATACATACATAATATTCTAAATGGAGCCCTGGGCTTCTATTAGGGATGGATAGGCTTATAACATTTAAGTATATATTTAATTTAGACTTCGTCGTCAAAAATTATCCGAAGCAGCAAGAAATCGTTATGCTCTTCTCAGTGACGACGAAAAAAGAATATTTACTGAACGTCGCATTATTATGCGTCAGCGAAAAAAACAAAAAGAACGAGAAATGGAAGAGTTGGAGGCAATTCTTCGTGCAACTAATGGTTTTAAATTTTTAAATAATATAAAATGGGCCTTTTGTCCTAATGTCCTAAATTAAAAAAAATTGTTCAGTAAATTTATTCAATTCCGAAGATCGGGTTTTGAATTTTATAATCAGTACGGTTCATTGTCAGTCAGAAATAGTCTGGAGATCGCGAGAAAAAATGTCCGGACATACATAATGCCAAATTTATTTTTAATTTTACATATTTTTTTTAAATTTATTTTTCAAATTTTTAGATATAACAGATGATTTGGTGCTTTTAGATGAACAATCATTGCAAAGGAAACGTGCAAGATTAAGTCGTTATCAAACTATGTCGATTGACGAGAGGCGTGAATATAACCAAAAAAGAAGGCTTAAACAGCTTGGATTGCCCGAAAATATTGAAGAAGTTCCACGACAAAAATTGGAACAAATAAAAAGACATATTAATGAAGTTAATGCTAGAAAGGCTGAGGCGGCACGTCAACGGTATCATCGAATGGTAATTATTTTGTTGTTTTGCAAAGAGGTTTGATATCGAACTTTTTTGTCATAAAAAGGCTTTAAATTTAAAACTGGTTAATCATGAAGAAAAATTAATTTATTTTTAATTTTTTATTAAATGTTCCGGTTCTCCATTTTATGGAATGAATAACACATCGAAAGGATTCTGACGACTTTTCAAAAATCGGCAATTCCCTACCATTAAATACGGAATTTCCTATTTTTGAAAAAATGAGAAATTCCCTGTGATTAGGGAATTCCTTTGATATAAATCAAAGCAACAACTGATTATTCTAATTTTAATTTTTTACTTTTGTAGACGGCTGATGAAAGAAAAATTTATAATAGAAGACGGACTGAATCTTTCCGGAAGCGACGTGTTGAAGAAGAGAAATTACTTTCAACACCAGCAGGGCAGATTACACCGGAAGCTTTGGAAAAAGCGCAAAGTATAATGCTAAGAAATGCAAAAAGAGCAGAACAAGCACGTTTGAGATATCAAAGAAAGCAACAAGAAAGAGGTGTTGTGCCAAGAAGACAACGAAAACCAAAAACTGAACCTGCAAATGAGTCAGCTGAGCCGAATTTAGGTTTTTTTTAGTTTTTTTTTGTAATTTTATCCTTAATTTTATCCATTTTCCTTTGTTTTGTCGAATTTTTGAAAACAAAAATAAGCTTTTTCCATTCATCTTTTTTACCACCGTGAGACCCTAATTAAGTTTACAATTGAAACCGAAACTTAATTTTATTTTCGTTCGGACATGTTTTAGTGTTATCTGAATCGAAGTATGTATGTTTGTGTGACCTATTTTTGTGTCCCATTTTGTGGTGCCCTATTTTCGATAGATTTACAAGATAGTTGTTTGAATTCTACAGTTATAACAAATTTTTATTCCAGAAAGATGGGACTTATAAAATTCAAAATTCCTGATTTAAAAAAATTTTTTAAGATCAAATTTTGGATACAATCGAACGTGATGTTGTCAGAAAGACAGAAGAAGCACGACAAACTTTATTAAAAATGCAACAAAATGAATTGAAAAAAGAGGAAACTGTTGGCACTTTAGACGACAAACAACATCATTTTGTGGTCCCAGATAGAGGAGTAGGAACAACTACTCATACTATAGTTCAGTCACCTATAAATATTACTCAACAGCAACTTTCTGGAGGAAATGTTGTTCAATATGTTCAGGTTTTATTTTTATAATTTAAAAAAGGAATGGGAGAGGGGGGATTTCAGGAGACTAAAAGCACTCAATTTTAGCCCCCTGAAATCCGACCCCGGCTACCCTTGCCTTATATCCAATCCTATTCTTAATATATTTATTTTTCAGGTACCTGCACGAAGTGTTCCAAACGGCTTTATCATCGCTGACAATAAATTTGTTCAAGTTCATACAGATAGTGGAATTCAAACGTCAGGGCCACAGTCTTATACAGTGGTATTTTTCTTCCTTTTTATTTTTTGCCTTTAATTTTTATCAAAAAATAGATTCAAGAAGCTTCAACCTCAAAATTCGATGCCGGCCCAAGTAGTAGTGGAACAAGTAATTATTATCCAGTTTCTATAATTCACCATGAACCACCACCACATCAACAACAACGTCATCATATTACAACTTCAACTATAGATCATCATCATCATTTAAATCCTCCGACACGAATTGAAATTGTTCAACCGACAATAATAACAACTAATAATACAAATAATTTTGGTGGTCAACATACTTCAACAGCAATTGGTTCATCTACAACATTATTAGCTGCTAGTTCTTCTTCAACTTCGTTAGCATCTTCACGTCGTCATTATACTAGCAATCCATTACAACAAAATCAACAACAACAAACTTTTATAATTCCAAAAACTGAACATCATCAAATTATTGCTAGTCGTTCCTCTATTTCTTCTGGTGAGTAAAAGAGTTTAGCAATCAAATATTGGCCTAAGACTAACAGTTATTTTATCTAAAAGCTTCGCTTATCACGTGGTAGTATCTAATATAATATACCGTATTTTCTCTAAAATAGCCCCCGGGGGCTATTTTTCCGATCGTCCTCTAGAGGGGGGCTATTTTAGAGAAAATACGGTATCTACTATAGATCCTACACCTTCCCCCCCCCCCTCCCCCACACTTAAGCACTAAAAATATCTTCCCTCTTTACAGGTATGTCATCGTCTAAACAACGTGTTATGGACCCTCATAATTCAAACGATCAAAAATTGTTATTGCAAAAGGCTAAACGTGCAGAACGTGCAAGGAGAAGGTTGTAGACAATAAAAAATAAAAATTGATGTTGATAAAGTTGAGATAATATTTTAAAGATACCATGAAATGTCTGCTGAAGCACGTCATGAATTTAATGCTAAAAGAGCACTTTCTTTAAAAATGGCAAGACTGAGGGATGTAAGTTTTATTTTAAATTTTTTAAATCGTTAACATTTTTAGGAAGAATTGTGTCGTTTGGGTGATGATATGAATACAAAAGGACAAGAACCAGAGGATGTTTGTTTTTTATATATTTTTAAAATTTGGAGATGGTGAGAGTTGAAAGATTAGAATTTTTGGGAAATGACATTAGTTTATGAGTGAAGTTGTTGCTTTTTGGAAAATCTTTGGGTATCCGAAACCGAAACTAAAAACCGAACTGACTTTTTATTAACCACCTAAATCTATAACAAGCTAAATAGCGGAGTTTCCCAGTATCTACTACTACAATCGAATTTTACTATAAGATACACTTGTAATAGATCACATCAACTTTAGTTTGCCATTGGCCGAGGGAGTTTAAGATACTACATCTCATTATAAGGACAGCTATAACCAAGATTTTATCTTATAACGAGTTCCATCTGGAATAATTTATTATTGAATCCTGTAATTTTTAGAGTCTTCGCACTGCTATTGAACAAGCCAGATTGCGTAGAGCCAAGAGAGCAGAAGCTGCTCGCGTTAAATATCAAGTGAGTTTTATTTTTTTAAACTTTCTTACTAATATTCATCAAAGAAGATGACAAGTGAACAGAGGAAAGCACATAATGCAATGCGTGATGCTCAGAGAAGGCAAAGAAAGCGTGAATTGGAGGATACTGTGACTGTTGTGAAACAATGAGAATTACTTAAAGGAGGGAGGGGTAAGGGTTGTGTGTTTATTCTTGTCAATTATTGTCGAAGACCTCACTTGTAGGATACCCTTTGGGACTTGAAGAATTGTTGGAACCAATGCTCGGTTTGGGTACCAGCCACTCGCACTAGCTAATCAAAATTTTAAAGCTATATTTTTAACTCGAAGTATATCTAGTTTTGGGGATTATTTACAAATGAGGTCATAATGTATAAGAACAATTTTTCTTTCTTTACAACCCGGAACAATTTTTGATTCTCAGATGGATCTACTCAATCATTTTAATTTTCCAAATATCCAAATTTATGTAAAAGAATCCATCTTAATTCTTTAATTTGATATTTTGCCAAGAATTTTCCACATTTTGTCCATATTTTTGAAAAAACTTATATTTACAAGTTAGTCGGATAAATTTAAAATTTTAACTTGATATTTTAAACAAGTGTTTTTGATAAATAATTAGGTACTTTATGGATATGTCACCCCCCTCCTATTTTGAGTCTCAGAGTTTTCCTTATGCGTAGAAAATGGTCAGAGATTATTTTCTTCTCCATGTCAATCATTTTTTTCATCAAGCAAAATAAGTGAAATGTGGAAACGAAATGAGTGAAATGTAAGTACAAAATTCAAAAATATGTAGAAAAGGCAAAATAAAAAAGCAAAATACTTGAAGAAGAAAAAAATGATTGACATGGAGAAGAAAATAATCCCTGACCATTTTCTACGCATAAGAAAAGCTCTGAGACTCAAAATAGGAGGGGGGTGACATATCCATAAAGTACCAATAATTAGACCTAAGTAAGTATATTTATGTGGAAAGTGAGGATTTCACCTTTAATGACCGTCCATAATGGATAGATAAAACCTGAGTTGGATCAGTCAAATAGAAACGTCTCTGGTTTAATCGGTTGCTGGGGAGTCCTTTTGGATTTTTCGTAATTTTTTCCGATATTTTCGTAATTCGTAACTCAAAAGAGTAATTCATAAACTCTAGGGAATAGTAAACTCCACATTTACCGATAAACCCTCTGAGCTTACAACTTAAAATAAATCCTAAATAAGTCAGTAGTAAATCAATTGTTTATTAAAAACAAAAAATAAATTAACAACGTCCAAAATGTTTAAAAGCTTTAGCAGTTGAAGTTAATTCTTTGATATATTCTTCTAATTCTGAACTAGGCAAAAATCTGTTTCGTAAAGCTGGAAAAATCAAAGAACGAAGAGTTCTCTGAACCCTCAAATTTTGTTTTTTAAAAATATTTTGTTGTTCATCATTTAAATTTTCATAATCTTCTTCGCTTATTGAGGGAAGATGAAAATCAGCAAGAGCAAAAGCAATTTGAGAATAGCAACTTTTTTCCTAAATTATTTTTGGTAGATTGGGTAAAGAAAAGAAGAGAGAAGGAAATAAGACCTTTACCGTCCTTGAAGTACAGTCGTACTCCGGAAAATTGTATTTTAAATAGATTTTACAGTTTAAGGGTCGATCTCCCTCACAATGCCCACAAAATCTAAAAGCCTATCTCAAATAGAGGTTATCCTAGTATTGAATTTGTGGAATTATGGAATTTGTCCAGACACTTCAATTCTTCAGAATAGTAGCTGGGGGGAACTAAGCGTGATACCCTTCTAGTTAAGTGACACTTAATTATAAGACACAATTTTCTAGCCCCTTCGAACTCAAACTCACATCTTCATAGTTAACATTAGCCAATTTATATAAAAGTAAGGGCAATCCCTCCATTTCAGGCAAATAACCGTTAATAAGGCAAGGAATTGCTGCCAAAACAGCATCTAAAAATGCTTAAAATTGAAGAAAATATTAATTTAAAACCTTCATTAATTGAATTTAAAATTATTTTAATTGAGAAAAAATCCCAAAGAATTTCTCTATTTTTAACAAGAATTTGACATAAATTGGCTATTTTCTTCTCCTTTTCCTCTTCTTCTAATAAAAGTAATTTGTAAATTGAAAGATTTTTTGTTGAAGAATTTTCTGATTGAATTATTAAATCATAGGCACCCATATTTCCAAAAGAAAAAATAATTAACTAGAAAAAAAGAGAAGTTTTAAGCTATAGTAAAAAATAAAAGAAAAAAATATTTAGAGATCGAACTAAGGCAAGTAATCATTATCCCTCTACCCCCCCCCCCCCTTACCTGATAGAAAAACTGTCGAAGAATTTTTTGATTATTAATTAAATAAACATTATTTTCTGATTGAATAAGAGCATTTTCTGAATCAAAAAATCCAATTAATAAATGTTTTTTAAATAATTCAACTAATTTATTATCTGCTTTTTGACAAATTTCTCTTCTCAAATCAACAAGAGAATTAAAAGAAAATTCTCTTGGAATACAACAATCTACCTTAAAAAATTTTTAAATTAGTTTCTAATGGGGGCAGGCCAATGTACCCCGCAATGGGGGCAGGCCAATGTACCCCGCAATGGGGGCAGGCCAATGTACCCCGCAATGGGGGCAGGCCAATGTACCCCGCAATGGGGGCAGGCCAATGTACCCTTTTTCAACGTGGAAATTAATTGAGGAATGTTATTTTAAAATTTCCTTTATTTCCCCCACCCACC
Organism: Meloidogyne enterolobii; assembly: GCA_963681835.1. NCBI lineage: Eukaryota > Metazoa > Nematoda > Chromadorea > Rhabditida > Meloidogynidae > Meloidogyne > Meloidogyne enterolobii. The sequence goes on from CAVMJV010000018.1 coordinate 1,514,511, forward strand.
TGAGAATCATTTTTATTATTTGTTTTTCCACCAATATTTTCTCCATTTTCCCTTTCAATTTCATTTATTTCAATTGGATTTATATTTGAACCCCCTTCTTCGTTATTTTCTTCTTCAAAAGCAACTTTTTTTAAAAGAGAAAGCCTAACAGAAGAATTTGGACGTAAATTTAAATCTTCATTTGTCAAAACAAATTCATCCAAACTTCGATTTAAAAAATCTACGCGAATTTTCTGAAAATTAAATAAAGTCAGAATTTCCACCTTGTATTTTCTACTTCTGTCCCGAGTAAGAAAGAACCAAGGATTTTTTGGTTAAGTCTGAATATTCAAAAATTTCGGTTCAGATATAGGTTCTTTTATTCCTCTCGTCAGAAAACAGGGAAATACACAACTTCTCGGCCCCCTAAAATTCTAAAAAAACAATTTCCGTTTTTACCCCAAAAATGTATTTATGGGGGAAGGCTCGATTTAAATTAGTTTTTAGGCAAAATTTATTTAAGAAAAATTTACATTTTTTGGTGCAACTTTTGGCGAATTTGATTGAACTTTTGAAGAAACATTTAAAAAAGAAGAACTTGAAGAAGGAAGAGAAGAACAATTTAAATTATTTAAATTTTTTAAATTTTCCCCAGAAATAATTTCTTTTTCATTTCCAGCTTTTCTTTTTCGATTATTTTTGTTTTTCTTAGAACAATCTCCTTCTAATTCCTCATTTAAATTGTTAATTTGTAGTGATTGACGAGATTGGATTTCATTGACAAATTTTTCTATTTGCTAGAAAATAACAATTAAATTAACAATCAGGAACCGTAGTATAAAAATTTTGACCATTGTCAGTTAAGAACAAGGTACCTATTTACTTGAAAGGATAAATGAGAGAGAGAGAGGTAGAAAAATTAGGTCGTGGGGGCAGGCACAGAACATGCGAACTACTGGCAGAAAAGCATTTCCCTTAACACGTATAGATGCTTACACCTGAATCACCGGATCCTTTTTTTAAATAGTTTTCTTTCAGTAAACTTAAATGTTAGCAGATGGGGGACTCTCTCCCCTCCCCTCTCTCTCCTTCCTCTCCCTTCAATAGATCATTTAAATTAAAAAAAAGTATTTCCTTTTTACCTTTCCAATAAATTCAATAATATCTTTAAAAAATAAATTTTTAAAATTAAAAAATAAATTTTCTACTACTCACCATCTTCACATAAAAAATAAACTAATTTCTTTGTAGGGTGTATATTTACATCAACACGTTGAGGATCAATTAATAAAGAAAAACTGGCAAAAGGGCAAAGTAAATCTCTTGAAGTAAAAATTGAATCAAAAGATTTTTGAAGTCTAAAAGATTCTACTGAACGACCATTCACAAAACTAAAAAATATTTTTTAATATTTTAGTGAATGAATGGCGCTGAAATACTGACAAAGGAAGGGAAAAGTATTTATTTTCCACAAAAAGTTATCTTGGTTAATAGTATTAACTATAAAAGGATGCTTCAATTCCTATAAGGAAAGGAAAATTAAAAACTCACAGGTGGAAGATTTTTATTTTGTCCTAAAATTTTTAAAAAATATTAGAAACAACAAAAAATATTTTTTAACTATACATTTCGTGTTTGGACTGCTTTTGAAGTAAAAATAGCCACAGGTGTAGCTAAACAAATTTTGGCAGAGAAGTGTAGAGAAGAATTGTTAAATTCTAAATTTGTCAATCCCTAAAAGTTAAATTTGAAATAATGGAAGATTTAGGTTCCGTCCGCAAATCATTTTATTTATTAGTGACCGTCAGAATAAATATTCCAGAAACGGATTTGGATCCGGCCAGATTTTTCTGGACTAATCAGGTCCGGAAGCAATTCAGTCAGGGGATTTGGGTCTGGACTTCGGAAAAATTCTGCCTGATCCAATCCGGTGCTGTAAACAACTGTTTATTATTTCTATTTATCTTGCAGACAAAATTTGCGGACTTTTAGGAATATAGTGGAAAAACCCTCCAAAAACTAACATTAGATGCTTTTTCATGAAGAAGCCTTTTTATTGTGCCATGTTGATCCTAAAAAACTATTTTTTTATTAAATAATTTAAGAAAATATTAAAATCCTTACCCCATCCCCAGATGTTCTAAAATCATAGCCATTTCCATCTAGACGACGATAAGAAAAAGAAATTTTTGGATAATGAATAGAATAACGAATCTATAAAATTTAAAATAAAAAAATTTTTTCTTTAAAAAACCAAACTAAAATATCAGCAATTTTATTAGCTTCTTCACTCGGTTGCCGAAAAGCTGCTAATCTGGAAGGCATATTTTGAAAAAGTTTTTCAACACAAATTGTTGTTCCTAAAAGACCTGCTGACCGTTCAATTTGTCCAATTAATTTTCCCTCTAAAAAATTTTTGTGAGAAATTTTAGAATTTTGAAATAGGAGCCCCTTATTTTATTTCTTCTCTTATTTTCCCTCAGCAGTATTCGGACTATCCGAGCTCAATTTTAGAAAAAAAATACTTCAAAAAAAAATTTTCAAAAAAACCTTTAAAACAAGCTTTAGAAGCACAAATTTCATTTGCTGTCCTTGTTGTGATAATTAAATTAGAAACCAAAGAAATAGAAGCTAAAGCCTCTCCACGAAAACCAAAAGTTTGAATTTTTTGTAAATCCTCAAATTCACGCAATTTTGAAGTTGTAAAGCGACAACAAGCAATGGACAATTCTTCTCTATTAATTCCGTGCCCATTATCCAAAAAAGAAATATTATTTAAATAAATTAATGGGCAGGGAAGGGCCTCGAAAAATTTTTTTGGGAAGGCAAAGTCACGGGGATAGGTGAAGAAAATCGACAGGAAGGGATTCTTATTGTCAGAAAAAGTCGATTCTCCAACTTTCAGTACCCAAGTAGAAACCTAATGAAATTTAAAAAATACTTGAATTTTAATTAATTCCAATCCTCCAGCACGAATCGAAACATTAACTTCTAAAAATTAAATTCTTTAAAATACAAATCACAAAAAATAACCTGTAGCCCCAGCATCTAAACTATTTTCAACAAGTTCTTTTACAGCATTCACTGGGCGAATAACAACTTAAAGGATAAAAAAAAGTATTTTTAAAGTTTAGAAGTGATTTTTAGGAAGCTTTGGGAAAGTCACAGAACGGAGCCTATTGAATTTAATAATTATCTTCAATTTTTAAGTAAAATAAAAAAAACCTTCTCCAGCAGCAATTTTGTCTACAACATTTTGTGAAAGTTGAATAATTCTGGGAATTGTTGAGGACATAAAAAATTATTTAAAAAATGTCTAGATTTTTAAAATAAAAAAAAATTTAATTCAAAGAAAATAAAATTAAGAAAATAAAAGGATTCAATAAACAAAATAAAAATAACAAAAAAATCAAAATCCAAATACTTTATAATTTAAAATAAAATATTCATATAAAATTAATTCCTAAAAATAAATATTTTAAAATAAATATTCTAATTTTTTATCAAAAAAAATTATTTTTTTATTCAAATATCATAAAGCAAAGCCTTCTTTACAGTTTCAGACTTCTCCAAATCAGTCAACATTTCAACCAATTTTAGACTAAAAAGAAAAGCAGTTCCAGGTCCACGGCTTGTAACAACATTTTTCCAAACACAAACTTTGTCCTCAGAATAATTATAACCTCCAGCAATTATTTTTTCTTTAACTGCCGGATATGAAGTTAAAGTCCCCCCTCCTTCTTTTTTGGCAATTCCATGACTGACTAAAGCTATCGGGGCAGCACAAATTGCAGCAACAATTTTACCTTCTTTTTCGTGACGTTGAAGAAGTTTGCCAACACGTTCATCCTCAAAATATTTTATCTTATTTTAAAAGCCTCGAATACCCCCAATATTAGATAAATATAAAACTACTTTAAATTTTTGGTTAAACTAGGCGTTATCTCCAATTTAACACCTTATTTCGTAATTTGACTGCTACACTTTTTTATTTCAACTACAACCCTATTTGTGGAATCAAATGAAAAGCAAATCCCCAATATTGTTTATTGTAATGATTCCGTCAGTAATACCGATACGGAATACAGATAAACATCGAAAATACCGTCAAATCACAAGTTAATTGTGCTTTTTAGATAACCAGAAAGTTTTTAATTTAATAATTTAAGATAAAATTCAAGCCTACTTTTGCAAGATTGTCTGATCCAGGCTGGCCTATGAAAATTTTTTTTGATTTTCTAAAAATATTTAAAAACCTCCAGGTAAAATAACAGCATCAAATTCCTTTTCTGCTATATCCTTAAATAAAGCATCAACTTGAAGTATTGCTTTACGAGCTAGAGTGATGTGTTTCTCGTCTTGTAAACCAGCAATAGTCACATCAATTCCTTAAACAAAAAAATTTTAGAAATTCAGAAAGGAAAAGTTAACATAATATGTAACTTAAAGTTTAGCCCCAGACAGATACATACCGATCCTGTCCTCATTTCCAAGTTTCCGCACCCACCCACTATTTTAGTTACCCCAAAATTATAAAAAAATCAAAACAAACCAGCTCTACGCAAAACATCACTAGTCACAATTAATTCAATATCTTCAGATCCATCAGATCCGATAATTAGAGCAGTTTTTGTCATTATAGAAGAAAACGATCTAAAAACTAATTTAGAACTCAAAAAATTCATTTTCTAAAAAAATATTAAAAGAAAAATTTTTAAACTTAAAAAAATGATTTAACAAATTTTTTTATTAATTTATTTCGATGATTTTTAACAACAAAAATAATTAAATATTTAAAAAATAAATAATTTTTGTCTTTTTAAATAGGTAAATTTTAAATATCGTCTCTCTTTGATTTTCCCTGGTAAGAGGTGAAATTAAATAAAAATAAAGACAAGATCAAAAAAAAATTAAATTTTTAGTATAGAGACAGTTCAAAAAAAGGAATTGAAAGAATGAAGAGAAAATAAACAAAAAAAAACCGAAAGCAAAACAAATATTAAAAGAATAATTAAAACACCAACAAAATAAGATAAAATTATTCTAGTTAATTAGCTTGATATTAAGGATGTAAAGATATTGAAATTTTTATGCTTTGGACTGGAAATGGGATAGAACCATTATGGATTCCGAGACTGCCATTAAACCTGTGATATGTTACCTATTTATTTGCTTTTTATTTTGGGATTATTGTGTTTGCACTTTTGGAATGAATAAGTAAAAATAATCTATCGATAATTGCTGGCAAAGTCGTCCTACTCTTAGGGGGTGCACACTTGTTCCTAACAACAATTTTTTAAATATCCAGTCTTATATATTAAAAACATTGAAAGAATTTCAAAAAAAAAATGGAGGAGAGAATTTATAAGTAATTTAACCGTTCCGTGAAAGTCCGGAATTAAAAAAACTAGAATATATTTTACCTCTTTAAAATTTTTTTTTTGTCTTATTAAAATAGCATCACAACTTCCATTTTTGATAAAAGAAAATAAAATTTTCTCATTTCTTCTTCTCAACAACTTTTTGTTTATTGTTGTTAGATTGTTCAGTTTTTGTGTTTATTGCAGTTAATGGTCGAATAGTTCCCTTTTTGTTGGATTTTGTCTTAAAAATATTATTAAAAAAATAATTTTTTAAACAAAGAAACCCCCAACCTTTTTACTAACAAATTTCTTTCCTTTAATTTGTCTATCTTTATATTTTATTGATGGACGATTTGGTGGATCAACAACTTTATATATACGAACTAGCCAATTCTCTGTAGTGTAGGCCTCTTCCAATTTTTCCAATGAAAAATCTTTTCTTCCAATTGGATAACCTCTTGTCCGGTCAAAACCTGGAGGTTGATTGTAGCCAATCTTAATAAAAAATTAAAGAATTAAAATCGACATTCACTAAAAGATAAAACACTTGGAGCTGAAAAAATCCTATCTTATCATGAGGTGTATCATAAATTGAGGTATTCTAATTCTGGGGGTATCCTATTAGGTTAGAAAATTAAAAAAAATACCCTTAATTCGCCAAATCGATAATAAGACATTTTATACATAATCGAATCCAGCATAGTTCTAGATGCTTGTGCTCCAACACTGTACTCTCCTGATTCGGTAAAATAGTCACCTTCACGTATCTTAATAAAATAATATTTTAAATAAAAATAAAAAAAACTTACAATTTTTGGGTGTTCACCTTCAGCAATTCGAACCATCCACAAAAATTTGTTTATATCATCACCACTGTAACCAATCACCCCACCAAAGATTACTAAAAATGGAAAGTAAGAAAGCTCCGTTTAAGAAATAAGCCCCAAAAATAACACAATGTGAGTTAACATTTTTCAAAAAAAACATAAAATTATCCCCAAAATTAAATAAAAATACAAACCTAAAACATAATTAACATCCAAATCCCTCATAATTTCATAAGCAAAAGATTCATTGCTTGACATTGCCATTCCAACCAAAGCAATATGTGAATTATTCCAAGTATTATTATCAACAAGAGTTGTTCGATTTGCCATTCCAGCAATCTGATAACCATAATCCCACCATGACATTATTCTAGCATCATCTGGAGTGTTCTTTCTAAGCCAATAATAAGCTTCTCGAAAGTCGTCCATAATTATACGTCCACTGAAATTTAAAAAATAAAAAAAATAGAACAAAAATAAAACCCATCGCTTGTATGAGATTGAAGAACAACGCTTGGATGTGAATATGCATTGCTAGTTACATAAGTGCAATGTGCAACATACATTAGCAAAATGAATAACATAGCTACGAGAACGATAGATCTAAAAAAATAGTAAAATTAAAAGTAGAATTCCAACAAAGTTCGCTCATCTGGGACGAATATAGACAAATTAAGCGTGTCAAGTTTGCAAGAATTAGCCTTGAAAAATCGAGATTTTCTAGTTTCAGGGTGCCCTGAGACGTTGTACATATTGATCCAAGTAAAAATGAAAATCATAAACAATGCCAAAAATTCCGAAGTGCATATTCTAATGAAATAGGTATACCCCTTACCGCTTGCTCAACTTGACGCCGATAATTTCCTGAATCAAATAAATGTTCAACTAATCAATAACTGTTTTATTCCATAATGTACAACGGAATTTTATCGCAAAACAACCGGGAAAAAATCTCTCATCAAGGCTATATTTATATAATGCATAAAATAAGTGCTGGTGGTGATAAAATTTTGGCGCTGATACGCGCGGGACACTAAAAAACCTCGTATTCATTCCAATATGATCAGTAACATCAGAAGCACCAATTGCTGGACTAAATGAAGCTGCAGCTGTTTGAGCAGCTTTTTGTTGCTTTCCAATTTTAGCTGTTGCTTTATCATAAAGTCGTCTATCTAAAAAATTTTGTATAAATTTAAAAAAGAATTTTGTAGAAAATTTTAGAGTAGAGAACAAAGCCAACTAATAACTCAAAAACAAAATTAAAAGTAAGCAAACCTCCCATCCCATCTTTCAAATCCTTTCCTTCCCCAGCTTTCTTCTGTTCAACATCTTCAAGCATATATTTTTCAAAAATACAAGAGAAAGCTATGCCAGAAAGGACACAAACAACCGGAGTTAGAGTAAGCATTAACCTGACCATTACACCAGCAAAATAAACGGCAGTAACAGCATAAAGAATAACTTAAAAATTAATATAATGTAAATAAATAAAATTAAAAATAACCAAAAAGACGTTCACTATTAACATTTTTAACACAAAACCAAAGTCCAGCGGGAAAGACAGCTGCGGTAATATGCAAATCAAAAAAGAAAGAGACCCAAGTTCTAAAAAGTATTTAATGTAGTTTTAATTTAAAAGAGGGATAGAGCTGGGCCTGGGCCAAAACATGAGTATTTCTGAGTTTCTGGGTTTATCCTGGCCTAATAGCCCATAATCCGGAACTGGTCAGTGTTTGAGAATTAATCCAGGCATTCTACATGGAAGAATAACTCACAATTAGACATTTTTATAATATTAATCCTCAACAAAAAATTATTTAAACAAACGTAGGTTGATGTTCGCTAACACTAGCAATTATAGGAATATGTATTTTGGCATAACCAGTGTCCCAAAGTGAATAAAAACGACCCGTCCAAGGAGCAACATAACCTTAAAAATAAAATTTCATTATTTTTCTCAAAGAATTTTCAAATAACCAGCATATGTTAAAAGCATTAAAATCAAAATTCCAATAGAAAAAGTAAAAAGAATGACACCGGCAAATAAAGCAAAAAATTGTTTTTGAGTTAAACGTCCTTGGACAAATTTCAAAGCACCAACCAACTGAAAAAAATTTTTTTTAATAAAGAAGAAAACCAAACCTGTAATAAACCAAAAATTCCAAAAGCAGCCATATGTTCACTAGTCTTAACTGGTTGGAAGCCGACAAAAGGGACTTGCATTGCCATAAGTTGGCCAAGAATATAGAAAGTTGTGTAAGCAACGTAAATCTAAAAATTAGTTTATTGGTTAAAAAAATGTGAAAGGTATATGAAAAATAAGAGAATAAAAGGTAAAGACTTTAATGGAAATTAAGGATGAAAGGAAAAAACGTTTATGAATTAAAATAACCTAAGACAGTGGCAAGAATTCCCTTTCAGGAATTTTAGAGATCCATAAGCAAAACTGATTCTGTCCTAGGTTTTCCCTTATTTGGGGGAAGAAAAGTTTATATTTTTAAAAAACCAAATAAATGTGAATAACTTTATATATATTTTTAAAGCAAAGATATATACCTTGTTTGTGTAATTTCCACTAATAACCAGAACAAGAACATGAAGAGGAATTAAATTAATACTTAAAAAATATTTATTAGAAAATTTAAAACAAACAAATTACATAAAAACATAACCGCCCCATGCTGAAACCATGTAAAAATAAGACAAAGCAGTGAGAACCGCCCAAAAAACAGATCCAGTCTTGACAGAACGAACCCAAAGGAAATAAGTGAATTGAAGAGCAAAAATGGCAATTCCTTCATTGTCATAAGAACCAGCAACAGACCGACTGAAAAAAAATTTTCAGAAAATATTTTTAAAAAAAACCTTGTATATCCAGGAGAAATTGCAATAAAACAAGCAGCAAAAAGTCCAGCACCTGTTGACCAAAGTTCTTTCGTTAAAAGATAAGTAGCAATTGCAGTAAGACCGCTAAATAAAATTTTAATTCTAAAAAGAAATTCTTTCACTTACCTAAATGTTGGGGCAAGGAAAACACAAATATCTCGTATATGGACAGGTATATTCAAACAAGAAAGTAAATAGTGAATATAACCACTTGTTAACATCAATCCAGGATAAATAGTACCACCAACGATACGTCCAAGTGGATACCAAGCTCTTTCTAAAAATTAATTTTTAAGTTGGGTATCACTATAAAATACTCCCAAAATATCTTTGGATGGCTAATGGGTGGAGGGAGCTGCCCCAAGCGATACTTTCTATTTAAAATAAGTAACATTTATAAACGTTAATGAGGGTTAATTTTCGCATGCGGTGGTTCAAATTGAGATTTTAGGGACATTTGAGACGTCAAAGGAGAAAATCAACTGGACGTGAATAACACTTTAAAGAAAAGACTTTCAGCCCCCGTCAGTCTCCACATTCTCACTAAATATAAATCAAACAAACCATCAAACCAATTCAAAAAATTATAAAATCCGTTCTCCACCATATATTGAGTTGAACGATAATTAAACCTATAAAATTTTGAAAAAATTAGAAAAAGAAACTTGAAGAGTTACCAAGGATCAAATTCATGAATTATCGATTCAAACCGAACAATAGCAAAAAGTCTAGAAGCAAAACCAACTAGCCAAGCCAATCCAAGTATCACAAAAACTAAAAGAGTAGGAAAGCCGCCTTCTAAAGAACGAATTTGTGTAGAAGGTTGAGGTTGTTTGGATTTTTCCTTTTCCTTTGAAGCTGATAAAGTTGATGAATCTCCCATTAAAAATTATTTCCTTAAAAGATATGTCTAAATTATAGCGTTAATTATAAAGAAAATATGAGGGCTTATAATTAAAAAGTAATAAGCTAAATATTAGGCTTTTAATTGGTTAAACGACAGTTTATTAGCCATTTATAATTGACACTGTTTGCTCAACATAATTTCCATCAAAAACAACCCATAAAAACGTTTTTTGTAAATCCGCAAAATGGGACACCAAAAAGGCGCAGACCGTAAAGGCATAAGGCCAAAATGGCGCAAACCCATAACTTTGAAAAGTTTCCAGAATCATTTCCTAAAGTAGGCATTTTAGGGAAAGAGCTTATCTTAGAGGGGGATTAAGAGATTAGTAGAAATTAAAATTAAGAGATTCGTATGATATTGAGAGAATTGTGGGATATCAGTGATTTAATGGATATCGAGGGGTTGGGGTCGTTTTGGCGCCGGGCCGTTTTGGCGCGAAAACAAAAAAGTGGCACTTAGGCGAGACCTACTTCATAAAAATTTTCTCAAATTTCATTAACATCCTTGGCTACCTCGTCCAAAAATTTCAGAATTTTTCATCAAATATTTCTGAAGTTATAGTCGATAGGTCTTGAAAAATTAGGCATTTTTCAGAAAATCAACATTTTTGACCATAATTTCTAAAATTCTTGCTCAAAAATTCTGAAATTTTTGGAGAACTTAGATAAAGGTACAAGAGTTATTACTACAAAATTTTATCATTTTTGATAACCAACTCGCTATCTTATAAGCTCGCGCCAAAACGGCCCCGCGCCAAAACGGCCCAGTCCCATATCGAGTGGATTTGATGAATTAAGGTTGTATAAGGTAATAAGGTTGAGATCAGGAATATTGTAGGATTAAGGACAATATTATCGTGATATCCTAGGATTTGGGCGGGTATCGGAGATATCCCCCATATCCCTCTTGAGGGATCCACTTGATCTTCTAAATCTGTTTATCCACTTAATCCTACGATATTGCTATAAATTGTCCTTTATCTCCCAAATATTTGGATTTGACCTTCTGTGTAATTTACCAATAGGAGCTTGACCTTCTGGGTCATTTGACCTCTTTCCATCAAAATAAAAATATTAATCTTAAAACTTTTTTTCATTTATTCGTTCATTTTCTCCCCCCATCCCCCAAAAAATCATTTCAATTTATTCTTTTGTTCTATTTAATCTTTTCACTATTATTTAGCTTTTTCTAGTCAATCAATTTTTTCACTATTAAAAAGGAACGGATGAAAGAAAATACCTCCCTTTTTTCCAGCCCTTTCTTCTTTCAGAACGGCTGCCCTTCTTCGATTTCCTCTCTGCTTTTTTTATTCTTCACCCTTCCAAAATTCGCTGACTGAACATTTATTACGTGTATTTTTATTTTCTTTTGCTTTTTTTACTCAATGTTCTCTTCAAAATATCCTTCAATATATCCCTCTCTCAGTTATTCTCTTTAACGTAGCATTTAATAAGTTACTTTCTAAACGTAGAGAAAAAAAGATTAGAGGGGTCAAGCTGGTGAGAGACTTGAAGAGACAGACATGGAATAACGAGAGAATGAGATAGTGCATTTTTTAAAGTCCCGACAAAATGTCAAATGACATTGTGGATTTATTTTTATAAATTTCACTCATTCCTGTCCTAAATTTTTTATTTGTTATTCAAAAATTGGGCTCAGGTCTGGAACCCTAAACTTCAGATTCGAAATTCTGTTTAGAGCTGCAAGAACAAAAAAATAGAGTATTACTATTTTGTCGTTTGGGGGTTTTGCCGGCATTTGCAAATCTTTCCGGACTAAAAACTACAGAGAACAGAGGCTGGCAATAATAACAAAGTTAGAGAAAAGAGAGTATTATAGAGAATTTAAACACGCTGACAGTTAAAGAAAAGAAAAGGGTGTGATGGTGGTAGTCGTTGTTGGGTGCATGCCGTTTTTGTCTTTTCATCGAGCCAGTCGTGCCGCGTTTTTTTTCTCAACTCTTTTTTTACTTTTATTAGTTGGCAACGCTCTATTTCCCCATCGGTTTTTTAACTTTTTCCCTTTTTATACTTCTCACAAGCTGATTTCCAAAAAGTTGAAGTGAAAATGAGGGCTGCTGCTGCTATTCCCCCCCCCCTTTCTTTTAAAATTAACTAAAAATACAAACACAAAACAATACATAGAGTGAAATAGTTTTTTTAATCCTCTAGAAAATAAAATTCATTTTTGCAGAATTCTGAAAATTACAAAATTTATTGATTAAAATACTATTAATTTTGTAGTAAACATTTTATTTATTTTTGAGGATATTTTTATTGGTTACTCTTATAAAAACTGACAAATTTTTATTAATGGATTTAAATATTATTTTTTATTCTGAAATTTAATTCTAATTCTTTTTCTGATTTTTATTCCAATTTCAATTCAGATTTTAATAACGTTCTGATTTTTAATTTTGAGATTTAATTCTGATTTAATTCTTATTTTAATTCGATTCTGTTTTGATTTTTTGAGTCTAATTTTGTTCTGATTTCAATATTCATTTTTAATTCTACTTTTATTCTGATTTTCTATGAATTTTTTTTTATTTTATTTGTTTTTCATTTGTACTTGCTGTTTTCTGTTTCTTTAATTAAAACAAAAACAAGAGAGAATATATGCTGATCTTTACCTAATTCTCTAACATTATTTTGTTATCTTTAATTACTTCAAATTCCCAATTTATTTTTTACAATTCTTATCATTTTATTAATTTTTATTTTCTCTTATTTTCACTTTATTTATTGACTATTTTTGATTGATTAGAAAAAATAGTGGACGAGACTTGATAAAAATATAAATAAATAAAAATAAATTACAAAAACGTTGCTATGCGTGGAATAAACATTTCCTTCTCTCCCTCCCCTCCCTTCTCTCTAAAAACAACAACAACAAACAACAACCAAAATCATATATTCATTAATTATTTTTTTAACAAAATTTTTGTCTATCATTTTAGTAGCATTTACTATAAGAAAGGATACATATATTAATTTAATAAAACAAAAAATTAGTCAAAGCCTCCTTGAAAATATCATCATCTCTTCTTTACGTTTCCAAGTTGTTGATCTTTACGAGAGTGAGTGAAGGACTGTGGCAAATGATATTTTTCTGATTTTTACTTTGAATTTTCCAGTTGCTTTTTTGGGGGGTTTTAAATACAGTCTAAAGTTTGTGTTTTTCAACGTTAAACTCGGAAGTTTTGATTAGACTGATCTTTTAATCTAAAATATAGATATGTTTATTTTAATTTTAGTTGAATGGTTGTTGACTGATTAGTATTTTTTACTGAATTGTCTTGCTTGTTTCAATCCAGAATGATCCACTTTTCCTGGGGTAATTTAAACAAGCCTTTGATTAATTAAGAAGTTCTTAAAGAAAATTACTGATCAGTAAAGGCTTCGAATTTCAGCATTCACAAAAACTTTTTGAATTTTTCAACGTTGATTAATTAATTCTTTTCTCGTTTTTATGAAACCGAGCAGCTGTCTAATCCTCCTCTCTCCTTTGCCTTTTCAAAATTATTTTCGGCCCTCGGCTGGCCAACTATATATTTTTTAAAGCCTTCGCGCACGAGAGAAGAGAAAGGGGGGAAGATAGGAAGGAGAGTTTTGTCAGCCCCCAGACCATTCACATAAATCGTCAATCGATCGTTTTAACGTCGTTGTTCCCCCCAACTCTCTATCTCCCCATCTTTTTTTACTTTCCATCCCTTCAATCCCCTCAAATCGGCAAGAAATTACCTTTTCCTTTCCCTTCTGCGCAATCAACAACAACAAAACAATTCTTATTAGGTTCCGTTCCATGCGCGCCTAAACCTTTTTAAATAAAAAAAATTTGAAAGATCGTATAACAATAAACCGGTATTCCCTCAATGCCGAAGCCTTCTTCCCTCTGTCCTTCAGAAAATGTCCCCAACTCTCGACTACCAATTTTTTAATCTTCTATTTATTTCCCTTTCAAAACTTTGAATTTTCAACTCTTTATTTCCTTATCATTTATCCTTTTTGCATATGTATTATAGTCAAACCGTAAAATGATACTGTATATTAGAGATCGAGCTTGGGAATGATCTGAAGAGAAAATCTTTACGTTTTTGGGGAGGTCTAACCATTATGCACCTTTTTAGCAAAGAAATAAAATGGGGACAACCCAGGTTTTTTTTAAACCTCGATCTCTCTTTTTAGCCCCGATCTTTAAAACTCGATGTAGTCGATTCTCATTATCGAACTTTTCGAAATCACGAACTATCTTACTTGTCGAAATTTCTCATAAATGTTTCTTGATTTAACCAACTCTTTCTTCCTTGATTATAATCTAAATTCAACTTTAATTTCGAAAAATTTTTCTGTTTAATTTTTCAGAGTTTCACCGCTTCCCATCACCACCACCACCACATCACCATCAGTTTCCGCTTCTTTCCCTACTCTGTCCGTCCGGCCTAGAGCTGTTTTTAGAGTAGAGAGTATAAAACAATTAATAGAATGAAAACGTTGTGTTATTAAATTAATTATTAAAAATTTAAAAAAAAAATTAATTTTTTATTAAAAAAATATTTTCTTCCTTTCCTTTCTTCTTCTTCTTCCCTTTTTCTTCAATAATCTGCAATTAAATAAAAAAGTTTTTGAATAAAAACAACAACGAGAAAAGAAAAAAGAAGAAGAAAATTTAAGCTTTAAAGGTAGCAACTTATGGGAGAGCCTGAGAAAGAAGATGGAGTTGTTCAATTGAAAATTGAAGAAGGTGAGAAAGAAAAAGAAGAAAAACAAGGAAAAGAAAATGGTGGAGGAGGAGGGGGAAGTAGTAGTCATCAACAACAAAAACAAAAATTAATAACAACTGCTGGGGGTTCTTCTGCTTGTTCTGCTGCTTTAACAGAAGATGCTGAATCACAAGCAACAACTACAAATTTGGATGAAAGTGTGGATGGGGAAATTGGTGGGGGAAATAATGAACCTGGGTAAGGAAGGAAGGAAGGAATTGGGGGGTTTTTTAATTAGAAATTATTTTAAGAAAAATGTTTGTTGGTGGGCTTAGTTGGCAAACTACTGCAGGTTTGGAAGAAGAAATTTTTTGTTTTATGGGAGATAGGGTGGAGGGAGTTAAAAAGAATTTTTCTTTTATAGAAGGTCTTCGCGATTATTTTTGCAAATTTGGAGAAGTTAATGAATGTATGGTTATGCGAGATCCAACGACCAAACGTGCTAGAGGCTTTGGATTTATTACTTTTGTAGACCCAATTTCTGTAGAAAAAGTGTTAGCAATCGAAATACACGAATTAGATGGAAAACGAATAGACCCTAAAATAGCTTTTCCTAAAAAACAACAACCAAAATTAGTTGTAAAAACAAAAAAAGTTTTTATTGGTGGATTGTCTTCTAATTCTACTGTAATTATTTTTAATAATTTTAAGGTACTCCCAATACTAGACACACTTCTATTTAAGAATTTGGGTGGGGGATTCGCTTAAGCGACACCCTCTATTTAATATACACCTAATTATAAGTGACGATTTTTTACCCATTGGTGTATCGTGGGGGTTTTTTTTGGGGGGGGGGGGGGGGCTATTAAAATATGTAATTATTTTTTAAAATTAAACAGATAGAGGATCTTAAACAATATTTTTCACAATACGGGAATATTGAAGATGCAATGTTAATGTTTGATAAAACTACTCAACGGCACAGAGGTGTTGTTTTTTGATATAACTAATTATTTTTTTCGAAGGGGGAGGGGAGGTACCTTTCAGGTATATTTTTCAAGTACGAGGCCAAAAATAAGGCTTGCACGAGTACGAGCAAATTTCAAAATTCCAAACACTGTTTTGTTCCATTCCATTAAAACAAGCTTTTAATTCTCAAATTTCTTTTAAATTTCAAAGGTTTTGGTTTTATTACATTTGATGATGATGAAGTTAGTGACAAAGTTTGCGAAATACATTTTCATGAAATTAATGGAAAGATGGTTGAATGCAAAAAGGTTTTTGGAGTTTGTTATTTTTTGAAGAAATGTTGAGGCGGTTGAAGCCCCCCCCCCCTTTTTTTTGTTCCTAAAATTTCCCCCTAGGTTGGACAATAACAAAGACTATAGAGCCTAGCTTTAACCTTTATATTACTATGCGCTAAGGAATTTTGACCAAAATTATTTTAATAAAATATTGTTTTTCAAAAGGCACAACCAAAAGAAGTCATGCTACCTCTCCAACTAAATAAAACCCGTGCTGCAGGTTTAATTTTAAAAATAAAATAAATTTAAATTATGAACTAACACAAACGAAAAAAATTATAAGAGAGGAAAGATAAAAGAAATGGATTTAGATAAAAAGAAAAATATTCATGTCAAATCTTTCCCTTTTTTCCGCCCTTACATCAATATTTTTTCCTTCAGAAAGGCTTAAATTAAAACAACCCCTGTTACAAAAATTAAACTTTAAATTATTTAAATATTAGCAGCTCGTAATCTTTATGGATTAGCACCAGAACAATTGCTAGCTTATGCTTCTTTTATTCCTCGACTGCCTGCTTACGGCCCTCCTCCAGCTCCCCCCTCTCACCACCACCACAATCACGCAATGACAGCAGCGTTAACTGCAGCGGCAGCAGCAGGTGTATATGGACATCACCACCACCACCCTCAACACGGAAATGGAGGAGTTTCTTGTGCAGATTTACCCCAAGGCGTAGATTTGTTAAGAATTGGTCCAGCAGCAACGGGTATTCAATTTCATGGGAATGGGTTTGCCCATCAACAACAACATCATCCCCAACAACAAGTTACTAGCCATTTTGCTTTGGGAGGGTCTGGAGGGAATAATAATACTGGAAATAGAGGAGGACAGCTAGGAGGAAATAATGCTGGTGGGGGACCTATCAATCCGAGAGATTTGGCTGCTGCACAGTTGGTTGCACAACAGCAGGCTGTATATGAAGCTGCGATGGTAGGGGAAATTTTTTTAAATGTGAAGAGGTTTTGGTGAATGGTTTAAAGAATGTATTTTGCATATTTGAAGAAGGGCACTTATGGCTTAACTTGATAAGTTCTAGAATTTTGGTTTGGGAAGAGATCGTTCTTTAGGAACCGGCCTAAACGAAAACCATGGATTTTTCGGTTAGGTTCTTCGGTCTGGTTTTGAGTATCCGAATGTTGTGGGCCGAAGTTGTGGAACCTCACGATTTTTCAACCAAAGCAGACTATTCCGTTTCTTTAAGGAAAACTAAATTTAAACTACTACGAACTCCCTTTTTTAAAAATTCTCTCTTAGGTTTATGCCAACCAATTAAATTCTTTGGCTGCCTCCGCCGATTTTTCAGCAGCAAATTCAGCGGCCCACCACCATCATGCATTTAATCAACAACAACAACACCATTCATCCCACACTTCAATTCAGCCTCCTCCTCCCCAAATTTTCTCAACAAATGTTCCAACAACAACACTTCATCATCATGTTGGTGGTCAAATACAGTCAACAACGCAAAATCAAAAATTTGGTGGAAAGCCTTAGCTAGGAATTCAGGAAATAAAAAAATTTAGAGAAGATTAAATAAATAAATAAATATTTTAGGCTAAAAAAGGAAATAAAGCGGTGTAGTCCCCTCCTAAAAAAATAAATTTAAAAAATATATTTTATATTAAATTTTCCCAACTTCTAAAAAACATTTCTATTTCCCGGTGTAATTTCTTTTTAATGTTTTTAGGGAAATAATATTTAGCGGAAATAGCTACTTTTAGAAAATTAAGAAAATTATTTTGTAGGAAATGACGTATATAAGTCTGGGGCTGGGTTCTGAAATCCAAGCCCTACAGTTGGCGGAATGGATATCTGAATCTGAAAAGTCCATATCTGAATCTTTTCGGTTCGGATATCAGGTCAGGATATCTGGGGATTTCGCCTACAACCAATTCCTTGTTATGTTATTGATATAAAATTGGATAGCTATGATAGTTTTCTGAAAATTTTAAAAATATTTGAAACTATTTGAAACTTATGAACTAACAAAGCAAATTACTTTAGGTTCCACAAATGAATGTACTATTTCCTGAAAAGTAGCTATTTCCTTCACATATAAAAAAAGTCTATATACTTTGAATAATCATTTAGATTTTATATATTAGTTATATTAACAGAATAAATAAAAAAAGAGAAAAATAGGTTTTATTTAAATAATCCCTTTTTTTAAAAAAATATTTTATTGTTAAAAACGTTAGGGCATTTAATTATAAAAAATCACTCCTTGATCCTGCCCCAAATCTATAACATAAACACATATTAACTACCCAAATATCGTTGATTCATTTGTTCAATTAGTGTTGTACCTCGAACGATCGGGATGTGTATGTCGGGGAATACATAGTTTTCAACTTTTTTCTCTTGCCGGGGAAATCATTTTTAGAATTGATCGATGCTTTGAATGATTCTGCAAGAGTAGCATACCCTCAAGGTGGTTCTGAACATTCATAGTTTGGGAGGCACCATACAATCTTTTCTGGGATGGATTCAGCCCCAGCTGTCCAAAACCAAAATTACTAATTAAATCTACAAACAAATAAATTTCTTTTTCTTTGCTTCAAATTTAAAATTGTTTGCCCTAACGTTTCTATTCCTTATATCCTTAATTTTAACAATTTCTTCCTCTCGGTGAGAGCACAAATTAAAATTATATAAATAAAAATTATTGGCCAGTTTTATTAGCTAAAAAGTGTTATATGTAGTTAGGTCTCGATTATACAACGCCTTTTTGGGAAAAAGTTTTTAAATAGTATACCCATAATTGGAAAAAAATAGCTCCCCTACTTGCGGCCAATCAACCTAAAAAATATTGTACGAACAATAGGGAGTTTAAATAAGTTTTGGGTGTCGTATAATCGAGATCCGGCTTAAATTTCTTTATACATAGACTTCTTTGTAAATGCTGAAAAGTTTTTTTGACTGAAAAAATATATTTTAAAATATTTTCAGCATATTTTTAATTTTCCTTTCCTTTTCCAAACCCTTTTATTAGATATTTACTATTTTCATTTTTTCAAAAATAAGTGACCGAAACTAAATTAGAAACACAAAATGTACGGGAACGGATTTTGAAAATTAATTGGTTAATTAATTAAGAATTGTTGGTGAAGGGTTTTAAGGACAGTTATACCTCACTTATGAGCGCCTCTGATCGAAAAATTTGTTACAAAAGTAAGCGATAAACATCTGAGTTTATCCACCCCACTCAGTACTGTTTGTTTATGTTTTTAAATTTTTTTCAGAATTCATACTTTGTAAACATATAAGCGAGGTTCTCAAGAAAAATTATAAATTAACCAATTAATATATATCCATTTAATACACCCCCCCCCCCATAAAAACATTGTAACAAAACTTGTATTAATTAAACTAAACAAGAAGCATTTGAGCTCCTCCCTCCTTCCATGTTTCTCTAAAAAATTTTCTTGTGTTTTATCTCTTCCCTTCTGTTTTGTATTGTGATTTTATTGAAAACTTTAAATAATGAACATTTTTAATTTTGTGTTTTTTGTTGGTTATTTCAGAATTTACGTTTTTCTGAATTGGATTTTATTAAAGTTAGGAAAACATTTCAGAATTATTTTATTTTCAGAATTAATTCCAGAATGTGTTTTAGGCATATATGTGTTTTACATATTTCAGAATTTTTGTCAGAATTTTTCTTACAAGAACAAAATATTAGCAAAAAATGTGTTTCAGAAGTGTGTTTTCCCCTTTTTTATTTTTCAAATTCCAGAATTCTTCAAAATTTATTTATTCTAAATTGTGTTTTAGACAGCTAAATAACACCTTAAATTCTGGCTATAATTACCAGTTTGGTCACAGTTATGTAACGAAAAAAGCCGAGCAACGTAGCAAAACCCGTCGATCACCACCAGCATTAATTTATTTTTTTCTTTTTTTTCTCTTTTAGAGTTGCTTTCCTTGAAGGACAAAAATAAAGTTGCGCGGTCAATAAATACTTTTTTGATTGAGAATATATTTTTCTAGAATTTTCTTTACTGCAACTATTTACACGTTGCTTTAAGTCGACCAAAAATTAAATAAAAATAATTTAATTAATATATTTAAAATCTTTATCGGTATATTAAATAATCTTATATAAAACACTGAATAGTTTAAATCAGAATTTAATCAGAATTTATTTATTCTGGAAAATTTGTTTAGACGTTTAAAATTCTGATTTTTTTAATCTATGTGTTTTTCAGTTTAATTTCAGAATTTAATTTCAAAAGAATTTATTTGTGTTTTTCTGTGTTTTTTCAGAAATTAAAAATCAGAATTATTAGGTTTGTGTTTATTTAATTCAGAACACCTATAAATTAATATATTTTCTTAAAATTGTGTTTATTTTACGGTTTAAAATTTTTTAATTAATTAAAATACTTTAGGGCATTATGTATTTTATCGCCCATTTATTTTTATTTTTTTCTATATTTTTCACTTCAATTTTAACAAATTCCCCTTCTAAACTACCAGAATGTCCATTTATTGACCCCTCTAAAGATTTAAATAAATGGGCTAATTTACCTGTATTTCCACAAAAATGTAATGTTACTAAAGAAATACCTGAAGAAGGAACTGAAGAACGGGAACTTTATGATAAGGGAATACACAGGTAAAATAATTAAAAATCAAAATTAAATCAGAATATTATTAGAAATTAAAAATAAAAAATCAGAACTGTATTTCAGAATGTATTTTTATTCCAGAAATTTAATTCTGTCGATTATTATTTAAAGCTGTATTTTTAAAATTTATTTTTTACATCAGAATAAATATAATTCCAGAATTTTTTCTTTAAAATTATATAATTTCAGGCATTACTTTAATGCTTGGGCTAGCGACAAAATTGGACCAGAAAGAGAAATAGAAATACAGGCACACGAAAAGTAAAAATAAATATTTAATTCATTTAATCCCCTCAATTTAATTTTTAAAGGTGTTCAGAAATTGATTATTCTCATGTTAATTTAAAAACAAGCATTGTTTGTGTCTAAATAATTAATTTATATTTATTTCCCTCCAAGGTAATTGTTTATCACAACGAAGCTTTTTCTGTTCTTGTTCGAATGATTAATGGAATATTTCGTTATACCCCTTCAAAACTTTTAAAAGAAATTATTTTATATGATGATGCCTCAGAATCCCATTCTTCTATCGAAACACAATTAAAAGAATATTCTAAATTAAAAGGAGGGAATTGGGGAAATTTAATTAAATTTTTTAAAACTGAAGAAAGACAGGGATTGATTAGAGCTAAAGTAAGGAAGGAAGGATTTTTTAGAAATTATTTTTAAATTTTAAATTAGGTTTTTGCTTCTAGAGAGGCTTCTGGTGATGTTATTGTATTTTTGGATAGCCATTGTGAAGTAATCTTTATTTTTAATATAAATATTTGCGGACTGTAAAATACTCTCTCATTATTAGACACTCCTCAAATACCCAATACTTAATATAAAACACCCCAAATTATTAGATAAACTCTATTTAAAATACGTCTTCTAAAATTTGGTTACCCTCTGGGTTGAGGTTCTGCCTAAGCAATACCCTCTATTTAAGAACACTTCATTATAAGATACGCTTTTTCAGGTCCAAAGGGGCATCCTACAGCCAACAATTTAAAAAATTATTATTTTTTCTAATTTTATTAAAGGTAACCCCCCGTTGGTTGGAACCTTTACTATCAACTATTCAGGAAAATAAGAAAAGGTATTTATTTTAAATTTAAAAATATTATTTTAAAAAATATTTTTTAAGAATTGTTTTGCCAGTAGTTGATTTAATTAATGCAAATTTGTTTGGTTATGAAAAGGTAAATAAAAAAAGGGGGATGCTTAACTATTTAGATGCTTAATTTGTTTATATTAAATCATACCCCCCCCCCCTTCCCTATCAAAATAATATTCTTTTTTCAACAAAAAAGGCAATGGTGGCTAAAGGAACATTTGATTGGGGATTGCATTATAGATGGGATTATTTTGATTGGTCTTACTTTAATAATGAAGAAAATAATATAAAACCATATAAAACGCCTACAATGAGTGGAGGTTTATTGGCAATTTCTACAGAATATTTTCGGGAAATTGGTGAATATGATGTTGGAATGGAGATTTGGGGAGGAGAAAATATTGAACTTTCGCTTAGGGTATTTTTGATTTAAAAAACAGTAGAACCTTGTGCTATAAGATACCCCCAATACCCCTATATTTAAGATAAGCTTTTTAAAATTTTGTTGGTATAGAGGGGTCTATCTGTAATCAGACATGCACGAAAACCCAAAATGTTTTTAGGCAAACAACAAAAATTTTTTAAAAATCATTTCGTTGATGAATGAAACAGTAGAAATTTTCGTGTATGTCATACCCTCTATTCAAGATACACCCATTACAAGGTGCAATTTTTAAGCTACAAAGGTATCTTAAAGGGAGGTCCTATACAATTCCTTTCCAATAATTTTTACAGGTTTGGCTATGTGGAGGAGAAGTTTTAGTAGCTCCTTGTAGCCGTGTGGGACATGTTTTCCGTACACGACGACCTTATAAAGGGAAACGTGGACTAGACACATCTCTCTATAATGCTTTGAGAACTGCTAAAGTTTGGCTTGGTGAATATTATGAGGTAATTGGGAGAGAATGAATGCTTAAAAAAAGCTCATTTAAAAACTAAATTTTAAATTATTTTAGAAACAATTCCTTCCTGCCCGTCCATCTGCCAAAAGAATTGACCCTGGAGATTTAACAGAAAGATTTAAACTCAAAGAAAAACTTCAATGTAAACCATTTGATTGGTTTATTGAAAATATTGAACCAAATTTAATGCGTAGACACGATGAACTTTGAAAGAAAAAAATTAGACCAATAAATTAAAAAAATGTTATTAGGGAGGGGAAGAAAAGTTTGTTTAACAAAAATGGTTTTGTATTTTATTTTTAAAATTTATAAATAATTTTTAGTGTTTTAGAAATTTTTTTAAAGTTTAAGAAGGTATTTTAAAAATAAATTGAAGAAGAGAGAACGGGGCTCTGGGGGAGACTATCTTCCGTTCCTCGGGGAATTCACTTTCCATGGACGAGGGGTTAAACACTAATCCAAACTTTGTATCGTTCATTTAGGGGTACACCCCAAGGTACCGCAGAGCTATAACTTCGTTCACAATTGGGTAATTAGTAGTGACCAGCATCGGACCAGCCCGGCCGGATTTTTTAGAGTCCGGGTTCCAAATCCCGGATTAAACGAGAAAAATCTGACTGGATCCGTTCCGGGTCTAGCTGAAAATCAAGAATCAGACCCCGGAAAAATCGATCTTGACGGTCACTAGTAATTGACAATTTAATGTCAATTCAAAAGTCGTGCCACGGTAAAATGAAAAGAGATTATTAAAATTTTAACGATTATTTATAATAATTTTAAAAAATCTGAATATTTTGTTGTATTTTATGTATTATGCACCAATTTATACCTTTAAAAATGCAACATTAAAAACTTAACAAAATCACATAAATTATTAATTTAAAGAAATTTAAAATGTTTTGAAGTATTTTATTTGGCAAGAGTGGGGGAAGGGGGGCACAACAACTTAAAAAGTTTTTTAAAGAGAAAATTTTTGTTTTGAATTTTTGAGGGCTCTAATAAAATATTGAAAAATACTTGATTTAGTTAAGTTGTTGCGCATTGACAATTCCCGTGAAATATAGGATAAAAGAAATTATTAAATAGTAAAAATTATTATTACTATGTTAAAAATAATAATTAAAATATATGTACAATCGGACCTCCTCACTATAAATATCCAAAATAAACTAGTTAAGATAATTGGAACATCCAATGGATCGAGGAGCTATCTAAGCGAAACCTTTTATTTGAGATAATAGACAAATTTTCGTCCCAAAGTGGGGTGTCCAATAATGAGGTCCGACATAATAAAAAATAATTTGGAAGTGTATTTAAGAAAAATGAGCAGAAAATGGCGGTTATTTTGGGTAAAAAGAATTATAAAAAATAATTATTGAATAAATTTTTAAAAATTAGTCAATATTTAATAAAGAAAACTTTACCATCTAAAAGAAAATTTTATTCCCCCTCACTCTTCTCTCCCCCCAATTTATTCACAATAAGCACCCTTTTTACAATAAGGCGAAATATTTGGATAAAAACGAGGTTCTGGGCCTCCCAAATCGCCAACATAGCGTTCTTGTACTGAAGGCATTAATGCACAAGGACGTAAAAATTCTTGTTTCTTTTCGTGTATCCATTTATTAGCAATCCATTTGGTACCTAAAAGTACTGGACAAGCAGCATGACTTGAAAAGGAAAATAAAATTATTTTAATTCATTTTAATACAGCTGGACCTCACTTGTAGATATCCCTTGGGATATCTACCGAAAAGATGTACGTTAACTTGAGGTGTATTTAAGGTATTTCTTAAACAGTTCTCCCAACATGTGGCCAAACAAAAAAAGAAAGGAAGATTTATTAATTCCTGGGTGTATCCGAAAACGAGATCCACTTTAAGAATACAAACCGTGTTCGAAGATCACCTTCACCACTTCTCAACAAATTATACCAAAAAAGACAATCATATTTACTTGGCTTCATTGCTGACTTTAAATCAGTAAATACCTGAAGATTTAAAAAATTATAAAGGAATATGAAAAAAAAGAAATATCTCTCTTATTTTTCATCCTCAAAGAACCGCATATAAAAATCCGCAAAAATATTTCCCCCAATAAAAACAAAAAATAAATTTCCTCTCACCGTAAATCCACCTTCATCTGGCTTTGACAAATAAAAAAGTGCTGTAGCAATTCTATTTCCAGTCCCCAAATCACTAAATGCTTTGGTTTCTTCCTTCTAAAATGAACAATTTGACAAGTAGAAAAAACAAAAGCAAACCCTTGCGAAATCATAATGAGGGTCATAATGACCACCAATCCCATAATTTGCAATCTAAATTTTAAAAATTTACAAAGAGAAAGTTTTTTGAATGCCTACATACAAGGTTAAAAAGAGTCTCGATAGACTAACATCACGTGAAAGGATAAGTTAGTATATTTTGTTTGAATATTCTAATATTACATAAATAGGATGAGTCGCGTTGAGAAAGAAAGTCGGGTTTCGAAACTTCCCTAGAGCCGGGTTTCGTGTCGAAAAAATGTTCAACTAGCCCGACTCATTCATGGCCCGGCCCAACCAAGGAAAAAAGTCGAGTCCTCGATAGTTTCGATCTAATTGGCATCTACTACTACATAGTACTCTAACAACTTTCGAGTTTTTTCAGAAATGTAAACAAGAGGAATACCAAAAAATTCCACTTTAAAATAACAAACTTGTAATTCTTCAGCCGTTTCCATTTCCAAATTAGTCATTAAATTTAATCGTCGATTAACTCTTTCAACAATTGGGTGATCTGTTCCTTTTAGCCAAGCACTAAAAATATTAAAATAAATACTCATTTCTTCAAAATTTAACAAAAAAACCTTTTACTAATTCGATAAGAAGCAGTTTCCAATTTCCCAGTTTGACTATTTTGGACTGTTGCTCTAGCTAATTTTGGTTTGGCTAATTCTTGTATTTGTTCAATTTCTTCATCATTTATTATATCTCGAAAAAGAACAGCCAAAGGATTGAAACGCATAATTTCAACTTTAAAAGGAGCCAAAAGGAGAAAAGGTCTGTCCATTTTGTAATAACAATAAAGTTTTGATATTTGTTTTTGACTCTAAAAAGATAAAAAGAATGAGCTGGGTTAAGACAAGTGTAAACAGAATACAGACTCTTCTGGATCTGTACTCTTTTAAAAAATTAAAAAAACAAACCACAGGAACTTCATCTCGACAGAGAGCCTCGTAAATATCTCTTTCAGAATTGCCCAAAGAATCGCCAGCTCTAGGATTCACAATTGGGGGAATGTTACGGCGCATATCTATTGGTTTTATTCCATCAGCTTTCATCTGGTCTTCATACCTTTTTTTAAATTTAAAATTTTAAACTCTTTTAAAGTAAACTTAGAGGCATAAAAACAGAAAAATAAAAATTTTAAGAAAATTTTCCAAAAATATTTTTCAAGTTATGTAACACCAAAGAGATCAAGGATGTCACAGGCTGAGAAAAAAAGTTAGGATTTTGTATATCCAGTGACGTCCCTGATAGAAACACTTTTATTTTCCCAAAATATAAATTAATCACAAACCATTTTATATTTCCTTTGGCTCGTGGGTGAGAAGGAGCTATAAAATTATATTTACTATAAATAAATTTTTAAAGAATTAAAAAAGAAAACCAATTTGATAAAGTCTATCAGTTGTAATCAATGCTTGCTTTATATTTCCTTGTTTGAAAAGAGCAAAAGCCAAATATTCTAAAAATAAGCAAAGATTTAAAAAAATTAAAAAAAAACCAAGAATTTCAGATTCAGCAATTGAAGGAGGCATTTCACGTTTTACTCTATCCAAGGCTTCTTGCATCCATAAAAGAGAATGAAAATAATCCTTTATATTGAAGACATTAAATTAAAAATATTTAAATTAAAGAAAAACCTCTTCGTTGTAAGCAATTCGGCCAATTTCAAAACAATCAAAAGCTAAAAATTTAATTTTTAATTTAAAGGAATTTTAAAAGATGGGGGTTGATGGAAAATAAATTTAAATATAAAAAACAGGGACATAACTAGAGTCCGACATTTTAGGTTCCGACCTATTTTTTTTGCAACCTTGTAATGTTGAGTAAAGCTCAAAAAACACTTATTTGGCACGGTACCATGCTCCTACATTGGACCTATTTGAGCCTAAAAAACCTATTTCGGCTTTT
This sequence comes from Meloidogyne enterolobii, assembly GCA_963681835.1. Taxonomy (NCBI): domain Eukaryota; kingdom Metazoa; phylum Nematoda; class Chromadorea; order Rhabditida; family Meloidogynidae; genus Meloidogyne; species Meloidogyne enterolobii. The sequence continues at coordinate 1,541,289 of CAVMJV010000018.1, forward strand.
TTGGACCTAAAACCTATTTGAACCTATTTTGACCTTTTTTGGACCTATTTTAGGTTTTTTGAAGATTTTTATTAAAATTAGACTATTTTCTGTCAATTTTTTGTCGAAATGAAGATAAATATTAAGGATTCTTTCAAAAAATGATGATTAAACATGAATTTTGGATAAACTGCACTTTATCGGCCGATTTTAGAGTTAGAAAAATCGGTTTCTTTGGGGCTTAAGTCATGAAAAGATCGACTCAACGAGCTCACCATCACGAGCTTGTTAAGCCGAGTTAATGACACCAAAATCAGCTCGATTTGATGGTTCTGAACAAAATTATAATTAATTAAATCCTCGGTGAAAAAACTTTGCTGCTACGAGGGGTATCGAATAAGTAACAAGAGTTGCTTTTTAGTGAGATTCGAATATATTCCCACGAATTATTTAACGTAGGAAAAATTTTTTCTCAAAAATTTTTTTATTTTATCATTATAGTAACCCAAAATTCGAACCTATTTGGTCAAAATTTGGACCTATTTTGGCCTTTTTTGGATTTTTTCGAACCTATTTTGCTATTTTAAAAACCTAAAATAGGAACCTATTTCTCACTTTTTCGGACCTAAAATGTCGGACTCTAGACATAACCAATAACTAAAGGAAGTTAACGTCTTCTAATGTTCTCAAGAGTCCGCAAGTTCTGTCCGCAAGTCATGAAATGTATTTTAGAAAAATGAGAAATATTCTGACACCAACTCATCGAAATTTTGTATTCTTTCTCCAAAGGAACTTGCAAAGTTTTGAGAGCCAAAAAAAGAAATTGGATATCATTAAAACGTACTTTTTGGATATGCCGCCCCTCCTAGTTTGATATCAGTTATTTTTTCCTTCATCAAATATATACCCAAAACTGAAGAAGAAAAGAATAATACTCAAACTATGGAGAGGGCGGTATATCCAAAAAGTACCCATTAAAAGTATTTTTAAAAATTTCAAAAATAAATTCCCAACCATTCATTCCATTTCCAATTTTAACATTTTTAACCACTCCATTAGCCAAATCGCCAGTATCAAGACGATAAGTGTCCTGTAATCGAAGCAATCCAACAGCTGCCCCATTCAAATCTTCCTTAAATTAAAAACATTTTTATCAAAAATTAATTAAAAAGGCAAACATCTGTCGGAAATCTAGAACCTTTCTGAATTGAAATATTTTGTAAATAACTTCCAGCAATATCCGAACGCATTTCAGCTTGCAAATCTTTCCATGTTTGAGTTAATTTTTTAATCAACCTGAAGGCATTAATTGGGTTTGAGACGCTTAATAAATTTGTGTGCATTTCCTCATTGTTTTGTTGATATTTTTCAGCGATACTTTAAAATTGAAAAAAATTTTTAATTTTTTATACTCGTAAAAAAGAAGGAAAGGATTTTCGCGACTTTTTCCCTGTTGCTCTAGATAGTAGTATGACTTGCGGACAGAATTTGCGGACTCCCAGCAAATAACTGAAAGGTACTTGTTTTTTGAGAAATTAGAAATGAATTTAACATTTAAAAATTTTATCTAAATGCCAAAAAATAATCCTTGATTAAAAACCAAAAAGAAATAGAGGAAAAGTTTAGAAAAAAGCCTCGCCTTCTTTACAAGTCACAAATGAAAAAAATTTTTTTAATTAAAACAAACCTTTTTAAATGCTCTAAACGTTCAGTTTCAAGTTGTATATAATTAGTAATTAATTTAGGAATATCCTTTTCTGCATAAGTTAATTGTTGAAGGTCTACAGAAGAGGTAAATAAATCAGAATTTACAAAATTAATATAAAAATAAAGAAGAAAAATAAAAATTAAATACATTGACCTGAAAAATGTTAAAAAATTTATTTTAAAAAATTAGAAAAATAAATGGAAAAAATTAGTATTCAACACAAAAGGGAAGTAAAATGAAAATCGTTAAATTGTTGCGGGACACACTTAGCCTTGCTTCAATTTAAATTATCGTTATTAAGCTTAATCGCAGTTTCACTCAAATTATAGATTTCAAACAAAATTAATTTTTGGCAATAATGGAGTGAGATAACCACTGATTAAACATTATTAACCCTTAAATTTAATAAAATTTTTCAATTTATTTAAAAGATTAACAGAGTAGACTGAAAAGTTATTTTAAAATTATTTTCTCAGCTACTAAAGGATAAAATAAAGCTAGAAATAATTTTCTTTTGATTTATATAAATCAATATTAAGCAGCAATTTCTATCAAAACGTAATTAAATACACGCAAATAGAAGACGTATAAAGTACACGTAGAAATAAGCAGGTCAGCATTATGTGACGGTTTGGATGGTATTCGCCCAGCGGAAACGTCAAAGTACTTAATTTGGATTGCTAGAACAAAAATAAATAAAAATAAATTAATTATAGGTAATTTAAGAATTAAATTATTTTAATTCATTCTAAATAAAAAAATTAAAAAAAATCCAATATTTATAAATACAATAATTTAATAAATATGATAACACCGGACCAACCAAAAAAATACATAAAGAAGTTTTTCCGGAAACATTTTTAAGGAAGAAAGACAATGTAATTTCCGGAATAGAAAATAAAAGAATTAGTGTTTTCCGGAAAACCAGAACAAAATAAAAAGAAAATACAACAAAAAGAACATAAATACAATACTAGATATCAGGGATGGGCCGGGTTATCCGAAATTTGACCCGACCCATACCTGATACAGTGTGTTAAGAAATTATAACTTCATCTATTTTTTCGGTCATTAAAGGTTCCCATTAACCAATTAATCTGAATATTAGACCGGTTTTTATGGAGCTTTTTTTGTCAAAAATGGGTGTTAAATTAGAAAATAAATATTTTTGTGCATTTCAAATTTAATCCTTCTCTACTTCATGGAGAATCTGTTCAGGAAAACGAGTTAACAACAATGTCAAATATGAAAATCAAAAATTTTTCAGGTAGTTACTTCTAATTTCTTAATACCCATTTTTGAGAAACTCCAAAAAACCGGTTGAGTGAATTTTTTTAGATATGTCTAATATAAATGTCCCATAAAAATCTCAGATTAATTGGTTAATGGGTACCTTGAACGACTGAAAAAAATTAGGTGGGTATACATAATTTGTTAACACACTGTAGATATAGTAGATAATCAGAACAAATATTTAATATAACCGGAATAACTACATATAATAAAGAGAATCAGAATATTTGATAAATACCCATAATCAGAATAATTATATAAAAAGACCCAAATAAATAAGTAAATACTACTCAATCTTCTTTTTTGTTTTCAAGCTTACCATTCAAGTTTGCGTTTCTTTCCTCTAACATTAATTAAAGACTTTGTTTTATTTAAAACTTTAACATCATTTTCAATACGTTCCTTTGCCTTAATTTTTGATTTTCTTTGACGATTATTTTCAATTAAAATTTCTTTTTCTACTTCCTCCTTATTTTCTTCTTTTTTTACTTCTTTATTTTCCTTTTCCTCCTCCTTTTCTTCTAATTTACTATTCTTCTTCTTATTTTCATTAATTCTTCCAAAAATATTTCTCTTCTTTTTTGCCAAACTTTCTTCTTTCTCTTCAACAACTTCTTCATTTTTTACGGACTCCAGTTTAGTAGTCCCAACACTTTTGCAGCGAGAAACAAGACTTTTAGACCTTCCAACACTCTTACTCCGATTTTGTTGATTTTCAAAATAAGTAATATCCCTTTTTAAAAAAAAGAAATAAAATTAAATAAATTTTAGGAAAAAAAAACTTTTGTTTTGGCGGAATTAATTCTTCAATTAATTTAAATAATCCTTCAATTCTTTCTTTAGTAAACATTTTTTCATAAAATTTTACAGCAAGTTCAGGATCTTCAGGTATTTGTTTTTCACATTCTTGTTCAGCTTCTAATCTAGCATCAGATTTTTCTAACCATAATAATACCTTTTAAATATTATTTTTGTAATTGTAAATACAGACAGCAGCTCAAAAAAAACAAAAAACATAAACATATCCCCCTTTTACTTATTTCCAGTTTTGAAATGCCGAGTTATCCCCAAAGTAAAACAGTTATTCGAGCGAGATTCAATTAATCATAATTTTGTTCAGAATGATTGAATCAGGAGATTTTGATGTCGTCACCTTTTGACTTGGTGATCGAAATTCCGTACACCGTGAGACAGCCCCTTACCTATATGTATGTAAGTATCAACTTGCGACTAGAAAAATTGTTATAATAAAGAGTATCTTAAATTTGAGATATCGCCTAGGCATCTCCTCCATTCAGTGGCTAACCCAAATTTTAAAAAATCTTAAATAGAAATGAATCCAGTATCGATTGTATACAAAATTAGGTATTCGTTTGTATACAAAATAAAAAAATTAAAAAGAACCTCTGCACGTTGATCATCTGGAAGCAATTCAAGTTCCTTTTTTCTTTCCTTATGATCCTGCTCATTCGGATTTCTCTGTTGAAGTCTAGTCCATCTACCAGATCCAATAACACTCCATTCATTAACTTGTTCAGAAGATTTTGACTTTTTAATATTATTTTCTAAAAAATAAATAAATTTTTCTCTCCAAAAATTCAAACCTATAAATGAACCAAATCCAAGTCTTTCTTTCATAAATGTCTTTTTGTCTTTCTGTTTATCCTCCAAATATTTGCTGAAGTTATCCATAATAGTTTTACGACGGGTTTTATAATGAATATAATTGTAAGCAAAATGACGAAAAACAGGAGATTTTTCCTCAGAATTTTTCTAAAAAGGTAAATAATAAAGTCGAATCTCATTATAAAATATTCCTCTATTTGAGGTACACCCAATATTAAATGACCCTCTATTTAAGGAACGGTTTTTAAAATTTAATTGGACATTTGGGGGAGCTATATCTGTAGTATTAAAAGCAATATCCATTTAAAAAATGATTTTTAGCCAAATCTTATACAGTGGGGTGCAAAAGTAATGCCCGCTACATATAGGTTTTTGATTTCAACTTAAATCCTAAAATTTGTAGTTAAATTAAAGCCAATAAAAAATAGCTTATTTTAAGGCAAACAAAAAAAATTTTTAAAGAGAATAAAAACTTGTATGTAGCGGTCATTACTTTAGCACCTCACTATAACGAGTTTCTGTTTAAACAAAATTTAACAAAAAAATAAAAACCTCAATATGTAATTTAATCAAAAATCTAATCCGCATATGAACATCCATATTATTCCTTCCGGGCAAAAATTTTGCAATTTTAGCACATTTATCACGACCAAAAAGACGAATAAAATAGAACAATCTTATATGCTCTTCTAATGTCCATGGCCGGTCACGACGTTTAGGATCGAGTACATGTACCCATCTTTAAATAGTTTTTATTTAAAAGTGTGGTGTCTAATTCAGTTTTTGGTGAATACTAACTCGATGTGACTTGACATTAAAATTTAATGGACCTGTCAGCAAAAAATCGGATCGAAAAAAGTTAAAGCTTTCAGAGTATACTTGACAGTTTTTTTATATTTAAAGTTTGGGTAGAAGAATTTAAAGGACTTTGGCTTGGACAGCATTTAAAGAAAATAAATTTTAAACCTATTTCTACATTGAAGAGGTGATCGGCCCTGAACGCATTCAGAAACTTTAATCCAATTCCTAGCTCCATATTTATCAACAGCCTCCAAAAGTTTCTTAAATTTAATCTTTTAAATTTTAAAATTTAAAGAAAAAAAAACAAACCAAATCTTCCTCTTCAGTCCAACGACCTCTGTGTATTTTTTCAGCTAAAGTACGTGAATAACGATATTCACAACTCATTTTAGTTCTACCAGGCATATAACCAGCAACTAATAAATTGAAAAAGAATATAGTAAATACGGTAGGACCTGAACATTTGAAAACTTTTACCTTATAATGAAGGCATATTAAATAGAGGGTATCGCTTATACACAAATTTAAAAGTATCTTAAATTGAGGTTTATCTCCAATTTGGGTATGAGGTTTGAGTGTATAAGGGAAAGCATCAAATTAAAACAAAAACAAACTTTTAGCCCAAAGAATTTCATCTCCAACTTTATGCAACTTAATCAATTTGAGCAACTTTCTATCTTCTTTAGGCTTCCAAAGACTAAAATAAATGTAAAAATTTTAATTATTATTTATTATTTAATTTCCAAGAAGTAACAAACCCATCGGAATTTTTATATAACGACACCTCTCGGTCACTTAATTTTATTGACGTAAGAAGGTGACAGAGGAAGGGGAGTCCTCTCGTGACTAGGGTTGGAGTATCTGGGAAGTCCTCGGATATCGAGATCCAATATCCGAAACTAAAATTCAGATATCCAGTCTGTTTTCGAATCCCGTGACTAAAATTGTTTGAAAAAAAAAGTGAAGCGGAAGAGGGGAATCGTTATAAATATGTAGGAAAATTACACTATGTTTATTTTAAATTTAAAATATAAAAACTTTGGCTCTCCACCATTTTGTTTCAAATAAATAAATCGTTGAAAGCATTGAAATGCCGATCGAGTATTTCCCATATTTTCAGATATAACATTCCAATTAGAAAAATTTTTGGACAAATCAATTAATTGTTTGTCTTCTTCTTCTGTCCATTTTGTTTTGCTTAAATTTGGACATAATTGGTTATACCATTTTTGGCGAAGTTGGGAAATTGAACGAAGTCCTTTAAACTTTAAAAGAAAGAAAAAAGTATTTTTTGAAAATTAATTTTTGTTTTTTTTACATCACTAGCAGAGATTCTAGCCCAATCGACAGTAGAATAATCACGATTTTTTTGAAGAAAAGTATTTATTGGTTGGGCACTGCAAAAATAATTAAAATTATTTATATTCAGTTTAATGTTATTTAGTGTGGGACTGGGCAGTTTTGGCGCGAGCTTATAAAAAACATTGAATTGCTCAACTATAAAGATAAAATTTTGCAATAACTCAGGTATGTATCTTTATTCAAGTTGCAACAACTTGGGACAAAATGTCATCATTTTTTCCTTATGTCCCATAAAATTTATAATTTGGCGAAATATCCCAATTTAATTTCTTTGGAACGAGAAAAAAAAGAAAATAAACTGAAAAATAAACCGAATTTTGGCAATTTGTTTGTTTGCACGTTCAATTTCCCCAATCCATTTCTGTTTTTGTGTTTTAGTTATTTCAACACCCGCAGCATTTAATTTATTTAAAACAATTTCTTTTCTTTAAAAAAATTTAAAAAAAAATTAGAAAAGAAAAAAACCCAAAATTAATAATTCCAATTTTTCCATCTTTAAGTGAAGAACAGACAGAAATACGTAACAAATTAATTTCATAATAATTCCCTGAAAATTAAAAAATAATTTTTTTTGAAATTGAGAAAAAATACATCGCCGCCCTTCCTCCATTAATGGATCAACAGAAAGTTCTTTAATTGCTAAAGCTTCGGCATTCAGACCTGCAGACTAAAATAAAAGAAAATTTAAGGGGAATTTAGGGATATGTTAAAACAAAAAAATTGTGGGGCAGAAAATAAGGACAAAGGGAAAGTTGAAAGTCAGAGGTTTATATGCCCCTGAAGTTTGTAATAAAAATTCAAAACTGGGCAGTGCCCCTTAATGAGACATTGAGGGAAGTCGAGTCAACATTTAGGGAGGAAATACATTCAGAATTCGAATTTATATAAACCTTGGAAATGAAAAAAAGTTGGAGATAAGAATGAGGACATTTCGAATTGAGGGAGTAAACTTGAGGGGATTGAATTGTCTGTTCGAAACCAAAGTTTTTTTTCAGTTTCATGTCTTCGGTTTGGATAGGATATCCGAAAATTTTCCCAAAAAACCCCCTTACAAAATCCAAATTAGGGTATATTTAATTTAATGAGGGAATTCAAAATTTAATTAAAAATACACTAAAACACAAACCATTCCATTAAAATCTTTAAAATAAGGATAACAACAAGAAGGCAAATTCATTCTCTTTCTCGTTATTTTTTCATTTACTTCCAAATCCCCAAATCGACACAATTTAATTTCTTCTTGTTTATGCCTATTTACTTCAATTAATTCATTTACTTCCAAAATTAATTGACTAAATAATTCTAAATATGTTTGATTTAAAGCCAAAGAAGAAACAATATTAAGAAAAGCTGGATTTTCTTTAATATATTCTTGGACATATTCTGAATCCAAAGAGAATGCTACTACTTCTTTTTTTGTTTCCATCTAAATAAAAAGAAAATTAAAAATAAGTAAAACTTTTTAAAATTAAACAAAACAAAAACAGGGGTAGGGGACGATTCAGTATCGCCAATTCAGTATCGCCGATTCAGTATTGGCCGATTCAGTATTTGGCTTTTTTGGCCATAACTTTTTGCTCGATCAATATTGTGGGAATTATTATATATGATTTGATAGGCCTCGGGGTGCTGCATCTTTTTCATAATTGGACTGACCTGATCTTATCACTCTACAAAAAGTTATCACTGATAAACGACGTCACAGGCATAAAGAATCGGTTTTCACGCTGTAACTTTTTTTTGTGATCATCAGATCAGATCGGGCCAATTATGAAAAAGATGTCGAATCTTGAGACCTTTCGAATGATATGAGAATTGTTCAAATCGGTCGAATATCAGGAAAGTTATGGCCATATACTGAATCGGCGGATACTGAATCGGCGATACTGAATCGGCTATACTGAATCGTCCTTAACCGAACAAAAACAGTAACTGTCCAAAAAATTTTTGTACCAAATAAAAATTTAAATTTTATAAAAATGTCCAAAACAAAAATGCCCAATTTGCATTTCGTCCAACCCAAGAAAATTTTTCATTCTGCGTAACTAAATGGATGACGTATTTTCTCGAGCAGCCGGCCGTTCTAAGTTTTCAAGGGCTGATCTAAAAACTTGACCGCTAGGCTACCAATTTAAAATTGTAAAAAAATTGTCGGACATGATTTTGATATTTTCGGCGTATCTCGTCGCATAGCTGTTTCGAAACTGAAAAATCTTAAAAATCGAAAAAAGTTCAAAAATTTCGAAAAAAAATTTCGAGATTGAAAGAAAAAATAAAAAATTGTTAGTAGATTTTTATCAGGTATGCTGGGTCTCCATTGAAGTTTTGCTCGAGCTTTTTAGGATTTCTCGTCAAGCTCTGCCGAACTTTCCTTCCTTTTTCAGCGCCGCAAACGAAAATTTTGATAATTTTGCTAAGAAGCCAAAAATCTTCCATTTTTAATGCCAAAAAATCAAATTTTCTGAAAAATTCAAAAATATACATATTTTCTCCCAATAAATTTACCTCCTCCTACCGAAGTAGACGCTTTTAAAAAAATAATTTTACTCATTAAGCACTGCCGAACATGACAAATGTAAAGAGATTCTCTATTTATTTATTTTTCGAAGTCAATTAATTAACAATTAAAGTCTAAAAATATTTAATTTTATTTAAAAATTTTATTTTATTATTTCCTTATTTTTAATCCTCTTCTTGTCCTCGAGAGAGAGCTTAAAGGTCAACAATTTTCTATTTATTATATTGTGGATGTCTTTCATTATATTATTATTTTCCTCTTAATAAATGCAACGGCATGCGCAATTGGTTTCCCCATTATTTGGAAATGACAATAAGGAATTGAAAAATTTTAGAAGAAAAGAAGGGAAAAATTAAAAATAGTAAGACGAGGTCAATAAAAAATTAAATATTTATTTTTTAAAATTTAATTTTGAACTAAAATTCTTCCTTTGACCAAATTTCCACGTTGTGAGAACAGCTTGTTGGGACAAGTCTGCCCAAAATATTTTTAAATTTCTTTCAACATTTTTTGAGGTCCCGAATACTTAGAACTTATTAAAATCTTCTTCATGACCTAAAAACATTTATTTATTTATAATTAATTAAAAATAAAAATATATTTTTTTTTGTTTATTTCATCAATTTCTCGCTTTCTCCCATTGTTCTTTTCTTCTATTTAATTTTGTTGTAGGTTTCAGATTAGGAGGTTGGGGTTAAGGGAAAAAGAGAAGAAGAAGAAGAATATTAGGTTGCATTTTGTAGAGAAATGATTGCGTGGACGGGAAATATTTTGGCCATTTTGTTTTCTCCCACTAAATTTACCTCCCCTCCCCTCCTCCTCCTTCCTCCCCCCCCCCCTTCTTCATTTTAATAAACATAATTAATTTGATCTAATCACAGCAAAAAAAGGAGAGGAAAATGATGCAGGATATTTTTAATAAAGCTATTTGTGGATATAAGGGGGTGGTGGTAAAGCATTATTTTAGAGTGTGGGGGCATTATTTAATTCTCGAAAAATATTTTTCTTTATATAAATATTTCAAAAATTAATGTAAAATACCTACCTATTTTAATTAAAAAGATATTGAACAAAATGTGTGTTTCATAACAATATAAACGTAGGGATTTGGTGTTCTACTTCCTACAAGTTTGTACTAAACATGTTTTTCCAAGCTTATAACCATTGTGAACGGAGCACATACTATTAATTCAGAAAAAATTTTCTATAAAATGGAATCTCTATTATAATACAATGTGGCCCGAAGAGTGTCGTTGTTGTAAGTAGTGACCGGTAATGGTACAGGTAATTCCCGAAAAGTAACGATCCGTTACTCCCGTCAACCGTGCCGAACACTAGTTGAGAGATTTTAATTATTTCAGGGAAAATATACAAGTATATAAATATTTATAAATAATTTTATGTCAGATATACTTAATTAAAAATTTTAATTATATTTTCTGATGAATTAAAAAAATAAATTAATTAAACTAATTTATTTTAAAGTAATTATTTTTAACCGTTATAATACAATTAAATTCCCCAACAATTTTCTTTAAAAAATGTCCGGTCTCTCCAAATTACCGCAAAGTAAAAATATAATTTTTCCAAATTTAGCTAATTTTCTAAAACATTTTTGTTTTGACGACCCCTCCCCCCTCTCCTTTTCTTTTTTTTCTTTACTCAATTGCCTCAATTTTCACAAAACGGGCCTGTTTTTCTTTTATTTTTCTCCAACATTACACAAGTCCCTCCCTTTTTAACGTTCTTTACTGTATTGAGGGGAAGAGTTAGTATTTATTTTTATTTTCTTGCCAATTTATTTGAGTCCATTTAAGGATGAAAATAGCTTTATTAAATTTTTCTTGTTAATTTATTTCTTCCTATTTTACTGTAATTTTGTTCCCTTCTTCAATAAAAATTTCTATTTTTATTGAAATTTATTATTAGGTGATTATTAATAGGCTAAGTGTCGGAAGTCGGGAAGGACAATTTTTTTTAATCGGGAAGGACAATATTTAACAAATAAATATCCAAATAACATACATAAGTGCCAATATAATAAACGTAAATTAAATAAGGAATTAATTAAAGTTTACTAAAGTTTTTAATTTTTAGGACAATTAAAATATTTTTTCTATATGTATCATTCTTAAAATTAAATTACCCCCTCAAAACCTCAAAAATATTTACACAAAAATATTTACTTTAAAGGAAATTAAATTTGTTTTTCTGAAAAAATTCTTTCAAAAATGTTAACAAATAATAGATTTCACTGTCCTACTTCACTAAACATAAACAGAGAAACAACAAATTCATCATCTTTGATTGTTGGCCGGCAAGAGGAGCAACAAACAGAAGTTGAAGCTAATAATGTAATATTTAAATATGTTTTTATAGTAAGTTGGAATAAATAAGGTTAAATTAAATTCTGGAGATTTTAAATAAATTAATGATTTTGGATGTATTTCTTTAAAATCAGAATTTACTTTAAACATTAAAAACCAGAATTTAATAACACAATTTAATTTAAACAATTCAAAACAGCAAAACGATGCAGCAATGCAGGTAGCAGCTCAACAATTCATGCTTAATGGGTATGCTGCTGCCCGTACTCCTTTTGCCATACAGGAATTGTTAGGCTTGGTTGCGACAAATTGTGATGTAAATTTTTATTTTATGTTTTTCCTTTATGTTTTATTTTATAGACAAATCACATTTTTATATAAATACCCAGTACTGAAAAATTGTATCTCATGAGAGGCGGAAGGGGGGGGGGAGGAGGTATCTTAAATTGGGTGTATCTTTATAAGAGTATCTTACACAATAATAAGGGTAAACTCCCCCAACCAGTGACTAGACAGTTTAGACAGTTTAAAAAAATCTAAATAAACTTTAACTATTTAATTAAGCCACTAACTGCCAATCAAATCCAAAATTCCTCCTCATCAACGACATCAGCAACTAGTAGCTGTTTTCTTCCCTTTCCCTCAACAACTTCTTCATCTCTTTATTGCCAATCATCAGCGTTTATTGATCAACAGCAAGCCCTTTTTCAAGGGCTAGAATTAATGCCTGGAATGCAGGAATTTAACGGAGCTGTAGATTATGCTGCTGGATGTTTGTTACTTGGTGGGGGAGGAGGTGGAAATGTTGGGGGAGAGGAAAACTGTAATTTCTTTAAAAAACTTTTTATTTTGATTAATTTAACGACCTCTCTCCTCCTAAGTAGTGCTGGGTATGGCTCCGGGAGCTAGCTCCGGATCCCAGAGCCAAGATTTTGAAGGCTCTGAGCCAAGAGCCAACAAATGGCAAATACCCAGCACTGCTTCTATGTTATTTTCCTTCCTACGACGAAAAATTTATTGTTATAGGAGTGTCGTTATGAGAGATTCCACATTCTAAATTGAGGTGCACATAAAACTGAGTTTCGTTATATAATCGAAAATGTAAATTTTTAAAAGCCCTCATTTGTTTTTAGAGATTAAATAAATACTAAATGAATAATTTAACAGATGGAAACGGAAATCCATTTTTACGAAGTTTTTACCCTCCTCTCAACCCCCAACAACAACAAACAATTTATAACAATGAGGATATTGCTTGTTTCGGATCAAATGAATTGTCGACAACCTCAACAACTCAGAATATTTTATTTGGTACCCGAACACAACAAAAATATACAAAATCCTCAAATGATATTAAAAAACATGTAAATAAATTAACAACAAATAATTTACAGGAAACACAGGGGATTTGTGTTAAAAAGAAAAGAAAGAGAAGACACCGTACTATTTTCTCACAAGAACAAATATGTAAGTACTTAGAAAGATATTGAGGAATACATATGTTGTAAAACAAACGAGGGAACATTTAGAGAAATGTTGTCAGATCTTGTAGAAATACCCTTTGGATATTAAAATTTAAAAAATTGAATTTAAAAATAAGGTATCTAAAATTAAAATTATTTAAAAATACCCATCAGGCAATATTTAAAATTAAATTAATTTAGGTAGATATAGTCGACCAAACAATGAGTAGATTTCACTTAAATGACACCTCTTTTGTAGAGAGAGTTTGTCTTTTGTGAGAGTATTGAAAAATGAGATCCTCATCTAGTAGATAAACCTCAATTTAAGAAAAGTTCTCTAAAATTTAGTTGGTATCTACTAGATGGAGGGGGCTGCCTAAGCAATATCCTCTATTCAAGATATAACCTCATTATCAGAATAAAGGACCGTATAACGAAGTCAGATATAAAAATTCTTTTTTAAGTTGAATTGGAAAGTCTCTTCGCCGTTCATCGTTATCCAAATGTTCCAATGAGGGAAGAACTTTCTCAAAGAACAAAACTTTCCGAAGACAGAATTCAGGTTAATTTTAAATTGTGGAGTATTTATTTTGCTCTAAAAACAGGTATGGTTTCAAAATAGAAGAGCAAAACGCCGAAAGATTGATAAAACTTGGGGACCGTGTACAACAATGGCAGAGTAAATATTTTTCGATTTTTTAAATCCTCCCAATTAAAGATATGGCTTGTATGGTGCAATGGTTAGACATCAACTACCTCTACCGGAAACAATAACAAAGTGTCAAAACGATCCTGATGGATCTGTTGCACCTTGGTTATTAGGTAAAAATACACACAAAACACAATAAGATACTTATACAAGTTATATTTAGGCTGGCAACTGGGGGAGGGAAATATGATACCTCTCAAGGATACCTCTATTTAATAAAGTTGAAACCCGAAACGGATTCGGATTTTCCGGGTCTGGTAGTCCGTAATCCTGGTATTTTGAATAAAAAAGGATTTTGATCAGGAAAATCTGTTCCGGACAAAAAAATGTTTTTTAATCCGAAAACCGAATTAGGCATTTTACTTAATTTCAACTCTTCTAATTAATATCCCCATTAAAATTTAAATATTCTTTTGCAGCCCAATAGTGACGTCGAATAAATTTAAAAAGTTTTTTTTTCAAAAGGGATGCATAAAAAGAGTATAGAAGCAGCTGCTCACTTGGAAAAAGTTGGGGATGAAGAAGATGAGGAAGATGAAGATATTGAAGGAGGGCATTTCAATAATATCGGTTATCAAAACAAAAAACAAAGAATTTCAATAAAGAATGAAGGTGGGGGAAGAAGAGGGGGAGGGGATGAATTTTCTGAAGAAGAAAAAACACAAAAAAATATTAAAATAAATGAAGGGAGGAAAGAACAAAATAATAAAAAACAAAATAACCAAATGTCCTCAACAAATTTAAATTTAATTAATCCTTATTTTGGAATGATGGTTTGAAAAAATAAAAAAATGACTATTTTTTGGCATACTTAAGTAAATAGAACCCGATATTTACCTCTAGGGTGGTTAGATGGCCTCAAAAGGATTGAGTTAAGCACCGAATATTTAACTAGAATGACTTGAAAGTTCGACTCGGTAGAATTAGGCTTTATTTTCTATTGAATCGAGTCGTCAAGCTTTTCTTCCTTTGTCCTTTTAATTTGACATTTAATTTTTTAAAGCCTCTGTGTGGTATTTTCTAGTCTAAACCTTTTTGCTAATATATAAAATGGAATTTCCCTCCAAAAACTACTTTAGGGAATATAAAGAGCAATTTGATAGTTTGACTAATAAAATGGGAGGGGAGGGGGGGGGGGAAGGCTTTTTTATTTGCTTTTGCCACTTTTCCATGTTTTTCCTTTTATTTTATTACCACAAATGAAGAGCTTGATAAAAGCAATTGACTATAAAAGTGACAGACAATAGAAAAAAGGAAATGGCGGCAGTTTTGACCTTTCGACGCTTCAATAAAATTAATCTTCTTCAATGCTTCTTAAATAAAAAGAAAAATTAGGAAAATAAAACTTGAAAATTTTTATTTTTACTGGAAAATTGGGGGAATTTTTAAATAAAAAGAAAAATTAAATAATTATAATTAATTTATAGCAGCAAAAACACTCAAAATTTGATTAGACTGTTGCTTAGACTGCTTAGTTGATTAGACTGCGCACGTTGCGAACTTTTACAAAATTTTCAAGAATTCCTAAACAAAATATTAGAATTTTTAATTTAAATTGTATCAATTAATTTGACATTTAAAAACTCAAAATTTTCACATGCGGCAATGAAAAAGTTAATTTGACATGCTTTTGGCATCTTAAATTTTCAAAAATTTCGCCCGAGGCGCTAAAAACGAAGAAAATCTGGATACTTATCCATTTGAAAATCCTAAAGATTAATGTTAAATGTTGTGGTGTTAGAAGAAGAATGTTAGGGAAAACAAAATAAAATGCCTTCAATAAAGAGATTACCTAAAATAAAGTAAATAAGCACATTATCCAATTGACTATTGAGTTAATCACACAACCAACTTTAAAGTTTTCTCTAACATAGAATTAGAACTTCCTAAAAATAAATTTAACATTTACCCAAAATTGTTATCTTTCCTCTTGTAGAAATTTTTAAATTTTGAATTCGTTTGAATTGTGTATATTTAATTTTTGGCATAGTGTATATTTATTTTATAGATAATATAGAAGACATAGAAAGACACTTTTGTTTTTGCTTTTCAAATTTATAATTTTATTATTTTTCTTTTTATTTTCCTTTAATTTTTTGGAGATTTAAAAACATTTTTAAAATATGTATATTATTGTCGGCCCTACATTCTAGTAGTTTCTAAACAAATTTGTGGACCGACTTCTTGGCTTGGATCTGGCTTTTTGGCTTTCCAAAATTCTCGAAATTTTTAGTTAATGACTAGCGAGTTGCATGATAAGAAGAGATTTTCATTTTTAATTTATAGTAGGCGAATTAAGTATTTTTACTCTTGGAATTTTGATTTGGGACAAATTTTTGCATTGGACGAATTAGTGGGTGGATTAAGAGGCACCGGCTCCGACTTTTTCAAATCTTGGCAAAGGGCATCTAAAATTTTGGCACTGGTTCCGGGCCGGTGGGTGGATTAAGAGGGATATTAGAGAATTTGATTGAATTATGCGAGACGTCGGGGTATTTCTGAGGATATCGGTGGATTAAACCTAATGCAAATTCCTTGCTTTTTGCGCCGGAGGCGGCGAAAATTTTGAGAGTTTTGGAAGTCCAAGGAGCCAAAAATATTCATTTTTTGGCGCCAAAAAAAAATAAAATTTTTTTCGAAAATTTGAAAATCGAGGGAAAAAACCCTCTAAAATCGAAATTTGAAACAGCTCTGTTCAGGTTTTTTTAGTTTTCCTTGTCCCATTAAAGTATTTTCCAGCTTCATTTTCCATTCTAATTATTTTTAAAATTCTCAATTCTAATCTAAATATTTATATAAATTTTTTGTTAAATTTTAAGAAAACACACAAAAATATTATTTAATTATTTTAATTATTTAATTATTTCCTGCTCTTTCGATCAACATTTTCAATTAATAATGTTTAATGACACAACTGATGTAAATTTAATTATTCAATTCTTTTTATTTTTTATATTTAGATTGAAGTTATTAATTCAAAAATTGTTTGGAAAATAAATAATATCAACAGGCTTACAAAGCTTACAAAATGCGGAGATTTTAAATCTAGTAGGTTTTTTTGAAATTTTGTAAAATTTTTTTGAATTTATTGGGGTAATAGTGAAGATTATTAGTCTCCCCGCTCTGTTGATATTTCTGTAGCTTGACATTAGGTAGTTGATTGTACTAGATACGGTTATAATTTTGTCAAATTAAGTTAGATTTCGTCCATTTTGATGTCATTCCGCTTGGCTCAACTAGCTCTTTTGAATGTGAAATTTGGAAAAATTGCGTAAAAATGTTAAAAATCTGCATCAACAATCTGCAGTCCCTGCTAAGCACACTCGATTACCTAATCGTAAGCATCAGAAACATCAAAAAAGCACTTTTTACTTTTTTTCCAAGGACCAGTAATCTTCACTATTACCAATTTAATTATTTTGATTAAAAAAAGTGGAGAGTTTTTTCAGTAAATAAAAAATTTCCCCGCACGGTATCGAACTCATGACCTCAACTCCTGTCTTACAACATTATCGAGTTATGACCAAAAAATTTTAACTAAAACTTATACCAAAATCTTTTATTAATAAAAATATTTCTCTCAATTTTAGGTTGTGCTTTTTATAGTCAGAAAATGCCTTCTATAATTTGGAAATTACGAATTTACCCTAATGGTTACCATGGCGTGTCTCCTGGAGGTGAAATTTAAATTATTTTTAAATTCCTTTTTCTTAAATTACACTCACTATAAGATACCCCCAAAAATTAGATAACCTCTATTTAAGATACGGTTTTTAAATTTTGGTTGACCACTAGATGTGGGAGATGTCTAAGCTTTACTTATATTTAAGTTGCAATATAAAGTACCGATCTTTTTCTGCCCTAAAAGGGGGTATCTTTTAATGAGTGTTGCTGTATATTTAAATTTGTTTGGAATTAAATTTTTATTTTTGAAGATGTTTACATTTCACTAATTCGAGTTGGATTAATAAGTGAAGATGAATGTGTAGTTAGAGCTGCCTACTATTTCAATGCAATACAGACGAGTGGAATAAATAAAGAAATTGGAAGGCATTAAAAAATATTTTCTTAATTTAAATTTTTTAATTTGCTTTTAAGATTTACTGAGGATTTTAAGAATATGAGTGAATCTATTAGATTAAATATAAATATGCTTAATTCTCTGTTAGCGGATGGTAATTAATTTTTTTTATTCGGAAAAGTGAGACTGAGGGGGAAGTAGGAGGATGGTTTGAGGGAAGATGATTACCAATAAGGAAGAGGATCAATTAGTTGATAGTCTAGAGAGAACGAGGGTTGTTGGGTGATTTTCAGATACCCGAAAAAGTCATTTTTTGTTGATCGAAATATATTAGGCTCTATTTATTTTAGACAATTTTAAAAAATTTTCAGGTTCAATAAAAATTGTTTGCGAAGTCGAACACCTGTTGCCTGACGAAACGGATTCTAATGAAAATGATAATTCTTATATTATAAATATTTACAAAAATATTTTGTTGAAAGAAAAATTTCCAGATTGTGTTATTCAGGTAAATATGTCCTCTTATTGAATTTGTCCGGCCAAATTTAATTTGTTGTTAGAAAACCGGCTTTTTTTTTAAAAATCGCGCACAACTTTTGTCTCCTCTTTTCCATTACTTCTGTCACAAGTGCGCGTGATTTTCGTTGAGAATGTAGCATGAGAAACTTTGAAAAATAAATAAACGAATTTTTGAAAAAGATTGAATTCGTCCGGCCAAATTGAATTTTGATGCCATCTTCATTTAAGGGCTAACACAAAACACGAATTTCACCTTTTTAACTTTTCAGATAGGAAGCGAGCTAATAAAAGCTCACAGATGTGTTTTAAGTGAAAACAGTGAAGTTTTCAATGCCATGTTTGATCAAAACGAAATGCTGGAAGCCCAAACTGTAGGTTTAAAAATATTAATTAAATAACAAAGATAAATTTGAAAATTTTTTCAAAAATTTTAGGGAATTGTAAAAATTAGTGATTGCTCTTCAGAAACTTTTAAAGGAATGTTGGAATTTTGTTATACTGGCAATGTTTCCAAATGTACTGTTTTAATATTTTTATTTAAATTAGTAATTTTATATAAGACATTTTTTGGTATATTCGAATAACCCTGGAACCACAGTTCCCCAATAAGTGATGTCTAATGTTTTTCGTTACACCACAATTCCTTTTTTTAGGGTAGCCTAAATATCCCTTATTTTTTCCTTAATTAAATGATTAATTAATTTTAAGCTACGATGGAAGGCTTATGTGTTGATTTATTTGCAATTTCCCACAAATATCAAATTACCAATTTAAAAATTAAATGCGAACAATTTATGGCATCAACAATTGGTAAACTATTATTTTGCGGAAAATAATTTATTTTTTATTTAAACAGATAAGGATAATTTTGTACAATATTGTCGAATTATTGAACTTTATGGTTCTTCAATTTTGGAAGAGGTACTAAATATTTTTTATGTTTAATAAAGAAATGAAATGATTGTTATATTTGGAGGGGGGGTTGAAAATTAAAAAAATTTTTAATTTATTACGGATAAAATGACACTTCTTGGGGTAATAAAAGAATCTAACCTTATAATGAGGGTATATCTTAAATAGATTGTATTCCTTAGATTGCTTAATGTTTCCTAAATTGAGGTTAGCTAGTATTGTGTATATCTTAGTAAGTGTCTAGTAGAGGGTTAGACTACCTTATTTCCTCTAATAGAATGCCCGGACATTCTATTTTTCAATCACCTTCCAAAGTGGCATTCAATTAGAGGAAATACGGTATATTTTTTATTGTAATATTTTTAGGCTTGTATTAAATATATTGTGGCAAACAGGGAAGAATTTTTAAAGAAAGATGAAGGATGGAAGAATTTAACATCTAATTTCCCTGGTTTAACAAATCGTTTATTGGAGGCAGTCATTGCAGAAATTGATAAATGGTTAATTTTTTGAATTTAAAAAATTGGTTTTTTGTTCAAACTGAGGAAGAACTGATATTTTTGATTTTTTTTTGGCTTTTTTCAAGGCCTTTGGCCCGTTAAAAACTTGGACGATTTTTTCGGAGTCTTTTAAAAAATTACTTTCCTTGTGTTTTATTTAGACTTGACTCCCGGGTGTCTCTTCCATTAACACTATAAAATGTTTAAAAAATAAAAGTTAGTTTTTAGCAGATAATCAACTTTGGATGCTCATAATAGTTTTGAATTTTTGATGTTTTATATGCTTTTACATTGAACAATCAACTCAAATTTTTTTAACATAAATTTTTTATTTTATTTATATAAAGAAAAGCTTTAATTTAAAAAATAAAATTTTGATCGTTTTAATTATTTAACATTCTTAATTTTAACAAAGAATTAAGTGTCAAAATAATCCTTTAAAAATGCTCTTTCAAAAAAAATTTAAAAATTCCGGTAAATGTGGAGTTTAATGGTCCCTAAAATACAAGGAAAAACTGCTTGTTTGATGTTTTTCAGGTCTACAGTTAGGTAATCGAGTTTGCTGAGCTCAAATCTGAACTTATTGTTAGAATTTAATTATTTCGAAACCCTCAAAACTTCTATTAATTACCTATATTTATTTTAATTAAAAAATTTCTTATAAACTAAATATA
This sequence comes from Meloidogyne enterolobii, assembly GCA_963681835.1. NCBI lineage: Eukaryota > Metazoa > Nematoda > Chromadorea > Rhabditida > Meloidogynidae > Meloidogyne > Meloidogyne enterolobii. The sequence goes on from CAVMJV010000018.1 coordinate 1,561,701, forward strand.
ATTTTATTTATTTAGGTCCAATCATTTCTTTTGGTTTAACCCATTCATCAAATTGTTCGGCATTTAACAATCCAGATTTTATTGCTTCTTCTTTTAATGTTGTCCCATTTTTGTGAGCTGTTTTAGCAATTTTAGCAGAATTATCATAACCAATATGGGGATTTAATGCTGTTACTAACATTAAAGATTCGTTTAAAATTTTTGAAATATTTGCTTCATTCGCTATTATTCCAATAACACAATTCTTTGTAAATGATTCTGCTCCATCAGATAATAAACGAATTGATTGCAAAACATTACGGACAATTAAAGGTTTAAATACATTTAATTCAAAATGTCCGTTAGAACCACCAATTGTTACTGCCACCTTTAATTAAAAATTTTTTTCTTTTAACAAAATAGTCCCATTCCTTGGTACTCACGAAAAATTCGGGTTTGTGTTTCAATTCAATTCAGGCCCTCCTTTTAAAACCTAACAATTAGAGATTCAACACAAAGGTCAGATAACCAACCTCATTTTGTTTTAAATTCGACTGCTATTTTTATTTTAAAAATGGCAATTTCTAAAAAAGCATCTACAACTCGAATGGATCTTGCCAATCACTGATGCCCAATAATACACAAAAGTTGAAAAACGTTAGAAAAAATCTCTTACTTGATTTCCCATAACTTGAGCAGCAATCATTGTCAAAGCCTCACATTGTGTTGGATTAACTTTTCCAGGCATAATAGAAGAACCCGGCTCATTTTCAGGCAAAGATAATTCTCCCAATCCACAACGAGGTCCAGACCCCAAAAACCGAATATCATTAGCTATTTTCATAAATGAAGTTGCGATAACATTTAAAGCACCATGAACCTTTAGAAAATAAATTTAAAAAATTTTTGAAAAAAACAAAGAAAAACCTCAACTAAAGCATCATGTGCCGCTAAAGCTTCAAATTTATTTGGAGCTGTAACCAATGGAAGATTTGTAAGTTGAGAAAGTTTACTGGAAAGTTTAAAAAAGGGAATTTAAAAAAGAATGAAGCACTGTTTGGCAGACTTTTCCACAGAAAAAACGTTATTTAAAAACCTTTTTTCAACAAAAAATTACTGAGCCAGGCTCAAAAAAGCTAAAAGCCCAAGTCTGCTCTTTGGAACCCAGCAATTTTTCACTATGTACACGAAAAGCCAGGCAATTCTCCGGGTTTTTATGAGTAAGATTAATACAGAAAACCAAAATAAAACAAGAAATAATCCATGGAGATAACGTTTCATTCTTTCAAATGTCATTGACAAAAATAAAATTATCTAAAAACCTAGCAATTTTTTCAGCAAATCCTTTTCGTGTATTTAATCCAGTTCCAACAGCAGTTCCACCAGCAGCCAATTCATATAAACGAGGTAATGTTGACTTAATTCGTTCAATTCCATTGGCAACCTAACGAAATTTTAATGTAATTAAAATTCTGAAGTGACCATCCAAAATTTAAGAAATTTTCGCTTGCGGCGCTTAAAAATATAGGTTCAGAAACTCCAAAGTCGTCCCACAAAAGTTAAATAAGAGGATTTTTTATTAAAAGTAATGTTAAAAAGTAAAAAAAACCTGAACAACATAACCACTAAATTCTTGTCCCAAAGTTAAAGGAACAGCATCTTGTGTGTGAGTTCTACCAATTTTAATAATATGCTCAAATTCTTTAGCTTTCTTTTCCAATTCGTCGTGAAAATATTTCAAAGCAGGCAAAAGTCGATCATTTATTTCTAGTGCAGTAGCTACATGCATTGCAGTAGGGAAGGTGTCATTTGAAGATTGTGACATATTAACATGATCATTTGGGTGAACAGGAGACTGAAAATGAAAGAAATATGTAGAAATGAAGATAAGAAGATAAAGCTATTTTTTGAGACGGGCTTTGTAAAATCCATATCGATTGGCGTATGTTTGGGATTTGAGATTTGTAAGTAAAATAAAAAGGAACAGACTTATACGATAGAAAAATCGATAAGATCCAAAAAACTTGATCTGATAATTAAAGGAGAGACTAAAAATTCTCCAAGAAAAAAACCTTCGATCCAAGAACACCCCCAAGTATTTCAATAGCTCTATTTGCAATAACTTCATTAACATTCATATTAGACTGTGTCCCACTTCCAGTTTGCCAAACAACCAAAGGGAAATGTTCATCTAATTTACCAGAAATCACTTCATCTAAAAAACGAAAAATTTTTCAAGAAAAAAATTTCAAAAGAAAAACCTGCAGCCTGACAAATAGCAACAACTAATTTAGAATCAAGTCCAAATTCCTGATTGACAGAAGCAGCAGCTTTCTTTAAATAACCAAAAGCACGAATAATAGGTAGCGGCATACGCTCTTCTGGCCCTCCAATTTTAAAAAATTGCATGGATCTAAATTAAAAATATTTTGAATTTTTTTAAAGAAAATGACAATCAACCCCAAAAACAAACTCAGAATACCCAACATAAATACATCTTAATACAAAATTTTTAAATAAAATTACCGAGCAGTCTGAGCACCATAATAACGATCATTGGGTACCCTAAATATTTAATATAAAAATTCTTATTAAAATTTAAAAAAAAAACTTTAATTCTCCAAAAGTATCTCGTTCAATTCGAAAATTTTCAGTGCTCATTCTCACAGTTTGTTGAATAAACAATTTTCTCCAGCCAATTTTTGAAGTACTTGCGAATGTTCTCAAAGCAACTGCCATTTTATCTAATAGTGTAATCTGACAGAGAAAATGACTAAAAAGGCAGGGAAAAAATTTTTTTTGAGACAACAAAATAAAAATAAAAAGAGGAAAATGACAGACTTGAAAATAGAACACAAATGTGTCCTTTCGTGACTGCCTGGACTTTAAGGGGGAAGGAAATGAATAAAAATGTTAGAGAAAGAGAAAAGTAAGTGAAGGTTTTTTAGTTTATTGCAGTTGATTTTTTTAATTGTCAGGTAATTTTTTTCAGAAATTATTTATGTACATGTTTAAAGTGGGACACGCCCTCCTTGTCGCGGGCCACCTTGTCGCGACCACCTTGTCGCGACCACTTTGTCGCAGGCCACCTTGTCGCAGGCCCACCTTGTCGCAGGCCACTTTGTCGCAAATGTTGAAAAAATTTTATGCTGCCATGGAGGTTAGGAAAAGGGCCTCCGGGCACGATCGGGGTTTTCTGGAGTAATCTGTTGTTAATTCCGGCAGAATTTACCCGGATAAGAGAAAATAAAAGGAAAAACAACTTAAAAACTTTATCAAAAATTTAAAAAAACCATGGTCGCGCTTCACTAATTAAATTTGTGACCCTAAGCAGGGCAGTTTGGGTTTGTTTTCTTGTCGATGTTTTCCTAATTTCAACACCTTCGTTCCTTCAGAAACTTCGAACTTGAAAATTGCCAGTCAGAAACTGATGGAAATCAGCTAAAAAATTAAAAAAAAAAGAAACAAAAACTTAAAAAACAAAACAAAAATTCGAAACCTTTTCAAATTCCCATCGTTGTAGCCGTGGGATGAAGTACGACACGCGGCGAGTAAAGTTTAAGCCAACCTTAAAAGAAAAATCAAAGGAAGGCTTGCGACAAGATGGCCTGCGACAAGGTGGGCCTGCGACAAGGTGGCCTGCGACAAAGTGGTCGCGACAAGGTGGTCGCGACAAGGTGGCCCGCGACAAGGTGGGCCGTACCCGTTTAAAGTTGGAAATAAAAACGTGGTAGACCCAGAAAATCAACTTTTATGTAGTGGCCCGCAACAAAAATTTCGTTACGGGTTATTAAAATTGAATTTGTTTTCTGACCTTGATTCTTCCCTTATAAAAAGATCAAGAAAATAATCAAGGTAAAGACAACCAAAATCAATTTATGGACCCAGAGGATAAATTAAATTCACAAAATCAACATTAAAAATTAAAAAAATATAATGTAAAAGAATACATTAAAAGAACAAAAAAAATAAAAAAGCAAAAAAATATTTTTCTATTTATTACAACAAAACTACCTATAACAACAAATTACCTCACATATATTTAATTTATCCATTAACAAAAATATGATCAATTTCTTTAGAGCCAATAGGGAATACTAAAAGCACATGATAACGTCGTTCAACATCTTCAATACCTTCAAATATATATTCAACAATTTTTGCACGTTCTCCTTCACCTTCCCCCCACTCCTCCTCCTCATTATTATTTTCCCCTTCTCCCTCTTCTTCATCATCTGACGATTCTGTATGTTTAACAAAAGTTTCAAGATCCATCGTTTTTTCTCCTTTCATTTTCTTCTCCGTATTTTCAAAATAAAATCCTTTAGGTTCAAATATCTTCAAATGATGATAAATAAATTCAAAAGTAGCATTTAAATATCCACCAAAAAGATAAAAATATTTTGTATAAAATTGAAGAGGAGGAGAACCATCAAAAAGTAAGTCAATAATTTTTGGATTAAATACAGCTTGTTTAATTTTAATATTTTCAAAATAACATGAAGATAATTGTTCAAGCCAGTAACGAACAAAAAATAATTCTTCAATATTTTTTGGATAACGTTTTAATTGTAAATGCAGAATTTTTGGTGGTTTAACGTCATCTATTTTTAATGAAAAATTAAAGTTTAGTTAGAGAATTTCAGAAAATAAAAGGTTAAGAGGCAACATGAGACTGGGCTAAATTGACCACAATTCCCACTTCATCTATCCATATTTTCGAAATTTTTGGAAATCCAATAAAACGAAAAGGAGTGCGGAAAGAACTTATGTTAACTAACAAGAAAGAAATCCGAATTTTTTCTACAGAAAAAAAATCAGAAAATTCATCGAGTTAAAAATAAAATTAATTTGTAAAAAAATATTCTAAATAAATTGGAATATCCTAACTAAAAAAATAATATTTTTAAAACAAAAACCTGTATTTTTAAACAAAACAAACAAATTAATAGCTTCATCCAATTTATATCCAAACTTTTCCATATCAGACCTATTTTTGTTATTGTAGACATGACTACAACAATTACCACCATGATTACATTTTTCATTTACTTCATTGTCTCCAGGCTGATTAAAAAACAAAGGAATACGTTTCTTTATCGCTTCATTCCACTAAAAATAAAAAAGAAAGTTTTTAAAAATTTAATTTTATATTAACTTTGTTCTCTTTATTTTCCCCAAAATTCCTAATAAAGAGGAAAACAACCATCAAATACCTTGTTTTCCCCATTTGGTTCATAATTGCCAAACTTTCTTCCCTCCTCAAAGCTTTTCACCAATAACAACCGGTACTCTTATACTTCACGTAAACCAAAATAGAAAAAAATTTTCCGTTTATGGACAAATTATATATCATTCAAATGAGCTTTTCGAGCATATTTGAATGACACCAAAGTTAAATTTGATATGAGCCTCAATTGTGAACCGAGTTATGGTAAGCCAAGGAATAAGAAGCTTATTTTTAAAAAATGGAATTAAAAGTTTTAATGGCTAGAGGATTTTTAAATTCTTCACAAGAGACAAACCTGACAAAAGCCACGTATTGAAATATAAAGTAAATTGAGGAGGAAAGAAAATCTGGCCAGTAAAAGCCAAAAATGAGAAATTTTTTGGAGGAAAATATCCAATTTTTTGTCATTTACCCATTTAAATATTTAAAATAAAAAACCTTCGCTTTAATATCCTCATCTAATTTAACACGCCATCCTTTAGATTCACATTTGACTTGTTTACAAACATCTAAAAATCAAATAAAATAAATTTGATAAAATTTGTATGTTTTATTTTGTTTCTTTTCTTCATTCAAAAATGAAGTGCCAAGAGTTACCATCTTAGTTAAAAGCAAAATTGTAAATTTATACTAGGGTAGCACCCCGTGCCTTCGAGGTCGGGAGTGTTGGGGTTTCCCGGGTCAGAGCTTTCGGGGACTCGGGTCGGGGTTTTTGCCAAAAAATTGTCGGGTTCTGGGTACGTTCAAAATTTTAGCTGAGCAACTTTTAGTTACTTTTCCCTTTTCCGACAATTACTACATTTAGGAATATTCTATGATAACATTTAAGAGAAAAGATAAACAATCAAATCCTGATATAATAAACTCGAAGGAACAAGAGGAAAGTTTCGTAATATCGCAAAGTTAATTAAATCGAAGGGTTACTATATCGGGATTTGACTAATTTAATTTGAACAGAATTGAATGGAAGAGATTGGAAATTTGATTTTGACTAAACCAAGAAGAAACAGAAATGTGCTGATTAGAGGTATGGAAGCCAGAATACCTATTTAACTATATACTCTTTTTAGAAAAACAATTCTCTTTAGCCAAATGTTATAAAATAAAAAAAAATTTTTTTTAACTCACAATATTTCCATTCAATCTCCATAGAATAAACTTCCTTCCTAGCCAATTCAGGCTTGCTACGGTCAACAATTTCATTCAAAGATTTATTTGTTTGTTGAATAACATTTAATTGGTTAAAATTTAGATATTTAAAAATATCAAGTTTAACTTCATTTGAAAGATTTTTCATTTTCCCTAGAAAATTTATGATTGAATAAAGAAAAGATGAAAAAAATTGAACTACATATGTGTAACTTTTAAATTTCAAATACCCTCAAAAACGGTTAAATTTGTAACACAATTTGTGACTAAATGGATATTTTTGGCCGTGGGACGAAATGCAATAGGACATTCTGAGGGAAGACGATTTTGTTAATTTAAAAACATTTTGCCAAAACTTTAAGAAAGAGAGAAATATTTAAATTTTAATTTATTTATTTCTTTGTTAATTTTTAAAGTTTATAGTTTTTTTTCTGTAAATTTTAGTAAAAAAATGAAAAATCTTTCGAATGAAGTTAAACTTGATATTTTTAAATATCTAAATTTTAACCAATTAAATGTTATTCAACAAACAAATAAATCTTTTTGTGGAATTGTTGACCGTTACAAAACAGAATTGGCTAGGAAGGAGGTTTTTGCTTTGGAGATTGAATGGAAATATTGTGAGTTTTTTATTGATTTAAATAAAATTATGAATCCACTTTTGAAAACCTGAAAACCTATTGATTTTGAAGACCTACAACTTTTGAAAGGGAATATCAAAAGGTAATATCGAGGGATTTGGAGCCTCCTTGCAATATAGGGCAGTCTCAAATACCTATTTTTACTTACGCCTATTAAAAGATATCACTGTTACATAATTAAATTCTTTTTAAATTTACTAGATGTTTGTAAACAAGTTAAATGTTCATCTAAAAGTTTACATTTCCAATTAAATGCAGATACTAAAGCAAAGGTTTTTATTTTAAATTTTCAAAACTTTTTTTTTATTTTTTAGTGGAATGATGGATTAAAGCAACAAATTCCTGTATTTATCAGTCAACCTATAGAAATTCACGAAGACGAATTGGATGAAGCTGTGAATTTGTTTATTTTGTTTAATTATAAAGGTTTAATTTTTTAATATTTTTAAATAATTTCTTTGCTTTATTCAAAATTAATTTTCTTCATCCCATTTTTGTATTTCAATCAGGGTGGCCCTTTTACCCTATTTCTAGAGGATTTTCCCTATTTTTGACCTTTTCGCCCTGTTTTTTCCCTATTTTCTTATTTGCCATATTTTTTCCCTATTTTTTCCATCTTGTAAAATTTTAAAAATTCTTCGGATTTTGTAAAAAAATGGTAAAAATGAAGGATTTCTGACTTTCTGGCCTTCCAAAATCCTCAAAATTTTTGCTTTATTTGAAATTTTAATTATGTTTAAGCTTTTAAAACTATGCCCTTATTTTTGCCCGATTTTTGTTGGCAACGCCCTATTTTAGTGTTTTAAAAGAGGCCACCCTGATTTCAATAATATGGATCTGTTTTGTTGAGAACCTTCATTCTTTCAATAAGCGTTTTGGTTGTCATTAAAAGTTTAATTATTCCATTATGTTCAATTTAGTAGGGAATTTGAAAGAAAATTCTGAAGAAAATTTTGAACGCCTAACCCAACTTTTTTTTCTCAACCTGTGACATCCCTTGGGTAAATGTCCAGTTGGCGGTCTACATGTCCGCAAAGAGAATCTGCTCTTTTCTTTCCTTTTCTTGCATTTTTTGCGTTGGGAGACAACTGGACATTTACCCATCCCTTGTCACAAATTTATTTTTCGTTCATTTAATGAGTGTCCCTTTCAGGCCCGTAGCCAGGATTTTTTTTCGGGGGGGGGGGGGGGGGGGCCAAGGGGGGAAAATTTTTTTGCGCCAAAAATTTTTATTTTCAGCGCCGCAGGCGAAAATTTTGAGAATTTTAGAAGGCCGTAGGCCAAAAAAATTCACTTTTTCGGCGCCGCAGGCGCCAAAAATTCTATTTTCAGCGTCGCAGGCGAAAATTTTTTAAATTTCAGAGGCCGTAGGCCAAAAAGATTCACTTTTTTGCCCCAGCCCTTCCCCAGATTTTTTCCTTTTTCCCATTTCGGGGGGGGGGGGGGGGGGGGGGGGGAATTCCCCCCCCCTCACCCCCCCCCCTGGGCCCGTAGAATAAATTCGGGGTAAGGGTTATTTAACCCCTACCTTGGGGTTAAATAACCCGTAACCCGTAGAATAAATTCAAACCCCTAGCTTCGGGTTAAATGACCGGGTCAGATAACCCGGTTATCTGACCCGCGTAACATTACCGGTAGAATAAATTAATTACCGGGGTTAAATAACCCGCAGGTAAGGGGCAAATTGCAACCCTACTAGGGGGCAGGGTAACATGCGAATTATGCATAATTTCCAAAAAATTAAAGCATTTATTAAATTGCAAAATTTTTAAAAATTTTAATTTCTATTTAAAACGCATAGAAAAAATTTTTTTTAACAAACATTTTTTAATTTTTTTAACAAAAATTTTTTAACAAAAACTTTTACAAAAATTTTTGAAGCAAAATTTATTCAACAATTAAAAATTTTATAAATTTTTTAAACTTTTCATTTGACTATATCTCTTTTTAATAATAACAATTATTGCGTAAACAATTATTGCGAAATGGGTTTGGCAATAAAATATAAAGGGTCAAATAACCCAGTAACTCAACTAGTTAAATAACCTTTAGCTCGGTGTTAAATAACCCTTAACTCGGGGTTGAATTTATTCTACCGATTTTAACCCGTAGCTAAGGGTTATTTGCCCCTGGGTTGTTTAACCGGGTTATTTAACCAGGTTATCCAACCCCGAATTTATTCTACGGGCCCTGGCTACGGGCCTGGTCCCTTTTTATTAAACTGCTGTTTTATCTTTCCTTTAGTTTACAGGGAAAGGGAGGGGAGGGATAAATTTTGAGCAGAAATATGTTAAAAATATAATAATCCTAATTTTTTTAAATAGAGGACAACAACAAATTACCACCAAAAATTCTGCATTTACAATTAAAACGTTATCCAAAAAATATTGAAGAATTATTTTTTGTTCGTTACTGGCTCGAACAATTATCTTCATGTTATTTTGAAAATATTAAAATTAAACAAGCTGTATTTAATCCAAAAATTATTGACTTACTTTTTGATGGTTCTCCTCCTCTTCAATTTTATACAAAATATTTTTATCTTTTTGGTGGATATTTAAATGCTACTTTTGAATTTATTTATCATCATTTGAAGATATTTGAACCTAAAGGATTTTACTTTGAAGATACAGGTGAAAATTTAACTTTTTATTTATATACCCCCAGGTATTCTCTCTCTCGAGATTCTGTAACGAGATTGTCTTAAAAATTTTTTAATGGGATGAGATTCCGCGATATTATTCCCTAAATTCCCCTCAATAAAACAATTGAGAAAAATCGAGATTTTGGGACGGGATCCTGTAAAATCTCTTCCAATGCAGGTCTATGTATATTAAAATTCTGATGGTATGAGATTTTATAGGGTACTTTACCCCCTATTTGAGTTTCAGCTTGATTTTTTTTATTGTCAATAATTTTTCTCAAACATTTTAATTAAAAAGCAAGTGATCAAAAATTTGATAGAAAAAATTAGCAAGTTTTAGAAAACTTATAATGTGTGAGAGAAATAGGGAATAACTACATATGTATTTGACAGTAAAAAAGGAAAGGTTAGTCTGACAATGAGACTCAAATATGGGGGGGGAGGTTAAGAAAAATTTTTAAACAAATTTTAGTTGGAACTCTGAGAGGTGAGATAATAAAGGAAGAAGAAAAATATCTTAAAATTGATCAACAAAATTGCCAAAATATTAAAGAAGGAAAAGAATGTAGCGGAGAAAATTGTGAGGGATGTAAGGATAATAATAGTTATGTTGTTACAAAAGGTGAAGGAAAATTATTTAAATCTGTTGAGTATGAATTTTATAATATTTATGTTCCAAATACGCTTTTCCATATGCTTTTAATAATTTCTGTTGAAGATAAGAAAGTTTTACAAATTCTTGTTGGTAGAGATTAAATTGTAGGTATTTATTGTTTCTGTTAATTATTATAAGGTAATTTTTTTTTCTTTAAAACTAGAGAAATTAGAAATATTTTTTTTGTAATTTTTCCCCTTTCTCAAAAAATGATTAATAGTTTTGGACTTTTCTAAAGTTTTTCAATCAAAATTCTTTTTTCTCCAATTCTCTCCAAAATTCTAATTTCTAATATTTTTGTTGGGTAGTTTCTCTAGTTTACTTTAAATTTGTTGATAAAATGTTTATTGAATAAAATTTAAAATTAAATAATTAATTTTTTTAAATTTAAGTTGAGAAAATACAATTTTTTTATTTCTTAAAAAGTAGAGAATCACAATTTTGTTTTACACAAATCATTTACTTGATATTTTTCGATTAATTTTTATTATCGGAAAATCCGGGGGTTTCCTTGCGAAAAACTCGGATTCGGGGCTAGGGCGAGCCCTAATAGCGATTTTTTCAGCATGTACATAATTCCCTTAAAAATTATATTTTAAATGCCTATTTGTTTCTTACAATTAGCATTTTACAACATTCCCTCAAAATGTTATTTGAATTTATTCTCCTTTATGTTTTCAAACTTTTTCCTTAATCTATAAATTAAACTTGGGCATTCTAATATTTTTTACTTCCCGCCCTTTATTACTCATATAAATAGTCTAATAATTTACCTTATTATTAACTTTTTGCGAATAAATTGTTGTTAGAATTTTGATTGTTAGAGATTATTATCATTTTTAAAGGAATGATTGTACCCCTGCTAGAAAAAATACCCAGGACTTTTAATGACAAGACTTTTAGAACTAGTTGAAAGGCCATAAAGTTATTGATCGAAATATGTGGCTTAGTAATTCAAACGGCAATGACTCACAATCAGTCATACAGTCATTGCCTTCTAATTTTTTTAATTCTTAGATTTTGTGTTATTCAATTAAAATTTTCTAGGGAAAATGAAAAATCTTTCAAATGAAGTTAAACTTGATATTTTTAAATATCTAAATTTTAACCAATTAAATGTTATTCAACAAACAAATAAATCTTTTTGTGGAATTGTTGACCGTTACAAAACAGAATTGGCTAGGAAGGAGGTTTTTGCTTTGGAGATTGATTGGAAATATTGTGAGTTTAAGTACAAGTTTGGGGGAATTATATTGAATGGGCTGGTATTTACATAGGTATTTCTGGTATTTATACCCTACCCTCCTTCCCCCCCCCCCCCCAGTCAGTTTATTTTTACTTCTGAGGTACTTAAGTAGAAGAACAAACAATTTAGAGCCGATTAGACATTTTACATAATTAAATTCTTTTTAAATTTACTAGATGTTTGTAAACAAGTTAAATGTCCATCTAAAAGTTTACATTTCCAATTAAATCCAGATACTAAAGCAAAGGTTTTTATTTTAAATTTTCAAAATTTTTTTTTTTGATTTTTTTAGTGGAATGATGCATTAAAGCAACAAATTCCTTTATTTATTAGTCAACCTAAAGAAATTCATCAACACAGATTTGATGAAGCTGTGAATTTGTTTCTCTTTTTGGACAAGATATATGAAAGCCCCGGTAGTTCAGACGGTAGAGCATCTGAACGTGGTGAGCTGTTGAATTTTCTGACAATTTTTTAGAATTTTTTTTTGGCATAAGAAAGTTCAGCCCTTTTTCTTTAAATAAATAAAGAAAAGTAAATCTCTTGCCCCACACCCTTTTCGTCCTTAAAACAACTGGGGCTTATCCAAATAATATGAAGTTTCTGATGTGTCATGTTTATGGCATGTTAAATGCAAAGTTTCTGTTCAAATAATGTCATAAGAAAAATTATATTGGGCCGTCATATCTCTTTTCTAATTTTGTCATAAAAATGATATCAGATTAATGATGGGTCGGATTGAGAAAAAAAATTGGGTTTGGTTTAGGGTCGAAAAAAGACTGGATATCGGCTTTAGCCTAACTCAACTTGTCCACATACCCAAACTTTTTCTGTATTCCCTCAAAAACTTTTAATTTCTTTTTAAAAAATACAGAAGACAACAACAACAAATTACCACCAAAAATTCTGCATTTACAATTAAAACGTTATCCAAAAAATATTGAAGAATTATTTTTTGTTCGTTACTGGCTTGAAAACCTCTCTCAATGTCATTTTGGAATTATTAAAATGAAGCAAACTGTATTAAATCCAAAAATGATTGACTTACTTTTTGAGGATTCTCCTCCTCTTGTATTTTATACAAACTTTTTTTGTCTTAATGATGGATATACAAATACTACTTTTGAATTAATTTATCATCATGTGAAGATATCTGAACCTAAAGGATTTTATATTGAAGATAAAGGTGAAAAATATTTTTTATTTTTGTGTCTACACCAGGACCTGTACTATAAGAATCAGGTCATTTGACCCCGTTATTTAACTCAACCGAGTGGTAACTTGGTACTATAAGAGGCTTAGTATTTTTTCTTCTTGCTTACCACGAACCAAACTCTTATAGTACAGGCCCTGGTTGTGCTCACTAATCGGGTTTCCTAAAAACATCGGGTTTCAGGTCAGAGGATTGATAAAAATCGGGTGTGATTTCGGATTGGGTTTTTGAAAATTTCTTATATCGAATTTCGTATCGAAAAAGTGTATATAGAAAAGCCCATCTCTTAGCCCCCTGGCCCATGTCGTATTAGAATTCCACTCAATGAGACCCTTTGAAAAGTACCCAGGGATTCTATTAGGATATTACGATATTTTAAACAAATTTTTAGATAAAACTGTGAGAGGTGAAATAATAAAAGAGGAACAAAATTTTGTTAAACAAAAACATATTTGCGAAAATATTGAAGAAGAAGGAGAATGTAACGAAGAAAATTGTGAAGAATGTAAGAAAAGTAATGAAGAGGTGAAGGAATTGTGTAAATTTGTTGAGTATAAATTTGAAAATGTTTGGGTTAAAAATAAGATATTCCGTTTGCTTTTAATTTTTTCTGCTGATTCTAAAGAAGTTTTAGAAATGTATCAAAAAGGCTAATTTCTTGTAAAGTTTTTATTTGACATTCTCTGAAATAATGTAGTATGCCCTCATATTTTTCCTTATTTCCTTGCAGTAATTAAATAGAAAAAAATGGAAAAAAGTCCATCCTTTTTGTAAAAACCCTGAAAAACTATTTCGAGTTTAGGCTAGGAAATAAAGAAAAATATGAAAGAGCATCTCTTTTCATCAAATCTTTTTTTAAATTTTGAGCATTTTTCTAATTAAAAGAATTTTTCTCAAATTTTTCAAAATTTGTTTTAAAATTTTGTTGACATAATTTTTTGAATAAAATTTAAATTATTCTTAAATAAAAAAATTTTTTTCTTAAAAAGTTTTTTTCCTTTACTAATTTATCATTTTTTCGATCAGAATTTGGGAAAAATGGGGGTTAAATGGTATTTACTTTTGGGTTATCCAAAATCAGTTTTGCGGGTATTTTATGCGACTCAATCATATTGGTCTCATAATGTTCAGAATACTTTTCCCTTCTCTCTTCAATTTATTCGCTAACCATTATGTGTTCGCATATAGACATGTCCGCAAAGACTGCCAAAAACTACCAAAAATTTTTTCTGAAAATCAAAAAAAAATCAGAATTTCTCTACCCCTCTCCATTTCTAACCCCCTTTTCTTTATTTTAATTTTTTAGCTATTAAATAGTAATGCTAAATATTTCTTCTTTTGAACGTGCCATTATTGTCAAATATTTACCACCAACAAATAAACAAGAATTACAGCAAACAAAACAAGAAATTTATTCTTTTGGAGAATTAATTAAATCTTGCAATTATTTATTGTTTTATGTTTTTAGTAATTTAAATCAACAAAATCCTTTATTTTTACAAGCATTGGAAAGACTTGTTTTTAGTAGAAATAAAGAAGGTAAAAAGAAAATTTCTAAAAGGTTTGTGGAAATTTTTTTGGATATTAAATGAGGGGATATTTGTATGGATTACCAAAATTGAGAGGGGAATTTTGGGACATTTTTTTGACACTTTCCATCGTTTTTTAAATTTTACTACAGAGTAAAGCCACACACAAAATTATGAATTTCTTAAGGTTTCCGGTTCCTTCCCATTTTTAACATTTTAACGGTTCCATTTCCAGCTTAAAAAAATTTTGAATTTAATTAAAAATAGTTTAAAAATAACTTGAATAGATCGTCAGAAAATTAGAATTGTTTGGAACCACTGAGGAACCCTTCACTTTTTTTTGAAACGGGAGACACTACCCATAGGTGTAGTAACGCCTACATAAATAAATTTCAGAACCCCCCCCCCGTTCAGTCTACAAATATCAACAAAAAAATAATTATTTTCTAAAATTTCTTTTTTTTAAAGTTCTCCAGCCAAATTAAAAAAACTTTTTGGTCTCGGCAAAAAATGTAGCACAGAAAATGTTTCTTTAAATTTTACAGAAATAAAAATAATTGGAATTGATGTTGAATTTAATTTAGTAAATGAAGGAGGAAATCTTCTCCAATTTAATAATGATTTTGAATTATTTTATTTTCCACCACAAAATTATTTATATAAGGTTTGGATATTTTTTTAATTTTTTAGAAGATTTAGGGACGGATTAGGTACATAACCCCTGGATTTTCCTAAACCTGAGTTTCTTTTCTGAATTTTGGATTTTTTGAGAAGACAAATCGGAGTTTGTAAAGAAATTTTTTTGTTTATTTTTAGTGAATATTTTTTCTATTTTTGCTCTATTTTACATCAATTTTAGAGAGCCAGATTTTCAAAAAACCTTGATCACTGACCTTGATTTCGGTTGGATACCTTGACCAGATTCTTGATTTTGAGTCAAGGAATAATCAAGGAACGCTGAAAAATGCCTTGATCTGGACTCTGGATTCAGGAAAAATCAAGGTCCGGATCCAAAATAGATCGCTCTCTAATCAATTTATAAGAAAATGTTGACAACCCTTTATCTTCAAATTATTATTATTGTTAGTCACCTTAGGTGTTAATTGTCAAAAATTTTTGTACATTAAACATTTTTCTTGCCATAAATTTTTTAAAATTTTCTAAAAATTTTTTTCCCTTCAAAACAGTCTCGTCTCTTGAGATCACTCAATTTTGTCACAGCTCCTTCACTTTTTGTCCTCGACTGTTCAGAACTCAAAATAATTTCACAAGCCTATAATTCTTTAATTGATGATCAAAATTGCGAAAATTTTCCGTGGCAATTTGTTTCTCCGAAAGAATTTTTGAAAGGAATGAAGTTGTTAAAGAATTGTGGTGATGGTGGGTTGACTGAAAATGTTGAATTTGATAAAATTGGGAATGGAGTTAAAGGAATATTTTTTGGTGCTAAATGGGTATTTTTTTATATTTTTTAATTTTTTTAGTTAAGGGTTAGAAATTATAGAAATTTCAGAATTTTTTAAATTTTTTTTCATTGTCGGGATTTTAATTGATTTTTGATTTGATTAGGCTCTATATAGGCTCGAGTAGGCTTCACCACAGTTAGGTTATGGATAACCCCGGATTCTCTCAATTTAAGTAAACAAAAATTTTTTAGTGTCCTCCAAGTAAACAAATGTCTAAACAATTAACTGAAATATATCCAAAAATCAAAGAAGCACATCCTTCTTTTGAAATTATTTTTTGTTCTTATGATCGTTCGGAAGATTCTTTTAAAGAACATTTTGGAGGGATGCCTTGGCTTTCTTTACCTTATAAATCTGAAAAAGCTTTGGCTAATGCTTTTGATGTTCAAGGTTTTTTTAATTTTTTTTGAATGAGTTACGAAAGAAAACATAAAAATTGCGGAAAATTTTCAAGGTGGCGAGTGAGGGAGGGGAGGGGGGGGGGAATCGAAGAGAATTCTATCGCGTCATTTTAAAACAAAAATTTTTTTTTAATTTAAAGGAATTCCAACATTTTTGCTTTTGGATGAAAATTTTTCACTAATTTCACGTAATGGAAGAAATATTTTACTTTCTGATCCTTTAGGGTATCCTTGGGAAAGAAAATCTTTGTATGAATTAACTGAACATACAGTCCATCGATTGTCAGAAATGGCTTCTTTGATTTTATTTACTGGTAAATTTATATAAAAATTTTTGGTGGGGACAGTTTAAATGTAAGAAAAACAAAGGTAAGATACGTTTTAAATTTGGCTGGTCATTCGAGGGAGTTACCTAACTATGTATGTATATCCTCTAATTAAATCCTTTCCTTATAAGATACAATTTTTCAGCTTTTAAAGGGATAATTAAGAATGAGTTGAGGCTGTATATGGAATAGAAATCAGGAGACCCGATTCCTAAAAAATTCCCAGCGTTTTTTTGGGTCGGAAATTTTTTATTCTTTATGTTGCTAGATTCCTGATATAAGAATTAAAAACGAATTTTTATTTTTTTATCTTGTTTTTAAATCTAGAAATAAATATTTTTGTATATTTAGATGGTTCCCCAGAAGACACTGAATTTTCTATTCAATTGTTAACTACCTGTATTGATAATTTATTACAAGGAGAACAAAAAGACGAGCAAAATGAGTCTAAAAATACTTTAAAAGGAGATTTAATGTAGAAATTTTTTTTTTGATTTTTAAAAAATTATTTTTTTAAGTTCGCTCAATTCAGAAAATGCAAATTCTTTGGGAAATGATCCTTTTCAATTTTTTTATACAGGCGAGGACCCTATTTGTGATGATGTGAGAAAAATATTTTTTTTGTTAATATTTTAAAAGTTAACAATTTTATCGAGATTGAGAAAAGGGGAGAAAAAAGGACGGAATTTATGGGGAACTGCATATTTTTTCGAGACATTTCAAGTGCTAGTCTTGAATTATTATTTAGAGGGAAGGGGAGGGGGGTATACCATCAATCTTTCAAACTTTGTATTTTGTAAAATACCAAAACTGAGCTTTTATTTTTTTACATTTTTACTCTAATTTTTGTGTTAGCAAGTATCCCGTCTCCAAAAAATGTTCTGAATTAAAAAAAATTAATTCTTTTTTCTCTAAAAAAGGTTTTGGAAAATCTTGGGCAAGAAAATGCAGATTTACCTCTTTTATTAATTTGTGATGTACTTGCTGGACATTTAGCTATTTGTGACAAACCTGATGTTAGTGAGGATGTTCTTCGTGAATTTGTAGAGGAATATAAAAATGGAAAATGTAAACAAGTTATTCCAATTCCGAATAACAAAAAAGTACAGGTACACAAAAGTTGGGGGGAGGGGGGCCGTTTAAGTGATACCCACAATTTAAGATAAATCTAATTATAAGAGATGATTTTTTCTATCAAAAGGGAATATTTCATAGTGTGAGGGTTGATTAGTTATTTTGATACTAAATTTTAAACACTACATTATATTAACAGAAAAATATAAACTTATACAACATCTAACTTTCATTATACTTCCACTTTAATGACAAAATTTTGCCATTAAAGTGGAAGTTTCGCCTCAGTTGTTTAAGCGGTATTGTTCAAGTTCAACCACTCAATTAACAATTAATCTCTTAATTTTAAAGAGCCGTACTGTTGGTGGAATCCCTGCAGAAGCGCTTGAACAATTATTAAATAATTCAGCAACAACAATTACTTAAAATTTGGAGAAATCTCTCAAACAATTTTTTAGAAGATCCTTTTTTAATTTTTTATGTGCATTATATTTATATATTTGAAGCTTTTGTAATTTATTTATTTATTTTTTTAATTAAATATTTTTAAAATAAGTCTGTCCGCGTAGAAAAAATTTTTTTGCTTAGCTGAAGTCCGCAATTTTTTAAATAATCCGCAACAGAAATGTGACAGTTTCGTCTTTCACCTCACAATCAACTTCGTCTTTTTTGTGTTTCGACTTTCTTCTTTTGCTTTTTAAAAATCTTTTTAAAATCCATCATTTAATTGAGATTAAAGAGTCTAGATTTTACGAAAAAAAAATTTTTTGTTTGCTTCGCGTGAATTTATTAAAAGAGAAAAAGATTTAATCCCTCATTTAAATATCCATCCAATCAATCATTCTTTCTCTTCTCTGAAATGACCGTCAAATTTTAGTCGATTGACCGCTGGTCAAATGAAAAGTAAAAAAAGAAGAAGACTTCACAATTGTTTAAAATAAAATACATGTAGTATTTATCCTTTCCGTCAAAAAATTCTCAAGGTTTTTGTTAATTTTTTAAGAAATTTAAAGTTTTTTTTTCTCTTCGAAAGAAGACTCCTAGTAATCTTATTATTGAAAAATTGTCCTTTCTGGGCATTATCGATACCATTCGACAACTCGAAAAATTCAACAAAAAGGAGAAAAATTCACTAAAGGATGTCGTTTTTAGGGGTATTCTAAATATTAATTGAAAATTTTATAAGAAAAAATTTTCTAAAAAATTTTAGGAAAAATTTGATTTACAAAAAAAAATAAAAGTGGAACCCTTAAAAATATCATTTCTTTCCTTTTATCTTTTTGAACAGTTTATTTAATTAAATGAGAGAGGAGACGCGCAAGTATTTTTTCTTCTCCATTTTTGGAGTGATTACTAAATAAAATTATTTATAATTTTCTTCCGCCGAATTACTTGTAGAACTTATTTAGGGGTAACAAATAAATAAATTGATTTTTTAAATTTAATTTATAATTTACTGAAAAATTAAAATTTTTTTTTTATTTTAACAGAAAAGTCCGCAACATTTTATCCGCAAATTAGAAAAAAATGTATTCGATTCAAGATTATTCTCTTATTTCACCTTTCGCCTTTTAAAATCACTTTCGTCTCACCTCTAGTACATAATACTCCGGACTTCACTATTAGATAACCTTTAAATCTAAAAATCGTCCCTTATTATGAGGTGTCTCTTAAATAGAAGGTGTCGCTTATAAAGGGAGTATTTAAAAATGAGATTTATTCTATTTAGAAGTCTAAAAATTTATTTATAATAAAATAAATATATTATAACTTGCGGATAAAAAGTTGCGGACTTTTACCAGCGTAATTAAAAGATATACATATCCAAAATCCACCCAATTTTTTCGTTTTTGCCGCGATAATTTTTTGTAAAAATAAACAGGGTTAAAAATAATTTTTTTCTTTCACCTTTTTTATAAAAAATATTTTTTAACATAATTAAGGGCTAAAAGTCGATTAATAACAACAATAATATAAAAAAGCCCCCAAAAACCGGCTTGGGTTTACAACAACAACACAAACACAAGATTAGTTGAAAATTAATCAGAAATATTTTTTTATATTTTGCCGCTAAAATTATAATAAATTATTTAAAAAATTATTTAAATTTTATTAAAAAAAATTTCTTCTTCTCGGAAAGGCAAGGAATTTAATGGGAAAATTACCTTTATGGAGGTAGGTGTAAATATTTAATTTGAAAAAAATTATTTTTAAGAATAAATTTAAAATTAAACAATTATGGGATATTGAAAAAGAAAGGAAGAGAGAGAGAGGAGCGGTTTTTCTAGAGGGATTTTCCTGTTAGATAAAATAATCCTCATATCCAGAGCTTTCGATTGATATAAAAATAATTTAAATTGGTTAAAAATCAAAAAAAGTTATGAGATAAAGTATGGCTCGAGGTTGAAGCAACGAGCTTTTTGAACGTCTCCCCCTCCTCCCTATTTAAAGAAATAAAAAATATATTTTTAATTCAAAAGGTTTTGGATTCTTTTTTTATTGTTTCCTCAATTTATTGAAGCAGTAATTCGAAATAATAGAGTTATTCTTCACGATGAACATTTGCCTAATGGAGGGGATGATACAGATTTGGAAGAATGGACAAATGCTAGGGATGAGGGAAGAAGGAGATTAAGAGGGGAAACAACAATTAAAAGTAAAATTGAAGAAGGGGAGGAAGAGGGAGAAGGAATTAAAGAAGAAGAAGAAAATGGGCAGGAAAGGAGGAAAAGAGAAATTAATGAATGGAAGGATAGATGGCACAATAAAGCTTTAAAATGGGGTAAAAGTGATGAAGAATTAAATAGGCAAGTTAAATAAACTACCCTCTAATAATCATTCTAAAATAATGACGCCCCAAAAATGCCCCCCCCCCCCTCCCCTCCAGAATGTTAGAGATCGAATATGCTACATTCTTATTAAGGAGAAGACCAAGAATAAAATGCTCCGTTAGGAAGTAGGGATGGGCAGGATTGAGAAAAAAAAATTTGGATTTTGGGTGTCAGGTCGGAAAAAGCCGATCCATCCCTTGGGCTCCCGAACATTTGGAGGAAAAAAGGAGAAGAGAACATTCTGCCTAAGAAATAAACTAAAAAGCTTCCTATTCCCGTTCGGATTAAGAAGTACATATAATAAATTTTGTTCAGAATCCAGAATTTGTTGAAGCAAATTAATGAATTAATGAAAAACGATAAAGTTGACAAATTAACAGAAAATTCAACGACAGAAAAAGAAAAGAAGAACTTGGTAACCTACACATTACTCAAAAATTTTTTTTGTTAAATTTTTAGACAACCGAGGAAATATCAGAATTAAAAGCTTGGAAAGAAAGGAGAATGAATAACGATAATAATAATAAAAATAAATTAGTAAATTTAAAGAAGGAATGGCCAGAAGAAAATAGGCAACATTTTGAAGGGGATATAATTTTGAATGAAAATCAAGCAAATAAATTGTTTGAAAATATTAAAAATAATAAAAATAATCAACACAAAAGAATTAAAAGAAAATTTATTGGTTCAAATGTAAGTTTTTAGAAGGGTTGGTTGGTATTTGCGGATTGATATTTGCGGACATCCATTTAAGAATTTTGTACGGGGTTGATCAGGACTGTCAGTAATCCAGAACAGACCTTTTAAAGATTAAATTCTCGAATACACACAACCGTAAGCCACAGTCCATAATTCAATTTTAAGAATTCAATTACATAAAAAACCACGTCAAATAAATCAAAGCAATTTCACACAATCCTTTATTTTCTGTATTTAGATTCGACGATGGGATTCTACAAAGCCTATAATTTATAGTTTTGATGGTTCACACAGTAAATAAATATTTTAAAAATTTTCTAATTAAAAAAAAAGCATTAAGAGAACAAAGAGTAATAGAATTAGCATTAGAACATTGGCATAATATTACTTGTCTAAATTTTGAAAGGAAAGATGATGAACCTAAAGGCTCTAGAATTGTATTTACTGATGTTGATGGGTGTGCTTCTAATGTTGGAAGGTTGGAGGGAAGAGGGGGAATGAAGAAAGAAATTTTTTTAATTTATAGGCATCCTTTGGGAGAACCTCAATTTGTCTCTTTAGCACCTGAATGTATTCGAGTAATTTTTTAAATTAATTCTTTTTATTTATGTATATAAAGTACATGGAGGAGACCTACTTGGTTACAGCGATAGGGTTGTAGTAGGGTTGGGTTGTTTTGAGTAGGGTTGTCCATGTAGGGGAAGAGGGCCTCGAGAAAAATTTATAGAGGAGACAATGCTATGGGAAGTTGGGACTAGAGTTGACTGATCCTGGAAAACCAATGGATGTCCGTATTCTTTGCCGGTATCCAATCCGATAATTTCCTATATCCTAATACGGAAATTTCTCTCTCTCTTTCCGACAAATATAGTTCGGACTAGAAATTTAAGAAATGGCGGGATACACTTTGAGAGTGCGAACCGATATGAGATCTCGAACAAAAATCTAGGTTATTGTAATCGAGATTACAGCCCTTCCAGTTCGGTCTCTGGAAGGGCTGTTAAATCGAAAATTAATTTTAGTTAGGAGTTATTGCACACGAAGTAGCTCATGCTTTAGGGTTTTGGCATGAACAAAGCAGACCAGACAGAGATTTATGGGTACAAGTACAATGGGATAATATTGATAGAGACAGTAAAGGTGTGGATGATTTAAATAATTTTAATTATTTTTATTATTTTTAGGTCAATTTTTAAAAGAACAGGTATTTTATGTATAATTTATATAGGCTTTGATTGATAATTAAATAGTAGTGAACTCTTCACTATTTATAGAGCACCTACTAGTAGATATATTTCAGTACAAGGTACTTTCTATCGAGATCCGGGACCGATATCTGGGCAATCCTAAATAGGCCTCTATTTAAGAAAACTCTATTACAAGGTACATATCACCTAAATCGAGCATCAAAAAAACCCGAGAAAATTTAAAAAGTGATGAGTCCATAATTATAAATCAAATCTTATTTAACTAAAAAAATATTTATTTATCAAATTCAAAAGCCATCAGATGTAGACAATTCTGGAGTTCCCTACGATTATGGAAGTATAATGCATTATAGATCCAAAGCTTTTGCTAAATTGGACGATTTATTTACTATTGGGACATTTATTGTAGACTATCAAAGAACTATTGGACAAAGAGACCAACTTAGTTTTAATGATATTAGATTAATGAATGGTGGGGGGAATTTTAAATTAAATTAAAAAGGTCAAAAGCAGTGCTTCGAAATTTCAAATTTGCTCGTACTCGTACCTCGTACCACCCTTATTTTTTGCTCGTACTCGTACTCGTACCTCGTACCACCCTTATTTTTGGCCTCGTACCTCGTACTCGTACCTCGTACTTACTCTTACTTGAGAAAAAAGCAAAAAATCGAAAATTTTTATGATTTTTTGGAGTCCATGGCATCTAGTTTTAAATTTTAAGCGTTTGTGCGATGATTTTTGAATCTTGGAAGGCTTTTAAGCCATAAATCCTCCAATATAATCCATTTTCTGCGCCGCAGGCAAAATTTTTGAGCATTTTGGAGTGCATTGAGCAATATTTCCTCCAAGATGGGTCGGTTTCCAAGATGCGACGGGTATTTTTTCATCCGTTTTTCATTCTCTTCCATGGAACGTTATAAATTTTTATATATTTTTTTACACAGTTTTATCTCCGGATATCCCTCTTAATCTCTATTCCCTTTCTGCGCCGCAGGCAAAAAGTTTGAGAATTTTGAGGTCCTTAAGCCAGATTTCTTCCATTTTTCAGCGCTGCAGGCGAAAATTTTGCAAGGCCGTAGGCGAAAAAAATCACTTTTTAGTGTGAAAAAATCACTTTTTAATTATTAAATAAGTTATTTATGAAAAAAAATATTAAAATTCTTTTTTAGCGAATAGGAATCGAACCCAATATTAAATCATTAGAGACTTTGGTGCAGCCAAGCACCTTAACCACTCGGCCACCCGCTCATATAATGGAGAATCAAAGGAATTAAATATATTTCTTTAATTTTCCTATTAACACCAAGTACGAGAAGTACGAGCTCGTACTTAGGCCTCGTACCTCGTACTTTTCACTTTTTTTGGCCTCGTACTCGTACTTCGTACCTGCTCCATTTTTTTGCTCGTACTCGTACTCGTACTTCGTACCAGGTACGAGTACGAGGTACGAGTACGAATTTTGGTACGAGCTTCGAAGCACTGGTCAAAAGTATTTAGAAAGGTTGGAAGGCGTAAATATACCGGAGAACGTGCCGACATGAAAATAAATTTCCGATTTGGGGAATTGGGACGGGCACTTTTTCCTACGTATACATTTAAATACTGCTAATACAACATCTTTGGGATAGAAAAAAGATGTGTTATTGAAAATTGAATTAAAAGGGATTTTCGGGAGATTACCGTTGTGGAAGACTTGACAAGCTTTGACTCAGTCTTGATTTTTTGAGGCTTTTAGAAATAGTATGGTAGATTGGTCTTGAATTTGGGAAAATTTTCGGTCTTGAACAGCTCAAAGTGTAATACAATTCTGGCTAATAAAAGATGCTTTAGAAAAAAATATTTTTTTAACTAATATGTACATATGTATGTATAATATAATTTTATTTAGAAATTTATTGCCGTCAAGTATGCCCCAAACAACTTCCATGCCAGAGGGGTTTGAATTTTTTATATTAAATAAATTATTCTTTAAAATTCTTTAAAAAGGTGGTTATACAGATCCTAGACATTGTGAACGGTAAATTAATTTCAACTTTTTTTAAATATAATTTTTAAAGTTGTCGATGTCCTGATGGATTTACTGGGACAGTTTGTGAACAAGTTCTACTTTTAAATTCGACCTCTCCTATAAGATACTCCCAATACTAAATACTCTCAATTTAAGATACTTCTCTAAAATTTGGTTAGCTATTTGGGCAGGGTAGAGAGCTTCCTAATCAATCCCCTCTATTTAAAACCAACTTTTTTTTTCAGCCCCAAAGGGTGTATCTTATAATGAAATTTTTTGCTTTATTTAAAAAATAAGAAAGTTAAAAAATAAAGGTAATGCCCGGTTATGGAGCAGAATGTGGAGGCCGTATAGAAGTTGGACAAAGTTGGACGAAAATTTCAAGTCCAAATTACCCAGGGGAATTTAGGGAAGGACAGGAATGTTCGTGGCTGTTAGTTGCTCCTGTTGGACAGAGAGTACAATTGTAAAGAAAAAAATTAAAAAAAAATTATTAAAAATAATTTTTTAGACAATTCTTTGGTGAATTCGAAATGTAGGGTTTTTTTAGTTAAATAAATTTATTGAAAATATTTTAATCTGTCTAAAAGGTATTGCAAGGTTGGGGCAGTTTTACACATTAAATGTTAATGCATTGTATTAAATTCAGGTATGTTTTTATTGTAAATTAAATTAAAAACTGTGTTGAATATGTTTGTAAAGTGTTTTTGTTTTTATAAAAATGTTTTGAATCTTGAGGGAAATTTAATAAAATAACATGTTTTAATAAACTAATAGTAAGTGTATGTTTCTAGTAAATTCAACATGTTTTTTCTAGATTGCATAAAAACATGTTTTTAGTAAAATAAAACATAAGTATTTTACGATAAAATGTTTTTAAATTTTATTTGTTAAGTTTCATGTTTTAAAACTTTTTCTTTCTAATTTTAAAAATGTTTTAGCTATTTAAAAATATTCAAAAACTTGTTTTAATGTTTGTTTTAGTTGTATGTCTGTTTTTGAAAATGTTTTGATAAGTCTAGAAATTAAAAAAAACTTTTACTAATTGTTTTATTTTTATGAATTTAGGTTCGCCATTCTCTTTGCATGGACTATGTTGAAGTGAGGAACAGTACTGATTTTGCTAATACCGGAATGCGGTATTTTTTAATTTGAATAAATTAAAAAGTAATACAAACATACACAAACACAATATTTTGACCTCCTGTTTCATTTACCCGAAGAAAATTGTTTCTATGGTGTAACGGGAAAATGCTTAGTTCTTTACAAAAATGTCGAAAGTTCGAATCCCCTTGATGAGGAACAATTTTTAATTGATAAATATTAAAAAATAAACAACAAAAAACCAAATCAGCATAAATAAAAATTCAAAAAAATTCATTTTTTATTTCAAGTTATTGCTGTTATGGAACACCAACATCCCCAGTACATTCAGCCACAAACGATTTACTTGTTCTCTTCCGTTCATTCTATCGTGGTGGACGTGGTTTCCAAGCAAAAGCTAAAGCAATAAATGCATCAAGAAACGGCCAATGGAGTGAGTGGGGGGAGTGGACAGAATGCAGTGCTACTTGTGGTGGTTGTGGGTTGAAAAGAAGAAGTCGAAAATGTTTAAATGAAATAAATAATACAAAAACAAATAATGATGAAAATGGACAAAATTTCAATGGAAATGAAGACAATGAATTAATTTGCTTGTTGGTTTTGCTGTGATTTTTTAAAAAAGGAATTTTCGGATATAATTTAGCTAAGGGTACGCTTTAGTCAAGTCAAATGGTACCCCTACCTACATGCTGATTCTAGATACAAGTTTTCAAACTTGCATTACGATGAAACGTCAAAACTGATTAATAACTAGGAAATTACCTCGAGGGTCTAAAAAGGGCCAAAATTATTTCTAATTTTAAAACCGAATTTGCCGTGTATTTTTTAAAATAATTTTTGCTGTGAAGTAAAAGACTTTTTTTATTTAAAAAATAATTTTCAATTTAATTTCAGAGGTGTTGACACCGAAACGCAAGTTTGCGCACGCGAACCGTGTCCCGGTAATAAATTAATTTTAATTTTGGGTTAATTAAACCGATCAACTTCAAAATTTTACCGTACCGTATTACGGGCCGTAATTCAAAAATACGGAGAATTTTTATCGATATCGTATTTACGATACGGAAAATTTTTTTATGTACCGTAATACAATACGGAATAGCGATAGATACAGAAAAATATCGTCGCTAGTACGATGGTTCGATCTCTAGCTTAGACAGCTCCCTTACCTAATGGGCACCCTAAATTTAGAACCTAGGTATCTTAAATTGAGGGTATATTATAGTGAGGTCCCATGTTTAGCTAATTTTATATAATTGAGAGTCATCAATTCTATCTGAGAAAAAATCTTTCATTCCAAAATTTTCTGTAGGGCTCTGCTCCAAACCCATATCGGAGGAGGGGGAATGCCAAGGCTTGCTCTCGTTGTTAAAAGGTGTTCGTTGTCAAAAACAAAAAATAATACAAGAAGAATGTCACCAAACATGTTGTTCTGGATTTGAATTAAATAAACAATTGGGAATTTGTGTTGAAAATAATTTTTAAAATTTTGTTTTTAATTTTTTAATTTTTATTTTAATAAATAATTTAAATTATCAAAGAAAATTTTTCAGAAGACCAAGTCTTCACCCAAAATCTAAAAGTGGAAAACCCCAAGAAAGGGTTTGAATTATTAAAAACAATGATATAAATGTGTATAGCAGACCTGCACGTGGACACGGATTTTGGTATCCGTATCCGTTTATATCCCTTTTGAGTTATCCTTTTATTCTATATCCTTTTTTTCTCAAAATGGCCAAACTAACCAAAATTTTCAAAACGGTCAACTTCATTTAAATTTGAGTAAAACAAACTCAAAGCCTGGATAACTAAAGGCACAACTGTCTACCCTACAATTTAAACTCGATGACTTTATTTAAATTTCCTTTTACATAAAAATTAAAAAATTTTTCTTTTGTACTTTTACTCGCTAAATAAAAAAAACTCGTGGTGTTTTAAAAACAAATAATAATTTTATTCCTCTTTTAAAACTGTGACCTTTGAACAAAGAAATATTTAAAAATGATTATTGGTTATTTTTTAAATAAAATCATATGTTTTTAATATTAGTAATTTAAAATTTATTTTGTTTGATAAATTTGTTTCCTTTTTATTTTTGGAAATAAATTAAAGACCACACAAATTTATTTACCTTTAAATTTTTTTATCAAAAAATTAAAAATTTCGGATTTGAAATTTTTGACTGGAAGCGTCAAGGGAAATTATTGAGGGTTAACCGAGAGTTGCCCGCAACTTCAAACTGGATCAGAGATTCGTTTATTTCCGTTTTTGTGATTTTCGTAGGATTGTTATTTTTGTTTCGTTGAAATTTTATTTTCGGGTGGTGTAGATGTGTGTTTTTATTTACGGATTTTAAGATTAATTGTATATTGTTAAAAAAGATTTTCTTTTCAATTGTCTCAATTTTTTACTTTATTATTATTAATTTAAACATTTTTATATCCTCGTTTTTCTCCTACAATTTTTGATTAAAAATGCTTTTTACCTTGACCTTGACTGGAAAATATTAAAAGAACTGGGCGCGTGGGCGAAAAATGTAAAAATAATATATTAAATATTAATAATTTAACACAATTTAATGTATATTTATTTATTTATTTTAGACAAGAAATGTCCTTTTTAGTATTTTACCAGAATAAAAACTTCAAAAATAGGTAGACGACCTTGGCAGATAAAAAAAATGAGGAAGGAAATATACGCCAACAATAAAGCGCTGTCAAAAAACATTGGGAAAAGATATGTAGATGTTTGAATTAAATATTAAAACATTGTTTTAGTTAAATGTTTTTAAAGTCTGAAATATGATTTTTGGATGTATTTGTTTTTAAACAATGTTTTAATTAATATTTAGTTATTGTTTTAATTGAAGTTCTATTTATTCTTAATGATGTTTGAAAAAATAGATGTTTGAGTGTTTGTTTAAATATGTTTGTTTCTAATGCTTTGAAGAATATCAGAACAACTCAAAGAATTTATTTAAAAACAAAACACAAAAATTATTTAAAAAATAAATTAAAACGATAATAACAAAATTAAATTAAAATATAAAAACAAAAAATTAAAAATTAAGATTATTGCACATAAAATGAGTAGTGGGAATTTAACGTTCTTAAAAAACATTAAAAATAATAAATAATACACGTATTTTCTTTGAATGTTAAAAATGCTGGTTCAAGAAAATTTTGAAGTTTAATGTTTTAATTAAATGTTTTAATTAATGTTTTTAATGTTTCAATCATTGGTTTATTGTTTTTAAGAGAACCAGCATTTGTTAAGAGTTGTGATATGTAAATAATTTTTAGCAAAAATTTTCTCATTTAAATTTCGCCTAATTTTATATTAACATATTTATTATTACCTTCAAAAATATTTAATAATTTATTAAAAAATTTTGAATCAAAACTTCTTTTACTTTCACGTTCCAAATTATCCGCTAATAATTGAAAACTATATTCTTCATTATTTTGCCAATAATTGTGAACACCAAACGGTTTAATTCCAAATGAATGATTATTTGATGAAAAATTATTATTTTTAGATAATCCCAAATGTTGTCTAAGACCATCAAAAAATCGGCAAAGAACTTTAACTGAAAATATTTTTAAAATTAGTTGTTTAATAACATTTAAAAGTTCATGTTTTAATTAATATTTTATTTGATTTTAAGATGTTTTAATCGAATGTTTAATTAAATGTTTTAGTTAAATGTTTAATTGGTATTGTATTTATTCAATTTTCAGTCCAATGTTTTACCAATATTTTTAATAAAAATAAAAACCATAAGAAGAAGCCATTTCTTTAGGGAATCCAAGTCTTCGTCTCAAAACTTGTGATAATTGAAATCGCACTTTGCTATAATAATTATTGTCGTTGTTTTGTTCATTTTCAATATTTTCAATATTAGAATTGTAAGAACCACAATCAGGCAACAATTCGTTAGTTAATTGTAAATTTTCACGGTTATTTTGTTCTTTCATGATAACTAAAATACTAAAAAATATGATTTTTTATTTTTAGATGTTTTAACATGTTTTTAGATGTTTTGTTTAGTTATGGTTTTAACTTGTTTTCAGATGACAAAAACATTGAACATAAAACATTAAAACAAAACAAATACGAAAACAAAACATTTTAATAACAAATTAATTATAAACTTGCAACTAACAATTTGATTTAGTTGGCATTTTAGTAATAATCCCTCTTTGTTCCTCAGCCCACCAATTAACATTATTTTCATTTTTTAATTCATTTTCTTCTTCATAATCATTTTCATCATTTTTTATAGGCGCCACTTTTTTAGGCAAAACTTCAGCTAATAACCACATATAAAGACATAAATCACTAGGACCAATATAACTCCAATTAACAGCACATTTATCGTCCATATCTAATTGCATTCTCTCAAGTTGTTCTTTTCGATAAATTGGAAACATTATTGCTTCACGCTTTTTGGAATGCCCCAATCCTAAAGTATGGCCAATTTCGTGTACCTGACATGAAGGGAAATTGTTTAGAATAATTAAAACATCTACATATTTATTATAATAAGACTTGTTTTTAGATGTTTGTCAATTTTGAATTAAAAGATGTTTAAAGCATGATTAAAAGAATGTTAGTCAATGTTTTAACTATTTGGATGTTTTGTTTTGATAAAATATGTTTGTTTGTGTTTTGTTACGTTTTTTGTGTTTAATCAATGTTTTATGTAACTCTAAGTTTTATAAAACATTATTATTAAAAATGTTTAAATATATTCTTAAGTTTTAATCAATAGTTTTAAATGTTTATGTCTATTATTGTATTATTTTTTTATGTTTGAGCTCTATTTTAAACTAATTTTTTGTTTTAATAAGACACGGACAAAAACATATGTTAAAATAAAAATTCCAAAACATGGTACAACAAAAGACACACATAAACAAAAATTTAAAAACATAATATTTTCCCTTATTATATTTTAAAAACAAAAATATACAAACCAAAACATGAGGGAAACTAGCCCCCTCTTTGCCTACTCCAACATGCCATTTTTCATAATCATCAAGATGAATATCTCCATTTAAAGTACCTTTCGATTGATAATTAGGATAAAACGTATGAGCTAGAATATTGCTGCCATCTTCCCCTGGACCGTCAAACTAATTTTAAAAATAAAAAAATAAATAACCATATGTGCTATGGTTAATATTTTTAAATTAACCATATGTGCATCTCCATGGTCTCCCTCTGCCCAAAGAATTGTAATATCTGCATTTTCTTCACTTTCAGCTTCTTCAAAATGAAGCGATAAACTCTGAAAATTAATAAAAAAAAGGCTTTAAAAATAGAAAAAAATTTTAAGTTACCTCGACAGACTTTAGAGTTATCTGTGATGACCACAAATTAAATGCTTTATTTACTGTTCTTCTAAAAAATATTAAAAAAGTAAATAATTAACTCTACATATTTAAATACCTAATTTCATCACGTGGAATATCAGGTGTATAGTTATGCAAAAACCATTTTAGTCGTAGCTCTCCGTCCTTCAACTTTCCCTCCCATCGAGAAATATATACTGAAATTGGAAATATCTTAGTATAAAACATTCAAAAATTTAACTAAAACATTAAAAACAAACAAAAAGTGGAATAAAAACGAAGAAAACAAAACATAAAATGCAAACATCAATTACATCAATTAAAAGTTATCAAAACATTATTAAAACATTTTAAATAAACTAAATCTGTGTGCAACAACGAAAAACATAAGCAAAACATAGACAAAATGATTAAACTATATTGTTTAAACTAGAGTAGTAACCAGTCGGAGTTTGTGGGAGTAGAGTCGTCGGGGTTCAGGTCGGGGGTTTTGCCAAAAAATCTTCGTTGTCGGAAGTACTGGGGTCAGGTTGCTACTCTAGTTTAAACAAACAAAAATAAAACAAAAATGGAAAACAACATGGATCAAAAACATCAAACAAACATAAACAAAACATCAAATAAACTAAAACATTTTAAAAATTATTAATTTATGTTTTAAAAACATAAATTAAAACATAACAAAATTTTAGAAAATATATTGTTTTTATGTATAAATCTCCTTTATAATTATGATTATATGTATTTCTTTACTTTCACAATAAATTATATAAAACTAGGGCGTTCAAATGTTTACATATCTCCAAAATCATACGGAGCTTTTTTTAGGTCAATAATAATTAATATTTTTAGAAAAATTACCAAATCTTTTCCTTCTTTCATTAATTCTCCCAATATCGTCATTTCCACATCTAGGCATTTTTATTTGTTCAAGCGTTTCAAAATCAAGTTCGCCACTTAATGGTAAACCAGCCATATCTTGGAATGTTTTTATAGCAGAACGTAATTCTGTTGGTGTTGGAATTGGTGTTCGAAGATGTCCAAAATCATTTAAATATTTCTAAAAATATTTAGTTAATAATTAAATATTATGGGGAAAAAAGTTGATTTTATTTCATTAAAACATCTATTAAAACATTGTTTAAACAACATGTTAAAAACATTGAATAAAATAAAAATTTGAAAACAAACAAAACTTAGTTAAACAAAAACATTGTAAAAACCTTAACTTAAAAAATCGAATAAAAAATCGTCTAAACATACAAACATCTAATAAAACAAACCTAAAACTTAAATAAAAACATTGTTAAAACAAAGTGACAAACACTTAATAAAACATAAACGAACCTAGAAACATTAATTAAAATATTGTTAAAAAAAAGGAAAAAAATATTGAATAAAACGTTAATTAAAAAATAATAAACATAAAAATAAATAAAACATTAAATATAAAAAATAAACAAAAAATTATAAGATTAATTTTAATCAAAAAAAAAAAATAAAAACAGACCAAAACCAATTTTTTATCAGCTTCTTCATGTAAAATTAAATTTGTTTCAAATTTTTCTTTATAATTTAAAGGTGCTCCGAAACAATAAATTCTCCTCTCCATTAATTCAATAAATAAACAAACAACAACAAAAAATGTTAAAAACACTGTTGTTTTAATTTTTCTTCTTTCCAAACAAACATTTAAAATTTGGTGTAATAAAACAAGTTGGACAGCTAATAAAATAAACAACAACAAAACATGTTGCAAAACATGTAATAACAACAAAAACAAGTTCATTTTTAGGGGAAGGAAAACAACGGCAAACAAACAGCCCAACAAACAATACTCTATATAAACAAATATTTTTATATGTTGGCTGCGCAACTTCACCGTCTTTAAGTCCCCCCAAAAATTTTCTTCTGCTTTTATATATTAAATCTCTCCCCGGTTGTTTTTGCCCCTCCCACTTTTTTCTAACAAATTCTCCGATCAGTGCCCTCAACACCTTTTTTTCTTTATTTTATTATTATTACCTTGTTGCCGCTCTCATTTTCTCTCTAAAAATTTTCCCCATGAGAGATCGTCATCAATCTCTATATTTTCCGGAGAGATATATTGCTTACTATTTTACAGTTTTTCATTGAAGAGCCCTTTACTCAAAAAATAAATATATAAAAAAATTGGCTGAATTGGGGGGAAAGGGTAAAGGGAAGGAGACGGGGTGAAGGTGAAATTAAAAAATGTAGAAAGATAAAAAAATGGAAGAAAAAATAAAGGGAAGAAGAAAAAAGAACGTCTCAGGTTCCCTATTTTCGTTGTTTTAAATGATTGTTGCTCTGCGCAGGGAGGTGAGAAAAATATTTAAATATAGCTAGTAGTCTTTTTTGTAGCTAATATATAAAAAATAAAAAAAAAATTTTGTTTTTTAATCCATAAAAAATATTTTTTTTCTTCCTTGGGAATTTAGCAAAAGAAAGCTTTGTTTGTGCATATTTTGAATTTAAAAATTCCGATAAAGACATTGAAGATTTAAACAGAAATTAATAGGTTGTTTATAAAACAAATGAACTTAAACATCTTTAAATATTGCCTAAACATTTCCAAACATATTTAAAAGACAAAAACAGTTTAAACATCAACAAAAACATCAACAAAGCTTAGTTAATATTTTTAAAATTTATTCTTTGTAAAATTTTTAGAAAATTTAGAAACACCAACATCTGTAATACATCGGTAGGAACTAGATATTGATCGGGTTGATCCGAAACTCGGTTTTTTTCAGCCAGAACCCCGATCCGATAACGCAAAGCGTATTGCATTATTTCCGTTAAATTTTGGCCTTGCGTTGAGTTATGCGTTTTACGTATTTTTGACGAAATCAACGCAAAAATTCCAATTCTCCTTCTTTTGCTATTCCGCAAATTTCTTTCTTTTTTAAAAATAAATTTCTTCCTGGCCTATTTCTTCCCGAACCTCCAAAAAAATTTTTAAGAGTAGAAAATTGTAGGGTAGAAAAAAATTATGCACGGATGTCCGCGTATCCGTCCGATTTTCAAAAACAGTATCCATATTCGTCTGTATCCGGATATATCAGTGGATATTACGGATATTATTATCCATATCCATGTGCAGGTCTGGTTAAAACTTAATACCTATATTTGAATATTTTAAAAACATTAATTTAGCAAACAAACATTGGAAAAACGTTAATTAAAAATATAACAAAACATATCAAAAAGCTAAAAAGTCTATGAATATATAGAAAACATTGTGAAAAACAATTATAAAAACATTACTAAAAACATCTATTAAAACATAAAAACAGCAATATAAAACACTTTAAAATAAAAACATCAATTTTTAGATGCTCAATGTTTTAATACTATTCTTGCAAGTTTATAATACATAATTTATAAAACAAAGTTTTGTTTAGGCCACATATTTAGGACAATTTGGGCAATACAACGCGTCACATTTTTTTATTACGTCCAAACTTTCCAGTTTTTTTAATTTAATATTTAAATTATTTCCCTCCTTCCTTCCAAGGCCAACTAGTGTGTAGAAAGTTTATTTTATTTAAATTTTCTTTTCATGTTTTTATACCGGTTTTTTCTTTCACTTTTTGCTAAATAAAATTAATTTTAAAAATAAAGAGAGAGAGTATATTTATTTATTTATTTATTTATTTATTTATTTATTTATTTATTTATTTATTAATGGCCAAAACTTTAAATTAATTTTTTAACTAAATTTTTTTTTAAATTTAATTGAAAAAAATAAAAATTTATTTATTTACCACATACATAAATGGGCTATTAAAAAATAAACAATAAAAAATGAAAGGAAGGGTGAGCAATCCACATATGCAATCAAACCTCATTCTAAAATACCTCCTTGGGGCTAAAAAAATTCTCTTATAAATGAGGTTATCTTAAATAGAGAGTATCCTATAATGAGGTTTAACTGTATTTTTAAATGCAAAAATAGCCAATTATATTTTAAAAAATATATTGACTGGAGGAAAAAATTAAAAATTTTAAAGGAAAAGGAAAAAGGAGGGAAATGGCAGCGATCGAGAAAAAAGAATATAAAAGTGAGAATTAATAAAGGCAGTAAAATGCGCCAACATGTTTGAGCGAAAATTAAAGTTTGTTTAGATGTTGTTCACTCATGTTTAAATAATTTCCAAGTAAATGTTTTGTAAAACTTCCACAAAAACATTCCTAAAAACTTTCCTAAAAACATGAAGTTGGTATAAATAGTTGTAAAACATGTTTGAAAATTGCAACTTGTTTTTAAAAACTTGTTTAGCAACTTATTGTTACCTCATTATTTTTCCGGAAAAAATAAAAGTTTAGAGAAAAATTTTAAATATAAAAATATAAAGAAAAAACAAAGAGAACAACATCAAAACATTTACATAAAACATTTAACTCTAAATGGATGTTTTGAGTAAAGTTTTTAGAGCATTCACTTCTTTTATAATTTGCACTCATACACATATTTACGAGTATTCCTTAAAAGAAAATATTTTTCTTTAAATTATTTATTTAAATTACCTCTCTATATGTTCGTTTATATTTTTCTTGATGATCTACTTTTTCTGTTTCAGCTGCTGCTCCTTCTGTCCTTTCTACGTTGGATAGAGAAGTACTGAAACGCCGCATTCTGTCCAAAGTTTGACCCATTGGTTCGTGGACAATTTCAATTAAATCTTCTGGCCATTGGTGGGTTGTTGTGATTGCTGAAGTTTGTTGTTGTTCTAAATATATAAATATGTAGTAGTATATTGATGGGAATAGACAAAATATATATAAAATAGAATCAAAACTTAAGGACTAATCAAGTTGCCTCAAAAAATCTTGATCTTGATAACGCTTTATGAACCAGATCTCATAGTAATTCCACATTGTAAATTAACTTTTCTCTCATTTTCTTTTCCTCCTTAACCCCCCCCCCCCCTCCTCAATTTTCGGATTTTTAGAACATAACCGAAATGTGCAAAAATTTTTTTAGAAAACAACAGAAAATGTAAAAAACTAAAAAAATATTAAAAACAAACTTCAAATAAACAAAAAAACAAAAAATTAAAAATAAATTCCTTCCTACCAAACTCGTAATTTCGTTGTTGTTGTTGCTGTTGTTGTGCAGCAGCAGAAGCAAAAATACTGCTTCCACTACTCACAGCTGTATCCCACCTTCCAGGCAATATTTGTTGTTGTCTTGCAGTCCCAACAAACTCCCCCCCACTTGCAGGGGATCTACTTGCTAACGAGTCCAATTCTCTTTGTAATTCGTACAGAGCGTCTCTTCTTGAATGTGCTGTTGTGGCAGCTGTTGGACCTGTTGTTGGACCGGGCCTCGCTCCGTCTAACAAAGTTTGGGAGGCATAGCGTCTCGGAGGAGATGTCCCTCCCATCCCTGCCAATTCAGAACGGCTTCTATATTGGCCGTAACGAGCAGCGTTTGTTGTTGTTGCTGAACGTCCTGCAGTTGCGGAAATGTCCTGGCCTTCAATGGAGCCAGAATGGTGACGTTCACGGTCGTATAGAACGGCATAAGCATCTAAGACACAAAAAACAAAAAAATTAAAAAAAGCAAATAACACACTCAAAAACACACTAAATAAAAAATAAATTTTTTCAAAAAAAATTTTTTTGGCCACTCAAAATAAGTTTGCTCACGCAAATATAAAAACAGAATCAACTACCTGAGAACCTCACTATAAGATACTTTCAAAATTAGGGAGGGGGACTGTCTACACGATATCTCCGTATTTAAGATACAAATTATAAGAGACGATTTTTAGGCTAAAGGAGGGGGTACTATCTTATAGTCAGGCCAAAACAGTATTAGTTATTAATTTTATTCATGAAATATCTCAAAAAATTAATTTTCCTCACCTCCACCACCCCGTCCAAGTGCTGTAGCACTCATTGAACGCCTACTTCTCCCAAGGCTGTTATATTCCCCACTAGCCTCATCATAACGCAAATAATCGCCAGGTGTGTAATGACGACGTAAAGTACTTCGTTTAGAGCCGGAAGCCAACTAAAAAAATATTTTTAATTCCGAAAGGTATTAGTAGTCTACCACAACCCTGTCTACCGCAGGTCTTAAATTAAGTTTATGGCAAATCTGGTATGCTTTACGTTAGCCGAGTCAACAAAGATCCTTATAAAAAGTCCGTAAAAATTATTAATGACTCCTGGGTAGACTGGTTTGTTCAGGTTTTTTAATCTTAAAAAACAGCATTCTCTACATATTACCTCTTCCAACTCGCTAACTAATTGTTGTCCTTGTGCCAGCATTTCAGGTGATTGATTGTAAACATGATATATTTTTGTAGAATGTATTTCATCCCCCTTTTCGACAGTTTTTTCTATTGTAGTTAACCTTTCTGTTAATTCTGTCAAACTTTGCTGTATTCTTCGAGAATCTTCAAAACGACCTCCCCCAACCCCATCTTTAAATCCGTCAATATATCCGGTACGGAATTCCTCATTATCTGGGTATTGCTCTTCCAATCGTTTTAACAGACTTTCGGTTATTCTGTCACCAAAGACGCCTAAATTTAAAAATTATTTTCTAATTTTATGGCCCTTGTAAAGAGGGAATGCTCCTCTCCTTTGAATATTTTTTCCAATCATTTTCAACAAAAAAGTTCACAAAATGAGCACATCACACTTAACAAAAATGACAAAATTACCTGAAGATCCATCTCTAAAGCCTTGCATATAACCCGAAGAGTAACCCAGCCGTTGAGTTGGACGCTGTGCTAAATTGGTCATTGAGGTGCTCATACCTCTATCACCTGTATCACGAAGGCCTTTTGCATAACCCTCCTAAGAAAATTTTATTTTTTATAAATCTTAAAGCAAATTTTATTCAGTCAATGTCTCGTTTATATTTACCCATCAAGGCTGAAAAAATCACATCTTATTATGAGTAGGGACTCAAAAACCCTAAAAATGAGGTGTATCTTAAACATTAGACAGCTCCCCAACCAAATTTTAACAAACGTATCCTAAATAGAGGTATATCTATTATTGGAGGTATCTGGGTATAAAGAAGTTTGTCTGTATTTTAAATTAAAATTTTCCCTTACTCTAAACGCCTCATCCCTTCCCCTCCAATCTTCCTCAACACGCCTTCCACCTCTCCCAGCACGATATCCTTGTGAATACCCATCTTCAAAGTTGCCTCTAGTATGTTCATATCTCTCATATTTTTCTTTGATAAGAGGTTCGTGTTGGCCATTTCTATAGTGTTTTTTACCACATCTTAAAATTAATTTGTTACAATTTAATAAATAACAAATAAATTAAGTGTTAGTTGGAGAAATTGATTAATTAATCGGGTAATTGTTTTTAAAAAAATAAAAAAATAAAATTTTAGCCTTCACTATTGTGTAAAGGATATGAGGATTAGTGGGGAGCATTATATTTCATTTTGTTGAGATGAAATAGAAAGGGATTATGGACATCCAAAACCGAATTTAAGGACCAAAAGTTCAGCCGGAGGACTGAAGAAATTCAATAAAAGATTTGAGTCAAAACCCAAGACTGAGTCTTGGACGTCGTTATGGCAATCTTATGGTTGTTTGTTAGTTAGTCTTTTTTGGGATAGAGTAGAGTTACTGGAATATTTCTTTTAATCAAGTAGGAAAGTGAAAAATATTAAGGTAAAGGGGGCTATTTAGGTAATCTTTTTTGTCTAAAAAATTATTTTAAAAACTTTTTCAACAGCCAAAATAGCAAAACTGAGAGCAAGAGACACAAAAGAAGCAACAACAATAATAAAAGTAACAACCACCACCACGGCCAACCAGCTGCTAGGAATGCTTCTGCTAAAAATTATGGGGAAAATTTGTTAAGAAAACAAGGAAAAGGAGAAAATTTAAGGAAAGAAAATGGGAAGGGAGGGAAGTTGGGTAGAACAACAACAACAACAACAACAAACAAAACACTCATTCACTTATCCACTTACGGTTTAAACCAAAAACAGCCTATTACAACAACCAAAAGGATTACAATTGGAATAAATATTACAACTGCTCTTTGAGCATTTTGGCGATTCCATGGGGGGATAGCTTTAATTTAAATTATTTTTTTAAAGTTTTGGGGGAAATATATGTATATTCAGAAACTCATAAACTCGGGTGACCGAAAAATATTGGCTTATAATAAGGAGGGTAACTTAAATTGAATAAAATATAGTCGGATTATAAGAAGTTTATTTTTTTATTTCACCGTACCTAAAATGAGGATATCTTTAAATAAAAGGTATTGTTTAGACAAAACTCCCTGGCCAAACAAATTTTAGAGAACATCTGTTTTGGCTATGTTGATAGGGGAAAAAGAGAGGAGGAGGGGGGGTTGATCTCCTTTGATCGATATAATTAAAGAGTTCCAACTGTATTTAAACTCTAAAATTAATTTAAATACCATCTGGACGATTTCCTGATAGGAAGATGGTCATTTTTAAAGAATTTTAAAGAATTTTAAAGAATTTTAAAGAATTATTTTTTGAATAAATACAAACTAAATATATTTGTAGTTTACACACATTTTTTGACACAAAAATTAGCTTTAATTTTAAATAAAAATAAATTTACGTCTTTGTCGTGCAATGACAGGCTGATCACCATGCATCATCCATTTTGTATATATCTTAAAGAGAAAAGAGAAAAATAAATAAATTTCTGAATAAATAAAATTAACAGAAATTTTTTGTGTACAAATTTGGAACATTTAAAAATATTTTTTAGTTTATTGGTAGGACAAAATTGAGGAAATCCAGCATGTTTAATAGAGTAAATCTAGCAGTATTAATCCCCATATTTCAAAAATTGAAGTTTCAATCTTAAACTTTGCCCATTCCGGGTTAATGTCGATAAAACTAATAACTAGATCACAACTAAGTAAAAATCTCAAGTTAAGGGATATTTTTCGAGTTTGGTTGGAATGCGATACCTCAAAGTTTAAGAGATGGTCTTGTTGAGAAAAAGAACCGGAGAGTTTCGGGTATCCAAAAAGTGTATGTAAGTAAAATTGAGGTTCGGAAAGTTATATTTCAAAATTTCAATTCTGATTTATGAATATTTTCACCAAACTCTGGTTCGAAATATAATTTCCTAAAATATATTAAAATTCACCTCATAATGGTATGTCTTCCCTTTTTGTAACGGATAGTTCAAATATCCACCAATAACCGATCCATTCCCAATCCTCACATTTGTATGGGATT
The DNA here is from genome assembly GCA_963681835.1 of Meloidogyne enterolobii. Taxonomy (NCBI): domain Eukaryota; kingdom Metazoa; phylum Nematoda; class Chromadorea; order Rhabditida; family Meloidogynidae; genus Meloidogyne; species Meloidogyne enterolobii. The sequence continues at coordinate 1,601,702 of CAVMJV010000018.1, forward strand.
CCAAAGTTTGTGTAGAGTAAGAAGCCGTTACATAATAAGGAATATGTAGACGATGTGCCGTTACTTTGTCTGTCAACATTGTCCAGTTTGTATCTCCAGGAGGGTCTCTTTCATCCACAACAACATAATAACGAGTAATATTGTGGTCAGTAGGTGAGGGAGCTATAGGGACATCCCAATGAGTTCCGTCGTGCCCAATACTTTCAACTTTGTAAGGTGGAGGAACGATACAACAACGTTCTTTGACATCTGGTTGGTCAGCGATTGTTGGACGTCCAGCCAATTTCCAGTTATTCCAAATCCCGTCCACTTTTGCCCGGACCATAAAGGCATAATCGTCCGGATTGTGATCCAAGTTAAAGACCAAATAGCAATGACGTCCACAGGGGTCTTTTGGACAAAGCAAATATTTGCTGAATTTGGCCTCCTCTTCCTTCCATAGAGTGCGGGAAGAGTGTAGGTGAATATAGCGAACTTGATATTCTGACGCCATGTTAGCTTCTACAGGCTCCCAACTGGAAGAAAAATTTTTTTTGAATAACTGGTTAATATTTTATTTATTTATGTATATTTACTCAAATAAAATTATTTTCAACACGTGGGATTCGAACCTCTGCCCATTGCAGCATAAATCTAAGCATTTTCCTACTAAACTCAAAATATCAACTAGCCTCAACGAGGTAGCAAAAGGAGTCTGGTCACAATGCTTCAAATTTCTCGGCAAGTACCATCCCGGAGGCAATGTTGAGTAAACCCCCCAAGCTCCATCCATTTGATCTTTAAGAGTAAGAGTGACATTGTAAGTAGATGCAGGTTCCAATCCGGTAATTGTAAATTCTGTTGCTGTTGGACTGACGTCGAAGGACTTGACTCCACCCACACGGACATGGGGGTAGATAGAATGGAGGGATTTAGCTGTCAACTGGAAAATTTGACAAATTGATATCTGTTCAATTAATACAGTCGGACCTCACTATAAGATACGCTGAAAAAATTGCATCTTATAATGATCTATATATCGAATAGAGGATAACAAAAATAGAGAGGTTCGCTTTATTCATTCTAATACTGGGAGTATCTTATAAAGAGGTCCGTTAGTAGATAAATTCTCTAAACAAACTCACAATATACCCACGATGGGAGAATCCCCAAATAGGTTCCCATTCAACAGTCAAAGTGTTCGGTGTTCTGTCCTTCAATCGTAATATCCATGTCTTCCCAGTAGGCAACGTTGCCCACGCCCCCCAAATCATTTGTCCATATCCTACATCTGTGCCACCTTGCACTGTTATATTGTAAATAGTTTCAGGCTGTAGCTCCGTAAACTTGATGGAATTTCCTGGCACTTAAATGTAAAAATTGATTCAAAAAACAATTAAACACTAGAGATTGAACTGGCCACCCGAAGCCCGGAATTGCTTCAACCCGAAACACAACCCATCCCTGGTGCAGTTCCCGGCATTCTTAGCCTCACTGAGTTTCTTAGGCCTGGTCTTCCCTAGACTTTCGGTTTTTTTCTTGGGTTCAGTTTGGCGTCCATTTTTTACAGATTTTTGGCATTTTTAATTTGCCATATAATCCAATACTCTAAAAATCTTTCTATATATTATTAACCACCAACCCATAACAGTGTAATTCTTTCTAGGCCCCATTTTCATTGTATATTCATCGACAGGAGCAATAGTGACACGATAATGTGTTAACAGATCCCGATATTCTGGCTCAAATATATCTGGAGGTGTCCATGTAACGTGAAGCATTGTGTCAGATTTTTCGATTAGACGAAGATCTGTGGGAGGTCCAAGCCAATCAAGTTCTGTTGGTTCGCTAGAAATGAGGCAAAAAATATTGAGCTGATCTAGTTTATGCATCCACTCAAACTTTTATGATCCAATTTTAAAGAGGTCACCCCTGAAGACCTACATCCTGAAGCTATAGTGACCCTGAAGACATCCAACATTTTGATCAACACCTATTTTTTTAATTTCTTCACAAGCTTAATAAGGGATCTGGAAGAGATTAAGGGGGATAATGAGGGATTTGGCGGGATCAATGGAGATATCGATTCATTTGAGTGGATTAAAGGGGATATCGATGTATTAAGGGGCATTAGGATATTTGAAAAGACGATGGGATATCAGTAGAAAATCATCTTGATTCCCTGATCCACAGATGTACTCATGATTTTTCATTGGACGCATGAACTTTTAAATGGATTCATAAATTTTTTATCCGAAATTAAGGATGCTTTCCATATTCCTTAACCGAGGTTACGGAATTCCAGGAATTGTCTGAAGGCGGGACAGTCTCTGGTTGGCCAAACAACCGGAGAATTTTCAATTCTTAGAAATTCGGAAAGCACTAGTCTAAAAGAATCATTGAAAATAAATCTTTACGTTTTGTCAGTAGTGGCAAATGTACCAGATATCGTCCACTTTGATTTGTTGTCTTGCAATCCTCTCACAGTTATGTTGTATCTAAAAGAAAAAATACAGTGGACCTCACTATAATATACCCCCATAATAGAGAAACGTCCATTTAAGATTTAAAATTTGGTTAGCAATTGAATATATGAGCTGTCTAATTGTAAGCAAAACCCTCTATTAAGTTTCTTAAGATATAATATTTTGTCCAAATGAGTATATAGGGAGTTTACTGTATTTAAAAAGGAGAGCGATACTCTCTATTTAAGATAAACATCGTTATAGGATATCCCAAGAGGTTCTAATAACTAGAGATCCACTGTATTTCACTCACAAAGTAATAGGATTTAATCCCTTAAAATGATAATCAGTCTGAGAGCCCGGAGTATCATATCTTTTAGCCGTTTCCAAAGGAGCAGCCATTGCAATTAACAATTCATATCTATCAATTGTTGGGGCAAGAATTCCTGGCGGTGTCCATTTAATTTTTAAATTGTCGTGTCCAGCTGAGAGCAATTTTATATTTCCTCCTTCATAGAGTTCTCCAACTATGGGTGAACTTGTTGTTGCAAAAATGTCCGGCGTAAAAGGCCCCCAATTTCCTGATGATGCTTGGGCTTGAACTGCGAATCGGTAGGTACTCAGCTGTTTTAGTCCAGTTACTGTTGTACAGAGACGGTCACCGGTTGTTAGTATAGCTGAAGAGCTTTCATAACCAGAACAGGTTAATTCGTCACCCTTTTAAGAGAACAATGAAAATTTTTTGTTAAATATATTTTCAGTCAAACCTCACATGAAATACCCCCTTTGGAACAGAAAAACGTGGCTTATAATGAGGAGTATACTAAATTGAAGTATCGCCTAGGCAGCTCCCACCCAGTTGGTCAACCAAATTTTAAAATTCTGTATGGAGGTGTATATATGTAATATTTTGGATATATTTTTAAATGAGGTTTGGTTTTTTTTCTCCTCCTATTCCCATACCCGCAAAATAATCTCCTGAGTTCTAGAAGTATCAGCTGAAGGTCCATAACGAACTCTATATGCAGTAATAGTCGATGTTTCTGGATGTGGAGGAAGCCAAGCTAGTTCCACAAATGTATCGGCTGTTTTTAGAGCAGTTAAATCACGTGGTGGGCCAATTTCGGAACCTTTAAAAATACAAATAAGATTTATGTTATAAAATAGAATGTAATGGATTGGAACAGAAATTTGTAGTTCTGATATCTATGGAAGGAAGGACAGAATCTACAGACAATTAAAGTGCAACTCAGATAGCTATTTAATTCATAAAACTATGGAGGAGGGGGGATAGGAAGACGATTCATGCCCTCCTTTAAATAATCGGGATTCTTGAAGTTTCAGTCTGATATCTAAGTCAGTTCAAACAAAAAACAATTATTTATTACCAGTAGTTCTAGCATCAATAGGTTCACTCCAAGGTCCAGGGCCAGCTGAAGTAAATGCCCTAACACGAAAACGATAAAGAGATCCTGGTTGTAATTCTCCAATGTCTGCGCGCGTTCTAGGGCTAACGCCCTCACGAGTTCCTTGATTCCAATCTTCTAACCCAACCAATTCATATTCGTATTGACTAATTTCTCCGTTCTGTTCCAAACATTCTGGTGGTTCCCAACCAAAGCCCAATTTTGTGTCTTGACGGCTTTCAACTCGTAATTTGTGCGGGGCTCCGGTTGGGGGTTGATCTTCGGTTTTGAATCGTTGAACAGCTTTTTTAGGTGGAATTCTTCTGTCATAGCCTGGTGGTTGACGCAATGTGACGGTCACTTCGTATTCAGAGCCGGGGTAAAGATTGTCTAACAAAACCTAAAATTGACGGGATTCTAGTTAAAAACGAGTCGAGAAAATACATTTTAACCTCATTATAAGATATATAAACTGATGAGACTGAAAAGGAGTTACGAGGGTATCCTAAATGGAGAGTATATCAAGTGACCAACCAAACATTTAATATCATACTTAAATCGAGGTGTATCTAATTCTGAGATATCTTATAGTGAGGGTTTACTATACAAAATTCCCTCACATGTTTGTCCTGGACATTTTCAAGAACAACAGGTTGTGTCATTGATTTGTCTAATTTTTTGCAACCACCCAATTGAAGCAATCTATATTGTAAATCTACACCCCAAGGCCAGTCCGCATATTCAGCCGGAAGTCCCCAAAATGCTTCTCCCTGTGTTGGACCAAGAGCGTTTGTTTTAAGGAATATTTCAGAAGGGGGTGCCTTTGTGACGAGAACTGCTCGGTTACTCCATCCAGAATGTTTTGGTTCTTCTCCAGGTTCAACAGTTTCTGTGCGCATTTTTGCCTCCCAACGAGTGCCGGGGACAGAGTCGAACAAAACCTTTTAAATTAAATTTTAAAAAATGTCCGCAGAAAAAGTCTGCAATAAACTTTGCAAAAAAATTTTCAGAAAATTCTCCTCAAAATACCTCTTTAGGTCCATCTGGAGGAAATGTCATAGTCCTTTGTTGGCCACTTGCATTAGAATAATGAAGAGCCAAGTTTACTTGATCACATTTCCATGTGGTTTCGTCTGGAGGTTCCCAGACAATTTTGACTTGTTGGAAATCAACAGGTTCAATACGGACATTTCCTGGGGGCTGTTCTGGTTCTAAAATTGTTTAACTATTTTTAAAAGAAATTTTTTTGTTTACTTCCACATTTTGTGATTGCTTTCAATTCAGGTCCAGGTCCTCCACGTTTGTCACCTTTTCCAACAACCTTTAGAAAATAAATTTTTTATTTAAAAAAGACGCAAAAAAGTCCGCAAAAAAGTCCGCAAAAAAGATCCCTACACAAATACTAAAATGCCTACCCTCAATCGAAAGAAATATTCAGTAGATTCAATCAATCCTTTAACAGTTGCTTTATATTCAGGTTGTCTAGATCGATGTCTAACAACTCCATTCCATTCAGTCCAATCTGTGTCATCTTCTGATTTATATTCAAGAATATAGCCAACAATATGTTCAGCGTCTTTTTCGTCTAGACCACGCCATCTGACACCGATACTTGTTGAATGGACAAAATCAAGTTCTAAAGGCGCTTCTAACACGGGAATTACTGAAATTAATTTAATTGAAATTTAATATTATTCCCTTCCTTTTTACTTTGTATTCCTGTAGGAGTAATCAAAGGTTCACTCCAGTCTCCCCAATCTCCGTGTTCAGTGTGTGCTGCAGCCTTAAAAGATTAAATAGAAAATTTATTATATGGCTGAACAATTGTAACAAATAACTTAAGTGTATCAAAAAAGTGTGTGTACTAAATAGAGGGTATCGTTAGGAAGCCCCCCCCCCACCACCACCCTGTGACCAATTAATTTTTATGAAAAAGTAAATTGAGGTATTTTGAGTGTATCTTATAAGGAGGGGTGTATTGGGGGTATATTAAATTAAGGTGTATTTAAATTGGATTTACTTATAGCTAGGACACCCTCAGAATTAGATACCTCCCGTTATAAGAGACGATTATTTTAGTTTTGAGGAGGTATCTTATAGTGTAGTATATTTACTTGTATTTCATATTCTTGTTCCGGTTCCAATCCAGTAATTCTATAACATAGCCTTCCTCTCATTTGAGGTGTTGAACATTCCAATTGATATGCTGGCACTTTTTGATCGCGATAATTAAACTTTTTGTGAGGAGTCCATCTAATTCTGTATTGGTCCAAAATTCCATTAGGTGGGTGTGGGGGCAAAAAGGATATCTCTAATGCATGGGCAAGTTGTTCTTCAATGCGAAGATCGGTGGGTGGAGGAGGTGCTGAATAATAAAAAATGGGGGATTGTAAGGATTTTATAAGGATTTAATAAGGATTTTAGGTTTTTTAGTTCTTTTTTATTAGTTCTTTTTTATTTTCCAAAGTATCTGTCGGAATTTTTGTAGATTTTCCTATTGTAGAACTAAGAAAACCAAAAGTGTTCATACAAATTCTTAACACACCATATTAGGGCTATCTAGACATTCCTACTCAGTAAAGCTAGGGTCTGTTTTCGTATATACCTATTAGGGCGCTCTAAACACATCCTACCAATACATACATAAAGCTAGTTTTAAATTTAAAAAACATATTATTTACCAGCAGGCAAAGTTCTAAAAGCAACATATTCAGAAAACGGCCCTTCCCCTTTCGAATTTTTTCCTCTCACTCTAGCTCTATATTCTGTAAAAGGTATCAATCCATCCAAAGAAACTCTTCTAGCCGTTGATTGTTCACTTATATTTTGACTTTCCCCGCTTGTATCATCCAATTCGTATTCATAACCGATAATACGCCCATGACGAAGTTCACATTCAATTTCATTCCAAAGTAATTCTGCTTTAGTTGAGGTGACTGAGGTTACACGCAAATTCTTTGGATGACCAGTTGGTGCTTTAATTAATTAAAAGTATAGTATATTTTGCTTAGGAGAAGGAAAAGATAAGAAGAATCAAGAAAGAAATCAAACTTTAACAGAGAATTTTTTAGAAAATTTTCTAGTTTCCCAAAACAAATCCCACATAGGTATAATTTAATTTTCCTTATATCCTGGATGTATATGTACAACACAAAACAATAGTAAGAGTAAACGTTTAAACACGGACAGGCATCGAACCTGTAACCTTTTTTCTTAGCAATTGCTAGGGGGCTTTCGCTCACTTCGTATACATATCCAGGTGCTCTACCGACTAAACTACCGAAGTGTTGTTTACAGCCTTCTCTTTTTAATTTATCCTAATTCACCCTCTCTAGCATAAAAAGTTAATATAAAAGCATTGAAGCTTCAATGTTTTCAACACACTACAAAATCATTCGCAGGCGCGTCGCTCTCATTCTGTTCCGTTCTTTGGTGGCTTAAACATCAAGCTTCTCCTACACCACAAGAACGTCAACACAAAAACAACAACAAACCAATCAAAACAAAATGACGTTGATAATTTCAAATAGTTCGCACAAACCGCGCAATCGTTCTGTCCAGAAGAAGAACAAACAGATACAACGAAGGCGACAATCAATCATTGGAAAGAAGCAAAAAAAGTAAGTGGAGGAAGGGATTTTTGACATTAAAAATCTTCTCATTTTTCAGAAATGCAAGGGAGCGCATTGATGACGTACCCTGCCCATTGCCAGATGATCTATTCAATGAAGAGACTTTTGGGGAGGCAAGTACTCTTTCCCTGACAGATAAAGGACAGCATAGATTGTGAGTTTAGACAATACAGTCAAACCTCTTTATAAGATACCCCCAATAAAGATACAATTCTATTTGAGGGACTGAATGGGAGAGTTGCCTATAAGTGATACCCTCTATTTAAGATACACCTCATTATAAGACAACATTATTCAACCCCGGGGATGTATTTACCTACAATCGAGGTTTGACTGTATCTACTTGATATTATTTTCAACAAAACTACATTTCATCCCCTACTTCTTTCAGGGATATCTTCAAAAACATTTGTGACGGTCAAGGACGGGAACAGAAAGGAGGAAACTTTCAACAACGCGCTAAACATTCTCACAGTAGTGCTTCAACTCAAACTATTCAATCATCTCCAAGTTCTGCTATTCAATATAGTGGTAGCAGCAGCAGTAAATCCTCGCAAGATACAAATCACATTAGACGCGAAGTTCATGTTGCTTTGATGAAGCGAGTAAAGCCGAATGGAGTTTGTTCTAATCCAGAGTTGGTCCGAGTGAATTCTGATGTCCTGCTGGAAGGATCAGATTTGGATTCATCTTATGTGTCGTTCTCTGTGTAAGTTTATTTTAATTTAATTAAACCTCCAAATTTTCCCAATGCCAAATCGCTTATCGCATCACTGACTTATCACACCCCACATCTTTGGATTATCACACTAAAAACTGACCTTTACACCCCTAAATCTTTTACACGATCACTTATTCCATCTAAAATGGAGATTAACTTGACACCAAATAATTTTCTTTATTTCCAGTTCAATGCAGAGTAATGATGATGGTTCCGACTGTTGTTCACACATTTGGGATGGATTGGTCAAATTGACAGCTTTGTTGATTAGGCTTGGAAATTATGCTGCAGAACATGAGGTCCTTCCAATTATTTTTTTCAAAAAATATTTTTTCCTTTAAAGGTGTTAGCCTATCCATTAGCAGCAATTGCCTTCTACATTTGTTTGGGTCTTTTACAGCCAATGATTGCTTCTCTAATTGCTGCTTTGACTGGATGGATTTGGCCGCCTCTGCACTTTTTCCTTGTCTCAACAGCTGGATTTGTTTGGCGTGTGGCAGATTGGTTAAATTCGATGGATCAACTCGGAAGGTGTTTTTTTGTTAGACGGACCTCGTTATAAGAGAACTATTTAATATACAGTGCAGTTTAAGATACGTTCTTAAGAGTGGGTTGGCTATTGGGTGGGGGAACCTTATTATAGGGTACCCTCTATTTAAGAAACACCTCATTACTAGGGGCGATTATCTATCCCCAAGGGACTGGGCCATTAGGGCGCGGGGCCATTAGGGCGCGAGCTTATAAAACAGTGAGTTGCTTATCAAAAAAGATAAAATTTTGCGGCTGTAGTGTAGTGTACCGGTGGTAAAAGTTCGGGATGTGACATATGTCATTCGATTCGTCTCGACGAGCTGAGTCGAATGGTACCACTCCCTACTTTAGGAAATGATTCTGGACCGAGTTATAGGTCCCGAAAAATTGAAAAACCATAGGGGGGAGTAAGCTCGATTTTGGAGTGAAAAATTCGAATATGCAAATAATAGCTCGTTCGAAAGAGCTCGTCGAGCTGAGTCAAATGACACCAAAATCAACGAAATCTGACTTATTTGGCCGAGTTATGATCTTTTATTTTAGCTCCTTACCTATGGGATCTGTGGAGATTTTTGCTGTTACGGAGGCTCCAAATACGTCCAGAGCAAGGGAGATAGGAATAGGTTTATGTTACGAGCCCAGACCCAGCGCCCGTAGACTCCCCGCGAGGCGCGTGCCGCAAAACCCCGCGCGAAGCGCGGGGTTTTGCACAAGCGCCTCGCCGACGCTCCATAGGTTTAGTTTTTTTTGTTTATTGTGTCATAACTTTGTCTAATCTTGTTCAATCACGGTGATTTTGGTGTCATTTGACTCAGCTCGTCGAGCTCTTTCGAATGAGCTATTATCTGTGTAAAAAATTTTTTATTCCAAAAATCGCCCCTTTGGATCTTTGGTTTTTAGGGGTCTATATCTCGGTCCAATCAAGTCAGATTAAGTTGATTTTGGTGTCATTCGACTCAGCTCGACGAGCTCTTTCGAACGAGCTATTATTTGCATATTCGAATTTTTCACTCCAAAATCGAGCTTACTCCCCCCTGTGGTTTTTCAATTTTTCGGGACCTATAACTCGGTCCAGAATCATTTCCTAAAGTAGGGAGTGGTACCATTCGACTCAGCTCGTCGAGACGAATCGAATGACATATGTCACATCCCGAACTTTTACCACCGGTACACTACACTATATCCAATTTTGCAATAATAACTCTCATGCCTTTATCTACGTTCTCCAAAAATTTCAGAATTTTTGATCAAGAATTTCGGAAATTGTGGCCAAAAATGTTGTTTTTCCGAAAAAACCCTAATTTTTCGCGGTTTATCGACTATATCTTCAGAAATATTCGATGAAAAATTCTGGAATTTCTGGAGGAGGTAGTCAATGATGTTAAAGAAATTTGAGAAAATTTTCATAAATTTTGGTTATGCCTAAGTGTCAGTTTCTAGTGCTGGCGCCCTAATGGCCCCGCGCCCTTATGACCCCAACCCATCCCCAAGGGTTTACCTTATACTGAAATCTGACTATCTTAAATTAAAAACTTAAGAAATATGATCTGCGATATGGCAGCAAACTATTGTCGGCACTATCGCTTACTATGTGATCATCAGTGCTCATTCGTGGACCGGGCTATGGATGGAGTTAGGACAAGTCGAAATTGTTTGGGATGAATAAAAGAACTCTTTCCCTATAAATATATTATTTGTTTTGTGTTGTATTTGGAGTTGGCTGATCATTATATAACCATTTTGGATACGGATATCCGAAAATTTCCTAGATTCGCCAACTCTGGTTGTTTGTATACTTGATAATAACTCATGTTTATTTTTGTAAAAGGGATAAATATTTTTTGGAGGACGGGCTAATTTTACATTGTTTTTGAGTATTGTTTTTAATAGTTCCAAATTGATTTAATCTATTTATACGCTACGGGTTCCCTTAAATTTCATTCAGGAGATTTGAGCGCCATGATGTTCTGCGTTTTTTGGCGCACTACCCTCTTTCTGGTCAAATTTTTGGACAAGTGAACACTAGTTTAATACCCAAAAATTAAACAAACATACGAGCTTCCTCAGTCCTCACAGTAACAACTTTAGACCGTTTCCCTTCTTGAGTAGCAGTATGTGCAGTAACAGTAATATCATAAGTAGAATCAGGCAACAATCCTTGCAAATCCAAATTAGGTTCTGTTGTTTCCCTCGTAATAGGTCTAGAGGCTGAACTCGGCCCGCATTCCCCAATCGACTTTAAAGTGTAGACTAGAGTATATCCAGTTATTTCATCGTCAGATTCAGGGGGTGACCAAGTAGAGGAAACGCTGTCTGGACCTGTCGCATCTGCTCGGAGATCGGTTACTTCTCCCGGCGGTCTACCCCCTGTTCTCAATTCAACTTCTGGCGACCAAGGAGAGACACCGGCAGGATTCTTTAAAAATTTTTTAAAAAGTTGGAGGTATGTAGAAGTAATTTCTGACCTTTGTTCGAACACGGACTCTCCAAGCTGTCCCTGGTCCTGAAGGTAAACTGTGGTCTGTGTAGCCGCTGGAAATTAATAAAGATGATTTTTGAAAGAAGGAAAGTCTCAGTTATATGTATGTACATATAAGGATTAGCTATTTGGGGGAATTCATGTTACAAAGAAATTCATTGATGGAGAAAAAACTGTGCTAGGTTGGAATTGTTCTGGCCTAAATCTGATTTCAAGAAAAATTTTCTTAAATTTCTTTAACATCCTAGACTCAGAAATTTCAGAATTTTTTATCATTATTTTTGAAGCTATAGTCGATAAAACTGGGTCATTTCTATCATTTAAAGGAATTCCTGAGTATTTCCCCTTTAGAAAACTATAATTTACCTAGGAACATCAACTAATCTCGAAGGCACCGATCCATTGTGATATTCCAATTCATAACTTATTGTTGAACAAAGCCAGCTTTGTTTATTTGGTGGTTGCCAGGAAACTCTAACTTGACGCCAATCACTTGACCCGTGTAAAGCAACACTTGTGGGCGGTGAAGTTGGAGGAGCACAACCAGTACGTGCATGTGCTTCTGGAGAGGCTTCACTTACACGTTGGCGATTGTCAACTACTTTGATACGGACAAAGTAGAGAGTATCAGGTTCAAGACCGTCCAATCGAGTTTTGTATTGACGCCTTCCTGGCTCATGCGGGACCTTTGTATGGTTAACAATTAATTTTTTGTAAACCAATTAATTTTTTGTAAACCAATTAATTGGTATTTTGAATAATTCTATTCAGACCTCACTAAAAGATACCCCCAGTATGAGAGATACCGCTTATTATAAGATGTGATATTCTTACACACAAAAGGGCGTATTTAAAAATAAGTTCCGACTACAATTCTTCATTCAAATCAAAACTCACCACACTACTCGATTCAATCCATTGAGGAGCATCACTGGTTCTACTTTCAACAATATATCCAGCCACTCTATTTTGAGTGTCTACAACCCCCGTCCATTCCACATGTATTGTATGTGCCCCCTCAGGCGTCAATATAGGTGATTGTAGAACAGAAGGTGTTCGGAACGAGTCTGTCCTGAACTGAGCCCAAATTTCCGGCCCAAATCCGTGTGGAGTGCCGGCTGAGAGAGAAATATTGTAATAAGTCTCTGGCTCAAGTCCATCAATTAAATGATCCATTTTGGGGTGGTCAACAATTGTAGACTGACTTCGAGCATTTGGATGGGCAAGAGATTGCCAAGATAGGCGATACCTTTGAATAAAGTTTTTATTAGAAATTTATTTAAAAAAAGGACAAAATGCCAACTCAGTAATTTGCCCTAATTGGTCATATGGAGGTTTCCACCCAACATGCAAGGAATGGTCAGTTTTGGCTATCAAATCAATGGAAGCAGGAGCTCCAGGAACAACTCTTAGTGTGTTTGCAATAACTTAAAATAATTTAAAAATATTTTAAATCTAAAAAAGAAACTTTTACCAATCTGGGAGAAAGGACCGTAATTGCCTCCTTCAATATGGGCAGCTACTTTGACTCGGTATTGCTGTCCTTGATCAAGACCGGTAATATTGTAGCAAAGACGTGGACCGGGTACCTATAAACGTTTAGAAAATATTGGGAGCATGACGGATACATCAATATCATAAAACCGATTTATTACTAAAACAAAATTTTTAAACTGACTGGGCATTCCAACTCTCTGCTTCTTGAATCAACCTCAATACTTTTCCAATCATTTGGTGATGAACTCAAATGTTGATATTGGAGTTTATAACGATCGTGTGGTCCATAAGGAGGATAAGGTGGAAGCCAAGAAACTGTGAACCTTGACAAGATTTTGAAATTACTTCACAATATTTTTTAATCTACCAAGAAACACCCTCCTGAGTGACCACAAGGTCTTGGGGAGGAAGTGGTGCATTTGCTTTGGCCGTCATTACATCCAAATTTTCGGTAGCAGGTCCTCCGCCAACGCCGTTGTAGGCACGAACTCGGAAAACGTACTAAAAATATTTTAGAAAAATAAATACAGTTCGGTCTCTCTATAAGATACCTTCCTTTAAGGTAAAAAATTGTATCTTATAATGACGTGTATCTTAAATAGAGGGTACCGTTTAATGGTCCCCTACCCCAGTGGCCAACCAAATTTTAAAAATGTTAATTCTGGGAGTTCTTAGTGTTGTGAACTGTATTCAAAAAACTTTTAAGAGGTCACCTTAGTATAAGGTGTAAGGCCATCAATAGTTACACGCTGTTGAGATATATTAGCAATTTGTCTTTCCAACTTTGCCCAATCATCCTGTCCAATAATTTCGTATTCATAAGCAATTATTTGTCCATGCCTTTGTGAACATTCCACAGGTTCCCATTGAAAAGATAGAGAACGTTCCAAGGCATAAGTCAATTGAAGATTTAGAGGCGGAGCACTTGGAGGTTGTTGAAAGGTTGCTCCCTCACGGGTTTCTTCTGGGCCTAGTTGTGTTGTTCTTGCTTGGACTTTGACTTCATATAATGAATTTGGAAGAAGACCGGTTAAGATATATTCGGTATCCTGCGAAGAAGACAAAAAAATTTTCTAGTCAATTGCTACTAATCCTCCGTCATAATAACGGAATCCGCCTTAAATTTCGCTCCACCAGATATGGTGGAGTGAGACTTGCGAACCTGACATTTGCGGACATGCTGGAAGCTTTTTATTCTTGTGCTAAGTACTAAATATACTACAAAAATATGCTTAGACAATGATAATGACCATATCCAAAAGTCATTTGAAAAGTCATCCGCAAATGTCGGTTCACAAATGACACTGAACCCCAAAAATTTAGCCTTCTCACCTTATGATTATAGATTGTAACAAAATCTCTGCTAACATCACGTGGCTCTTCTTCTGGACAAGCCAATCTATGCTTTAGTCTATAAGAGATGTCATAACCCACAATAGTTCCTCTTTGAACGGTTGGAGGTGACCAAGTAACTTTTATTTCGTTTGGAGATAGAGGCGTTAATTGCATATTTAGTACATGTCCAGGCGCTCCTTGCCTTGTAACGAGTGTTTGTTCTGGTCCCCAAGGGCTACTTCCTGCTTGGTTTGTAGCTCGTAGTCTAACTGTCCAACGGGTGTTAGGTTCTGAGGAGAAAATGTGTTCGACTTTGTCTGCTGGGACAGTCAATATTCGTTCGGGCTGATTAGCCGTTCTGTAGCCTATATCAATTTGAAGCTCGTCACAGTTCCAACTGAGTTTTGAAAGACGTGCCCAACTGAGCCTTACTTCGTTTTGTGTAGGGGAATCAAGACGTAAACCATGAGGGGGAGAGTCTGGAGGTGAACATTTTGTGTGGCCTCGGACCTGAAAAATAAATAAATTATTCTTCACTTTATTGCGGACTACAGTTGCGGACACAATGCCGTCCGCAACCTGGATTGCGGATTGCGGTCTATATAAAATTTCCCTAATCACCTCAGGGCTTGGATTGCTGGGTTGGTTTTGCAATGAAATAGCTCTAACACGCAAATCAACAGCACTATTTGTAGGAAGTCCTGGTACTGTAGCTGTATATGTTGTTCTGCCCGGCTGACAAGGAACCCTTTGCTGCATTTGTTGCCAAGGACCTGTTTCTAGGCGGTATTCAACAATGAAGGATGAGCATTGAATGGATGAAGGGACGTCCCAAGCAATTGTGATTGAGGTGGCCCTTTCTTCGACGATTCGTGGTCGTTGGTCCAGTTGGAAGAGAGGTTCCTTTTTAAAATAAAAAATTTATTGGTACCAAAAAACAATTATTTGTCTTTCTAATTCACATACCACATCAGTAGTCATGTCAACCGTCATTCCAGGACAAGGTCGTTCATTCACTACAGGCTGAACACTAACCGCATAGACCGTCCCAGGCCTTAACGAATCTGCAGTGTATTGGTTTGTGCTAGAATCAACTCGGAATTGGCGAGCAGGTTCTCTACCATCTCTTGGTGTCACGGATACAATAAAAGCAGCACAACGCAACAAATCTTTAGAAAAAAATTTTAGAAAAATTTCCCCTTTAGTCTACCTGATGGCCGAACAGACCAAGCAAATCTCAAAGTATTTGCAGATCCTCCTTGTTTGTGCAAAGCTAGTAATTGTATACAATCATCAACAATTGCTGGGCGTGGTTGTCGAGGAGGAGGGCGTGGGGGAGGAGGTGGTGGCGGTTGTACAACAACAGGTCTTTGAGGAGGACTCCATTGTGTCCATGGCTGTCCTTGAGGTTTAGCACGTACTCGATAGTCAAGTGCTGATGGATCTTGTCGAACAGGCAAAGCTGTGCAATGGGTTTGTAGCTGTGTGGTGCTGGGTGGAAGTTGATAGCGACGGACCAGATCGGCAGAACATGGATTATAGGCAGGGACAACACGTTCTTCCTTGTATTTTTGAGTGCCAGTAGGTGCCCATTGACATGCAAACTTGTCCCAATATCCAGACTGCCCTTGAGTTGTTTGCCATACCAACTGAGCTTCATTATTTCCTGTAGCATAAACTCTCGGTTGTGGCATTGGCTCGCGCAATGCTGAAGGCCTCGTTTGGAATCGCAATTCCGGCGACCAAGGTCCTGGACCACGCGCAGTAAAAGCTCTCACACGGGCCGAGTAAGAAGTCGACGGAACCAAGCCGGTTAAGTGAACACGTGTGGAACGAGTGACGTCTGTAACGCGTGGAATTTGTGCAGAAAGTCTGTCCGCAGCAGCGATTTCGTACTGTGAAAAATTTTTTGGATTTTAATAAAATGATTTCAAAAAAGCACCTCATATTCAGTTATATCACCATTTGTGTGCACGCATGGAGGTGCATGCCAGCTCAACTCGGCATTATTTTCGCCTATGTTGTCGACACGAAAATTGGCTGGAGGGGCTGTTGGCACTGACTGATCAGTCTGTTGATAATATGATAAAAACAGTATTTAAGATTTCTCATTAAAATTTTTAATTTCTCATTAAAAAATAAAAATTTTTGCAGTCTTAAGGGGGTAACCTTAAGTGAGATTCTCTTACTAGATCCTAACCTGAACTTCTCTTGTCACTCTCTCTCCAGCGCCCGTGTCTGTCCGTGCTGCCACTCCAATTCTATAGCGTGAATGTGGGTGTAGCTGTTGAAGAGTGAAGGATGATTTGTCTGAAAGGAGCGTAGTAGCAGCTGGTTGTTGTTGTTCCCCTCCTCCTCCAGCAGCATCACTTCCTGCAACATTCTGTCCATTTTGGCACATTCCTCGTGAGATCAGCTGATAAGTCACCTTTATAGATCAAATTTCCTTCCCCAAACGTTTACCTCTAGGCCAACCTCATAGCCTGTTATTTGGCCGTTTGGAATTTGTGGGGGACGCCATGAAAGTTGAACAGCATCGGGTGTTAGAGTTTGTGCAGAGAAATCCCCAACTGGACCTGGTGCAGTTCCCAAAGTTTGTCCATCCAAAGGTGAGCTCCAAGGACCGGCACCGGCAGGGTTTGCAGCTTGTATTTGGAAGTGCCATTGAGTGAATGGTGCTGAGTCAAAGATTGTACTAATATCATTATTGCTTAAATTGCGGAAGCCCTGAAAGAAATTTTTTATTGAAATTGACTTCTGCCGATCTACAACAGTCTGTCTACTTAGAACCAAATTGAGTAGTTTCGACGTATTTCGTCGAGCTGGGTTGAATCCATCAAAATAAACCTATGCGATTTTTACATTGAGGTGTGGGTAGACCGGACTTGCAACTAACACCTCCAAATTCTCAGTTCTCTTATCTATCAAACCAACCTGTTGTTCAGTGCTGGAATACTTGACCACATACCAAAGCTGATCACAATTCCATTCCGTTTCGGGCAAAGGATGCCAACTCAAGCGAAGCTGGTTTGGACCCAGAGGAGTTATCTCCAAATTTCTTGGCGACGAATGGGGTGGTCGGCATTGAGCTTGGGCTTGGACTGTGACCTTTTTTAAATATTTTTATGATTTCAACTAAGATTCATACCGTTCCAGAAAGAAATGCTGTACCCAAATTGTGATCGAGTGCCCGAATGCGAACTTCTAGATAAAATGAATGAGAGAGAATTGTTAAGTTTTATTTTTCTGTTATCTGTGGACAGAATCTGCGAGCAATTGAAATAGATTCTAAGAGGTCACAGATTCAATGCCGATCGGTGGATATCAACAAAAGCTCTATATTTTACCATATAAATGCCCAGCAGGCAATTGATCCAAATCAACATTATACGGCCTTTGCCACCCTGTGAATTGAATACGCTGTGGCAATTGATTCCAGCGTTGTTCTGTTCTCGTTCTCCATTCAATAGTAAAATGATCGACCAATTCTGGGTCGGAGCCTTCACGGCCTTTCCAACTTAGTCGAGGCATTCCATGAACTAGAGAAACGAAAGGACCGTCAATTGGTTCGGCGAGTGATTGGGCAGAAGAAAGAGTCGAAACTGAGACGGATGAAGACCAAGGTGAATGGCCGGCTTCGTTTGTGGTTCGAGCACGAATTGTCTTTAAAAAATATTTTTTTATTAAAATATCCTTAAGAAATCTCTTGCCATGCGCTGAGCAGGCAATGCATCAAATACATGACTGCTTTGTCTTGCATCTAGGAAAACTGGTGGTTTTCCGCGTGGTTCGTCGATCTAATTTTTTAATATAAATTTTATAATGAGTGAGAATTATGGAAAGAGTCAGAATTTTTCTGAGAGACTCAGAAAAGAAGTCAGAATTTTCCGTGGAAAAGAAAGCAGAAAACCACACACTTGTAATTCCACTTTAGCTTCCGAACATTTCCAAGCACTTTGCACCACCGGCACCCAAGTAACTCGAACATGTCGAGCATCAGGTGCATCAATAGCTAATTGAGAAGGTGGCTGTGTTGGTGGAAGACATGTAGAAGATGAACGAACATCTTGTGAAGTAAACAAAACATAAGAGTTTCTGTCAAGTGTTTGGATTTTTAATTCGTAAGGAACTCCTGGAGAAAGTCCGGTCAATGCCAAATTGTAGTCCTCATCATCTCCGGTATAAGGAACTATTTGACTGGAAAAATAAAATTGATTTTAAATTGAATAAATTTTGTAAATTCCCAATCGAGAAAAGAATTTTTTGATTCTGGTAGCAGGAAGCCTGGGTTGTTGAAACCTCTCTTTAGATAATGCAAATATTAGATATACCTCTATATGTCCAAGCGATTCCCTCTATTTTTAAGATAAACCTCATTATAAGCTATGATTTTTCATAACCCTTGTAGATGATCTAATTGGATAGTGCCAAAGCCCAAATTCCCTTGAAAGGTCCACTATACCCTCAATCAATTTAAAAACAGAAATAACTACCCGTAAGGGTTCCATCCACCACCCGGATATCTATAAAGCACTCGATAACCAAAAACTCCACGTCCCGGCCCTTTAGAACGCCACTGAACTTGTAGAGAACCTTCTGGTGAGGTTGAGACTGTTGGAGGTGAAATTAAAGCTAGAAAAAAGAGAAGGAAAAATTTTAAATTACGTCAAAGGATAAAGAGCAAAATAAGCATTTGGGCTTTTTAATTTTAAAAAAAGGTAAAGAAAAATATAAGGGAATAATAATAAAAAATAATAGAGAAAATATTAAAGAGAAGAGGAGGATTTAGTAATTATTTAATTGTTAAAAAAGCAGAGCATAAAGCAAAAAAAAAAAGAAAAAAAAATTAAAAAATGTTAAGATTTGAACACATCAAACGATTTAAAAGGCTGAGAGAGAGGCTAAATGCAAATAAATACTCCAATCAAAATAATTTAAAAAGGTATACAAAGATGATATTTACTTTTGAAAGACGCAAAGCAATTTTTATGTAAACGAAGTTCAAATTCGTGAGACATTAGTAGATTTAATATACCTTCTTCGTAATTTGAATGAATATATGTACTAAGTACATAGCATTGTTTTCTTTTAATTATCACTAATTCTACCCTCCTCGAGTATTTGTATTAAATAATTTTAAAAAACAAACACAAAAACACAGCAAATATATTTTTTCTAAAAATTTAAAAACCTTTTTCGTGAGGCAACCCATCATTAACATTAAAAGATTCTTCACGACACCAAAAATCAGTTCTCGGGTCACATATTTTGCGTCGAAAACGTTTGTGTTGGTTTTGGTTGTTAGCTGAAAGGCTGGGGGCTTAGAAAAGGGCCGAAAATAAATTAATTTAATTTAAAAAAGGCAGAGCTGTTTTTAAATTAAATTTCAATTTTAATTGCCCGAAAAACACAAAAAGAAATCTTCTCGGATTTTTTGTTCAGCTCTGTCATTTAATAATAAACAAAAATAAATAAAAGACAAAGAAAAATTAAAGAAAAAAGAGAAAAATGGTAGAAAATAATTGAAAATGGGGTTTTATTTTTAAATTTATTTTATTAAATTTCATATCATCTAAAACCTCAATTTTACGTAGACCATTGAGGAAAAATAACTTTTTTTATTTTTAACCGATTTAAATAATTTTTATATCAAATAAAAATCTTGGATTATTTATAACAGAATCAATTTTCTCTGATTATTAAATAAAAAGTTAGAGCTGGATAGTGTCCACAATTGTGATTTATGGTCCTTATTCTGCTTAAATTTTTGTAGGTTATCAATAATTATTTAAGTCGTTTATCAATAATTATTTAAGTCGATTAAAAATCAAAAAAATTATGCCTAAAATATAGCCTCGAGACTGAAAAGGGGCTTTATCGTAGGCGGCTTCACCAACCAATTAAATTTAGAAAATTAAAATAAAGATTCAACTACATATATTTAAAAGAAAATAATTTTTAAAGACACCCTTCACCAAAAAATCCACCACCAGAAATATATAAAAATAGTAAGATAACCCGAATTACCCCCCCCCCTCCCTCTTTAATTCCCACATTTTTAGGGCTTAAAAAAATTTTTTATTTAGAATTACAAAATTTCATTTTCCCTACTTTTTTCAGGTAATGTTGCCATATTTTCAATTCCACCAACAACCGAAACAGGAATAGAAGCAGGCCCAGCCCCCAATCTATTAACTGCGTGTACACTTAAACGAATATTTTGAGGGGAAAGTAGTCTTCCTTTAATTTTTTCTTCAATTTCCAATTTTAATTCTCTCAAATTTCCATCA
This sequence comes from Meloidogyne enterolobii, assembly GCA_963681835.1. NCBI lineage: Eukaryota > Metazoa > Nematoda > Chromadorea > Rhabditida > Meloidogynidae > Meloidogyne > Meloidogyne enterolobii. The sequence goes on from CAVMJV010000018.1 coordinate 1,622,037, forward strand.
ACAGTTCTTTGTAAAGCTGCCCCATTTAATATTCCTCCAACCAAAAAATGGAAATGGCAACGCTCAATTTCTTTCAAGTCTTTAGGTTGTGGAAATGTCCATCGAATTATTAAATAACTACTTCTTTCAATTGTTAAAATTACGTCTTTTGGAGATTGCGTTATTGCTAGAAAAATATTAATTAATTTATTTTTTTTGTAAATTATTTTTCAAAAAAAAAATTTTAATTTAGATAAATATCCAACTAATTTTAATCAAGTTTCAATATCTTGACTTTAATTCTGATATAATATATAATTCTGATTTACACTTATATTCTGATTAATTTTCTGATATATTTAAATCCATTAATTCTGAAATAAATTCTGTTTGTTAATTAAATCAGAAATGTAAATTCTGATTTTTTATTCAAGTACTTATTCCAAGCATGAATTAAGTATTAATGCTTAAATTCTGATTTAATTAATTAATTCTGATTTTAATTTATTAATAAATATTTAATAAATTCCCTACGTTCACAAGGCTTTCCAGTTCCAAGCGGTAAACTTTCCACTACAGGTTTCCCATCAGAGCCCAAAGCTTTCAAACGAATTTCAGCTTGCCCAGCCAACAAAGCACTATCTATTTCAACCCTAAATTGTTTTTGACCGGCCTGTACAGCAGCAACATATCCACTAATTGGACGCCATATTTGTTGAGGGCCACCACGAATTTCAACCTTATTTTTAATTTTTAATTGACACAAATTAATTAATAGAGTCAAACTATAAAATACATATGGCTGAAAAAATCGTTCTTATAATGAAAGTTTCTTAAATATGGGCATTGTTTCAAGTATTGAATTAAGGTATATTGGGGTACTTTATAGTGGGATTGTTATTCCTGATTCTGATTTAAACATTTTTTAAACCCACTTGGTAGGCACGTATTTGATCCAACATAGGGCCATCGGCTGTCCAATGAACGACAGATTTTGGTTTTCCTTCTAATTGTTCAATACGTATTTGCTCAATATTTAATTGTTGTTGTTGCCCTTTTTCTTCTTTATTAACATCTTCATCAACCAAAATAAAGAAGAGAGGAGCCCCCTTTTTACTCCACTTTCCAGTTGGCCCATCGAGTTGATACAAAATTTCTGCAGAATATTGTCTCCCCAATTCAAGCCCTCGAAGGTCTAAACAAAAATCAACTCCGGGTTGTGAAATGCCTGGTGGGCAGGCAACAAATTGTTCCGTTGGGCCTTCGACAGTGACGCCATCGGCGAGTGTTGGTGCTGTTGGCTTGTGAGAAACTCTGAATAAACGGAATTTTAATTCTGAAAAATTCTGTTTCATAATTCTGATTTAAATTCGGAAATATAAATTTAGAAATAGTTTCATCGAATTGATTTAAAATTCTGATTTGAATTTGAATTTTAACACTGTCTTAAATTCTTGTATTATTCTGAAATAACTTTTGGTTTATATGTATTAATGCATTCTGATTTAACATTTGTTTTAGCAAAAATTCTGTTTACCTAAATTTAAAAATAAATTCCAACTTACTTAAATCTATGTATTCTTTTAGCATGTTCAGGCAAAGGTGTCCAAACTAGAAAAGAACGTGGAGGCACTAAAGCAATTCTTAATCTATAAATATTTTCAGATGTTTCTCCTCCTTCCTCTTTTTCTTCTTCTCCTTCTTTTTTACTTATTTTTGTACGTCCACTAGCTGTTGGACTCCAAGGACCATGCCCTCCATTGGGCAATCTATGCCTTACTTTAAAACGATATTCTGTGGATGGTTCAAGTCCTTGAAGTAAAACTTGGGGTTGGCTAGTAAATTCTGGAACAGATCCCTCTAATGGTTGATGGCCGTCTTCTGCTGGCCAAATCTTTTAAAATAAAATTAATGGAGATTTAAACAATTAATTAATTAATTAGAGATTGTAATTTTTTGTCTATCAAGATTAACGTTAAATCTCGATATAACTTTCATTCCCTGCTAAATCTAAATTGGGTCACGAGCTTGACGTTTTATCAGAATTAGACTCCGAAACACTTCAGTCAGAGTTGCTCCGTTTTTTGTAAATGAGATAGGTCTAAAATTGATTAGCTATATAATCCCGCTAGATATATATTCCCAATAACCAAAAAATACCTACACACTTTTATCTTTCAAATTAAAATTACTAATTTACCATATATTCCCACCCTTCAATATGCCCTTCACATTTAACTTGTTCCCATTTAAATTTAATAGTTTCGGGTATTAACACAATTTTATTCTTTCCTTCTTCCCTTTCTTCTTCCAAAAATTTAGGTTCTCCACTAGCTACTCTTTCACAAGAATTTCCAATAGATTTGTGTCCAACTAGAGATTCTTCTGTTTTTGCTATTAAAATAGGCTTCTTCCCCTCTTCTTTTTCTCCAATAAATAATAAACGAACAGAAATTGCATCTTCCAATTTTGTTGTTTTTGTTGAATAACTTTGTTGTTGTTGATTTGTTTCCTCTTTTTTTGTTAATAAATACCATTTTGTTGTTTCATTTCCTAATTTATATTCCAAAATATATTGGCTATATTGAAGTTCTGGTTGAGGCTTCCAATGAACCTGCAAAAAGATTTTGGAAATTATTTTTAAAGAATTGTTTTAGCTAAAAATTGAAGGGAAGACAATAAAGTAATCGAAGAAAAACAAGTAAAGGATTGCTGTTTGGATTTTGACTTTGACTAGTTACTTCGATAACCTGGAAAGACTAAGGGCAAGTAATATCAACAGGAAAACCGTGCCCAGTAGGGCCCTGTCGCGTTTAAAAAACGGAAGTGGAAAGGCCAAAATTGCGAAAATGGAAGGCCTATCATTCATGTCTAGGAAAATCCATGTTCTCTTATCCTTGTCCTCATTGACCAAGGTACTCATAACATAAAATATATAAATCGGAATGTCATTTCCGGATTAGAAATTCCGACTTTCAAACTTAAAAAGTTGGTGGACATACTTAGAATTTTGACGATTCTCCCCTTCATAATATTTTAATGAAACTAAATCTCTTACTTCATATTCCCCACTTTCTAATTGTAAAACCATAGGCTTTTGGCTTGATTCAATTGGACGTTCAATATTTGTTCTCAAAGTTAAGCGTTGAAGTCTAACAGGCTCGTGATCACTTTAAATTTAAATAAAAATAAATTTTTTTTGAAATTCAAAAAAAATTCCAAACAAAAAAAATCTTCACTTTTTTAAAATTATTTCCTAAAAAATTTTTCAAAAAAAACCCCCCACATACATATATGCCAAAACACCAATTTTATATTCAGTATCAGGCTTAAGATCACCAAAATAAACATTTGTTTGTGTTGGGGCAACACGAGTTCTTTCAACTTTTTCTCCATCTTCTTCTTCTTCTTTGTGTTGTTTTGTGTTTTTTTGTTTTGAATTTTTAATTATTTCAGTCAAAACAATCTTTAATTTTAATTTTTTGTTAATGCCACAGAAAATGTTTTAAAATTTAATGTTTATTAGAGAAGTTTTTATAATGTAACTTGTTTTTAGAAACAAGTTTATAATAAAAACAAGTTTGTAACAAAACTTGTTTTTATTATAATAAAACAAGTTTAATAAAATCTTGATTATATTTTTTACAAACCTGTTTATAAATTACAACTTGTTTATAAAAACAAGTTTATATAAAAACAAGTTTTCTTATATAAGCAAACTTGTTTTTATAATAAAACTTGATTTACAACTCGATTTTAAATTGTATTATATGTCGTGGCGCGACATTTGGGGATCAGACTTTTGGGGACCCGACAGTTGGGGACGACTTTTGGGGACCCGACACTTAGGGACCCGACTTTTGGGGACCCGACACTTAGGGACCCGACTTTTAGGGACCCGACACTTAGGGACCCGACAATTGGGGACCCGACATTTGGGGACGAAATAGAATTTTTAAAAAATTTGAAAATCTTCCTAAAGCAAATTTATAATGCATGGTCGGATATGAACAACACATGGTCATTGACTCAGCTCGATGTCTCAGTCGAATGAGGGTGAAAACCAAGCGCGGGAGTTAACGATCAAGCGCGGGAGTCAACAGCCCGTGCTTGATCGTTAACTCCCGTGCTTGACTCCCTTGACATTTGACTCCCGCACTTGGTTTTCACGGTCATTCGACTCAGACATCGAGCTGAGTCAATGACCATGTTTTATCCATATCCGACTATGTATTAAAGACCTGCTTTAGGTAGATTTTCAATTTTTTTTTAAATTTTATTTCGTCCCCAAATGTCGGGTCCCCAATAGTCGGGTCCCTAAGTGTCGGGTCCCCAAAAGTCGGGTCCCCAAAAGTCGTATCCCCAAAAGTCGTCCCCAACTGTCGGGTCCCCAAAAGTCGTATCCCCAAAAGTCGTCCCCAACTGTCGGGTCCCCAAAAGTCTGATCCCCAAATGTCGGATAGGCATTATATGTACATATTTTAATTTCCAAAACAAGTTTATTTATTTTCAAAACATGTTCAAGTCTTTTATATGTTTGTTTACCTCATAATGTTGTAATCTTGGATGGTCTAGAGGTGTCCAACTTATTCTAACTTCTTTATCGCTAATATATTCTAATTGTGCGTTAGATAATTGTTCTGGTAATTCTCCTTTTGTACTCACAGTTATTAGCTTTAAATGAAGTTTTTAATTTTTTTCAAGAAATTTCTGGAAAATTTAATTTTGTAACCGGACCTCTCACATATACACTCTCGAGTTTGAAAACCCTACCTTATAAAGAGGTGTATATTAAATAGGGGGTATGCTTTTAAACAACTACCCCACCCAATAACCAACCAAAATTTAGAGTATCTTAAATAGAGGTTTCTCTAATAATAAGGGTATCTTATAGAGAGAGTTTATTTTTATTACCTCCTCACTCCACGGTCCAACAATCCTCGCCCTATCAATAGCTCTAATCCTCAAAGAATATTCAGTTCCAGAAATCAATCCACTAATCGATGCTTGTGGTTGCGAAACTGTTTGTCTATGAACATCAAAACTTTGTAAATTCAATCCTTTCAATTCTAGTTGATACTCCCCAATAGAACCACACTCTGGGGGCTGCCAAGTAATTGCTATACTGAATTTTGATTGTTCTTTAATTTTAATATTGTTTGGAGAAGTAATCTCTTCAGGTTCACAATGTATCGAAACAATTTCGTTTTTGGCACGAATTTCTGGCGTTTCAACCAAAACTTCTCCTTTAGAACCCAAAACTTTTATGCGAACAAAGTATGATATTCCTGTTGGTAATTTGGGTATCTGAAAAAATGAAAAATTTTTTTAATAAATTTAAAAAATTGTTGAGGATAGCAGGAGGGAAGAGAATTTAAGGATAGGCGTTGGTTAGGTTGGTATCGGTTCCGGGCAGAAACAAAACCCAGATTTTAGATAAGATTTTTCGGCTCAGTTTAAGTTAACCAAAGTGTTTGTAATTATAATTCTCTATTTTCATTTTATTTTCCAAATCCTCTTTTTTGCCTCAGGCAACCTTCTTAAGGTATAATTCCTTTTAAAAATTTCCACATGCCTGTACTCTGTATTGATGATTAGGTCCTTTGTAAGGTATAATCCCAGAATGCACATTCCATTGATTTTCACCTTCAGCTTTATATTCAACAATAAAACCTCTAATAGAAGAATCTGGATGGTCACCACTTTGAATCCCTTCCCATTCTACTGTCAGTAAAGATTCTGTTGTTGCTCTTTTATGCCTTTGTTGTAATGCTTTAAATATATTTAGAAGTTATAATTAAAATCCTCGTTTTTAGATAACCATTTTAGGCTGAAAAATTCGTTCCTTATAATGAGGTGTATGTTAAATAGAGGGTATCTCTTAGATAGCTCCCCATTAGGCTGTACGCCACAGCGTTTGGTGTCCGTTTGTGGACCGATTTTGGCGTTTTGCGTTTGGCGTGTTTTAAAAATTTAAAAAATTGCAGCCATGCGAAAATTTTGGCGCACAGTGGCGCTTTACAAAATCCCCTTAAAAATAGGTTGCGCGTCTGAATACCTTCATGGAAATTAATTTTTTCTAAATTAAATGATTATTAAAAAATATTTTTTAATTAAATTTTTCAAATATATTTTACTTTCAAAATCACTGCTAAATACTGAAAGACGAGCATTAAATTTTGCAACATTTACAGAACAATTTAAAGTAGTAAATAAGGCAAGAAGAAAAATAAAAATTTTTAAATAAAAATTATTTGGGAATTTATTTAATCTGAGGACAAAAAAAAGGCCCGCAGATGTTGGAGCCATTTCTCTAAAAATTATTTTTAAAATTAAAAAAAATTACAATTTGTATTTAAATAAAACAACCTTAATTTAAAAAATCAAGATTATGCTTAAGCGGTCATTTCTATAATTCTGAGATTTAATAAAATAAAATTTTGATAAAATTAAAATTTAAAAAATATTATTTTATTAATATTTAATACAAAAAATAATCAAACAGGAATTTTAAAATTAAAAAAAATTACGAGACTGGACAGATTGGAAAAGGGAAAAAAGAGAAAGGAGGTCCTTCCTTCCCTCCAACCTCCCCCCCCCCCTCCCTCCGTTGTTGTTGTTGTGGGGGCCTTTAATTTTTAATATAATACATATGGGTGGTTGATTCTTCTCTCTTTTACAATTCATTTGCCATTTTTGTACACCGGAGAGCCTTTAATGGAAGAAGAATTTTTTGATTTGAAGAATGAGGGAAGTAAAGAAGAAAATTTTTTAGTAAAAATATTGAGAAGAAAAAGGGAAAGAAAGAAGAAAGGTTTGGAACTGTGTTGATGATTGTGGAGAGAGGAAGGGAGGGGGTTTTTGTTGGTTGTTGTGGTGATGGCGGTGATGGGCCCTTAGGCGATCGCCAATAGTGACGGGAAGATTGGAGAGTGAGTGAGAGGGGAAGGAAGTTTTTTAGTTGTTGTTGGGGGGTTTAAATTAAAAATTATAAAGGTTTAGGGAAGAAAAAGTAGAAAATTAAAGGAAGAAAAATTAAGGTATTTTGACGGAACATATTAAAAAAAAGAGAAAAAATTAGACGGAAATTGACTAATTAAATTAAAACGGAAATACTTTAAAGAATTCTTTAAGAAGAATTAAATACACGTTAATTTCAAGAGATTTGCTTCAAGTTTGATTTTTTTGAATTGTATAATTCAAGTTTAATTAAAGAATTCAAGTTTGAACTTAGTTAATTCAAGTTTATTTAGATCAAGGTCAATAAATAATTCAAGTTAGAACTTGAAAAATCAAGCTTAATTAATGATTTGAGTTTGAACTTAAATACGTTAAGTTTAATTAATTTAAGTTTAGGCATAAATAATTCAAGTTTAATTATATAATGTAAGTTTAAACTTTCAAGTTTAATTAGTAAGTAAGTTTGAACTTAAGTAATTCTTCAATTTAAGTAAATGTACTCATTCAGCTTTAATCAGATAATTCAAGTTTGAACTTAAATAATTTAAGTTTAATTAATTGTTTCAAGTTGCTTAAATTATTTTATCTAACAATAAGCTTAAATTTATTTATGTCATATAAAAACAAACGAGCAAACAAATTATACTTTTCGTGGCGCGAACTTTGCGGACTCGAATTTTGCGGACCCGAACTTTGCGGACCCGAAATTTGCGGAACGAAAGTTGCGGACCCGAAGGTTGCGGACACGAAGTTTGCGGACCTGATCTTTGCGGAACCAAGATTTTAGGACCGACACTTGAGTAAAAAGGAAAAATTAAAAATTTTATTTTTCGAGGATTCCGGCAGAGTTTATCATGATCCGTACCGTATTCAAGATTTTTTCTTGATTTTTCAAAATTTTTATCAATTTTTAATCTTAAAATTATTTCATAATTTAAATAATCGAGAAAATTCCTTAAAAAATCATTTATATGGCCATTTCATAAGGTCATGATACCTGAATTTATCCTAATTAACGCCGCACGCTAAAATTTTTGAAATTTCCGAGGTTCAGTAGACTCTATTGTCGGTCCGCAAATTTTTGGTCCGCAAATCTCAGATCCGCAAAATTCGGGTCCGCATAGTTCGGGTCCGCAAAATTCGGGTCCGCAAAGTTCGGGTCCGCAAATTTCGGGTCCGCAAATTAAAATCCGCAAATTTCGGCGCGCCATACTTTTATATTCATCAAGGAAAATAACACTTAAAACGATTTTTAAAAAATAAAAATGGCATGTTCTTATACATAAAAAAAGAAAAATCAAAAGAAAGTGATCAAATTAAAAGCAAAAAATTTTCCCTTCTTTCCTTCATGCGCTGCTGCAAATGAGGAAAGAGAAGAAAAAAATTTTTAATAAAAATAAATAAAAGAGAAAATTGCGGAAACGGCGAACATTTTAGTTGTTTAGAAGAGGAGAAAAAAATAACAAAGCCCAAGAGTAGCATTCCTCAAACAAGAGCATCTTTAGTAGCTATGTAGCTTCAGTTTACGTGAAGGAGAAAAAAAGAGAGAAGTTTTTGAAGAAGGCATGGAATTTGTGGAGAGGGGGGGGGGTGAGGGTAGGGGGGGAGGGGTTTGGGGAAAGACTTGCGCGAGTGAAAAAATAAATAGAAAATAAAAATAGTTGTTGCAGTTTAACTGATTAATTGATAGTGAAAAAATTATTTAAAGAATTAAAAATAAAATTTTAAAGTCATATGACAAAATTAAATTTTTAAAAATTAACGTGAGAGAGCGAGTATAGTACACAAGCAAAGCTAAAGTTGAAATTAAATTTGCAACAAAAATAAACTTGAAACAGAAATTGAAAATAAATAAAACTTAATAAAATAATTAAAATAAAATGCTTCAAAAGAAATGAAATAATAAACTTACTTTTAATAAAATTGCTTCAAGTTATATTATTGAATTATTTAATTCAAGTTGGAACTTGAATAATTCAGATCCAATTAAAAAATTTAAGCTTAAAAAATCCAAGTTTGATTAATTCAAGTTAATTAGATAATATACAAGTTTATTCTTAAATAATTCAAGTTTTTAAATAATTTAAGTTTGAACTTAAAAAATCCAAGTTTAATTAATTAGGGATTTACTCAGAAGGAAAATTAAGGTTTGAATAATTAATGAAAATAAATAAACTTTAAAAAAATAAACCTAGGATAAAAACTCTGAAAAATAGAACTTAAAAAAAAGCATCGACTAAAATGTAAATTATAAACTTGAAAAACTTTTTTTAAAAAGTTCAACTATTCGCCCACGACCTAAAAATTAGCGAAAGTTGGATCAAGCTTAAAGCAAAAGGATGTACTAACTACTTCATTTGTTTAATCATCTAAATACTTCTCTTTTTTTGTTGCTTTTGCCAGCTCAAGTGTCTCTAGTATGTTATTCTGTGTGTTCTGTGTTGTGTTCAAATAAATAAATATATTTTTGTTGGAGGTAAATGCGCACAGAAGAAAAAAAAGCAAAAAGTGGGGAATATTTAGAAAAAAATAAGAGAGAACTAAAGAGCTTTAAGTACATAAAAAATTAGGCAAAGGTATTTTGAGAGGATATTGCAAGATTATATATTTTTATGACGAGATTAGTCTTTTTTTTTGATGATTATAATTAAATAAATTTAATTATGAATTTAATCATTAAGGGAAAAATAGGTAAAATTGTTCCTCGTTACCCCCCCCCCCCTCCTTCTCCATTAATATAAAAAAAATAGACTTAAAAATGTGATATAAACATTACTCTACGGCTATAAGTACCCGTCCTGATTTTTAGAACCAATAGGCCGGTACTATCCGTGCTTTCTATCCCCATAAAAAAATTTTTTAGAACAGGGTGAATATTTAAAATAAAGGCAGTTACCAAAAAATATTATTAAAACTTGAATTATAGAATTATAAACTTAGGTTATAAGCATAAACTTGAATTTTATAATTAAGCTTGAATTATAAACTTAAAAACTTAAATTATAAAATTATAAACTTAATTTATAAAAACAACTTAAGGAATTAAAATTTAATTTTTATTTAATTTCTCCAAATCAATTTCATTATTAATAAAAATTTCAAAATATTTTTAAAATAAAAATATTAGATTGATTTAGATATATAAATAATTAAATATATCGAGAGTCGATTGATTAAAAAGTCTCACGTTTGATGGAAAGGCTGTAACTCTAAACCAAAACAAAAAAGAAAATATTTGATTCTAATTGCGGTGAGAGGCTAAATAGATTGAAAGAAAGAAGCGCTAGAAGGTCAATTAGTGTCGCCAAACACCGCCGACTATCCGCGCTGATGAATTTTCTTTTCTCGTTATTTAGACGGACTTCGGGAGTGGCACAACAGTCGGAAAAAATTAGGAGAAAATGAAGGTCACCAGATTTTTATTTTTATCCATTAATTAAACTTAGAATTTAGATGGAAATGTTGAAAAATAAAGTAGAAGCAAAATAAAAGGAAAAATAAACTTGAAACAAAAATAGAAAAAACAAACTTGAATAAAAATAACAAGCTTCAAACACAAAATGAGCAAACTTAAAAATTAAAACACAACTTGAAACAAACATTGACTTAAACATTTTTTAAAAACACACATAAAAAATAACGATTATTTAAGTAAATTAAGGCTGATTTATAGAAAATAAATAAAAATGATTATTTTATTTATATTAAAAACATTTTATTAATTAATTAACAGCTGGTTTAAATAAAAGTTGCGCGAAATCATTAAAAACATGTCGAGAGAGACGCAAATAATTATTTAATAGAGTAATTGCTAACGGCGGTTTTGGTTTTCTTATTTTATTTTTCGTCTCTTCAGTGTTAAGAAGAAAAAGAAGAACATTTTGTGTTGTTTTGTTTGTGTAAATGTGTGCGGGCGATGAAAAATATATAAATTCGCACGGCTGTAAAGTGATAGCACGCGCAGAGTTAAAAATATACAAAATAACAAGATGAAATAATTTTTGTGGAATGAGTTTAGGAGTTAAAAGTAATTTTGTGTTGTATAAAAGATTAAATATAAAAAAAGATTGCTAGTTTCAAGTTTATTATATTCAAGTTTATTTAAGTTTATTCAAGTTCTTAAAGTTTTCTCAAGTTTATAAATATTCGAGTTCAATTATTCAAGGTTAATATATTTACATAAGATTATTTAAACCTAAGTACTCAAATTTATTATCCAATAAATATGTTTCAAGTTTATTTAATATTATAAACAAATATTCAAGTTTAAGTAGCCAAGTTGGCTGTATATGAAAGGAATGCGGCACTCAATTTTTTCCTTATTCTTAAAAATGGTTAATTTTCTTATGCATATTTTTCTCTATTTTTGATTTGTGCCTTAAGACTATCTTCGTACCTTTTTTCTGTCCATATTTTGTCTGTCCGAATTCGTCCGTGTTTTCTGACCGAGTTCGTCCGTGTTTTGTCTGTCCGAGTTCGTCCGTGTTTTGTCTGTCCGAATTCGTCCGTGTTTTCTGACCGAGTTCGTCCGTGTTTTGTCTGTCCGAGTTCGTCCGTGTTTTGTCTGTCCGAATTCGTCCGTGTTTTCTGACCGAGTTCGTCCGTGTTTTGTCTGTCCGAGTTCGTCCGTGTTTTGTCTGTCCGAATTCGTCCGTGTTTTCTGACCGAGTTCGTCCGTGTTTTGTCTGTCCGAGTTCGTCCGTGTTTTGTCTGTCCGAATTCGTCCGTGTTTTCTGACCGAGTTCGTCCGTGTTTTGTCTGTCCGAGTTCGTCCGTGTTTTGTCTGTCCGAATTCGTCCGTGTTTTCTGTCCGAGTTCGTCCGTATTTTGTCTGTCCGAATTCGTCCGTGTTTTCTGACCGAGTTCGTCCGTGTTTTGTCTGTCCGAGTTCGTCCGTGTTTTGTCTGTCCGAATTCGTCCGTGTTTTCTGTCCGAGTTCGTCCGTGTTTTGTCTGTCCGAGTTCGTCCGTGTTTTGTCTGTCCGAGTTCGTCCGTGTTTTGTCTGTCCGAGTTCGTCCGTGTTTTGTCTGTCCGAGTTCGTCCGTGTTTTGTCTGTCCGAGTTCGTCCGTGTTTTCTGACCGATGTGTGTGCGTCACTTTGACTGAAACGGACGAACACAGACGAACTCGGACAGACACGCCGTCTCTAGTCTTAAGGCACAAATCAAAAATAGAGAGAAAAATATAAATTAATCATTTTTAATAATGAGGAAAAAAATTGAGTGCCGCATTCCTTTCATATACAGCCTCCAAGTTTAATTATTCAAGTTTAATATACTTAGGTTTATTTAAACTTAAGTATTCAAGTTTATTTATCCAATAAATATGTTTCAAGTTTATTTAAATATTCTAGTTTAAGTATCCAAGTTTAATTATACTAGCAGCTTTAGGTTTTAAATGTTTACGAATGTTTGGATTAACAAAATAAATACATATAGAACGGAGAAAAATATGTAAATATTTAAAGGAAATAAAAAAGAAAAGAAATAAAAATCAACAAACGGATAAAAATAATAAAAATGTTTGGAAGGAGTTTCTTCTTCTTTTAAACGATCGACGTCCATTTTTTCCTCTCCAAATCATCCTTTTTCCCTCCTTTTTCCATTCCTTCTTTACCTTATTTGTACTGCCAATTCATTTCGGCCACACCACAATTTAAAGAAAACTTTTATGGTTTTTGTAGAATTTAGGTGGAGGGAAAATAAAAATATAACGTTGATTTTTAAAAACAATTATTGAATGCAAAGGGGACATTGAACAACAAAGTTGTAAATTATTAACAAGTTTTAATTTTAAATGAACATTATTTAAACTTGAAGCAGATATTCTTAATAAATAAATTTAACTTGCAACAAAACTTATAATTTAGAAAAACAAAAATTTATTAACTTTTATTAATTAAAAAAATTTTTTTAATAAAAAATATGTAAATAAGAAAATTATGTATTAATCATTTATCACTCTTAATTAGAGTTAAGGGAGGTCGAGTTCTCGAAAAAAGCCTAAATCGAGGATAGCCGAGGCTGAAAAAGCTTTGATGTGGTTAAGGGTCAAATTTGGAACGAAGCCTGAGTGTAATCCCGCAGGCAATTATAATACTTTTGGTATTTTAGATAAGTTTAAACTCGACCCTCGCGCAACCCTACATACTCTTAATTTAAATATAATTTTCAAAACCACTCCTTTTAAATTCAAAAGAAATATATAAAAATTTTTTGTCTAACAAATTAATTTCTTTCCTTTTTATTTTAACAAAATTCCAAAAAATTAAAATAAAATTGGAAAAAAATTTTTTAAAGAAAGGAAAACAAAAATTCTTTTATGCTTCAATTAACAATTAATTTATTTAATTTTCATTGTTTTTCAAGTTTATTTTTTGTTGCAAACTTTAATTAAACTTTGTTTTAAAACTTGTTTGTTAAACATTTAATTGAAAATAAACTTGTTGTTTTTAAAGTTTTATTTTTTGTTGTATTTAAAAGAAATTCAAACATTCTGACTCATGCGAAGGTGAAAAAAACTTTTCTTTTTAAAAACAATATATCTTTGAAAGATTTATTAGCAACAAATTATAAGCAAAAACATTAATATCCTCAATCAAATTATGTATTTATTTTTTACAAAAATTGAATAAATTAATAACGGGTCCAGTTTGCTCGCTATCCGCCTGTTTTCTCATTTATTTTCTAATAAACCTCTGCTTTTTACGGAAACTTAAACATTTTTTGGATTGATTGGAAAGAAATTCAAAAAAAATTTTTAAAAAATTTTAATTTTATTTTGACTAATTTTTATAAATATTTTTAAATTTCCATTATTTTTGTACTTTAATTGGGATGGTAAATCTAAAGGTTTTGAGCATTTTTATATTCGAAACAAACAATTGTTCAACTTAAACAAGTTTTTAGGAAAAATTAATTTTTGTAAATATTTTTACTAGTTTTAAATTTATTAAAACAAGTTTTTATTAAAAACATTCAAATGTTTTTATCATAAGTTGGATGTTTTTGTTAAAAATTCAAGTTCTAAAAAATCAAAACAAGTTTTCCATTCAAGTTTTAATAAACTTGTTTTAAAGTTTTAATAAAATTCAAGTTTTATTAATTTTATAATAAATATATATTTCTACAAAAGCAAAATGTTTATTTATTTCTACAAAACTTTCAAAAACTTTCTAAAATAGAAATATTATTTTCTGTTGTTGTAACACATCCACTACAAGCAAGGCAATCTTGTAAAGTTATTCGAACTTTCTTTTTTATTAAATTTTGGGAATTTTTTGAGTGAAGCGAAACTAATCCATCATTTTTCTTTTTAACTCCATTTTGTATTGGTAATATACATTTCTATTTAAAAAAATATTTTAAACTAAATATTTTAATTTTAAAGTTCTCAACAAATAGTGTTTACAAACAAAAGTTTTTATTAATTTATTAAAACAAGTTTTAATTGTTTTCTTTAAATAAAAACAAGTTTGTATCAAAACAAGTTTAATAACAAACTTAAAACTTGAATTGTTTTCTTTAAAACAAAGTTTATTAAAACTTGTTTTTATTTACCAAAACATGTTTTATTTTAAATAATTCAAGACTTAAAGAAGCAAAACAAACTTGACTAGGCTCGATAAAATCTGAAGTGTTTGAAAGTCTGACAATTCCTTTGGATGTTTTTGTTGTTGCTTCTTTTGTATTTTCTGACATTTTAATTATTTTAAAAAATACTAAAAATAATTTTAATAAATTTGAATAAAAAAAATATTTTTAAATTGTAAAAACAAAGTTTAAAAAATTAATTCAAGTTTAATTAATTTAATAATAAGAAAAATAAGTTTTTTTAAATAAAAACATTAAAACAAAAACAAAGTTTGTTGAAATTCTAACAAACAAAACAATGTTTATATATTTTTACAATCAAAACAAGTTTAAACATAAAACAAAGTTTATTTTTACAAAAACTTCTCTCTTAAAAACAATCAATAAATTCCTGCACAACATTGTCTATATGTCTTTAAAAAAATAAAATTTATTTAATTTAAACAAAAATAAATTTACTTTGATTTTAACAAATTTCCAAACACGTAAAATGGATTGGCTATAGCACAAAAATATTTTGAATGTAATTTTTTAAAAAATAATCTAATTTCGTGGTCTTTTAATAAATTGTTTTCCACGTCTGTTACAAGCAGGAATTTTGTGTTTGTGTTTGTTAGGTAACCAAAAGACTGAAAAAAGTAATTTTTAATTTGGAAAAGACAAAAATTAATTTTAAAATAAGTAAAAAACTTTTCCCCGAACGGAGAGAATTTTTAAAGGTGAAAAGATAAAAATGTAAAATAAATATGGAAGGCATGTATGGAAATCAAAAATTGTCTTTTAAAAGGTTGGAGAGGCTACAAATCAATTTCTAATTTTAATTTCATTAATATTAGAGGTCGAAGGTTCGAGCCCGTCCGGGAAATTAATCTTTTAAACATCCAAAAACTCTTTTTGCTTCAACTAAACAACTCAAATTAATTTCCACAGCCTCCCCCACTTAAAAATGAATTTTTTTCAACAAACCCTGAAAGACGAATTAATCAACAACGACCCAATATACAAATCTTGTGTAGCTTTAGCACCAGGATAATTAATTTTGTCCAAAATTATATCAAAAGAATTGTAGAGAAAGCGGGATATTTCTGTTGACGTTTCTGAATTAATTCCTTTTTCTTTTATTTTAATAAATACAAGAATGTCCTTTTTGTCAAAAATTGCTGCGCAAAGCGCCATTTAATAAATAATTAAATTTTGTATTTTAAATAAAACTTAAATATATTTGTGGTGTACGGAATTTTCGTTTCCGGCTGAATATTCGCCACTGGAATTTTAGGCGCGGGGAATTGAGGGCGTCGGAGTGAATTTTTTGATTTATTTGAAAAGTAACACAAAATCAAACAACGCGCCTAAAAGTCATGTGACCAATACATTATTCCGTTTTTTGACTTGGTGCGAATATTCAGCTGGAAACGAAAATTCCGAAAAATTTTGGAGACGAAAATTCCGTTACCCAAATAATTGAAAATATAATTGTTGGAGTCAAAAAATAAAAATAGCATAACGTATAAAGTGATTTTAATTTAATTTTTTTGTTTAATAATTTTTTGCTGATTTTTAAAAATTCGAGATAATAACCCTGAAATAAAAAAATGATTCTTTTTGGAGGTTCTTTTAAATTGTCAACAATGTAGTTAAATTTACAAATTATTTAACAAAGTATATCTATCACTTGACTTTGTCCATTATCAGCAATAAATTTTCTAATAGGATTACACACAGGACAATCTTCTTCAGGACAATTTTTCCAATGAGAAATTATTTGGCGAGAAGAAGCACAATGAGCGAAATGACATTTACGCCCAGATTTACATTTAACCATGTGTTCCAAAACACCTTTCATTATAGCACAATATGGAAGATTACAACAACCGCGCCATTCCGGCTCCAACTATTAAAAATTTCTTTAGAAAGATCAACAAAGAAAAAAAAACCTTTTCTCTTTGCTGACATTTATGGGCATGCAAAAGAAAAACTAATTGTTGTTGAACTAATTTTCGTTTCTCAAGATCTTGTGGTGGTTTTGCTGTTAAAACCGCATTAGGTTGGCTTGGCATTTGATGATAACTTAGAAATGTGTTAGGTTTACTCTTTCAAATACACCTCTTTTTACACCTTCAAGAATTTATACAAACCTGGCGAGAAGGAAGTGTATCGTTAACATTTACTGATGGGCTCTTTCGCACACCACAATAAGAGTTTAGCAAAAGTTTAGCCACCGGGCAAGATTCGACCCTGCTCGCTTTGCCGGGCTTACACAAATGCCTTCTCTATCTCATTATATATTAGTTTAACCCCAGCCTAAGCGTTTTAAATTCTGCTAACAGTGATCTATGGCGCTGCTTTTGCTTTCTTTTTATAATAGATCCCCGCCTAGCACGAGTTTTACATGCCAGCTGAATTTTCCTTTCTTCCTTACACAGGCTTGATTTTGGCTAGTAGAGGCATTTAAAAAAGCAAACCTAAACCACATAGGTCCCGGTATTTGTTGGATTGGATTGGGCATCTTTTAAGAAAAATATTCTTTTAATCCAAAAATTATTTTAAACAAACATTAATCTCCTCCATTAAAACACCCAATGTTCGGAAATAACCATTAGATCCAAGAAAGTTGATTACTGACTGACTAAACCAGAAAATGCTTATTAAAAATATTTAATAAAAAAAAGTTAGTACATATTAGTAGGGGGATTTAAGGCAAATTCCATTTTTTACTGAATATGCAGATTCAATTTATATTTGGCTAAATATTCTTCAAAAATTGCTTCAAATGTATGTTAAATCCCTGTGTAAATAAACAAAAGCTCCAATTTTAAGCTAACTATCCTAAAAGTTGCTGTACTGTTTATGACAAAATCATATCGAATATATTTTTGGTTAAGTTGTAACTCTTGTAGATTAATAAATAAAATTTTCTTTGTAAAACAAGAACGAAAATTTGCCGAATTACTTGTGTAATAAATTAATTAATTAACTAGAAATTAAACTAACAGAGACAAAACAAAAAAAAAGAGAAAAAGGAGGTAAAACAACCGCAAAGTTTGCGCAAAAAGTTGTGAGTCATACAGTTCAATTTGGGCACTCAAAAATTTGGCTCTCAACCAACCACAAATAAAGCAAAATTGTTGTATCGTTTCCCTGCTTCCTTACTCTTTTCTGTGTGTCGCGCCTAATCGGTTGCGCCTAATTGGCACGCGCCTAATTGGGCTGTACATACCCTTTTTTGTCCCTAAAAATTTTTTTTAATTTTCAATTTTCTATAGATTCTAGCAATTAAAATGTTGCGGGTGGCAACATTAAATTGTTGGTAAGAAATTTTTAAAATAAAATTTTTTACTTTTCAATTTTTAGGCTTCTTCCTCATCCTTGGCCTATTGGTAGTAAACACAAAACTTTTAGAATTCAAATGTTGATTAGTGCTTTGGCTGTGTCTAAATTTGATATTGTGGCGTTACAAGAGGTTTTTTAATGTTAAAATTTTCACCAAAGTAAATGCCAAAATTTTGGCGCCGACCCTATTTTAACCCCCCCCCCCCTCCTCCCTGAAATCGACCCCCTGGCTACGCCCTTGTAATGAGGTCATTCTTTTGCTATACTTTCGGAGAAAAACTTGGGACTTTGGAAGCACAAAAGAGACCAATCAATATTTTTTTTTGTTTTTTTACAGATTTGGAGTGAGAAAGTTTTTATTGAAATGGTCCACAATTTAAAAGAAAAGTTTCCTTATTCACATTATTTTCATAGTGGATTTACTGGAAGTGGAACTTGTATTCTTAGCAGATATCCAATCATTTCTACTTTGCTTCATAGATATTCTTTGAATGGATTTCCTCATCATATACACAGGTTTCCTCTGAGAGTTTTTAAACATCCTTTTTTCGTATACCTTCAAAAAAATTTATTTAGAGGTGACTGGTTTGGAGGCAAAATTGTCGGAATGGCAGAAATTCTATTTGACTCTTACAAAATTTGTTTTTACACCACCCATTTACATGCAGAATATAACAAAGAAAATGATTTGTATTTACCTCATCGAATTTCTCAATGTTTTGAAATGTCTCAATTTATTCGACATACTTGTGGGGGTGCAGATTTTGTTATTCTTGTTGGGGATTTTAATTTGGAGCCGACAAATTTGGGTTTTCAATTAATTAAAAATTTGGTTCCGTTAAATGATGCTTGGGAATGTAGACCGGTTTGTTGAGTTTTTTGAAATTGTTTTTTAAGTTTATGGGAACAATTGAGTTGTAGGTATATTCTTTTTTAAGGTTCGGGTCTTTTTTGGCGTCCCGAACTCTTTTTAACTAAGGAAACTGAAACCAAAGAGAATCTAATAGTTACTTAACCTCTATGGGGGACGCTTAAACTGGATAAAAGACCCAAATATTTTTCTCTCAAATAAATTTTTTCTTTTTAAAGAATGCCGTTGACCCTTTATACGAAAATGGCACAACTTGTGAAAGACCTGATAATTGTTATACATCAAAGTGTTTATTAAAATATTCTCCTAATGGAAAAAGATTGGATTATATAATGTATAGAAGTGAAAAAAGTAAAAAAAATATTAAAATTAATTTTTCTTATAAATCTTTTTTCCCTTTTCAGCTGAAATTAAACTTTTAAATTGTGAATATTGTTTTGATAAAATTCCTGAAAGTGATTTAAATTATTCTGACCATCTTGGGGTTTCTGCTAAATTTGAAATTAAAAAAGGTTTATTTATTCTTTTTTTTTAAATTTTTGACTTCATTTTAAGATAAACACAATTTAAGCCCTCTCTAGTTTTAAGTAAGAGACGATTTTTTTAGTCACAGGAGGTATTTAAAATTGAGGTTTGACTGTACTCCCTTTACCCAATACGTTTTTAAAATTTATTTGGCCACTTATATAGTTGGGAAAATGGGTGAGATTGATGCCTAAATGGCACCCCTCAATTTAACTCAATCTCATTACAAGTTACTTTTTCAACCCCAATGGTGTATCTCCACAAGTTTGTATGTACAATCGACTGTGATAAACCTCGGTTTAATATAGGTTTTTAAAATTTGTCACTCTCTACCACCAAAAAAGTTGTGGTGAGGGGCATGGGTTCTGCAAAGTTAACAACCTTCAATCTAAAATCCACCTCATTACAAGATAATATTATTCAATTCTAAAAGGGGGGGGGTATGTTTTAAAAGAAAGGTTTAATTTAAATTTAACCTCATTAAGTTAAAAAAATATTTTTTTAGAAAACCAAATAGATACAGGCTCTCAACAACTTCGACAACTTTCCATAGAAAAACAAATTTTAACAAAATCATTAAAAATAATTGAAGAAGCCGAAATTAGAGTTTTATGGGATAGACGTTTATTTTTAGCTTTGTGTGTTTTATTTATAATTTTAATTGTAGCAACGACAAAATTGGATTTAAATGTTCCTTTTGCCTTTGCTTTTGTAAGGAAATTTATTTTATTTTTGAAAGGGATTTTTTGACATCCATAACATTTTCCTTAAAGGGAGGAGGGAAGGATTCACTCAAATAAATTTTTATTTTTTTAAAGGTAGCACTAGTCAGATTTGCACTTACTTTAATGGCTGGTTTTTCTTTTTGTTATGGTTTTGTTGGATTAACAATCGAATTAAAGGCTTTAAAAGAAACAAAGTTTTCTATGAGGAAAATTATTAAAAATTTATTATAATTTAATAATAAATGCCATAAATTTTAACTAATTAACTGAGGGAAAATTTTCTAAAATTTTTCAGAAAATGACTAGATTTTCTAATTCCTGTTCTAATTTTTAAATATATCACATGGTCTGTGTATATTTACTGTATGGTCTGGATTTCTTAACAGTTACTTTCCCTGTCCCTGAGGCATATTCGACAATGACTCTTAAAATCGACAAATATCGACGACCGGACATTGACATACAATGACATTCAATTAATCGACACGATCACTGTCGACGTGTTTAGACAATTGACAGTTGTTATTGACTTTTGTCGAAATGTCTCTTAATGGAATAGGCCCCTTAAACGATTTTAGGATTTCCGAGGCTGGAACCTAGAATCGTTAATGTTCAGGCGCTAATCAAATTAATTTAAAATCCAGACTAAACTTACAATTACATAAATTTATTGTTGATATTGTGACAAATAATTTTCTTAAAAAATATTTTTATAAATTTTTGAAAAAATTTTTACTTGTTAGAATTCAAGAAAATTTATTTTTTATTTAAAATAATTTTTGTTTCTTATAAAATTTTTTAGAAAATGAAACGCTTTCTTCCAGCAGTTTCTGGTTATGCACCAATTCAACGTTTTGAGAAGCCTACTCCAAAAATTTATTATGCCCCAGAATGGAGATTGGATAAATCTGGACGGCGAGATGGAAATTTGGATAAATATTCTCCAATGAATAATTATGGTTTCTTTTAAATTTTTGGATGGGGATTTGGGAATGAAAAGTTGTGTCTATGCTATCTCCCTAATCAATTGTATTTTTCTACATAAAGCACCCCACTCTTTTACAAATGCCAAAGAAAAGAATAAATTATTAAAATTCAAACCAGTGATGCCTGAAACTGGGAGAAATTGGGTGTTACTAATTCCTGAAAATTAAAAAAAAAATTTTATCGTCGCGACCCTTGCTCTATCTTTTTACTCAATCGATTTGTTTTTGTTCCTTTTAAAGAAATATTTTTAATTTTAAGGTGTTACCCCAGAAAAATGGGAATATTTAAATAAAGTTGTTTGGCCTCCAAATTATGTTGTGCCTGAAACTGGGAAGCCTAAAGCTCGAGAAGTTTTTCATGTCAAAGGTTTTTTTCTTTAAATTTTTTCTTTAATTTTAATTTCAAAATTTTTCTAGAATCTGTTCATCTCCATCCTAAAAAGTTTGTTAAAAATTTTTTATTAAGGGTTGGTCCTCGACACGTTAGACAAAATTTGGGAGAGGGGGGGGGATGTCTGGTATTGGACTTGTTTATCATTATTTTTTCTCTCAATAATTTTTAAAATTTAAAGGATTTTCCCTTCTTGCTTTTTTGCCCAAAATTTAATGGCAAATGAAGCAATAAAACAATTACGACATAAAATAACCAAGGTTTTTTGTTAAAAAATTTTTTGAAAGAAAATTTTTTTTCAAAAATTTTAGCCAACTTTATTGTTAGCCGAAACAATCGAAGAAGCTGTTGAAAGGGCTGCTGATGAATTTAAAATTGACAATCCATTGGAAAGCATGTTTGTTGCTGAAGCTTTTGGTATTCAATGTAAAATAATTAAATCGGCTAGAAGACATGCTAGAGGGGTTAATTTTATTTTTTTTCTTGAGGGAATAAACAATTTTCTCTTTGGGGGTGTTCGGAATTTTGGTCAACTTGTTTACCAAAACCTCATCAGTAACTTTTAAATGCTTTTAAAAATGCATTTTAAATAGAAGTGTATCCAACCAAGTCTTCCTAATATATTTGCGGACATTTTTTGCGGACAACAAATAAAACCTCAAAAATTTGATCAAATTTTTTAAATTTTTTAGGCATGGCATCCTCTTCGTCATCGTTACATAAATATCTTTATTAGACTCGAAGAAGGAACACCTCCAACATTTAAAGGGCGCGAACCCGATCCAGATGGGTGGGAGAAAATGCAGGATTATTATGCTTATTTACGTTCTAGAGATTTTAAATATTCAATTTAAATATTTTGAAAAAAGAAAATTTTTTTGTTATTTTTAGCTGATATTAAAAATAATTGAAAAAGTTTTTTTTAATTGTGGTTTTTATTCCGAATATATTTTGCTTTAATTTTATTGTGAATAATTTTAAAAAAAAGGAAAAGAAAAATGGTTACTACTTCTACAAATTCAGAAGAAGCAATAATTGAAGAAGAAAGAATATTAACAGAATTGGAGAAAAATGCAATTTCTAGAAGGCAGCATTTATTGGAAATGCGAAAAAGGTTTGTTGGAAGGAATCAAGGAAATGGAGACATTGACGGTGAACAGAATTGTGGAGAAGAACGGTTTGTTTATTTTAATTTTGCCTGTCAAGGTGACAATGACGTGAAAATTCTTGGAGGTTTTCGCCTGCATTAGGGGCTTTGTTTTAATTAGAGTTTGAACTATTTACATTGTTTAACCGGTATTCTGCTTTTCTTTCATTTAAAATGACCCTGGTTGAGTTTGCCGAATTAAAACCTTGAAAATCCGAATTTTGTCAAAATGAGGTCAAGTTTTAATACCGATTTTGGGTGAGCCCACATGTTAGGGCAATAAAAGATTTGTGGGGTTTTTGTTTTTAAGATTGTTTCACTGGCAAAAGTATATCCGCAATTATCATATTGGAATTTTAGGAAGTTTAGTTGCCCCACGGATCCCAAATAGTCGATTGTCCTGAAAAGTGGGAATTTTCTTTGTCTATACTTTTAAAAAATTTAACTTTATTTTTCAAGTTTTCCAATTCAATTTCGATCATATAAACCAGTTAATGTGCAGCAACAATCATCACCATCAGAACCACCAAGAGAAGAAATTAATTTATTAAAAGAAAAAATTGAAGGGCAATTAGAAGCTGGGAAAGATGCAAAAGTTGGGGATTCTTTAGATATTAATACTTTGGCTCCAAGAAAAGTGGATTGGGACTTGAGGAGAGGAATTAAAGAGAAATTGGACAAACTTGATAAAAGAACAAATAAGGCTATAATTCAATTGATAAGTTGGTTTTTTTTTGTTTGGGGATTGTTCTGGAATATTTAAGACATAGGTATATACAAACCTTTGGGGGCTGAAAAATTCGTTATAATGCGGTGTTATTTAATTGGGATGTTTTGCTTTTTTGCGGCTCCCTCATCCAATGGATAACCATATTTAACAGAAATTACCTAAATAGAAGTGTACAATATTGGGGGTATCTTATAATGTTTGTTAAATTGGGTGGTGTTACTTACTTGCTAGACAACCCCCCCTCCCCCCCCACTCTCCCAAAGTTTGTTTGATTTCTTCTGGAATACATACTTATAATTATGCCATATACCTCAATTATAGATAAATCCTTTGGATTTGGAAAATCGTATCTCTAGGCTAAGGGTGTATCTTAAATTGGGAGGTTCGATTGAACATCTCCCCGCCCAATATCAGCTAATTATATTCAACAATTTAAAAAGTATTTACTTTTAAATATTTTCAGGAAAACGTGTCAAAGAAGAAGCAGGAAACGAAGAGTTAATTGCTTATGCAGTTCAAGAAATGGGTAATGAGTGAAATTTAAAGATAAAATTTAAATGTATCCTTTTGATATTTTTTTTTTGTTTTAAAGTAAAGGTTTTTAATTTTTTGTAAAATTTAATTTTATGGAAAAATATGGATTTTAAAGATCTAGAAACCTTAAAACAAGCCAAAAACATGTTTTTCGTACATTTCATAGTCAAAGCAATTCAGGAAAAAATATGGATTTCCATATACATAATTACTAGAGTGTGTCATTTTAGGTCCAAAAAATCGTGTAATAGGATCTTATTTAGGTCCAAAAAAAAGTTGAAAATAGGTTCAAAAAAATCCAAAAAAGGCCAATTAGGTCCAAATTTTGACTAAATAGGTTCGAATTTTGGCTCAAATTAAAACTTTTTCGAATCAACATTTCGTAAATTTAATTTTTTCTCCAATTTTCTTGTTTTAAACAGAAATTTATCCAAGTTTTGAGCCATCTCTCAATGTCTGACTCTAAATACTAGAGTTGGTCGAGGTCGAGGATTTTTGAAAAAGCCGAGGCCGAGGATCACCGATGCCGGAAAAGCCGAGATCGAGGGGCAAAATTTGACCCGAGACCGAGAGCTGCTTGCAAAAAAAATAGGTAAAAACCTAAAATGACACACTCTAATAATTACACACCCAATCATCACTAATGTTTGAATATTTGATTTTTTGGTACTTTTCCGTTATGGCGCCACACAAAAATTTTTTAAAAAGGGTCATATGTAACAGGGATGTGCCGAGCACTTTCGCCGAATTTTTGCCTTTATTGGTATTTATCTTTCACACAATCAGACTGGTCTTTGATTACATCCTAGAACTGTGGCCTTTAAAAAAATAGAAAAGAAGTTTCTTTGTTTGCTGTGAAATTCCGTAACAAATTTTCGTTTGACTTTTTGAATTACGTTTTAAAAAAAACATTTTTCGATTTTTTGGCATTCTGTTTTTTAAAAATATATTTTGGATTTTCTGTCATTTTAGAGTTTTTTCGATTTTCACGAATATTAGAAATTTTAAACACTGATTTTGGTTGATAACCTTGGGGCGGGGAAAAATCAAAAAAGTCTTGATCCTGAGAAAAATCAAGGCTGGATCCATATCTTTTCTAATAGAATTTATCAAGATTTTTTCTTTCTTTAGTTAAGAAAATGAAGAAAGGGAAACCAGATGTACAATCAGTTCAAACTCGAATAGCTATTGTTAACCCAGATCGTTGTAAACCAAAGAATTGTGGCCAGCCTTGTAAAAAGAATTGTCCAGTTGTTAGGACAGGTTTTTTTTGTTTCTTTTTTTAAAAGTTACTTTTTAAATAGGTAAACAATGCATTGTGGTTGAGCCTACATCAAAAATTGCTGAAATATCCGAAATTCTTTGCATTGGATGTGGAATTTGTGTGAAGGTTTTTTTAAAATGTTTTTAGCTTTTTCATAGGACCACATTTTTGACGATAAATTACCTGAAATTCATTTTATCACTTCATATGGGGCAAATTAACTAGTGATTTTTATTTTTGAAAATCTATAGCTTTGCCTAGGAAAGCTTTTCGTGTTAGTCCACGCATGCCTGAACTTGGACCCTTATATTGATACGGGAGGTTTTGATTAAAATTCTTTAATATGCCAAGTCCATGTTTAATCCAGGGAGCTAAAAAATTCCCGGGCTTTGATTCTTAAATTTGCATTAAAAAATTTCCATTAAAAAAAGGTCAGGTATCGTCTCCAAAATTGATTTAATAAATTTACTATTAAATTTCACCTCTTAAAACTTTTATTTTTAACAAGAAATGCCCATATGGTGCAATTCAAATCATCAATCTTCCAAGCAATTTAGAAAAAGAAACAACCCATCGTTACAGCGCAAATTCCTTCAAACTTCATCGTTTACCAATGCCTCGATTAGGCTCAGTTTTGGGACTTGTAGGGACTAACGGTATTGGGAAATCGACTGCTTTAAATATTTTGGCAAGCAAATTAAAGCCTAACTTGGGTAATTTCAAGGTTTTTTTTGTTAAAATTCTGAAAAAGTTTTTTTTGAAATTTTTAGAGTCCGCCAGATTGGCCGTCAATTTTAACATATTTTAGAGGCTCTGAACTTCAAAATTATTTTATTAAATTATTAGAAGAAAAATTTAAAGCAATTATTAAGCCTCAATATGTTGACCAAATTCCGAGGTTTTTTTAATTTTTAAAGAGAAAAATTTATTTTTAAAAAAGATATTTGGAAAAGTCTCCACAGAAAAAGGTTATTGATTTGTTGAAGGGACGAGCTGAACGTGACAATTTGGACAAAATAATTGAGGATATGGGTAAGTTTGCATTTAATTTTATGGGTGGCATAGAAAAGTAAAAGATTATCTCGTCTAATTGGAATAATTACAATCGGCAAACTAAAGTTTTGAGAACGTCGGCATTTAATTAATAAAAAAAGTCTTGGGACATTTTGAGGTTTACTCTTCTAAGAGGTTGAATTCTTTACTTATGCCATTTTGAAAAAATAGTGAGAAATGGCTCCGTTCTCGGCGTTAACAGCTTTTGAGAATATAAATTATAATTCCAACAATAATTTTTCTTTTACTTAACAATAAGTTCAATAAGCTAATTTTAATAATTTATTGATATTGCCATTATTTACTGAGGTCGGGCCCGTAGATAAGGAGGTTCTCTTATATCTTACTTCCCCTTATTAGCTCCTTTTGTTTTCTTTTTCAGAATTAACCCATTTACTTGACCGAGAAGTCAATCAACTCTCTGGAGGTGAGTTGCAACGATTTGCTATTTCAGTAGCAGCAATACAAAAAGCAGATATTTATATGTTTGACGAGCCATCTAGTTATTTAGATGTTAGACAACGTTTAACAGCTGCAAGAGTAATTAGGGAATTGTTGACAGATCAAAAGTTTGTTTATCTTTTTAATGGTCCAACTTAAAATTTATTCTTTTACCATTGTATAGTCTCCCGATCATTTTCTGGAACTTAATTACGTTAACTACCCATCCTAAGAATTTTACCGGGAGATTTTAAATTTGGACAATTTATATGTCAATCAAAGGTTGGACATATCTTAGATGCCCCCGCCAAAAGAGCTTGGCTAGTTGCTTTGAATGACATCAAGTTTGCTCTGACTCAAAATGGTCGGAGCAAACCTGTGGGCGTCGGTGATGGATTTCAGCGTTGCTTGTAATTTTATTCAAAATCGTCAAAGCAAGCTGATTTTGGTATCATTCGACTCAGCTCGTCGAGCTCTTTCGATTGACATATATGTATTGTCTAAAAATAAATCTCCCGGAAATTTTTTGGGTGGGTAGTTAAAGTAAATAGTTCCCGTCCTCCAATATCGTCTGACGCAAAAAAGTAAGATTTTTTCCTTTGGTTAGAGATGACAAAATAATAAGTCCATGTCCATCCATTATTTCGCAATTTGCAAACATTTTCTTGTACAGAAATATAAAATTATTAATTTTTATTTTTCAAGTTATATAATTGTTGTTGAACACGATTTGGCAGTTTTGGATTATCTTTCTGACCATATTTGTTTATTATATGGATTTCCTGGTGCTTATGGTGTTGTAACACATCCTTCTGGTGTTCGGGAAGGAATTAATCAATTTTTGGATGGTTGGGAATTTAAAAAATTTTTATTTTATTTTTAAAATTTTAGGATTTATTGCATCGGAAAATATGCGTTTTCGGTAAGAAATAAAAATACAGCTATACCCCATTATTAGAGATCGTTATTTATTAAATGACAAATAGGAGTTTTTATTTTTCAAAATTATCACTAAAAATAATAATTAAGAAAAGTTTTCTTTAATTTTTGAAAAAATGTAAGGTTTTTCAAAAAATGACCAAAATAAGTGACAAAAATATAAAAACATCCGGAATAGGTTCAAATAGACTATTATTTAAAACTTTAAAAATTTTTTAATTTTTTAGAGATTCTTCCCTTTCATTTAAAGTATCAGAGGAACGTGAAGATATAAAAAGAACAACTAGTTATGTTTATCCCGATATGACATATGAAGTTGGGCAAACTAAAAAATTTGAATTGACAATTCAAAAGGGGGATTTTACTGATTCTGAAATTATTGTTTTGCTTGGAGAAAATGGAACAGGAAAAACCACGTTTATTCGGTATATACACAATGTTTTTTAATATCTTTAAGGAAATGGGTGTGATTTTTCTTTGATTATGTGGGGAGATAGAGAATATCCTCCACTTTTAAAATTATTCACTAGTCCTCATATTCGAATCTAAAACTAGTCCGAAGTTCTAATTTTTGTTTAGTATCCAAATATTTCCCAAATCCTTTTCAATTAATTCTTTTTTCTTTCAGTCTTCTAGCTGGCCAAATAAAGCCAACAGCATCTAAAGGAGAAATTCCTGAACTTTCAATATCTTATAAACCTCAAAAAATTGCTCCAAAATTTGAAGGAACAGTCAGAGATTTATTTTTAACAAAAATACCAGGACTTTTTAATCATCCAGCATTTAAAACTGATGTTTTAAATCCTTTAAATATTGACAATATTATTGACTTTGAAGTTTTTTTTTTGAAATTTTAAAAATTTTTGAAATTTATTTTTAAGGTCCAAAATCTTTCTGGTGGTGAACTTCAACGTGTAGGTTTGTGTAATTTTTTAAATTTGTTTGTTTGTCCCGGTTGTCACTTAATTATTTCTAGCTATCGCTAGCGTGAGGGCAAATCTTTTACTAAAGATTCTTTATTTTTAAAGCCTTAACCCTTTGCCTTGGAACCCCAGCAGATGTTTATTTAATTGACGAGCCAAGTGCTTATTTAGACTCGGAACAGCGTTTACACGCTGCTAAAGTTATTAAAAGGTTTTTTTTTAATTTAAATTAATTTAAAAAAAATAATTTAAAAAAGATTTGTACTTCATGCAAAAAAGACAGCTTTTGTTGTTGAACACGATTTTATTATGAGTACATATTTGGCTGATAGAGTAATTGTTTTTGATGGACAACCAGCAATTAAAGCGAGAGCAAATTCGTTTGGAATTTTATTATTTTTATTTCTTTTTGGATAATGGAAAGGGACTAGGGGCGGGCCTTACTATAAAATAGGGTAGCTCTCCTGACCACCCCGACCCTGTTAGGTATGTGTGGGTCTAGTATAAAAGGAGTCGTTAGAGATCAGTCTCGGTCGACACCTGGGTCGTCCGGCGCCGTCTGTCCTACATCATTCTAGCCTGTTGCCACCTTCACTATTGTTGTATTTACTATTCGGATAAACGTTATATTCTATTCCTGTGTTATTCTGTTTGTCACTAGGTAAGACCGCTAACCTAGGACATAACAGACCCGAACCTTAAAGCCTCTACCCCACCAAATCCCGATCCCCGACACACCTGACCCCGAAGACTTAGGGTGTTACTCTGTCTTTACATTAAAAATTTTTTTAAATTTTCTTTTAAAATTTTCAGTCCTCAAAATCTAGTTACTGGAATGAATCAATTTTTAAGTCAATTAAATATTACATTTAGACGGGATGCGGAAAGCCATAGACCGAGAATAAATAAAAAAGATTCTCAACTTGATACAGAACAGAAAAAATCTGGAGATTATTTTTATTTGGATAATTAGAAGTAATTTTTGTTGTTGTTGATTTTTGTGGGAGGTATACTTTGGATTTTTTTCAAAAATAATTTGAAAAAATTTATTAAAAAGGTGGGAGGGATAAAATGAAAGTATTCCCATTGAAGAGGGAAAGACCTTTAAAAAACCCTCTTCCTATCGAAAAAAATTATTTTTGTTGAAAAAATCGGTAAAAATTTAAACTCGATAACACTTCACTTCTGTAAGGACGTCGATTTAATTCGATTCCAAGGGTGACCTTTTATCGATATTCGACCGTTTTTATAAAAATTGATTTTATTAATCTACATAATAAAAATATTAAAAAAACAATCAACAAAAAATTTAAAAAAGGAATATGCATTAGATTAACAGTAAAAAAAGGGAGAAAAAAATTTACATAAAAAACAATTTTTTGTTGGCCAAAAATGAAGCAACAAAAACATGTTTCCTTTCCCATAAAGAAAGATTTTTTTTGTTTTTCTTTTTAATATAATAGATAGAAAAAAATCTTTTTTAAATCCGAAGTATTTTTTTGTAAAGAGAAATAATGGTTTTGTTAAAAAATTTATTTTAAAAATTGTTGTTCTATTTATTTTTTTGTGCAAAATTTAAAAGGTGTTAAAAATGTTAAAAATTTTTTTTTATTTTTTAATGACTGGGTTGCAACGTGTATCCCAATATTAAATAATATTTTTCTTTTGCTTTTTTAGAATAATTTTTGTTTAACGTGGATTGAGTAATAAGCATATTTTTTAAAGCTTTTCATTTATAAAAATGTTTTTAAAGATAGTTGGAGTTGGTGAGCCTTTTTAAGGGAGGACTAGGACGTTTTGGCGCGGGTCCAAGTTGGCGCGAGAGCTTATAAATTAATCAATTGATTACTTAAAATCAAAAAAATTTTTGAAATAATAACCCCCTATCTTTCCAAAAATTTCAGAATTTTTGGACCAGAATTTCAGAAATTATGGCCAAAAATGTGTTGCTTTTGTCGAAAATGCTCTAGTTTTTCGAGGTTTATCGACACTAACTTTTAAAATATTTGATAAAAATTTTGGAGGATTTAATTGGGTAAAAAATTTTGTGAAAATTTTCAGGAAACTAAGTTTAAGCTAAGTGTCAGTTCTGAGGTGCGCGCCCAACGTCCTGGAATTAGAATGATTCAAACCAATTTTTTAGTCGATTTTTTTTTCATTTTTAAAAATTTTATAAACAACTCAAAAAGGCAAGCTAAGACACGTTTCAATAAATAAAAATTTTGGTATACGTATCCGAGATATTCCAATAAATTATCCCGTCCCTTTTTTAAATTTTTTGCCTGTCAATATGACAACGAAATAAATAATTAATTTTTGCGGAATTATTTTGCGGACTTTTTTCTTCACAAAATCTGTCCGCAAATATCCTCAAATTTTTAAAAAATTTTTAAATTTAAAATTTTTTTAATTTTTATTTATTTAGCTTTTAAATTAATTTTTTCTTTTTTTTTCAGTAGATTTATTAGATTATTTATTTTAATTTACTTTTTTTTGTAAATAATTTTTGGGCAACATTCCAATGAAAATAATAACTATTAGGCGTCGATCTACAATATTTAAATTGTTAATCTTAATTCCTGTTGTTTGGCTACTTTTTGTTGTGTTTTTTAATAAACCTAATGTGGTAAGTTTTTTTTAATTTTTGTGGGGTTTTTGCGGGGGGTTTTGTATCTGTTTGATATTCTGTCCGCAAAAAGATATTTTAGATTTTTCGGACATTTTCTTCTTTCTCTAAAATCCTTCTCTAAATCTTTCTCTAAAATCTGTTCGCAAAATTTTTTTATTTTTGCGGATTTTTTCTTTTCTAAAATTTGTCCGCAAACATCCGCAAATTAAAAATTTTAACTAAAAAATATTTAAGCAAATAGTCGATGATAAGCCAATCGAGAGGTTACATGTTGATGAAGCTAAGGAAGAATATAAAAAAATTAAAGAGAATATTCAACAAATTAGAGGGTTTTTTACTTAATTTGATTTTTTAAATAAATTTTTTTTAAGTTTTGGTCCTCCTTTGGCCGTTAAAGACGATATAAAGGAAAAATCGGAACATAAAGAGGATGAAGAAAAGAGTGGAAATCAAGACGTTTTTTTTAATTTTAAAAATTAAAAAGAATTTTTGTTTAGGTTGGCAATATTCCAAAACCGAGGAAAGTATTCTTCGATCCTCAATCTCCAATATACAAGAAGGGAGATCCAAATCAGGAAGGAGAGGGAGGGAAGGCTGTCAAAATTGATAAAGAGGTTAAATTTTGTTTATTTTTCTCGAAAAATGTTGGCGGGTTTTTAATTTATTTTGTTGACAATTTTGGTAAACCTGTCGAGTATGGCTACCAAATGAGAATACTTGAATTATACATATGGCATTCGGGAATAGTTTGTTGAGTTGATGTTGCTCCTGCGGAATAATTTTGGTGTCATTTGATTCAGCTCGCCGAGCTTTTTCGAATGACATATAATCTAATATTTTCGTTTTGTATCCATATTCGACAGCTTCTCCGCAACAAAATCTGTCTGAAAATTTTTTCTTTTATTTTCTTTTTTGCTTTTAGAAATTGACTCCTGAAGAAAAGAAGAAATATGACGTTGGATTTGTCAATAATGCTTTTAACCAATATGCTTCTGATTTGATCTCAGTTCATCGTTCGCTTCCAGCTACGGCTGATGAAGAGTTTTTTTTTAATTTTTTGGAAACTTAAAACAAATTTTTAAGTTGTAAAACAGAAAAATATCCGGAAGATTTGCCTGATTCTTCTGTTGTAATTTGTTTTCATAATGAGGCTTGGTCTGTTTTGTTGAGAACAGTACACAGCGTTATTGAACGAACTCCAGACAAATTGTTAAAGGATGTTGTGCTGGTAGATGATTTTTCTGATATGGAACATTTGAAAAAACCTTTGGAGGAATATATGGCGCAATTTCCAAAAGTTTGTTTTTTTTATAAAAAATTTTTTGGAATTTTTAGGTTAAAATTATGCGCTTGGAAAAGAGGGAAGGTTTGATTAGAGCCCGTCTTCGTGGTGCTACTAAAGCAAATGGAAAGGTTATAACCTATTTGGACAGCCATTGCGAGTGTATGGAAGGTTTGGGAATTTTTTGAAGTTTAATTATGGAAGCAAAAATAGCATACCCAATCTACTTCAGTGTTTATAGTAGCTAAAAAACTGGGAATCTTGGCATGGGGTTGTTGTATTTCCTCGAATTGTAGACACTCCTTTTCTCCTGGTCTCCCTCCTACCAAATAAAGAATCCAGAACCTGATTTTTTAGAGAGGGGAGGGGTGTTCCCCAAGCCTACATTTATCTTGTCTTTTTTAAAATCCTTTTTCCCAAACAGAGCTTTTTTTGTTTTAAAAATCTTCGAAACACGAGATTTTGAGACGTCTTTAATCCAAAGCAAGGATTATCTATCCAAAAATAATTTTTTCTTTTTCCTTTTTAGGATGGCTAGAACCACTTCTTGCACGAATAAAAAAAGATCCAACAACTGTAGTTTGTCCAGTTATTGATGTAATAGATGATAATACATTTGAATATCATTATTCTAAAGCGTTCTTTACTAATGTTGGAGGTTTTTTTTTTGAAAAATTAGAAAAAAAGATTTTGTTTAAAAAAGGTTTTGATTGGTCCTTGCAATTTAATTGGCATCCTATTCCTGAAAGAGACCGCAAAAATCGACGAAATATTGATCCTGTTCGTTCTCCAACAATGGTTTGATTTTTGTTTTGTTAATTTTTAAATGGGATCCGAGTTCGAGTTTTGGGCAGCCCAGATCAAAAACTGGTTTTTTTCTTGCTGTCGTGTTTTTGGGCCATAATAGCAGACTGAAATGTCATACATAAAATCAAAAAAATGCTAAATTATAGCAACATCCACGTTATTAGAACAACTTGCTTTTCTCGTTTTTGGGCATACCTATATTTGTTATTTTTCCACATTTTGGTATTTCAGTGACGTTTAGGTTTTGGTATTTCTGCGTTTTGATATTGGGGAGAACTCCCTCGAACCTTATCCAGATTCAACCTTTAATTTTTTATTAAATTTTAAATTTAATTTTAGTAAGAAAAAATAAATATTATTTGGAAGAAAAAAGGAAAAAAATTTGAAGAAAAATGAAAGGAAAATATAAAAGTTTCTTCAATGAAAATGATTTTGAAAAATTTAAATAAACTAAAAAAATAATTTTCTAAAGGCTGGAGGATTGTTTTCTATTGATCGAGCTTATTTTGAAAAACTTGGAACTTATGATGATGGTTTTGATATTTGGGGTGGTGAAAATTTGGAACTTTCTTTTAAGGTTTTTTAATATTTTATTAAAGTCGAGTCTCACTATAAATTACTCTTTATGTTAGGCCTAAAAATTCGTACCTTATAATGAGAGTCATCACAGTATTATACGTTCTCTAAAATAACCCACGACCCCTAAATTTAAGGTCTATTTTACTGTTTCTGATGTCAATCGAGATCCGAAATGGATATTGGTCCGATCTCTAGCTTACCTACCTATGCATTCAAACCTCACTATAAGATAAATTCTCAATATTATATGTATATACCTCAATTTACGATAACCATTGTTTAGAGGTGCTGCCAAAGCTATACCCTCTATTTAATATACACATTCTTTCCAAGGGTAATTTTATAGTAAAGTTTGATTGTGTCTTTAAAAAATATTTAAATAAAAAATAATTTAAAAGATTTGGATGTGTGGTGGACGTCTTGAAATTGTTCCATGTTCACATGTTGGACACATTTTTAGAAAACGATCACCTTATAAATGGAGAACGGGAGTAAATGTCCTTAAAAGAAATTCTATAAGATTGGCAGAAGTTTGGTTAGATGAATATAAAGAATATTATTATGAAAGGATTAATAATCAATTGGGTGATTTTGGAGATATTTCTAGTCGGAAACAACTTAGAGAGGTTTTTTTTAATTTAAAATTTAATTTTTTTGGGAAGGGAGGAATTGAGTTAGATTGAGATTTTAGGTAAGAAACTAATGTAAATTAGGTTTAGTGTCCAGGTAATAATCGAATCTGAAACCTCTTTGTAATTTCTTGATCGTTTCGCTCACCACATATAGGTTCAATTGTCTCTGTTCTTTTAAAGATTATGTAAACTAGCCCCAGAAATCTGAAACAGTTGAACGATTCTAATTGGAAACCCTTGTCTCTATAATTGGTTACCAAAATCAGGAAAACATGCGTGGTGTACAGAGTGGGGAAATCCTCTCGGAAATCGCGAGATATCCGGTCCGAAACTTCCAGGTATTTTTCGGATATTCGAATCTGTCCAAGGTTCGGATCTGCAAAAATTCTTTCGAGGCTTCGTTTCTAATCCATTTATATTTTTTAAAATAATATTTCTATTTTCTTTTCTTTTTTCTTTTTAGAAATTACAATGTAAAACATTCAAATGGTATTTGGACAACATTTTCCCAGAATTATTTATTCCTGGTGAAGCTATTGCCAAAGGAGAGGTCTGTTTTTTATATAAATTTAAAAAAAATTTTCTAATGCTTTGCGCTTAAAATTGTTTTTTTGCTTGAATTCTTCTCGAGTTTTCTTAGAAATAAGTTTTCGTGTTTTTGCCAGCTTTTGGTGTTTTGTAGTTTTTTTTTGCTGATTTTAGAGCTAATTTGCAGGCTTTTTTTTAATATTTCTGATATTTTGAAAAAAAAAACAAATTTTTGCTTCAAATTTTTTAAAAAATTCACAGTCGAGGCTTCATTTATTTTTAGCTTTTTATTTTTCTAGGTTCGAAATGCCGCAATAGAAAACAATGCGCGTTGCCTCGATTGTGCGATAGGAAGACACGAGAAGGACAAGCCAATAAATTTATGGCCTTGTCATAATCAAGGCGGGAATCAAGTTTGTATTTTTTTGTATTTTTTCAGATTCGAAATGGGGTTGGTAATAGTGCCTTGGAAGGTGGTGGGGGTAATCCTCCTCAATCTTGTGTTGATTCTGCTGTTGGGGAGGATGCCGGAGATAAACCTGTTGTGCCTTATCCTTGCCATGAGCAAGGAGGGAATCAGGTAAAAAAACAGAGAGAAAGAGGGAGGGAGTTGTTAATGTCTTTAAGTAGTGAGGTCTGGCTTATGGTAGGGTTACTTTAAAAAAGTCGATTTGCGTATCTCCTCCTTATTGATATGAGAGAGAGAGTCTCCTGTTGTAAGACGCAAACCACACCATAATTGAGATTTTTCTCCAAAATACATATTTCTCTTTGAACCTCCAGACTGGTCTCTAGTATATCTTATTGTGTGGAGGAGAGTTAGAAGAGTGTGTCAATTAATTGAAAATATTTGCTTGGGAAAAATTCTTTTATTTAAAAAAATGCTGGTGGATAGCAAAAGCTTTATATTCGTCGCTTGCTTTTTAAAAAATATTTTTGGAGAATTTGTTGAATAATTTGAAAAAAATAAAATTAGGTTCGGTGTGCTGGAGGAGGTTCAAAAATATGTCTCGATTGGGCAAATAAAAGACGACATACTCGAAAATTGGGACTTTATTGGTGTCATAATCAAGGGGGAAATCAGGTTTTTTGTTGTTGTTTTTGGAAAGTATTAGTAAAAAAGGCAAGTGTTTATATAAAGCTTTTGCTACGAGAGTGATGAGAGGTTTTTTAAAAAAATTGGAAAGTTTAAGTAAAAAGATTACCCGAATCCCTCGACTTCTGACACGAAATCAATTTAAAGAAAAATTTGAAACCTCGACCCTAGTAAGGATGATCAGTTCCGAGACTAAATCATAAATTTTGCAGATACATTTCTCGATCGATTCGTGTAGAACCCCACACCTTATTTATTATTTAATTTTCAACTAAACTCACAATTTTATTTTTTAAGTATTGGATGCTAAGTAAAGATGGAGAAATTCGTAGAGACGAGTCTTGTATTGATTATGCTGGAAAGGATGTTATCATCTTTCCTTGTCATAGCATGGTCTCTTTTATTTAAATATGTATAAAGGGGATTTTTTGCATTAAAAATGCAAAATTTGCACGAAAATATGCAAGAAAAATAAAATTTATGCGCATAAATTTTAAATTTATTAGCTTTTGATTAATTTATGTCACGGGAGCAAATTTAAGCGCAGCTATCTTGTCTGGTTCAAATTTATCTCAGAATCTTAATAAATTTTTGATCAAAATATGCATTAATCAAAATTTGCATTTGTATAAAAATCCCCTTTCTATTTATAAATTTAAAATTAAAAAAATTTTTTTGTAGAAAGGAAATCAAGAATGGCGCTACGATCATGATGTTTGTTTTAAAAAATAAAAAATTTTTTATTTTATTTAAAAATTGGTAGGCTCGAATAGGAATTGTTTCTTGGGGGTGTGTACTCATAACAGCGTCACCACCACCGCACGTAGAGGTGCCCTACTGACCGACTTGAGCGCTGCTTAGCGCGCCTCTTTTTAGTAGACCCGAAGTACATAATAGAGTGCGAAACGTTTTGTATAATTTTTTGTTTGGTTTCGTCGTATAATTTTTTTGAGTTTTTCGCACAGTTCTGATCTGAAGCATATTTTATCTTCCTTTTTTAGATTTCTCTTCCTTCCTTAGCTTAGACTAACTTGCTATTTTAGATTCACAAATCTCTGAACCCTAATTTTTATATTTTGGTGATTAAAATTTCATTTACACCAAAATTCTTTAATTCCTTAATTTTCTAAATTTAAGAAAAAAATATTTTTTAGAAACATCAATTATTGCATGTAGTTTCTGGAAAATGTTTGGAAATGGGAAAAGATGCAAGTAAATTGTTAATGAATAATTGTGACACTTCCAATCTTTATCAACATTGGACTTTTAAGGAATACAAAGGGGAGGCTAAAAATAATAAGGGGCTTTGAGAAAAGGTGAGGAATAATGCACAATTTATTGGCTTTTTTTAAAAAATAATTTATAATTTATTTCTTCAAAAGTATAATAATTTTGAGGATATCCCTCGCTTACCGTGGAGGTTATATATACTGGCTTTATACCTTTGGCTATCTTTGAGCCTATTTTAAAAATTAACCAAATATGTACATAGGTCGTTTTTAAATTGACCTCAAGACCAAGTTTTGGACGTTTTTAGTTTTTGACATTAATCGAGGCATTTAACATGCCTTTGTGGTAAAGCGGGGGTGCTCCTTAATATAATTTCATTCCATAATAAATATATTTTTAATACAGAAACGAATAATATACACAAAATATTTATTTTTACTTATATCTCTTTCCTTTCATTCTTTTTTCTACCTATAAAATTGTTTTTTTCCCTAACTTTTGTTTGGGCCTAAAAAATTTTGGCTCTACTCCAGTTTATGCGTCCAATCGACTTTTATGTGTCCAATGAAAGTTTATGCGTCCAATAAAAAGAAAATTGGATTTTTCTTGGTATTGCAAAGCTATGGTATGGTTCCACAACATTTCTTCATG
Organism: Meloidogyne enterolobii; assembly: GCA_963681835.1. Lineage (NCBI taxonomy): Eukaryota > Metazoa > Nematoda > Chromadorea > Rhabditida > Meloidogynidae > Meloidogyne > Meloidogyne enterolobii. The sequence continues at coordinate 1,659,861 of CAVMJV010000018.1, forward strand.
TTCGGGGCCTACGCCCACTGGGTCTGGGACCGTTCCTTACCCTATTCCTTTAAATTTCGCAAAGTTATAGCCGATTTTTAAAAATTTCGGAAAAACAATTATAACTTTCCGAAATTTAAAGGAATAGGGTAAGAAATGGTCCCAGGCCCAGTGGGCGTAGGTCCCGAACATGAAGAAATGTTAATGAACCATACCCTAGCTTTGCAATACCAAGAAAAATCCAATTTTCTTTTTATTGGACGCATAAACTTTCATTGGACGCATAAAAGTCGATTGGACGCATAAACTGGAATAGAGCCAAAATTTTTTGTTTTAAATGGTTATGGTCGAACCTCAATTTTACTACACTTCGATTTAACATACACTAAATACTAGATGAACTTCACTATAAGATACCTCCAATATTAGATATACCTTCATTTAAGAGTTGACATCCTCTGAAATTAAATATACGTAATTATAATATACAATTTTTATGTTCCAAGAGAAGAGTACGTAAAAATAAGGTTCGATTGTTTTTTTAAAGCCCAATTTTACCTATATAAAAATATTTTTTTCTATTTAAACTCTTCTAACCTTTTAAAGAATATAAAAAGCACAATATAAAAACTTTTTTTTTCTTTCTTTTATTTTTTGCCGCACTCTTTGCCTACCAACTTATTTTTTTCTTTCAATTTATTTATCTCTTTATATAAGAGCACATAAAAATTCGTTCCAACTTTGTTTTTATGCAAAAAGAGAAAAATTAAAAACTTTGGAAATTTAAAAATTAATTAAAAATTTAAAAACCTGAAACTTTTCCGGTTATAAACTAGAAAACTTGAGAAGAATAAACTTGCAAACTTTAAATCTGAGAAAGGCAAACTTGAATGAATACATTAAAAAAATAAACTTGAAAACTTAAAAACTTTTAGTAATAAACTTGGGAAAAATTAACTTTGGGCCTCCTTTATAGTATTTATTATTATCAGAACTTGAAACTTTATTTTTGTAAATTTCGACAAACCCAACTTTATACTAGGTCTGACCATTATAAGTCCGTTGCGAAAAAAAGATAGCGAAACTGAAATACCTGATTTTTTGGTTTCCTTGGGTCTGCTTTTGAATTTAATTTAATTTTTATTCAAAGTCATTCTTTCCATAACAGTAGGCTCTAAAGATTTATTCGGGAACCTAAATAAAAATTTTTTTGAAAATTTTTTCCCTTTTTTTGCAAAATTATTTAAATAAATATATTCTTTTTTTAAATAATATTTTTGCCCATCACGTATGTGTATTATTGTTTTCTTCACTTTTATTATTGTTTAATACTGTGATATATATGTATACGTGTTTTCCTTCTACTATTTTAAATTAGGGATCGGATTTTTATGAGTTATAAAACAGAATAAGTATCTAAATACATACATGCTACAATGCCAAAATGGATGACAATAGGTCCCTTAAACGAAAAAAATTGTTAAATTCAACTTGCTTCTCAAACTATCTACTAGAGATCGGTCAAGGAAAGATTTTAAACGAAAATCTCGTCCTTGTAAATCGATATTTTTCAAGGTATCAACCTTGCTTCTTATAAGACCCTCCCAGTCCATTCTCAAGTTGCAACCAACTACTACAACATTTTTGGTTAAAATCCTTGCCGTATTTCCTCTAGTGGGGGCTTATTTTAGAGGGATGGCTATTTTGGAGGAAATATGCACAGTTCTAATAATTACCCTTTTCTCGAACTTAGGGTAATTATTCAAGAAAATATACCGATATTTTTATGAATCACAATTTTATATTTTTAACATATTCTTGAATTTTTCTTAAATTATTAATCACAGAATATTTTTGTTAATATTTAACAATTTTTTATTCTGTCATTGTTTCCCATCCTTTCTTGTCCTTATATAAAAAATTTTGAATTATTATTTAAGGTTTATTTATTTTAACAAAAATGATTCCTAAAAATCCGATCCCTAATATGTATTTAATAACAATAATAAGGCGTAATAATTAATATTTTTTATCTGGGAATTTTTTTTTAATTTGATTAAAAAACTTATTTTCAATTTTAAATTAATTTTTTTAATTATCAAGGATGCTAAAAATTAATAAATGGGAAAGAGAGTGTTGTTCTAGAACCGAACCGAGGATTTTTCGGTTCCTGATATCCGAAGCTTTCCCAAAAATCGACAACTCTAGTAAGAAAGGTGATTGGCCACTTGAAAAGTGAAAGCTGGCTACTACATTGTGAGACAATAAAGCTATGGTTGGCGGCTCGCTCGACCCAAGTCTCGAAAGATCGAGCGAGCCGAGGCTGTTTAGCTCGAAAAACCCAAGCTAGAAAAAATATCGAGCCCGACAACGGCTCGACTCGAAAACGACAGCCCTAAATATAACCGTAAATAACCATGAATTGTAATTAGAGACGAGCTCTTGTTCAAGAGTCTTGGTTATTAAAATCCCGATTTATCTATTGAGATCTGTCATGTCCGATGTTCATGCTGTGGAAAAATTGTTTGGATGGGAGATGGAATTGAACCATCAAGGAATGAGCCCAGACCGAAGCACAACCGACTGTGCCACCATCCAACCCGATGTTGGGTTATTTATTTTCATTTATGTTCTTTCTGCAAGCGCGGACACAACAAGATCGAGGGGCGAAAAGTTTGGTTTTGCTTTCGTTTCGCAAAAATGAAATTTATTTTTTCATTTCTGTCTCGTTGAGATGAAAATTAAAAAAAAATTTCGTCCATCTCTTCAAGTTCTGTTTTAAATTTTATATTAAAAAGTCCGCAAAGTACATACTTTCTTTACGTTAAAAATATTTTTAAATTTTTAATGTTTACTACGTAATATTAACAACAATCTTGTAATTATTTTGTTACATTTTTTATTGTTTTTGAGTGAGAACTTTTTAAATTTTATTTTGATTTTAATTGTGTTTACTAAATATTTTTGTACTTTATTTAATTAAAAAATAAAGAATTTTTTGAAAAAAATATTTTTGTCAAAAACCAAACATCTTTTGATCCACAATCAAAGAAAATTTTTTTAAATTATTTGCAATGTATTTCGAGTAAATTTACAATTATTTTGCAATTCCCCAATGTTAACCACCTTCACAACGTCCTGCTCTGTTCTTTAATTTAACTGTTCTTTAATTCTTTAATTATTCTTTTCCCTACCTAAACTGACCTAATTTTTAGAACAATTTTTTGTTTATTTTTTAAAAAATATTTTAAAATAAAAAAAAATTAGTTTTTACGCCCAATCAATTTTCTATAGTAAAATAGTAAATGTGTGAAAGTATTTTTATATAACGATGACGGCCATTTCTTCTATCAAATGCGCGGGAAACCAGTTAAAATTTAAAAACAAATTGCGGGTGGAACTTGAGGCCTTTTAAATTATTTGAAAAAAAAATGTTTTAAAAATTAAAAAAAGGAAAGATTTTTAGCTACGAAAAAAATTTTTCGGTTTTTTTTTCGAAATTTTGGAACTTTTCCGTTCTGCCACCTCCCCTACATTAAAATCCGAAACAGGCGAACCTCTATGGGAGTTCATTTTTGATCGTAACTTTGTCAATAATTATTCAATCACGGTAATTTTAGCGTAATCTAAATTTTTTTTGATTTTATTTTTTTATTAATTATGCGCAGAATTACTCATTTTACTTAATTAAATTCAATAAATAATTTAGAATTTATTTTTAAATCAAGTTCTGAAGAGGCCGGGTAGAAGAGAAGACAAAATAAATTCTACGTACTTTTTCCCCTTTTAAATAAAAATAAAATAAAAATCCCTCAATACATGGGCACATTCAATTTATTTTTAAAAATATTTCCAATTATTCTTATTTTTCTGCTCGTTTTCTCTTTTTTTTCACGCACTTCCATTTATCCGCGCTTTTTCTTCCCTTTTATTCTTTCCTCATTGATTGATTGATGTTCTAATAAAAATTCTGAAATTATTTTAATTTGTTTTTCGGAAAGGGAAAAATCAGAATTTCTAAAATGTTTTCTGGAAAAGAAGTCAGAATTAATTTTAAAATCAGAATTTTAATATTTAATCATTCCGGAAGGGATTTTCTTTATTTCTCTGAAATCTCTTATATTTCTTAAATATTTGTCTAAATTCTGAAAACGAATTAATTACCTAAATATTATTTTGTTCCGGAAAAATTATTAATTCCGGAAAGTTTCTTTCTCTCCTCCTTATTTCCTTCTTTTTTTTCATTCAATCATTTTTCGCGCGGTCTTTTTCTCCCACGCCTATTTTTATTAATTGATTGATGTTCTTTAAAAAAAATTTTTTTTCTTCTCCCTTTTACGTTTTTAAATTTTTTAGCAAAAAATTTTTTTCTTTAAATGGAAGGAAAGAAAATTTATAAATATTTGCCTGAAAATACTAAAAGATGGCATTTATTCACTTTCTCTGCCTTCGTAATTTCTTTAATTATTTTTGTGATTTCTTTTGCAACTTTTATTTTTCTTCAAACAATGATTGAATTTAATATTAGACAGGTGAGGAGGGTTTAGATGGAAGGAGATATTTTATAATTAAACGTTAAGGGGTGCCAGTTTATTCTTCGAATTTCCCTTCTTACTTCGAAGTTTCGTCTTTCGCCTTTCACATTTTTAAATTAATTTTCATGTTTCGTCTGTAGTGTTTCGTCTTTTTTGTTGTTTCGCTTCCGCTTTTTAAAATTAGTTTCGGCGCCTCTCGACCCCCCCCTCCCAACTTTAAAATTCTAAAATAAAATTATCCAAAAATTTCAGACATCTAATTTGGATACAGGGACAATATTGCTCGACAAATGGTCAAACCCTCAATATTTTTATCGCTCAAATATGTACACATTCTCAGTTAAAAACCCTGATGAAGGTAGAGTTTTCTTTCAAATATTTTTTATTTCTTTTAAAGTCACTAAAGGATCAATTCCAAATGTAACAAAACTAGGCCCTTATGTCTTTGATCAAACACAAAAACGAAGAATTCACTCAAGGGGGAATGGATCTGTTATTTATGAGACATTTCAATACTACAAATTTAATGTAAGGAGAAAGACTGGTCTTTCTATATGAAATTTCTCAATTTCAGGAAGAAGCTTCCTGTAAAGAATGTTCACTTTACAACAGAATATGGATACCTAATTTGGTTTATCAAAAGTTTGTTGACGCAGCATCTAAACCGGCTATGAGGGTAAAAACTTATATAATCGGGGGCTGAAAATAATGGGTTGTCAGATAAATAATGAGCCCTTTGCGCATTTTTAGTCTTTTTTTATGTATAGGTATCCGAATTTTGGTTAGAATTATTTTAAATTTACTAGAGTCGATAGTTCGCGCTTTTTTCTACTAGCCAGAACCATTTAAAAAATAAATTTTGAGTTTTGCAGTTTTTTAAATATTTTTTAAAATTATGTCCTCAAAATATGAAATTCGGACTGTTATTTTGTATTGCTTCAAACGCGGTCTAGGTACAACTCAATCCAAAAAAGAAGATGCCGCCTTGTAGGGTACATATTGGGCATCTTTTGCATCAATTAAGCGATGTTACAAAAAATTCAGTGATGGAGATATGGGCCTAGAAGCCAAAAACCCCAAATTTGGGCTAAATTTGGGGTTTTACACTGGGAACTAACTCCTAAAGGGCAATGGATTGCCGGGCGAACTCTACAAAACAATATTGGACATAGTTCAGATTGCCATCGATGGTTTCACTGCTTGCGGGGTTCGTTATGATAAAGTTGTCTTTCAACAGGAAACTGCACGCTTGCATCGCGCGAACGCAACTCGAGCCTAGATCACGGGGACACTCGGATGGGATCTTTTAGTTGATCCTCCTTGTTCTACGGATATTGCGCCGTCTTACTAGCAGTTATTTCGTTCGATGAAAAATCATTTGCGGGAGGTGAGGTTCCAAAACTGTGCTCAAGCTAAATTTGGGTTGCCAACATTCTTAATACCAAATCTGCCACTAAATTTTATCAAATGGGAATTCTAAAACTGCCAAGCAAGGGGCAAGAAGTGATAGATAATAATGGACATTAAATTGTTTTTTGATTTCATTTCATTATTTAGTTATAGTAAATTGTATAATTTATGCGCAAAGGGCTCATTATTTATCTGACAACCCATTATATAATCGTAGGGCCCCTGGGGCTTAAAAATCGCCTCTTATAATGGTTTCCCCCAGTATTACTTATAAATAGAGGGAGGGGGGTATCTTATAATGAGGTTTGATTTTCTAACAAAAACTGGTTGCTCATTCGGTGGTGAGACATTTGAGGACGGACATATGAGGACAGACATATGAGGACGGATATATGAGGACGGACATATGAGGACGGACATATGAGGACGGACATTTGAGGACGGATATATGGAAAAAATAAAAAATAACTACGAAATTAGCCAATTTTCCCGTTATTTCAATATTTGGCACTTTTTGCAAATTATTTCAATATTGTTGCAAATTTTTGCCAAAATTTTGTGAATTTTCATAAATTTTCAGAAAAAAGTGGAAAAAATTTGGGGATTGTCCTCAGAAATTTCCAAAATTTTCGCCTGCGGCGCTGAAAAGGGGAAATCCTAGCTTATTTAAAGTAAGAAAAAATGTCCCAATGAATAAACCCGAAAATGAGCAAACCCTTAAAACATCTATCTTTTGCCTAATCTCAAAATGTCCAATTGAGTAAAATACCCAATTCGTCGAGCTATAAACATAATATGCCTCGAAACACCCTCTGAACATAAGCCCTCAAAACCTTCCACTGAAAAAAACTCAAAATCCACTAAGCATTCCCAAAATGTCTTATGTCCATCTGAAATTGCACAAGATACCTTTTCCTTATTTTCTGTCCTGAAATGACGATTTTCTCTGGTTTCAAGCAAAATAAAGTTTTTTTTACTAAAATTAAGCTCTTTTTCATTTTATGTTACAAATAAATCATAATTTATTTCAATATTTCATTAATTTTTGGCATTTTTTGTTAAGATTTTGCCAATTTGTATATAATTTTGTATCCTCAAATGTCCGTCCTTAAATGTCCGTCCTCAAAAATCCGTCCTCAAATGTCCGTCCTCATATGTCTGTCCTCAAAAGTCCGTCCTCATATGTCTGTCCTCAAATGTCCGTCCTCATATGTCTGTCCTCAAATGTCTGCCTGCCGCTCATTCGGACTCTGATTTGTGAGTTGGCTAAAAAAGCTGACCAAAATTTTTTTAGGAAAAATTTGGGGTAGGGGACGATTCAGTATCGCCGATTCAGTATCGCCAATTCAGTATTGGCCGATTCAGTATTTGGGCTTTTTGGCCATAACTTTTTGCTCGATCAATATTGTAGGAATTATTATATATGATTTGATAGGCCTCGGGGTGCTGCATCTTTTTCACAATTGGACTAACCTGATCTGATCACTCTACGAAAAGTTATCACTGATAAACGACTTTGCAGGCATAAAAAATCGGTTTTCACGCTGTAACTTTTTTTGTGATCATCAGATCTGATCGGGCCAATTATGAAAAAGATGTCGAATCTCGAGACCTTTCGAATGATATGAGAATTATTCGAATCGGTCGAATATCAGGAAAGTTATGGCCATATACTGAATCGGCGGATACTGAATCGGCTATACTGAATCGTCCTTAACCGAAAATTTGGGTTTTTGATATTTCGAGATGAACTCTTTCAAAATGTAAACCTGAACATTTTCTTTCACTTAGTCAATAAATGTTTGGTCACAAAAATTTTATTTTTTTTTATTTCCAAGCCGGCAATAGCTGCTTTACTTGTCCAAACTCCTTTCTTGGAAGTTGAAGTTGGGGAACTAATATTTGACGGATATGCTGACCCTTTTATTGATCAAGTTTGTTCGTTGCCGTTTGTTAATTTTGTTTGTGAACAAATACTTGAATTGCCTGACAGAATTGGGCTTTTTTATAAGGTTTTTATTTTGTTGTATTAATTTTGAACTATTTTTAATGAAATAGAAAAATGGTACGTCAACCGGTGTTTTTGAAGTGGAAGATGGACACAAAGATAATGGAGAGAGTTTGGGAAGAATAATTACATGGAACAACGGGACATCTTTGGTTAATTATTAGTTTTTTTGTGGGAAATTATTTTTGGCTTTGACGAAGGTTTTAGGACTTGGGCATTTTTCGAGCTAATATTGTGGTTTGGGTTTTCTCATTTTAGTAACTATCCTACTCTAAAATCTTTAAATCTCTGATTGGTCTACCCGTAGATCCGAACTAGTCTCTTGTGTCCGTCCTTGGTAAGTCCACAGAACGGGCCGCATATTTGGGTAGACTGGATCGGCGTTTCGGGTTGATTGGTTAGATGAAAAGGCCTGAGAAAAAAGCAACGACAGGCCATCACTGAATTGAACAAAATAATGTTTAAACCTGTAGCCTGAAAGTTGGTGGGAATCGCCACAATCACTTCGAATTGAAGGAACCGATGGAACTTTAATGCCTCCATATGTAAGCAAAACTGATGTAATACCAGTTTTTGTAGCTGAATTGTGCAGGTTTTTTATTCCTTAAATAAAAATTTTTAATTTTAAGAACAATCGATTTGGTTTTTCAAAAAGAAGTTGAATATGCTGGGGTACCTCTCTATCGTTTTATAATGCCAAAAGATGCCTGGGATTGGAATTTGCCGTCAAATAAGGGATTTTGTAAATCAAAAACAGGAAAGAGAATATTTAAAGAACAAAATTCTGATTGTTTACCTGTTGGAATGTTGGATGTTAGTAGATGTCAAATTGGTTAGTTTTCTTATAATAAATAGTATTTACCTTAAAGTAGTATTATAAATGGATTGGAGTATTCTGGCATTTCCTAGCTAATCAGGAACTTTATGAGAGGAGAATAATTTTTTTTACAATTAAATATTTTTTAAAGGAGAGCCTCCAATTGTTATTTCTCAACCAAATTTTCTTTATTCTCCAAATTATGTTCAGCAATCTATTGAAGGCATTCAATTCCCACCAATTCAAGAACGTGACCAAATTGAGATTGATGTAGAGCCTAGATTGGGTACAATAATTCAAGCACATCGAAGATTTTTGATAAGTATATCTATGTGGAAAGGAGCTAATCTTTCTTTGAGGTTTTTAAAAAAAATTTGGCTCTGGTCTAGTTTATGTGTCCAATAAAAATAAAAGTTCGGTGGATGCATAAAAGTCCATTGGACATATAAACTAACCCAGCGCCAAAAATTTTTTAATTTCTTTTTAATTAATTTTTGAAAAATTTTTTTAAAGTGAACTTGTCAATTTTCGTAGCAGCGTAGTTCCTGTGCTTGAAATTGATGAATATGTTTGATTTTTAATTAAAATTATTTAAAAAAATAATTTCTTTTAAAGATTCATGTGGATGATGACAGTCTCGATTTGATAAAAACAAAACTTCTTTTGGTAGAAAAATCAGCTCAAGTTGGTTCAATCTGTTTTATGGCTATTTCTTTAATGGTGATATCTGCTGTTTTGGCTTTTGTTTTTTACAGGGTTTTTCTTTTAAAACATTTTTTAAATGTAAAAAGTTACATAGGAATTGGGCAGTAAAAAACGCTTTCATTATAAGAGACGATCTATTTTAAGGGGCTTTAATATTAGGGGTATCTTATACTGATGTAATACTTCAAGATTAGAAACACTTCTATTTATGATAGTTTATATGTGTTTTTCCACTAATTGTATGTTTGAGGAAGCTACTTGGGGGATATTCGCTATTTAAGATACGCTTTCATTATAAGAGACGATCTATTTTTAGGGACTTTAACTTAAGGTTTTGTAATTATTTTTAAAAAATTTATTTTCTAGAAATGCCGTCGTAGCAGATCCACTAAAAGGCATCTTTCAAATGGACGTGCCATTATTTCCCCAACTCCGTTAGCTATTCCAAATGGCCATCAAACATTTGTCCAATCTAGTTTTTGACGTTTTTTAAGTATTTTTAATTGCCTTGTTTCATTTGTATTGTCGCTCAAAAAAATAGACTTTTAGTTTTTTAGATCTTATTTGAAAACAGCAAATTAGTGGAGGGTTATATTACGTGGGCGATCAATTCCTTTCGAGAAGCTGAGTTCCTTTTATCTGGAAGACGAAAACTTACAGAGATGTAGGCTCCTGAAAATTGAAAAACCATAATTTTAGGAGTGAAAAATTCAATTCAAGCTGATGTGAGTCGAATGGTACAAAAATCAACGTGATCTGACTTGGTAGGGCCGAGTTACAGGCCCACGCGCATTGAAACCTCATAGGTGTGATTAGTGGTCAGAAATTCGAGTATGCAAATATTATTTGAAGGAGCTTGTCGCTCATTTGATGGAGCTTGTCGAGCCGAGTCGAATGAGCTATAAGGTAAAAAAATCGAATTTTTCACCCCAAAAATCAGATTGCCTCCCCTATGGGTTTTCAATCTAGGGGCCTACATATATCTCTACGAGTTTTTGTCTCCGGCAAAGAATTTTTACATATTTGAACTCATGTCAGTATATTTTTTAGACTTTATTTTTTAAATTATTTGTTCGATTCTTAATTTTTTATGAAACATTATAAACAACAACTCAACACAAATTTTCTTTGTCATAAAAGGAATGACTAATTTCTTCTTTTTTAAAACATTTTTATTACTTAAATCATTTTCTTATTTCTCATAAACATTTTTTAAAATGCTTTTTACTTTTTTTTTTAATTTTATACTTGTTGCTCTTAAAAATTGTGATTATTTTTTTAATTGAAAGAGAATGAATTTTAAATTTAATTCGCCTCATTTTTGTTTACATATTAAAAAAGGATTTCCTTTAAAATAAAAATTTTATATTTTTAGTTAATTTTTTACAAATTTTTCAGGTATCTGGGTGTTGGGGAAAATTTTTTTTTTCAATCCGAGACGAAATAATTTTTTGTTTCGGATTGAAACGAAATTTCGTCTTTCCCTTTAGTAAAAATATATTTAAATTTGCAGATGGGTTTTTGCTCAATGCGATTTTGTTTATTTATTATTTTGGCTGTTATTGGACTTATTTCTGCTGTTTTGGGATTTTTGGCGTTTATTTTTGTTCCGAAATTTATTGACTGTCAAGTTAAAGAGGTTTATTTTTAAATTTTTTAATACAATAAATACTGGTAAGAGGGGGTTCTTTTGCTAGAAGATAGTCGGACCGTTATCCAAGCAGCAGTTTAAGAGCACCTGTAAACTTCTAGCTAGCTATTGAAAGGTCGGAGGTTTGATTCCCGTCCGGATTTTTTGAAATTTTTTACTGACATAGATATTAAGCAAAGTCCAACCAACTATATTTCTAAACTTTTAAATTTTTTAGAAAACGTTTTTGGGAAGAGAACAAAATGGGACAGATAATATTGTTTTGAAGAATTTCCGCGATCCTCCTTATGACATTAAACTTCAAATTTGGACATTTTCAACTCAAAATGTTGATGACGTGATTAATAGAGGAAAAAGGCCGATTCTTGAAGAAAAAGGACCTTATACTTTTAGGTTTTTTGAAATTTTATTTTTTATTTAAATTTAGGGGATTTTAGCTTTCCGAGATCTATTCTCTTTTAAATTTTTTCTCAACTTATTATTTATCCCCTCTTGTTTTTTCGACACTTTACTTGTTTTTGCTACCTCCTCCCCACAGATAACAGTCCTATTTATGTACCATGAATTACCCATTTCCTACTTCCCGAGTGAAGCAAAGAAAAAGGTGTGTTCCCTAAAAAAATTCCTCTAAATTTAATTTTTTAAATTAATTTTATAATTTTTTCAAGTGTTTTACTGCACAAAACAGACGTTAACTTTTCTTCAAATGACACTCGTTTATTCTTTCGTAACCAAAAAAGTTATTTTTTCAATGCTAATGAATCGTGTGCTAATTGTAGTTTGTCTGATCGAGTTTTTGTTCCGAATATACTTTTTCAGGTTTTTTTTGTTTATTATTTTTGAATAAGTCTGGGATTTTTTCGGTAAAAATATTAAAAAATGGTATAGTTAATTTATACGACTATCTTATTGTTAGTCGCAGACCTATAATCTTTTGAAAAGTCAGTATATTTTGGATATTGGTTGTTCCTTACGAAAGCTCAGAGAATTTGTTACAAATTATACAAAATGGAAAAAAATTATTTTAAGAGATTAGTTTGCGACAAACCAGAGCTTTTTTGCTTATGAGCTCTTCGAGCTGGGTGATACCAAAATCGGTTAGATTTACCCCCCTCCCCCCTTTTAATAATAAAGGGGGTTAAATTTTCCCCTTTAATAATTCTGAAAACAAACTTTTTTTTAAGAAAATAGTCGATATAACAACTGGACTATCATATCCAATTAGAAAAACAATCGAATTCCTCATTCGAAATAAGGAGAAAATATTTATTAATGTAACAGCAGCCGAATTGTTATTTGATGGATATGAAGATGAATTAATTAAAAATGTTTGTTCTCTGGTTCCGACAATTTGTAAAGTTTTAAATGTTCCTGAAAGGATTGGGTTATTTTATGGGGTAAGTTTAATTAATTAAAATATCTTTGATACATGGGAGAGTTTGTGATTGAGAGTGTAGTGACCGGGGTTTTGAATGAAAGTGTTTATTTTTTTGTGGTGGGTTTGATATTAAATGATGGAAAATAAACATTTTAATGGTGCTTTTGATGTTTTTTTAAAAATTTTCAAATTTTTTTCGATTCCGACTTTTTGAGGGTTTTCCGAATTTAGGGTTTTTACTTATTAATAATTTTTTCCCGTCTGGAACTTTTCTAATTTTTTTTTCGTGTTTCGATTTTTGGAGGTTTCCCAGATTTGGGGGATTTTTTTATATTTTTTCACGGATAATAATTTTATTTTTTAAATAATGTTTAAATTTTTAAAAATTAATTTTTTATTTTTCAGCAAAACGGAACAGACGATGGACTTTACGAGGTTTAAAAATTTTTTTTGTTAAATTTATTTCTTTTCCGTTTTTAAAGGTTGACACCGGTTTACACGATATTAATTTATTAGATAAAGTATATTCTTGGAATGGATTGAAAGGAAAATTGAAAAATAATAGTTGGTATAGAGAACAGGCTAGAATGATTAATGGAACAGGTTTTTTTTTCTAATTTATTAGAAAGATTAATTTTGCATAGGAAGGATTTGGACCCGCGCCCCCTTTGAATTTAAGGAAATAGTGTTACCCAGAGTAATTATTGTTTCAACCTCCCGTTGGATGGGATAATTAAAAGGGAGGGGGGGGGGACATTATTTAAGCATTTACGGTACATCTTCATAAGTTATTATTTTTAGTCCGAGGGTATTTTACAGTGAGGTTCACCTATATTTGTTTCTAAGAAGTTTTTTTAATTTTTAGATGCTGAACTTTTTAAACCAAGCCTTTATAACAGTGAAAAACTGGAAATGTAAAAAATATAATTTTTGTTTTAAAAATTTAAATTAATTTTTTTGCAGATTTATCGGACAGCTTTGCAGGTTTGATTTTTTTATTTAAAAATATGTTTTTTTTTAATTTTTTAAAATGACATTTATTAAAAATAAATTTTGATAGTTTTTTGGGATATTTAATAATTCTTGAATTTATAGAAGATTTTTAAGGAAAATTTCAAAATCCGTAAAATTAGAAAAATGTCTGCAAATTTATTTTTGACAAAAAATTTATTCTTTCAATTTTAGATCATTCAACATAGAAAAGCAAAGCACAGCCTTCACTTCTGGAATTCCTGTTTTTCGTTATTCACAACCTAAAAATTTTTTGGATGTTGAAACGCAACAAATACAAGGATTCTGTAATCCAAATGCTGCTGATTACTTCCACAATAGCTCAATTCAAAAAAGTTTGTTGAATTTAAATTTTATTCTAACATTAAAGAATTTAAGTAAATTAGCAAAAAAACTTTTTTTAAACAAATTTAGAAAGCAAACCATTTTTAAAAAATTTTCCGCTAGACTTTGCTTTTAATAATTTTCCTTTTTTTTAAAATAGGTGGATGTGCCCCTTCAGGATTACTCGATATGTCAACTTGCCTGCCAGGCCAACCACGCATTTTATGGTCCAATTCTCATTTTTTGAATGCTCCTTCAGCTCTTTTACTTGAAGGAATGAATTTACCTTCAATTAAAAACGATTATTCTTATTTTGATATTGAACCGATTACGGGTGTTGTTGTTGGGGTACAACAAAAATCTCAATTAAATTTGGGAATGCTTAGAGGAGATTTGAGGTTTCTTAAAAAAAATTTTTTTTTAATCTTCAAAAAAAATTTTTCTTATCTGTCAAATTCTGCAGTTTTTTCGCAGTAAAAACTCTAGAACCGTTTCAGTCTTGAGGCGTACAAAATTCAGTCGTACAGCATTCACCCTATTTTTAAAAATTTCCCCACTTAACTACTGAAATAGTTTTTTAGATTAGGGCGCAAAAATCTGAGAAATATTCAAGAAAAAATTATTTTACCTCGGTCAAGTGAAAAAATTTATTTTCTTCAAATTTACATACAATAAAAATTTTTTAACAGCATAACTCGTAATATGCGTGATTTGATAGTTCCAATTATTTGGATTAATGAAAGTGCAATTATTGACTCCAAAACAAGAGAACAACTTCAACTTCCAATTAAAATTATTTTTTATTCTTATATTTTTGGTTGGGTTTTGTTACTTTTTGGTAGTTTTTGTTTTTCTTTGATTATTGGTTTTGTTGTTGTGAGGCAATGCAGGAGAATGGCACAGGTGTGTTTTTTTCTTAAATTAAAAAGAACTTTCGGCCAGGGCCGAAAGATTGAGTTTAGTGAAGTCATTTCTCTCATTTTTTTATAAAAAAGAACCAGAAAATTGCAAAACTCAAAACCAGAGTGGGACAAAAGACCTTCCGACCGAATAGCGTCAGGGGATCAAAGTAAAAACACCGTCCACTTTTACAGATAATAAATTCGATTTATGTCGATATTGTTTTGTCTTAATATCTTTGGGCCATAGGATAAGAGAAAATTGAAAATTAAATTGATAAGTAAAAGATTTTTTAAGGAAATAAACGACAGCATTGATTCGCCTTTAATTAATTCTCCTCAACCTTCTGATACTAATAATGGGGCAGTTACCGACACATGAAAGACAAAAAATTTTTTAATTGACATTTTATATATTTATAATTTCAAAGTGCCACAAACAAACAGAAAAAAAACTTCCTAAAAAATTTATATATTATTCCAGTAATATGCATTATGTAATATTTTATATATTGTTTAGCATGGCTTGTACAAATCCACCTTAACGATAGTTTTTTTCAGGCTAGATTAGACCCCATTTTTAAGTTAATCTCGCTTAAACGTTAGAAAATTTTTTCTAACGAGAATGGGTGTCGTACAAGCGAGATTTTTTCCGCAGGGGGGGGGGGGGGTTTTGCGCATCTGATTGTCAGACTGTATTTTTAAAAGAGCGATCCCAAGATCAATTTTTTGAAAAAAAAAACTGAATAAAAATTACCCCCAAAACTTCTTCAAAATTTTTTCTGGGATCGCTCTAGCATTTTTCTGACCAATTTTTCGGGTATATTTAATATATATGTAAATATTAAAATACCAAAATTTTGTAAATTAAATAAAAAATTTATGCAAATAAAAATCTGTTTTTAAGTATTGGCATTGATTAGCAATTTTTATAAATAATATATCGAAAAATACAGTCAAAACACCCTTTAGGCTGTTTAAATTCTATGTATCCGACCGAAAGGTCTACCAAAATTTAAGAAACCTATCTTAAATAGAGGTATTCTGATTTAAAAAATTTTCAAAAGTTTTTTTTTAATTTTTTCAAGTATAAAAAGTATTATTGTATATTATATAAGTATATTTTATGCTTTAGAAGTGATATTCTATAATTATGTTTTGACTGTATTTCTTTTATTTTTGTAGAATAACCCGTTTATTTTTTTAAATTTTTAAAAATTTATCGTTTAGAAAAAAATAGCGCCTTCTTTAAAATTCTTTTAAAAGCCATTCTAAAATCAAGAGAAAATATTGTATAAATAATTGGATTTAATGCCGAATTTAAATAACCTTTTTTAAAGAAGAGGAATTTTATTAATTAATTAAAAATTAATACCTAGCCAATTAAATATTTGTTCCATTAAAGGGGGTATATGTCTACATTCACTTTCGCCAGTTAAATTTATACAGAATGGACGGTAGAGGGAAAGAACGAAGAAAGGAGTCCAACAACAAAAGAATGTTCCCTTTGAAAAATTATTAAATTTTATTTAAAAAATTGGAGGGGATCTACAAAGCATCCCCAAGCAGATGCTTTGTATTGACGAAGTGTCTACTAACGTAAAATCTCAAAGCCTGAATTTTCTGAATTCAATTTTCCGAATTCAAAAATTTCTAAATCCAATTCAAAAAAAACGCTAAATTTTCTCCTCTCAACCGCCTCTTCCAAAATATACATACAAAAAAACCTACAGTAATAATAGCCAACGTCCTCCAAGCTTTTCTTTCCCTTCTAGTCTCAACAGATTCTTTTTTCCCACTTCTTTTTTTCCTTCCCTTCTCTGCAATATTTTTTAAATGTTTTGGAAAATTAATTAATTGTTGTTTAGATTCTTCTCCTTTATTATTTATTCCATTTTTTAAATTTTCGTTTGCCTTAAATTCTGTTTCTTCTATATCTAGACTTGCTATGTTTGAATAAAGCTTTTTTGTTTTTTCTTTATTTTGGTAAAATTCTTCTGATGGATTGTTGTTATTATTGCTGTTTTTTGGTGAAGTTTCATGGATTGACTAAAATTTTTTTTAAATCAGACATTTTGTCATATTTTCTTCTTTTTATCCTTTTGTCATTTTACTTTTACATTTCTTATATTCCCTCTTAATCTGATTACAGTATGCCTATTCTTAAATCAAAAGAACGCAAAAATACGGAAAAGGGCCAATTGAGTCTCACTATAATTTCACTCTCGAATTCCATAAGCCCACTAAAATTTACCTTGTTATTATTTTCCGAAAACTGTCTTCCATTTTGTTGTTTATTAAGAATAGGAGGCGAACAATTCGTCGGATAATTATTGTTGTTTTTTTCACCCGATGTAGCTGTATATTTTTGTGTAGTTGGTGAAGACTAAAATATGTAGAATAAATACAAGGAATTCCTGAGGTCTTATTTTCAACCATAACTTTTTAATTCTTGACCGATTTGTAAAATTTTTTAAACCAATCGAAAGGTCTGAATCACTATAATTTCACTCTCCAATTCAATCTGAGAAAGTACACAATAAAAAATGATTCTACCCTGAGCGGATTCGAACCTTCTCCCTATTTTATAGTATTTTCCCACTTAACCAAAGAAAATAAAATTCCAAAATAAAACAAACATTTTGTTCTTCAAAATCCATTTGTTTACTTGTTTTTAATGGCACAGAAGAATCATCAACCACACCTCTATTTAATGTTCTTCTATCTCTTTCACGTCGAAAACGCTTTTTGGCGGCTCTCATAATTTTGTAGTAAATAATTATTATGGCACAAAGAGGAATATAGAAGGCAGTTGAAGTTGAAAATACCTAAGGATATTTTAATTTAAACTAGAAATTAAAAACAGGAAAGGGAAACCCCAAGAAAAAATTATTTTACCATGAGTGGATTCGAACCTTCACCCAATTTTATAAAAATTTTCCCACTTAACCAAAGAAATAAATTTTTAAATTGTGGCACAAACAACTAGGAAACAAAAAAAGAGGGAGCTGGATTGAAAAAAAGCGGGATCGAACCTTACTCCTATTTTTATACAACTTTGCCACTTAACCATGGAGATCATTCCCCAATAACATAACGAAATGGGCTAAAATGACAAAAGAATAATCACCTGATAAGCAATATCCTGTGAAATAAGACAAATTTTTTGATTTTCAACACGAGAAACAAAGCCTTTATCTTAAATTTGAAAGAAAAATTTAATCAAAACGAAATATTCAATTATTTTTTACCTTTCAAATGTAAAAATTTAAATTGTGGTGCTAAAGAAATAAGCAAAGAGAATACCCAAATAACAAATAACATTGTAAATATTCGTTGTGGAGTTCGATTTTGAGTATAATAAATATTTGTTATAGACCAATAACGATCTAAAGCTATAGCTACCAAATGAAGAATTGAAGAAGTACAAACCAATACTTTAAATTAATTTTTATTAGCCCCTTACATGCAGTCTCGAGGGATATATTTTGGGCGACTTTTTTTATTTATAACGGATTTAAACAATTTTTGTGTCAATGAAACCTCTGGATATGAGGATTATTTACCTTACAGAATTGATTTATGAGACAGTCTTACAAAAAGTTGTAGTCAAATAAGTATCAAAAATTGCGATTGCGAGCAGTTATCTGGCTGCAATTTCTAGTAGGATGTCCCGATCAAATTAATCCTGTCAGCTAAAATAATCCCCACATTCAGAGCTTTCGAATGATATAATAATTATTCAAATCGATTAAGAATCAAAAAAAGTTATGGCTAAAAATATGGCCTCGTTACTGCCCTAATCTGGCCCGACAATTAGAGTCAAAAGACAAAAAAACCCTACCATCTACACTAATCCAAAAATCACAGACAGTAACACCCATCTCCCATTTTTGCCTTAAAGTTGTCCAAGCACCAAGAGGAGTAATTAAAAGACCAACCTTAAAAATAAATAAGAATTAAGATAATTAAAGACAAAGAGCTCACTACAATATACACTCTTAGGAATTAAAAAAGTGAACCTTATAATGAACTAGTATTGGCTATAGAATAATAGAATACTCCCAATACTAGACACCCATTACTGGTATTTTTTGTGGTTAAGTGGGGAAATAATTAAAAAATAGGAGTAAGGTTCTAAGGGGGGCATTGGATGAAGGGAAGATTGTCTAAGCAATACATACCTCCCAATTTAAGATACTTTTTTCAGATTAAAGGAGGTATCTTATATTGAGGCTTTACTTTATTTAAATTAAAAAAACAGACCATTAAATCAGCCACAGCCAAAGAAAATATCAAATAATATTGGGGCCTAGACCTCAAATCCCTTTCTATCAAAATAGCCAAAATAACCAACAAATTCCCGAGAACACACAAAAGTATAAGCACAAAAAGTAAAGAGCCAATAGCCAAACCTGGCCATAAACCCAAAGGTTCGGGTTCGGCCATAGCCAAAAAAGGGGAAAATAAATGGGAAGAAGAACCAAAATCGTGTAATGAAGATAATGTTGTTGGTGGGGAATAGATGAATTTCTGAAAGAAAAAAAGTTAAAAGGGAATAAGAGGGTTATTTTTCTTGTTTTAGCTTTCAAACAAATTTTTATGCGTCCAATCAATGTCGATAAGTACCCGGCTCTTCACCTTAGTACCATAAAATCTATGGGAATAGAAAGCTCTACTCCACAGAGTTATGTTACACAACATGATACCGGACTCATAAAAACTTGTTTGGACGCTTAAACTTCCCATTGGACGTGTAAAGGTTGATTGGACAAGAGCCAAAATAAATTTTGCGGACAAAAAAATGTGGATTTTTCAAAAAAGGAGGGAATTTTATTTTTGAATTTTCTAGCTAAATAATTAATTTTTACAATGAAATAAAAAAATATTTTAAAAAAATTTAAAAGATCAAAAAACTCTTTAAAAATTCTTTGATTTGTGGTTTTGAGTGATTGACGTAAAAATGACTTGAGGAAGAATTGTTAGTTTAAAAGAAAGGAATTTTTAATAAATAATTTTAAAAAATTAATAATTGAAAAAATTATTTTTTCCATTGAAAACCCAAGCTTATTAATAACTTAACCAAACATACACACCAACAAAAACAATCCCCTCACAAGTAAAAATTTATTTTATTCGAACTTGTTTGTGTATTTTAATTAATTAATTAATTAATAAAAAACTTGAAAAGAGAGTAATGCTGTTTGTGGTTAAGTTGGTAGTGTGTTTAACTTTAAATAGAAAAGTATGGGAATCCGAATAAAATGAGGGGTTTTTGGTGTTTTTAGAAAAAAAATTATTTGAGAATTCAAAAAATTATTTTATTTTATTGTCTACTTTAAAAGGAAATTTATTTTTATTTTTTCCTCCTTTTTTTTTAATTTTCTCCACTTCCTTTTACTTTTTTTTCTTGGAAAAACTTTCATCTTCTCTTAATTAAAATTGAAAGGTCATCAATAATAACAACTACTTTTCTAATTTTTAAAATAAATTCTTTTATGTCTTTAAGCTATTTAATTGGAAAAAATTTTTCTGCTGCTTAAAAAGGGGAATAGGTAAATATATTTTTAGGAAAAAAATATATTTATTGTTGAGATAGAAATACAGTTAGACCTCACTATAAGATATAACCTTAGACCTGAAAATCAAATAATGAGGTATATAATGAGTAAAAAACTAGTGGCAAAACGAATACTAAAAACATAATTTAGATAGAAGTGTGTAATTACAGTCTCCCCTAGTCAATTTCGGGTGAATTTACAATCGAGATCCGAATTGGGAGTCTCTTATAATGAAGTCCACTGTATTGAGTAGTATCTTATATTGGGGACCGATTATATTCTTTCATTTACTTGCCTCAACCACCGCCGACGTATCTGTTGAATATACAGAGGGAAGCAACATATCCTCATAATTATCGTTGTTTTGTTGTTGTAAATATGGGGGTGGTCGTTGTCTCATTTGATGAATTTCTTTTTTTTATTTATTTAAATAAAAGAACATTTAAAAAATAAAATATAAATTTTTACAAAAAAGTTTAGAGAACAACCTAAATTTGGAAATTTAAAAAAGGCCAAAGATGATTTTAATACGCGACAATGAATGCCTAAGGGAATTAACTAGATAATAAGACTAAAAAAGATTTTTGGGGGGAGAGGGAGTGTTAATATGTCAAATAAATATGTGCTGGGATTTTATAATAATTAATTTTTGTAGAAAAATTAGAGAAGGAATTAATTAATTTGGAAATTATTGGGAAAGAGTTATTGGGATTTTTATCAGCGAGTTTGTCTAATTTGTCAAGTTCCGGACGTAACAGTAAAGGTCTGACTGGTTTGGATATACGGACCTCGCTATAAGATACCCCCAATAGTAGATACACCTCTATTTAAGATATGATTTTTAAAAAGTTGGGAGGGGAGGGGAGCTTCCAAAGTAAATATACTCTCTATTTAAATACCCTCATTATAAGATAGAATTCTTTAGTCCTAAGGGTGTTAGGCCCTCCTATGTTTGTTAATCCCTTAAAAATTAAAATGTCAAAAAAAGCTTCAAAAAACAATTAGAATCAGAGCAAGCATTTCCTTGAGGGGAATTTAAATAATAAAATAAAAATAATTATTTTATAAAAAATAATTATGCAAACAATATTATTTTCTATTTTTTCTTGTTTGGCATTTTCTTAAGCCAATAATTTTTTTTATAAAAAAAGGGATTGGAGATACTGACAAATTAATTGTTTGTATGCGTGCAATGGACAGCCGGCGGATTATCGGATACTTTTTAGTACCTTTCTCTCTTTTTTCTTTCTTTTTGGGGTAAAATGCGCGCCGCCAAAAAGGAACGCCTAAAGAAAAAAGAGTAAAAAAAGGGAAAGGGGGGAATGCCCCTATTTCATATTTTTTGAAAGTTGGCTGACAATAGGGGGAGGAAGGGGGGAAGGGAGTTTTTGAAGGGGAATTGGAGGAAGAGTTGGAAGAGGAGTTGGGTATTAGGAAGAGGAAAGGGACGTGAAGAGGAAAGGAAAGGGAGATAGGAAAGTTAGGGGAAAGGGGGAGAGAAGAGAACGACAAATGAGAACAGTCATTTGAAAACAAACTGTCTTGACCGAATTTAAAAAGGAGCAAAAATCAAAAAGAAATTAAAAAGGATCAAGTCAGTCGGTCCAAGATTCAAATCTCTTGAAATAAAAAATCTTTTGAAATTTTAATTTTCACTTGCTCTTGTTTCACAAATGTCGGGATCGCAAATGTCGCGCCCCTCAAAAGGAAGGGATATATGAAAGGAAGGGAGGCGCGAAACAGCTGCCATCACTCTCGGGTATATAAAATACAAATGAAGCCAACTCTTGTGGGTATATTGATTTTGTGCCAATAACAAATGACGAGTTAAAAAAGTAAAAAATAGGGGGAAGGTGTGAAGTTGAGGGAAGAGGGGGGGGGAGGGGAGGGAAGATAGGAAGAGTTGCGAACAAAAAATAATAATGAAATAAGCGGAAATGGAGGAAAGAAAGGAGTGGAAGGAATGTCAAATATTTAATTGGCATAATTTTATAAAAAATATGTGTAAATTTTTTAGATGCCATAAAAGGAAAATTTAAACATATGATAAATATATTAAATTAATTGAGTGGTTAGTTGGTCGAACCTCGATTGTGCGTACACCCTTGGGAATGAAAAAAGTGTGTGTAAAACTGAGAGAAGTAACGCTTAGACAAATCCCCTGACCCTAATCAACTTTAAATGACAATATGTAGAAGTTGAGATCTGAATTGTATTAGAAAAGACCATCCAATGACCAAAGTCATAAACATCCTCCAAGCAATACAATAATATATTGTACAGTAATATATTTTGTTGTGTATTAAGATCTAAGATCTTGGAGTACTACAAGATTTTTGAACAAACTCAAGTTTCAAAAAGGTATATTTAGGTCAGAAGGTGGACTGAACTCCAAAAAATGATTATTTATTTGAGGTTATATCTTAAATTTAAATCCTCTTATATACCTAACTTGTTTGTGTTTTTATTCATAACAATATACTGACAAAGCTGAATGTTGAAATATTTGTTTGAAATATTCACACTCTCATTACATTCTTTTTCATTCGCGCATAAAATGCAACAAATAATTAATTAAAAATGAATTACGAGGAAAAAGAAATGCACTTAAATAGTACAAATAATAAGAGAGAAAACCGGAAAAGAGAAAAATAAAAATAAACAACCGGAAGATGTATTTCCGGAAAAATAGCGAGAGACTGTATATTAATAAGAGAGACTGTAAATAAATAAAAATTTTATTTCCGGAAAGGAGAGTAAAAGACTATTTCCGGAAATATATAATGAGAGACTACATGTTTTTAAGAGAGACAATATTTTTATTCTATATTAAGTGATAGCGCATATAAATAAAAATTATGTAATATTGTAATTAATATAACAATTTTTACAAAAGTAAAAGAATAACCAAAATTATCAAAATGTCTTTCCCTTCAAAAGAAATAAAAATAAAAGAGATTCCTTTTGGTTAACTAACAAGGGTTTATTAGTACATCTGGAACAGTGGATGCGACCAAGTGTGAAGAACAAAGCATTGAATAGATTTTTTATATTTTTATTGGTTATATTTTTATATTTAATAATTTAAATAATTCGTAACATTATTGACTATAGATATTTAGATACAAACAAAGTATTGTATTTTCCGGATTTTACTTTTCGGAAGGTTATAGCACTTTTCCGGAAAGATATTCTCTCCGGTTGGTTATACATACCTATTCTCTTTTCCGGAAACTACTTATTTTGTTTGTATTTTCCGGATTTTTCTTCCGGAAAGTTTTGTATTTTTTATTAAGTTAATATTTAGTATAATACTCTCTATTATTTACATATTTCTCTAATTTATTAAAACTTATTTAGCATTTATTTGTTGCATTTTTCGCGCATATATGAAAAACGAGAAGGAAATAAAAGGACGAGAAAAAATAAATAATTATTGAAAAAAAAAATATCAGGAAAAAGCAACAACAAAATAAAAGGGCAAGTATTTATGTGCCTCAAAAACTTTCTTTAAAAAAATTTTTAGGAAAAAAAATAAAAATATAAGACGAAATAAGGTGTTAATCTAATAAAAAAATATTTTCCGAAAATTTAATAGCCATAAAAATAAATTGAAAAATGGCAAAAAATAAATTGAGGAAATATACAAGTTGTTATGGATATTAAAAAAATATGTAGGGGGAAAATATGTAAATTGGTTTTTAAAAGGGGAGGGGGTGGGAGTTACTTGTAATTCTTGTAGGGGCAAAACACCGTCCGACAAAATACCGTTGAGACATTGGAGTGAAAACACCCTCCACTTTTATTTAAAATAAATTCGAATTATGTTATCGATATTGTGTTATTTAAAAACTTTATTAGACTATAAGGCTATTGGGTCTTGATTAGCACAGTAAAGCAGAGCTGACTATAAATATAGCTATTATTCCTTCAGCTAATTCAAAAGTTTATTCGGCGGCTAGGGGCGATAAACTTTTGAATTAGCTTTTGAATTAGCCTCATGCATTTAAAAGTAATCGGAATTTCGTACTGTACTACCGATACGGAATAGGTGTTTTGTCAGGACGGAGGTTTGTCCTGGGAGAATGTGGGGGAAATTGAAAGAGAAAAAGAGAGAAAATCACAGGAGGGTGTCCATTTAAAAAGTTTTTGAGAAAATCAAAAAGCGGAAAAAATAAATATTAAAAATGGCACTTAAGTTGTGTGGAGGTTTATTAAATTGTTTAGGAAAAATTTTTTGTTAAGTTGAAAAGCAAAAAAAAAAAGTGAAAAATAAACATAAAAAAAGATTGGCATTTTGGCAATAAACAAAATTATTAAAGGGTAAATTGACATTTATATTTGTTGAATTAAGGACATTTTATGATGGAAATGATTCTTTCTTTTAATAAATAAAATTTTTTAAAAGTTAACGTCAGTCGGAGTTCTCTACAAAATACCCCCCGAATACACTCAGGACTTAGCCTACACACGGATTTATGTACAATATTTACTGTACG
This sequence comes from Meloidogyne enterolobii, assembly GCA_963681835.1. NCBI lineage: Eukaryota > Metazoa > Nematoda > Chromadorea > Rhabditida > Meloidogynidae > Meloidogyne > Meloidogyne enterolobii. Next base: position 1,684,638 of record CAVMJV010000018.1, read on the forward strand.
TACACTATTTTAAAGTTGTTTGACCATTGGGTGAGGGGAACTGTCTAAGTATTTTAAAAGTTGGTTTTGACTAATGGGAAGGATAGCAAACTAACCGATATCCTCGATTTTAAATTATACATCATTATAAATTACGATTTTTGGGCCCTAAAGGAGTACAGTCAATATCGATATCATGTACGTTCAGTTTGGGATTGAATTGCTCTGACGTAGTAAAGAATAAGAAGCGCTATTGGGAGATGTGCTATCGAGATTGTATGTTCAGTGGATGAATGTAGTGAAAAATTCTTTTTTTTTAATTTTAAATGTAAAAAAAATTTTAAAATTAATTTCTTAAAAGTAAAGGAAAATAATTTAAAAAAAATATTATTTTAAAAGGACAAAAGAAAATGAATCACAAAAAATAAATTTAAAAAAATGTAAAAATAATTATTATTTGAAGCCATAAATTAAAAATAATATTTTTTAATTTTTATAAAAAAAGTTTGTTAAAAACAATATTTTTTATTTGCTAAATTTTTTAATTTATGGCTTCAAAAAATAATTATATGCATATTATTTCTGTCCTAATATTTGTAGGTTTACTATAAGAGAGATTAACTGGAACATACACTTTCCGAAAAAAATATTTAATTAAATACGCATAATTGTATCTCTATTAAGTGTATTGTCTCTCATAATTCTATTGTTTCTCCAAGTTGTCTGACAAATTCCGAAGACTTTTTCCGGAAAAATAATATTTAAAGGTAAAAAATAATTATTAAAATAATAGAATTCTATAGCAAGGTTGGAAATCTTCGGATATTTGGATATCCGGTATCCGAACCGAAAATTTCCGGATATCCGGCCTTTTTTCGGATCCGCCAACCTTATTCTATAAAGAAAGGAAATTAAAATTCTTCCCCCTTTTTTTTTAATTTGAAGCTCTCAATTTTTAATTTTAATTTTATTTAAAAAATAATCAAAAAATAAAATAAATTTCTCAAACGGAAATTAAAAAAAGAAAAAGAGAATCTTTTTTTGTTGAATGAGAAAATAAAGGAACGAAATAAGAAAAAAAAAAGAATATATTTTATAGCTTTTAAACAAATAAAAAAAGATTTAAAATTGGAAAAAGCCTTGCAAAAATGTTACTATTTAGTAAATATTTAAACAATTAAAGTAAACAAAGGAAAAGGAATTTTTGAACTTTGTGTGTTAGTAAATTGGAGAAAATTAAAAAAAAAATAGTGATTAATTAAATATTTGAAATTGTCTCTATTATATTTGCGTAGTACACTTTCCGGAAAAATATTAATTAAATGTAGATAAAGGAAAATACTCAATGGAAAATATACTAAACTTTCCGGAAAATATTAAATAAAATTAACAGCAAATAATTCTACAAGCTTGTTGTTTGTAAAATAATAATTAAAACTTAAAAACGTCAAACATTTATATTAGACACAATCTTTAAATAAATACATTTCTTTAAAAATAAAAATTACTACTAAATTTCAAACAACACAAAATTGCTCTTTTTATTAAATTTTCTAAAAAAGGATATTTTATTTATTTATTTTAAAAGATAATTGCCAAATTCCGGCAAAAGTCACAGAACTTTTTTTGCCTTTCTTTATATTTTTATTTTAAAGTTAATCTCAGCAGGAGAGTAAAGAAAACTTTTTTTTTGTAAAATTCTCGGCATTGCCCTTAAATTCCTTTTAAAAGCAATTTCCTTTTTTTGAAGATAAAATCTTTTAAAAAATTTTTATTTAAAATATAATTGAATGGGTGTTTGAATTTTAAGGGAAAATATTGTTACTTTGTCTTTTTAAAGGGTACATGAGGAAGTTGGTTTAGTACTTGAACCTCTATTTGAGATATACGGCCATTAGGTCTTGAATTGATCAATAGCCTATTCATAAATCTTTTTTGTATTTCGGTCAATTTTGTCTTTCGCAAAATTTCCCTTTTTTGGCGTTTTTCCTTCTCTCACCTCTCGTTTTTAATTATAGAGCCTGAAAAAGATTTAGGTTCAATATCTAAATGAATTATCAAAAGTTCGGGGTTCTGGAAGTTATTACAAGATTCAGATGCCTACCGACTGAGAGTTATTGGGGCGATGATCTTCATCAGAATACTTTTCTAAAATTAATTTACAGACTTTAAAGTCGAATAGCTTCCCCTCATTCTCTATGTCGTAAAACCACGCCTTTAGAAAGAAAAATAATTCAAAAAATTAATTGGGACATTATGTCATATTTTGATATAAATTTTTAAAAAATTAGAAAACAAAAATAAACAGGCATAAGGAATCACCAAAGTGTAAAAATAAATTTAAAACGGAAAGATAATTAAAAAATAATTAATAAAAAATTGGGATATTTTGTCTTATCTTGATAAAATAAAAAATAAAAATAAATGAAGAGCTAAACTTTAACTAACAAATAAAATAAAAATAAGAAAAAAAAGAAACAAAACACTTCCCACGTCCTACCCTCAAGAGGCTTTTTGTTGTCCTCTTTAAATTGCTAGAGGCAATCTATTCGTTAAATATTTTTAAAGGAAATAATTTTTTAATTAAATTTATTTTTTAAAGTCCTTCACATTAAAAATATTTTCAAAAATCATTAAAAATAATAAATTAAATAATTTAAGTTTTTAATTTTTGGTTAAAAAGTTAAGGGTAAAAAACATCAAAAATATTTTCCAGTTAGTGGTGATCTTTAGGGTTATACTAAAATAAATTTTGATATGATTTAAATATTCTGGTTTGGAATTCAAGTTTAAATTCTGATCTAAATAATTCTCCGTTAAATTCTGAAATAAAAAAGTTCTGGTTTAAATTTAAGTTAAATACTGAAATTTAATTCTGATTTAATTTAAAGTTGAAATTCTGAAACAAAATAATTCTGATTTAAATTAGAGCATTTCTCAATAAAACCCTAGAGATCACCACTAAATATTAGTGGTAATCTTGGAAGTAGTTATTTTTATTGTCTTTTAGCCAAAAATTAAGAGTTTTTTTAATTAAGAGAATAAATGACATTAAAAAAATTTTTTGGCTGTAGTATAGTATTTATAGCCGAGGTATACAAAAGAGTTTATATTATACTATAATATATTTAAGGTATACTTAAGGTAAAAATTAAGAGTTTTTTTAACTAGATTAAATTGATTTTTTTAATTTTTAAATCCCTAGAGACATTTAAAAAATAAAAGTTAAAAACGGCAAAGAATATTTTTTATTTTTAAAATAGTAAAAAAAATAGATTGATGTTATTGAGGTAAGAAAGACGAAAAATAATAATTAAAAATTTTTTGTATTTAAAGAACAATTAAAAGAAAAATAAATTAAAAAATTAATTTTCGTTTAAAATTAAAAGAAATAAAAAATAAAAAAAATCTTATTTGAATAAAGGACAATTAAATATTTTATTTTAAATTATTGTTTAAAAATACAAAGAATAAAATTTTAAAAAATTAAAAAGATAAAAGCAATTAAATAATTGTCTAAACTTTTTTTATTTAAAAAATTTTACTATTAATGAAAAATAATAATTAAAAAGAATTGAGGGGTTAGTGGGTGGATTGTTCTAGTAAATAAATTCCGGTTTAAATTCAAATTTAAATTCTGATGATTTTTAATTAAGAAATAATTCTGGTTTGAATTCAAGTTTAACTTAAACTTGAATTATGTAATTCTGATATAAAATCCAATTTTAAATTCTGAAATAATTCTGATTTTTAATTCGAAATAGTTCTTCTAATTTTCCCTTCGACTTAAATTCTGATATATAATTCTGGTTTTTCTAATATAAAATCTAAGTTTAAATTCTGAAATTTAAATTATTAAATAAATTCTGATTTAAATATTTACACAAAAATTCAAAACCAGAAATTAATTTAAACAAAAAAATGTTTTTATTAACGAGAGAAACAAAACAATTAAAAATAACAAAAAAAATTAAAAAGAAAAGATTAAAATTTTAGAAAAATAATGAGAATATTTATTTGTTAGAAAAAATGTGGACCGGCAGTCATTTAAAAAAGAAAAAAATTTTTTGTTTGTGGGGGTTAAAAATGTTAAAAGCGAGAAAAGAGTGATTTGTGAAAGAGGGAAATAAATAAATAAAATAAAAAATATTTTTTTGGAAGATTTCTAAAGTATTTATTTGACAATTGTTTTATTTTTTATGAAAAGAGAAAGGCTTCCATAAATTTTAGAAAAATTTGGACTTTAAAACAAAGTACTTTGGGGATGTTCTGGCGCTGAAAAAAAATTTTTAGGGATATTTTGGCTTAATAAAATAATTGCTAGAGTAAATGTGGAATTAAATTAAAAACTAAAGAAGAAAGCGATGCGCGGAAAAAGGGTAGAAATGTTAGTAGTGTAGCGAAGACCAAAAAAAGTAAAGTTCACACAGGCCTAAAGTTCTAACCTTGGTTTAAATTCTAAAATAAAATTAGTTTAAAGGCACAGAAACGTTTTTAATAAATAAATGGCCATGAGGTAATTCCTCTCTATGAAAGTTGATATTTAGGGGGAGACTTGCCCAAAAATTAACACGCCCAATTACTTCATTAACAATTAATTGTTATTTAAAATTAGATAGGAAAAGATAAACAGACAAATAAATAATTCTTTAAACAACAATAAATTTAGAAATAAAAGTTTGGATTTTTTAAATAAAATGTAATCTATATTTTAGGTAATTAAAAGGTTAATGTATGAGTGAAAATTTAAAGAAAAAGAAAAAAAAATTTAAATCAGAATTATTTCAGAATTTATACTTCAATTTAAATTCTGGTTTAAATTAAACTTATAATTTTGATTTAAATTTTGACATTATATACATAATTCTGATTTTTTTGATTTTAATTCAAGTTTAAAAATAATTCTGGTTTCAAATTTATGTTTAAATTCTGATATTTAAATAATTCTGATTTAAAATACAAGTTGTATGTATACTTGTTGTAATTGTTGAAAGAAGAGAGGATTATGATGAATTGAATTGAGTGCGAAAAAAGAGAATTTAAAAAGGATTAAGAAAATCTTTTTAAAATCCCTTTCAAAAAAATAGAGATTGATTGGCATACTTGAGAATATATTTTATTAAAAATATTTTTAAAAAGAGTGAAGAACACAAAAATTTGTTGGGAAATTTGAGTAGTTTTTTTATTATTTTTTAATCTTCTTTTTTTTATTTGTTGCGAAAAGGGGGGAAAAGCCTAAAGGGGAGAAAATGAAGAAGAAAAGAGGGGAAAAGCTAAAAATATTTTTAAGTATGTATTAAAAGCGAGAGGTAAAATTGAAAAAAGAGAAGAAACATAAAATTGACTATTTAAACATTTTTTAAAGAAAAAAAAAGATTAAAAAAGTTGTTAATATAGAAATGAAAATTGGGAGGGGGGGGGGATATATTATCAAAAAAGATCAAGTTCTATAATCAGAGAGGTTGAGGGGTCAACTAAGCGCGGCTAAGTAAGCGTCAGCCAATTTTACAACTTTGACTTTAAACTTGACTTATGTAATTATGATATATGTTTATATTATTAGATATCGAATCCCAACTCAGTTTAGCGTAATTTTAGTGTCATGGCCACTGATTGGGGAGAGGATACCCCTCCTCGATTTTATATACACCTCATTTTTACATACAAAATTTTTCACCTCCAATGCTTAACAGGACACCCTGTTTTCCCGACATAAACCTTTGAAAAAGTGTAAACCGAAATGGGCACTTTTTCAATGAAAAAATAGGGGTGTCCTTCCAATCTTTTTGTTGTTAATGCCGACTTAAAAAATAAAATCACAATTTTGGAAATTGGGATTTTCAACCCGAAAACGTAGAGAAGAAACTCCCTCTCGTAGGAAGAGACTCCCTCTCCACCTCTTTCCACACGAATAAAAGAAATGAGAAAAAAAAAACTAAAAAAAGCCTTAAAAATTGGATAAAATAAACCCAAATATAAAGATATTTTTTATTCAAATCTGGTTTAAATTTTATTAAAAAACAAAAAGGATTTACATATGTACGAACGATGGTGGCCAACAAAAGTACACAAGTAATGTTTAAGCAGCTCCCCCACCCAATTGCCAATCAAATTTTAATAAAACTTATTTTGAATTAGAGATTATCTAATAAGGAGAGTATTTTGGATACTAAATATATATACCTCTATTTAAGAGACGTTTTAAAATTTTGGGTGGCCATTAGTTGTGGGAAGATAACTAAGCATATCTTATACATATAGAGAAAAATACCTTCTCAGTTACATTACCTCCATTTAAAATACACCTCTTATAAGGGTCAATTTTTCGCCCCAAAGAGGGGGGGGCATTAAATAAGGAGAATATTTTCTTAAAAAATTCCTTTCTTTCTTCCAAAATGCCAAAAAGATATACATAAATACACATACTCTCCATTCATTTATTTATTTTTAATCTTAATTTTTTTGCTTTTAAAGACTTGGCAAATTTATGCAAATGCTTGGAATAAAAATAGAAAATATCTAAAGAAGTAAGATTACAGGAAAAAGGAAGAAAATCCAGAAAAAAAATTAAAATATTTTTGTTTGTTAAAAAAAATTTGAAAACCTCATTATAAGATACTCCCTTAAGTCTGAAAAATCGTATGTTAGAAACAATATCTTTTTAATTATTTCTAGCCCTTCTAAATTTATCCAAAAAAGGAATATTTCTTTATTAATATTTATTCAATTTAATAATTTTACAATTAGGCTAAAGGGGATTTTGGGAATTTTTAAAAGTGAATTGAAGCTGAAGCTAAAATAACAGAATTAGATGAGCTTATATAAACAGGGAAATGACAAAAATGATTAAGAATGTTAAATAAAAATAAAGTTTAAGAAATTGTATGAATAAGAAAATATATTTAAAAAGGACATTTTTGGATTTAAAAATAAATTTAAAATAAAGAATTAATCATAAAAAATAAATCACATATATTTTGATTGTAATTTAACATTATTTCCAACACTCCGCGCAACAAAAGTATTTAGGATACACGAAAAGATAAAGCGAGTTAGTAAGGGTAGAATACAATAAAACATTAAGATGAGTAAAAAGATGGAAATTATTAAAAGGAAAAGGTAGCGCGGGAAAATGAGTAATTTTAAAAGGTTGGTAATGTCCATATTTGGTAGTTTCAAGTGCCAATGTGGTGCGGTTTTGTTTCCATATTCTTCGTTCCAAATCACATCATTCAGTGCTGCTTCAGGATAGGCAAGTTTGCCTTGTAGTTGAAATGTTGTTGGTGAACTGCCACAAAAAACTTCACACGTCTCATCAATATCCGACGTGGAGAAATGAATACTCAAAATCTTTCTTTCAACAGTCGGTCGGCACGGTATTGCCATTTTTGCCGACGGGCAAATTATGTTTGCAAGAGTCGATCCAAAGTCTGTTTTACATTCTAAGTCCACATGAGCTCCTTTTTTACAGTCAAAACATCCTGTCAAATTTGCTCGGACTATACAAGTATTCATGCTTATTTCAGTCTTTAAAATCATTCCTTCAATTTTTATCTGAACTTCTGCTGAGGTTAAATCGGGAAAAGCTGTTATTTCTCCATGATCGACTTTTACTAATATTCCGTTATGATTGAAAGGGAGATTATTCGATTCTTGAAAAATTTGTTCATCTTTAATAATTTCTGTACAAAGACAATTTACATTATCGTCAGCTGGTCGACATGAACAGGTAAGTGGATCTACAGTGCAATTGAAATTGCCTGCTTGGTATTTATTTGCGCATTTAAATTTTTGCAATTGCGTTTCAATTTCATAATCTAGCATGGCTGCCTTTTTTCCATCAAATACAAAATTTTTATTTAAAACAGGCAGAATGGGAGTGGTTATGCTTTTTAACGTTATTTCTATTTTATTTTTACTTTGTTTAGATGCCATTCCTGGGATTAGATTAAAGGCGCTTTCCCATTTTCCTTCGTTTGTATCAATAGTTAAATTCATACTTAGTCCTAGCTCCCATTTAGGACATTCAAAAATTTCCAAAATTCTTTCATCAACAGGAGTGGCATAAAATCTATAGAAAGTACAAGCCGGGGTTGTATAGAAACATCCGGAGAACCAACCGCCGCTACTTTCTACACATTGTGTTATTCCTGGGTAATCATTCGTGGCATTAAATTCAATTAATTTTTCATGAGATTTTATTTCGCTGCATTTTAAATCATAGCAGCTTCCTGTTTCAGCGCATCTCTTTGAAGATTCAACTTGCATGTGGAAAAATCGGGAAAAATATTTTAAACTTTTAGTACAAAAAGCCTTTGTTTTATGAATTTCCATTGTTAAAGTCCCTAATATTTTTTCGGTATGATCGTTTAAAGAAACTTGGATTTGTTGCTCTTCGGGATTAAATGTCAAAACAATTATTTTTTCAAACGAGCAGCTTCTTTCACCGAGTTTATTCACAACACAACTTTCTTCAGTTGCTTGTAAACTAGTGAGGCAAAAACATTTAGAAAGATTGATTAAAAACAATAAAGCAACAATCACTTTCATCGGACGTTTTTTCTTTGTTATTAGTGGTTTAGTTGGTTTTGGCTTTGATTCCTTTTTAATTTCCTCTTCTCTTTTACTTTTATTTGCGATGAATCGAATAAATTTTATTTTATGTTTTATTACCCAGAATGTCACTTTCAAAATCAAAATTATTGTTTTAATAGCAATGTATATTAAGTTAGAACAAAAGTAAACTAAAATCCCAAACAATATCATGGAAACTTCGGGGAAACAATGCGGGTTCATTAAACGTTCAAAACAAAAGATACAATTCATTATTTCACAAATATTTAATTTTTCACACTCAATTTTCATTCTCTTTATTAATTCACCATTTTTATAAAATTGAACGTCAGTTTTGTATTTTTCCAAAACAATTTCATGGCTTAAAGTTATGTTTTCTATTTTTTCGGGAAGGGCTCTATAAAAACATTTCTTTTCGTTACAAATCTCTATTCCACCTATCATTTCATTTGTTTTTACTTGTATTCCTTCTTTTGTGCATTTTAATTCACACCCTTTACAAAGTGACGTTTCTTTTTTCGGAAAGCCATAAACTTTTATTTTCACTCTTCCCCATGCTTGTATCGCTACTCTTCCCTCCGGAGTGACAAAAAATGCTTTTTCAATTCTGGGGTAAAAACAAAATCTAGTTCCCTTTTCGGAACAATGGTATTTACTACAATATCTTGGGGAACCCGTAATTTCCTTTCCTTTTCCAATACAAACAAATTCTTTTATTGCATCTTCCAATTCTATTTTTAATTCATTTACCAAATATTTTTCTCCCGAAATCAATTCAATTTGGTTAAATTCCTTCATTTCAAATGTTTTTGCGCATGATTTATCTTCCTCAGTAGAACAAATTTTTGGCTTATTATTTTCCAATATTTCTTTTATTTTTTCATTTTTATCTTCCGTTTGGCCTTTAAAGAAAATACATTGTTCTGCCCAATCGGGACACGTGCATTTTTCATCACAGAGGTACTTGATATTTTTTGTTGGCCAACGTATGTGTTTATTCTTATCGTTGCAGCCTATTTCTTTCCAACAAAGTGACTTGTCTTTTCTTTCAAAAATTACCAAACCGTTCGATTTACACTCTTCTAAATGTTTCAAAACTAAATTTTCATTTTGTGCGCAGCGAATACTTTGAACTTGAGCTACTTGACCGAAAGTCAATAAAAAAATTATTAACATTGTGAGAAGCGTTACCGAACTTTTTGCTACAACTTTTAACACGCTAGTTTGTTTTGATTTTTGATTAGACCCTTTATCCTCCTTTTCTTTTTTAGGGGTACAAAATTCGGTTCTAATTCTTATTAAATCATTTTTATGTCTTTCTATCTCATTACTCAATTCCTCTTTAGATTTTTCTTTCTCTGTCAATTCTTTTAAACAATTTTTAATTTCTATTATTTCTCTTTCTTGTTTTTTCAATTCTTTACCTATAGCTTCTTTTTCAATTTTTTCCTTTGACAAATCATTTTCAACGCTATTTAATTTTTCCTCTAGCGTTAAATATTTCCCTTCTAGGTTTTTATATGACTCTTGCCAATCCGTCTCTACTTTCGATGAAGAAGGGGGTTCCTTTTGATTTAAATTTTGATTATTTTGGTTTACAAATTCGTTTCTTCTATACCAACATTTTTGTGAGGGGTGTCCGGATCTGCCACATATCGCACATTTCATTTCTTGTCTGAACATTGCTATTCTTACCTGCTCAATATTTTGCTTTTCTTCTTCTGATTCACTTTCTATTTCTTTATAATTTATTTTCTTTTTAGCTCTCAATTCCATTTTGTGTGTTTTCTGGTTCTGATTTTTTAATTCACTATTTTCAATCTTGTCCTTTTCCCTCTCAATTATTTTTTCGGGCATTTCTGCTTTTAATTCCATGGGATATAATAAGGCAATTGCGCGGGTAATGATTTTTCCTTTAACCCGAACTTTAGCAATTCTTATTAACCCGTCTTTACTTTTAATTAATTCAACAATTTTACCCAAGTTCCAGGCTTGTTTTGGCACCTGTTTATTTTGTATCAACACTATTTCACCAATTTCGGGCAAATAATTTTTCTTGTACAACTTCTGATTATGTTTATCTGCCCTTTCCTTTAGCTTATTTAAATACTCTTTTTCCCATTTTTGCCAAAAATGATTTAACATTTGATTTGAATTTTCCCATTCTTTAATTAATATTTCTCTTTGGGTTTCCTTTTCTAAAAATTCTTTTTCATCGAAAATTTCTAACTCTATATTTTCTTCATTACGTGATGGTAAAATAAGGTCAATTGGACGCAATACAGTATAGGCGTCGTCAAAGTTTTCGTATACATAAGTTAGTGGTCTTTTATTCATAATTGTTTTTATTTCTGAAAGTATTGTTCTTAACTCCTCATAGTTTAACATTTTTCTGCCTATAGCAGCCTTTAAAGAATTTTTCATAATTTTTACCATGGCCTCATATAAGCCGCCAAACCATGGGCTGAGGCTTGGGATAAACTGCCAATGTATTTTTTCTTTTTCTGTTTTTTGTTCAATTTCTTGTATTACTTTACATGTTAATTTATATTGCGTGCCGTTATCGCTTATAAAATATTTTGGTTTGCCGTATTCCGATATAAATCTTCTCATGGCTTGTATACAAGATTTAGCTGATAGACTCGGTACCAATTCCAAATGCGTGAATCGTGTGGCCATACAAGAAAATATTTCAATCCAGACTTTTACAATTTCACCACCACTATTTTTTACTTCAAAGGGACCGGCATAGTCCAGTCCCGTGTTTTGAAACGGCTTTGAACGCAAAATTCTTTCTTTTGGGAGATCTGGCATTTTTGGAATTGAGTATGGCAATAATTTCGCTCTTTTACAATGTAAGCATCGATTTATTATCTTCTTTATTAATTGCCGTCCGCTTGGTACCCAAAACATTTGTCTCAATTCAATTAAACTTTGATTTATTCCACTATGTAATGTGCGCAAATGGGCTTCTAACGCAATTTTTTCTACCAGTGGGGCTTCTTTGGAAATAAAAATAGGCGTTGGTGTGTTTAAGTCCCCTAAACGCCCTGGGCAAGTCCATATATTATATTTTTCTTTTTTCATTTTTAACTCTTGTATTTCCTTTTCAGTTGGCGGGTATTTATTTTGTGCTTCTATTATTAACAATATTTCACCCATTTTTCTTAAATCTACTTTATTTTTAATTTTTTGTAAATTTGACCCAAATTCCGTTTTAAATTTAATTTTTCTTCCAAAATTTTTTATTGCTTGACAAAACGCGGTAGAAATATTAACAAGTTTAGGCCATTCATTACGCAATTCCGTATTGATTAAATCCTTTGTCAACATTTCAATTTTTATTTCTTCCAAATCTTTACTCCATTCTTTTTCATTCCTTTTTAACTCTGGTGATTGGGGCCACTGTTCTTCACTCTCTTTCAAAAACTGCGGACCCTTCCACCATTCTTTATAATTTTTCAGTTCATTTGTAGTGCAACCACGTGACGCAATATCTGACGGATTTTTCTCTGTGGGAACGTATTTCCATTCAATTTCTTTATTTTCTCTCAAAATTTTAATTCTATTTTTTACAAATTTTGGTAATTTATCAATGTTTGACAATAAAATCCATGAAAGTACACATTTAGAATCCGTCCAGATATATATTTTTGAAAATTTAATATCAATTTCTTTTATTATAAAATCTGACATTCTTTTTCCAGCAACGCTTGCCATTAATTCTAATCGGGGGATTGTTAATTTATTTTTTATCGGGGCTAATTTTCCTTTAGACATGATTATAGATGTTTGTACCCCATTTTTATCAAATTGTCTTAAATAAGCGACCGCTGCGTAAGCTTTAACCGAAGCGTCGACAAAAATATGTAACTCAGTTGGATTTTCTTTATTGACTGAAATTCGCCTTATTTGGAAATTGCCATAATCTACTTTAATTTTATTCCAATCCTCACATTCCGTCTTTTCAATTTCTTCATCCCAAGTTTTATCTGTTTTCCACAAACCTTGGAAGAATAATTTTCGGGGCAAATTAGCGGGTACTAAAAATCCAAGAGGGTCAAAAGAGCTAGCTAAAGATTTTAAGACACTTCTTTTTGTCCATTTTGTTTCTTTTATTTCTTTCAGTTCAATTAAAAGAGTGTCTTTTTCTAAATTCCAATTGAGACCCAAAAGTTTTATAGGGTTCTTTTGCTCTTTATCTCCAAATGTTTTATTTATTTCAGATAAATTACTACAAATTTCATGCAAATTCATTTTTGCCTCTTCAAATATTTTGGATACTTTTTGGCACTTTTGTTTCGCCTCCTTTTCATTTTCGGCACAAAGAAATACATTATCCGCATAAATGCCTCTTTTTAATTCAATACTCAATGGGGAATTCAAATTTTCAATGTGGTAATTAATTACAGCTGCTAATAAATATGGAGCTGCGATTACCCCGAAGGGCATCCTTGCGAATCTCCATTTAACAATATTTTCATAAGTTGGGGGTGCCTTTATGTCATTAATCCATAAAAATCGTGTTAAATCACGTTGAGCTTCATTGATTGCTATTTGATGGAACGCCCCCTTTACGTCAGCCGCAATCAAATTTTTAAAGGTTCTAAGTCTTAAAAGCATTCCACAAATATCAGGCAATAAGACTGGACCCCTCAAAATTATTTTATTTAAACTCAATCCATCCTTTGTCCTACAAGAAGCGTCAAAAACAATTCTTACTTTCTTCTTTTCTTCATTTATGACGCAATGGTGGGGTATATAATGAGCTATCTCACTTTCTTTCTCACATTTTTCTATAATACAATTTTTAGCCTGTTCAACAAATAATTGATTATATTTTTCTAATATTTCAGGATTTTTATTTAATTTATTCCAAACCCCTTGTAATCGTTTCATTGATATCCAAAAATTGTCAGCTAAAGTTTGATTTTCTTTAATGGGCCAGGAAACAATATATCGACCATTGTTTTCCCTTTTTATATTTGATTTAAAATGTTCAATAGCAAATTTATCGTCTTCAGTTTCCTTTTTTATATCAATGCCTAATCCCTCTAATTCCCACCAAAGGTCTGTATTTACCATTTGACAAATTTTTGGATTTTCAGAGCCTTTTGAAATTTTTCCCTTTCCATAAATTATATTTCCAATTTTTGTATCAACAGTTAAAAATCCAGATTTTAATTGTTTATTTCCAAAAATTAATCCGTAATAATCGGCACCTATTAATATTTCGGGTTTTACCGTTTCGAATTGCCCAATGTTTATTTTTGACATTTGGTCAATTCTATTATTTATTTTAATTTTTTCTAAAAATTCGACCATGTCATTAGTGCCTCTAACAATCATATTTATTTTGTCATTATTTAAACAAATTAAATCAATAATATAAATAGGCGCATTAACAGTTATTGTTTTATTGAAAAGTCCAATTCCTCTAAATTCTTTATGACCAATGGGTTTCAATCCAAGTTTTACCGCAGTTGAATTATGTAAGAGGGTGATCTCGCATCCAGAATCGAAAAATGCTTCCACATTTAAAAACTTCTTCTTTGTGGGATTTTTTATTTTTACTTGTGCGACCTGTAAAAGTGTCTTTTCATTATTGTTTTCTTTAATTTCTTTTTTATTTGCAAAATTTTGTATTAATATGTCATTTTCGTTTTCAGAATTATCAGAATTTTCCCTGACGGCCAGACACATTTGTTTTCTTTTATTGAAATCATTCCCAAATTTTTCAAAATTTTTTATGGGACTTGGTTTTTGTTGCCCTTTTGTATATAAATTATGACAAAAAACAGAAATATGGCCATTTTTCTTGCAATTAAAACAAAATGTATTGGCCTTACAATCTATAGAGCGATGATTATTTCTTAAACATTTAAAACAAATTTTTAGCTCTTTTATTCTTTTTATTCTCTCCTCTTTAGTTTTATATTTCTCACATTTATCTTCCCAATGAGAGAGAGAACAGAATTTACATGCGTGCTTATGCTCTTTTTGGAACGCATACATAGCTGTTCCTTTGAATTTTTTATAGGGTTCTCTATTATTATATTTTTCAGGCTCTCTATTTTTATATTTTTCAGGCTCTCTATTTTCTTTTTTCTGATAGGGCCTTTCATTTAATTCTGAACCGAAATCTTTATGAAGCATGTGCACGTCTTCTTCTAATTTTAAATATTCATCTAAAAATTTTAATAATTTTTCTAAAGACCATAGTGGGTCTATTCTTTTTCTCTTAAATATTTCAGTCAGTATCTTTTTGGGCATTTTTGATTCCACCTCTAAAATTAGCTGTTGGTGCTCAGTATTTTCGCCCATTAATTTTAACTGATTTATAATTGCCTCAATTTTTCTTAAAGTTTTTCTAATTTCGGGCACAAATTGGTTCGCCCTGGGCAATTTTCTTAATTCAGAATGCAGGCTGCTTCTGATTGTTATTTTATCCCCAAATCTATTTTTTAGGAGATCTAAAACGAGCTTGTAATTACCCGCTTCCAACGGATATGGCTCGACAATTTCTAGGGCTTCATTTCTCAAGGCACTTTTTAAATACTGCATTTTCCTTTTATCAGGAATTGGCTGCTCATCTACTGCCGCTTTAAATTCTTCGAAGAAACTTTGCCAATTTTTAGTATCCCCCGAAAATTCTGGCAGTTTTATTTCTGGCAATTTGACATTCATTTCATTTGCCTGACTTTGTGCCTGCCCTGTATTATTATTTAAAATTTCTTCTAAAATATACTCATTTTCATTTAGGGCCTCAATAATTTCCCGAGCTTCTTCCATAATAGTTAGATAACCCTCGGGCCCATTTGCGAAATTTTTATATTCATTCTTTTCCTCTATTTTTTCTTCTCTGTCTAAAGTAGGGAAAAGATTTACATAATTGACTGTCTGGCCGTCTAAATCATTTAATAAATTACTAATTTTCTTTTTAGTTAAAGTTATATATTTTATCATTCTTTTGGCCGTTAAAATTTTTTCTTCCATACCTAAATCAGCAGCAATTCTAAAATCGGCGTCTGTAGCCGCTGTATTGTATCTGATGAGGCGCTCTTTCAGCCCATTGATTGCCTCTTGTATTACTCCTGACATATCCCCTTTGGAAAGATTGCCTACTGTAAAATGTCCTTGGACCTCGGTAAATGTGACCTCTATAAGCTTGTTGTTGACCACGGAAGGTTTGTTGGCCTCTCACAAATCGGTAGTTTCTGCGGTGTTGTCTAAAATTCCTATGCTGCCCACGAAAATTTCTTTGATTTCTTGGTCGTCGGTAGTTCTGTTGCCTCTGATTTTGTTGCCAATGCCTCCAATAACGTCGGGGCTGTTGGTAATTTTGTCTATTATTTAATTGCACGCTGCTTCCTTGCTGTTGAGCGTTTGGAGCAGGTTGAGGCTGTATTTGAATAATTAAAGGTTGTGAATTAGCAGCTTGTTGTATTTGAGCCGGCTGTAATTCGCTTGGTTTTTGCCGAGCAACCTTTAAACTTCTATTTAATAAATTTTGAGCTACCCGATTTCTATTTAATAAAACTTTCCTTTGAATTGATGTCTTTGGTTGTTGATTTGGGCGCGAAGAAACACGTTGTGCGATTCCAACACGTTCAAAAATTGAACGCTCCGATGAGCTCAGTTTGAACAATTAGACCGAGTGGCACCAAATGTTAGAAACAATATCTTTTTAATTATTTCTAGCCCTTCTAAATTTATCCAAAAAAGGAATATTTCTTTATTAATATTTATTCAATTTAATAATTTTACAATTAGGCTAAAGGGGATTTTGGGAATTTTTAAAAGTGAATTGAAGCTGAAGCTAAAATAACAGAATTAGATGAGCTTATATAAACAGGGAAATGACAAAAATGATTAAGAATGTTAAATAAAAATAAAGTTTAAGAAATTGTATGAATAAGAAAATATATTTAAAAAGGACATTTTTGGATTTAAAAATAAATTTAAAATAAAGAATTAATCATAAAAAATAAATCACATATATTTTGATTGTAATTTAACATTATTTCCAACATCGTACCTTATAGTGAGTTGTTTGTTGAATAGAGGGTCCTCGCTTAAGCACTCTCCTATCATATGGCCAGATAACTTTTGATAAAACGTCTCTTAAATAGAGGTGTATCTTATATTGGGGGTATCTTATAATGAGGTGGGAGGATTTTTAAGTTCTGGATATTTGAAAATTTTCAATAAAACGACAACCATTTTTCCTTAAATTTATTTTTTGTTAGGAGTAAAAAGGAGAAGAATTCAACAGGGTGGCCACTGGGCCCGTATCATGAGAACTCGGTTGCCGGTAAGGTAACCACTAGAGTTGTTGGATCCGGATATCCGGATCCGAAAAAAGGCAGGATATCCGGAAATTTTCGGTTCGGTTAAAAATAACAGTTACAAGCAACAATGCTTTGACTGTCTTGACATCAAGAGTATTTCTTTCTTTAGTCCATTGAATTCACTTTTTTTTGCGCTACAGGCGAAAATTTTGAAAATTTTAAGTAGGGTTGTTCACGACAGGTTTTAAAACCGGAATTTTTGAAATTTTTTTGCCAAAAATTAACCGTTTTTAGAAAATTTTAAAAACTAAAAACCGGAACTTTGTGAAAATGAGTGATTTTATTAAAAATTCCCCCAAAATAAAACCGGTATTTGTCTAAAACTCAAAACCGAAAACCGGGTTTTTAAAATTTGGATTAACCGAAAACCGGAGGTACCGGTTAATACCGGTAGTGAACAACCCTAATTTTAAGGTTAAATTTAATTTTTTGGGTACAGCCCAAGTAGGCGCACGGCCATAATGGCGCAAAGCCATAACTTGTTTCAAAATTTCCGATTCTTTCAAAATTTAGTATTAAACGATTCCTCTCATCGAGCTAAAGAGATTGGTATCAAAACTGTTAAGGGCCAGAAATTTTCAAGCTAGTTATGGCTTTGCGCCGTTATGGCCGCGCGCCTACTTGGGCGTGTCCCAATTTTTTAAACAAAAAGTCCATTTGTTGAACCTGAATTTTAAACCTCAAAAATTTTTGAAAATTTTTAATTTTTTTCAAATTTTCAAAAAAAAATTTTTTCAAAAAATTTTCAAACTCCATTAAAAATTAAAAAAAACTCAAATGAGTTAAAAAAAAGTTCCACTCAAAAAATGTTTAAAAACGCGGCTATACAGTAACACTATATTGATGTGCAAAATTTTAGCGTTAAACAACAGAGAAAAATAAAAAGAGAGAGAAAGCTTCTTTTCTCGTGGTGTACAGGCTCCGGTACAAAATATGGAATCGTTAAAATATGGAATGGTTAAAATCGCGAATAGGCTAAAAAGGGGTTAAAATACCGAATCGTTAAAATATGGAATCGTTAAAATATCGAATCGGGTAAAAAAGGGTTAAAATATCGAATCGTCAAAATATCGAATTGATAAAATGTCGACACGGCCAAAATACCGTATTTATTCTAATAAAATGGCCCCTCCATTAGAATGGCCCCTCCAATAGAATGGCCCCTTTTTGGGGGTAATGAAAAATAGAATGGCCACCTCCATTAGAATGGCCCTCTAATAGAATGGCCCTTTTAACTAATAAGTATATGCCTGAATACATTTCTTTATTTTCCTATTATGTATTAAATATTACTCTTTAGTAAGGATAATCATAATATTTTCGAGCAAATCTGGAGTCATAAAAGGGAGATTAAGAGGGATATTAGGGGATTTGAGAGGATTAGTAGGGATATCAAGAAATTACAACGATTTAATGAAGATGCATGGGATTAATAGAATTAATAGATATTTATGAATTTGACGATATAAGGAAGTTGGATATAAGGTTGTCGGATCCGGTTCGGATATTGGATCCGGATATCCGAAGATTTCCAACTATCCGACAACCTTAGTTGGATACATTTATTTTATCAGGGGACTTGCAGGGACATAGGATTTTGAGGAATAATGATGGATTGATTGAGATTTGGGATAAAATTCTGGATATTTCAGGACGCTTGAAGACATACGAAAATTTTGGAATTTTTGGTAGTTTAGAATTTTAATTACTAATCAATATCTCTCCAAATCTCTCCCAATTCCAATATATTACGTCCAAATTCCGAGATCCCACGAACTTATGAGCAAACTATACCGGAAATTTTGATTGTCTGGCACCAAAGTAAATAAAAAGTTGCCTTTTTGCCCAGCAGGCAAAAGATTTTTATGTTTTATAGTGTTACGAAAAGAAAGATTCACTAACCAAAGTCGAAAATATAGAATTTTACACGAAAAATCGATTAAATTTCTAAGTCAAAAAATATTCGATCGAACATTTGATTCATCCTATCTCTGATTTTTACCTATGAAAAATAGAATGGCCACCTCCATTAGAATGGCCCCTCCAATAGAATGGCCCCTTTTTGGGGGTATCGAAAAATAGAGTGGCGGCCACTCTATTAGAATAAATACGGTAAGTCAAAATGTCGAATTTCTTTAAAAAAGGGTCAAATGAGTGCCATACGTTGATTGTTGATAATTTTATCAACTTATCAACTTACTGCTGATAAGTTGGTTAATAACTTTGGTAGGTCGTAGTCCGGCGTAATCTTTTCTGCCAGAGTTCACTGTACTTTACAGAGTAAAACCGGACCGGATAAATCAAGCATAATCGACCGAATCCGGTCCGGCATGAACGTGCGGATCCGGAAAACATAACGCGATCCTGATACGAAAAAATTAGAGTATCGTGCACTTGTTTTTAGTAAAGACTTAAATTTTGTACCTTACCGTATACGGTACGGAATACCGAAAAATACCTATTAGCTTTTAAATTTTATCGGTCGGCATTCCTTACCGTACTACCGACACGGAATACCGAAAAATACCGTCGGTATTACGGTACCGACCGGATTCTAGTTTTGGCGCCATTTTAAAAAAAATTCGACATTTTGACCCATTTTGGCCGTGTCGACATTTTTACCATTCCATATTTTAACGATTCCATATTTTAACCCATTTTTAGCCTATTCGATATTTTAACCATTCCATATTTTAACGATTCCACATTTTAACCCCTTTTTAGCCTATTCGCGATTTTAACCCATTTTTACCCGATTCGAGATTTTAACCCTTTTTTAGCCTATTCCATATTTTAACGATTCGATATTTTGTCCGGACACGGGTGTACACACACTCCCCACTATATATCTCTCTTCTTATTTCCCTCATCCTTCATATTCATTGCATTCTCTCACTAAAAATTATTTTCCCTTTCTAGTCTTTGCATAGGCGCCATTGCGGTTATATTTTTTTCAAGATTCTCTTGTCTTGCTGGCCTAGATTTTTTTGGTCTGATTTTCTCAGGGTTCAGAAAAAATTTTTGTTTTTCTGATTCTGGTCTTTCTGATTCTGGTATAGCTAGAGATTGCAGACTACTCGACGTTTCACCTTTAGTTTGTACCGAAATTCGATCAGTTACCGTATACCTCTTGAAAATCGATCGGTTACTGTATTCAAGAAAAACTTAAGACGTGGGTTCTCTTTGATTGTATGAACATTTTATAACAACTTTTCTTTCATAGTTAAAAAATATTTTACAAAGAAAGAGTTGAAGGAGTGTTAGTGCCTATCCTCCACTTTTTGCACATGCGCTGCAAAAGCATTTTCTTATATTTTATTTTGTAAACTTGTGTATCAAAACATTAAAATGACTTCAAGTGAAGATAAAACGATGGAAGAACATTCTACTGAACGTAAAAGAAAAATGGCTTCGCAACCAAGCTTTGACGATGAAATGGATTTGGATGGGTTTAGTGAACTTGACAAGCTTGATCCTGTCGATTCACAACAACAACAATCAACACAACAATCTTCCCTTCAGTCTTCTGCTCCATCGTGTAGTTCTACTAGTAATCCTGTTCATAATGGACCGGTATTTTATTTTTAAATGTCTTAAGGGGGAATCACTCGAAGGGGGTTGGGGGGTCGGTTCGGAGCAGAAGAACCGAGGATTTTTTGGTGTGGTTCCGGATATCTGAGGATTTTCCAAGAACCAACAGTTCTAGTTGTGGGGGATTTCTCAGTCTCTGAGGGCTTTGAGAGAGAAATTAAGGATGAGAAAGGGTATATGGGGGGGGGAGGTAATATTCTGAAATTGTCTCCTCAGAACAATGCAAAGCAGAAATTTCTCCTTCTGATAGAAACATAGCGGGGGTGAATAGGAAATGTTTTGTCGAGTTTATTCATCGTTTCCATCAAAAACGATGATATTAATGTGCGAGTTACGCCCTAAGCTTCCCCCTTTTTTACAGCGTCCAGAAATGGAGCAAAGTTGGAGGCCCTCGAAGAAAAGTTGAAGGTGGCAATTGAGCCTTAAATTCTAAAAAGTTTAAAGCACCTACCATCCTCGATTTTTTTTTACTTAGGCCTTTCCTTAATAAAAGTTGGGGAATTCTAAAAAAATTTTCGTGCTCCGAATCCCAAAAATCGAACATCTAACGCTGCTAGTGCCTCCAACTTATTTAATCTTCTGCCTTCTTTCCCCGTTGATTTTTAATTTTTTAAAGATGTTAAACGGTCTAACAACAGCATCTCCTTCAATTGGCCATCCTTCCTCACAACCCCCACCTCAGCAACGACTAAATAGTCAACATGGACCAAATTCAGTAGGTCAAGTCCCGCAGCAACAAAGTGCTGTGTTGGAACTTCTTTTAAACAACCAATCTTCTAGTGCCTCTTCTAATATAAATAATAGTCCTAGGCAGCAGTCTTACTCATCAGCTGGAAATTACCCAAACAAGTAAGGAAGGGTTTGAGTTTTGTTTTAGGGTGTTTGGTATCTTTTGTCCACTTTTATCATTTATTTGGGCGATCGAATGCCAAAGGATTACATCCCTATTAACCCCTCAGGTTACACACATAATACTATCCTGGTAGTTATAAAATCGTTTGGATACTTTTCAATTACCCAAAATAAATTTTTTAAGAAGCCCAATGCCTCCCTCAATGTCTGCACCAAGTTCTCAATCCTCAAATATAAGCATGGCTCAGCAACGGCTTTCAGCAGCACAGCAACAAATGCGCCAACCAATGCCACCAGGGTTTGACCCAAATATTGGCGGTCAACCTTCAAGTTCATTGCCTCCAGGAAGTTATATACAAGGACAACAAATCATGGCTGGTCCTCCTCCACCTCACAATCAGCAACAATTTTCTTCTTTTCCACAGTTTTTTTTCAAATTTTTTTTTGATTTTTTTAAAAATTTTGAAGGCATCCAAGACAAAACATGTACGGGGCCAATTCTGTTAGACTAGCTCATGGTGGTGCCTTACCCCAACAAACTATTAGACAAGGATTTCCTCCGAATATGTCAGGGCCACAACAAATTATGAAAGACATTGTTCGTCAACAAAATCCTCATCCAGGTTTTTATTTTAAAATTTTTTTCATTTTTAATCAGCTCTTTCTTTTCCTCACGGTTCATGGAACTTGTAATCAACGAACCCTAACAAAATTTTTGGGACCGTCTAGTAACGAAATTGTCTTGAACAGGGTTATGCCATTTTTGTTTTCGAAAATCTCAGCGCCGAGTTTTCGGCGCTGAGACGCATGCGCCGAAGGTGTCTCTGTTGAAGGAACTGTTTGATTTTTAGAATAGAACAGGGAAAAGCACTAAATCTTATTCCTCTTCGATAGGTGCTGTAATGTCAAATGCCCCAACCCCTCCAACTCAAGGAAGAGCAGGGACAATGATATTGAATCAAAATATGGTTGGTCATAACTCTTTTGATGGGGGGAATCATCATCAACAACAATTCCAACCTATGCCTGGAGGAGGGCCACATCAAAGATTACCTCTGTCTGAATCTAATAATGGATATATTATACAAGGAGGACAAATGATAAGTACATCTTCACATCAACAAATGCCTTCTTTTATGAATGCTGGTCAACAACAAATGGGGCCACAACATAGAATGCCTCATCCACCCGGTTTTGGTTCTACTGGGCATCAGGTTTTTTTAATTTTTTTTTGTAATTTGAGGGAGGGAAGGGTTATGACGAGTAATTTTTATTGGTTTAGAATTAAACATTTCTGAGCAGCCAATTTAATCAAAACATTTTGATCGATGTTGTTTTGACGATATTCATGACACAAATTTCTCTGACTTCTTTGTCCCCTGAACAGTTCTTGAACATCCCCGTAACAAAACCTCTGTCCTTGTAAAATAAAGCATCTGACTAAATGTCTCCTAGAATCAAATATTGTAAACTTTTACACTGACTAAACTTTAGTTTTTTAGTCCAAAAACTAAGATTCAGATTAGGGCAGTTTTTTACCTAATTTCAGTCAGTTTACTTTGTCGAGAAACAATTTAAATTTATTTTAGAGACAATTCATTTTCTAGATAATGTCTGGTCCTTGTGGTCCAGTAGAATCATCAGCAATGATGGGTGGTGGTCCTATGCAACAACAAATTAATTCCGGTCCAAATTCTCAACCTGTAATGGTAAATGGAAATCAAGCAATACAAGGAGGACCTAGACATCCCGTCTCTTCTGTACCTTCATCACAATCTCAACATGGAATTATTTCTCAAGTTCAAGGTGGAATAATGGTACGTGAAAATTTTCTGATTTTTTTGTGTTTTTTTCATAAAAGTATCTGCGCCGAATTTTTGACATTTTTTACTTACCCGAGATTATCTGAATTTAAGCCTTGTTGTTACGTCGGGCGCCACTTAACCACATTTCGCTGTCCCTTTGGTTTCAACTCTTTTATTTTTCTCACACCCATTTGTTCAATTATTTTTTCCACTTTTTTCACTTCAATTACTTAAAACTTCTTTTTCATTCAAGCATTTGTAATTTTAAATTTCTCTAGATGAACGATCCTGGCCAACAACAACCAATGCGTAATCAACCTGGTCCAAGTGGTGGTGGACTACCACCACAACACCTCCCACCACCATCACAACAATTGGTGGGTACTACACAGCCACAAGATCCTGAAAAACGAAAATTAATTCAACAACAATTAGTTCTTTTGTTGCATGCACATAAATGTCAACAGCGAGATAAGGTTACTTTTTGTTGATTTTTTTAAATTTTTTTCTAAATAGGTGGAGCCCCAAAATCGTAGCCACTGCAATCTTCCCTATTGTAGTACAATGAAAGGTGTTTTGGAGCACATGGTAAAATGTACATATGGGCGTCAATGTCAATTTGCTCATTGTGCTTCTTCTCGCCAAATAATTTCTCATTGGAAAAATTGTACTAAAGAAGATTGTCCTGTGTGTAATCCTGTTAAAAGATATACACATCAACAAGGTGCCGCTGGTGGTGAACATAAACAAGGTTTTTTAAAAGATTTCTTCTGTGAAATTTTTGGAGACCTTTTGGTATTTTTATCGAAATGATAATGGATTCCTGTCTCTTATTTTTTAAATTTTATTATCAAAAAAATTCCCAGCTCTCCCCTACTCTTATTAAATTCCTGGTCCTAATTCAAGGTTACTTGGCCCCCCTTTGATCACTGACTCTCGTTCGGCTGTTACCCTGCCTCCGTTGGACTTATAAACTCTGTGAATCCTTTGCCCTCATTCACTGGTTTTATAGCCCTTATTGTATATCTTGATCGACCCTGCCCTCATTAGATCCTTGTATCCTTAGCCGTTCCCTGTCTCTCCATGATTTCTTGGTCTTTTTATTATTCGCTTGCCTTTATTTAATTATTCCTCGTCACAAGGAAAATAGCAAAAATAATTATGTTTTCATCGATCCTTCGTCCATTGATAAGCTTAATATTGTACTTTTGAATCGCTGCTTCAATGCTTATTTTTAAATTTTTAATTATTTAGATATGATCTTAAATCCTTCAAACTTTGGTGGGGGTGGTCCAATGTTACAGCATTCATCATCATCAGCTGCTTCTGGTGCTGGTCCTTCTTGCTCATCAATACCATCACAACCTCAAAGTCAAGTTTCTTCTCAACAAATGTTTGGATCGCCACCATCTCAAGCAACAACAGTCAATACTTTATTGGATGGATACAATCCAAATCCGTTTGGTTTTTAAATAATCCGCAGTCTAAAAATTTTTTTTAGATTCCGTTCAACAAATCCTCCAAACAAAACTGGTGGTCAAGGTAGTGGACAACAACAGTTTTCATCAAATGATGGAATGCCTCTTCCTGAACCGCCAGCAACTACTAGAGATTGGCATGCTTCTATAACTCCTGATTTGAGAAATCATTTAGTTGGAAAATTGGTTAAGGTTTTCATTTTTTAATTTTTTACAAATTAGATTTGAATATAGGGTAGGGTGTTAGCTGATAGGTTTAATATCATAGGGTTATCTAATTTAGCTGTTAGCTTCAAATTTTCGAATAAAACCAAAGACTATTCATGCATTGATGATTTCCCCAATTTCCTCCTTAAATTGTTTCCCTTCCCAATTTCGGAGGGTAGGAATTCCCCTTTCCCCCCCCCTCTCCTTACGGATGTAATGGCAACTTTAAGGATTCTTTTCTATGCATGTTAGTAGTAGATAAGTTTTGGGGATTATACTAACTACTGACACCCGGCATGGTACCTGAGTTTATTAGTAAGAGATGTGATTTTTAGGTTAGTAATTTCAAGCAAAGCTAGCCCAAATCTTTTATTAAAGGCCATTTTTCCATCACCCGATCCTGCTGCAATTCATGACCAACGCATTCGTGATTTAATCACATATGCTCGAAAGGTCGAAAAAGACATGTTCGAACAAGCGCCAGATAAAGAAGCTTATTATCATATGTTAGCAGAAAAAATTTACAAAATTCAAAAAGAATTGCAAGAAAAGAAAAACCGACGATTAAATGAACAACAAAATCAACAACTTGGAGGAGGACAATTACAACAACAGGCAGATTTACAACAACATCATCAAGCATTGATACATCAACAATCAGTACATATTAGAGAAATAAAGCAAGAACCAAAAGGTGAACAACAACAGCCTCAAGGGAATCAACCAATGTTAAATTTTGTTGATCAAATACCTAATAAACGTCCAAAGATTGAGGAACCTGGTAAGGGAAAATTTAATTTTTATTTTATTTTGTGTTTAGGGAAATGTTGGGGAGTCCGGCTTGATTTGATATATAGTTAAATTTACTATCTTTTTTCGGAGGTGGGGGGGGGGGGGGTGTAACAGACCTACCGGTCAGTTACATTGATGCATATTTTTTATTTTGAACATCTGTTAGAATCCATCATGTTTTTGCAGAATCTGCGGTCGTCTTTTCCCGTAGAATCTATGCAAATACAAAAATAGAAATTCTGTGGTCTTTGCACTGAATATGTGTTGGGGAGAAATGCCTTTAGTTTCTTTCCCGATTTATGGCCGTAGCAAATCTAGGCGAGGCAAATAGTGCCCATTTTGTTTTTATGATCTTTCATCAATTCAATCTCTATTATTTGCTTATTAATTTTTTTTAATTATCAATATTTTTTTCAGATATTCCATCAAACTCAGAACTATCATTATCAATTAAAATGGAATTAACTAATAATACTAACACCAACATATTTCCATCAACATCTTCAGAATCTGCTTCAACTATTAATACTAATAGGCGTCCTACAACACCTAAAGAATCTAAGCCAAGCACTTCAACTGCTCCTCCTGAACCTATAATTCGTGATCCAAAGATATTTAGTGCTAATGAATTGAGAAGCCATTTATTACCAGTATGGCAAAAATTGTGGGATACTGAACCTGAATGTATACCTTTCCGTTTACCTGTAGATCCGGAGTCGTTAAACATTCCGGTAAGTTCTTTATATTTTTATTATAAAATATCATGTTTACTTCAATTGGGGTTCAGTTTATATGTCTTGGACCTCTAAAAGGATTTTGAGAATTTTTATTTCGAAAAAAGTCAGAAACTCGGAACTCCCTCTGACTTTTGATCTTTTAAGATCTATTTAAGGTAGTTTTCATAATAAAAAATATTCTGTCGACAAATACCGCTTTTGGTTAGGGTAGTACTATTAAGGATTTAATTTTACAAGTCTTGACCCTCTGGAAATTTTTTAAATTTGTTTTATTTTTGGAAGACCTTTGAGATTTTGGGAGTTTTTTTATTTGCAATTCGGAACCCTCTTCTAACTGGCAAAATTTTTTTAAATTTAACAAATAAAAATTTTTTCAGGATTACTTTGATATTATTAAAAATCCAATGGATCTTAAAACAATAAAAGATGGGCTAGATCAAGGAAAATATAAAAATCCATGGGAGGTTTGTGATCACATGTGGCTAATGTTTGAAAATGCTTGGCTCTACAATCGTAAAAACACAAAAGTATATTTTTAACTATTCAATTTTTATTAATTTGGTCAAACCTGTCAGTTTAAAATACCTCAATATCATTATAAGTTACCCGCAAAATTACACCTCTATTTAAGATAAGATTTTCAAATTTGGTTTGCTTCTATGTGAAGGGGCAATACCTTTCTATTTAAGTTACACCTCGTTATAAAAGGCAATTTTTCAGCCTCAAAGGTGGTATTTTATTATGAGGGTTGACTGTCTTCTAAATTAATTAAAAATTAAAAAAATTCTTTTTAAAGGTCCACAAATGGTGTACTCGTTTAAGCGAAATATTTATTGAAGAAATTAATCCAGTAATGAGACAAATGGGTTATTGTTGTGGTCAAAAACTTTCATTTACTCCATTAGTTCAATTTTGTTTTGGAATAACTAAAAATAATGCTGCTTGTGTTATTGCTAGAGATCAACCATATTTTATGTATGAATGTAGTTCTAGCGGTTTTGGTGTTACTGTTGCTGAAAAATATATTTATTGTGTTAAATGTTTTGAAGCTTTGCCTGAAAAGGGAATTAATTTGAATGAAAATACTTCTGATCCTCCAAAGTTTGTTTTTGTTTTTCGATTTTTTTTAGAAATTTCGTTATTCGGGTCAGGAAAGGTCTTCTCATACATCCTGAAAACGTAACCGCTATTTTTCGACTTGAAACTCGAATCCCAATCCGACAGTTTCTTAACCCTACTCATCCCTATACAAGTGTTAAAATCGTAGGGTGAAAATTCAAAGTTAGGTGTTAGGAGATAGGGAGGTCTCACTTCTTTTACCTAAACAATTAGACTGTGCCATATATAGTTATGTTTATTTTGTTGTTAGCGGATTTAGTAATCGGATATCTTGAATTTTTATTCTGACGTGAGACTGACCCGACACGAGACACACACAGTCCTGTTTATAAGTCTGACTTCTTTCTAGTCCAGATCCTCGCCAACCCTATTTCAGTCAACTACTGGCTGAATTTATATTTATTTGTAGGGGGGGGTCTTCTCTTTTTTTTTAATTTTTATTCTTTTTTCAGTTGGATACCAAAAACAATGTTTCAAAAAATGAAAAATGATCAAGTTGATATGGAACCTTTTGATAATTGTTTAATTTGTGATAGAAAATGGCACCGAATATGTGCATTAAATAATCGTAAAATAAATCCTGAAGGATTTATTTGTGAACAATGTCGTGTTGAAAAAAGTAGACCACGCCCAGAAAATAAATTTACTGCCAAAAGTAAGGAATTTTTTTTATATTTTTTTTTTGAAATTTTCTCTTTTTAGAATTGCCACATTGCCAAATTAGTCGTTATATTGAAGACAGAGTTAACAACTTTTTGAGACAAAAACTAGATGAAAATGATCCTGAAATTGAAGTTATAATTCGTGTTCTTTCAAGTTCTGATAAGGAAGTTGAAGTTAAACCTCAAATGTTGAAAAAGTTTGTGTTTAAAATAATTTATTTAGTCGTTGTACCACATTTGGTAAATACCCCCAATATTAGGTAAGGGCGTGCCATGGCCTGAATTTCCCCCCCCCCCCCCGAAATAAGGGAAATAGAAAAATTTTGGGAGAAGATTGATTTAAAATGTGAATCCAAAATACCTAAGCGGTATTTATGAGGTTTTTATAAATTAAAAAAATTTTTCTCTTGAAGATATGGAGCCTCTGGTTATCCTGAACGTTTTGCTTACCGCTCAAAAGCCATTTTTGCATTTGAAGTTTTGAAAGATCCAGACACTGGTATTTCAACAGAAGTTTGTTTCTTTGGTTTGTATGTCCAAGAATATGGAACTAATTGTGCTCAACCAAACCAAAGACGTGTTTATATCGCCTATCTAGATTCTGTTCATTTCTTCCAACCGAGGCATTTGAGAACTTCTGTTTATTATGAAATCCTTTTGGGATATTTGCAGGTTGAGAAATTTATTTTTGTTTTTTTCTTTGACTGTTTGGGGATGGCCCTATGACTTTATCCTTTTTCCTTGCAAATTACAAAAGGGTTTGGAGCCTATAATGGTATAAATATAGTAAATAAAATTTATCAGAATAGTTACAAATGGAAAACGAGAAGATAATGGTTTATCGACTGCTTTTCTAAATTAATTTTATTTTTACAATTATATACCCTTTTCCATTTGTAATTTTGAAAGGTGAAAATTTTAAGATTAACTCGAGAGCCGAAACCCTTTTTTCAAAAAAACTTAAACATCAAAAAATCGAAAACTAGTCCACCATTTTTTATTAATTTAATATTAATTTTTTAAGTATGTCAAACGTCTTGGTTATACAATGGCACATATTTGGGCATGCCCTCCTTCAGAAGGCGACGATTATATATTTCATTGTCATCCAACTGAACAAAAAATTCCAAAACCTAAAAGATTACAAGATTGGTACAAAACAATGTTAAATAATGGAAATGAAGAAGGAACAGTCTATAGCTATAAAGATATATTTAATCAAGCAAAAGATGATGGACTTGACACACCAACGAGATTACCTTATTTTGAAGGAGATTATTGGCCTAGAATAATAGATGAATGTATACAAAGTGCAGAAAAAGATGAAGAAATTGATAAAAGAAAAGCTTTACAACAAGCACAAACGGAAGATTCGTCAAACCTTTCGGGTAAAAAGCTTGTTTTTTAGTCTTGAGGCTATTTTTTGAACCTAACTTTTTTGTTTGTACAAGAACAAATTGTTTTACACCGAGCGGGTTTGAAACGAATCTTCACCCTATTTTATAAAATTTCCCGCTTTACCAAATAAATCCCTCCCTTTTTTCAGATGACGACACATTCCAAACAGATGATGGATTACCAGTTAAAAAACAACAAAAGACAAATAATAATAATCATAAGAAGAAGAGTAACCTTAAAAAATCAGCGCAAAATACAAAAAAGAAGGGAGGTGTAACAACAGGCAATCCTGTTGTTGATCGTTTATTTCAACAATTGGAGAAGCATCGCGACGTTTTCTTTACTATTCGTTTATTCTCTGTCCATGATGAACAAATTATCATTGGACAAAAACCGAGAATTGAAGATCCGGATCCTTTAATTAGTTGTGAATTGATGGATACAAGAGATAATTTTTTGGCAAAATCGAGAGATGAACATTGGGAATTTAGTCAATTAAGAAGAGCAAAATGGTCAACTCTCAACTTTTGTTATACTTTACATACACAAGAACAAGAAAACAAAGGGTTAAGTTATACTTGCAATGTTTGTGAACAATCAGCCTCTTATCATTGCAATACTTGCGATGTAAGATTTAGTAATTTTGTTGTTTAATATAGTCAGACTTCAATATAAATTACCTTCCCCTTTTTGGGGAGGGGATATTGGGTACTCCCATTTAAAGATTACCACCCACCCACTCCCTTTTTGTGGACTTTTTATTGCGGAAGATCTTTTTACTCTTTATTTCCCCTCTTTTTCAATGAGTAAAATCATAATTTCCCCAAGCAAGAACGTAATTTCGTCAAAAACTTACCCATCATTTTCCTCTACATAAACTCTGAGAAATAACCCTTTAAATATTGTTCCATTATGCTTCTTTTATTCTTCTAGTTAGCATTTCCATAAATCCTTTTCACTTTTTAGGGTATTAACATTTAGTTTCAGGGTTTATATATGAAATTTAATCTTGATTAGTTAGTTGCCTGTAGCATAGACTTAATAGCATTATAAGGGGCAATTTTTAAGCTTCTTGGAGTATCTTACAATTAAGTTTGACTGTATTTTAATTTTCAAATTTTTTTCTATTTTAAAGGATTACGACCTCTGTGAATCCTGCAAAACAAAAATTGACCATCCTCACGATATGGAAAAATTATCACTTGTTGAAGAAAAAGCATCTTCTGATGCATCCGCCGTTTCAAGAAATGAGTCTATAAAGAGATGTATTACTTCTCTTGTTCATGCCTGCACATGCCGGGATGTAAATTGTCGTCGTGGAACTTGTCACAAAATGAAAAGGGTTATTTCGCACACAAAGGCGTGCAAAAGAAGAGCATCTGCTGGGGCAAATTGTGCTGTTTGTAAACAATTGATTGCTCTTTGTTGTTATCATGCAAAACATTGTACACAACCAAAATGCCAGGTACTTGAATTAACAAAAAAACCTCGTTTTTAAATACATTCAGGCCTATCTCACAATCAGTCAAAACTATATACTCTTGATATTAAGTACACACACCAGGGATGTCACGGGTTGAGAAAAATGTCGGGTCGGGTTTCGGGTCGGGTTTCCAAAATTTTTCTCGGATCGGGTTTCGGGTATCGGGTTGAGCAAAAAGTCGGGTCGGGTTTCGGATCGGGTTTCCAAAATTTTCTTCGGATCGGGTTTCGGGTCGAAAAAAGTCCCTTTTTCAGCGCCGCAGGCGAAAATTTTCAGAATTTTGGAGGTCATTAAGCTAAAAATCTTCCCTTTTTCAGCGCCGCAGGCGAAAATTTTCAGAATTTTGGAGGATCATTAAGCTAAAAATCTTCCCTTTTTCTGCCTCACGGGCGAAAATTTTGAAAAAACTCGGGTCGGGTTTCGGGTCGGGTTTTGAAAAATAAAAATTCTCGGGTCGGGTTTCGGGTCGGGTTTTAGAAAATTTCTCGGATCGGGTTTCGGGTATCGGGTCGAAAAAAAGGCCGGGTTTCGGGTATCGGGTTTCGGGTAACCCGTGACATCCCTGACACACACACACCCTCAATTTAATATTCGCTTTTTAAATTTTTTGTTTATTGAGCGAGGGAGGGTGGGGGGGGGGGGGACTTTCGGAGGGATATACCTTCAGTTTAAAATAACCTCATTATAAAGTTCGATTTTCTTTTCAAGAAGTGATCTAATAAATAGATTTGACTTGATTTTCAAATTTAATTTAGGTTCCATTTTGCCAACAAATTCGACAAAAATTGCAAGAACAAAAACGATCTCAAAATCGTCAAGCTGAAAGAATGATGCAAAGAAGAATGATGAAATTACAAAGTTCAGGAGGTGGTGGTGGTGGAATGAATGGAAGTGGTGTTGGGGGTGGTGGAGTAGCTATTCCTTCAAGCAATATATCAACATCACAAGGAGGTGGAGGACCTCAAATGGGCGGTGGATGGGTACAACCTCCTTCCCAGTCACCTCTTATGGCAGGTCAACCTGTTTATGGCTCTTCACAAATACTACAACAACAACATATAGCTGGAGGAATTCAATCAAACCAAGTTATTCCATCAAGTATACAACAACAATCACATTTGCGTTTAAATGGTCCAGCAGAATTTCATCGTACGAAAATTTTTTTTGAATTATGAAACACTTAATATATGTTTTGAATTACTGAACAAGTCACAAAATTTTTCGAGCAGAAGGATGGGTAATAGTTTGGCTGTTCCCTCCCCTTATTCTCTTTTGACAAATTAGGAAAGGATATCAAAATGTTCAGGGAATTCAAGAAAAAAGTGGGTGTGGGAGGGAGGATCAGCCAAAATATTACCGAAGGATTGGGACATTTTTTGTGATTGACTACATATATTGACCCGACCAACTTACTTGTCTTTTTTATCTCAGTTTTTTCGAGTTGATTGTCGAATCATTCTAGCTTAATTTCCTAAAGAATCAATCTGTTTTTCCAATCATTCTGTGAAAATTCATGGTCTCGGGTTTGTCCCTTGACATGTCTAATTATCTGTTTATTTTTCACATAACACCTTTTAGATATTCAAAATCAATTACAAAATCGTATGGTTAACTCCCCTCCTATTGGTGGACAACAACAATCTGGAAGTAGTTATCATCAACAAATAATTGGAGGACCAAATTCCCATCCTCATCAAATGCCACCGGTCCTAGAAATTAAAAAATTTTAATTTTTCAAAATTTATTTTTAGGGCGTCGGAGGAGCGAGTATTCATCGAGTTCCCTCAGCTGGTACAATTCACCAACAACACCCATTAATCTCTCAACAACAACAAATAAATCCTCCTTCTTATGGAATTCGTCCAAGTCCAAGCCAACAACAACAAAATTTGTCTTTTGTTCAACAGCAACAACAACAAATGGGACAGCAACATAGACCTCAACAGCAACATAGATTTCAACATTCACAGCAACCACCTCAACGTGGTGGAGGAGGTGAGAAGACGAAGAAATATTTTCGAAATAATTTTTGATAGAACAATTAATGTTTTACGTGATTATCTTTCAATATTTAATTAGAAAAAATTAATTTTCCATGAGTGGATTTGAACCCGAGACCTATTTTTAATTAGGGATTTTGTAGTCAGCGCTCTCAACCACCTAGCCAAATTTTTTAATTGTCTTTGTCCACTGTCGATTCGAGCTTGCAAAAATTTGAATTTTTTGGCGCCAAAAATGACAAATTCACGCTTCTGAGCAATAAGAAATTCAAAAAACAGCACAAAAATTATCTTCTATTTCTATTTTCACACTAAGCTTAAGAAAATCTTCTGATGACTAGGATGTGATGACTACGTTACTGGTTTCGTGACTAAGATGAAACCAGTAACGTGGTTTCCGGTTTTACCAACTAAATTAAGCTCAAATTAAAAAATTTCCTCGTTTTGGAGTTGATGCTTTAAAAAATTTTTTGCCTGCGCCGCTGAAAAATGAACAAATCTGTGTATATTGTGGGATTTGCAGGGATTAAGATGGATTTGGGAGGTCAAAGGACAAATTCAGGGATGGGTATGATATCGAGGGATCAAGGGTGTAAGTGAATATTGATGAATTTGGAGGATATCGGGAGACTAGACGGATAATTGGGGTATCATAGGAATTGAAGGGATATCAAAGGATTTATCTTGCCCTTCCAGACTTTTAAGAAGTTTTGCCTTTAACGGTGAACAAGTTTCATCAATTTCTTTCTTCACTTGGTGAAGAAAAAAACCTATTTATAGGATTTGTTTATTAAGATTGATTGACCAACCTCTATGTGGGCGAAAGCTTTCTAAACTATACACTCTTTTTAAAATACACCTCATTATAAGAGACGATTTTTCGTTTCCAAGTTGGTTTTTTATATCGAGGTCCGATTGTTATTTTAAAAAAATTTTATTACCACATTTTCAACAAAAAAATAAAAATTTTTGTATTTAGGCCATCCATTACCAGAACAACAGCAGCAACAACAACAACAATTTCACCTAATTTTTGAAAGGTTTAAAACAGCAACTTCTCCAGAAGATAAGGAAGCAATATTCAAAGATCTCAGAAAAACTCCTCATTTATTTAATGCTTTTTTAAAAATGACAAAAAGGGAAGGCCCAGAAGGTCAACATATTTTACAACAAATGAGGCATCCTTCAGAATCATCAACATCCTCCTCCTCCCAACAACAACAATTTATTCAAAGACAAGGACAACCACAACAACAATATTTTCAAGGAGGAGGAAGAGGACAACAAAATGGTGGTGCAAGTATTTCACAATTTAATTCACCTCCGTCTTCTACCCAACAACAACAATGGTTACAATCACAACAACAAATTCCTCATTCAACACAATCGCCTTCACAACAAAGAAATAATCCCACATAAAATATATTATTTTTATTTAATTTTAATTAAACACCTCCCTCTTTCTCCTAAAAATCACTAGTTTTTCTCTATTTTCTTTTTATTTAATTGTCTTTTTATTGTTTTAATATATTAAAATTCAAATTATTTTTTTAAATATGTATGCTACCAACTACCTATTCATTATTCTTCAAATAGTCTTTTTTTAAATAATTGTTTATTAAATTATTTAAGATGGTTGAAAAATTTATTTTAAATACACACAGTTAAACTTTATTATAAGATACCCCTTGTGGGTAGAAAAACTCGTCTCTTATAATGAGTTGTACCTTAAATAGAGGGTATCTATTATTGGTAGTGTCTTATAGTGATGGTATCTTAAATAGGGGGTATCTTTGTTCGACAGTAATTGAAAAAAAAATTTTTTAATGAATACATATTAGTATTTGTTAGTGCATTTTTCATTTAATTTTACACAGGATATTATTTTTCTTTTGTTGTTAAACAAAAAAATTTTTTTGTAAATAAAAATTATGATGATTTTAACATAGTTTTAAAGTCCAAAATATTTTTATTTTAATTTATTATTTTTAGGTGGGCAGTCAATGATTATTATAAGATACCTCCCCCTCCATCCTCCCCCTTCTAACCTCTATTTAGTTTACACCTCATTATAAGAGACTATTTTTTCAACCTCGAGGGATGTATCTTATATAACGTGATTTGACTGTATATTTAAATTGTTTTTTTACTCGCTAGGATTTTTTCTTCAAAAATATTTTTTGCTCATTAATTAACCTACCCACACACTCTGCTATTTTTATTAAATTTAATATATTTTTTCACACTTTCGCGCGACTATAAAAGAACCTCTTAAAAAACTAGGAAATCGAAAAATTTATTTTATTTTTCATTATTTAAATATATTCCTAGAATTATTTTTTTTATTTCTCTAAAATATTTAATTTCTGTTAATAAATGTGTATTTTTTAAATTAAAATTTTTAAAGCTTCCACTATTAAATCTCTATTTTATAAAATGGTCAATTATTCTATTATATATTTTTTAAAACATTTTTTTCAGTAAATAAAATTGATGTTTGGCAAAAATTTTTTTGTCTGTTGATGTTAATCACTGTTCCAAAATCCCGGATCCCGTGTCGGGATCCGGGATCTCACCATTCCAAAATCCCAATTTTTTCTTTAAATCCCGATACCGCTGAACTCTGTACTTTAAACAGATATATTTTAGAAAAATTAAGTGCCGGTCTATTTTATAGGAAATTTTATTGGCTTTCAGATAGACCTAAGAGAAAATTTTTATTTCTTTTTTAGTAATTGTTAAGGACTTTTTTTGTCTGTTAAGTTTTATAAACTGTTAAATGTATTTTGGAACGCCTCATTTTTTCTTGAATTAATTTTTTTCTTGTCGTCGATGTATTAGAGTATTGATGTTTGCAAAAAATTTTTTTGTTAATCACTGTTCCAAATCCAGATTTTTTAGGAAGGGATTGGATTTTTAATTTATTATTAATTTTCACATTCATTAAAAATGTGGAAAGGAAATCGAATTTGTTAGAAATAATTTTTGATTAAAACAAACGGGACTCTAATGTCAATTTCAGCACACAATAAAAAGTAGGCACTGAAACGTATTAACTAAAAAGAAAGCTGATTGACTGACGTCTCTCTTAAATTTACACGCTATTTCCAAACATAAAAATGGACGGCTTGTTGCCACGATTAATCAAATTTTTTTAGTTAATTTTAAGAATTTTAAAAATTTATTTTTAAGAAAAATGGAACAACCTGAAGAAGTTCAAATTCTTGACGAAAAAGAAGAAAAGGCTCGAAAAAAGAAGGAAAAGGAGAAAGAAAAGAAGAAGGAAAAGGCTAAAAAAGATAAGGAAAAGGAAAAAGAAGGGGGTAAAGATGGAAAAAAGAAGAATAAGGTTTTTCTTTTAATTTTTATTCAACAAGATTTATTCTAAATTTTTTAGCAAGCTGAACTTATCAAAGAATTATTAAGAAGAAAACAGGAGCAGGAAGAAGAAGAAAAGAGAGCTAGGGAAGAGGAAGAGAGACGACTTGCAGAACTTGAACGGCAGAAGGAGGAACAGGTTTGGCATCTTTATGGGAATTTTTTGAATGTCATTTTTGTATGTTTAAAAGAGATTGAGATTTTCATAAAAGTTTGAAAAAAGAAGGAAAGGGTCCACCAATCTGGACCCGATATTTGATCCGATACCTGATATCGCTCCAAAAGATGGAGAAACGGCTCCAAAGGTCGAAAACTTTAAAGCCGTATAACTTCTCTAATTGGGGGTCAGGGGGAAAAAGCCAAAAATTGGCAATAGATTATCGTTATATTTATCGTTTATCTCTACACTGATTATAACAATCTGATAGAAACGAAATAATAAAGATAATGTTGATCAAATGATTCTAATTTTCAGGAGAAATTAGCTCAACAGCGCAAAGAGGAGGCAAAACGTAGAAAAGAAGAATTAATCCAAAAGCAGAAACGTGAAGGAACTTTTTTGACAAAAAAGCAAAAACAAGCTGCTGCAAAGGCTAGACAGTTACTTGAAAGTCAAGGTTTTTAAAATTAATTTTTGGATTTGAATTTGAAATGTTTAAGGTCATGTTGTCCCAGAGTTGAATAGAGATGATGAGGAAAAACCAAAGAAGCCTATTTTTGCTAGAAAACGAGGTGCTAAGAAGACGAGTGAAGTTGCTGAGAATGTAGAAGAACAAAGTGTTCCCGAAGAAGAAAAAGTTGTGGAAGAAAAGAATGAAGAAAAAGAAGATTTGGGTGACGAAGAAGAGGTTTTTTTTAGTTATTTTATACGACTTTTAGTATTTATTCCATATATCCAATTTATTCCTATTCGACTTGTTAAGTAAACAAAATTTTAAGGTTGTCGACGACTGGGAAACAATTGTTGATTCTGGTCGAGAAATTAACATTCCAGATAAATTAAAAATAATTAAAGAAGAATTAATTCCAAAACCTTCAATTA
This sequence comes from Meloidogyne enterolobii, assembly GCA_963681835.1. Taxonomy (NCBI): domain Eukaryota; kingdom Metazoa; phylum Nematoda; class Chromadorea; order Rhabditida; family Meloidogynidae; genus Meloidogyne; species Meloidogyne enterolobii. Next base: position 1,722,086 of record CAVMJV010000018.1, read on the forward strand.
AACAACAACCAAATAATATTCCTTCAACAACTTCTGAATTAAATCAAAATTTGGAAGAAGAAAGTTCAGACTCGTCTTCTGACGATGATGAAAGTTATGCTTCTGAATCTTCAATTCCAACAATTTCAAAAGAAACAAGAGAAGAACTTGTAGCTAAAATTAGACTTCGTTTTGCTGTTTGTGAATTTTTTGAGAAAAATTTTTTTAAATTCTTTTTTATTAGGAAAGAAGCAAATTAGCAAAAGAAAAGAAGACTACAGATATTTTACGTTCTCCAATTATTTGTGTTTTGGGACATGTCGATACTGGAAAGACTAAAATGCTTGACACGGTTTGGATTTTTTTCCCAAACTTCTTTTTCATTTTCTCCTTTTATTAGATTCGTCGAACCAATGTTCAAGAAGGGGAGGCTGGAGGTATTACACAGCAAATTGGTGCTACTCGGGTACCTGACTTGGCTATTAAAGAACGGTGTAAAATGCTCAAAAATGTAATTTAAAATTTCTTAATAATTTTATTTTGTCATTTTTTTTAGTTTTCCGGTGATTCAATGAAAATTCCAGGATTTTTGATTATTGATACTCCTGGACACGAAAGCTTTGCGTATTTTTTTTTGAATTATTTAGTAAATTTAAATTCTATTTTTTAAAGAAATATGCGATCACGTGGCTCTTCTTTGTGTGATTTTGCTATTTTAGTTGTTGATATTATGCATGGCCTTGAACAACAAACAATTGAATCGTTAAAATTGTTAATTAAAAGAAAGACGCCCTTTGTTGTTGCGTTGAATAAGGTTTTCTTGTTTACTTTTTTGAATTATTTAATCTATTATCACCTAATTGAGTTTGTAAGGAAAGAAAATTATTTAGTTACTTGGTAGTTGAATCGTTAGTGAACTTGAATTTGGTACAGTTCGATTCATTTTTTGAATTAAAATGAATATTTTGTCGAGGGTTTAATGAATCTTTTAAGGATTAAATTTTAAAGATACTCACACCAGTGGTTAAATCGGTGTACGACATACACAATTTGTTAGGCTAAAAATTGGTGATAGGAAATTGAGAAAATTGAGATTTATAATTTAAACAAAATCAAAAAATTTTTTTTCAGGTTGACAGACTTTACAAATATGAATCGAATCCAAGAAAAGATATTTGGCAACATATGAATACACAACCAACAAATACACAATTAGAATTTAGAGAGCGTTTTAATAAACTTATTGGGGAATTTTCTGAACAGGTTTAATTTTTTAATTTAGAAAAAAATTTTTTGTTTCTTTTATTTTTAAGGGAATAAATATAGAATTGGCAAATAAAAACACAAATTTTGATGAATATGTAAGTGTTGTCCCAACTTCTGCTTTTTTGGGTGATGGAATTGGGAATTTAATGGCACATATTGTAGACCAATGTCAAAATAGATATCTTGAAAAACTTGCTTTTTCTGAAGAGCTGGATTGTATTGTGATGGAGGTTTGTTGGGGGTGATTGATATAGAGGCGAGGCGTAGTCAGGGGGTTCAACTGGAAATTTTTCTATTTTCGATTTTGAAGATCTCTTTGTTATTCTCTCGTTTTTGTTGTTTGTGGTTGGTTGAGTCTAGAATACAGGTTCTACAAAACCATAAAAATCATACTTTTATCTGCAATTTTCCTCATTAAATTTTTTAGGTTCGTTCTCTTCCTGGTTTGGGCACAACAATAGATGTTATTTTAATTAATGGTACTTTGCGTGTTAACGATATTATTGTTCTGACAGGAAGTGATGGACCTATTGCAACGCCTATTAGGGACCTTTTAATGCCTCAGGTTTTTATATTTGTGTAGGACTCTAATTTTCAAGACTGGTAATGTGTAGAGTAAAATGCTACTATTTAAAGGGTGCGGAAAATCATAAATTAAGGATCCCTTCACAGGGTTGAGGTTCAAAATGTCGACGTCATTTCTTTGGATCAATCCCGTTTGTCATTTAAACTAACAGTAAGGATTTCGGAACGAAATCTCTAGTATCCATTGAATATGACATGTTTGGCTAAGGCAAGGCAAAATAAAGAATTTTTAGAAAATTGAAAAGATGTTCGATCCCTTTAAGTGGAAATCAAAAAATATTTCCAAAAATATTTTTTTCTTTAAGCCTTTAAAAGAAATACGTGTAAAAGCCGATTATGAGCACTACAAAGAAATTAATGGTGCACAAGGAATTAAAATTTTGGCAAAAAATTTAGAGAAAGTAATTGCCGGTCTTCCTTTATTTGTTGCACATCGTGAAGATGAACTTGAAGTTTTAAAGTTTTATTTTAATAAAATTTTAAAGAAAAATTAATTTTTTACTTTATAGAATGGATGCGGAAGATCAATTAAAAAATGCTCTTATGGCAATAAAAAAGAAACCTGAAGGAGTTTATGTTCAAGCGAGTACTTTAGGGTCTTTAGAAGCGCTTTTGGAATTTTTGAAAGCACAAAAAATTCCGGTATGGTTTTTTAAAATTTCATTTATTACACTCGAACCTCGTTATAAGCTACTCCTCGGGACTGAAAAATTGGGCTCTATTACACAATATATGTACGTCCAATCAACTATTATGCGCCCAATCAAATTTTATACGTCCAAACATATTTTTATCATCTGTTGTTCGACCATAAAATTTTTAATTTTCTATTTAAAGTATTCAAATGTAAATATTGGACCAGTCCATAAAAGAGATGTACAAAAAGCAGCAGCAATGCTTGAACATAATTCTGAATTTGCCTGTATTCTCGCTTTTGACGTTCCAGTGGATCGAGAGGTTCAATTGTTGGCTGATAAAGAAGGAGTGAGAATATTCCAAGCAAATATTATTTATCATTTGGAAGAAAGCTTTTTGAATTATAGGTTAGTTTTTTTCAATTTATTTAAAGTGAAAGAGGTTGGGATAGAGATGATTTTTGGTTGTGGATACACACCAGAGATGTCACTAGTTATCAGATTTCCGAAACCTGGGCTTTTTTCTCAACTCGCAACATCCCTGATAACAAACCGATTTGTCGAAAGTTTACAGCGGTTGATGAAAGTATCAAGTCATACCATCTTGGTATTATTTGGACATACGGTAGATATATCAAAATATGATCCGTTCTAACAATAAGAATTGAAGTCTGATTCTGTGGTAGAGAACACGATAGATCGACTAAATTTTTTACTTTTGGGCATGGGCCTGGATTAGGGCTTTATACTATCTGAAAACTATTCACGATTTTCAAAAAACGGGTGGGTAGCTTTAGTTCAATTCTTTATAATTCATTTTTCCTTAAATCCTTACGTACCAAATTATTAATTTCTAATAAAAAATTTCTTTTTAAGAAAAGAATTAGCTCTTAAACGACGTAAAGAAAATGAACATTTGGCTATTTTTCCTTATAAATTACGTGTTTTACCACAACATATTTTTAATGCAAGAAATCCAATTGTTTGTGGCGTTTCTGTGGATGCTGGGCAATTAAAGAAAGGAACTCCTGTTACTGCTAAAACTAAAGAAGGGGTTTGTTTTGATTTTAAGTTTGAAAATTTTTTTGAATTTTTAAAGCCTGTATTCCTTGGAACAATTTCTTCAATAGAAAAAAATCATGAACAAGTAGATATGGCTAAAGCTGGTGATGAAGTTTGTATAAAGATAGAGAACACAACAGGAGATGCACCAAAGCTTTATGGAAGACATTTTACTCATGAAGATATTCTTATTAGCAAGGTTTGAAAAAGTTTCTTTCTTTTTCTTAAGGATAATTAATTGTACAAGGGAACCTGGAAATTGGGTTTTCATTCTTGAAAGAACGCTCAGAAAAATTTGAGAAAACTTTTAGAATTAAATCTTTTATATTTAAATATATTTTTAAGATAACTCGAGAATCTATTGATGTTTGTAAAACATATTTTCGTGATGACTTGACAAAGGCTGATTGGCAATTAGTTATTGAACTAAAAAGAATGCTAGAAATTTTATAAAAAAATAGTTAGAGTAAACAGATTTAAAGAATATAAAAAGGTGATGTATTAAATTGTTATTTTATATTATTATAAATGTACACAATCGAAAAAAGAGAAATATTAAAAGAAAAAGAGAAAATAAATTTAAAATGTGACAAACTTTTAAAGAAAAAAGATCCTTCAAGACGAAGTAAAAAGTTCACCCAAAGGTGGTAGAGTTGTACTTGCAGCGATTTGTGAAAGGTCTATATAAAGTTTTTAAAAAATTAGATAATTCAAACAGAAATTAAAATAACCCCTCAATTTTCAGATTCGAAAATTGGTTTGGGAACAATTCAGAAAATTTCCCTCTTTTTTCTAAGGGAAGTAAAGGGTCTCCTTTTCCTTTCCTCCCCTCCTTTCTTCAAGGCAATCTCGAAACGAAACTTTCATGGGCTCTGATTCGAGCAAGATCGGCCCAATTTTAAAAAAATCATCCCCATATCGAAACATTTCAAAAAACGGCAAGAGAATTGTTCAAATCGGTAGAAAATTAAGGAAGCATTATGCCCAAAAAGTTTAAAAAAATAAACTAACCTGGCAAAGAATCAATGTGCTTTGCCAACTAAAATTCATTTTAAAGATTTCAAAAAAATAATTTAAAAAAACTTCTTTTTTCTCAGCATCCAACCTTGAAATTCCCTTTTTAACAGAATCAAGTAGTGCTTTATTTCGTTCATTTGCTTGGTCTAAAGCCTTTATATAATCTGCCATAAGATATTGAAGATTTTGACGTTCTTTAAGTTCGTCTTGTAATCTAGTGCAATATGCATCGACAACTAAAATTTAATAAAAATTACAGAATAAACCATAAAGGTGTAAAATCATAAAAACTACACCACAAGAGGGGTCGAACCATGACCAGAATAACCCACCAAACAAATAACTAAACCGTTACACCAATCCATACATAAACAATAAATTTTAACTCCCATTAGTTCCAAAAAAGGTATTTACCCGGCACAGCCTCCACAGTTTTAGCCATCAAAGCAGCTACTCCCTCTGAAGTTTTGATTTCTTTAAGAAGGAGAGGGTTAGCTATAGCTTCAGGATATGCAGCAATTATTTGTCTACAAAATAATTTTTTAGAGAAATTATAAATAAATTAAACCTAATTTTTACGTCTGCCGATGCGGGGTCTTCTAAACGTCTAAGGAGGTTAATCTGTGAAACAAAAAATAATTTTTTAAATAATTTCAAAACAAACCATATTTGTACTGAGGCTAGAAAATGCATGAAACTCTTCTTTGATTTTCTAAAAATGAGAGAAAAATAATAAAAAATAAAGGTCTTTTACTCTCGGTTTCAGATCCAATAAACAACTTTATGGGAAACATAAACTAGAGCCGACCCAAAAAATCCAAAATTCAAAAAATCCCCGCCATGCTCCCTCCTCTGACCGAGTCCTAACAACAAACCTTAGAATTGTCCAAAGAACTTCCTGGAGAGCCTGAAGGTAACAAAGGAGAATCCGTCCGAATTGGACTTTCTGGATCAGAAATAAGATTTGGAGTTGAAATGGACGTTTCTTGAAGGCAATTAACGAGTAAATCCAAATTTTCTGTTGAATAAATTCCCCTTTCTCTCCAAACAGACAAAATTCTTTCTAGCAATTGTCTGTGGTATTGATCGGCATTTTTTGAAATATGACTGAAAAATAAAAAAAAATTTAGAAGTCCGCAAAAGTTATACTGAACGAAGATGGGACGATTTGAAAAAAAAGGTTTAAAAATTTTCTTCGGAACGGGTCTCGGTTACAGGTCGAAAAAGATACATTAAAAAAACTTTCTGATCAAAAAAATTAAAACCCAACCTAACAGCAGGTTGAAGAACTTCGTAAAAAGCGTTCATAAAAGCTGGGGCTTTTTTTCTAGCATTTTGAATAACATCATTAGCCAAATTCATTAAACTTAAAAGACGTTCACTGTCTGTAATACTTCGAACTTCCTATTTAAATTTAAAAAATTAAATATAATTTTGGCATTTGTCGGATGAGGGGCTTTTTTTTGCGGAATTCTATTCACAACAAAAAGTTCACAAGAAACAATTCAGCAAAATCTCAAAAAGTGTCCGTAAAAATAATCAGCAGAAAATTCACAAAAAGCCCCCTCCTTCTACACAATCTCAGAAAAGAACCTTTAACCAAGTATCCAAAATAGCATCAGCATTCTTCTTTTGATGATGTAATATCCACATTGATAATGTTTGTATTGAATGTGTTGTGTTTGTTAACTTCGTAAGTCTTTCACGCATTGTAAATTCTGAGAAACCACTCATTTTTATGGCTGGAATTATTCTAAAAAATAAAAAAAATACATAATTTAAACCTGCAAAAAATTATTTAATCAAAGCTTAACAAAAAACAGAATGGGCCGGTTAACGACAAATTGCCAATAAAGGCATAAGCGATAGATTGCCAATAAGGCAAAAACGACAAAGTGCCAATAAATGCATAAACGACAAAATGTCAACAAGTGAATAAACGACAAATTGCCAACATGTGTATAAGTGACAAATTGGCAATAATATTACCATTCACAAAATGAACCTTAATTTTTAATCTAAACTTTAGAATCCATAACAAATTACGAGTTTTTCTACACAAAACATCCCCCTAAGAGCTTCTTTATTTTCCAAATTTATCCAAATAAATGTAAGTACATAAAATCTTTAAAGCAAAAAAGAAATACTAAAGCCCTCCAAAAGCTTTTCGATCATTTCTCTACAAAAAAACTTTAAAAGTGTCAGTTGTTATACATAGATTTACTACTTACTACTACACCTTTTTTCCTTCTTGCGGTGTTGTTTCTTTTCCTATTAAAATTGTCCATCCAATTTCCCTCATAACATTAACAAATCTACACTAATTCTTCTTAATATTTCTTTTCTTTTTTTGATTAGTCAGAAAGTTTTAAAAAATTAATTTTTTTTATTCGAGATTATGGGGGGTTATTCCTTATTTACTTTTTATAAGGGAGGAGCTCAGTTAATAGAACATTTGAACTCAATGGTTAGCGAAGCTCCTAGCAATTAGGTGGTAGGTTCGCTATTCCTGCGCGGGTAGATTAACTTGACGCTTAATTTTTACTAACAAGGGAACATTGACTACTGTGTACAAAAACTTGGTATTTTTTAGTCGACTTCCTATTTCGAAGTGATGCGGGTCATATCGAGCTAACTCAAGGAGGTCGTGGGTTCGAATCCGAGTGGGAAAAATAATTTTTTGAAAATGCAAAAGTGGACCCCATTTTAGTACTTTTATAATGATATTTTATCTCCACACATTTTTTAGACTAGAAAAACATGTGTTTGAATGTGTTCATAAGCTGAACCCTTACCAAATTCCTGTACACAATAAACGATATTCCCTTGTAAGAAGAATATAGGTAGATTTTAATAGCTCAATATAAGACTATCCTTATAATGACTTTTCTTTACACAATTTCGACTAATCATCCCAAATTAAAAAAAATAAAATCTTCAAACACTCTTCTTCTCTTTTTAGCATGTTTTATCCCTTCACACGTGCAAAAATAAAATTTATTTTAAGTAGCGGGGGCGAGAAAAGCATCTCCTCCTCTCTTTCCTTGGTTTTCCAACACTCTTAAGCAAGTGTTTGAAAAAAATAAAAAGGAAACACAAAAAAACTGTTTTTATATTAAAAAATCTTCCTATTTATTATTTCCACACCTTTTCATAAAGAAAAAATCTTTTAGAGGGGCATTTTGCTGAAAAGACTTGACAGATTTATTGGGAACTACATAATACCATGAGGGCCTTTTACTCCAAGTTTCTGTTTACAGAAGCACAGAACTTCTTTTTGAGGAAGAAGCGTCTGTTCTTTCCCTGCATTATTTTTATTCAATTTTCAATGAATTGTGTTTTCAGTCAATTACCCCCAAAATTGTTTTTTTTCGCAACAAAATCTACTAATATTTAGTTTTTTTTCTTGTCCACTTTTAATGTCCACTTCCTCTGGCAATTTTTATGCTTTTGACAAAATTTATTCTTTTGGTCTTTTTATCCGTCTTTTTTTCCGTCTTTTCCATATAAAAATCGAATTTATAAAAATTATTTATAAAAAAACTTTTTTGCTAAGTTTTAAGACTTTGAAAATCAATTAGGCCTCACTATAAGATACGGGCAGAAAAAATAGTCTTCTATAATGAGGTGTGTGTTAAATAGGGGGTATAGTTTTTCTACAGTTAAACCTCGCTTTTAAACCCATCGACTAAAACGTACCTTATAATTAGTTGTACGTTAAATAGAGGTGTATTTAGTATTGAGGGTATCTTATAATGATGTTTGAATGTATAGGTAAGCAAGAGATTGGACCGATTTAATCAACTAGAAAAGCAAAATTGAAATTATTGGTTAGGTGGATAAGAGCCCTGACTACAGAATCTTCAAACTTAGGGGTCATGGGTTCGAATCCTTACATGGAAAATTTTTTTTTTTTCAATTTTCAGAATATTTTTTTAAAAAATGTCTTCAAAATTTATTTATTTTCCAATTTTATTTTTAATTATTTTAAACAATTCTTGGGCAAAATGGGCATTTTTATCAGACCAATCCAAATGCAATTTGAATTGTTTAAATGGAGGGGTTTGCTCTTTTTTGGTTAAAAAACCGGAAGTACATAAATGTATTTGTTTAATTGGAATGTTTGAAGGACCTCAATGTGAACAGGCTATTGGTAAATTAGTTTTGATTAGGCGGGAATGGGGAAAAACAAATGGAGGTAGTCGGAACAACCTAAGGCGTCGGGAATTGGAACTGGTTGGTTGTTGGAAGTTGGAAATTTTAAAAAAGTTTGCGTTTGACCAGACGGGGTATAATAGTTGATGAGTAGGGTTGTTCACTACCGGTTAAACGAAATCGGGGTAAGTGTTCTAATAGAACCACATGTTCTTTTATTTTTCGATCCTCTCGTATATGTATTAGAGAGTATGCTTCTTTCAGAGAGTTTGGAGCATTTATGGTATCCAATTCATATTTTACACAATTAAAATGTCTCATTGAAATATTCTATAAATACAGGCACCGAATTTTTTTAAATTTAACTCCGTAAGTTTAAGAATTTGGCTAAGTCGTTAAATCGGATTTTGCCGCTCTAACCTTTTGAGGGGGCCCGCTCTCTAATTAATTAATTTAATTATTAAAGACCAAAATATACAAACAACAACACCAATATATACTTCTTTAAATAATGAAGAAGAAGAAATGGAAGACGAAGAAGAAGAATTATATGAAGATGATGAAACTAAGGAGGAAGAAGAAAAGAATGTTAGAGAAATAAATCAAAACAATAACCCCCCAATTTATGGACAAACACAACACTTTATTGGGCCAGAAGAGACTAACACAATGAGTACAAATCTGGAAAAATTTGGTAGAAATTTCTTTTAAAATTATTTTTAATTTGCCATTCAAACCTCCAGTCAATAACAACCAAAAAAGGAAAGTTGGTTACCTTGGTGTAGTGGGATAATTTTTCAATTTTTTGGGGAAAAGGGAAGAGAGTTCGATCCCTTTTGATGACTAATCTCACGTCTTTATTTATTTTTCAAAAACTGAAATATTCGAGGGAACTAAAATTTATTTCCAGATTTTTTAAATAATTTTAAAAACAATTTTATTTAATTCTTTCATCCCTCTTATTTCGCAATAATTTTTTAAAAAAAATTTCCGGCCCTATCCCGAAAGAAGGGTCGAATCGTTTTTTTCTTTACTTTTTATTACTTTATAAAAATGGTCAATTTTCCTTAAAGTTGATGTATGTTGATGTTTGCTTTAAGGAAAAATGGTGAACAAAACTAAAATAAGTAGTCAAGGGCAATATTTTTCTTTTATTAGAAATGCTTTAGACGAGCTCGTCCGTGTTCGTCCGTGCTCGTCCGTGTTCGACCGTCTTCGTCCGTGTTCGGCCGTGTTCGGCCGTGCTCGTCCGTGTTCGTCCGTCCTCGTCCGTGTTTGTCCGTGTAAATGATAATACAAAAAAATATGAAAAAGTTAATTTCTTTCACTATTTTTCCTTAAGGAAACATCAACATACATCAACTTTAAGGAAAATTGACCATTTTTATAAAGTAATAAAAAGTAATGAAAAAAACGATTCGACCCTTCTTTGGGGATAGGGTCAAATTTCCTTTTATAACGTTTGATTAAAAAAAGGAAATTTTTTTTCTTAAACCGGTTTTTCAAACTATTTTTCTCTAAAAGTTTCCTTTTCTGATTTTTATTAGTCATCAAAAAATCTTCCAAAATTAATACTTTATATTGGACACCAAAACTATTATTTTACCCTCTAATCCAATTAAATTTTATAAAATATTTTACTTAAATCCCCTTAAGTAAAATTATTTTTCTTTCCTAGAATTTAAAATTATTTTGGGTTTTTTTTGAAAATTAGACTATTTTCTCTTCCCGAATATTTTTTTCTCAAATACCCTCTCATTTTTCTAAACTATTTTCTAAAAAATTTTTTCATTAAATTTTTAATTAATTTAAAAATATAGCAGAATCATGGCATCGCCCTCTCTCCGCTGTCCATGAAGAAAATTTTGAAGAGCTAAAAATAAGCACTCCAACAAAACAAAAATTTAAAGGAAACGAAAAAACACAAAAAGAAAAAAGAAAAAAAATTTCAAAAAAATTTCCTCCCCAGCCAACAACAACTTCCTTTCCTTATAAAGAAATGGGAGGAGGAGATGGATGGATGGTGACAAGACGGGGGGAAAATTCTTTTTATTCGTCTTCTTCTTTTGCTTTGAGGAGAAGAAATTTGCCTTTAATTGGGGGAATAATGATTTTTATTTTGTTTATTTAAAAAAAAATTTTTGGTAAATTTACTGGAACTTCGTTTAAATGGTCTGTCCCTAGTATTCCAAAATACGGCCCTGGGACTGGAATGAAGGGATTGAGGTGTCCCCTACCCTTAATACAGTCGGACCTCATTATAAAATATCCCCTTGGTGAAATCGTCTCTTATAAGGAGGTTTTCTTAAATAGAAGGTATCACTTAAGTTCACCTACTCAATGGCTAAAATAGAGGTTATATCTAGTATATGAGATCCGATTGTAATAATATTAAACCCCATTTCCGGTGTGTTAAGTTTAATTAAAAGCTTTTAAAAAATAATTAAATTTAATTCTTTAATTAATCCTTAAATCTTTCCTATAATAATTTTTTTGTAAATTTTTGAAATTTTTTTCTCAAAATACATAAATCTAAAAAATATATAATTTTTAATCCTTTAATTGATCTAAAATAAATTAGAATTAAATATACATTTTCTCTAACACTCTCATCTTTTCCTATACTATTTTCTTTTTCTTTGACATTTTTTAAAATTTTAAGGTAAATTTTTGTTGCCATATTTGTCCCATTAATTTTTTTATTTTCTTTTTAATTTTAAATAAAAATTGACAAATAAAGTTTCTTTTTTTTCTTCCATCAATTACTTGAAATTACAAAAATAAATACATGTATTTAAATTTTAAAAACATATTTCCCCTAAAAATTAAATATTTAATAGAAATCTCGATAATATGTATGTACATATGTATGTCACCCTCAGCATTCTCAATCATACCGACATATAATTAAACACAACGTGTGATCGGGGGCCATATCAGGCCAAAACACACCTCTCGTGCCCGAACTGTGTCGACGTCTCGATAATATATCACGAGTATGAGGTATGGTTGGGGTGACTATTAACGGGATTCCACTTTAAGGAAAATTCTGAAAAATTTTCTAAAAATATTTTTTAGTGGAAGGATAGTTCACCAACAAGACAATTCACCGTATGTTTCGTTCGGTGAATTGTCCATTTATGCGAATTGTAATTTGGTAAACTTTCCTAATAATTTTTTTATTTTCCAGAATTTCTTCATTTTCTATTTTTGTTTTTCAAAAATTTGGCATTTTTTTTTGTTTTCATTTTGATGAAAAATGAACGTCAAAAAATATAAAAAATAAAATGATATAAAAATGCCCTTTTTTTATTTTCCTTAAAGAGATAAATGGTTGTCCTTGGAGACAATAAATAACCAAAAAAAGACGTTAAAATGGTTGCGAGGCATTCTCTCTCCTCAAATTTATTTTTTAAATAAATCCAAAATAGTTTTACATATTTTTTTATTTTCTCTGACTGTTATATTTTTTGTATTTTTCTCTAACATTCTCTTAATTTTTAATAGTATTTTATTGTTTCTCTTACCAGCTTCTTAAGATTATCCCATTTAACAACACTAAATTATCAACTTTAGTAGTGATGAGTTTGGATATACATACAGGGTGACCAGAAAGAAATGGGGCAGCTAATTTATGGCATAACTTTATCCAAATTAAAAATAATTGGATCAAATAAAGCTTAAATGATAGAGAATAAATAAAATACTAAGTATTTTTGAAGTACCCACTTTTTGCTCGGATACAGAGTTGAAAGCACGCGGAAAAATTTTTGATAAAATTTCGCACCACCTTTGGTTGGATTCTCTCCCATTCCCGAGCGAGTGATTGCCGAAGCGACTCCAAACTTTTGTGTTGGTTAGCGCAGACATTTTTGGCAAATCTTTTTTAAAATTTCTGCCTGTCAATCTCTTTTTTATTTTTATCTTTCTCGTTCCTTCTTTCTTCCCCTCTCTCTCCCCTCCCCTTTTTTAAATCTTATTTCCAGCATTCCCCTTCAGCATTTATTTAATTCCTTCAATTTTTAACCAAATAAAAATTTTTTAAATTTTATTTTAAAATTAAAACTTTTTTTTGCGTGGACGGAATAAACGACCATATCTTTGTCGAAACTTGTTAGATTACGTTGATTTTGGTGTCATTCGACTCAGCTCGTCGAACAAAATGAGTAACTCCCCCTATGGTTTTTTTTCAATCACGATATCTCGATCCCCTATGCCGGACCAACTATGTCCACTCCTAGTTCGACTCAGTTTTCCGAGCTCTTTCGAATGATATATAATTTGTCGAAATCGGTTCAGCCAAAAAAATCCCCTAGAAATTATAGCAGAGGTGAATCGGAAATCGGAAGGAAGAAAACGTCGAAAATTTTAATTCCGATTCACCTCTTTTGTTTATAGTATCAAAATCTCCACAAAAAAATGAAAATATTTATTATTATTTTATTAACACTTTTTGGAATTGTTTTGGCTGGAGATGCTGAGGACGGCCTTTCGAAAGTTGGAAGGAAAGTTGATGAATTTGGACAGGATGTTAGTGAAACAGTTAATAAATTGTCTAAAACTGAGGTAAAATAGGGAAAAAAATAAATTAAAAAATATTTTTTAGGGAGGTCAGATTTGGTGTCCCGTGCCGGCTGTGGGCACTCGTTGCCCTGACAGCTCTGTCTTCCATTACTTCCGTTGCTGTGGGACTTTGAATAATGGTAAATTTAGATTAAAATTGACATATAATTATTACAGTCTTACTCCTTTATAAGATGCACCCTTGGGGTCAGAACCTTTTAATGGTGGGTGTCATGTCCGATGTTCATGCTGTGGAAAAATTGTGGATGGGAGATGGAATTGAACCATCACGGAAAGAGCCCAGACCGAAGCACAACCGACTGTGCCACCATCCAACCCATTGCTGGGTTATTTATTTTCATTTATGTTCTTTCTGCAAGTGCGGACACAACAGTGGGGGGGGGGGGTCTAAATTAAAATAGAGGATAACGTTTTTTCCCTTTCTGACTAAAACGTATTTTACAATGAGATGTATCTTGAATAGAAGAGGTATCTGGTATCATGGGTGTATCTTATAGTGAGGTTTATAAGCCAGAGATCGTGTCGATCTCTGGCTCTCGGAGATTGACCTCTCGCTTGGCCATCTCTTTGGTCAAGTGGATAAGAGCGCTGACTACAAAATCTCAAGCTTAGAGATCATGGGTTCGAATCCTTCCATGGATTTTTCTAATTAAATATATACTTTAAAACAAAATAAAAAAAATATTTTAGACTTCCCTCGAATTTTTATAAGGGTTTATAACACTAAAAATGACCTTATCAATTAATTCTTTTAGAATGTTGTCTCAAATTACAAACATGGGCTTTTGTTCTACTCGTAGCTGTTGGCGTTTTGATTGCTTCTTTGATTTTGCTTAGCGTTATACGCTGTGTTTTTTGCCGGCGGAAATAAATTTTGAAAATTGAAGAATTTTTTTAATTTTAATTTTTTACATTTCTTTTAAAACCGCTAAATATAGGCCAAATTAGTGTGTACTGTCTAAACCTTGGAAAAAAGAAAAATGCTTATAAAATTGATAAGATTTATTCTGATTGGGGCAAAGAACCATGCTCAATTGGCCTAGCTTTATTCCAGTTGTATAAAGTAAAATTAAAAAATATTTTTTTTTAAATATAAAAAAAATTTTGTAATTAATTTAAACATAATTTTATTTAAATTTCATGTATGAGCAGTATATACTTATATAAATATAACATATGTAAATGCTAACCGAGCTTATGGTTTAATGGTTAAATGGGATAAACTTGTAGGGGTCGGGGATTCGAACCCTTTTGTGGAAAATTATTTTATAATTAAATTAAAAAAACTTTTTAAAAATATTTTTGGAGTTTATTAGTGAAAGAGGAAATTTATTAGAGCATTTACGGTAATTAAAAATTTGTATGACAAGAATAAAAATATGGCAATACAGACGGGAGAATAATTATTATCTCAAACCCCAATTTTACATAAACTCTTGGGTTAAAAAAATCGTACACGATTCCCCATAGGTGTATCTACATAAAAATGAGGTTCATCTATTTTATTTAATTTCTATGTAAATCCCCCCTCAAAATTCTTTTAAAAGTGCGCTTAAATTGTTGATTGGCAGCAGCATAACAAAGTGGGTTTATTGGCGAATTCATATAACAAAGAATATAGCTAACTGTATATAACGCTTGGAAGCCTTTGAAAAACAAAATTTTTTTCAAACCAAAATTTAAATACCAGCAGAACTACTACAACGTTCACAAAATCCATAAATTGTGGCCAAAACATAAAAAGGAGTCCAAAATAAAGTGAAAGTACCCAAAATAACGGTGATTGTTCTCAAGGCTTTTCTTGCCCGATTTTCAGAACGGGATGAAGAACCCTTTAAATAATAAAAGATTAAAAGAGTTGGTGAGAAATAAAATCTGATGAGAATAGAGCCAAAAATGGTACTTTGGAGAAGATTCTCAACCCCGGCTTCGATATTAAAAACTTATTTGAAGAACTAGATCCAGAAGCATCTCCCCACATAGTAGTGAGAAGTATCATTCAACTTTTTAGCTCTCATCAAGACAAATCGAACGGCTAACCTTTACCTCCACCTCCTTTAGACTTACCTTAGAAAATTTTCTATTGTGAGGTTGTCCTTTCTGTTTTTGTTGTTTTCTTTTCTTTTCACTTTGTGTTCTTACATTTCTTCCCCCACACCTAGCAGCATCTACCCATTTCCTTAATCCACCAATTCCTTCGGTAAAATTTGCAGTTATTTCTCTATGTATATTTAATTGTGTAACTGTTATTACTGATGGACGAATTTGAAGTTGAGGAATTTTGTCAAAAATTGGTAGAGCTTTTTCTTCCTGCATTTCAAAATGGTAAAGATAAAAGATATTTAAAAGCTGTAAAAATTTAGGGGAATCAGGTCTGCCTACATGGGACAAGTGACCGCACGTAAAAATGTTTAAACATGTCATAAATATGGACAAATTATATTCGAAAGAGCTCGTCGAGATGAGTCAACAGGCCCGTAGCTCGACCCTATCAGGTCAGAATACGAGGATTTTAGCCTCATTCGACACATCTCGACGAGCTCTTTCGAATGAAATATAATTTGCCCATACATATTCATGATGTGCGGCCCCATAACGGAAAAGTGCCGCTTACCTTCATTAAATTATCAACATTTGTTTGGTTATTACACCCCCCATTTAATCCATTATTGAAATCTATTGGAATAAATGTTTCTTCTTTATGTTGATTGGGAGACGGCACAGAGTGTGACCGGAAAGAATTTGGGCCAACTTTAGTTGGCATTTTATTTTCTTTTTCTTCCTCCTCTCTAAGGTCTTTAGGTGTAGACAAAGCAGATGACTGTGCTGATTCGTCAATAAAAGGCACTCGATCCCCAAAATCAGGCGAAAATGCCCCATCACCTCCCTCACTTGAATTTTCTCTTTTTTCCAAAATTCCTTCTTCTTTATGCGGGGATAAGGATTGTGATTGTTGTTGTTCTAAACTATTAGATGTTTCGTTGTTTGGACCAAGTAAAGTTAGAGAAGTTGATCTGTTGGGAAATTAAAAAATCTTTATAAGATGACATGATTTATATTATAGACAAATATGAGATAACTCTTGTGGACTAGAAGAAATGGGGCTAGAAGTAAGGTGTCCCTTAAATAGAGGGTATAGTTCAAACACTCACCACTCTAGAGGCTCATTTTTAAAAATTTTGTCTTAAAAAGAGGTGTATCTAGAGTGTACATATCTATTGGGTGGATTGAGATTTTCGAATGTATTTTGTGAAATCCAGATCCATGGTCATTATTAAACACGATAAAAGAGAAGGCAAAATAATCGCTTCAGTTGAAATACACAGTTAGCTAAGCTCCTCTGGCAATTAAGTAACAGTAAAAGAACACAGGTCTGAGTCTTGACACAAGTCCGAGTCTTAACATCAAAAAAATTTCCTCACTTATTAGGTTCAATAATATTTTGTTCTTTATTATTAGCATTAATTGATAGCTTTTTGGGGCATTTTTCTTTTGTATTAAGGCTGTCAGCTTTAGAACTAGCACCATCACTTGTTGAAGAATTGACGCCATTTTTTGTCCTAAGTGATAAAAGTCGGCCATTTTGTATTGCGTTTAATAAACGAGTTGATGCTCTTCTAAATGGTTTGCTGAAAAAAGGAAAAATTTTTTGAACGATTTTTGAACATTTTTTAAGAGAAATGGGAGGTTAGTGTTTTCGGCCGGACAAGTTCTGTTGTAGAACACTACCTCGGTAAATGCCCAGGTTTACTTAACAGCAAAGAGATTTCCTCTCATTTTTTAGAGCGCCAAGGAAAATGGGGGCAAATAAACGCATAGTACCCATTATTCCCTTTACATCTTTGGCGTGACAACTGGACATCCACTGAAGTAGTGTTCTGCAACAGAGAGGATCCTGCTAGGTTACTCAAGATCAAATTTTTATGACTGGATTATTCACACAGGATTCAAACTAAAGTATACACATACTATACCAACGGGGTGTATTTTTATACTCCGACTCCAAAAATCAATCCAAACTCACGTTTCAGAAGAATCCAAAGTTCCAAGAGCTTCAGAAAGCCCAGGGCCAAGTGACTGTTCATCTCTAGAATCAGGCCTAATAGCTACTTCTTGTCCCCCACCCTCTCCTCCCCTCATTTCAGCCAAAATAGCCAATCTTTTTTGTTTTTGATCTGATTTAGATGCTAATTGTTTTGCAGCAGAGTAAATACCATAATAAAGATAGAGCATTAGTATCAATGTTGACCAATAATATGAAAGATACCTAAGAGTTTAGGAAAACAAATTAACCCATTTGATACCTCTTGGAAATATTTGTAGGTGATTCTTTTGAAAATTTTATAGGGCAATATATATGTAATATTGTGGGTATTTATACTTACATTCCAGCATTCAAGTAAGGATTAGTCATAAATTGTACATAACATTCGTCTTCCCTTAAAATACGTCCTTTACCCGAAAACCATCCATAGCCAAAAATTGATATTGAAAAAAGCACTGAAGGCAATACCCAAATAGCAGCAATAATTAAAAGTACTCGACCTTTAGTTCTCCAATTACGATAAGCAGCAGGGTATTTTACAGAAAGATATCTTTAATTATTTAATCGTTAACGTTAATCAAGAATTTTTGAATCAAAATTGACATATAAAAATTTAATTCACAGCTCATCTACACCAGAGGGGTTGATCAGTCTCTTACTGCAAAAACGTTGATAAGGCTTAGGAGGGGGTAGCAAGATTGTTTGGTGGAGGAGCTGCGGAATTGTAATAAACGAAGCTCTAAGGATCATAAGACAGCCTAAACATAACTGAACGTAGAAAATCACAGAAAGCTTATGTAGATCGGAGTTTATAAAATTAAGGTCGCTATTTTCTTGTCGATTTTTGAACATTTTTCGTTAATCAAATTTTGTCACCTAACTCATCTACCCTAAATTTTACCGTACGAGTTGATCAAATTTTTTTCTTTTTTTATTTTTTATAAGTCATTAATTGTATCTACCTATCAGCAGTAATACCCAAAACAGTATAAATTGAGGCTAAACAACAAGCATAATCTACAGAAAGCCATAAATCACAAAGAAAAGCTCCAAAAGGCCAACGTTGTCCGTTAATTAAAAAATATGTATATACAGGTATTCCTTCTAATCCAATTATCTTTTTAAATTAAAAAATAAAAATTAAATTTATATAAACTATTCAATTTAAGTCAATAACAGACATTATAATTCTCAATGAAAAGTAGACTCTTGTCCAGATTACGCGTCCAATGAAAATTTTACGCGTCCAACCAAATTTTATGCATCCAATCACAATTTTTAAGTACCCGGTCCTTCAATTTAGACCAATGACTCTGGGTAAGAAGATATCTCATTCACTTAGATTTTATGGTACTAAAATGAAGAACCGGGTATTTAAAAATTGTGATTGGATTATAAAATTTGGTTTGACGGGTAAACTTTTTTCATTTGACGCGTAAAGTGCCATGGACTCGTAATCTGGACAAGAGACGGAATTATAACGAATTCATCTACCCTTATGTTTTAACGGGAGCGCGAACAAAATTAATTAAATTAATTTAAAAATATATGCCCAACTTATCTACTCTAATTTATAATTGATCAAAAAGTTTAAATCAACTTAAAGAAAATGTTATATACGCAACTCATCTACCCCAAATTATAACGCAAGCGTTGATCAAATTCTGACATAATTCTTTTCTCAACAAAAAATTTTTTTTAATAAATTAAATTATAAAAATATACATATTTATTTTCCCCTCTTTTCTTTTTCCAATTTATTGCTTGTATTTTATTTTTTTAACAAAAAATTTTTCTTTGGGTCAAAAACTGATTGCTAAAAAATTTCCAAAAATTCCTTTGGGATATAAAAATGGACGGAAATAAAAATATAAATTCTGATTTAAAAAATAAAAGGTCAGAAAAAGAACAGAATTTTTATTTTTAATTCTTTAGGGAAATAAAAAAAGTTGTTGAATGAATGAAAGAATATATTTTTGGTTGATGAAAAAAAGAAAAAATAAAGGGAAGGAAGCTATTTTTCTTAATTTTTATTTATGTGTGTAGGAGTCTAAATTAAATTTTGGCCGGCCTTTTTAGATGATGTTTGGGTTTGGATGATGTTTTGTGTTAATGATCTGAAGAAGAACATCTTTGGGGTTGTTTTTGTTCTCTTGTTCTTCCTTTACTATAATATACCGAACTCGTCTACCCCTAATTTTACAGAAAGTGTTGATCAAAATCGTTTATTTTTGAGAAAATTAATTCAATCTGGCCGGCCAAATTGAATTTGGACTTAAACACTTTCAATTCCAAACTATAAATTTATTTAATAAACTCCATAATTCTCAATTTTTTGCAACATAAAAACAAAACATCCCCCCCCCCTTCTAGTCCAGTTTTTACTCGTCGCATATAAAAATCCCCCCATATATATTTTTCATTCCCTCAACTTAAATCTTCCATAAAAATTTTTTCTCGTCTCTTAAACATCTCTCAAGAGAATACTTAAAAAGCTTTGGAATTAATTGCCCATCCATCCCCCTTTGAGGACAATCGATGTTTTTTTAATATTGTCTCTCTTATTTTTGAATAATCTTTTCTTTTCTCTGTTCTTTCCTTCCTCCAAGTTCTTTTGTTTTTATTTTTCGCGCTGCGTGAAAAAACAAAAAAACAATAAAAAATATTTATCGCAAAAATTGACTAAATTTCGGCTTTAAAAACTTCGTACACAACTCAACTACTCCAAGTTTCAACGGAGAAGTTGATCAAAAAAATTAAACAAGAAGGGAAATAAAAAACCAAACTCATACACTACTAACTCACCAAGAACTCATCTACCCCAATTTTGAAAGGGGGGTCCACCTCCCTCTCTTAACATCTCCCCTCATTTTGTCATACAAAATCAAAATGTCCCTAAAGTTTTAACTCTCAAAAGTTCAAATTACCCGAGGAGGTCAACTTCAAATCCTTTGAAAAGGAATCCATAACCGGGTCCCTCATCTTTCTTAAAATTATTGCCAACCTAATCAATTTATTCATCTACCCTACTAGAAAGACTAATATTTTTTTTAATATTTTCCCCCTTTAGCTACTACTTCAGTAGTATATGTTACACTTTTAAGACAAAAATTTTTTCTTGTTTGTCTTAAAAGCGCACAAAAATTTTCTACAATAATTTTTCAATAGGTTAAGGGGTTTTAAAAATTAAATCAGCGATGCTTAACTTGCCAGATCGGACGGATGGGCACATTTACAAACCAGCACGCACGTATTCATAAGATGTGTAAAATTTCAATATAAGATAAAATTAATTCTAAGCCAATTAAAATAGCAAACGTTTTCATACGTTTTAAAGAAAAGCAATTATAGTAAAAATATACGGAAAAAATAAATTAAAGATAAAAAGTGTATTAATTGCTAACGCTTTTACAAGTTAATTGGTATTAATCTCTGTCCAAAGTATAATGTTAGCTTCGACACCCCGATAACAAGGGATTTGGTAGCTACAGCAATGTCATAGCAAGTTTCTTTTACGAATACCCATGCGGTATCGAACATACTTGGTTTATAATACACTACAGAAAAAGTAGGTTTGTATATTTGTTTCCACTCCTTTTCGTTCTCATCATATTCAAACCAAACATGACCACTCGGTTTTAAGGTTGTAAAATTTGAATGAGAAGTTAAGGCAGGGCGTAAAGTATTCTCAAAAGTTTGTGGTTTAGGAGTTCTTCGAAAAAAAGATATTTTGTTCTCTTCGTTCTTTATTATTTTATTTTCACAATAAACTATTTCTACTATTGCAACAAAAATTAATATAAAAAGCATTTTTGATATTACGCAAATAATGTGAATGATCATTTATATAGTTTTTATAAATTTCTATTCATTTTTGTTCTTCAACCTCAACAAAGTCCAAACACTCCAAAGGATAGAAATATTGATGCTGTCGTCCTCCGACAACGCAAACAAGAGGCAGCTGTGGATAAACAAGGTCTATGTGATGTCGAACATAGAAATATTGCCTAATAGTCACACGTAAGTATCCTCGTAATGCAAAAAGACGATCCGCGCCCATCTTAGTCAATTTACTTGGATATACTTCGAACTGAATATGTCTTAAATGATTTGTTACTATAGCCTTCTTTCCCGGCTTCATAGTGTTGTCAGAAAATGTTTTTTGACCAATTCCATTCATGGCAACATCTTCATTTGTCATAGTAGTAAGTGATTGAAGGAATTGAATATTTTCGTTGTATTTTTTACGCATTTCCCTGTGAAGGGATTCTGGTGCACATCCTCCATTAAATTTACAAAGTAATTGAAGTAACGAACCAGTTTTGACGCGCACATGAGGCGGAGGGGATTTTGATGAAAATTTAACAGGTTCTCTAAATTCTGACATATTAGCACTAGTACGAATGTTCATATCCCCGGGTAAAATTTATCTCTAAAAGCTTATTGCTCTTGGCTTATATACCAAGAGGCCCTTTCGCAAACCTCATTCCAGGGAGTTCTCCGTTTCCATTTCTTCTCAAATTTACATGTGCTTTAAACACTACAGCCAAAACAAAAATTAGTAACAAATCGAGGACATAAGCGATTAATAAAAACATATCTTTATTAGGATTTCCTGAAGGACCGATTGAAAGCGCATGAGCTTCATCAATAATAAAACAAGCGTTTACATTTGGAGGGTATGGGCCATGAATCGGGTAAAGTATATTACTATCATTTTGTTTAAAAGCCCAGGTGAGACCGATTAAGGAAATTAGATATAGAGTAAAAATCATTTTTGCTTATATTATTACTAATAGTAGTATTCTTATATACTAGGGAGCATGGCTAATCTTTGGACGAATCTCTTTATAACTGCATCACGACTTTCTGAAGGTATTGAGTGCAGTTTCCTAAGTGTGGAAGAAAAACTACTTTTTTGTTTTGAACGGTTTACAAGGAAACAGATGCAATAATGCCCACATGTATCAGATAATGGAGATTGAATAGAATAACGGCTTTGTTTAACTATTTTAAAGCGATTTAGCATAGATTGACGCATATCACAGTTAGGGGGGTCTCCGAGCGAGTCAAAGTATTCCAATGTGTTTTTTCTATCTGAATAACAAGCAATCCAGTGTTCCCCTACAGTTCCTTTCTCCATAGTATTTGCAATAAAGCAAAAAGGGCTATTCCATTCTATATTTGGAATAGTATTAGATGAAAAAACACCCAGAAATTTATTTTTAAGCGGAGTATAGCGGCTTAATATAGTTTCAATTTGCAGAGTATTCATCTTAAACAGATCCATCCGTACTTAACACGCGATCTGCATTTATGGACAAAACCGAATCGAACTCACCCATAATTATCATTTCATAACCTTCGTCTTTGATTGGCTGATTAAAAATACAACGGATAGTCGTAGTTCCTTGCCTGATTAACTCTAGTCCGTTCGTGTCCTCTAGTGTTGAAGTCATCGGTATAACAAAGAAACAGGAGGATTTAGAAAATTCTCTCATACTGATATCGAGAGTTCTCTGGTCAGTGTTTGGCCAATTATCGAGGTCCATACCCACAAACATATCAACATAAGCGCGAACAAAGTTATTATCAGCAAAATCAAAATCATACGAAACAGCAGGAAATTGGAATCCACCAAATTCTGCAGAGACAGAGCGCAAGTTTGCGTGCTCAAAAGTGAAAGGCGATAAAGCACTATTTCCCGTGAATGCGGGAGAGCTAACAAAACAGATTATTAAGCGTCTCGGACAAGTACTTGTGAACGCCGCATGAGTAATTTCTTGACGTCCTTTTCCCAGGAAAACACTACGGATATCAATTTTTCTAAAAGCATACTTTGCAGGTGTTTGTTCTAGATGTCTAGCAATAGCATTATTTAAAGACATACTCAGATCAACTTGTTTTATTAAAATTCTCATGTCGTGAAGCCTAAGTCGGTAAGTATGCGTGTTTTCTACTAATGCTGCAGTGCTGCGGAATTTTGGAGTATGAATAAGAAATTCATCAGAATTTCTGTAAATGGTCCAGATCACGTCACTTTGTGGAATTAAGAGCTGGTTCTGTCTAGCCATGTCATAATCTAAATGGGAAAACATTCTACATAATTTACCTTTGGCAAAACGAGAAACTCGAGATTTAAAGCCAGAGCCCTCGGAATCATCCTTATCCACTGCGTCTTTATAATAAAGCGCCGCTTCATATAGGCCCTTACTTACTTCTTTATCGGCGCCAAGTTCATGCAGAATTATACAGCGGTATGCATAGTGGATGCCAGAATCATAGCACTGAACCCCATTAATTGAAAGTGTAAGGCGACGAATCCATGTAAGCCCTAAATATTGAGCAACCCCTGTAAATTTATCACCTTTCAACTCGGCAGCTTCACCGTCTGTGATAGGAACCCACTCACCACTAGTTGTATCTTTTCTTTCAAGAGATAAAACCAAACTTAGAAAAGTTTTGCTCAAATCAAGATAGAGCGAATCACCAAAATATCGAAAAACAAACGGTCCTGCAGATTGGTTGAGAGCATTAAGAGGTAGTATTTCTTTGTATGCCGAACGCTGTATACCGACATTTGTAGAGGGTATAGAAAAGAAGGTCAGGCGATTATCAACCCCTTCGGAACTATCTTTATCAATTTTCTTTAATGTGGACATTTTTTACTTAGAAAGAATTTGTAATTATGCTATACTTATATACTCAGAAATTTTCTAAACTAAGTTGATCTCTATGGCGCCGTCCTTTTTTCTCTAGACTTTCTGTAATAAGTTTTGGCTTCCGTTTCCTTTTACCTTTTCCGCATTGCTGGAGCTTTTTCCCAACTTTTTGAAGACCCTCGCTACCGTGCTGCTTCAAGGCATCACTAACTGATCGCCCTTGTGAAACATCTTCAAGCACATTTTTACCAACGTTGATTGCTTCTTGGCCTGCACTAGAAGCGAAATTTTTAACTATTGGCATTAGAAAACGCCCTACAGTACTGAGCACTCCAAAACCTCGTTGATACCTTGTTCCCTGAAAATATCGACTTTCATCTGATATGTCGGTTTTTGCCCCACCATCTTGTGATGCTAGAAAAGGACCCCAGTCTATCTTATCTAGATTTACAGGTACATGTGTCATTTTTAAAATAGAGAGCGTTGAAAATGTAGTGTTAGTATACAGGTTCCCCAATGGAATTTTACTAGTTTTCCTGCTAGGGTACGAATTTCAATAGTAATGTCTGGATGACGTTTACCTAATATACGATGTTGATGTTCGGTCATATATACTTCGGAAATACTATCACCAGGCTTACCAGTGAGATTCACAACACGTAATAGAGGAGCAGTTACGTTTCCAATTATACTATTTTCAACGAGCCTTGGCGCATAAACCAAAAATTGCCGCACGCCCCCCGAGATATCAGGCATATACTTTGCCACTTGTCCACTATGAACTTTCTCAGAATTAAAACCAAGAGTATATGCTAATTGACGACTTAATTGAATATATTGCACATTTCCTTGTAAGAAGACATGGAACCTCTTATGCAATTTATCGAAGTGTACTGAAACCCATTGATATTTTGGATCGGCTAGTTGTATATTGGAAAAGCTAAGAAGCATTTTTAGATATTCAGGAGGATAGCCATATTTAGCAAAATGCATTTTCTTTACATTAGGATCCGAATCATCAACTCTTATTGTTAACTTTTCTTTGTGAGGTTCTGCTTTTTCCTTTTGGCCTGGAAGCTCTTTAGGTTTTGTTTTGTCTTCGCTTGACACACCGCCAAGTCCAAAGAAGCTTTTCCATGAGGAGGGATGGTGAGGAGGCTCTCCAATTAACATTTCAGGACGGGGAAGAGAAGGCCGCTCCTCTGTATGAATTATTTCATCTACTTTAGGCTGCACAATATTTTCAAGTAAATTTGCGGTTGATGGTGGAATACTTACAGGGTCTTCATCTGCTAATGGAGGTGCCCATTGCTCATCCTTATCGTAAATTGTTTGAGATTCCTGCAGAGTCTCTTCGCGTGTATCAATTTCTTCTGTTTCTTCTTCGATAATCGTTGGTTCAACGTTCGCCTCAATATTTTCTTCAATATTTTTTTCTTCTGGTAATGGAGGTGTCCATTGATCTTCGTCCTCATCGCTTATTGGTTTCGATTCCTGCGGAGGCTCTTCTCTTGTATCATCTTCTTCAGTATCTTCTATTGTTTCTTCATGTAACTCATTACTTTCTTCTGGTAACGGAGCTTCCCATTGCTCTTCATCATCATCGGTTATTGTTTGTAATTCATGTTGTGTATCTTCTTGCTTATCTTCTTCCGCAGTACCTTCTTCGATAATCGTTGGTTCTTCGTTCGTCTCAATATTTTCTTCTTCTGGTAATGGAGGTGTCCATTGCTCTTCGTCTTCATCGGTTAGAGCTTCATTATTATCATGCTCCTCAATATTTTCCTCGATATTTTCTTCTGGTAATTTTTCATTTTCATCTTCAATATTTGAAGATACAGGAAATAACGAAGCATCTTCTTTCGCAAGTTCTACGTCAACTTTACCAATAATTTCTTCTGATAAACGTTTTTGCCCTGCAACAGCTTCTTCAACCTGACTAGCTGCTTCCTTTACCTTACGTTCTGCGGCCTTAGCACGATCTGCAGCTTTTCTTGCTTCTGAAACATCACCGCGGGTTTCTGCAGCTTTAGTCTCTAGTTGTGCTTCCGAAGCTCTTTTTCCATACTCTAAACATTCCTGTGTCCATTTATCAATTGAAATTTTACGATTAGTTAACAATATTAATTGAGATTTAACCCATTCAATAATATTTTCAGGTGTTTTTCTTAAGTATACAGTTTCGCCCGTTTCTTTTAAAGTAATCACGCTATCTTTCAATGCATACTTAAAGCGCGCATTCTGCCAATATTTTTCACCAAGTTCCATATTTATTTGTGCTTGCTCTGCCAACTCTACACTATTTCTCCATGCTCTTGTAGCGGCACGAACGGCCATTTCCATTAAAACTTTTTGATCATCAGTTAATAATGGCTTTTCATCAGTCTCCTTCACATATGAAAGAGGAGTTATTTTCCCATCTAAAGGAGTTTTGTCATTAGATTCAAGGTGTTTTTCTTCATGTGTTGACACTGGAGTCTCAGGAGTGGGCGGAGCTTCGATTATTGGACTTGTCATGGGAGTGGGCGGAGCTTTGATTATTGGGCTAGTCACTGGGGTGGGCGGAGCTTCAATTATTGGACTTGTCACCGGAGTGGGCGGAGCTTCGATTATTGGCCTTGTCACTGGAGTGGGCGGATCTTCGATTATAGAACTTGTCACCGGAGTGGGCGGCGCTTCGATTATAGGACTTGTCACCGGAGTCTCAGGAGTGGGAGATGACTTAACTGGGGGCTCAGGATTGAGCGTAGCGTCAATTATAGGACTAGTCGCAGGAGTTTCTTCAATTTCATTAGAATTTTCTTGATCCTTTTCAACAAAACTTTCTTTTGCAGAATCTGTTGTTTCTGATTGTTGAATAGACTCAGGCACGAATGGAGAATTGGACATGAAGTTTTTAATTGCATTCATTATTAAATCTTTCTGATTAGTTTGTGGCTCTAATCTAACCGTCTCAACAGAGCTTCCCGCAACCGTAGATACATTTGGAAGTTTTGCGCCCTTAATTTCCGTATTTAAATATTTTATAAATTTATAAGCACGGTCCTTTGGCATATCAAAATAATCTTCCTTTTCCAATTGTTGAGTGATAGTCACTAGAGAGAAATCAACCTGCGGATTCTCATGCTCATCCTCTGTTTGTGGAGTTGATTCAGGGGTTATTTCTTGACTATTGACAGATACAACTTTCTCTTCAGCTTGATCGTCCCTCGATGGATTCATAAATTCTTTAATAGCCTGTTTGACTCGCTCCATTTGATCGGTATACGGACGAAACCGAACCCTTTCTATACCATCAACTGCAAGAGGGGCAGGGCTAATAGGAGGTAATCGAATTCCTTTTTTGCCTAAATATTTCATAAAATTAAAAGAGGTTTGCTTTTGCATATCGAAATAGCCATTCTTAGCCAATTGCTCAGTAGGTTCTAAGGGTTGTTGTGAAACAATAAATTTATCAATAACTTTTAAATAAAGAGATTTTTGATTTGCAGGAGGCAAAAGACGAATATTTTTTCCTCCTTCTCCTGGACTCAAATTTGTAAGTTTTGGACTAATTGCCTCATCCTCTTCTGATAATAGCTTGATAAATTTATTGAGTTCATTTGTATAAAGATCGAAATAACCATGTTTATCATACTGTTCTTTTATAGATTCGACAGAACGCCTTTTACGAAAATTCCCATAAATTCTTTTTTTATTCTCTTCAAGCCTTATTTCCTCTCGTTCGCGATCCAATTCCTTTTTCCATACATCAAGCAAAACTGCATTAATAGCCTCTTCCAATGCTTCTTCTGAGGCAAAGGACAAATCGGGTATCTCGATACGAATAGGTAAAAGTTCATTTCCGTATCTTCGAAAAACGGTTATTGATTCTTGTTCTTCGGAATCTCCGGCCAATGAAAAAGAAAACGGATATATAATATTAGATAGTGCAACAGTCCAACTTGAATCCAATTCAAGAGTATCGGGCATTCGAACAGTAAATTTAGAAGTGGTATTTCCTTCAACCCCTCCTGTATTTGAGGGTAATATAACATAAAAAGAGTCCATATTTATCTTCTAACAATATCGCTATCGTTAATCCAACTATTAAAATTATCGTTATATCCTATCCAACGAACAAAATGTTGCTTAATACCTTGACGTGTACGTGTTTTTAAAATTTCAGCAATACGGTGAGTTGTATCTTCTTGTGTGGGTACCAATTCTTCTCTATAAAATATCCCTTCAATTAAATTTCCTTCAAAATCTTTTAACTTATATGTAATGGGCGATCTATTGTCGTTTTTAATATGTACGCGAAACAATTCGTCAGTGTAGTTGGGTAAATATCCCTTTTCAAATTTACCTTTTTCTTTAGTGATACGAACAATTTTCCCTGGCTCTAGTATTGAGCTTGTTTTAGTATTTTGTATATTTTTAGGATACTTATATAGTCTGTTAAAAAGTTCCCCAGCATTCTTAAACGTAACAGAATTTGGAGTTACACCTGTGATTCGATTTATACTTGCATTTATTCCTGAAACAATTTTTTGAATAACATCTATCCAACGTAGTGTATTTTGTTCGCTAAAGTATCTATATAATCGCTCTTTGATAGTACGGTTGGCCCTTTCTGCCATTGAAGCATGCACATCTGGACTATAAACTACTCGTTTATTTATATCCTTCTTTTTAAAATATTCTTTCATTCGTTTCGCTTCAAATTCTAACCCTCGATCCGTATATAATTTATGGGGAAGTATTCCTTTTGAAAGTTTAAAAATATTTTCAAACGCACCAATCATATCCTCAGAACTCTTAGATTTGGCAGGCACCGCATAAATTTTTCTACTTAGTACATCAATACAAACCAAAAGATATTTGTACCCATCATTATATTTAGCTAACTGATCAAAGATTGCCAAATCCGCGTGCCAATCTGTGTGCAAACCGCTTGGTCTAGTGGCCATTCTAGGAAACTTTTTTCTTAGAGGCCTATGCATTGTGTACACTCTCTGCTTATGAAGAAAATCATAAACATATTGAAATTTTATTTTTGGGTATTTACGACGCGCTTCTTCATAGACCCGATTTATTCCAGCATAGGAGGCGGGTGAATTAAGTGAATAATATATTTTTTCTAAGAAGGTATCTAAAGCTTTTCCCATATTTGTGGAATAAATTTATTTTTTCTTCTTACTAATCCTGGTGAATTTATAGGCAAGACTTTAACTAAAACTCTTTTTCTTCTTTTCCCGCTCCCTGATTGATTATCGGTTGAACTACCTTCATTAGTACTTTCTCCACGTGTCTCTTTAATCATTTCTTTCACTAATGGGTCCTTAGAAAGACGATTAAAAAGAAAACTGAAACCTTTTGGGGGAGATGATGTCTCGCCCTTTACATATTCGAGAACATCTGTGAAATTGCTATTCTTTACAAGTCTTCCAGGGACATTAGACTCAAAACTCCCGTTCTTACTTATTCTGAATTTTTCTGCGTTATCTTTTACATAATTATCCAATTCTGTGGAATAGCGTGTTGCAATAATACCTTTGAATTTGGAAAAAGGAATTGCGCTTTTTCTTTTTGTTTGTGCCCGCTTAGGAGTAACTTCAGATTCAGACGGATATTCGGAGGTAGAATTCGGTTGAATTTTGCTGGGAACTAACTTCGGTTTTGGCGTATTAGCGATGTTTTCCTGCAAGTATGGTGCAACTTCTGGAGAAGGTTTGCCTTCATCGATAATAACTTTTTGTGGGCGATTTTCCAACGCATTCTTGAGCTGACGCCTCTTCTTATATAACCAATTATATTTCTTTGCTTTTAAATCTTCCGAAATTTTTGGGTTATCGAGGGTTTTCATAATATCTACATCTGTTTGTGTCTTCTCTTTTTGTAGAAAGTCACCACCTTTAATCATGCTTAAAAGCGTAAGATATTCGCTCTCAGGCACCATAATCATTTTCTTTGTATGTTTCATTCTTGAGAGAATTTATGAATAATGTGTTCAGCTAAAGCTCCCAAGACGGGTACAAGTATTGCGGCTAGAGCGGCACTACCTCCTTGTTGGATTCGATTTCTGGCACTATTTTCAGTACGCGTCCGAGCGATGGCTCTATAGAAATCAGCAAATTGAGCTAATTTTCTACGTTGTCTAGTACTCAGGATGAAATTGTGCTTCAAAATATTAGCACAAATTTCAACAATAGCTAAAATTTGATCTGCGCTTGCTGAAAGAATAAGAGCGTTTTTCTTTTTATCTGAAGTAGTTTTTGATAATTGTTTAAGAAACGCAAAATTATTCTTAACGTATGGGCTATAGTTATACGTGGGCATTTTTATTTGTAGCATTTTTGAGTACTTATATATTACATAGGCAGATATATAGTAGTTTTTTCTCCAGGAAAAATTTTTGTAGATAAGCGCATATTTTCATCGGTGCTAGGATGCATGTTTATTAGTAGATAAGAAAAACGTTCCGATGTTGCATCTCGATAGGCTTCAAGAAAATAATTAAGCATTTTTGGGAAAAGCTGCGAGCCGAGTGTCCGTACTTGTAGAAGACCTTGAGGGTTTTTTGTTAAAAGAATGTAATGGGCATTTGCTCTTGCAGTCTTTATATCGCGTCCATATAGGGATTGAGTTACAAAAATCACACTTACGCCCCAATTATGTGAACCTCTAGTAAAAAGTAAATCTAGAAAATCATTTGGAATATTAAGCATTAAGTCATCTAGAACTAAAAGCTGATGCTGCTTAATTAGTTCAGATTCAGGAACCCCATTATAAGTAGTGATTCCCATTTCCTTCAGCTTAAAGACAGTTTCATTAATTTCTCCAAAACAATATAATATTTTTGAAGGAGAAGGATCAATAAGTTGGTCAGAATGTTCAAGAAATTTTAATAGCCATTGAGTTTTGCCACTTCCTGTGGCACCCGAAATTATCATAGTGAAAGGAGCTGTGAACATTTTTTATTTAACAATAAAGTCTTGAAATTATTTATATAGGACCTTAAAATGTATCAAAAAGCAATTATTCAAAACGTGGTATCTACAGCTAGTCTGATAGAAAGTAACAACAAATTAAATCTTAATAATCTTGCAGCTAATATTCCTAATGCTAAATATCGTCCTGAGCGCTTTTCTGCACTAACAATAAAGATAAAAGAACCAATAACTGCTACTGCACTACTTTTTGCTAATGGAAGAATAGTATGCGTCGGTACAAAATCAGCAAGGGACTCGGAAACCGCAATTCACCATTTTGTTAAAATAATTTCCGCAGCAGCCAAATTATTCATAAATATGCACAATTTTAGAATTCAGAATATAGTTTCTTCGTTTACATTTGGAGGATTCATAAATTTACCAGGTATATTAAGTATTGATTAAAAAATAATGTTTAGCATTGTATGATTCGATGCGGTTCGCTCCACCCTCATGGCTGGCTAGGCACATATCGTATAATCCTGAATTTTTTCCTGGGATGTGTCTAAGACTGAAGGAATCTCACACAGTTATAATTATCTTCACAACTGGAAAATGCATTATTACTGGAGCACAATCAGAAGAAGAAATTTATTCAACACAAAATAAAGTTTACAATTCAATTTCAATGTTTTTGAAAAAATAAATTAAAAAATACTTTTGTTAATTTCGGTTCGTAATTCCATCAATAATTCACCAAGTTTGTTCTCTCCCTCCCAAATACCTGGATCATTCAGAATCGGGCTTTTATGGCTTAATCCATTACTCCAATAAAGATTTGATGCTGATGCATGTGTAATGAGTCCGTCTCCAGTTGCACGTAACTGATTGAAGAGTTGTACATTCTGAGTAAATTTGGCCCACAACCCTGTGTACATTACCTAGAATTTTTATTTAATGCCTTGCATAAAATTAATCCTTGCCTTATCTTTGACTGAATCCCATTCATTTCTATTATAATTTTTCACACGCGTTCCAATTCGTCTTATAGCCAATGGATTATTAAGCATAAGCACCTCAGCAGCAAGTTCCAAATCCATAAAAAATCTAGCCTTTTGCCAGATGAAATACTGTTCAATGGAAGAGAATGAACGCCCAAGCAAAGTAAATGTTGTTATAAATCGGTTGTCGAATCCACATCTGGGAGAATTGAAAATAAATATATTTTGTTTTTGTGCCCCAATAATTTCTTCAGGAGGCAAAGAATTTTGTTCATGCTTCAAGTTAAGGCGTTCAAGCATAAGTGATGTTGTTTCTTAAATTATTTTTATAAATTTTCGATTTAAATGTTTACCAAGATTTACGTCACTGATCATAGTGATTCTAAAAACTGAAAACATGTATTAATAATCGATAGAGATAAATGTATAAAACAGATTTATCTAAAGTCACTGATTGAACAATTTTATTCTTGGATAATAAACATTAAAATTAATTTCCAGTTTGTTTATCGATTTCGACAAAGTCCAAGCACTCGATTGGGTAATAGTATTCATGCTTTCCACCACCCGAAACGCATACAAGTGGAAGATGAGGATAAACAAGATTGACACGGTGTCGAACATAATAAAATTGACTTAAAATATAAAATAATCGAATAAATAAAATACCGAATTGTTATTGATAAATATCCTCGAAGAGCAAACATTCGATCAGATCCCATTTCCGTAAAATGTTTAGGATACACTTCAATAAAACGATTTTTAAGATGATTTGTTATTAGACATCGCTTTCCAGGAAGTATACTGTTTTCATTAAATTCCTTTTGTCCAACACCGGCTTTCTTAACGTCTTCAAGAGACATACTTGTTAGTGATTTTATAAATTGCAAATTGTCGTTGTAATTATTTCGTATTTCACAATTAAGCATTTCTGGTACGCATCCTCCATTGAAGTCACATAGAAGGTTGATAAGTGGTGTAGTCTTTATGCTGTTAGAATTTATTGATAATTTCTCTACCATCATTGTAGTGAGTTCTTAACGTTTAATTATTATCTAAATGGGAAAATTAATTTACCTAAATTGTCAGCCATTTGAATAATTAATAAAAATCAAATCTGTAATTAGGTAAGCAAATCTTTAAGTAGATTTTAATTGCAAAATGTTAAGATATTTTTTGTATAAACAATAATTTTAAAAATTTTTTAAAATTTATTCGAAATATTTTATTCGGTTGGATCAATAAGCGGTTCACCTCTGTATCCGTAAGGATAACAATCAAAATTGGCATCAACTATTCCCTTGTCGTAGATTGGCGCATATCGTCTAAACTTTGATTTTTATAATTATTATAAATATATGATACCTTTTTTGTGATCTGCTTGTAACCTCCCCTCTACGCCAACTTGGCTGAAAATGTGTTCTTTCCAAAATGACAGGTTCTTGTTCCTCCCCATAAGCTTCAACCATTCTCTGAAATATTTTTGAAATTTAGAAACGATCGAAAAATAACCTTGAATTGTTCAAAGTCTAGTGGAGAATCAACTTTGTCCCAACAACCACGGCATTTTACAATAAATTTTATATCACCACTATTTTTGTGCTTCATTTTCATGGCATACTGGAAAATTTACGATTGTTAAAATATGTTTGTATACCTGCTTGCACCCTCCAGTATAGAATGCAATAATGTTCCATTCACCATATTCGCGATCCATCATCCCTAGCATCTCACCAACGCGAAAGGGGGGAGGTTGTCCACGGCGATGCACGTAAAAGCAGCTATCCGTGTCCGTATAAAGCAACTTGCATTCCTTTTCTTTAACTATTTTTTCCATATAGTCGTAAAGCATTATTCTGGCTTTTGCCGTTGTAATTAGTGCAATCGCAATATTGTATTTGTCATGTGGGCGTACAAATTCTCGTCGATGCCTATATGGAACGGAAAAAAGATTTGGAGCAAGCATTTCCACAGCCCCGAGCTCAAGTTTTGGATCATTAAGAACAGTGTGAAGCTCCACAGGGGAACTAGTTATACAATCCTAAAAATTTTTGAATGACAGATTTATATGGAAAAAACCTGTGACAAGTTACACCTCAGTGCCCATCGGCCCCACCTAAATTAAAAAATGACACACATTAAAAAGTATTCTCACATTGAGTTGTTGCATGTCTTTGCAAGGTAGCGCATTCCTTCGTTTCTTTCAATCCGTGATGGATCTAAATGTATTCCATATACACTCTGGTTTTTTTCAATAAATTCTCTTTTTCTCTGTTCCTCTAATTCAGTATTTTCAGGTACAAACACACTATTCGGCCATCCACTCGCCTGTATTGTTTTTATTAAGTCTAAAAATAATTTTTACCTCAATTTTTAGACGCATCATATCTTGAACATAGGGCCTCAACAAGGTGTCTGACCACTTTTCCCAATGATAAATGCTGTAAACCTTAGTTACGCGATATCCCTGCTTCAAAGCAAGTTCAAGTTCTACCGAGCAAGTAGTACTAACAAATCCTCGTTGCTCGTCTGTGTGCGGACACCATTTGTGACCAATTTCTTTGTTATATTTACTGTTTGCCCGTATTGCCACACCTGGAGATATTTCCACTGCACAACGATGACAAAGATGAAATATCTGTTTATTAATGATATAAAATTTTAGAAAATTTTTACCAATTTTCCGTGAATTCGTTCTGGAATTACTGGAAGATACAAGTCATCTGGCGGAATTATGAAGAGCTTGAACAATCCTCTATATGGATGTAAATCTTCAGGTTTAGTCCAATTCACATCCTTATTTAATTCCAAAATATTTGGATGTCCTAATAAAAATATAATTTTATTTAAATATAGTTTAAATTTACCTATAGGATAAAATGCATAAAATTCACTGCAGGATAAAGGCTTACAACATCAAAACAAGAAATCTCAAATTCGTCTGATCCTTCTAAATCACATTTTAGAGCCAACGGTCCAGTTCTTCCCCCCTTAATTTAAAATTAAATACTACATTTCAATTAATTCATACGTGAAAAGCATCCCTAGGATACAGCGGGCCAATATCTGGCAATGTATCAAAAAACAGAGACATTTCTGGATCCTCTTCAAGTTGCTTCATAACTTCACATTCCCATACGGCAGTAGTCCAAATTCCCTCTTCATTCAATAAGCCAACACGTTCATAAAGTTTATCTTTATTATACAGCGCTGTCTTTCCATTTAAACAAACTTCATGTGGGCGGTATAAACTTTGAAACAATTTATTTGAAGAAGTATTAAAGTTACCATTCATGTCCGTGCCATGCACATCCCAAAAATTCAATAGCTTGGTCTACTCCTCCAATGTTTTTAATATACCCGTCGAGACGCAAA
The DNA here is from genome assembly GCA_963681835.1 of Meloidogyne enterolobii. Lineage (NCBI taxonomy): Eukaryota > Metazoa > Nematoda > Chromadorea > Rhabditida > Meloidogynidae > Meloidogyne > Meloidogyne enterolobii. Next base: position 1,757,366 of record CAVMJV010000018.1, read on the forward strand.
ATACTTCCATCGGAAACGCGCACCCTTTTTTCTCCTTCTGGACTTTCTTGATGCTGAACTTGAAGACCTGTCTTGTGAGAAAGCCAGCGTAGAAATTTTAAAGCAATTGCTGATTGATTTGAATCCCGATGATAACCATTATCGGGAATAATCCCCATTTGATTTTCTTTCAAATAGTTTATACCTTAAGATTTTTCTTAAAATATAAGTTTTAAATCTTACAAAAATGACGAATACACGCGCTGGCAATTGTCATAGAGTTAACAAGTACGTCATCTCGCTTGGACGGCTCCGTAGCTAGTTCAAAGAAAAGGCGTTGAAGTTTGACGAGAGCATGCGCTAGAATACGCACATCTTGTTGACAATATTCGACAATTTGTTCACGAAGACAAAATGGTTCATTTTTAGATTTTTCATACCATTCTTCAAATTTTGCTCTTCTCTCTTTTCCCATCGAATCTGGGTAATAATAATGTTGATCAGGTAATCCATCAAGACGAACATTCATATTCTTATTGAAATTCCATCCATGAGGGAAAAAGGATTTTCCTCCTTCATCTATTTCAAGTGCAAGTGCTTTTGGGAGTTGTTCCAATTTAAGCATTGTCCAGTTGAACGAATCGCGAAACGAAATGAAAGGAAATCGCCTTCTTTGTTTCTTAATTAGGACTTCATAAAGCTTGTTTCCTGTTCTAGTAATTTTTGGCTCAATTCCAAAATGTTTGATCAATTCACCCAATAGTAGATGCATATCATATCGTCTGAAATTAATAATGAGAAAATGAATATAAGTAAACCAAACCCCCCATAATGAGAAATGGCATATGTTTTCCATGATCGCTCATTCCCCAATCCATTAATAATCCATTCCAAAAATTCGCGCAAAGGATTTGAAAACTCTGCAGCCGTCCATGTTCTCATCCTCGGGGCCCCTATACCGCAAGTTTTACAAATACCCGTTCGTTCATTTTTCCAATTATCATTTCTGATACATCGTGAACACATCAATAATGCCTAAAAATTTTCTATTTTTTAGATGAAATATTAAATACCGATACACAGTTCACATGATGTATCTGGTAGTTTTCATCTGTTGGGACGGAACTAAGAGGCATTAAAGCATTGTTTTGCAGCTGTTTCCACTCTTGCTCATTTCTTGTCGGAGATATAAGTTCACATTCGAAGTCGAATACAATCTAAATTGAGCAAATTTAAAAAAGAAAAATTAAATACCAATAGATATTCATGCTCCTTTTTTGGTACAATAGGCTGCACATAACATCGTTCTTCGCGTTTGTGATAAGAACGACAGAGGTTACAATAGTGTATGAAGCAAACATGTCCCTTGTTGTTGTTATCCGCGGTAAGTTCACTATCATCTGTAGACTCACTGTCTGATTTTTGTGTGACAGCCGAATCTTTCTTAGCGCGGTAAATATGTCCGCATTTCTCGCATCTAAAAATTTATGTTATTAATTTTTTAAGTGGAAAAATACCTTTTATAAATCTTGCATATACCCTTTTCTATATGTCTTTTAAAGCAATCAGGATTTTTAAAGGTGTTTGCACATTGTAAACATTTTTTTGAAAAGCCTTCAATCACCTTGCATGGGAATCCAAAGCCAATCCCACAACATCGAGGGCATTTAGCAATACATTTATTTCGATGTGCATATTTCTGTGTGTATGGCGCCTCACAATCAATACAATAATATGAACCAAAGAGCGCATTCAGGTTTCTAATCCCATAATAATGTTCTCCTTTTAAATATAGAGCAATCTCGTGTTCAGCCCTTTCAGATCCCTTCCATATTGGCCGGATTCTTCCTTGTTCGCCGAATACCGAAATTCTGTACTTTCCAGGAAAACTTAAATCCAGAAAACGTTGTATCAAGGGAACATGTTCTTCAACAGTGTAATGAGCAGCGTAAGTAGGATAGCGAATTCCATATCTTGGCATTTGCTGTAGCATTTCTTTAATTAATAGTGTTCGCCCGCTTTTTGCTGCCTTATTTTGACCGTTAACGAGCCTTTGAAATTTTTTATTCTCAACTGTAGTCTTTTCTAGATTGACATGCTTTATTTTAAGCTGAACAGCAAGAAGCAGACAATGAATATTCGCTGGAGGGTTAAGGTTTTCGTTATGGACCTAAATATTCAACTTTTAGTTAATATAAAAAAGTTTACAGGTATCAGATTGTTTAGATCAACTCCTTGCTGAATTTCTCTCGATCTCCTTCCCGTTCCTCCCTCGCCTTGTTTTATTAATTCAAGTGCCTCATCATGAGAAGGCCCCATAACAATCTAAATCAAAAAATATATTTATAAAGGAATAATATTCACCTCAATATGTATGGGCTGGCTATATAGGGAAGGTCTCCCCATACGTTTCCCACTCTGGTCGACGGCATCAAATTGTTCCATAACAACTTGAGGGGTATTTTGTGCCAGTCCTCTATATGGTATTTGAATGGGTTTTTCAAGAACGGAACTTCTTATAATTATTGAACATTTCTCAGATTTTTCACCCGCCGCTTTGTCGGCCTTTGCAATAAAATGATCTATCAAATCTTCTAATAGTTTATCGCTGCCATTTGGAGCATTATCGACATTCCTCACTGTGAATACGGTTCTAAAATTTTAAATTTTATAAAAATATTTTTAATAGACCTGAAAACTCCTATTTTAAATTTTGAACTTTTGATGTTCTCTGATACGGCTTCTTTATAAAAGTGATTTATGGAATAATTTCCAAAATTTCTTTCATTCATCTAAAATTCTAAAAATTTTTCCATTATTTTTTTAAATATTATTGCGCAATTAACGCTAAAAATTATTTTAAACGATAATATTTTTTAATTTATTTATTAGAAAAACAACATTTGGTTAAAAACTATCGCTTGCTTGAATATCTTTTACCATTCATCTTCTTCTGGTATCTTGTCCGTAGTAGATAAATAATTCACAGTATCAGGCATAAATATTGACACATTGTCTTGGATTGTGCTTGCCGATGTGCCCTCGCCTCCACGTGCTAAATCCTGACCTTCTGGTGTCTCAATATTAAGTTGAGATTCCAAACGTTTAGTTATGTCGTTCATTATTATGACAGGAGAATTTTCTAAAAATATGAATTACTTTTAAAGCTGAACAAGATTAACTACCTCTTTTCTTCTTTGAGGGTATATAATTTCTGTAGCTGCAAACGTCTATTGCAGATTGGAGATCAATTTGCCCCCAATATTTGCTATTTGTATGCCCTAGCGCATAATACAATTCATTTTTGACGACGTCAACAATGGCCTTTAATAAAATTTTCAAAAATTATTTCAATAAAAACCTGTCTTCCCATTGCGTGTCTTTCCTTCAAAAAATGCTCGTGTATTTTGCTTAATGAAATTTGCGGATATCTATTACGCTGATGTTGAATAAATGCGTTGTAAAGATCCGACTTAAGCTGTTTTTCGTCATACTCCGCATCGAAAAGTTGCTCAAGTTGTCTAGGCAGACGTCTACGTTTCTCCTTGAGCTCCTCAAGTGCAATATCCGCTACATGTTGATCCATCTGAAAGTTAACGTAAAATTAAAAAGAATAAACGAAACCTTTTATTTCACAAAAGAGTTGTACAATTTGAGTAATAGATTTGTAGCTATAAAGAATTCCGAAGATGAATTAGTAAATTAAAAGATAAAATTCGATCAAACGAATGAAAAATAAAATTTCCATTAAAAAATAGCCTTTATTCAACAAATGTTATAGTTATCAATATTCATTTTTTCTTATTAAAATTGCTAAACATATCAAAAGTTTTCTGTTGGTAGTCCTTATTGATGTCTTTACAGGCCTCGCAAATCTATAAAATATTAATTATTTTCAAAGAATTTTTTTGAAAATATACCATGAAACTCAGCTCATATTTTTCCCCGCATTTTTGCAAAAACATGTCACTGGCCAAGGACCTCTGAAGACTAATACATTTATCGCACTAAAGTTTTGAAATAAATCGTAGTTAATATGACATTTTTACCTGATGCAAAATCCAACAATATTTCAATAAGCTCAATAGTTTATAATCCGTTCCTGAAGCAATATTTGCGCCGCGTCGAAAGTACAACACACCGTCAGCTTAAAATTTTTCAATAATTTCAATTTTTATAATTTTCTTACATTTTGAAAAGCTGGACGATTGTTCCTCAGGCGTTTCAAACATTTCCTTGAAACCTTTTAAAAATTTTTAGATTATTTGATAATTATGTAATACCCCAAGAAAGAGCATAAAATGACCCTAGGTTTATATTTTTGTCGAGGTCCTCTGCGCACAATTCGAATGTAAGCATAAGATTTATAGCATTTCCTGCTTTGTAAAGAAAATTTTGTCGTTTCTTCTGCGTTTCTCGACAGTCGTTGCATTGGTGAATGAAAATTCCTTGGCGCGGTATTTTAAGCACCTGAGCACGCTTCAGCAATCCCTCTGGAACTAATGTTTCGGCACGTTGTTTACCTAAAAAATATTTAAATAAAAAATAAATTACTTACGTTCGATTCGCTTTTGCTTGTATTCCTCTTCATCATCGCCCAAAGAAATAACATCATTAGGATCTGGGTCATCAGACTCGTCCTCTTTTTCATCATAATTCATCATTGCATCAAGAATAGCCTTAGGATCTTCTTCCTTTGAATGTTTTACATTTTGATCCTTTGCACGTTTGATAACTGACTAAAATATTAACTTTAAAGTTAAAAACAAAAATTTCAAACCTCAATGACTTCATCATAAGTGTCTCGATGAACATTTTTAATCATTTTATTTGGCTTGCTTTGTGCCTTCTTTGCAGTCGGTGCCTTGATTGAAGAAGACCCCGAACTCAAGGTTGAACTCGATTTTTCTATTGAACGTTTTCGTCGCGTCTCGGCAGCTTGCTTCTTCTTTTTCTGTTCTAAGATAAATGCGCGAACTTCTTGAATTTCCTCTGCTGTCATTGAAACTAAAGGAATATTTATTAAAAAAATATTTAATATTTACCGTCCAATGCAGAACCTTCTTGTGAAGTTTTCAACTCATTTTCCTCGCATCCTTTATCGCCGCACATCTCCGCCCCAATATTTTCATCAATCATAATAGGAGCCTCTGCAGTGCCTGTAAATGATAAGCATTTTATTAAATTGAATAATAATATGATTATCATTTACCATTATTGATTGTTGTCTCGACACTTTTTTCCATCAGAATTTCTTTAAATGAAGTAATATGCGCAACTAAAATTGAATTATGAAAAGAAAAAATTAAACTATTTAAAAATTATATAAACAGGAATTTAAAAAATAAAATCAAAATTAGGGCAAAATAAATTTAAATTTTTATAAATATTAAATAATCTAAATACAATCTTAAAAAGCGAAAAATTTAAGGTGGAAAAATTAAAAGTGTTTAATAAATTATTTTAAAAATTTTTTAAATTTTTTAGTGGAAAATTTCAAATGTTAAATAAAATAATTTTAAAACTTCAATTATAGAAGAGGGTACAAGGAAATTAAATTAAAGAGTGAAATGTTTAGGGAAGAGGGGTTAAGGCTATTATTAAATGTTGCATGGGAAAGCAGAATGATTTTTAGGCCTTTTCTGGCCGCCTTTTATATGGGTCCTGACAGCCCAAACTTTGGCCTAGAATGATTAATTACCCGCTCATATCCATATTATTTGTTTATAATGAAATTACTGTTACTAAATTGGGCACTGTTTTTGAAATTAATCAGCATTTGGACATGATGATTCACTTTATTTTGCACTTTTTATTTTTTATAAACATATAATCACAACTTTTGTGCAAAAATACATTAATCAATTAATGTATTTTGCTCCATCAGAATATAAACATTGCAAATGGACAAAATTTTTCCTATATAAACACCTCCGACATTTCTACTCTTAGTCATTTATCAATTTCATAAAAATAAACCATATTTTTCCTGTTATTATTTTTTGTTTTGGCGTATTTTAAAGATTTAAAATTGGCGTTTGGCGTATTTTAAAGATTTAAAAATTTGCGTTTGGCGTATTTTAAAGATTTAAAAATTGGCGTTTGCGTGTTTAAAATTTGAGGTTTTGCGTGTAAAGATTTGAAAATTTAGCTTTTGGCGTGTTTAAAATATTTGAAAATATTGTGGTTAGATTCTAAAAATTAGGCTTTAGGCGTTTCTTAAAAATTTTAAAATCAAACGTTTGGCGCGTTTAAAATTTGAGAATTTCGTGTTTAGCTCGGCAGGCGAAATGCTCTTTTCGCCGATTGTGAATTTTTATGCTATAAACAATTTTAATTTTTTGTACTGTTGTCACACATACTTTTAAAATGTATAACTACTTATTTTTATGGCACACATTTCTGCAAAGGGTCAGATTAACTACTTATGAATAAACATCCCTGTTAACTACTTATACTCTACATTCTTTGTACTTAAGACTAAACATCTTTTTAAATCGAAATTTTTACCCTGAAAACAATGTCATCCCTTTAAATGTAAGCGAATATCACGCAAGTAAGTAAGGAAAAATCCTTTCACACAATAATTAGTAATTAAATTTAAATAAATTTATTATATTTTCGAATTAATATGAAATATATATTAAAATTTCGCTTTTAGCCAGAACTGTAAGTAAGTATGTTCTTCTAGAAAACGAAATTTTCCTACTTTTTAACATCCTTTATTAAAATTTGTAATTGTTCTTTATCATACATTGATAGCTTTTATAAAAATCATTTTTAGATCGAACATTCATGCATATTCTAGAGAAAATCTGCTCCATATACTGTAAGCAATAAGAGTATATCCAAACAAATAAAAACTCAATAAGGATGTTCAAAAATCTATACAAAAATATAAATACCTAAAAAATTACTAATAAAAGGCAAACATTTAATCTCAAATCTCGATTCAGCATTAATTTTTCTTAAAAAAGGGTCAGATTTTTATTTTTTTCATTTCCATTTTTTACCATTTCCTGAAAAATTTTAATAATTAATCCAAAAAATAAGAAGAATTTTAAAGAAAAACTTCCATTAAAAAGCAATTAATTTATAACTTCTTCCATGTCGCTGCCTAGAGAATTAAAGAGGATAAATTTTAATTTATAAAATAAGAAATCTCAAACATATACTCGCCCTTTCTGTCATTGAGCAAAGAAAAAGACGTGGTAATTTTTAAAATTAGCTTTTTAATCAACAAAAGGATCGAAAATTTATTTTTGGAAACCCCCCCCCCCCTTCAAAAGACAAAAATCCAATTTTTGAACAGTCATAAATAATAACTGGATCCAAATAAGCAATGCTCATCAAAAATTCAGGCCCTGTACTTTGAAAATAAATTTTAAAAATTTTCACCAAATTTTTAAACTACATACAAAGCCCTGAACAATTTATTTTCACGAGGGCCCTGGGATTAATATCATCCAATTCTGGCCCCCCCCCCCCCCAATTAATATTTACATTTGAGAAGAAATTGTTTTGTAGTTGCAAAAAAGTAATAAATATATAAAATAAAAAATAAATACTTGATTTAAAATAAAGAAAATGAAATAAATAATTGAACTAATAGAATTAATTTAATTAATAAAATTAATTTTGGTTTAATAGAATTAAATAATAAAATTTTTATTTAATTACAAAATTAATTTAATTAATGAAATTAATAGTATTAGTGAAAAAATTTAATTGGAAAATTTATGTAATAAAAACATAAATTAAAAATTTTATTTGCAAAAAAGAAACAAGAAATTAAAAAATTTATTTAAAAAAATAAAACTTTAAATATTTATTTAGTAAAGTAAAAGAAAAATTAACTGCTTAAATACTATTTTATTTTTAAATAGGCCAAAAGTTAATCACAATATGTATGTAGTGAAAATTTTTTATTTTTTCCATTAATTTCTAAAAATAGTGTGTAATGAGTGTTTAGTGGGAGTGTAGAAATGAGTGGGAGCGTGATTAATGAAAGCCGATCACCCCTTTTCACATTTTGTGCCCAATCACCCTTTCCATTATATACACACACTTACTGCACAATTGCACTCTATGCCAAAATTTAATCTAAATATGTAATGGAGAAATTTTTTATTTTTTCCTTAATTTATAAAAATAGTGTGTAATGAGTTTTAGTGGGAGTGTAGAAATGAATGGGTGAGTGATTAATGAAAGCCGATCTCCCCCCTTTCACTTTTTGTGCCCAATCACCCTTTCCATTATATTATACACACACACTTACTGCACAATCGTTTCACTAACACTTTTCCTTTTCATATTGAATAGCCTTTTGGTTTTTTGTTAATAAAATAAATATTTCATTTATATTTTTATTTTTTTAAATAAATTTCTTAATTTCTCTTTTATTCTATTAAATAAATATTTAAATTTTTATTTTTTTAAATAAATTTTCTAATTAAATTTTTTCACTAATACTATTAATTTCATTAATTAAATTAATTTTGTAATTAAATAAAAATTTTATTATTTAATTCTATTAAACCAAAATTAATTTTATTAATTAAATTAATTCTATTAATTCAATTATTTATTTTATTTTCTTTATTTTATATCACTTATTTATTCTTTATTTTATATGAATAGCTGCCTACTTTTTAAAAACTTCAAGTAAATATTTTTGATCCCGTTGGTAACCTTTTTTCATATCAAAAATTTAAAATATATAATTTTTAGTTAATAAGAAAACCTTAAACATTTTAGATTTATTAGAAAATCTGTAGCCTTTATTTCGGAAACCCTTTAGTGGTTAATTGAACACTTTAATTAGTTTTCTTTAAAATTTTAAAACTTCCATTTCAATATCTATTTTCAACCATTTTTTCACGTAAATTCTTAACATATGAAAAATTTAACTTATTAATAAGTACGATCATACTGAGTTGAAAATACGTCAACCCGTCCGATCTGGCAAGTTAAGCGACGCTGATTTAATTTTTAAATTCCCCCCTAAACCTATTGACAAATAATTGTAGAAAATTTTTGTGCGCTTTTAAGACAAACAAGAAAAAATTTTTGTCTTAAAAGTGTAACATATACTACTTACTTCCCTCCATCATTTTCCCCCTAATTCTTTTAACATCTCCTTTTTCCTTGCTACTTTAGTCCCCCCTCATATTTTTAAGCATTTTTTCCCCTTATTTTTTGTCATAACAAAATCAAATTTAATCTTCTCTAAGAAAAATACTTATGGGGAAAGGAGAAAAAAATGTCACAAGCAAATTGACTTAAATATTACACATAAACGAAAAGAACGGAAATGAAGAGGGAAGAAGAAGAAAGGGAAGAAGGAAGGGCTTTTTGTGTGCCAAATAAAGTGCCAAAGCTCAGGACCGATTTGGGCATCCAAAAATTGAATTAGTAGTTACAAAATTCAATCAAAAATATACCACAAATGTATGTACACCCAACTCAACTACTCCAACTCTTAAGGGTTGATAAACTTTTTTTTAAATTACCATAAAAATTCCCAATTTATTTTCATTTTACATATTTTATTTTTTTTTATTTTTTGTTACTTACCAAATCGGAAACAGCCAAAGAAAAAATAAAAAAGTTGCTAGGTTGTCGAATTTGTCGGTCGAGTAAAAATGAAAGTAAAACAACCAAATTACCAACAACAGTCACAGCAGAAATAACGGCCATTAAAAGAACTAAAAGAATTTCAGACCAAGCTAAATTTAAATAAATTGTTGTTGGTGCTGTTTGTGTTGTTAATGTTTCGGTATTGTTGTTCATCTGCTGTTGTTGTTGTTTTTATTTTTGTTATTAAAGAAGGCATTTAATGGATGAAGAAGAAAAAGAAAAAACATGTAAAATTAATAAAAAAAGGAGGGGAAAAGTTTAAGAAACTGAAAATTAAACTTTTAAAAATTTCCAAAAACTTGGGGGGGGGGGGGGGGGGGGGGTTATTAAAGAATTTTTTTAGAATTGTTAGAAAACCAAATGGTTAAAAACTAATTAATTTAAGGGTGAAAAAGGAGGATCCTACGAATCCTAAGTTTTTAACGGAAGCGCTGATAATTTAATTAAAAAATAAAAATATTTTTAAAAATTCTAAGTACAATTTAGTCATCCATTTTTGATTGTCAAAAACGAAAACAAAAAAATAAAAGGGCTTAAAGAAATATACCCAACTCATCTACCCCCAAACCCCCTTTTATTTTTTCCAAACACCTCCACTCTTCTCTTTATTTTTTAAATTCCTTTAAAGGGTCAAGTCTACCTCCTCCAATTTCAAAAACGAATTAAAAAAGTCAAGGAAAAGCTTAAATTTTACTTTAAAAAATAAAAAAAGGCTTAAAGTGATTGAAAAGGAAAAGAATATTTTTTGAAATATTTGGAGGTTTAAAAATAAAAGGACAAGGATTTAGGGGGAAAATGCTGACTGACTATTTTTACTATTGGAAAGAAGAAATGACGAAAAAATCTACCCATTTTTCATCTTTAAAAAATGGGTACCCTTTTGGGGATTTAATACATATATACAAGTTGCCCTTTCATAGGCGTTTTGTCATTTAGACGTTTTGAGGGGTTTAAAAATTGTTTTTAATTATTCTTTGTCATTTTAAAAATTTTAAAATTAAAAAAAAATTTTTTTAAATTTCAAACACACCAATTAGATTTCTCATTCATGAAGAGAAAAAACACAAGCCAGTCTCTACTACGAACCAGTGTTACTCCGGCTTCAACATCTTTTGAACCTTGTCAGTATATATATATATATATGTACACCGTATCTCCTCATAAATATTGCCCTTTTAGAGAAGGAATGAATGTGAGGAATTAGTGAAGATACGAGACGTTGATTTTTATAATATCCGTATATACTCAAAACATCTACACCCAGCTTTCAAAACCCCCAGTTTTACACGAGCCGAAATATCCTATTTTTATTTACCTATTGGAAGTTTGGAAATGGATAGGAAATAGAAATAAAATAAAAAAAACTTTTAAAAATAAAATGGGAAAACAAATTTGTGCAAAAAGAGACAATAAAATCTGTGCCGTTCCCTGTTTCTTTTGGTCTTTCATCTTTATTGAAAAATCCCTAATAAACCTTTCTTTCAAGTGCAACATTTATTTTAAAAAAGCTTACAAATAAAGCTGAAGGGATAATTTTTATTTCCTAAAAATTTGCTGAAAAATTTTTTACACTTTTGAAACATAGGGTTGGCTAGATACAAAACTTTGGAAGATAACTTTAAAAAATAGACTTTACTTTTAGGAGATACATATGTATGTTATATGCCAAAAGAGTGATTATTAGAAAGAGGTGACATTTCATCCCAACTTTAAAAAATTACTGAAAGAAAAAAAAGCGTAAGAACGAGTAAAGATAATCACCGGAAATCTGTGAAAAACAAACACATTTAATTTTAATGCAACCTAAGAAAAGATTGAATTTTATAGTGAAAAAGTGACATTTCATCCCAAAGTCAATGAGACGGGAATTACGTGCAGGATGGGCAATGATTTATTCTAATTTTTTTCAAATTCCCCGTTCACACTTAGACTTTTGATTTAAAAATGGACATACCCAACAGGGATGTCACAGATTACCAGACCCGACATTTTTCTTCTTATGGACAAAAATAATGAAAAATAACGAGTAAAATATGTAGTGGCAAAAAAAAAAGTTTATGTAAAAATACCTCATTCTCTCCAGCCTTTTTTAGTTTTTTGAGAAAATGGCATTCTCTTTTTTTTATTTTAATATTTCTCCTGCCCCATCTTTAAAAAAAGAATAAAGGAAAAAATAGTTTTTTAAAGGGGAGGAGTTTATTTTTTAAAGGGAGAGGAGATGAATGAATAAATGAATGTAAAAAATGTGATTAAATTTAATAAAATAATATTTTGTTGTTGTTGCGTAGAGAAAAAATTTTTTTATACCCAACTCATCTACCCTATATTTTGACTGAGGCGTTGATCAAAAATTTTTAAAGGCTCTTCAGTTAAAAAAGTTAAAAGATTATCAGGGATAAGACAATTAATGGGGGAGTTAAATACTAGAGACAATGAACAGAATGTACAAGTCTCGAATTATTGAGATTCTTGTTTGAGATCTCGTCTCTAGGTCAGGACTCTAGAAAACCCAAAAAATTTTTTGGGGTAACCACGATTCTATTTAGGGCATTTCCACTAGCTCTGCAAGTTTATGTGTTTTCATTTTTGCTTTATCCCAGGACTGATTAGCCTCTATTTTTTAGCTCTCTAAAATTGGCTCTATTTTCGATAAAAAATAAAATTTAGAGAAATTTTTGACCAAATACATTGTCCGATAAGTTTTTCTTTAAAAATAAAAAAGAAATTTATATATTTATTTTTTAAAAGACGAACTAAAAATTAATATAATTTTAGAAAATATTTTTATAGAATGTTTAAAAAAATTTTAATGTAGGTACATATATCCCCCGTACTTATTCACATAAGAGAATTTGACTTCTTTTTAAAAAGAATTATAGAAACTCAAATATGGAGGAATAGGAGCAGACGGAGCAGTTCAGTCCTGCTCATGGTCAGTTGAGTCAAGACCCTATAACTCATGAAGGAATGACACTTCTTCATGTTCTTTGTACCCTTAGATAGAGAATTAAAAAGTCTACAACATATCAAAAAAATCAGAATTATCGACAAATTGATAAAAAAAGTTATGATATAAAAACTAACTTTTTCAAAAAAAATGTGATTTTTTGTTACTTGATCGATCACAACTTTTTATCAATCAATCGGCATTTTTATATTCTAGTGCGTTTAATTCTCTATCCAATGGTATCAAGAACACTAACAATAAAAATTATATCCCTTTCATAAGTTATACGTGCCGGACTGAACAGAGGTGTACCCAGAAGAATAGAATAGAATAATGAATAGAAGTCGGCAAGGGACAGGATTACGTACGAGATTTTATGGATCCCGCCCGAAATCACGCGGTCACAGCGATAAACGGGATTGCCGTACTAATCCTGCAGATCCCGTCACGTAAATCACGTAAACACTTTGAAAAAATGACATTAAGCGATCCCGGGAATGCGGTTTTACCGACTTCGAGTAGAATAACATTCTCATTTATGTATTTTTGTATTTAAAAATTTTATGATATACTTTTATCATTCAATAAATCCCTTTCAAAAAAGCAAAAGCCATGCCAAAATAAGAAGTCCAATGTACATAAACATGTTGGACAAAAATTGTTCTTCTGCTTGTTGGGGATTACCTGAAGAGCTTTTAAAGTTATATAGATATAGGGTTGTCGGCTTGGAAATTCATTGGATGTGATAGGGAATAAAACCCCATCCTGGAATGAGTTCAGACAGACCAGCCCAACCGAGACTGTGCAAATATCAAATCCTATTTTACTCATTTATATTCCTAGAACCTAAATTCCTACTCAAAAATACAAAAAGAAATTTAAAAAAGTTTCGAATCCAAAAATATTTTTTGAGGGGATCCTATGAAAGGAAATAAAGGGTGTATAGGAGGATAATGGCCTTTAAATTTTAATTAGAGTTTAACGGTTATTAACAATTAGCAAGTATCCCCGGTTTTCTGTTATGACCTGTTTTCAACTCCATGGTTTTCGTTTTCAGTTAACCGACTGTGAACAACCCTAATTTAAATAAATAAAAAATAAACTGACGATTAGCTTCATTTCGTCTATCAACACCTCCGGTATTAAAAAAGGATGCAAAAAAGGAGATAGGAAAAACGCCTATTCCCAAAGAAAATTGAACACCTCCATGGCCATTATCTCCTCCCCATTGAAACATTCCAGGGAAAGACTTAAAAAAATTTTTTTAATTAAAAAAATTAAAAAAAACCTGAGGGGTTTCTTCTGTTCGTTGTCCTTGTGGACGTGGTGGAACTTTTGTGCGTGGATCGGTGTCACCACCTCCTCGTCCATAAAGTGGAATTACCTTCAAAATTTTTTAAAATTCAAAAAAAAATTAAATTAAAAAAATTTGCTAGTGGAAAAATTTGCGAGTAGGGTTCCGATTTATAGTTCTCAAAGTCCGCAACTTTTTATTCGCACTTGTTTTTAAATATTCTGTAAAGGAAAAGGTATATAGGGCTGGCTTGGGAAATTTCTGGATTCGATATCCAAAATTTAATTTAGGCTCTGTTTTGGAAAAATAATCGAAAAATAACAGCCTCTTCCAAGTTTAAAGAATACTAAAAAAATACCCTTTCTTTACTAATTGCAGATTTACAAACGGGGCAAAGCTGTCGATTTGGTCGAGTATCCAACCACTGGTGAAGACATGGCCAGCAAAATAAATGTCCACACATTGAGACAACCTTTTAATATCAAATTTTAAAAAATTTAAAAGAAAAATAAACCGCATCTTTAGCCATTTCCAAACAAATGTTACATTCAAATCTGTGAAAGAACATAAATTAAAATTAAAATCAAAAGGTTATTGTAGGTTTAGAAAGTCCCGAAGAGAATTGGCACGGCACACCCCTGCGTCCATTCAATGATTACTAACACGAATACCGAGCTTTTGACCCTTACAAAATAAATGAAAGTCAAAAACCTTGAATTTTGATCTTCTTTTTGCCTATTAACTTCCTGCTCTACATGATTTGATGTACTTTCATTATTATTGTCCCCCGGCGAATTCTCATTATTCGGTTCTATATTATTACCACTAGCTGATTGAACAGTTGAATCATCTTCGGATTTTTGTTGTTGTATATTATCATTGTCGGTACCGACATCTTGACTCATTTTAAATTTTTTAAAAAAATTTTCTGAAAATAATTTTTTATTTAAAAAGAATAAAAATTAAATAATGGCTCCGAACGTTTAATAAAATTAAAAAAAATCAACAAAAACATCATTCAATTTTTATCAAAAACAAAAAAAAATTATGTAAAAATGTAAATAAATATTTCCCATTTTTCTCTCCTCACTCAGTCTCTCCTCATTTTACAAACTATTTTTTATCTAAAATTTTAGTCGCCCCAGTTTGTCGCGAATGAATATGGGGCATTTTCAATGATTGTGTTAATCAACGAACTATTTAATACCCTGAGTCATTTGAGAAGAATCTCTGTGTTTCTCACTCCACTTTTTATTAAAATAATCAACAATTTAATTTATTAAATATGTAACAGATTTAAGGCAAACAAATTTTAATAAAGTAGGAGTTCTCTATATAACGTCATCATCGTATCCCAATCATCTCCACACCATACTTAATTCGGTCCCTAGGAATTTGGCCGTCAATTTCCCTCCTATGTCAGCAAAACTCACCCGTGATGACGTAATAGAGACTCATCTTAAAAATCTTTCCTAAAATCTAAAAATGTTAAAAAAATATTCAAAACACCATTTTCCCTCTCTATCTCCCCTATGTTTGTATTACATCCGTATATTTAGCTGTTTGAAGACGAGGCACAATATTCATACTTTGAAGCTCTTGAAATAGCAATTTACATGCATATGGAATTTTAATTTTAGCCATAGAAGCTGAAGATTTTTTGCAGTATTGACACCAACCATCATAACCCATTAAACCACATTCTGTACAGACTTCGACCTAAAAAATTCGAATTATTTGTCGGGGAAAAACACCGTCAAGTGTCAGTCTGCAAATACGGGTCCGAAATGTCGATTCGTAAATATCGTTTAACCATATCAGTTTACGGATAAATTGGCCAAATATCATAATAAAAACCCATCTAGTTCTTAAATTCATCAAAAGTTGAGGCCTAAACCTTTCCAACCCTAAACCTTTCCAACGATTCACACCTAACCCGGTTCCCCAATAAAAATTTTTAATACCACAAATTGATCTGAAGAAACCATTAATCTTTCAGTTAATAACATTGAAGATCCATAAGCAATTAAACAATCGCGTTCCATTTCACCAAGTCGTAAACCGCCTTCTCTCGCCCTTCCTTCAGTCGGTTGTCTTGTAAGAACTGCTCTTTAAAAGAGGATTTTTTTAACAATTACAAGGATGAAGGGTGATCGGGTAGGATATATAAAACGCTTATTAAGCGGAGATTTAAAATATATTAAAACTGAAGGTAAAAGCAGCACACCCCGATAGCGGTAACCTTGTAAATGGCAAGCGACATGCCTAACAATAACTGCAAAGTGAGGTCAATGCCTGCCCGGGGCTACAAATGCCTGCTTTTACTCCTCTCAAACAAATTTTCAAAATATTTCAAGAAATTTTTTTTCAAAACCTTGGTCCTTTCGATCTAGCATGCATTTTATCTATCACCATATGCTTTAATTTTTGATAATAAATTGGTCCAAAATAGATATATGCAGACATTTGTTGACCAGTAATTCCAGATGTTAACATATCTTTTCCAAGAAAATTATAACCAAACTTTGCAAGGTTTTGGCTTACAGAGTTTACCTAAATTTTTTTTTAATTTTATTGAAAAAAATTTTCTTTCCTTACATCATCACCACCAAAAGCTGTTCCATAATGTAAACGCCATTGACGTGGCTCTCCCATTAAAGCATTCTTTCCACTTAATAATTCCATTAATTTACCAACAGTCATACGACTTGGATAACTTTAAAAAAATATTTTAATTGGTATTGTCAATAATTTTATTTGAAAGAGTTGCGGGAAGATGGGGCTGCACGGATTCCAAGGGAATTATTTCAGTTCATAACAAAAAGAGGGATGTGGGGACGAGATTAGAATGAATCTAACTAGGGGAACAGGAAAAGTCTTCCCACAGAGACCCAGTTTCCCATCTCCCGTAGTTTAACATACCACAAATTCCCATAAAATCAATCCCCGCCCCGAATGGTCGTATCCTAAGGTACATAACAAATTCCTTGTCAATTTTAATTGAAAGAATCCCTTCTTTTAAAGCTCAAATTTTTAAAATAACCTATTAGGATATATTTCCTTTAAGATGATTAAAAATGTTTACCCATGAGGATTCATAATTAGATCTGGGACAGTTCCATTCTGATCAAAAGGCATGTCTTGTTGTGGTGAAATAAGTCCACAGACTCCCTTTTGACCGTGTCGACTGCTAAATTTATCACCCAATTCTGGTCTTCTAAAAAATTCAAAAAAAAATTCAAAAAATTTCTCAAACCCCCCCCCCCCCCCCCACAAACCTGCATTGGGCAATCAATACTTTAACTAAATATTGTTCTTCTTCGTTACATGTCAAAAGAACTCTTTCAATAACTGCATTCATACTTCCACGATATTGGATTGATACATCTTTAGTCTCAAAATTATGGTTGAAACCAGTAGCACCTGCCGTAGGTATTGTATCGCTTTGAACCACAGGCATATATTTGTTAATTAGAACCTTTAAAAAGAATTATTCGTGCAAATTTAACGAAATATTGGTAATAGTATGTAGTAGTAATATGTGGCATTTTTTAAAATTCAAAGGACTCACAGAGCAAATACCAAGTAAGGCACTAAAAACAACCGTATGATTACAGACTCGATTACTGTAGATCCTGAACCCGGTAATCATGTAGAATTGGGGATACACTTTTAAAATCCTTAAAAATCATTATTTTTTTCTGAAAATCATTTTATATAGGTAATCGACTATGCTGAGTTCAGATATGAAAGAATTTTTTGCCGGAGACGAAAACTCGTAGAGATATAGGCCCCCGAAAATCGAAAAACCGTAGGGGGGAGTAAGGTCGATTTTGGGTAAAAAATTCGATTATACAAATTATAGCTCTTTCGAAAGAGCTCCTCGAGCTAAGTCGAACGACACCAAAATCAACCAAATCCGACTTCATATGGCAGAGTTATAGACCCCTGAAATTTGAAAATTTTTTGGGTCAAAAAATCAAAAATGCAAGTAATAGCTCATTTGAAAGGGCTCGACGAGCTGAGTTGAATGACACCAAAATGAGCTCTATTGAAGGATTCTGAACAAAGTTGTGACTAGCAGAATCTTAGCTGAAAATCAAGTACTTGATAAAAAATCATAGATAAAATGTCATATATGACAAAATCTGATATCAGATTCATGATCAGCATAGTCGATTACCTATATAAAATGATTTTCAAAAAAAATAATAATTTTTAAGGATTTTAAAAGTGTATCCCCAATTCTACATGATTACCCTGAACCCAACCAAGGATAAAAAATCTAAAAACAAGCATTAAAACGGCAATATGGTTGGACCCACAGTTTGGAGTCGAAAAGTTCAGGATCAGGGTTTGTAGGGGTTGCGAGCGTTTGGATCGGGTTCGGCAAAAATGTTTTGGGTAGAAGTTGTTAGCCAAAAAAAAGGTCGGGTATGAAACTGTTATTGTCAAAAAATTATAACAAAATGAACCTGTCTTGGCATAACTTTTGCACCAGTAAAAACAATTCCTTCATTATCAAGAACTGAATGCCTGAAAATTGGTTTTCTGCTTACAGCATCTAGTGAAGGGCCCATAAATTTGTCCTAAAAAAGGAAAAAATTCAAAATTTTTTTTAAAAATTTTACATAAGTTTGATTTGGATATTTTCGAGCATTTCCTTTAGCAAAACGATAAACCATACAACGTCCAAATCCTCTATCAAGAGAAGCTTTATTTAAAACTAATGCATCCTCAATGTCATAACCACTAAAAGACATTACAGCAACAATAGCATTTTGACCAGCTGGTAATTTTTCAAAATTGGATAATTCGAGTGTTTTGGTTTTGACTAAAGGTTTGTGAGGATATACCAATAAATACATTAACTGTATAAAATTTAAAAATAAAATTTGGAAACTAAATACTTTCGAACATGAATTAAACTAGAGATCGGAATTTTGTTCCGTACCGTATTCCGTACCGTAATACCGAAAAATACCGATGAAATTCAAAATGTTGCCGTACCGTATTCCGTACCGTACTACCGATACGGAATACCGATAAATACCGAAAAATACGGCCGTAGTACGGTACGGTCCGATCTCTAAATTAAACTATGTGAAAGAATCAGGAAAAGACTAGTCCTAGTTTAGAGGGGAACGGATGGAAAAAATAAATGTCCTCAAACATTCCCCCTCCCCCTGATATTTTTGTAAAAAATCCAAACCGTATCAATCCTTTTCTGTTGGTTATAGCCACAACTCCCCATTGCTTGTTTACCCATAGCGCATTGATAAGTATTTCTTGGACTTTGATTGTGATGTGGATAGGGAATAAGGCCTGCCACAACCCCCAATAAAGTGAAAGGCTCAATCTAAAAAATTCCAAAAAAATTTTGAAAAAAATTTTTTTACCTCAAGGTGTGTTGTTTGTGAAATAATTTGATGCTCATAAACGGAAATTCTAGCATTATTAATTTCATTTACATCTAAAAACTCTAAAACGCCTTCGGATATTAAATTGTCGAAAGTTTTTGTTCCATTCTTTACAGCCTGAAAACAAATAAATATTTTCATTAAAAAGTTCGGATTATTTTTGCGGACTTTTCCTTAATTCTTTCGGCTTGCGTTTTCCATTTAATTATCAAAAAAGGGATTAGTTTTATTCAAAGATTCTTTAAAAAAATATTTCCCAAAGGTAAAAAAGCAGTTAAAAATCAAAATCAATGTATTATGACGTAACCAAATCGTGTAATGCCAAACAACGAGAGATGATGTCCTTAATCTGGGGAATGTTTTCAAACGCTTTGGTATTTATTTGTATATTTAATTGATACCCTTATAAATTCCAAAAAATCGAATATTAAATTTAAAAAACCTCAATTTGTGATTGTTTAAGCAAAGGAACACCACTTTCAACAATTATATAAGGTCGACACAATCTACCTCCATCAGAAGCCAAATGAATTGAATTTGCATTTTTACTGACAGAAACAAATGGATTTAAAAACCCTTTTCTTCTCATCATCTTAATTGTAGACAAAATATTTTCAATATCATCAGTTATTCCAACAACAGAACCATTTAAAAATATAAGACTATAAGCTCTTTAAAAATTGAAAAAAATTATTTTTAATTAAAAAAAAACTAACGGATTATGAATAACATTAAATTTTAATGAACGTAAATCTTGAACTCCACAATTGTATAATAAACCAAGTATCGGCTAAAATAATAAATAAAATATATTTTTTGTTAATCTTTTAAGGCTATAAGTGTTGGGTATGTGCTTACACCAAACACTATAAGTTAGCTATAAGTTAGTATAAAAGGCTACGGCTTTAGCCATTCGGGAGTGAGTGTTTGTTAGTGTTATTCTATTCTATTCAGTCAGTCTTATTCTAGTGCTCCACATATTCGGCGTCGGCCATATTCCTATCGTTCGTTAGTATTGTATTTAGTCTTGAAGATAAAGCACAGTTTGTTAGTCTGTCTTATCTCGTTATTCTTGTTAGTACGTAGACATACAAGTCACGTACATAACAATAAGAATAGTCGAAGGTGCCAGAAATCGGAACATAACCAAATGTTGGCGGTCCCAGATTTGAAAAAAATTTGAACTCAAAAAAAAAAGAAAGACGGGAATAGAAAAAAGTTAAAAACTAAATTATGCCCAACCTTTATTCCAAATGTTGTAATTAAAAAATTTTAAGGAAGGCTAAAAATTTTGACGATGCCTCTCAAAATTTACATTTAAAACAAAACAAATACCCCAAGGAAAATGAAAATAAATGACAAAACAAGGCAATGAGAACAATTTACCCCAAAACCAAAATTTTTTTTCCATATCTGTGAAATCCAAATCGCTTACTTAACCCATATCTTTTTTCCGCTACAATCCATTATTGTCCAATACTTTCACATTTACTTTCTCCTCAAAATTCAAATAAAGCGTAAACTAACCGTTTCATCGCTATCTGTAGTTATATGGCTTAAAAGTGCCAAATTCTTTACTAAACCACAAGATTCTCCTTCGGGTGTATCTGCTGGACAAATTATTCCCTAAAATTAATTTTTATCAAAAATCTCAAAAAAATAAACCCACCCATTGTGAAGACTGAAGTGAACGAGGTCCAGAAACTTTTCTTGTCTTTTCAAATGTTGAATTTATTCTTGTCATCATACCCAAAACGCTAATGTAAGAAAGACGGCTTAAAACTTGAGTAACACCTTGGCGTTCCATTCTTTTTTAAAAATCTTATCAAAAAAAATTTTTTTAAATACCCAAAACGTCTAATAGTCCAATTTCCAGTTGCTAAAGCATTTATTAATCCATTTGTAATTAAATCCTTTAAAAAATATTAAAATAAATTAAAAAGGTATAACAATTGCAATATAAAATTTTTAAAAAATTTTAAAAATTACTGAAATTAGAGACTACTATTTTTTAGTCCCGGCTATTTCGAATGAAAACAATTTCCAGATGCGCTGAAACTGTAAAGTTTCAGCGCCAAAACTTAAATAATTTTTTAAAAATTTTATGTCAGCAATTATCGAACCATCATTCAAATTAAAAAAAATTACTTGTCTCATGTGTCTAACAATATCAAGAGGAGCTGCCAAATTTTTACCCAAATGGCTGTCTGTTATTCGTTTTAATTCACCATTAAATCTAAAAAATTTTAGTTAAAAATTTTTTCCTTAAAAGCGTCAAAAATCTTAAAAATAAAAAATTAACCTTTTAAACAAATCTTCAAATAACAAAGCCAAAAGTGAACCAGCAAGTTCTATTCTTTTGTTGCCATAAAAATCACGATCATCAGCATCACAAATGCCTTTTTCTGCTTGTATAAGTCTTCAAAAAAAATTTTTTTTTTATTTTTGAAAAGAACAATTTTTTATCAAAAAACCTCCTAATCATTAATCCAATATAAATTGCTTTCATTTTCATATTCCCTTCAGGCGAAAGAATATGACATATCATCGAATTACTTAAAAAATCCAAAACGTCATGTTCTTGAGAAACTCGAACTCCAATAGAGCCAAACGTTTTTCTTCTTATTCGAGGAATTAAATATTTTATAGCATCGGCACGCGAAATTATATTGAGAAGAGCACATTCATCAATTGTTGGACCTATTGCTGCGATGTATTCTTCTTCGATTCCAACAGTTGTTGCAATTAAGTGATCAGATTCATATCCCATTGCCTGAAATAATTTTTTTGGACTGGTCAAATTTATGAGTCCAATAAAAGATTTATAAAGCTTTATTGGACCAAAAAGATTTATTGGACACATAAAGCCTCAATGGACTCGTCAAAATATAATTATTAAAATCCCAGTTAAAATATTAGTAGCAATACGAAAATAGATTCGAAATGATCAGTCGGAAGAATTTTATCGAAATGAGAACGTCTGACCATAAGGGACAAGAACACCGAATAAAATTTAATGTCAAGTCAGAAATTTTAAAAATTGTCAAGAGCTCAAAATGGTCAGTCAGCAGAATCTATAACAATGAAAGCTGTATTAGCACCAAAAAAAGTTCTTACAAAATCCCCCATAAAAATAAAAAAACCTTAAAAATAATAACAACAGGTATATCATCTGCCAATTGATTGTGTTTTAAGTAATAACGTCCCTTCTTTCCAATAATATAAGTTTTGCTTTTTCTGTCTTGACTAGTACTTAAAACTTCACAAATAAGTTCTTTTTTTGAATTTCTGTTAATCATTATTCGATTTCTTGAGATTTGCTCATGCATTAAAACTGAAAATAAAAAAGTTAAAAATGGTAGAATTTTAAAACGTAAAATTTTAATCTGTTATGAGCTCAAAACAGTCATCAAAAAGCAAAACTATTAATAAGTATGAGTGTCTACCGATCGTGTGGCAGGAATATTTTGTAATTTAACCAAATCACAACAAATAAAAAGAAGGCAAAAGAGAGTAAGTTTTCAACTTTCCATGAAAAATTTTTTGGATGGGAAAAAAGGATTACCGAACCGGAACGACACGAGCGATGAAGAATTTTTAAATTCGTTCCAAATATCTAAAGAATTTACTGACAACCCCATTCCAAATACAAAAAGTAAAATTCATACCAACTTTCTCCGACCCCCTCACAACAAAATAACCGCCAGGATCATAAGGGCATTCACTCGCATGAGCCATTTCCTCTTCAGTAGAAAGTTTTGAAAGAACACAACGAGAAGAACGTAGCATTATAGGCATTCTTCCAATAACAATATTTTTGCTTACAACTCGCTGATTTCCCCTTGTATATTCCACATTAACGTATATTGGGGCAGAATATGTCATATCTCGAAGTCGACATTCGTGTGGAGTTATTTTTTCGTTGATTATGTTAAATCCTTCTTCGCTTGATGGCATTCCAACGTTAATGTCGTTATATCTTTAAAATGAGAATTTAGAGAGAGTCACATTAAAAACTACCCCTTTAACTTCAAAAATTTTCTGACTAATGTAATTGGTTGGTAAAAAAGTCATTTATATATTCTAGATTTTAAGTTTGTCCGCAATTTAGTGATTTGTCCGCAAAATGTCTGGAAACTCAAAAAACAACATGAAGGGAAAACTTTTATCAGTAAATGTCGTTTTTTAAAACAAAAAAAATTACTTGAGATAAAAGACTGGATTTGCATCACTTGTAATTTTATCGTTTGCCTTTACAATATTTTTGATTTCAACATCAACAAAATAATTGAAACTTGCAATGTGCTAAAATTGAAAAAATAAACTTAAATATTTATTAAGATTAGAGTTGGAACTTTTCAGCCTGTCAGGCCCGTATCCAGGGTTTTTTAATTGTCCTGCTCAGAACCAGAAATTTAATAAAATCCGGGTTTTCAGGAGTTTCAAGGTTTTAACCCTTATACACGGTCAGGTTAGTTTAGAAGAAAAACCTGAAACCACGGTTCTGGGCCAGCTCGGGTCCGAACCCTAATTAAAAATAAAAAAAACCTGATTGAAGAGTCCTTTTGTTTTTAAAAATGATGGAATTAATGCTGCTTTATCTGATAATATTTTATGTGAAGCTTGTTCAGTTGATGTCATTTATGATAGATTTTAACAAAAAATAGAATAATTCAGCCTGCACAATCAAAAATAAATTTTAAAAAATCAGAGAAATTTTAGGGAAAAACAAAACAATGCAAAATTCGGGGTAGGGGAAGGCTTATTGTTATCGCCAATTTATAGACTTTAGTGGCGGCACTTTAGTGACTCCAATCGCCCAAAATGTCAATTTGTCAACTTAAAAATGACATTTCATCCCACTTCAAAAAATCGATATTTTTATAAAATTTTGTATCGATTTTTAACTTTAAATTTTTCAAAAAATAAATTTAAGATATAAATTTCAGCAAATTTATCATTCAAAATTCCTCGTTTTACACCACTTAGAGCTGCTGTTCCAGTTGGCTTTGTTGTTGCCCTCCTTTTTTGGAAAATTTCTGAATCGAAGAAATATTTTGAATCTCGTTCCAAAGAATTTAAACATAATTATACTTTAGAGGATTTAAGCGAAATAAAAGATAAATCTCAAAATGGTAATGCCTTCAAAGCAACGTGAAGACATGTATGATTTTTTAAATTTGATTGGGGGTATTTTAAAATGATCAATTTTAGGAATCAGGCTATAGTCGATTATTTAGAATCTCATGGTTATAATCAAACTGCTTCAGTTTTTAGGCAGGAGGCTAATGTTGTATGTTTAAAAAATTTTTTTTATAATTTTGATGCTTTTTGATTTGGGGGGGGGGGACACAGCATCTTAGACCCTGGCGTATGAATCTTGGTTAAGACCTGGCTTCTCTTGTATCAATGGCAGGTACCAAGCATTTTTTGAGCTTCTTGGGTTTTTCTTGTGTCTGGATTCATGTGCCCTGCGGTACATACTCCGCAAGTATGAATTTTGGTTAAGACCTGGATTCTCTTGTATCTTTTGCGGATTCTTTCGGCTTTCAAATTTTCATTTAAAATTTTTTGAAAAGGATGAGAATGCTGATCCCGCACGTAAAGCACAATCAGCTGGATTGCTTGAAAAGAAGTGGACACTTACTATTCGCCTTCAACAAAAAATTTTGAATTTGGAAGAAAAATTGAAGCAAGTGGAAAAAGAGGCCGTTTATGGAGGAAGTACTATATCGAGGTCATTTTTCTTAAATTTTCTAAAATTTTGTATTTTTTAAGAGATAATCGAAGAGTTCAGGAGGATTGGATTCCTCGCCCTCCTGAAAGATATCAACTTACTGGTCATCGATTGCCTGTTACTAAAGTGATTTTCCACCCACTTTTTAATCTTGTTGCTTCTTCTAGTGAGGATTGCACTATAAAGGTTTTTTTAGTTTATTTTTTCTAAGATTTTTTTGAGATTTTACTATTTTTTCTTTTTTTAAATTATGTGACTAATTCCGAGTTTTGCTTTTTATCCTAGTTTTCTTTTTACTCTTTTTGTTCCCAATCTATAAAATAAAGTTTTCTTTGTGAAATAGTTAACATTTATGAAGTCTGACCATTATGAGTTTTTGAGGAGGTGGGAAATTAGGACAAAATTGGGAATTACTTGTATTTAAGGTTTGGGACTTTGAAAGTGGCGAATTTGAAAGAACACTAAAAGGGCATACAGATACTGTTCAGGATATTGTTTTCAACTCATCTGGAAAATTGCTCGGTATAATTTTTTCTTCCTCTTTAAATTATTTTTTAATTTTAATTATTTTCAAGCTTCATGTTCTGCTGATATGAGTATTAAAATATGGGACTTTGTCACTACTTATGAATGCTTAAAAACGTTGAAAGGGTAATAAATTGTTAATTTTATTCTTTTTTTAATCCTTTACTTTTAGACATGAACACAATATTTCTTCTATAGCATTTCTTCCAAACAGCGATTTTATCCTTTCCGGTTCACGTGACAAATTAATAAAACTTTGGGATGTTACAAATGGTTATTGCGTCCAGAATTTTTCAAAACACGCAGAATGGGTTCGTGTTGTTCTTGTGAATGAAGAAGGGACTTATTTTGCATCTTGCAGTAGTGATAAGGTTTTTTTCTATTTTTAAAATTTTTCTGAAAAATTTTTTTAGTCAATTATTGTTTGGTGTCTTGCAACAAAGACACCTAAAGCTACTTTAATTGGACATGAACATGTTGTTGAGGCACTCCATTGGGTTCCAGAAAAGAATTGCGGGCAGATCCTTTCTTCTGAACAGTCTACTATGCAAGGTTTTTGTTTTAAAAATTAGAACAGATGATTCCGCTTTCGGTTTCCTGTCAAAATTTTTTGTCCTGAATTTTTGTCCTGTTTTTCGGTAAACCGAAGGATTTGGTGAAACCGACAACTCTAATTTCGAGACTAATAATAATAATTAGGGGGGCACATTTATTTCTCCCACGAATTGCCTTAAGCACTTTCTCACATGTGTTTATGTGAGGTGTTTTGTTCTTCATTTAGATATTTTCCTTTTAAAACAGGAGTAAATGGAAAATCTGAACAAACAGTTTTATTGCTCATTTCTGCTTCTCGTGATCGTTCAATTAAATTTTGGGATGTTTTTGCTGGAACTTGTCTTTTTTCATTAATTGGACACGATAATTGGGTTACTGGAATTAAATTACATCCAAACGGGAAACTTGTTGTTTCTGTTAGTGATGATAAAACTATTCGTGTTTGGTCAATAGAACATCGACGCTGTATTAAAACTATACAACAGGCGCATGAACAATTTATTACTTCAGTTGGTCAGTTGTTTTTTTTTATTTGTTGGGTTTAAGTTTTGCTAGTTTTTCGCGAAACGGAAAGTATTGAATTCCCCCTTCCCTACCCCCTGTTTATGTGCCTGATTTGAATGACAAGCGTTTTTAAATTTTAAAATAATCATATTTTTTCAGATTTCCATCAAAAACTACCGTTTGTGGTTTGTTGTTTTTTTATAATTTTTGTTTAAAAATTATTTTTTAAGGTGACTTCTAGTGTTGATACAACTGTCAAAGTTTGGGAATGTCGTTAAAAGAAAAACATACTATATGGACATCGAATATGTCAAAGTTCAAATATCCAGTCTCGATAAATGTGAAAAGAAAAAATGGTGCTTTGCTTACAAAAATGTGTTTGAATAGTCCCTTTTAGGCGAATCTAAATACCAGAGCTTTTGTCAAAATTTTATTTACTTGTCAAAAATATTCTTCAAAAAGGATAAAAAATAAAAGGTTTATTAATTTAAAATTAGTTTTTTTGTTTGAAAATTACCGGGAAATATCTGTCAATTTTATATGATTTTTTTCTGAAATTTTTTATGAACCTTTCTTTTACCCAGATTCATTAAATTTTAATAAGAATTCCTTTGCAGTTTTTACATGGATTACAAAAGCTCTGGTCTAATTCTAAAAAATATTCCACATATATTAAATTTAATTGTCCCCTTTTATTTGTCCGCTATTATTCTTTACTTTTCCTTTCCCATTCCGAATTAGAATATATAAAAGTGTTGTTGGAGACTTGTTTTAACCGAAAACTGTGTGAGGGATTAATAACCAGCCTACAACAATCCTAAAATATACATACAATTTTTGTTTTGAGACAACAATCTTCCAAAAAAATATTTTTCAAATTCTCTCTTTATCAAAAAATATATACAAGTTTTGACTAATTTTTAGAGTTTTCTTTTTTTTAGTTATGTAAGAAGGAAACATTCCTTTCTAAACAAAAACTCTAAATTAGTAAATATCTCTCAAAATTGTAACGTTTTAAAAATAATAAAGCTTTTTTGTCGCACTAAATTATAATTTATGTTTTTCTAAAGTTACAGTTTTTAGCTAATATTTTTACCATTTGAATACTTGTGTAATTTTTAATTTTTTTCTCGCTTCGAACCTCGTTATAACAACCTCCTTGGGGCTAAAAATCGAGAGATGTTCTAGTATTGAGAGTATCTTAAACAGTCAGACTTTACTATAAGATACACCCCCTAAACAAGATACCCCTCTATTTAATATATGCTTTTATTAAATTTTGGTTGGCCATTGGATGGGAGAAATGATCGCAGTAAATTACAAGTGTTTTAATGCGATCATTTTTTATATCCCTCTCTCCTCACTCAGTTTGACTTTCCTTCTTTATTCTCATAAGTCTCTCTATTTAAGATACACCTCATAATAAAATACAATTTTTCAGTTGCAAGAGTTTATTTTATAATGAGGTTCAGTTGTTTTAATAATTTCTAGATTTTATAGAAATGATTATTCCAAAGTCACGTCGACCTCCTGTAATCATTAGAGATGGTCGACAAATTAAACCTAATCCTCTACCTTGGGAATTGAAAATTTCTAGAGAGCTTTTACTTGGCAAAGTTAAAGTTTTGAGTCGTATTGGCCTTGAAAAAATTCCATGTCTTCATGTTAGAGTGCCTTTATATACGTAAGTTTTGTTGGGGGGAGGGGGGGGGGGGGGGCAAAAAAGCCGAAGATTTTCTGGTGCTCTATCTACATATTTATACCAAAAAATACAAGTTTTGACTTACATTTCGGGGTAATCCTGCAGAATCTGGGAGACACCTTAAAAACACCTTAAAAATTATTATTTTTTTCTGAAAATAATTTTATATAGGTAATCGACCATGCTGATCACGAATATGAGCTTAGAATTTGTTTATTTCGAACCCCGGACTCGATTTCGACAAAGTCGAAATTCGGGGTAAAAATTCGATATTAAGAATTTAGGGCTAATCTGATTCGCGTTTTCGAACTGAGTCGAATGCCACCGAAATTACCACGATCCGACTCCATAGGGTCGAGTTACAGACCCCTGAAATTTGAAAATTTTCGAGGTCAAAAAATCGAAAATCCAAATAATAGCTCATTCGAGAGAACTCGACGAGCTGAGTTGAATGACACCAGAATCAACTCGATTGAATGATTCTGAACAAAGTTATGACCAACGGAATCTTCGGTGGAAAACCTGTGGGAATATACTAAAGCGACCTAAAATCAAGCATATGATAAAAAATCATAGATAAAATGTCACATTTGACAAAATCTGATATCAGATTCGTGATCAGCATGGTCGATTACCTATATAAAATTATTTTCAGAAGAAAATAATAATTTTTAAGGTGTTTTTAAGGTGTCTCCCAGATTCTGCAGGATTACCCATTTCGGTATGTTTTCTTTTGAGTTTCTTCCCCCAAAATAACTTTGTTTTTTAATAAAATAAAAAGTTGCAACTTTTGCGGACAAAACTTGCGGACTTTTCGGGGCATACGGGAAAAGAAAGAACCTATCTTCATTTCGCCTTACAAATTTATTTTTAAGGTTTTTTGAAGTCACTCGGATTTTTTATCGAACATTTGAGCTTTATTGGGCTTTGGATCCTGAAGAAAAATGCAAATTGGGTGATGTTGTTATTATTCGAAAACTTCCTGAAGAGAAAAGGATTGCTTCTACAGTCCCCTATTTGATTGAAAAAGTTGTTTTTGAACATGGAGCACGTGTGGATCTTCTCAGCAAGGTTTTTTGCTTAATACTCGCTCTTTTTGTTAGAAATTAAATTGTATTTTGATTAAATGTTTCGCCAATTCAAAAAATTTTTCTGTTGAATCTCTAGTGGAAAATTCCGCAGTCTTGATGATTCTAAAAATAAATCTTTCGTCGTTTTTCCTTTATTTAATAAAATTTTATTTTTAGAAACGTAATTTTGAAGGAATTTATGAGGATGAAATGAATATTCGAAAACAGCTTGTTGACGAAGTTTATAACGAGCCATTAGCTGAGGTTTGTTTTTTTTTATTTTAAAATTTTAATCTTTAAATTTTTATTTTAAAGAAAACACTCTCCTATGACAAGAAAAGAAGTTTAATTAAGCAAAGAATAAGGCAAAGATTGAATTTGTTGAAAAATGATGAAAATTGAAAAAAGTTTTTTTAAATTATTGTTAGTTGTTTTGTTTGGTTATTTTTTGTTTATGTTTCCTAAAGTTTCCAAGTTTTTCTGCAAATTTTTTGTCCGCAAGTTTTATCAGTATTTTATCCAAATAATCCCCTTTTGCTTGTGTCTTTTGGAAGCTAAAGGAAAAGGACCAATTGTGTTTTTTGATTTTTCCAAAATTTGATAAACTTTGGTTAAATTTATTTATGAAAAATTTTTTTTAATTTCTACTAGTAGCTATTTTCAATTTTTGATTTCTTTATTTTTAAGAGTTTTTAATTTATTTTTTTAACTTACAATTAGATGGAAGTAAGTGAGGAAGTATTTCGACCACGTTTAATAGACACTACTGAATATGTGAAAGCAAGATTAGATCAAATTGCCGAGCTGTTAGAGGTTTTTTTATTTTATTTACTGCTGTTAATTGATGGCTTTTGTTGAGCTTGGTTTGATGATTTTTGCAGAAATTTTCAAATTGATTGTTTAGCGTCTCAACAAGGTGTCTGATTACCCAACCCAGACTTTTCGAACCGAACCTCGACATTTTCCTAAACCATCTCATCCCTGGTCTCCACTAACAGGCCAGAGAAACTCTCCACTAACAGGCCAGCTTTAAAAATTTTCAAATACTTCCAGTTTGTAAGGAAAAGAAGATTGGGTTAGCATTTGAATGTTCAAACAAGGGAAATAAACGCAGATGCGGTTCATGTTCAAAATTACCGGACCTTAACGTGTAGGCGAAACTCCTAGCAAAAATTGGCAAGAGGTCGCGTTGTTCGATTCTTGCCCTTTGGCGGTTTTTTTGCTTTTTTCTCTTTGTCTTTAAGTCAGTTTTCCTTTAAAAATTTTATTAAAGGTTGTAAGTAGCAATGCCGGCGGTGACGAAAGCACATCTGCACCCAGAACCCTTTTCCAAAGATTGCCGAGACATATGAGGAGAAGAGCAATGTCACACAATGTAAAACGTTTGCCAAGGCTTTTTAGGCCTGTTGATGTTAATTTAAATAAGAAAAAGAAGAAAAAGATGCCTAGTCGTATTTGGAGGAGAAGAGCTTCTAGGCTTATTAGAGTTTGTTTTTAATTTTATTTTTTTTTGGGCAAAATTTTTGGTTTTGGTCTATTTTACGTATACTTTTTGCGTCCATAAGGGTGTTTGACGAATTAAGATGTGACAATACTTACTGGCTTTACCTCAATTTTAGATACGGTTTTTAAATTTGGTTAACCATAGAATAAGTGGGGCATCTCATTATAAGATATTTTTTAGTTGAGGGTTATTTAAAAGTTAGTTTTGACTGTTAAAAAGGGAAAATGATGATACTCTCAATTTACTGTACCCCTCATTATGAGAGATGGGCCAGGAATGTTTCTTAATTTTTTATTCCACAATTTTATAAAATTATTTCAGCGTAGCATGGTAGAGAATTCAAAACCTCGTTGGTTATCTACACATATTTGGCATGCTAAACGATTTCATATGGAGTAAAATAAAAATTAATTTTTTCTAATTTTTTAAATTTTTAGAGCAATTTGGGGATTTAAATTAGCTGCTAAATGTTGTCAAAAAACTTTTAGACCAAACTATCGTTCTTCGCTTTCTTCTTCAATGTATTTTTTAATTTTCTTAAGTTATTCAAGGGCAATTTTGTTTGAAATTTATTTGGAAGGGGACTTTAAATTGGCATTTGGAGAAAATTTTTTTTTGAATCGCTTTTAAATTTATTAGATTAAAAGGCCGTTAACCACCCTAGTCAGCTCTTATTTTTCCAGATTTACTGAAATTTTTTGTAATATTTCAATTTATTTTTAAAGTATAACAGATCGAAGTTATTTAACTTGTTTGCAATTCACTTTAACTAAAAATACTTCAATTTCATTCATTTCAAATTTATTATCAAAATTTTGTCAAAAGGTTTATTTTTTAATACTTATCGGTTTTGGGTCTCCCAAAAAATTTTTTGGGACCCCTTAGGCCAAAAGTATAATTTTATTTTTATAATTTTAAAGAAATGTTCTCCAACTTTTAATAATTTATTTGCTATTTCTGGTAATTTTGAAATATCTCTGCTTCTTTTTAAACCTGGTGACGATTTTAATGGATTTATTGGTCCTTGTCGATTTTCTTGGTTTTTACCTAAGTTTGTTTTTTTATTTTCTTCATTTAAAAAAATTTTTGGACCAAGAAGGTTCGAATCCTCAAAAATTTTTTAGTTGTTATAGGGTTGCCAAAAAGGGGGTTTAAGCGGAGAAAGGATAAAAAACAAATTAAAAATTTTTTGTCGCAACTTGCGGTTTTTAGACTTCGGAAAAAAATTTTTAATAATTATTAATTTTAGTAAATTAAATTTATGGATTCACCCTTCAATTGAGCTTGATTTTTTAAAAGAAATTTCTTTATTAAATGAAATTAAAATTATTTCTCCTTCAAAATATTGTAACAATACAGCAGAGAAGATTGAGGCTTCTATTGAGGTTTTTTAATTTTTTTGAATTAAAAAATTTTTTTTTGAAGTTGAATGTTTTAAAAAATAAAATTAGTCGTTTTCAATTAATTGGGCCCAAATCTTTAATTTATTTAAACTTTGTTTTTAAACTTGTTTTGGATGAAGAATTGGATATTTTGGATTGTTCTGATTACAGGTTGGGGGTTTCCTTTTTCTTTTTTTTAAATTTCAGCCCTCTCACAGGGGAACCTTTTGAACTGTGAGTCGATTTACTCTTGAAAATTTTTGACTTTTTTGGATAGGAATATAAAACTAAAAAGTTATGGGGCTTCAAAGTTTGCTAAAATTAGGAGATCGCTTGAGACTCTCGTTATATACATAGTAAAATGTGAGTAATTTATCTCCTAAATTCCCTTCCTCTCTTCTTTTTTCCTCAAATTAAAAAAAATTTTTTTTGAAGAGATATTCACAATTGGTGGCGTTTATTTGCAACAAAAATAGTCTCAAATTCTTCTCTTCAATCTGGCACTTTAATTAATTTACTTGTAGAAGATCCACGTTTATTTCGTGCTCAACGTTCTTTAAATAATAAATTTATTGAAGAAAATAATGAAATTAATTATTCAAATATTCCTTTACCTCCTTCAAATAATTCAAAAAATTTAAAAATAAATTTATGGAATTGGAAAGAATTTGAAGATGAAATGCTTCCAAAGAGATTGACAAATTCTGATTTTGAAAAGATTTGTGTGGGAAAATTGGTTTTGCCTAGCCGGACAGATTTTAAGGTTTTTTTCTTTTTTATTCTTTTTATATATTTACGTGCCTTTTCCCCAGTTTGATTGTTAATTTTTTTAGGTTCCAATAGTCCTTATCCTTCATTTACCCCAAAAATGTAAAAATTATCTTGGAGGATTTCGAGTTGATTTTTTATGCCCAACACAAGTTAGCTATGATTTTTGGTTAGCTTTTCAATTTGCAAAATGTCGAGCAATTGGATTAAAAAATTGGGAACATTTAAATTTTGAAAATGGTTTGGTAAATTTCCCAAATGAATTTGTAGATTCTTTTGCTGGGAAAAGAAAATTGAAAGAAGAAGTTGAATTAATTGAGGTTTTTTTATTATATTTTTGTCCAAATCGAATATTATTTATTATTCCAAGTAATTTGGGGAAAATATTTTTTCCAAAATTCCGAAAGGGCAGGGACTGGGAAAATTTTTTTCATAATTTTTGAAAAGATTTCCTCAAAATTTTCGAAAAAAATTCTTAGTTAGTTAGCAGGTTATTTATTAACTTGTTAGTCCTATTTTTAAATTTATAGCTTTTAAGTAAGTTTATACATGTCCCTTAAAGATGGAAATTTGACTCTTTTTTTGGAAATTACCTATCCCTGGTTTCAGGGATTTTTTTAATTTTAAAAGGAAAATAATTTTTTAAATTTATCACAAAAATAAAATTTACAATTAAGCTTTAATTAACTTAAAACTTTTTGTTTGTAAAAAATAGATTAAACGATTTTTTAATTTCCCATGAGGTCTCTTCCCTCAGAGAGCAATCAACGTTCTAAGAGAAATACCAAATTTTATTTTTGTGTTAAATTAAAAAAAATTATTTTCTTTTTTTTTAAACAGAAAAATTCCAAAAAATCTCACAAATGTAGACTTGCTTTTATTAAATTACAAAAATGTTTAAAATTAATTAATTTAATGGACAATAATTTATTTGTATTAAAAGAAAGATTATTACTTAAACAAATTGATTATTGGCTAAAAAATAGAGAAAGAAGAAGAAGAAATGATGATGATAATGAATGGATAAATGTAGAAGGTTTTCTCTTTTTTTTTAAATTAATTTTGGGGTTGTGAACGTCGTTTGTTATTTGCAAGTTTTGTAATATCTTAAAAATGAGAGGTAGAGGGCAGTGTTGGATACCATTTGAAGTTTCGAGGTTTACCCCCCCCCTTATAACTCAATTCGTTTTTAAAAGTTGGCCTTTAATTAATGACCGGTGCAGGGTTTCCCTTAACCTTTTTTCTGATTTTATTGATCATGATGGAATTACTCCCTCAAGGAGTGGTGATTGTGAATTTTGTAGTATACATAGAAGCTAAAAATAAATTTTAGAAAATTTAATCAACAATTCAAAACACTGTTTTGTAGCAATTTATCTAAAAATGTTGTCAAAAGGCATTCCAAAAAAATTTTCATTAATTTATACAACTGACAATTATATTTTGAAAAAAGAATCTGAAAATTTTAAAAAATTTAAAGAAATTGAAAATGAGGAGGAGAAAATTGAAGGAGAATTTTTAGTAGAACAGGTTTTTGAATTTTTTTGGAAAGGGAGGGGGGGGGGGGTCGGTAAAATTGAATTTATTTTTGGTTTTCAAAGTTGAGTTTTTTGGGTTCCATAAATGTGAGGTTTGGGATCATCCTTTAATTTAAGACTATCCGGTTTATAAATCCATTGAAGCTTTATTCATTCCGACAAAAGTTTATATAATTAAAAGTGGACTCATAAACTAGACCAAAGCTTTCTTTCTTTTTTAAAGAATGGATACAAAAATAAAAAGGAAATTGTTGGCGGTTTTTTACCACTTTTGGAAGAAAATTTGTCTAATGGAATTTTTAGTAATGAATTGGAAAATAAACCTTTTGATAAACAAATAAATTTAAAAAATTTATTTCCTCAAAATTTAAATAAAAAAGAATTAAAAACATTGAGAAATAAAAGAAAAAAAGAGAAGAAAAAGAGGAAAAAGAAAATTGAAGAAGAAAAAAATGGATTGAAGGAGGGATGTTTGATTATTGAGGAAGAAAAAGAAAAAATTGATGACACGAGGTTGGGAATTTTTTTAAATTATTTAGGCACTTTACTGCTCTAAAGGAAAAGTCCAGGAAAGTATGCAAGTATTGTCCGCAAAAGTTTATTAGGCTCTATCTTAGGACATGCGTCCCATGAACTTTTATGCGTCCCATAAACAAAAAATTAGATTTTTCTTGGTGTTGGAAAGTAGGGGTATGGGTCCAAAACATTTTTTCATGTTTGGGACCTACGCCCACTGGGTCTGGGACCGTTCCTTACCCGATCCCTCGAAATTTCTGAAAGTTAAAATCGTTTTTCTGAAATTTTTAAAAATTGGCTGTAACTTTTAGAAATTTCGAGGGATCGGGTAAGGAACGGTCCCAGACCCAGTGGGCGTAGGTCCCAAACATGAAAAAATGTTTTGGACCCATACCCCTACTTTCCAACACCAAGAAAAATCTAATTTTTTGTTTATGGGACGCATAAAAGTTCATGGGACGCATATCCTAAGATAGAGCCGTTTATTATCAACAATTTTTAACTTGCGGACTTTTTGGGAGCATAAAGGAAAAGAGGCCGTTTTAATTTATTTGAAAATAAATTTAAGACAATCACCAATTGGTTTTATTATTAATGGAAATTATTCTTTCATTGAAGCTAGAGGAATTGCTTTAGGTTTTTTTAATAAAAAATTTACCTCTTTAAATTATTTTAAGGATACGCTTTATTATCTTCCCTTAAATCAATCAACACAGACAGAATTGTTTTTGTACAAAACACTGAAGAAAACTTTTACAAAGCAATTATTGAAATTAATTTTTCGATTGCAGAAATTTAAAAAGTTATTGGAAGGAAGGGGGAAAGGGGAAGAAATATCCCCCCCTCCTCCCCCACACACACAGATTTTGTAGGGAAAAACTATTTTAAAATATATCCCTAGAATAACAATCAAAGCTTTTTTACCAAATTTTTATTTTTACAAGAAAAAATTTTAAGGTCAATCAAAATAAATATGTTTTGTTGTTGTTCACATTTTTTAGAGGAAACATTTTTTAAAAGGATATAGATAGATTATAGAATAATAAGGGTAAAATAAAATCCAAAAACAGTTTTTTTGTGTTTATAATTTTCGAAAAAAGGTAATCTGCTGGTGTAAAATTTCATTAAAAATAATAATTTTTTGAGACCCCCACTATAAGACTACCACTACAGATCTTATAATTGTTCCTCGATGAAAGGAGGAGGAAGGGGCGTATCTCAAATTAGGGTATATTAGACGGCCCTTTGACCCTTCGCCGCTGACTTAAATTTTTGAAATTTTTTCTTCGCAAAATCCACAAAGTTCGGTGCTCCCAACCGGTGACATCCCTGTGGTATCGCTGACAGCTCCCTTTTTCCCTATGGCCCACCAAATTTTAGAAAAACGTATCATAAACTATGGGAGTCTTATAGCAAGGTTTTTTTCAAAAAAATTCAGTTTGACTTAAAATTAAATTTAATACATGACGACCAGAAAATAATTTTGAAAGATTACCTTTATAGACATTTTAAAAAACAGTTGAAAAGTTTTGACCTTTTTTAAAAGAATATAATAATAATAGTCTCATCATTTTTTCCCATCACCTTTTTTAACAACCAAAAAATTTTTCTTTTTAACAGCTTTCCTCTCCCCTTAGCCTCGGTTCTTAAGTTGATTGCTAAGCCAGTCAAGTCCTTCATAGAGGCCATCCCCAGAAGTTGCACATGTTGCCTGGATGTACCAGTTACGATTACGAAGCTTGAAAAATTTGTTTACTTGGAAACAATTAAAAAATATTTTTACAGTGTGAAGTCCTAATTTGTCTGTCACTTCAGCAGCATTCATAGCATTTGGAAGATCCTTGAAAAAATTTAAATATACACCATCTCTTTGTCTTTAGATCAAGTTTTATCATTTGAATTAAGCCCTAAAGGTTCAATTTTTTTCATGGAAAGTGGAAAGGATGGGGGAATAACCCAAAGAGCAAGACTATCCTTTGAATCAAGGACACGGATCTATTTTTTAATATATTATTTAAAAACCTGTTTGTTAGCAAAAACCAAAAGGACAGCATCGCGAAGTTCATCCTCAGCCAACATTCGCATTAATTCTTCGCGTGCCTCCCCAGCTCTTTCACGGTCATTGCTATCAACAACAAATATAAGACCTTTAAAAATAAGTTTGGACAAAAAATAACTTAAAAAACCTTGAGTATTTTGGAAATAGTGCCTCCAAAGTGGACGAATTTTGTCTTGACCGCCAACGTCCCAAACAGTAAATGACTAAATAGAAACAAAAAATTTTTTATAAAGTCTTTATTTTTCAAACTTACAATATTTCTGTATTCGACAGTCTCGACGTTGAATCCTGTAAATGTTTAAATGAGGTTATTTCATAGATTTTATTATTTATTTCATTTCCAGACTAGACCAGTCTAGTAATGCGGAGGTAACAAAATCTCAGAACCGCGCTGGTTATGAACATCTCCCATGCGATTAAGGAAGATTTATATTTAGTTTAAAGGTTCTAGCTGACATATGAAATCGAATAGTCTGGGCTAGGACCCTGGTCTTCCCTGTCAATGAAGAAACTTAGAAACAAGACACAGGAGTCTTTTAACTCGAGCCTGGACGGGAAGTACTGCATATACCTTGTGGTCTGTGGGCCTTCCTGTACTCTGACCTAGACATTTGCTGAGCTCCTTGGGCCTTTCCTAGTCAATAAAAAGTGGAACATCTCTCAAGAAACGGTCCGGTTCTATCAGGTTTTTTTTCAAAAATCCCGGTCTCTGCTGACATTTTTACATATTCTCTTAAAAATTATGTAAAATAACCTATAGTCGGAATAGTAGTAACAATTTCTCCAAGTTTAAGCTTGTAAAGAATTGTCGTTTTACCAGCAGCGTCAAGTCCAACCATCAAAATACGCATTTCCTTTGGATCAGAAAGTAAGAATTTATTTAAATAAAAAATATAAACCTTTTTCCCAAACAATCCTTTAAACAAATTTGTAAAAACATTCCCCATTATTTTATTTGGTCAAAAATTTGAATTTTAAATAAAACAAAAATAATTAATCCTCTCGGAGAAAAGCTGCTGAAAATAAAAATTTAAAACAAAAAATGACTCATTCTGAAAGTTAAAGTTTTTACTGATAAAAAACCTCAAAAAATGTTCCAACAAAACTAACAAGAAAAATACACGTCCTTTTTTTTCATTTAACCAACTATGTAGAAGAAATAACTCGTTATAATTCGCAGTGACGAATTAAAATTTGGTTAAATGAAATTGACTTGGCTGACATTTTTCTTCATTGTTAGAGAAAAATAAAAATTAATAGTGCAAAAAGAAATTAGGTAAGACATCAATAATTTTTGACAGTTCAGTCTTGTTTAAGTGTAGTCGGGTTGCTTCGACTCTAATTACCTTAAATTCGTTTCAAAACTAATAAATTACAGTATACCTAATCTTTGTAAAATTTCGTTTGTCTTATTTCGTGAATTTTTTTCAAAAGTTTTTTACTTTTTTCTTATTTTTACGTTTTTTCGTTTTGAATTTTTTAAATTTTAGATGAAAAGACGAGTACAATTCGCAGAAGATTCAAAAGATCAAGAGTCAACACAACAACGAGTTAAAAGAAATAGGTTTGAGAGAGATGGTGATGAGAATGAGGATAACGACGA
Source organism: Meloidogyne enterolobii (assembly GCA_963681835.1). NCBI lineage: Eukaryota > Metazoa > Nematoda > Chromadorea > Rhabditida > Meloidogynidae > Meloidogyne > Meloidogyne enterolobii. The sequence goes on from CAVMJV010000018.1 coordinate 1,796,108, forward strand.
ATTTGAATTACCTGGAACTTCCAAAGCTGATAAAAAGCATACTTTAGATTCAGATGAGGAAGACAATGTTAATGAATATGAGAGGTTGGACATGCAAAAAGTTAGTCAGAATTTGTTTTCCGATTCTTGATAGGCGCTCATATTGTTAAATAACCCCCCCCCCCCCCCCCCCTAACTACATTGTTTCATTTTCTAAACAAATTTTCGAATTTTTAGGTAGAAGGCCAAGAAGATGCAACACAAGAATATGAAGGAGAAATAAAAATAATGCCCTTTAACATGAATGATGATTTAGAAGAAGGTCATTTTGACGCTTTTGGTACTTTTATTTACAATAAAAAAGAGGCAGCTATAAAAGATGCCTGGCTAGATAATATTGAATGGGATAAAGCAAAGGACGCTGCTGGGGAAAAATGGGGAAAGGTTTTTTTAATTTTTTTGTTTTATTTCAAAAAAAATTTTTTTAGTTAGACGATGAAGTAATAACAAATGAGAAGGAGGACGATTTGGAATTAAAAACAATTTATTCAAAATTACTTGAGTTACTTGGAGTTGGGGAAACTATTGATGGAGCTTTAAAGAAATTAAACAGTCAGAAAGGTTTTTCTTTCGTTTTTAACAATTACGGCTTGACTAAAGAGTTTGTGTACTGAAAACGGTAATGGTTAACTTGGAAAACTCCAGCCTTCTTCTCCCCTGGATATACTTTACAAAGGAAATTTATCCCTTAATTAAAATTTATTTTTTTAGGTCTCAGTGCTTCAGAGGAACGCAAAAGGCGTTGGGCAGCCAAAAAGACGGGGAATACCTCTTTACCTATTCAAAATGATTCAATTCAAAATAAAATTGCGGAATTAACATCCCTCGCAGATTCATTAATTTCTCTTGGCCATATGGAAGCTTATCAACTTTCTCCAGTAAAAATTCAAAAAATGATTGAAGAATTGGAACCTAAAGCTGATGAAAATAATACAGCAAAAGAAGCAACTGTTGATATGTTTGCTGAATAGAAAAAAGAATTTTTTAAATTTTATTTTTTAATATATTAAAGGGTTAATTAAAATATTTTTTTGTTTTTAAGATACCATTTGGTTATCTGGCCATATTTTTCTTCTTTTTCAGAAATTTTAAAATGCTCAAAATCAAATAATTTGGGTTAATTCTCATGTCGTCCACATGTCACGGATTGTGAAGGAAGTAGAAGTCGGGTATCGGATATGCCATCCCTGGCCCAAGGTTGACTTGTAATTCTCTCGAAAATTAAAAAATGCAAACCTTGACCATTTTTAAATTTTTTGAGCTTTTTTGGGACAGATAATCAAATTGTATTTTTTATTTTATTTGTTTTTTCAATTAAATTATTTAATTAATTTTATTTTTTGTTTAATCAAACTTTCAACAGATTTTTAATTTAAAAAAAGTAAAAGAAAAAATGGAATTTATGAGTGCTGATGTTTCCGAAAAGGATGTTAGTAAATGGGAATCTCCATCTTTAGCAAAACACTTGTTCACAATTTCTGCTCATGTTGTTACAAAATATTTGCAATGGGGATTTGTGCCGACTGTTATTTATTTGGGTTTGTTTTTTATTAAATTATTAAAATTTTCTTGGTCTTGTGGGGAGGGAAGGAGTTTTTTTTGTTTATGATGGGCTGTCTTACATTTATTGGGTGACCTTGGCCAGATTCTTGGTTTGAAGTCAGGTAAACCCGAAAAGCACCTTGATCGTAACTCGTACAAGAAAAATAAAGATAGGAATTCAGGTCCAAGCCTATCTTTAGAATTTTTATATATCGATCGCTCAACTTAAAAAAATTTTCTTAGGAATGCGAAATGGTGCTGATCCACTTCCAAATGGAGAAATTCCTCAATTGTCGCTTTTTAGCGTTCTTTGGTAATTAAAATTGACTAAAAAGATGATGATTATATTTATGCAATGTTTTTTCAATAAAGTTGTTTTTTCTATTTTAATTTTTATTAAAAAATAAAAGCTGTTAAAAGCAACTATTTATTTTTGCATTTTAAAGGGTTTTAAATAACATTAATTCTTTGAAATTGAAGGATTTGTTGTGTTATTGTTGGTTAAGTGGGCGTGTTTTTCTTCTTTCGGTTCAAATCGGTCCATTTTGGCAACCCTAATCACAAGGTAAAGTTTTGGAGTGTATTCCCTGCTAGTTTCGTTTATTTTTCTTTTTTATGAAGCTGTGATTTTAAATAATTAAAATTTATATTCTCTTTCAGATTAAAAATTATTTTTGTTTCTTTTCTAAAATTAATAACTTAGAAAATGTTGGAAGAATTGCGTAAGAGAAAAAACGAATTCTCAAGCATTTGCAACGTCTATCATTTGATCAATTTTATGCTTTCTATTGCTTTTCCATTTGCTAAACTGACTCCAAAAATTTCTGAAATGCTTTTTGGAATGGAAAACAGAAATATTGACACGGTTTATTCTTTTTATTTTTAAATTATTTATATTTTTAATGAGTTTTTGCGGGCATCTAGAAGATTTCGCACTTTCAGAAAATCTGCGGACTTTAAGGAGCCTCATTCAATTTTTACAAAATTTACCCCTATTTGATGTAAATTCCATTTTTCTACCACAGAATTTTTGCCTTTGTTTAAAAATCAAAAATTTGTTCTGTGGGTCTCCAAAATATAATTGTCTTGTTGTCTTTTAAATTTTTGACGCTAATTCAAGTCTTGTGTGATAGATCTTAGTTTTGAGTTTAGGAAAGTTTTCGGACTTGTATGTCTTTAGGCGGCAAATTTTGTCCTCAAAATTGTTTGTAAAAAATAAAAATCTTTTTTTTCTTTTCAGAGAGAAAATGAAATTTTAATTTTTCTTGTTGTTATCGTCATTTTCAAGTGCCGAAAATCTTCAAGTTATTTACATACTTTTTCAACAATTTATCTTTACTCTAAATTGGCAAATTCGTTATTATTCTTTCGTGTTAAACCAATTTATGGTCTTTTTTATTGTGTTTTGGTTATTACTTTGTATGTTTTGGTAGATGAACCTTTACCTCCTGATTCTGAAAAAGTTAGATTTTTTAATGGAGAAGAGCTTAAGGTTTGTTTTTTAAATATTTTCTATCCGCAAAAGACGTGCGGATGTCTGCAACTAACTTTTTAAGTTTTTTACGATCATAGTCTGACTCGATTTTTTCTGTCCATTTCTAGTAGTAGCTGTATCTAAAATGACTTTTTCCAAGAATAATTCTTTTGAGAAAATTAAAGATAGATTAAAGATAGACTCTTTTAAATTATTAGAATACACTTCAAGAAGACAAATCAATTGTTTGGATTATTGAATTCTTCTCAACGTGGAGTCCAGAATGTCGTTATGTTAGGCCTGTATTTAATGCTTTGAGTGAAAAGTTTAGTTGAAAAATTTTTTTATTTTAATTTTAAATATTTTTTAAAGGTTTACTTTGCCAAACCTACGATTTGGTAAGGAGGTTGAAAATTCTTTACGAATGTCCGCAATTTTTTTGCATGTCTGTAAGTTTTTTAGGTGTCCGTAAAGGATTTGCAGACATCAATTGTTGTGGCTGCAAAAAATTGTGGATGCTTTTTAATATAAAACAGTACTTTTAAAAATTTCTTTGAAGGTAAATTGGACGTGGGGAGATTTCCAAAGGAAGCAGAACATTTTAGAATTAATTGTAGCGCTACAAGTAGACAACTTCCTACATTTTCTTGTTTTAAAGGAGGAATACAAACAGAAAGAAGACCTTTAATTGGTACAAATGGAAAGGCTATTCCTTTTGTTTTTACGGAGGTTTTTTTAAATTTTTTTTGTGGTTATCCGTTTTCTTCTTTCTCATGTTAGAAAAGTTAATTGGGCAAAGTCACATAATAGTTAGTCAAAAAAGGGATTTTTAAGGCCCTAACACTTGACCTATTAAAGGAGAATCAGTGTCTCATTAAATTAATAAGGCTAAAAAAAAGCCAAAATTTTCTTTTATTTTTGATATTGAAAAAGTAGAAAAGGATAAAACGAAGGAAAAAAATATGGGCAGATAACCACATTATTTCGAAAAAATTAATTTAAGAATTTTAAATTTTTTAAGCAAAACATAGTTTTGGCACTCGATTTGACTAGTATTTATGCAGAATGTAAAAAGAGGTTAAAAAACAGTTGAAACTTTTCTGTTGTTTTTAAATCAATTTATTAGCTTTATCGAATATATTTTATGGATATAAAGAGTAATTAATATAAAATTCTTTTGGAAGAACTTTTGGGGGTGTGGTGGGTAAATTTTGTTTGTTTTTTTTGTAAATTTTTTTTTCAAGAAAATTTCCCATTATTTTTCTTCCATTTTTCTAGTCACCTTCAGGGTATGGTCCAGCCAACACTTTCTTGATAAACTCTGAAAAAGTTAAATTTAGTGAGAGAATGAGATACACCCTCCTTGAGTTGAGTTGAGGGATATCTTAAATAAAGGTTTTCTTCACTTTCTGCCGTTAAACCTCGCTTCTAAATACCCCACAACTGAAACGTACTTATCCTATAATGAGGTGTTCCTTAAATAGAAGGTGACTGAAAAGAGGTTATTAAATAGAGGGCATCACTTAGGCAGCACCCCATTCAATGGCCAACCAAAATATAAAAGGTGTCTTAAGTAGAACACTGGGTTATCTTTTAGTGAGGTTCGACTGTGTATTTTTGATTGGAAATTGGAAGACTTGATCAATACTCGATCAATTCGGATATATGTAGGTTTTGTTTTTTTCTTTTTAGTATTATCAGACATTTTTTTCAGACAATTCACTCAGACAATAACAATTTAAAGATAAGTAAATTGAAGCGACTTATTTTATTAAGTAATTTTGTGTCTAAAATACCCGATTAATTTTTAGTTCTCGAATTTATCCTCTAACCACCATATTAGGTGTAGGTTCCAAAAATTGGGCTAACATTTAGTTTTTCTTGACGATATTTGCGGGCACTACTAGAGTAAAGCAGAGCTGGATATTTCTCTCCTTTAGCTATTTTCCATTACACCACGCCGCCTATTGCATAGCCTTAGGAATAAAATAGAGTCACCGGGGCTGGATTCGAACCTGCGATAACGCTGACAGTGCTTGCTCGGCCTTGCTCACACAAATGCAGGTGCTCTACCACTGAGCGATCGGGGCGACGACTAATGCTTTCTTCGTTTTAGATGCTCTAGATGAATCATCCTTATAATAGCTATATGTTTTACACTAGTTGTCCGCAAATTTTATAAGCATGACTACAAGATTTTGAATACTTTTAATCCAATCAGAGCGAAAAAAATTTTTTTCTTTAAAGTTAAAGAAAAACTCACGATCATAATTAACCATTCCCTCTCCATCCTCAACTCCTTGTAAAAGTTCATCAACTTCTTCAGTATTGAGACGCTCTCCCAACGCCAATAATACATGCCTCAATTCAGCTGCCATAATTTTTCCACTTTCATCTTTATCAAAAACTTTAAGTCCTTCCATAAAATCTGCATAACTTCCAACTTCTTTTTCTTTAGAAAGTTGGTCAAAAATTGGCAGCCATTCTTCAAATGTTAAACGTTTTTCACCTTTTCGTTTGTATTCTTGCCCGGCAGCTTTCCAAACCATTGCATTTGTTGGTTTTAAGCCACAGGCGCGAACAACTTCCCCTATTTGAATACCGTCAATTTTGCCGTCCAATTCTTTTAAAAGGAAAAAAATATTTTAAATTTTATTTGAGAGGATTAGTAGAGATAGGAGGGAATTGAAGCCCTATAAACTCAATTTTTATCTGGGATTTCTGGGGGATCTTGGATAGGTCTTGGATAACAGGCAGGCATAAGGTGGAGAGGGGCTGTAGGCTATAATTGATTTATAATAAGTACCAGCTATAAATGTAGACTTAACTCTAAGGATGAGGGGATATACTACAAAGTGAAGTTTATTCTGACTTAATTCTGATTACAAGTTTTAATTTTATTGACTAAACTTAAGCTTAAATTAAGTTTAATTTTTATTTTTCAAGTTTGAAGTCCACAAGTTTTAAGACAGCGAGTCAGGTCAATTACAAACCTTAAGTATTCAAGTTTGTAATTTTCAAGCTTGTATTTGCTAGCTTAAGCTTAAAATTAAGTTTAATTCTGGTTTTAAGTTTGTAATCAAAGTTTTCAAGTTTTTGTCTGATTCTCTAACCTTTTATTATTATTTAACTCACCCTCATCGTAGAGATTGAAAATTTCCTTAATCTCTGAAAAAATAAAAAAGTTAATTTAAAAAACAAAAAAATAGTCATTTTTTACCAGTTTGCGATGGCATTTTTAAAGAAGATTTTTAAATAAAACAATTTTATTTAGAAACAAAACTGTGGTGATTAACGTTGTTGAGAGAGAGAGAGAGTATCTATGTATTTATGTATACAACAAACAACACAAATAAAAAGGTGGAAGCAAGAGAGGAAGACTTTTTATCTCTTTTTGAGCTCTAAGACAACTTTTCAAGTGGATGGGGATATATTATTGAGTAAAATGGCTAAGGAAGAAGATATAAAAATTAGTAAATAAGAATAAAAAAAAGTGAGTCAAAATCGTTAAATCTTTTAGCACTTTAGAAAGATTTTTGTTGGTAAGAGGAAGCTGATTGAAAGAATTTAAAAGAAAGAGCAAAAGAGAGCGCAAAGTGTGTCTAGTATATAAAAGCTAAAGAGTAGAAACTAGCATCCCGGAAATGAAACAAAGTTTTTAAAAGTTAGAGAGAAGAAATCAGAAAAGAAAATATTTCTCTTTTCTTTTTCATGTTCTGATCTCTCTTTAATTCTGAAAAATGCTTTGAAAAAAAAATTTCTAACCAAAATTATTAGCTGTGTGTTAACGCCAAAAACTTAAGTTTGTGGTTTTTGTGTGTTATAAATTTTTTGGCGCACACCCTGATCAGTATATATAATTTTCAGACTCTCCCCCTCTCTCTCTTAAACATTTATCTGTTTTATATCAAGCTCTCTTAAAAGAGGAAATGTTGGTAAAAATAGGCAGCTGTCCTTTCCTTTTTCTTCGCAAGAATGGAGTAGGCGGCTTTATAAACACAACACGGCTGCTCTTCTTTAAAAAAAATTAGTTGTTAGAGCATTTCAGATCAATTTTAAATTTGAAAGAAGAAGAAAAATAAATATGGAAGAGGATTTGGGTATAATTAAACATAAGGTGTATTTTTTAGGTAAGGGGGACAGATGTTCGTCTCTAAAAGTATAATTCAAATAATTCTCATGAAAGAGAAAAAAGTTAAGTTTTTTTCGTTGTTGAATAAAAATAATGAAAATGAATCATTGACAACAATGAGGAAAGAAAAGAATTCTGAAAAATAAACAAGCTTGAAATAAATAAAAAAATAAGAATAATTTAATATAAAACTTTGAACTTGAACTAGAGAACGAGAAAAAAATGAGAATTTATAGAAATTAAAAATAATTTTGAATATTAGACTATGGGGAGTTCAAGGGATTAGGAGGGTTCAAGGAATCGGGAATCTTCAGTTGGTCCTTTAAAATTCTCAAAAAAAACTCTCTCCTTATTTTATTCCCGCAATGGAGGAAATCTGGCTTTCTGGCCTTCCAAATTTTCTGAAAATTTTCGTCTGCGGCGCTAAAAAAGAAATCGAGCTTCTAGTCCTTTAAAAATTAAAATAAAAAATTGACCAAAAATCCGCCAATGGTGACATAAATTTGACGCATAAATTATTAAAAAATTTTAACTCAAATTTTAGTTAAAATGTTATCTCAAATGATTAGGGGAAATGGACAAGATATCCGGAGTATAAAGGAATTGGTAGAATATCGGAGGATTAAGAGGATGTGAAGTGATATAGTGTGGATTAAAATGTTTTTGAGGGAAAAGGGGGATTACCCCTAATATCCCTCTCAATCCCTTCAAATCCTCAATAGCCTTCTAAATCACTGATATCCCTTGAAGCCACCCCTAATCCCTTCTTATATCCCTAGATATACTCTTTATCCCATGAATCCTTCCAAATCCGTTTAATCCGTCCAAAGTGTGACGATTTTCACCTTTTTGGACTATCATCTTTCGCCGTTCGCTGCTGAATAAAAAATTACAATTTGTACTACTTCTGATTTGAATATACTGTAGCAGTTTAAATAAAGTATAAAAGCGAAATGCCAAAATACTATTTCTCTTCTGTTTTTAGGTTTAGACGTTACAGACACGTTTTGTCAGGCGAGATTTTTATTTTCTTTATTTATTCATAGGTTAATTTCGGTTTTTCTTTTCTTTTTTTTTTCGTGAATAATTGGTAAAATGTTTTAATTTAATTTTTTTCCCTTTAAATTTTTGTGCTTTTTTAGATTCTTAACAAATATACTATTTCTTTTTTTCTCATTTAGCAGCAATACTACACTGTCCAAGGGATGATCGTCAATCCGATGGACAATATCGGTTCGTACATTACCACACAAGGCGCTTCAATCCTTTCTCGGGATGGAAATTATTCAACCGGATATAATGCTACAATTCCATTGGGCATAAATCCGCAGCCTCTCTACATTCAAAATCCAGCTTCGGTTACTACGGGTCATCATCAATTTGCCTCTCCACACAACTTTTCTTTGGTGCCGCAAAATTCGTTGCCTACTCCAATTCATATCAAAACGCGGGTATTTGTGCCGAATCAGATTGTTGGTATTCTTATTGGGACTAAGGTTATTTTTGTTTTGTAGTAAGGTTTTGAAAGGAAGGATGTAAAGTTTCGATACAAGACCTATACCATTTGATTTATCTCGTCGAGATGAGTCTAACGGTCCCACACTTTTTCAGGAGATGCCTGTGGACCGGGATATAGGTCCAGAAAATCGAAAAACCATAGGGTGGGGGGTCTATTCTTCATTTTTAAATTTTTCTTTTAAGGGTCAGACAATCAAGAGTGTTATAGCGGAATGCGGGTTTTTGTTTTTTAAGAATTTTGACGACGATTTTATTTTAGTGCCATTATAAGGATTGAAGGTGATCGTGATCCGACTCCATCTTCCTCTTCGGTTCATCAAAACACAAATAATTCTGTCGCTGCCAGCCAAGAAAATAGTTATAATAACAACACCAAGAGCACAACTACTTGTGTTGAAGATCCTTCTGTTATTACTAGTGATCATCATTCTCAAGAGGTTGGTGATAACGCTGGTGATAAAACTTCGAATGGTCCGATTGTGGCGCCTGCAGCTGTTGATTCTTTGGAAACTTGTGAAGAGGTCACTATTACTGGTCATGCCAATGGTGGGCACAAAAAGAATAATATCGTTGCTGGACATCCACCAGGTCCAGATCAACGAGGAGTGTTCATTTCTGGATATGACTTTCAAGTTTCTAGGGTTTGCTTTTCATTTAATTTACGATTTAATTTTTATCCTTATTAAGGCGCTCTTTTGGGTATTCAAGAAGTAAGTTGGTTTTTTTTAATTGCGGCTCTTTGAGGGGTTTCTTATCGATTTTTTAATTTGTAGGGTTGCAGACAGTCAGAATTTTCGTGTGGAGGATCTCGTTCTCACTTGTGAGGCAATTGTGCCAAGCAAGGTTGTTGGGCGAATTATTGGGAAGAATGGACAAAATGTATGCTGTTAGAACAGGGCTCTCATCGACAAAATGCCACTCAAAAGTATCAAAATCTTGATAAAAAAGTATATAGGGAGAAAATTTCCAAATTTAAAGTATACTCCAAATTAAATTGGAAAATATTTATTCGTGCTAAAATCTTTTATATTTCTCTCCTAAATTAATCTTTTCTAATAATTTCTTGCTTCCACTGAGCATTTTGTGCATTTCAACGCATGACATGTCAAAATTCGCTGATCAAGCAAATTACTTTCATCCATTTTCAGCGCCGCAGCGATAATTTTGAGAATTTTAGAGCTCTAGAAGCCAGATTTCTCCCATTTTCAGCGCCGCAGGCGAAAATTTTGATAACCTGGATTCGAACCCACCACACGAAATTTCTAGGTAAGCAAATTCAGTCAACCTAACCACTCAACCACCGACCTACATAATGAATGGTGAAAGAAATTATAAATAACTCTTTCCCTTTTCCTTAAAATAATTTTATTTCGAAGTAGGAGAGTGTTTTTTAAAAATAAAAGGTCTAAAAAGCCGTCTTTAGGGGTGAGTCCATCCCTGATAACTTCCGCATATAACTACACAAACACTCTTGATCCTTAAATATCGTGCCCAAATTTCACATTTTGGAGTTCAAGAAGCCAGATTTCTTCCATCTTCAGCGCCGCAGGCGAAAATCTTTTGAAATTTGGAGCCCAAGAAGACAGATTTCTTTCTTTTTCAGCGCCGCAGGCGAAAATTTTGATAATTTCGAAGGCCCAAGGCTAAAAAAATTCACTTTTTTGCCCAATCCCTTCCCCAATTTCATTCTCAATCAAATATGTTGATTTCAAAGTATATACTTTCAATAAAGTATAAATTCAATTTCTTAAGTATGGAGGTCGGTTTCAAAGTATAATACTTTCAAATAAAGCACGAATGAGAGCCCTGTGTTAGAATGTTTACAAAAATATTTTTAATTTTTAGGTTAAGCGACTTCAATTGAAAAGCGGTTTTTTATATTTATAATTTATCTTAAAAATTTTAAATTTTAGGAGCGAACATTAAAGTACCAGAAGATCTCAATCAACAGGACAAAAATTCCGTGGAAGCTGCTGTTCGCGTTGTTGGAAATTTTTATGCTGTTCAAATGGTTCAACATCATTTTGGCACGCTTATTTTGGATACTGAATGGCGTGAAAGTAGAGAATATGATGGTTAGTCTTCCTCAGTTTGTCGAACAATTATAAATTTTTTTCAGAGAAACGTTCCGGTTTTCGTCGCAGTATGGTTGCGTATGATCCACCATTATCCAACTTTGAGTATTCAGATAAGGTTTATTTTAAATATTTTAACAACTTTTAATTAATCTTATTCTTCAGCAATACTACGCCTCTCAAGGAATGCTTGTAAATCCGTTGGATAATTTTGGTCAATACATTACGGCTCAAGGCTTTCAGGCTTATTCAACTGCCTATAATACTGCAATTCCTTTGGGCCCGCAATCTCTCTACATTCAAAATCCAGCGTCGATTACTGGCTTTCAAAATACTACGGGTCATCAATATGCGACTCCGCATAACTTTTCTTTGGTGCCACAGAATTCAATGCCTACCCCCATTCATATCAAGACGCGTGTTTATGTGCCAAATCAAATTGTCGGTATTCTTATCGGAACTAAGGTTATTTTCGTTATCTTGAATAGTTATAGTTTTCTGTGACAATAAGGGGTCATGTTTATAGTACACAGTTTAATGATCATGGCAGACTGACATTATCATTTTAGCTAAAAAACCAGGGTTGGACACGACCGGTTATTAACCGGTACACTCGGTTTTCGGTTTTGGCTGGTTCGGTGAAGGCGTTATGAATTTTGTTGCTTAACGTCGAGGGTGAAAATAAGAACCCAGATTTCCTCCTTTTTCAGCACCGCAGGCAAAAATTTTGGAGGTCCATAAGGCAAATTTCTTCCATTTTTAGCGCGTAGTTCTTTTAAAAAAAACTTGTAAGTTGCGGATTTCGAGTTACGGATTTTTAAGATTTTCGAAATTTCCCACACAATTAATGAAAAAATCTGGTTTCTTGACACAAAATTTATAAAAATTTTCGCCTGCGGCGCTGTAAAAGGAACTTGAAACTTCAAAATTTTATTGACACTTCACCAGAATTTGCTCATATACATTTAACTAGTTTGAAGTGATTAAATTTCTTTATCTCCATTTTAAAAATTGCGGATTGTTTAGATTGTGGGGGTTTTGCAATTGCGGATTTTTAAAAAGAAATTGCGAGTTACGGATTGAGAGTTATTTTAAAATTTCCTACTGCGTACAAGCCTTTTTCTAAAAATAGGAATCAAACCAAAACTTAATCTCGTGCGTGCCTAACACATAACGTGCCTAACACACATAACCACTTAACCACCCGACTCTATAACGATGAGATAAATCGATTAAAAATATTTTTTTCACTGTTTGCTATGCTGAAAAGAAAATTTGGGGAAATATTTTTGTAGAATGTATTTTGAGAATTCATATTCCGAAGAACTCCAAAAAATTCCATCTTTAGGGTGTATTTTTTAAACCGAAACCTATCGGTTTAGGCCTCCGGTTTTCGGTTTTCGCCGGTTTTGACCCCCCGGTTTTTGGTTTATGTTTATTTGCAAAAAACACCGGTTTTCAGTTTCAGTTCGGTTAACCGTTTGTGTCCAACCTTACTAAAAACCATTATCGTTTTTCCTTATATGATTTTATCTTTTTAAGACAAGCTAGTGAACGACAATTTATATTTTTCATTTAAGGGTCAGACAATTAAGAGTGTTATAGCGGAATGCAGGTTTTTATTTTTTGTGAATTTTTATGCTTTATTTTTTTTCATTTTAGTGCCATTATAAGGATTGAAGGTGATCGTGATCCGACTCCATCTTCCTCTTCGGTTCATCAAAACACAAATAATTCTGTCGCTGCCAGCCAAGAAAATAGTTATAATAACAACACCAAGAGCACAACTACTTGTGTTGAAGATCCTTCTGTTATTACTAGTGATCATCATTCTCAAGAGGTTGGTGATAACGCTGGTGATAAAACTTCGAATGGTCCGATTGTGGCGCCTGCAGCTGTTGATTCTTTGGAAACTTGTGAAGAGGTCACTATTACTGGTCATGCCAATGGTGGGCACAAAAAGAATAATATCGTTGCTGGACATCCACCAGGTCCAGATCAACGAGGAGTGTTCATTTCTGGATATGACTTTCAAGTTTCTAGGGTTTGCTTTTCATTTAATTTACGATTTAATTTTTATTCTTATTAAGGCGCTCTTTTGGGTATTCAAGAAGTAAGTTGGTTTTTTTTAATTGCGGCTCTTTGAGGGGTTTCTTATCGATTTTTTAATTTGTAGGGTTGCAGACAGTCAGAATTTTCGTGTGGAGGATCTCGTTCTCACTTGTGAGGCAATTGTGCCAAGCAAGGTTGTTGGGCGAATTATTGGGAAGAATGGACAAAATGTATGCTGTTAGAATGTTTACAAAAATATTTTTAATTTTTAGGTTAAGCGACTTCAATTGAAAAGCGGTTTTTTATATTTATAATTTATCTTAAAAATTTTAAATTTTAGGAGCGAACATTAAAGTACCAGAAGATCTCAATCAACAGGACAAAAATTCCGTGGAAGCTGCTGTTCGCGTTGTTGGAAATTTTTATGCTGTTCAAATGGTTCAACATCATTTTGGCACGCTTATTTTGGATACTGAATGGCGTGAAAGTAGAGAATATGATGGTTAGTTTTTTAAATGTTGGGGGATTATTTTTAAGCTTTATGTATGTTGTCAAAGGTTACAAAAATTAAAGGGTCCGCATTAATTCTGACTAGATTGGTGGATCCGTGTCTTTAAAAAGACAGGTTATCCGGAAATTTTCGTTTCTAATCCAGATATCGAAGGGTCTCCGGGGATTCGCCAACCCCCTAATTCTGTCATCGAAAAAGTAAATATTTGCGGGCAAAATTTTGCGGACTTTTTGGGAGCATTTCACAACATTCCAACGCTTTCTTCTCCGCCTCTCACCCCTTCTCAATTATAATATTTCAAAAAAATTTAAGAGAAACGCTCCCGCTTTCGTGAGGGTGCTGGTAGTGGTGGTGATGCTGGTACTAGCCGTTAATTAATTTTGATCTCAACAACAAACAAAAAAATATAATTATATAGTATTTATTGGATTAAAAAGAAAAGGAAAAATGGGAGGAAAAAATTAATTTATTTATTAAAAAAACAGCAACAAAAAAACTCCTTAACCTTTTAAACAAAAAAAAAAAGAATTTTATTATTATTAATTGTATTTTTTTCCTCTTTTTCTCTCGTTAACAAACAAAAAATGCGAGTATATATATGTATAGAGTTGTTTTGAAGAAATTCTATTAGTATATATATATTATTATTATAATTATTACTACGTTTGCTTGTTTGTATTTTTTGTTGTTTGTTTTGGCTATACCAAAGATATAATTTATTTTTGAATTGTTTTTTGGGGGTTTTTGCTAAAGTTTGGGGTTGTGTTTCACAAAAGTCCACAAATCTCAATGTTTTTTTTTGCAAAAGGATGACTTTAGTCAAAAGGGATCATTTTAGTTAAAATAGGATCAAAGAGTCGCTTATCAATACAACAAAGCGTTTTTAGTATCTTAAAAGGAACTAGCACATTCCCCATGATTTTTTTGTGTTTTTTTGGAATTTCTATACATCCAATAATATTGAAATTTGTGGTCGAAGGTTCGAAGTCGATTGGAGAATTTAAAAAAGCAATTTTTTGTTGTATTGATAAGCAATAAACCTTACAATTAGATTAAATACCCTTAGAATAACCCGAAAAATTCATTTTTAAGCTTTTATTCCATCGCTAATACTAAAAAATAATTATGAGAGTAGTTAACCCACAGTCGGTGTCGTGGCTTTTTACTAATCCACTACCCGTCAAGTGGTGGAGGGGTCCGACAAAAACCAAAAGGGAGAGGGAATGCAGCGGTAAAGATCAAAGGGAGTGGACACTGTCGTGGGGAAGGAGGGGTCCGATAAAAGGAAGAGAAGTGGACACCCAAAAAGAAAGAGGAGAAACCAAAAGAGGGAGTGGGTAATTTGTAATAAGCTGGTTAACGTCGCGGCTGGCAATAACACGTAATCATGTAGAACGAAATGAATGAGTGATTAATTAGTAGAGATGAGCAATTTACAAATCTTCAATGTCGAGAATTCGTATATTACTAGATTAAACCTTGTAATCCACTTCATATCAATAATGAAAGTGATTACCCAGATTGATATCTCAAGTGATTACTATACAGTTCGATTATAATGTCTTAATAATGATTTGTTAGTGATTACTCGGGCTGTTAATTAGACTGATACCCGATAATTTATTAAAAAATATTAAAATTCTCTATTTTCAGTTCCCAATTTCTTTTTTTTTGCTCCCCCAAAATTTGGCCTTTGTTTTTAATACTTTTTCATAAATATAATTGACCTTGACCTAATTAAAATTTGACCTTAATCCTTTATTTTTTATTAAATTTCAAAATTTTTTAAATTTTTTCTATTTTCTCTTTGGAATATTTTAAATTTATGCAAATTTTTGTTTTAAAACCTCTTTGAAGATGCCGCCATATTTTAAAAATTTAGAGGTTTTTGTAAGATTTTCCTTGAAATTCTTTGACCTTTACACTAAAATCGTAGGTAATGGTGTAGGGGCTTTCGGCAAATTTCCATGTTAATTAGTATGACTAATTGACGACTTAGCACTACTAATTGGTTTCCATTTCATCTGACCAATGAATCGGTGTTATGTTTAAGCGTAACAAAATTAGTAAATAATTAATGACTTTGGCTGTCAAGCCCAAATAATGGGTGTTGGTGATTATTGAACAATTAATGCCTAATGAACAATTCCCTTTGTAGTTCCTACTTGTGGTAACTACTAATTGATTTTATTTTATATTACTACAGAGTTGAAGGTCAATGACACCCCTACAATTTTTTTCCCTTCTTTTACATCTTTTTTGCCCCCACGACAATATTTTATGGTCAAATTCTTTTGAGTGGCTGGTCAAAGACTAAGCTTATGCGACTATGCAAAAAGGCATACCTGCAGATGGAAAAAAGAAAGGCAATATTTAGGGAGAGTGGTCTGACAAAAAGAGATTATATCTATGAGTGAGAGTAAACCAAAAGGAAAGGGTATTTTTTGGCTAACCCTAAAGAAAACTAAAGTATAGCCTAACTAAAACCTAACCCTAACCTAAAAGAATGTATTTTGGCACCCTCGTTGGTCAGAAAATGTGGAAAGATGCCAATATTCAGGACGATAGGTCAGACAACGAGAAATATTAGTTTTAAAAATCAAAAGGACGAGAAATCTTTTGAAATTGGCTACGACTTAATACCACTTTTCTCCTGCTCCTTCTACACTTTACTCCACTCTCTACTACACTCCTTTGATCCTCCTCCTACTCCTCCTCTGCCTTCCTCCTACTATCTCTCATCTTCTCCTGTTCTTTTTTCCCTTTGCTCATACTCCCTGCTCTTCTCTTTCCCTCATACCCCTCCTCTCCATTCCGTTTACTTATCTCATTAACTCCTACTCCTTCTCTCCTTTCATTATACTCCTCTCCTTTCCTCTTCTTTCTTCTTAACTCCTACTATTACTCTTTCTCTCCTTTGCTTCTACTACTTCTTCCCCTCTCCTTTCCTCCTACTCCTTTGCTCCTCTCCTTTCCTTCTACTCTTATTCCACTCTTCTCCTCTCCTTTCCTCATATTCATTTGATCCACTCCTTTCCTCCTACGCCCCTGCTTCTCTCCTTTCCTCCTACCCCCTGCTCCTCTTTTCACCCTCCATATACATGTCAGAACCTTTGGCAAAACTACAGTATACAATTGATTCAAGGAAAATTTTTTAAATATAATTTTTATTGTTTTGTTTGGAATAAAATTTTTTATAAAAACATTTTGTATTTTAATGCTTAAAAGTAGTTGATTTTAGGGGTAAAAGTGAATAATTAAGATTACGATTAGCATAATTAACGTTTAGAAGTTGTTGATTTTAGGAGGAAAAGTGCATAATTAAGCAAAAGAAATTGCAAAATGCATAGTGTAAAGTTTGAAGTAGTTAATTTCAGGGTTAAAAGTGCATATTTAGGTAAAAGAAAATACAAATTTTAAATTTTATTAAAACAATAGATCTTAGGTATGCATGTGTTTTCAGTGGGTGTATGTATTTTTAACTATACAAAATTTTATTCAAAACTAAATTAATTACAATTAATTACCAAATATCAATATTATATTCTTCATCTATTTTCTAAATAAATATTGGGGTATTAGGCCCCTCAGATATCGCTTATTGTTAGATATATCATTTGAGAGTTTATTCATCCATATTCTTACCAATTGATCATTTTTTCCACAAATTTAAGCAATTCGAGAATATGGAGACAGTCCTCTCCTCCAAATGTAATGCGCTCGATAATGATTGTAAGTAGGGATACGTGAATCAATTTGATAATCCTCACTACCTACTCCTCACTAAATCATCTTTGTTGTTGGATGAAAGCATGTCAAGAATTGTACAGTAAAAATACTTAGAGAGAGAATGGCAAAGAGAATACCAATATTTTAAAAGGGGTTCACTAGATAAAATAGAATATATTTACTAGAAGAAAACCAAAAGGAAGTGTTCTCTTCTTTCTTAACCTACTCTCATTCCTCCTACTGCTATTCTTTCCTTTACTCCTATTACCCCTGTTATTCTCCTGCTTATCCTCTTCAATCTCTCATCTCCTCCTACTGCTCTTCTTTCCTTTCTTCCCACTACTCCATTTCTTCTCCTCTCCTATCCTCTTCCATCTCTCACTTCCAGCTTCTCCCCTTCTACTATCCATTACTCTTACATATTTTTCCTCCCCATAGCCAAGTCAAATCCCTACAAACAACAGCAAGCAGTCGGTTCATGGGAAAGCTTAAAAAATTTCTTGTGCTGTCAGGTTAAAGAATAGGTTAAGTGGAATTTAATTTTTTAATTTCTCTTCTTTTCTATCTTTTTTCCTCCTCCTACTTATTCTCCTCTCGTTACCTCCTACTCCTACTCTCCTTTCCTCCTACCCTCTTCTCGCTCTTCCCACTCTGATCTTTCCTAAATCATAGTCTCGTTTTCACCTATTACATCTCCCTTCTCCTTCACCATCCTAGTACATCTCCTCTCATTCCGCTCTACTCCTCTTCTCCTTTACAATTTTTCTATCCTTCTACTTTTTCCACTCCACCTCTTTCATTTTCTTACTCCTCCAATCCTAGTACCCTATTGCCCTCCTTTCATTCCGCTCTCTTCTCACGTATTTTCCTCCACTCTCTTCTCCTCTCCATTCCTCCTACTTCTTCCGCTCCCCTTCCTCAAAGTCCTCTTCACCTCCTATCCTTTCTTATACTCCTCTTCGACTTTTTTCCTACTTCTTTACTTCTTTCATCATAATCACCCTACTCTTATTTTCTCATCTCCTTTCCTTTAAATTATTCTCCTCTCCTTTCCTACTATTCTTCTACTCTTTTTTCATAATTATCTTCACTCTCCTCCTAATCCTTACTTCTCCTCTACTATCCTTTTACATCTAATCTCATTCCCTTCTATTCCTCTTCTCCTTCCCTCCTCATCCTCTATCCTTCTACTTCTCCACTTCTATCTTTCTACTCCACCTCTTCTATTTTCCTAATCCTCTCTTATCCTCCTATCTGCCCTCTCCTTTCACACTACTCTCTTTTACTCTCCTTTCCTCCTACTTTCTTCTCCGTTCTCTCTCCTCTTAGTACTTTCATAGTAGACTATTATTAACCTCTCTTTTTCTACTACTACACTTCTCTACTCTCTTATCCTACTTCTCTCATTTCCTTCTATCGCTATTCTTTCTTTTCCTCTTATTTTTTACATTTTACTCTTTCTTTCCTCCTACTCTCTTCAACTCTTTCCTAATACTCCTCTTCTCACGCTCCTCTCCTATTCTCCTACTCCACCTCCTCACTCCCTTCCTCCTCCTCTTCTCCTCTCTATCCTCTTACAGCTCTCATTTCCAACTTCTCCCCTTCTACTATCCATTACTCTTACATCTTTTCTCCTTACCATAGCCACTTCAAATCCCTTGGCAGAACAACAGTAAGTAATTGATTCAAGGGAAAATTGAAAAGATATTTTTACTGTTCATGTTAAAAAGAATTCAAATTTGATTTTCTAATTTCTCTTCTTTTCTATTCCTTTCCTCATACTCCTCTTTTTTTCTTTCGCAATTCCTCTTCTCTCTCCTCCTCCTACCCCTGATCTTTCTTCAGTCATACTCATATCCTCACGTTTCTTCTATTACTTCACCTTTTCCTCTACCATCCTTCTACATCTCCTCTAATTTTGATCTACTCTCCTCCTCCACTTCTACACTTCTACTCCGTCCACTTCACCTTGTCTATCCTCCTACTCCTCCTTTCCTCCTACTTATCCCCCCCTTTCCTCAAACTCCCCCTCACATTCTCTCTATTCTCATAACCCCTTTGGCTCCTCTCCTACTTATCCACCGCTTTCGTCATACATTCCTTCACCTATACTCTCCTTCAACAGCTCTTCTTTTCTCCTACTACCTTTCCTATCCTTATTTCCATTCCCCCTACTCTCCTCTCCTTTCCTCCTGCTACACTTCTGATTTCCCTAGTTCCTCCTCTCCTTATCTTTTCCTCTAACATCTCTCATTTCCATCTTCTCTCATTCTTTTATCCATTCCTCTTACTGTTCTTCTCCTCACCATAGTCAGTTCAAATCCTTAGGCAGAACAACAGTAAGAAATCGATTCAAGAGAAAGTTGAAAAGATTTTTTGTAGTGTTCAGGTTAAAGATCGGAAGAAGTGGAATTTAATTATTTAACACGTGCTTGACGTTTTGGACTAGTAGTAAACATGGTAATTCTAATCTCCTTAGCAGTCAAATTCGAAGCTTGTCTCCTCCCTCCCGAATTTTTTTCATGATTTATTATATATATTTTATTGTTTCTACTTTCAAATAAAATTTTTATAAAAAACTAAATTGATTACAATTAATTACCAGATATCAAGATTATTTTATTCATCTTTTTTCAAAATAATTATAGGACTTTTTTTGCTCCTCTGATATCATTAGTTTATTTGTTATATCATTGGAGAGATGATTCACCCGTTTTATTGGCAGTCGATTCTCAATTTCCTGCCCAAACTCAACCAAATCCTACAGATAAAATCGGTTTTTCTCCCAAATGAAAGGCGATCGATAATAATTGTAAGTAACGATAACGTAAATGAATCTGGTGTCAACCATAAAAGTGATATCAATGATAATTGTATGGAGGTTTTCAATTGTCTCATCCTCCTAACCTTTTCTCTTCTTCTTCTCCCTTTCCTATCCTCATCCTCTCATTTCTTCCTCCTTCTTTCCTTTCATCCTACACTTATTTTCTCACCTATTCTTCTCCCTATATCTCCTACTCCTCATATTTCCTCTTTTTCTATCTTCTCCTCATCCTTCTTTCTCCTCTCTTCATTCTCTCATTTCCTCATCATTCTCTCCTCTTCTCACCCTCTTCTCATTCTTTCTCCTTTCCCCTCTTCTTCCATCCTCCCCCTCTCCACTTCTGCTAGCTCTTTTTACTAATTCTTCTCATATTATCACCTCTTCTAATTTCTACATTTCCTTCTCTCCTTCTCCGTATCCTTTTTCCTCCTCACTACATTAACTTTATTGTATTGATGAGAATGTCGTGTAGGGAATTGTGCGGCAAAAGTACCCTAAAGAGTGAGTGCATATCGGTAATTTTGAGGGGTGAGATAAAAAAGATATACCAATATTTGGGGAGGGGTACAGAAAGTAATGAGGGTATGCCTATTAGTGGATGAAACCAAAACTATGAGGAACCATAACCGTCGTGGGTGACAATAATCAGTAACATATGTAACTTGATTGTGTTTTGTTTGTGTTGTTAATAATTTTGCAACCGTATAGGGTTTAAAGCTAGAATTAATTTGTAAACATCATTAAACATTTAAACTACAAACTTGTAATCATGTAACTACCAATTATTTTCAGTATTTACAAATATTACTCAGGCTGTTACTGAAAGTGGTTTCCGATGCTATTACATTAAGCCTAACTCTCCCAGAGAACTTCTCTGAGTTAATCAATAAAAATTTTCTGTTTGCTAGTACCAATTTTGTAGCTTGAAGGCAATCATTCCAGACAACTTTTTTTTAATCTGAAGCCAACCATTCCAGACAATCATTCCACTGGTCAAACACATGAGGTCCACCCTCATCATTTTACTCATGACTAAAGGAGCTCCATCCTCTCCTCCAGCATTCAAACTTTAAAAATTTTTTACCATCACCTAGTTTTCACTCATTTCTCTCCATTAATAATTATACTTTATTCTTTAGTCCCACTCTTCCTTCTACCTCAATGAAAGTACTGATATAAACACTTCCATTCGGATTCCTTATGAACTTACCAGCCCATCCATCGGTAATTTCATATGTTATATATCATTTAATGCAACCTCCATACACTTGGATAAATTTTAAAAATTAAAAAATGTATTTAATATCTAAACCCACACAATCCTAAACTAACTCTCACAGTGAAAACATGCACACACCTTTAAAACTTGCACGCACAACTAAGATACATGCACACAAATTTAAAAAATTGTAAATATAAGAAGTGCGCATTTATAAGTAAGAAGATATATTAAGCAAAATTAACGATCAGAAGTCGTAGATTTTACAGGTAAAAGTGCATAATTAATAGAACAATGAGCATGATTTACATTTTTAAGTTATTGATTTTAGGAAGAAAAGTGCATAATTAAGATTATGATGAGCATAGTTTAAAGTTTGAAATAGATGATTCTAGGGAGAAAAGTGCATAATTAAGAATACAATGAGCATGATTTATATTTTTAAGTTATTGATTTTAGGGAGAAAAGTGCATATTTAAGATTATGATGAGCATAGTTTAAAGTTTGAAATAGATGATTTTAGGGAGAAAAGTGCATAATTAAGAGAACAATGAGCATGATTTATATTTTGAAGTTATTGATTAAGGGAGAAAAGTGCATAATTAAGAATATGACGAGCATAGTTTACATTTTGAAGTTATTGATTTTAGGGAGAAAAATGCATAATTAAGCAAAAGAAATTGCAAAAAAGCATAATTTTCAATTTTAAATAATTGATTTTAGGAGTAAAGGTGCATATTTTGACAAAATAGAATGCGATTTTTATTTTTTTATTAAAATTCACATGTACATACATTTTAGCTATGCATGTGGGTTTTTGGCATGCGCGCGTGACTAAATTTAATATTCACTGAAGTCGACCCATTCTTTATTAAATCAAAAGTTCCTCCATTGTCTTCACCGCTATTTGTAAGATTAAAGACATAGATACAATGGGTTCGTCCATATTGTTGGTATGTTATCCCATTGCTCTCTGAAGAGCCATTAAAACCTATAGCCTCATTCATATCATGAAATGCTCTAACATATCGATTTGAACCATAGTCCAAATCATAGGGTGCCTGGGGTTATGAGCGCCCATTTGCTATAATACTAATTTCTCTTACTCTAAAAGGTTGAAAATTGAAAGGGCTCCGCTCTTGTGTCCCTACATAGTCAGAGTTTGCAACTAATCCTAAGGTAACACGACGGGGGATTTGATCCATAAAAAGATTTGCATTGAATTCATATCTTCCTTGACTAATAAATAAAGGTTTCATCATAGTTTTTCTAATAGAATAACGAGCAGGTTTAACGTCAAGTCTCCTAGCGATATCTAAAGCAAGACCGTCCATTAGATCTAATTTTTTTACATAGAGTTTACAACTAATAATTTCAAATTGATATTTAGTAAGTTGAGCTGCAGGAGCACCAAGAACGACAGGAGGAGGAGGAGCAATAAGTACAAATCTTGGTTCATTGGGTAATATTTCAATGTCAATTTCACAATGATTTATTTAATCAGCCTCAATATCTCATAAATCATTGTGAAATTGACATTGAAATATTACCCAATGAACCAAAATTTGTACTTATTGCTCCTCCTCCTCCTGTCGTTCTTGGTGCTCCTGCAGCTCAACTTACTAAATATCAATTTGAAATTATTAGTTGTAAACTCTATGTAAAAAAATTAGATCTAATGGACGGTCTTGCTTTAGATATCGCTAGGAGACTTGACGTTAAACCTGCTCGTTATTCTATTAGAAAAACTATGATGAAACCTTTATTTATTAGTCAAGGAAGATATGAATTCAATGCAAATCTTTATATGGATCAAATCCCCCGTCGTGTTACCTTAGGATTAGTTGCAAACTCTGACTATGTAGGGACACAAGAGCGGAGCCCTTTCAATTTTCAACCTTTTAGAGTAAGAGAAATTAGTATTATAGCAAATGGGCGCTCATATCCCCAGGCACCCTATGATTTTGACTATGGTTCAAATCGATATGTTAGAGCATTTCATGATATGAATGAGGCTATAGGTTTTAATGGCTCTTCAGAGAGCAATGGGATAACATACCAACAATATGGACGAACCCATTGTATCTATGTCTTTAATCTTACAAATAGCGGTGAAGACAATGGAGGAACTTTTGATTTAATAAAGAATGGGTCGACTTCAGTGAATATTAAATTTAGTCACGCGCGCATGCCAAAAACCCACATGCATAGCTAAAATGTATGTACATGTGAATTTTAATAAAAAAATAAAAATCGCATTCTATTTTGTCAAAATATGCACCTTTACTCCTAAAATCAATTATTTAAAATTGAAAATTATGCTTTTTTGCAATTTCTTTTGCTTAATTATGCATTTTTCTCCCTAAAATCAATAACTTCAAAATGTAAACTATGCTCGTCATATTCTTAATTATGCACTTTTCTCCCTTAATCAATAACTTCAAAATATAAATCATGCTCATTGTTCTCTTAATTATGCACTTTTCTCCCTAAAATCATCTATTTCAAACTTTAAACTATGCTCATCATAATCTTAAATATGCACTTTTCTCCCTAAAATCAATAACTTAAAAATATAAATCATGCTCATTGTATTCTTAATTATGCACTTTTCTCCCTAGAATCATCTATTTCAAACTTTAAACTATGCTCATCATAATCTTAATTATGCACTTTTCTTCCTAAAATCAATAACTTAAAAATGTAAATCATGCTCATTGTTCTATTAATTATGCACTTTTACCTGTAAAATCTACGACTTCTGATCGTTAATTTTGCTTAATATATCTTCTTACTTATAAATGCGCACTTCTTATATTTACAATTTTTTAAATTTGTGTGCATGTATCTTAGTTGTGCGTGCAAGTTTTAAAGGTGTGTGCATGTTTTCACTGTGAGAGTTAGTTTAGGATTGTGTGGGTTTAGATATTAAATACATTTTTTAATTTTTAAAATTTATCCAAGTGTATGGAGGTTGCATTAAATGATATATAACATATGAAATTACCGATGGATGGGCTGGTAAGTTCATAAGGAATCCGAATGGAAGTGTTTATATCAGTACTTTCATTGAGGTAGAAGGAAGAGTGGGACTAAAGAATAAAGTATAATTATTAATGGAGAGAAATGAGTGAAAACTAGGTGATGGTAAAAAATTTTTAAAGTTTGAATGCTGGAGGAGAGGATGGAGCTCCTTTAGTCATGAGTAAAATGATGAGGGTGGACCTCATGTGTTTGACCAGTGGAATGATTGTCTGGAATGGTTGGCTTCAGATTAAAAAAAAGTTGTCTGGAATGATTGCCTTCAAGCTACAAAATTGGTACTAGCAAACAGAAAATTTTTATTGATTAACTCAGAGAAGTTCTCTGGGAGAGTTAGGCTTAATGTAATAGCATCGGAAACCACTTTCAGTAACAGCCTGAGTAATATTTGTAAATACTGAAAATAATTGGTAGTTACATGATTACAAGTTTGTAGTTTAAATGTTTAATGATGTTTACAAATTAATTCTAGCTTTAAACCCTATACGGTTGCAAAATTATTAACAACACAAACAAAACACAATCAAGTTACATATGTTACTGATTATTGTCACCCACGACGGTTATGGTTCCTCATAGTTTTGGTTTCATCCACTAATAGGCATACCCTCATTACTTTCTGTACCCCTCCCCAAATATTGGTATATCTTTTTTATCTCACCCCTCAAAATTACCGATATGCACTCACTCTTTAGGGTACTTTTGCCGCACAATTCCCTACACGACATTCTCATCAATACAATAAAGTTAATGTAGTGAGGAGGAAAAAGGATACGGAGAAGGAGAGAAGGAAATGTAGAAATTAGAAGAGGTGATAATATGAGAAGAATTAGTAAAAAGAGCTAGCAGAAGTGGAGAGGGGGAGGATGGAAGAAGAGGGGAAAGGAGAAAGAATGAGAAGAGGGTGAGAAGAGGAGAGAATGATGAGGAAATGAGAGAATGAAGAGAGGAGAAAGAAGGATGAGGAGAAGATAGAAAAAGAGGAAATATGAGGAGTAGGAGATATAGGGAGAAGAATAGGTGAGAAAATAAGTGTAGGATGAAAGGAAAGAAGGAGGAAGAAATGAGAGGATGAGGATAGGAAAGGGAGAAGAAGAAGAGAAAAGGTTAGGAGGATGAGACAATTGAAAACCTCCATACAATTATCATTGATATCACTTTTATGGTTGACACCAGATTCATTTACGTTATCGTTACTTACAATTATTATCGATCGCCTTTCATTTGGGAGAAAAACCGATTTTATCTGTAGGATTTGGTTGAGTTTGGGCAGGAAATTGAGAATCGACTGCCAATAAAACGGGTGAATCATCTCTCCAATGATATAACAAATAAACTAATGATATCAGAGGAGCAAAAAAAGTCCTATAATTATTTTGAAAAAAGATGAATAAAATAATCTTGATATCTGGTAATTAATTGTAATCAATTTAGTTTTTTATAAAAATTTTATTTGAAAGTAGAAACAATAAAATATATATAATAAATCATGAAAAAAATTCGGGAGGGAGGAGACAAGCTTCGAATTTGACTGCTAAGGAGATTAGAATTACCATGTTTACTACTAGTCCAAAACGTCAAGCACGTGTTAAATAATTAAATTCCACTTCTTCCGATCTTTAACCTGAACACTACAAAAAATCTTTTCAACTTTCTCTTGAATCGATTTCTTACTGTTGTTCTGCCTAAGGATTTGAACTGACTATGGTGAGGAGAAGAACAGTAAGAGGAATGGATAAAAGAATGAGAGAAGATGGAAATGAGAGATGTTAGAGGAAAAGATAAGGAGAGGAGGAACTAGGGAAATCAGAAGTGTAGCAGGAGGAAAGGAGAGGAGAGTAGGGGGAATGGAAATAAGGATAGGAAAGGTAGTAGGAGAAAAGAAGAGCTGTTGAAGGAGAGTATAGGTGAAGGAATGTATGACGAAAGCGGTGGATAAGTAGGAGAGGAGCCAAAGGGGTTATGAGAATAGAGAGAATGTGAGGGGGAGTTTGAGGAAAGGGGGGGATAAGTAGGAGGAAAGGAGGAGTAGGAGGATAGACAAGGTGAAGTGGACGGAGTAGAAGTGTAGAAGTGGAGGAGGAGAGTAGATCAAAATTAGAGGAGATGTAGAAGGATGGTAGAGGAAAAGGTGAAGTAATAGAAGAAACGTGAGGATATGAGTATGACTGAAGAAAGATCAGGGGTAGGAGGAGGAGAGAGAAGAGGAATTGCGAAAGAAAAAAAGAGGAGTATGAGGAAAGGAATAGAAAAGAAGAGAAATTAGAAAATCAAATTTGAATTCTTTTTAACATGAACAGTAAAAATATCTTTTCAATTTTCCCTTGAATCAATTACTTACTGTTGTTCTGCCAAGGGATTTGAAGTGGCTATGGTAAGGAGAAAAGATGTAAGAGTAATGGATAGTAGAAGGGGAGAAGTTGGAAATGAGAGCTGTAAGAGGATAGAGAGGAGAAGAGGAGGAGGAAGGGAGTGAGGAGGTGGAGTAGGAGAATAGGAGAGGAGCGTGAGAAGAGGAGTATTAGGAAAGAGTTGAAGAGAGTAGGAGGAAAGAAAGAGTAAAATGTAAAAAATAAGAGGAAAAGAAAGAATAGCGATAGAAGGAAATGAGAGAAGTAGGATAAGAGAGTAGAGAAGTGTAGTAGTAGAAAAAGAGAGGTTAATAATAGTCTACTATGAAAGTACTAAGAGGAGAGAGAACGGAGAAGAAAGTAGGAGGAAAGGAGAGTAAAAGAGAGTAGTGTGAAAGGAGAGGGCAGATAGGAGGATAAGAGAGGATTAGGAAAATAGAAGAGGTGGAGTAGAAAGATAGAAGTGGAGAAGTAGAAGGATAGAGGATGAGGAGGGAAGGAGAAGAGGAATAGAAGGGAATGAGATTAGATGTAAAAGGATAGTAGAGGAGAAGTAAGGATTAGGAGGAGAGTGAAGATAATTATGAAAAAAGAGTAGAAGAATAGTAGGAAAGGAGAGGAGAATAATTTAAAGGAAAGGAGATGAGAAAATAAGAGTAGGGTGATTATGATGAAAGAAGTAAAGAAGTAGGAAAAAAGTCGAAGAGGAGTATAAGAAAGGATAGGAGGTGAAGAGGACTTTGAGGAAGGGGAGCGGAAGAAGTAGGAGGAATGGAGAGGAGAAGAGAGTGGAGGAAAATACGTGAGAAGAGAGCGGAATGAAAGGAGGGCAATAGGGTACTAGGATTGGAGGAGTAAGAAAATGAAAGAGGTGGAGTGGAAAAAGTAGAAGGATAGAAAAATTGTAAAGGAGAAGAGGAGTAGAGCGGAATGAGAGGAGATGTACTAGGATGGTGAAGGAGAAGGGAGATGTAATAGGTGAAAACGAGACTATGATTTAGGAAAGATCAGAGTGGGAAGAGCGAGAAGAGGGTAGGAGGAAAGGAGAGTAGGAGTAGGAGGTAACGAGAGGAGAATAAGTAGGAGGAGGAAAAAAGATAGAAAAGAAGAGAAATTAAAAAATTAAATTCCACTTAACCTATTCTTTAACCTGACAGCACAAGAAATCTTTTAAGCTTTCCCATGAACCGACTGCTTGCTGTTGTTTGTAGGGATTTGACTTGGCTATGGGGAGGAAAAATATGTAAGAGTAATGGATAGTAGAAGGGGAGAAGCTGGAAGTGAGAGATGGAAGAGGATAGGAGAGGAGAAGAAATGGAGTAGTGGGAAGAAAGGAAAGAAGAGCAGTAGGAGGAGATGAGAGATTGAAGAGGATAAGCAGGAGAATAACAGGGGTAATAGGAGTAAAGGAAAGAATAGCAGTAGGAGGAATGAGAGTAGGTTAAGAAAGAAGAGAACACTTCCTTTTGGTTTTCTTCTAGTAAATATATTCTATTTTATCTAGTGAACCCCTTTTAAAATATTGGTATTCTCTTTGCCATTCTCTCTCTAAGTATTTTTACTGTACAATTCTTGACATGCTTTCATCCAACAACAAAGATGATTTAGTGAGGAGTAGGTAGTGAGGATTATCAAATTGATTCACGTATCCCTACTTACAATCATTATCGAGCGCATTACATTTGGAGGAGAGGACTGTCTCCATATTCTCGAATTGCTTAAATTTGTGGAAAAAATGATCAATTGGTAAGAATATGGATGAATAAACTCTCAAATGATATATCTAACAATAAGCGATATCTGAGGGGCCTAATACCCCAATATTTATTTAGAAAATAGATGAAGAATATAATATTGATATTTGGTAATTAATTGTAATTAATTTAGTTTTGAATAAAATTTTGTATAGTTAAAAATACATACACCCACTGAAAACACATGCATACCTAAGATCTATTGTTTTAATAAAATTTAAAATTTGTATTTTCTTTTACCTAAATATGCACTTTTAACCCTGAAATTAACTACTTCAAACTTTACACTATGCATTTTGCAATTTCTTTTGCTTAATTATGCACTTTTCCTCCTAAAATCAACAACTTCTAAACGTTAATTATGCTAATCGTAATCTTAATTATTCACTTTTACCCCTAAAATCAACTACTTTTAAGCATTAAAATACAAAATGTTTTTATAAAAAATTTTATTCCAAACAAAACAATAAAAATTATATTTAAAAAATTTTCCTTGAATCAATTGTATACTGTAGTTTTGCCAAAGGTTCTGACATGTATATGGAGGGTGAAAAGAGGAGCAGGGGGTAGGAGGAAAGGAGAGAAGCAGGGGCGTAGGAGGAAAGGAGTGGATCAAATGAATATGAGGAAAGGAGAGGAGAAGAGTGGAATAAGAGTAGAAGGAAAGGAGAGGAGCAAAAGAGTAGGAGGAAAGGAGAGGGGAAGAAGTAGTAGAAGCAAAGGAGAGAAAGAGTAATAGTAGGAGTTAAGAAGAAAGAAGAGGAAAGGAGAGGAGTATAATGAAAGGAGAGAAGGAGTAGGAGTTAATGAGATAAGTAAACGGAATGGAGAGGAGGGGTATGAGGGAAAGAGAAGAGCAGGGAGTATGAGCAAAGGGAAAAAAGAACAGGAGAAGATGAGAGATAGTAGGAGGAAGGCAGAGGAGGAGTAGGAGGAGGATCAAAGGAGTGTAGTAGAGAGTGGAGTAAAGTGTAGAAGGAGCAGGAGAAAAGTGGTATTAAGTCGTAGCCAATTTCAAAAGATTTCTCGTCCTTTTGATTTTTAAAACTAATATTTCTCGTTGTCTGACCTATCGTCCTGAATATTGGCATCTTTCCACATTTTCTGACCAACGAGGGTGCCAAAATACATTCTTTTAGGTTAGGGTTAGGTTTTAGTTAGGCTATACTTTAGTTTTCTTTAGGGTTAGCCAAAAAATACCCTTTCCTTTTGGTTTACTCTCACTCATAGATATAATCTCTTTTTGTCAGACCACTCTCCCTAAATATTGCCTTTCTTTTTTCCATCTGCAGGTATGCCTTTTTGCATAGTCGCATAAGCTTAGTCTTTGACCAGCCACTCAAAAGAATTTGACCATAAAATATTGTCGTGGGGGCAAAAAAGATGTAAAAGAAGGGAAAAAAATTGTAGGGGTGTCATTGACCTTCAACTCTGTAGTAATATAAAATAAAATCAATTAGTAGTTACCACAAGTAGGAACTACAAAGGGAATTGTTCATTAGGCATTAATTGTTCAATAATCACCAACACCCATTATTTGGGCTTGACAGCCAAAGTCATTAATTATTTACTAATTTTGTTACGCTTAAACATAACACCGATTCATTGGTCAGATGAAATGGAAACCAATTAGTAGCGCTAAGTCGTCAATTAGTCATACTAATTAACATGGAAATTTGCCGAAAGCCCCTACACCATTACCTACGATTTTAGTGTAAAGGTCAAAGAATTTCAAGGAAAATCTTACAAAAACCTCTAAATTTTTAAAATATGGCGGCATCTTCAAAGAGGTTTTAAAACAAAAATTTGCATAAATTTAAAATATTCCAAAGAGAAAATAGAAAAAATTTAAAAAATTTTGAAATTTAATAAAAAATAAAGGATTAAGGTCAAATTTTAATTAGGTCAAGGTCAATTATATTTATGAAAAAGTATTAAAAACAAAGGCCAAATTTTGGGGGAGCAAAAAAAAAAGAAATTGGGAACTGAAAATAGAGAATTTTAATATTTTTTAATAAATTATCGGGTATCAGTCTAATTAACAGCCCGAGTAATCACTAACAAATCATTATTAAGACATTATAATCGAACTGTATAGTAATCACTTGAGATATCAATCTGGGTAATCACTTTCATTATTGATATGAAGTGGATTACAAGGTTTAATCTAGTAATATACGAATTCTCGACATTGAAGATTTGTAAATTGCTCATCTCTACTAATTAATCACTCATTCATTTCGTTCTACATGATTACGTGTTATTGCCAGCCGCGACGTTAACCAGCTTATTACAAATTACCCACTCCCTCTTTTGGTTTCTCCTCTTTCTTTTTGGGTGTCCACTTCTCTTCCTTTTATCGGACCCCTCCTTCCCCACGACAGTGTCCACTCCCTTTGATCTTTACCGCTGCATTCCCTCTCCCTTTTGGTTTTTGTCGGACCCCTCCACCACTTGACGGGTAGTGGATTAGTAAAAAGCCACGACACCGACTGTGGGTTAACTACTTATGAGCCTAAGCAGTACTTCTTGCTCTTCCTCAATTGTGGTACTCCAAAAGGAACAAAAAGACGATATTACAAAAGAAATGATTGGACAGGTGTTTGCTGATTGTGACAAGTCTGGAAATGGATTTATTAACATCAAAAAGTTGAAGGTTTGGTTTTTAAAGTTTTCAGTTTTTGATTGTTGACAATGAAAGTTAATTGATTTTGAATTTTCCTGGCAAATTAGAGCGAATTGCACAATTTATGAATAAGTTGTTTGTTTAGTTGTAACGCTTTCGATTTGTTTGAATGTTGTCTCGTATTCTACGCCTTGCCCTTGTTTTTAATTTTAAGCAGACATTTTTTAGCTCCAATGCTTATTTACATTTTTAATCCTTTTTAAAGTTCTGTTTTTACTTTTTTAGTGTGATGTGGTTTGTATTTTATGTGAATTCTTTCCTTTTTGCTTGTAAGTTTTGTGTACTCTCTTTTCTTTTATTTGTTTTTTTCAGATTGTAATGAGAGCACTTGGATTAGAACCAAGACAAGAAGAGGTTTTTTACTTTTTTGAGAATAAATACAAATTGTTTTTAAAGGTAAACAAATTAATGGATCGAATGTTGGAGGATTCTGTTGCTCGTTCTGTTAACCAAGGTTTTTTGAATTAATTTTTTGAATTAGCTAGCCAACAAACTACCGCCTACTTTATTCCACGGAATTTATTGTGGGAACCGACCCATTGTGAATATCCAGCGAAAATTTTTTTGCTAAAAGTCGTAGATTTCTAATCCGCTGGTCTATGTAGCAAATTGGGGGTCTGTGGTTCGAGCCCATTCCTTATTTTTTAAACATTTAAATTTGTAAAATGAACAAATATAACAAATTTTCGAGTTTCTAAATTTTTTATTCATCTAAAATTAAAATCCTGTGTATTCCTCTCGCTATTTTTACTCTCAAAAAATTTATTTTAGAAGCATTTACTGCCCAAGAATTAGCCAATATACTTTCTGATCGTTTAAAAATTGCAAAATTGGCGATGAAATTCAGACTGCTTTTCAACTTTTTGATTCTAATGAAAAAGGGTTTATTAATGTTGAGGATTTGAAGAGAGTTGCAAAAGAATTGGGGGAGGAATTGAATGAAGACGAATTTAAGGTTTTTAATTTTGTAGTTTAACCTCACTTTAAGTTAAACAATTGTGACTGAAAAATCGTCTCTTATAATGAGGACATCTTTAATAGAGTGCATCGCGTATGCAGTCCTCATTCCAGTTTTCGATCAAAATAAAAAAAACGACTTTAAAATGAGAATTTATAATGAGTTTGACCTAATACTAGACATACTAGACACACCTCTATTTAAGAAACGTTTTAAAATTTGGTCACTGGGTGTGGGAGCTGCCAGATCCTACCCCCAATATATTAGACTATTTTTCCAGTTTCAAAGGGTATATCTATTAATGAGTGTTGGTTTATTTTGATTAAAATTTAATTTTAAGGAGATGATTTCATTAGCAGAATGTTCCATAAAAGGCCAGGTTACTCCGAACGAATTTAAAAATGTTATGAAAAAAATTTCGCTTTATTGAAGAAAATATTTTTAAAAAGTTTTTAAAGTTAATTGAAGTATTTTTTGAAGATTTATTCTTTTAAGATTACACATAAATTAAAGAAAAATAAAATTAAAAAGAAAAATAATAGAGATTAATTGCACACATAAATAAACTTTTTCTTCTTTTTTTTCTTCATTTCTCACAAAATCTAACAACTTTCTTTTCTTTTTTACTTTCCTTATTATTCCCCTCTTCTTTAGCAATAACAACTTTTCCAGCTTTAGCCTGAATAGACAATGAAGGTGGAAAATAATTATTTTCTTCTTCTTCTTCATTACTGTTAAATTTTGAATTTTTATTTAAAGGATTAGGGAACGAGAAAATTGTTGTTTTGTTTTTATTTGATGGAATTAATTGAACTGTATCTGACGATGAAAATTGTAAAAGAGGAATTAAACGATTTTCTTGAACATAAACATATCCAGCAATTATTAAAAAGAAAATTGCTGAAATAGCTAAAATACAAGCAATTAAACGTATCCAATAAATTAAATTGTTGTTTTCTTCTTCGTTTTTAATTATTTCTAAATTATTTTTATTGTCTTTTTGTTGTTGAGGAATATTTTCACATTTTCCAATTAAACAGCCTAAAGTGCCTGAAGGAGTATTTGCTTGTCCAATTGAAGAAAGCCAAGAACCAATCCATTCTTGTTCACAAATACATTCCCATTTATTCTGAAAATTTTTTTAAAAATAATCGCGGCAATTAAGGTAAGGTTATATTTCAATCAGAGGGGCATACAAAAATGTCGAAAAAACATTTTTCCTAGGGACCAATAAACTCGACCCAATAAATATAAAAATACCTCAGAAATATCCACAGAAATTAAATTGGAAATATCCAAATTGTCAAAAACTCCTTTAGGTAAATAATAAAGCAAATTATTATTTAAAAATAATTTTTTCAAATTTTTGACTTCCTCAAAACTTTTGCTTGAAATTTTAATTATTTTGTTGTGATCCAAATTTAATTCTTGTAATGAAAATAATCCATTTAAATCTCCTTCATTTATTGAATTAATTGAATTATACGAAAGAAATAATTTTTTGAGTGATGTTAATAATTCAAATACTGAACGGTCCAAATAAATATTTGATGCTAGAAAAAAAATTAAAAAATTTTTTTTAAAAATCTTTCCCAGGTAATCCAAAATATACCAAACTTAACTTTCTGGTTAAGTGGGAAAATTTTATGTAAAAAGGGGGAAGGTTTGAATATGCTATTTGTAACATAATTTTTTAATGAGAAAATCTTTTTTTTATAGTGAAAGATATTTAGTCGAAGAAAATGAAATTAAGAATTTTATTTTTTGTTAGGGGACGTTACTGCATATATGAGACAGGAATTTTATGTAAAAAGGGGAAGGTTCGAATTATTTAAATTGGACAAATTCCCTCCTTTTTCTATCTTTATTTTAAAATTAAAAAAACTTTTTGCTTACGTGAAGGATCGTTAGTTGAAGAACACGAAAATGAAGCAATTTTATTTTTTTGTAAAGACAAAACTGTCAAACTCATTTTTATTGGTTCAAAAGCAAAACAATCAATCCAAGAGATATTATTTCCATCCAAAATTAAAGAATATAGTTTTTGACTTTTTTTCAAAAATTTAAAATCTTCATTTGAAATTTTAAAAATTTTGTTGTTTTCCAAATGTAGAGTATTTAAATTAGACAAATTTTGTAAATTTATGTCTTTGATTTGTTCAAATAAATTATTTGAGAGAAAGAGAATTTCGAGTTTAGGAAGATGAGTAATTTTTAACTGAAAATAATTAAAAAGTGATTTTTAGTGTTAGAGTAAATAAATGGAAGGGAAAAAGTGTTTCTTTGTCAAGGATTGACTTCTGAACCGATTTAAATAATTTTTATACTTATTAATCGAAAGCTTTAATTATGGGGATTATTTTAACTAACGAGGTTATTTTGATCAAATATCTCAAGAAAAGTTACAGGTGTAAAATGAGTAAAATCATGATTTTGTCTTTTATTTTTCTGCAACTTGTCTATCAAATGCTGTTAGGCAAAATAATCAGCATATTCAAAGCTTTCGATTAATATGAAAATTATTTTAAAAGGACAAGAATTAAGAAAGTTTTGACCAAAAACAGAACCTCTGGACTCTTTCGGAAAAAACAATTTATTGGATGTTGCTTTTTCAAAAATAAGAGGTTCCCACCCGTTTTTAGACGTTTAGAAAATTAAAAAATAATTTTTGAAAACCTTTCCAATCCTGTTATTAGAAATATCCAAATGCTTGAGAGACAAAAGATAAGAAAAAGCTTCATCCTCGATAGACTCAATAAAGTTGTCTAAAAAATTAAATTTTTTTAAATTAAATAAATTAAAAAACAAACTTTGCAAACTTAAAGATTCCAAATTTTGCAAATTCTTAAAAACATCTCTAAAAATTTTAAAAAATTTCAAAAATTAAAAGGCAAATGGCAAACTTTGTAATCTTTGTCAATCGATTGTTGGAAATAGTTAGGGTTTTCAATTTGGTTAATGAATTGAAAATGCCGTCATCGAGACTATAAATTAAATTTAAATTAAAAATGCCCTCCTGGCTACGGGCCTGTCTGCCCGTGAAGCAATTAAAATTTTTAGAATACGCCAAAGGTGCCCCAAAACAAATTTAAAAAAAACACAAGAGGTAAAAAACAAACGAATTAATTTGATTATTATCCAACAAAAGAGTCTCCAAATTAACAAGTTTAGAAAAATGGCTGCGTTTAAGTTGACTCAATTTATTGCTGCTGAGATCCAAATATTTTAGAGAAGCCAAATTTAAAAATATTTTTTCGTCAATTGACTTCATTATATTATTACGAAGACTTAATTCTAAAAATTAAGAGTGAAATTTTGTGGAATTTATTTTTGCGAACATTATTACATTTGCGGACTTTTCCAGAAATTCTCTTATTGTTGGTAAGGGATAAAAAGAAAAAAAATTGCAGAGAGAATTGAAAAAACCTCCAAAGAAAGCGTTACAACAATACAAATACA
This sequence comes from Meloidogyne enterolobii, assembly GCA_963681835.1. NCBI lineage: Eukaryota > Metazoa > Nematoda > Chromadorea > Rhabditida > Meloidogynidae > Meloidogyne > Meloidogyne enterolobii. The sequence continues at coordinate 1,831,473 of CAVMJV010000018.1, forward strand.
CCACTAATATTCTCGCCAAGCTCGTAGCCAGGAGGCATTAAATCACGGCAATACATTTCTAAACTTCTCGTTTTCGGCGCTAAAAAGATTGCCCCATCCCCGAAAATTTTTCCTGGCTACGGCCTCGATTTTCGATAATTATTCTTAAATAACAAATAAGAAATATCCCCAAAATTGGACGCCTTCTCAATTTGAAAGAACGGGAAAAGTTCTCAAGAAGTGCAACCCCTTATCTTCACAAAGCCAACAAAAATATAAAATCAAACAAAAAACCTTTAAGAGTATTCTCAACATTAGAAAAAGCTTCCTTTCGAATAATTCCAACACTAGAATCTTCAATCGTTAATTTATCCAATTTAATTTTAGAGAACATATCTTTCGGCAAAATGTTGATTAAAGCATTCCAAACATGTAAATGGTCAATTTTTGTATCGTTTAATGAAAAAAGAGCTCGAAAAATAGCAGGCATTTTTTGATTAGTACATCCAATCCAAATTTTGTTTGATAAATTTTGTGAAACATCGTTGGTCAGAGAACACTGACAGACCTGGAAAAAGGGTAAAAAATAGAGAAACTAGGTTAATTTTTTGCCCAATCCCTTACCCAAATTTTTTCCTCTTCCCCATTTCGGGGGGGGGGGCAAAATATCCCCCTGGCGGTACTTATGAAGATGGAGGTGCCCTTTCTGCGGACTTTTTTTGCGGACTTTTCCTTTCCTTTAAATTTTTCTTTTTTAATGTTTTGGTTGTCTTGCTTGCAGCAAGTTTTGCTTGTAGCAACAAACTGTCAAAGGCTAATTCTTATTTTTCTATGAATAAGACCAAGCTTTTTAGCCTCGCATCAAAATATTAGTCGTTTAAACGTAGATTTTCCAGAAGATGCTAATATTTGAAATTTTTCAGTTGTTCAATATTTTTAAATATGAATAGGAATGTAATGTTTTTACACAGAAATTTATAATGTTATACACCAAATCAATTTTTTCAATTATTTTTTTGTGTAACATTGTTTTCTAAGGCAAAATATAAGTGTATGACTATAAAATTAATCTTCTCTTTATCAATATGCCTTGTTTGAATATGTCACAGGGCAAATAGAAGGAAGGAGAGGAAGAAGAAAATCTGACCATTATGTACAAGCTTAGGTAAGAAAAATAATAGGGGAGGGCCATTGACAGTTAGTTGCTACAAGTAAAACATTTAAATAAGGGAAGAAAAGTCCGCAAAAAAAGTCCGCAGAAATGGCACCTCCATCTTCATAAGTACCCCCCTGGCTACGGGCCTGCCTGGGAATTTTGAGAATTTTAGAAGGCTGAAAAAATCAACAAATGCCAGGTCAGCCCAGTCAATATCAATATGTATATACCAACCCGAGTCCAAGACCAGAATTAAATTTAAAAAATTCTCCAAAAAACCAACCGGGCTAGCTCCATCCAACTCAGAAAATGACTTTTCAATAGGATGACAAGGATTTTGATTTGCCGAAATTAAAATAATGTTGATGATAAAAATAAATAAAATGCTTCGAAATAAGTTCAAAATTAGTTGAGTTATCATCTTTTTGAGATTACATTTAAAATTTATGTATTAAGAAACAAAAAATAATAAGAATGTTTTCAACAATCAAAGGTTTTGTTTGGCCGTGCCATCCAATACCATTCACCACAGAAAGAATAGTTTCATAATAACATTGTCTTCCTTATTTTACATTGTGAAATTTGTAAATGTTATAATTAGAGAATAAAAATGCGCAGAGAGAACGTGGATTAGAGAAAAAAGAAAATAGTGACTATAAAATATCAACAAAGAAAAGCTTACAAAACACCTAATTTCAGTCAAATTTCAAAACGTCCAATAGGGTTAAATTTTGGAAGATGTCTTTTGGTTTTCAAAAACGCCAAACCAAGGTAAATTCGCGAAACGCCCAGTTTGAAATTTTTTAAAAAAATCCCAATAAAGAAATCTATCAAAAATGTCTATCAGAGTAAATTCAAGAAATATCCAATAAGGATAATTTTTCAAAATGTCCAATCCAGTCGAAATTCAAAATAAACAATAAATATATTTATTTTGTAATAAAATGAATTAAACAAATGAATGAAAAAATGAGTGAAGCAATGAGATCTTAAAAAAAGTTGGACGGAGGACTAAATATATTTTATGATATAATTTTTTATATAAAAAGAGAAAGGATTTTGACATATTTTTGGCTTAAATTTGTTGATTTTTAAGTGTTTTTAGTGAAATAGGACGGAAAAAAATAAAAATTCTTTTAACTATTCAGTGGAATCATCTCTAAAATGTCACTCCTTCGAGACTGAATGACAGTAAAGGGAGACATAATAGAAACATTCCATTGTATAAATTGTGAGACAGTTCACAGTGGAATTTATTGAAGAATACTTTAGTAAAATATCCACCCTGCCATAAAAACATTTGAACTGTCTCCATCTCCAAAAAAACAAACAAACAAAAAAAATTTTTTCCTTCAAGTAAAAATCACTTCATAACGACATTCAAGATTTGCAACAGATTTTTGATCATAATTTGCACCCCAACCCGAACCTATACTTATTGTTAACATTGAAACAGGTAAAGAAGAAGAAGAAATTTGTGTTGTTGTTGTCTCTCCTACAAAATGTTGTGGAGAAGAAATATCATTGGCAATAATTGTTTTGTGAGGTGAACAACGAAGAGGAGGGGATGATGATGATAAATTTGTAGATGGAGATACTCGATGTACACGAATACAATAACCGGGTGATAGTCTACGAATGTTTGGAGCTTCACTAGTTGATGATGTTGCTCTGACTGCATTTTTGGAAATACAAACAAATAAGGGTTGATTACTGCTGAAAAAATATATTGTCAAAAATAAGATAAACCCAAAAAAAACATTCCTTAAATATTTTAAATAGGTATGTACTCTGCTTTATGATCAGGGCTGTGCGCCAGAATTCTTTCATGGCGCGTCAAACGCAAAACGTTAAATTATTAAAACGTGCCAAACGCCTGAACACTAAAATCGGCTAAAACGCAACGCAAAAATTTAAGAAATTTAATCACTGGCTGGTTAATAAATTTAAAAAACAAATAAAGTTTAATCCTTTTTTAGCGCTGAGTTCGGAAGGACCTTGCCCGATGTTACATAATATTAACCGGCTGGGATCATTGAGCGCGGATGGATACAGAATATAATTAATTACCTATTATAAAGCCAAACTTCATCAAAAATTTCTGAAGATTCATCTGATGGTTGTCTAATTAAAGCAAAAGAAGTGAAATTGTCCAAATCCCAAGGACATTTTACATCTTGGCCGTCAAATACAGTACCGGCGAGTTGACCAATTAAAGCAAATTGACCAATAAGAGTAATTATATCTCCAACCCTTTCGTTAAATTGCCATCTTGCCATTCTGCCCCAAGCTTTAAATCAAAAATAAAAAATAATTAATCGGCAAAATTTTTAGAGGAGCTTTGTTAACCATAAAACTAAAGCTGCGGGTAAAAAGCTCGTATTAAAAAATGTGGGGTCCTTTCACTCATGATCTATTTTAAATAATAACTTTTTTTAATTCTTAATCGATTTGAATAATTTTTATAACAATCGAAAGCTCTCGATCTGCAGATTATTTTACTCAACAGGCTCAATTTGATAGGATCATGGCAAGAAAAGTTATAGGCTGATAAAGAGCGAACGATTGCGCGTACTTATCCGCTTTTAACTTTTTTGTGCGTATCTAATTAAATAAATTCTGTTAGGAAAATGATCAGTAGAACATATAGAGCTTTTGCTTGGTACAAAAAAGTCGTAATAAAAAATAAAACCTCCTCGGGAAGACTAAAATGGCGACTATTCCGCGGCTCCTATGTTGTTTATTTTACCATTTTTATAAGGAAAAAACTTTAAAAATCTAACAAAATAACAAAAAAACTAACACATTGCTTGATGATGTACACTATGCGAAATTCGCCTTTTAGCGCTCAAAGCTGGAGGCAAATGATTTCCCATTTGAATTTCATCTAATATTAGTTGATGTTGTTGTTGTGAAGGTTCTGGGGGAGGTTTAGAAGAAGAAGAATCATTTTGTTGTTGTTGTTTTAATAATATATTTTTTGCTTCTGATTTTAAGGAATGTTGAAATGCTGTACGTACATGACCGATTGTGGCATCTGCTGCTTCATCTAAAACAAACTTTTTTTACTCAAATTTCCAGCAAATATTATAGGAAAAATTCTGTCATATGTCTCGGAAACCGATTCAGACAAAGATAGGCCATTCGAAAGAACACACCGAGCTGATTGTGAGTCGATCGAGATCAAACTTAGCTTCGGGACTCACCCATGTACTGAGATATAGGTCCCTGAATGTCAACAAAATCCGCTAATTTTGATGTCGATCGACTCAGCTCGGTGTGTTCTTTCGAATGGCCTAACGTTTGTCTGAAACAGTTTCCGGGTATTTGACGGAATTTTTCAAAATTAAATTCTTTTTTACTTGACAGTCTTGCAGTAGCACCACCACCCCCATTTGCTAGAACACCTGAACTAATACTTTGCTCGTCTGAAGATATTGTTTCAGCTTAAAAAAATTTTTTTCAATCGAGAAAAATAATCTCACTATAATATACCCCCTTAGGACTGAAAAATAGTCTCTTTAACTTAAATGTTTATACAACACCCCCTCCCCTCCCCTCCCCCCTCCCATCCAACCAAATTTCAAAAAATGTCTCTTAAATAGTTGTTGTTTTATCTATTTTGGTAATATTTTATGAGGTTTTCCTGTAATGAAATTAAATTTTTACGTCTTATCCACAGAGCATAATGGTAGGGATTACAACAAGAAACAGTTGCATTGTTTATAGTTACTTTAATTTTTGAAAAAAAATTTTATTTCAGAATTTTCAGAAAAAAACCTCTTCCAAATCTACACCAAGGGAGAGGGTCAAGTCTGTGTAAAGCAGCATCTACTTGCAAATCCTTCCAACGCCACATTTTACAACAAAGATAAGGCATAGACATTGGCCTGATTTTTAAATAAAAATTTATTTTTTTTTGAGAAAATTCCCTCTTTATGAAAATAGAAAGAAAGAAAGAGAAGGGAATAATAAAAATTTGCGGACATATGGAAGGGAGGGGGTGCCAAAAAAATTTTCTTACTTATCAATCTGAGGTATAAGGCCACTGTCAACACCTCCAAGAGTTTCTGGAGGCAAAGGAAGTAATTTTTGTGTTTCTGCATCTGTCGCTATTGAATCTGGAGGTGGAGGGGCGTTGACTGTTCTGCTACTAAATTGCTGTTTTTGTTGTTCTTGTTCATTTTTAATAGCGGAATTTTTTGTTTTTGAAGAAATGTTTAATTCTTCTTTCACATTTTCTTCGTTTAACGGGCTATTTAACATTGCACAACGCCTTAAAATTAAAAAAAAATTAAATTAAACTGTGAGATGAGGAGTTTACAAGAAAAATCCACAAAGGGGGCTCCAAAAAATCTTTCGAAAATTCCATTAGAAATCGTCAACAAAAAACCGAAAAATTTATTTTGGAAAAGTCCGCAACATGACATCCCATACCCAAAAATAATTAAATTAATTGACAAACCTTCCACTACTATAATTGCTAATTTTTCTATTATATCTACTATTTGTATTTGTTGAATATCTCCTTTGATAATTCCCCAATTGTTTATTATCTATTTGTTGTGTTGTTATTAATGTTCCTATTCCTCCTTGTGGTTGGATTTCTGCTACGGTGGACACTCTTTGACGTTGAAAAAGTATTCTATCCCTCTCCATTTGCCTTTAAAATTAAAACAAATATCTTTATAAATTAGATAGAGGCAGAAAGAAGTCCGCAAAGGAAATCCACAAACTATTATTTCGGTAAACTTCCGTCATATGTCCCAAGAAACGATTTGGACAAACAAAATGTTATTTGAAACAGCTTAATGAGCTGAATCAACATTAAATTAAAATAATTTTAGCTTACTTCCCCCTCCCATTTTCGGCTTACAATTGAGACCGGGGCTTAATTTTGGTATTTTCGATAGTGACTGAAATTATTTGAACAGGATTATGGGACATATGACAGAATTTTTTATTATTTTTAATATTTTTAAGTTAAGGGAAGGAAAGTGGAGGAGATAGAAGAAGAGTATTTTCTATCCCCCCTCCCTCCTAAAAATTAAAAAACCTCATTGAATGTCTAGGCCTCGTACTCAAAACCGTCGTTGAGCACCCTGGAACTGCCTCAGGTTCCAATTCCTCTTCATCCTCACTTGTGCTGCTTTCCCTTTCCTCAATAAGGTCCATTGGAGGGCCTGGGGCGCATTGTTTAATATCAATCCCAACAGACTCGACTGCCTTTAAGTTAAAAAAATCTCTAAAAAATTTTTTTAAAGAAAAAACCCTTCGAAGTATTTCCAAATCCTCTGTGTCAAATCCACGCATAAGTGTAAGGAATCGGCGCTTTGCCCGACGCTCGTCGTCTGTGACCTTTGAAAAATTCATTTAATTCTCTTCTAGTATATACTCAAGGTATTGAAGCAACCTGGGGAGCCCTTAAAATTAATCTCAGACATCTTCATGGCACCAATGAATATTAATTTTTTACTTATTTTATTTTTTATTTCATAAAATTTCATCTGGACTTATAAAATTTCATTGGACAAATAAACTTTCATTATGTGGACCGGAGAATTAAAAAAACATGAGTGGCTATATATAGTTTTGTGTGGAGCACTGTATAAATAAATAAATTTTCCATACCAATAATCGTTTACGCCAAAGGACTTCAATGTGCCTCCTTCTTTCTGTGAAAAGGCAGAAAAACCCGCAATCGCAGCTTTAAAAAATAAAAATTCTGAAAAATTTTTTTTCAAAGTCCGCAAGTTAAAAAAAATTTTTTGCGGACTTTTCAAATTTTTCAAAAATTTTTTAATTCTTACGGCATTCGGCGACTACCGCCTGCTCAAAAATCAAAGAGGCGTTTCCGAAATTGAGACAACAAAATGAAGGAATCCTTTTTTGTTTTGTTGTTTTATTTAATAAACAAACAATTTTAATTCTTTTCCGGCAAATTTTAAATAGAAAAATGTTGCAAAATAATGATAAAAAATGTAATGGTTTTAAGAGTCTGTACTTTTGGAGAAACAAAATAGTTGCCATCCACCTTTTAAAAAAAACTTTTAAAAAATTTTGAAAGAAATTGTGAAAAAATTTTTTAAAGTGACACAACGCCAAAAATTAATTTTATTAAATAGTTAAGCGAAAAAAAATATTTTGGTCAAGTGGATAAAAGTGCTGACTACAAAACCTCCTAAAATTTGGGAGTCGTAGGTTCGAATCCTTTCGCGGAAAGTTGACCTCTACCTCATATAAGATAAAAAACTCAGCTCTAAGGGGGCCCGACTGTCAGTTGACCTAACCTTCTTTGTATAGTTAATTATAACAAAAATAAGACCTACCATAGATATCCACAAAACAAGACTGCCTATTTATCACACTAATGCTCTATTAGCATAAAAGTTGTTTAAATAAAAATAAGGTGCCAAAACGAGATTATACTCTTTCTCCTCTCTAAAATTTATGAAAATTTGTTAGACAAACTCAATTAATTGAGTTCCAACCCCTATAACTTACTAAGGGGTGAATAATTTTAAATGTTTTTTGTACCAATGAATAAAAAATTAAATACACTATAAAATAACAAAAAATCAAAATTCTCGAATTATAGGTAAAAAAAGTGCCGAAGAATCACTTTTTTTAAATTTTTTTAGTCTAATCGATCATAACTTTTTTACCAACAGTCAAGAATTTTGATTATTTTTTGTAACGTGTAGTGTATTTATTTCACTATCCAGTTTAGCTGTACTAAGAACATTAAAAATTATCTGCTCCCTTATGAGTTATAGGACCGAAACTGAACTGCTCCGTAGAAAAATTTTAATTTTTAATTAAAATTTTTTCAAAAAAATTTTTTGCAGCAAATTAATTTTCTCTTTTCGCGGCCATTTTTACAAATAAAAAATTTTCTACCAAAAAATGTACATTCATTCACACAAAAAAATGTTTTTAAAAAGCTGTAAAAGGAGAGAAAAGTAGTGGAAGTCGCCTTTTTGAGTGTCTTGGCAGCTTTTCTTCTTTCCTTTTTTCTTCTCTTTTTTGGAAGCAACGGGGGCGGAAGCAATGGTCGAGAGATATATAAAATCGAAAAGTATTTTTCCCCTCTCCCAAAAAAATTTTTTTGGAAGCGCTGGGAGTTGTGTTTAAAAAACTTTTTTTGGAAGAGGAAAAAGGAAAAGCAGCTTTTTGAAAAGCGACGAATGAATGGGTCGATAACGAGGCCCTAAAAAGAGCCCCAGTCTTCCTTCTATTCAGACAATAGATAAAAGGCTTTTTTCAGGAAGAGAGAAGGGTGGTGGTTGAAGGGGGAAAAGGAAGGAGGAGAGGCTTATGTTCTTTTAAAAACTTTTCCCCTTAAAAACTTTCTCCAGTAGTTTTATTTTTTAGCACACAATTGAGTGGCAGCACACCACACCACATGCCTCATTTGCCATTTGCACAAAAAAGGGGGATAAAGAGATAGGATAAAAAAGAAAGGAAAGATAAAAGAGGCGAAAATGCGCCTCTCGAAAAAAAGTTTTTTTTGCCATTGTTGCCCTTAAACGAAAAATGGCGACAATTCAGTAAAATAATGTCCTTAATAGTAGTTTAGAAAATTGAAAAAATAAATTTTGAAAGAGAGAAATATTTTTAAAGGTTTTTATTTGTTAGTGAAATAAAATTAAAAGAGAAAGGAGTTTTCTTTTTTGGAAATGGACATTGGTCAATACCTCCCAGGATCTTTCACGTAACGAGAGTCTCCAGTGCCAACTTGCTGGGATAGTAACGAAGATTTTAAAAAAGTCTGGAGACACTGATACACTAATCCTTGGCTAAGACATTGGCCTCATTTGGATCATGGACCTGTAGTCCAGAAAATATTAGAAGCCCTGAAACATTTCTCGGCCTGGACTCTGCATAAAGTAAAAAGCCTGTCCTTAGAAAAAAAATTGGAAAATCCTCGGTGCCTGATAGGAAATCGTTGACCAAGGCCCATCTCGATTCTATCTTGGGGTAAACCTGGAACGCAGTGTACAACCCTACTATTAATTGTTAACAAACAATTTTTTTAACAATGAGGAGACAATCTTTTATTGATCTTTTAAAGAATTTAACAAATAAAACATCAACAATTGGTTTTATATGCTTTTTAAAAATAATGTACTTACTAACAATAAGTAATAAACAAAAAATTTATATAATAAAGATAAGTATATGCCAGAAAATTTGAACTGACTTTTAAAAAAAAAATTTCTAAAAAGAACACAATATTCCTTCATTTTATTCTTATTTTAATTTTTTTAAAAAAAGAGAGCACAATTTATTTTTAAAGGTACTTTGTTCGGTCAGTCCCGGCCCCTATAACTTATACTAGATAATTGTTGTTCTTGGTACCAATGGATAGAGCCAAATAATAAAAATTATTGACTGATCGATAAAGTGCCAAAAATAATCAAAAAATGAGAATTTTGAAGGTCCTTAAGTCAGATTTCTTCCTTTTTTTGCGCACCAAGCTAAAAGTTTGAGAATTTTGGAGGCTATAGGAGAAAAATATTTAGCTGTTTGCGCTGCGCCTTTGAAAAAATTTTGATAGTACATAAAGTTTAAATTCGTTCTGATGAAACTAAAAACGTAAAATAACTAGAAAACAAGTCTCTCAAATTCCCCGACTTTCGGGAACGGGGACCAAGCCTAGGAGAGAGTATAAACAAAGTACCAATTAATAATATTTTATATTGTTTAAATATATAGAAAAAACAGATTTTATATCAGAAAAACAAATTTTTATTTTTACTTTTATTTTTTTTATTAATTCCCTCCTCCATAATTCTCCTCCATTCTCTGCAAAATATAATTAACAGCTAAAGCCTCATTTTTGTCACAAGCCAAATAAGCTATTAAAAATTAGAGGTATATTAAAAAAAGAATTAAATGACTAGGAGTGTAAAGGGTAGGCAAATTAGTGTAGGCGTTCAGGGGTCAGTATGCATTTACTTTGTAGACAATATATGTATACCCTTTCTATATGCTCAAACAGACATAAAATACGCTTCTTGGGATTCTGAAATTTGATCGTACTCGTACAAGCTAAGGTTGGCGGATAGTTGGAAATCTTCGGATATCCGGATCCGGAACCGAAATTTTTATTGTAAAAATTTTCGCCTGCGGCGCAGTAAAGTTAAGTCCCAGTGGATTATATAGAGGGCCTTTTTTCGGATCCGCCAACCTTACAAGGGAACATTCCGAACTGTGACCAAAAATTTTCAAATAAAAATTATACCATCGTGTAGAGCATGGTCGAAAGCCAATTGTAGTAGGTTTCTTTTTTGGCCCTGACCCCCATTTCGAAAAGTTATAGGCCTTCAAAGTTTCCGACTTTTGGAACGGTTGAGTCGCCCTCACTTTTCTTATTATTTCTTTCCTAAAGGGAAAAATGAGACTCCTTTTCTCAATTTTTCCTTTCCTCTTTTTTTCCTATGTTGGTTAAAGAAGGAGAAAAAGCGGAGAGAAAAGAAAAGGAAAAGAGGCATCTCTGCCATCTCCTCTTTCCTTTTTAATTGACATTAGCTGCAAGGTAGAGACGCCTCTTTTCCTTTTCTTTTCTCTCCTCTTTTTCTCTTTCTTTAACTAATATTGGAAAAGAAAAGGAAAGGAAAAAAGGAGGAAGGGAGTCTTATTTTTCTCCTTAATAAAAGAAAAATCTCTCTTTATGAGGGCGACTCAACCGTTCCAAAAGTCGGAAACTTTGAAGGCCTATAACTTTTCGAAATGGGGGTCAGGGCCAAAAAAGAAACCTACTACAATTGGCTTTCGACCATGCTCTACAAGATGGTATAATTTTTATTTGAAAATTTTTGGTCACAGTTCGGAATGTTCCCTTGTTAGTACAAGCCTATTTTTGGTCTCGTACTTCGTACGTAAATATAAGCCTTCAAATCCCAGTAATCCTATGATATTTTACTAATTCCTTGATGCACGTGATATCCCTCCGCCGATATCCACTTTTTCTGACTCGGAATTTTCTTTCGATAGCTTTAAATGATGTAAAGAATGATGCTATTATCTCAATTAAAGTAAATTAAAGCATAAATGCACGAGGGATTAGCGCCGATTTTAGGAATTTAGGAGGGCAAATGAGCCAGAATTTTCTTTCATGGTGCTTAAATTGCGATAAATTGCATTAAAACTGCGTAAAAATCAAAAAACGCAGTCAAAAAAATCACGCAATTTACGCAACTTTTTTGAGCACAAAAGAAGATAAATAATTTAAAAAATATAAAAACCTTCAATAACTAATTGCTCAGGAAATCCCATTCCACAAAGTCGATCAATTGCTTCTCGATCATTTGCCGTTATAGGAATTGTAACCGCTTGAGGTCCTCCTCCTCCACCTGCTCCAGCAGCTCCCCCAAGAGCAGCAGCAATTGGATTAGCAGCCCCTCCGGCACCACCACCTTCCGCATTTAAGAGCGCCAAAAATTGGTCCTTAAAATTTTTCTAATGAACTTAAATTTACAAAAAAAAACTTGATTATCGCGTATCATTTGCATCAGCTCCGGTCTCGTTTCAGCAATTTCTTGCATAATTTGAGGCAAGGCCGATGGATCATCGCGAATCTAAAAAATTAAACTTTTTGTTATTGATTTTTTAATGTTTTGCAAAATGCTTATAAACGAGATCAAATGACGACTAATATCTCCATGACTAATATAATCAAAAAAATTTAAAATTTCCAAGATATACCATTTCACGCAACATAGCAAATTGAGGGAGATTAGCCAAAAAATCAAGACCACCAGCACCCCCCTCACCAGCAACAACATTTGCTTCCCCACCGCTTTCATCACCACTAGCTTCCCCTTTAAATTTTTTGAAGTTAAAAATAATCTTTTCACAAAAAACCTGCTGCCGCTCCTTGAACCAAATTAACTCCTTCAGGTATTCCATTGCACAAATATTCAACAGCACGATCAGCATTATAAAATGCTGCTTTAAGCGCGCGAATGACTTCATCACGTGGATAACCCATTGAAGTAATATTGTCGAGAGTTTTTTGATGCTCAGCGGGAACTAAAAAAGTGTAAAAAATTTAAAAAACCCCTTGTTTTTTTTATTTATATTTTACTTCCACCGTAATAGAATACCGAAATCCGATTTCCAAAACACGGAGTTAGAAAATCCCCCGTCGTTGAATATGACTAAATAACTTTTCTCGCCAGTTTGATATATTTTGGTGACTTTTGGGGAGGGGGTTTGGCACGCCCCAGAGCAGTATAGGGCGTTCCGATTTTACTCACAATCAACTTGTTTCTTGTTTATTTTACAAATTTAAATATTAAAAAAGAAAAATAATGCAATTATCACCAAGTGGACTTAATCCTTGGTGTTCAAGTAACTTAAAGGAAATAAAGATGTTACTCTGGCTATTTCCAAGTACTTCTTTGAATAAAATTGAGAAACGCCCAAAATTAAAAAATATCATTAACCTCCTTCCTCCTTTTTGTCCTTCGTTGGTGTCCCCTCTTTTTTTACTTCTGCTGTAGTAGATTTTTTCTCTTCCGAAGTAGTTGTTGCCTCAGTAACGCTAGCTTTTGGAGCCACCTTCTAAAAACCCAAAAGATTTTAAAAAATGATTTAAAGCTTAAACCTTCACAACCATCACAACAATAAATTTCCCAGCTACAACGTTGACATCTCCAATCGTCTTGTTGTCTTCCAACACCTTCCCGTTGTAAATAAGCTTTTGGCCATCAACTGGAAAATCTTTATCGCCTTTATTCTCAGCAATTTTCTGCTTCAATTGGAGGATCTAAAAAATTGTGATTTATAAAATTTAAATTCAGTTCTCAAAAATTGAAAGATAACATGGACATTCTAGTTTTTAGTGAATCCCTATTTTTGACACAACCAAAAAAGATTAAAGAAAAAAAACAAACCGTTTCAGAATTCTCAACTTCCAACTCAAAGCTTTGCTGAGTAATAGTCCTCAATTCAATAGTCGGCATATTTTTTATATAATCTCTTAACAATGTGTTAAAAATGTATTAGGACAATAAAAGTAAAGTTAAATGTGAATAAAAACGTGTTTAAAATATAAAAAATCAATCAAGTCTTTTAAAAACTTTATTCATAAAACCAAAATAATAAAAATTTAGGTCGTCGACCACCACCTGCTGAAGAATTTCACAAAAAGCCAGTTTTCCTCTAATTTCAAATGTAGATTCAGATTTATTTTGAATGTCCTAGTAAAGGCCCTGGGCCCTAAAAAGTCCGTAGTAAAAAAGGGGGAGGACAAAAAAGTCACCAAGTGGCAGAGGACTCACAAAACTAAAAAATAATAATGAACTCCCAATTTTTGAAAGTACAAAAAACTCAAAGAAGAAAAAAATTAATTAATCAGCCTTTGTCAAAACAATTCTTTTGATAACAACTTTCTGACCTGCAACCAGATTTAAGCCTTCAGTTAAACAAGCAGGGAGTGGAATTAATGTCGAGGATGCACTCAAACAATTTGGAAGCTAAAAAAAGCCTTACTTAAAACAAAAAAAAAGTTATTTTTAAAAACCTTGTCTTCCTCTTTTCGTTTCCGTTTTTGTAAAATTGAAGGCAACTTTATTTTTGATTGCAGGCCCAAATTTGCAGATTCGATCGAATCAAGAAATTCAAGTGAACTTTCACCGTTGTTTGAATTAATTAATAAGTTGGGCACATAGTCTAAGATAGCTAATTTTAAACGAAAATGATCAGGACGTGAAACTCGACCAAAACAAACCCAAACAAAAACCACGGTTATCGAGAATCAAGATTTTCTGAGATAAGCGCTCAAAAATAAAAAAATAATCTTACAAGGTTTAAAACATTCATCTGTCTATCCATAAATTTATTTTTTGAAACCCCTTTTGGCGGCTAAGAAGGAAGGCAAAAACTTCTCTGGGGGATAGCCATGGTTTTCTCCACCGCCGCTACACATTAAATCTCTAACAACCCCCGCAACACTTACAGATAAATCCGTAGCTTAGCCCTCACCTTCATGTGACGGATCATTAGATGGTTTTCCTTGTCGAAAATGAACGGCACAGACCTAAAAACAAAAAAGTAAATGCAAAAATAATTGTTTATAATTTACTCGATCTTTAGGGCCAACATCTCTATCTCCAAGAACATAAAGCCATTGAATTCGTTTTAGACCTATAAAATTGAAGAAAAGTCAAAAAAGGTTAGAAACCAGGTTCTCGAGGAATTCCAAAAAATCGACGATTTGGAGCCGTTTTACGGGTTGAACCTAAAATAAATAATGAAAAAATGAGAAGGTAAAGTTTTTAAAGAACCTACCACAAAAAATACAACGCTCCATTCCACAAACCAACAAACAAAACAAAAATTAAAAAAAAACAAAAGCAACAAAACTCGCTAATATTCTGCCAACAATGCCAAACCCCACATTTTGCCAACAAAGTCAGTATGGCAAAATGTGGTGTTTTAGCCTTATTGGCAAAATATGCGTTGGCAGAATTTAGAGACATTAAGTAAAAGTTTAGAAACTAAATGCAGTCTCTCGTTTCTCTCCTTCTCTAATTCACTCTCGCACTTTTTGATGATTTTTTAAAATAGTCCGTTTTGTCGCCAATTTTATTATGAAAGGTTTATCGCAGCTTTAGATACTGTATTATAAAAGTACCCACATTTTTCACACTTCACCTATCACTAAACTCAATTGTTGTTGTCGTCCAAAGCCATGGGGCTGTTTGTTTTTCAAGGTATAATTATTCCTTAAGCTTTGGAAGTCCTTCTTTCACTTAATCCCTCAAATTTCAGCCCATCAACTCCAAATGCTGCATCTTTTCATCTTCTTAATAATCTTGATGGTCATTCCACTTATTTCATCAACTTGTTGTGGGTCAAAGAAGGAAGAAGGCGGTGGTGGTGGCGGTGCTTCAAAAAAGTCTGCTCTTCGTAAAACTCCAAAGAAGCAACGCTCCAAAGAAGCATTTTCCGGATCAAAGAAGAAAAGCGATGAAAAGGTCGAAGAAAAAGGGAAGAAGAAGTCTTCAAAGGAAGCTCCAAGTAATACTAAAAAATCGGTATTCAAGTCTAGCTTTGATGGAGTGCATACTGCTGTTACAATGGAGGAAGGAAAAAATGTTGGAGGAGGAGGGAAAAAATCCATTTTCCCAAAGATGAAGCTTCGAAAGAGTTCTGGAAAAGAAGAGGATGCTACTGCTAAAAGTATGGTTTCTAAACCAACAACGAGTACTACTGGCGCTAGTTTCGCAAGAAGGTGATACGTGTTGAGCCTCACTTTTAGATACCCTCAAAATTAGATAAACCTCTATTTAAGATAACCTCATTATAAAATAGATCCTTTTCAACCCCAAGGGGGTATCTAAAATTGAGGTCCGAAAATTTTTCTAAATTTTTCTCTTAAAAAAATTTTTTTATTTCCAGTATTATGGTTGGGGCACCAAACGACATGCAAAGTCAATCAACGGAAAAGACCAAGATGAAAGTAGGAATAGCTCAAAAGAGATTTAAGACGATTGAAGAGAAAATTGCTGCCACCAAAAAGATGCTTGCTTATACAGGAAGGAAAGGACCACCGCCAGGGAATCCAATGGGGAATGTGGACAACCATATTGAAAAGAGGGCAGAAGGACATTTGGCTGTTGCATTCTCACCGATTCATATCTTCGACACGCCTGCATACAGATATACTACTCGAAATCCTAAAGCTGGACACGGTAAAGTTTTTTCCTTTTTTTGTGGGCAGATTTATGATTTTTCGTGGAAGACTTGACTGGGATTGCTTTTCTTAGTAAGGACTTTTCTGACTGGGGATTAGGCCTGTACCTTGAGGATTGTCCGGGGCTTTCTCGGGTCGAACTTAAGCGGCAGTCCGCAACGGACAGCTACTGGTCGGGGTTTTCTGGTTCGACCTAAACCCAAGGAATACTCTGAATTGGGGAATAAATTAATATTCTCCTGCCAAATTCTTCCATCGTCTCAATTTTTTAGTTGCCAAAATAAACGAGGCAGGCAATTTGCTCTACTTATGTGATGATGTGAGTAAAACAAAGTCTGCAAGTTCCTCAACGAGTTCCAAGATGAAAGAAGCCGAAGGAACAAAATCAGATATGAGCAGCAGTGTAATGGAAGAAGTGTATGGCATCAAAAAAGATGACCCTGATACGCCTGATACTAAAGATGATGAAGAAGATGAAAGCTCAGGTGGGGATTAGAGGAAGGAAAAATATTAGAAAGAGAAAATATATATAATTAATAATTGTGTGATCTTTTCTTATTCGATCACTTGTATATATGTGTTGTTGTATATATTTTGAGGAATATTATTATGTAGTAGGAGGCTTATAATAGAAAAAAATATGGGGCTGTAGTGTAGTAAAAATTTTTTAAATAAAAAATCAGCCAAAAATCGATAACATACTTTTTCGATCTTGATCTTGGGGTGAAGTCTTGGTCTCGACATTTTTGGCCTTTCCAAACAAACACCCCTAAGAATTGAGCTTTTTTAAATTCGTTATTTTATTTCCAAAATAAAAAAAAATATTTTCGCCCACGTCATCTACGCAAAATTTTTTTTTACTTTTTCAAAGTACCTTAACAGCTTAATACGACGTAACTCTTTCAACTTAACTAACGCCTTTACAAATCTTCTTGTTCATCTCCAGCTCTTTTACCAACCCGAGTAACAACTTTTTTAGTTCTAAAAAATAAGATAAAAGATTCAAATTCCTTATAGATCAATCATTTATAAATTTTTTTATTTAAACGAAAAAATGTAATGTAAGACAAATCCACAAATTTCTGACATTTGATGAAGTATTTTTTATTTTTTATGTGCGTGATTGGTTCGGTGTTTGTGTACTTATTTTTAAAAAAAGGAGCCAAAGCAAAAAATAAAAGGTCGATCATACATTGGAACAAAAAAAATGTTGAACATATAGAAGAAAAAATAATATTTTTGAAGGTAGGGAGGGAAACAAAACACATGGAGAGATAAAGAGATTGAGAAAACTATAGTTTTTCTGGTACTTGTGTAGTTTGCATCCCATAAGCACTGCACCCTTTTATTCTCTTATAAAATGGCATTTTGGTCAATATTTTTATTTACTTTACACTATAGACTGACCTAAGCTGTTTAGACCCAACGGTACGGTATTGTGCGAAGTACCTAACTCTGGGTGAGTATAACTATTCCGACAAAAGATATGGGCATAAAATGAAACGTGGCCGGACATTTGAGGAGTGGACAAATGGGTAGTGGATTAAAAAAATAATCTCTCTATAAGAATATAACCATCTCTCTATAAGGATATACATAACAGAAAAAGAGGTGCAGGGGACGTATACTACAAAAGTACCGCTTTCTCTCAAGTACTTGTTTTTTAATTAATTAATATTGTCTAAACAATTACAGCCCAAAAACGAAAAAATGACGTGGCGCCGCTCATGGTGGAGCCGGTGTGGCTACAGGTATCAGTGAAAATGTTTATTTACAAACAATGCTGACACAGTGTCAGGTCAGCTCCGCCAGGAGCTGGGCCAGGGCCGTTTGGGCGAAAACTGACGCCAATCATGGTAAAGCTGAAGCAAACCTAACCCCATTTAAACAACCCCATTCTTAATTCTTTTTAAAAATTAAAAAAAACCAAGTACTTTTAGCTCTTTTACAATTCTTCAAGGATATATTTTTGTGGTTGTATATTTATATAAAAAATGATTGGTGTGATTTGTTGCCAACAAGCCTTATATATCCAAAACAGAGAGAGATATTATTCACACAAGTCTTTTTTAAGCCAAGAAACCGAGAGAATCCAAAAGCACAAAGATACAGCCATTTCAGATTGGTTGAATCTTTTCGGACACTACCTTCAAAGAAAAAATTTTTTTGAAAAATTTGTTTAAAAAATTTTTTAAAAACCTGTGGGTTGCTTTTACGCAACTGCTCCCTGCCGACAGTTTTATAGTCGTACGTACACGAGTGAGCGTTGTCATAGCTATTTTAAAAATAGGATTAGTAGAGTTGAGGTACTTGTATAGTAAAAGACGCTTAACCCGACTCGAAAATTTCCGAAAACCCGAGTTTTCCCCTACGAGAAACCCTTCCAAAAATGAGTGGAATGAACCCCCTACCAATTATACTAATCATTTATGTAAAATTTAATACCGATGAGTAGCACAGAACAATCCACCGCATCGGCAGTCGAATCCTTAAAAATATTTTTAGAAATTTAATTGAGAATAAACTAAACAACCTGTGAGTCCAACCCGTTTACTACAGACTTGGCATCTATTTTTAGTCTTCTTTTGTTGGCTAGGATTATCGGGAGTTTCGTCAGATGTCAATGTAGCTTGTGAAGCGGTCTCCAGATCCACAGGTCTCTTACTGAAAGGAAATGAGAAAATAAAGGGTAATTATTTGGCCCCCCCTCCCCCAGTCAATTTTTTTAATGTTAATTGTAAAAATAGTAGTCTGTTAATAGATTATAGAACTCGTCGAGCTGTGTCGAATGACAAAAAAAGGCAATCCCCACAAGCTTCCCGCCACTTTGTCAAAACATCTCCAATTACGTGATTTTGATGTCATTCTCAACGAGCTCTTTCGAATGAGTATAATCGAATTTTTGACTACAAAAATCAGCCTTACCGACCCTGTGATTTTTCAATTTTCGGGTGTATCTCATCAGTTTAAAGTTAAGATCAGGGTTGATTCTGTTGTGATACGACACCGACGAATTCTGTAAACTGTTAGCAGACTGACCAGGGGAGGGGCGAAAAAAAGTTTTGAGCAAGTTTCATTGCTTTTTGAAATTCAATGAAGAAAACCCCATCCCAAAGAAAATCCAATCCATAGAAAACTTATGAGACGCATATAGTACTCCAACGGACACATGACACAGACAAGACCCAATTACCCAATGATTTACTAATAAACCAAAAATTAAAAAATACCCAGACTCGTCAGTGTGTTTGGCATCATCTTTAGTCCCAGTACAACTGTCATCATTGTATTCAGCCTCAACCTTATCAGTCGACGCATCAGCTGCTCCACTTTCTGATTCTTCAGGGATTGAAGTAGAAGCGTCAGAAGCGCCCATATTATTACCTGAAAAATTTAAATTTCAACATTTTTTCCTTGGAAAATAGGGGAAATACCCTAACTATTAGTGTTTCACCGGAACCGAAATTTTGACCGGAACCGGAACCGGATCCAATTTAAGTTCCGGTTCCCGGAACCGGAACTTTTCTAAGTTCCGGCCCGGAACCGGAACCGGAACTTTAAAAAATTTTTTGCTAGCAAATTTTAAAAAATTTGTATTTTGATTTGGGTTGTAGGTTTCACTAAATTTTTCGGTTAACCGAAACCAAACCGTCTAACCGAATAGAAACTTGGTTAACCAAAACCGAGCCGAAAATTTGTCGTCGTTAAGTGATATATGTGGATTAGAGAGTGGTGTATAAACGGATTTGTCGGATATAACTGTTTGATATCGGGCGCTAAAAAGGTTCTGAATTGCAAGAAAATCTCATATCTACCTACTCAATTTCTCGATATCACACCGAAATCCACGATATTACCTATAACCGTTTGAAATCATGATATAACTCAAAATCCAAATTAATCCATCCAAATCCTCCGATATAACATTCAACTTCTTTTTAAGCGACGCAGGCGAAAAATTTTGAGAGTCTGTGAGGACAAGAAGCCAAATTTCTTCCCTTTTCAGCGCCGCAGGCGAAATTTTTGAAAATTTATGAAGGCAATAAGCAAAAAAATTCACTATTTATAAGTCAAACTAAAAATTTTAAGAAATTTAGAGGGCCAAAAAACCACAATTACTCCATTTAAAAATAAAATAATTTTTAAAACAAAATTATAAACTTATAAAATAAGTTTTTATGGAAAGAAAAACATGCAAATTAATTGTCCTATGCCTCGGAAGCGAACCAATCTTTAAATCATTCACGCCAAGGTTGAAGTCTAACACCTTAACCACTCGGCCACCCGCTTATATTAGGTCAGTTAACAGAAAATAAACATATTTCTTTCGTTTTTTTAATACACAAGCATGAGAGTACTAGTAGTTTATTAATTTTTCTAAAAAAATCAATCTTTAGGGGTGTAAAAAAGTTCCGGTTTGCCCGGAACCGATTTGAAAACCGGAGCCGGAACCGGAACCAATTTGAGTTCCGGTTCCCGGAACCGGAACCAAAAAAACACCGGAACTTTCCGGAACCGGAACTTCCGGTGAAACTCTACTAACTATGTATTAAGAACGACCAATAATGGAGGAAGAACAAATGTTCAGAGTCTAGGAGATCCCGATTCAATATCCAACTAGATTCAAAAAGTTCATAATCGGACTCCGCACGGCCTAGTGATAAACCTCAAAAATACCAAAAGATATCACTCGTTTTTTAGGGACCAATGATCTTCACTATTACCAAAAAAACATTATCCAACAAGCAAACCCAAAAAATCATAAACCCATGGAAGACCCCTATCCTTGAGGTAAAATATCAAACAAAGAACCTGAGACAGAAGAAGCAAGCCGCTGAGCAGAATTATTAGCACTATTATTACTTGTTGTAGTCGTCGTTCCGGTCTCCTGTTTCCTTTGGATCATGTCTTTGAAGCACTTTGAACACAAATCCTCTGTTGCCGAAGACCCATAGAATCCACAATTGCCACGACACAAAGGAGTGTTTTGAGGTGGTTGCTGTTGATTCTCCATATTTTGCACACCGAGACGAATCACAAAAAAAAATTTGGAAAGAAAATGAGTTGAAGTTGAATTAGAGAACTAAAAAAAAGAAAAATTAGGGAGTCGTTTAGGCACAATCCCATCTCGTCGCAGACTCATCTTTTGAAAGGAAGGTTTTTTGGATATTCTGTTTGATCTGTTCGGAATACTTGTTATGAAGAAACATGCACATCCTAGTCAAAACGAAATAAATTTCTTAATAGGGGAGGGATATACGTTCGTGACAGATTGGCCTAGCGACAAAATGGGCAAAAATTGATGATAAATAAATGTCAAGGACGTTTCGTAGAAACCGTCTCAGTGCAAGAAAATTTATTGGGGAGGGTACAAAAAATTTTTGAACGTTCCAGAACACATCTTTACCTCGAGAAAGTTGGGAAATTTACTCTTATGCCGAAACGGTAACAAAAACCAAACGAAAATTGATGAGAATAAAGAAAAGGTATTCTCTCAAAAATGAACTTTTCTCTCTAAAATGACACGCAAAATGTTTACAAAAATAAATTTTTGATACGAAAAAATGTGTACAGAAAAATTATCACAAAAAAATCTAAAAGACTAACAACCTCCCCCAAAAAAGATGATGACAAATAAAATAAAAGAAATACCTACTAAAATGGGTTGTTGGCGAGAATAAGCAATAAATTGGGAAAGAGAAAAGAGGAGATAACGATTTGTGTTTAAATAGTACAGAAAAATATTACAAAATATCAAAACTTTAAAACTACGAAATTCGGCCCAATGGGTGTCGTTACATATATAGAGATTACACTGTAGCTACAAGTAACCGGTTCTGTAAGATGGAGGAACGGAATACAGATAACCGGAAAAACTAACGCGGCCTTTGCATTGTTTGATGACTAATTCTTACACAACACAAATTTCTTAGCTCTAATGATAAAAGAAAATTGACAGCTTATGCAAATTTTTCATTTTCTTAAAATAGCACCTATGCATGTATACATAACAAATAAAATGCTTGCGTCAAACACATAGCACAATAATCCCCAAATTGCAAAAAAAAAGTCCAACAAAAAACGTCAAAATGCCAAAATTTCAAAAATACCTAAATTTTTGGCTTACCTTCGGAAAATTTCACAAAAGTTTTCAGAATTTTCGATTTCACTCGGTAGAAATGATTTTTTAAAATAAATTTATTCTCACAAGTTTAGTCAAGATTATGTTAGAGGGAGAAAAATAATGATAGCAAAAATATATAAATGGAAAATTTTCCCGCAACAGAGACTGGGCCGGCTCTCTTTCTCCGTACTAGTAGTCGATGACTGCTGAACGAGGAGAAAAATTCATTCAACCAACCCCCATGTCAGTCAGAGTCAGTGTACGTGCGTACCAACCCCTCGCCCACTTCTCTTTCTTTCCCTACACCTTTTTATTTATGTATTCTTTTGCTTCAAAATTCTTCGAAGACAAAATGCCCATGAGATAATCTGACAAGATGCCAACTCAAAATGCCTGTGAGGGTGAGAAATCTAGTAAAGGCAAATCGGACAAAATGCGAACAAAAGGAAAATCGAACAAAGGCAAATCAGACAAAATTCCAAGGGATATGGGTTCTTTCTGAACAATCTGGCATTTTGTCCTTCGGCATTTTGTCCTTATTATTTCTAACTACTTTTTACTCTTTTTCCTCTTTATTCAGAGAGCTAGTTCCCAAAAAATAGAAAAAATTATATTCTTTTTTCGCTCTTTTCATTTTCCCTCCGGTTTTTATCTCTTTCTGTCTACGAAACAAGCAAAGTTGTGTAAATGAGATACAGAATCTCCTGACAGACGTATTTTCTTTATTAACATAGATAAATCAATAATTTGTAAGCAAAAAAGAATGACAGCCGAATGACAGTCGATATTTGCTGTTTGCTCTCTAAAACACATTTTTTCTTTCTCTTCTTTTTTATTTCATCCTCTAATTCTCTAACATCTACATACATTATTCTGGGTGTTGGGACAAAACACCGTCCGACCAGAAAAACAAATCAAAATGGAAGTTATGTATAAAGAGTGTGTGGATGAATGTGACCACAAGCAAATTTTTTAAACTTAATTAAGGAAAAAATGACTGACCATTTCGTACTTCAACTAAATCGCGGGCTGGGGGGGGGGGGGGGGTAGGTTATAGGCCCTTAAAGTTTTAGGATCACCCAAAGATCCCCCAGTTTTTTACTCCGTCCAGATTTGTCGGAGATAAATTCTGTCGGAGGGTGACTTGCTCCTTATTCTGCCCAGCATCTTTTGTCTCTTGCAGAACTGATAGTGAGTAATGTCTTACTTTGATAAATTAAGCTAGACTCAATTGCCAGATAAGCGTTCTTTACTCTTTTTTCTTTTATCTCTTCCATGTTTGTCAAATAGTCTTTCTTTAAAACAAGTTGAGAGAGAATAGAAAAATACATTCAAACTTTCCTTTTTATTTCTCTAATTACTTAACAATTTTTCTTTTTTTTTTACAATTTGAACACGTGTATATCATAAGTCAAATAAAAAATACACCCGTGATCAATAATCATAAAAAATGTATTCACGTCATTTTTTGTTAACAAATTTTTTGCTGAATTTTATCAGGTACAGCTTTATCGATTATTAGAGCTTCGTCGGAGTTAAAATTCTGACAGACAGAACCTCAGTAAGGGAGCAAGAGTGAAATTGGGAAAGGAAAAATGAGGGTGGAGGGTACAAGAACTATGACCTCGAGAGACCTATTTATCAATATTTCATCATTCTTTTTCATTTTTTAGAAAATTAACGAAAAAGATTACACAAGCTATTTATAGAGATTGTTTACCAAATAATATTTATTGGGAGGGGGTGGACAATGTCTATTAATTCAAAGTATTTTTTAAATTTATTTACAATTCTTACTAATAAAAAATTTTTTTTAAGAAAATATCAAAAATTCAATTGTCAGGGGGGGAGCTGAGAGGCCATAGGGTTAAAATACAAGTTTAGTTAGTTAGACATATATTGACGAACATTATGAACAAAATCAACAATTAACGGCATTTTTGCAGAAAGACTAGATTCTATAAGACGTACAACTAATTGGCATACAGCTTCGTCTGATAGTTGTAAATGAAAACGTTCCAAAACCTTTAAAAATTTTGAGAGAAAATTTTATTTTTTAAGGAAAATTTGATCGAGAATCCGGCCGGATCCGGAATTTGGATTTTCTGTAATCTATGAATAAGAGTTACCCTCTGAATACCCTGGCTACACCCTTGCAGGATTCTAAATTCGGAATTAATTCAAAATCCAAAAATTGATTTCACGCTCCAAAATATATCAAAATGTTTCTGTTCAATGCTGTCCTGGTTCCAAAAAATTAAACGGTTTCCCAATAGAAAAATAAAAAAATAATTTAAAAATTGCAAACCTTCATAACAGCCTTATCTCGTTCAATAGAAATGTCAGGAATTCCAGCATCCAACATTAACGAAAATAAATTTGTTATTAAATTTGCATGCCGTCTTAGAATGCAAAAAGCAATTGTACAATAATTAACAAAAGCGCGAAAATGTTCACTTGAAAAAAAATTTTTTCAACTTTAAAAAAAAATAAAAAGAAAACCTATTTTGACCTCCCATTGCATTAATCATTTCAGACGTCAACTTCATTGGGGGAGGCATTGGTTTTGGATCTCTTCCCAAAATAAATCCAAAATCTACGTGAAACATTTTACCTGAAAATAAATAAAAATTAATTTTTCCTCCCAAAAAAGTCCGCAAGTTTTATTAGAATATTTTTTTATCGAAGAGGAATACTTGGGAAGTTTCCTCCATTTTCCTTCCAATCTCCCTGACCATTTTTGAGCTTTTTTCTTCCTTCTTTTCCCTTATTCTAACAAAGACAAACTCCGTCCGCATCCGTAAATTCAAAAAAACTTTCGGAGATTTCGATATTTGGCTGAATGGCTTGGACTTCTTCAACGGAAACAAACATGTGAAGCTAATCGGTTTTATGAAACCAAAATAATTTTAAGATGGAGTTTGCGGACCTTTTTGTGAGCATGGAGGAAAAAAAGACACTCATTGAATAGTTGGAGAGAGAAAGAAAAAAAATTTTAAAAAACCGTTTTCACAAAGCAATAAATTATGTAAATGTCGATCACCAATTCCAAGAATATAACAAATTATAGAATAACCAGCACATGATTTAACATAATTATTAAGAACATCTGCTTCAATACCTAAAAATAAAATTTTTGAAAAAATTTTTTTCAAATTAAAAAAAACCATATGGGGCAGATGATGAAGGTCTAAATGTACGAAGTGTGTCCTTTAAAAAATAATAAATTTAAGAAAAAAATAAAAAAAAACCTGTATGCTTTTTATATCAGCCAAAGGTGTAGCGCCTCTTACAAATTGGACAAAACCTTCGGAACAAGAAGTTGCGAGAACAGCATATGGAGTTAAACATAAATCAAGTCTGTAAAAAATTCAAGTTTAAAAAATAAAATAATTTTTGATGGGATTATTTAATTTTGATTATTTAAGAAAATTTTTATCGTCTTTTATAAAGATAAATTATTTTATTTTAATTTATTGTAAAAATGATTAAATTAAAATATGGTCAATTTTGTATTTCTAGAATTCCCCCTTCAATTAAAAAGCCTAATATCGACCTGAGAATTTCCCAAAAAATCTCCCAATTAAAAAATCAACTGACTTGTCCTCCTTCAACAAAGAATCCATTAATCTAATCATTTGCAACACAAGTTGATCTTGTCTCAAATCATCTCCACGTTTAAATATTGTTGTATAAGCTTCAGCACATTCATAAGGTGTAATATTTCCTCTAACAGTAGAAAACGTTAACCTCATTGGCATCAAATTACTCGAAAATAAAGTTGTCGATTCTGGCTGAACAGATTTTACATGAACTGAAGGATCCAAAGGAAGGCTCATTCCCTTTAGAAAATTGTTTAAAAAATTTTTTTTAAGTTAGAAAAAACCTTCAAATCAATCAAATCATTATTTTCAATCAATTTTTTCTTTAACAATTCCAATTTTTTTGAACGACTTCCGCTTGAATCAGCAACAGCTTTTGCTATATCAACTAAAGTGTCTACAAATTTCTTAAAAAAAGAAAGGTTATTTTGTAGTAAAAAATAAAAATTAGGGCTCTAGTACAGTTTAGAAGTCCAATGAAAGTTTATGAGTTCAAAGAAAAGATAAATATTTTTAAAAAATTTTGTTGTTATAAAGGAAAAGGTGAAATTTATTTGGAAAATCCTTTAATGGTACTATGAGGAATCCTTTAATAGTACCCGTTTTAACATTCCAAAACGTTTACTGACCCGATTCTCTAAGCGGAACATAAAATTTTATCGGGAATTCCCGATTCCCCAAAAGGGAGTTTATTTATATGTCAACGAAACCTTGCCAAAAACGCAATCATATTGGCAACAAAGTTTTTTTTAACAGAGAACCTGTTACTTACTACCTACTCTAAAAATTTCAAAACTTAAGAAACCTTTTGAGAAGAAATTGTAGCCAATGTTTGTTTACATGCACTATTACCAGTTGAAAGTGCTTGTTGAAGTTTTAAAATAACAGACGAATAAAATTCAGATATTTGTTTATTTCCAAAATTTGCTTCAACTTCAACTTTTAAATACCTTTTAAAAATAATTTTAAAAAATGAAAATTAAAAAAAACCAATAAAGAAAAATAGCAATAGGACTATTTTGACAAGCAATTTTAATAAGAAAAGTAGCCAAATCCATAGACTCATGGCCTTCAAAATAATCGAGAGGAATGTCTGAATTTGTTGATTGTCGACTTGAGGCCATTCTTGGATGAACAGAATCTTTAAAAATTAATATAAAAAATTTGGATAAAAAAAAAGGCTTAAAAGGATCTCTAGAGGAAAATTTTGGAAGGCCTAGAATCCGAAATCTTGATAATTTTGGAAGGCTATATGCCCTGTCTCAATATGTTTCCTTCTTTTCGTTTCGAGCGTTGAGGAATGGAAAAGTGTAATGGAAATAGAGAAAAGTGTCACTTATGTAACTTGTACCCAAGTTCTACGGACTCTGGATGTCACGGGATGAGAGAAAAGCCGGATCGGGGTTTCAAAAAATTTTTGGATCATATTTATTGTTAAGGTCGGAAAAAGTCCGTGCTTTAATTATCGGATAACCCGTAACATCCCTGGTAGGACAATAAGGATTTGTCATACTCACATGTAAATATTTTTTAAATTTTATCTAATAGTTCTAAAAATAGAGGGATTCTCTTACTAAAAAATTTATTAAAAAAACAAACTTGAAGATGTTGCAACAATAGTAGAAGTCCCACTAACATTTTCATTTTGTGTAACAACCAACAAATCTTCTTCTACACTCGCAAGTAAATCTTGTTGTGAAGGTTCGTAACGAAGTGCTTGGACTAATTGAGGCAAAAATAAAAGAATATTTGCATTTGTAGTGTTTTGTAGACGTGAAACGGCATAACGACGTACAAAAGGATGAGAAAAATTTGGAGAAAGAAGTTCTAAAGCATCACAGGCGTCGATTGGTTCCCACTCACTTTTTAATTAAAAAATTTTTTTTGTATATTGTCCGCAAAAAGTCTGCAGAAAATGTTTGTTTGCAAGTTTTAAGTTTTGGATTACAAATTATTATTATATTTTAAAAGACAAACTTAACAGGAAAATTTTGAACTTTGTAGATCCTATTTTTATTTCCTCCCTAGTTTCCCTTATTAAAATGACCCCCAAAATCCCCACAAAAAATCACTTACAGAATGACTTGAATTGCTTGACGAACTTCCAACTTTTCTTGCCAATTAACAGAACGAATAAATTTTGTTAAAGCTTTAGGGTTTGATTTTAACCAAAAACGAAATTTCCATATTAAATCACGCTCTTCCATTAACATTGCCTGACAACTTGCTGACTAGAAAAAAATTTTTAATTTAAACAGAAAAATTTTTTTGGTTTATTTTTTCAGTTATGTTCCTTCCTCTTTTCGGGGCCCGTAGAATAAATTCGGGGTTGGATAACCCGGTTAAATAACCCGGTTAAACAACCCAGGGGCAAATAACCCTTAGCTACGGGTTAAAATCGGTAGAATAAATTCAACCCCGAGTTAAGGGTTATTTAACACCGAGCTAGAGGTTATTTAACTAGTTGAGTTACTGGGTTATTTGACCCTTTATATTTTATTGCCAAATCCATTTCGCAATAATTGTTTACGCAATAATTGTTATTATTAAAAAGAGATATAGTCAAATGAAAAAGTTTAAAAAACTTATAAAATTTTTAATTGTTGGATAAATTTTGCTTCAAAAATTTTTGTAAAAGTTTTTGTTAAAAAATTTTTGTTAAAAAATTTTAAAAAATTTTTGTTAAAAATTTTTTTATGTGTTTTGAATAGAAATTAAAATTTTTAAAAATTTTGCAATTTAATAAATGTTTTAATTTTTTGGAAATTATGCATAATTCGCATGTTACCCTGCCCCCTAGTAGGGTTGCAATTTGCCCCTTACCTGCGGGTTATTTAACCCGGGTAATTAATTTATTCTACCGGTAATGTTACGCGGGTAAGATAACCGGGTTATCTGACCCGGTCATTTAACCCGAAGCTAGGGGTTTGAATTTATTCTACGGGTTACGGGTTATTTAACCCCAAGGTAGGGGTTGAATAACCCTTACCCCGAATTTATTCTACGGGCCCGGGAGGGGAGGGGCTTCAGCTCCCCGGCTACGCCCTTGTACGATGGTGCAAAAAAGTTCAAAATTTTTGGTGACCCCCATGTAGGTTAAAGAACCAATTAAAAAGCCATATTTCAAAGTTAAAGGCAAAAAAATTTTTAATTTAAACAAAAGAGAACCTTAATAATAGCCTCAAGTGTGTCTCTAATTGTTGGATTTGGTTGTAGACGTCTATCAATATCCATAGCTCTCGCATTTCTAGTCATCATATGGTGCTTTATTTCACTCAAATTTTCCATATCCAATTCTGGGTCAGCTTGTCTTTCATTTCGAGGTTTGGGCAATAAAGGATCTACATCCAAATCATTTTCAAATTGTTGAGAATGGTGGTGGTCAGTAGAAGAAGGAGCTTCTCCAGCAAAATAAATTATCGAATAAATTGTTAGATCGTCTGAATCTTGAACAATTGGAAATTCAATTGTTAGAAAGAGAGAACGATCGTCAGATTTCGCCTTTAAAAAATATTTCTGTGACTCAAATTGATGAAACAAATTGGTTGAAAATTTTAATTTTTTTAAATTGACAGCTAAGTTCAACCCCTATTCCTTACAAATATCAACAGAAAAAAACCTCTTGTTTAATTTCCTCCAATTTCGCAAAAGTAATTTTATCCAGCCAATCAACTCTATCAATAAATTTTTGATTATAAAGTTTTTCTTTTTTTAACAAATCATTTAAAGGAATCCCACATTTCAATTGTCGATTATTATTTAAATTTTCATCATTATTTTTAAGTAAAGGTGTTGAATCTCTGGCATCTTCTGACGATTCTGCTTGTTTTGCAGGTGTTGGAATATTCATCAAATCCAAATTTGGATTTTCAGTTATCAGTTTAGTCTTGTCAGATTTCCCAATTACTTGTTCTAATTTTAAATCTAAAATACCCGAACGAAATATTGAATGTTTTGAAAACAATTTTTTGGCACATTGAGCGATTAAAACCTGAAAATAAAGTAAAATTAGTGTATAAATTAGTGTATCCGCAAATCTATTCGGGTTAAAATTGGACTCAATTCCCTCTAATCTTGGCTTGTATATAAGTAAAGACCAATTTTTAAAGAAAATACCCAAAATTCTCTTAAAATATTTAAAAAATAAAGACCGGTTCAACAGTCGTTCCAACATCCCATAAAGTTACATGAAGCAAAGCATCCCTGTTTAAGTCAGAATAATTTACAGGAAGGTTTATCCATTCATCAAATTTTTGAATATCTCGAATAGAAGATGTGCCAGTTGGTAAATATTGTCGAAAAGAACTTTGAACACTTCTTCCAATAATTCTTCCATTACAATAAATCTTTAGAAGAAAAATATGTTTAAATGAAGGATATTAGAGTAAAGCTGTCCCAGACATTCCAAAAAAATGCAAAAAAGATTGGATAGGATTTGATCGTGAGAGCTCTCCAATTCAGAGTTGTTAACCGCCAAAACATCCCACTACCGGTTGCTTATTTTCATTTTTGATTTAGCTGCTAGGCTGGGAGGAAGTTTCAGAGGCCTATTCCACTAGGAGCCTATTCCACTAAACGACGTATCGCCAAAATCACTGATCCGCTCCGAAAAATACCCCTAAAATGACAATGAGTATAAACTACAAGGAGCGGAAATTTTTGGAAAAATTTTAAGAAATTTTCCATATTTGTCGGGCGTTTAGATAGCTACCCCCCTCCCACACCCATTTTCAAAATTTTGTTTAAAAACTAAACAAACCGTCAAACGAACAAACATACAACCAGAAGGTGTTGCATATCTTTGCATATCTCCATGACTTGTTAAATAACCAGAAAGTGAGACCAGTCGGATTCTTAAAGGCACATTAATTTCTGAGCTAAATACATAATTGAAATTTTTTCTCATTTTTTAAAGAGAAATAATGCTAAAATTGAGAAAATAATTAAAACGAGATTCTATTCCGCAATTTTATTGAGAAAGGAATATTTAGGTCTAGAAGTCCCTGGGAAGTCTTCGGGCGGAACTAATATTCGAACTGAAAATTTCCGGATACACAGACTTTTTTCGGTTCCAGATATCCGGAACCGCCACCGCTAGGGATACCTTCAGCATAAGAGAAAAAAGAGGATTAATTTTGGAGGTAAAAATGCGGACAAAATTTGCGGAAAACCCCAAACCTATGGATAAAAATTGCGGACGAATCCTTATACCCAACTTTTGCAAACTCTAAATGCATTAAAGGAAAAGAATAAAAAATAAAAGAGAAAATAAATTAAAGGTACTTCCACCAACAAAGTTAAAATAAAAATCCTCAAAATTTTTTTACTAGAAATTGAGTTAAAAAAAGTAACGGTAAAAACAAAGTTTTGTGTGTATAGTAGGTGTAGCAATAAAATAAAATATTTTTTTAAAGTCAAAACCATCCATCAAAACAAAACAAAATTCATTCATTAACACGGCGAGCCCGTTTAAGTGTCGATGTCGAAACCAACCCTCCCCCTCCCCCACCAACATTCTGCTGTTCGGCATCTGCAGATTTTGCAATATTGTCACAATTTTGATCGTGTGATCGAGTATTTGGATTGTTTTTGGTAAATTGTTTATCTCCGTTTGTAAGAATATTCTAAAATTTAAAAAATTCACGGGAAATGGAAAAATACAAGAGAATTTATTTTGTTAAAAGACCAAAGAATTTTAAAAATTTGGTTCGCTTTATGATATTATGAAAAGAATTTCAAGAATAAAAAGCGAAAAACGAAAAAAAATCGGCGAATTTTTTGAAGTCGAAAAAATCGACTTTGTCATTTTACTAAGTTTTTTAAAATTTATTTGTGATTGGCAATCAAATAAATAGAATAATCCAAGTTAACCCAAAAAAACGATTAACAAAAAAATACCGTTTTTTGAACCAAAAGTTTTGTCTATATACTTCCACCTAATTTAAACCCCCAAAATCAATAAAAATAAAAAAACCTTTTGTAAAATTCCATTTTGAGAAGACTCATTAACCAAACCATCAGCAGAAGCATTTAAATTTAAACTAAGCGAAACAGGCGAAGTAACCGAAGACAAAGAAAAAAATCTGTCAGTTTCCTCAAAATGTCTCTTTGGAGGCCGTCGGCCCTTAGAATGCCCAGAAACTAAATTTAATGCTGCGCCTGAAGATATTCCAGCAACTGCAGATTCCAATAATTTGTTGAAACCTAAAAGAAAATATTTTTTTGAAAATTTTGTTTAAAAATTAAAGAAAAAACCTTTAATAATATTCCCATTTTCAGAAGATTCTTCAAGATAAGTAGTCTCAAAATTGTATATTTGTTTTTCCAAATTGGACAATTTTTGCTTAAAATGATAAATTTTTTGATGAATTGATGTTAAAAATTTAGACATTTAATTTATATTAGAAAAGTCAACAAAAAATAAATCCCCAAAAGTAGCCCCCACAAAAGTAACAACTACATAACTTCCCCCCAGTTTTCCAGCCGAAAATTAAAAAAACGAAATAAACAAACCAAAACTTCAGAACGTCGTCTAATCAATTCAGACATTTCTTGCTTTGGATCGACATCTTTTGAATGAGCCATTTTCAAAAAAAAATTGAAAAAAATAAGATTTAAGAAAAATCAAAGAATTCTAAAAGTTTAAATAAAAAAAATTTAGAAAAATTGGAATTGTGTCGAATTGTGGGCCCGTTAAAAAATAAATTTAAAAATCATGGAAACACATTTTCTAGGGCTGATTTTATCGAACATTTGGCTTTATCTACGATTTTTAATCAAATACTTGATTTTTAAAAAATTTCATTCAAATAAATTCTCGATTTGAAAGGCCAAAATAAATTAAATCTGACATACTATATTTGACAAAATTAGAAGAACAATTTGTTTTAACCTTTCTAGTAACTTCACGGAAAGGAGTGGACGAATTGTGGGCGCTTCAGATTGGACACAGCCCGAATAGTCGCGGGCCGAATTGTCGCTCTCGACATTTGATTGACAAATTTTTCCCTTTTAAGCGACATATGAATTTAATTTTTTAGATAAATCTTCAAACAATTAGGGGACCATTTTTATTTTTGAATATTTAAATTAAAAGTTTGTTTTTATTAAATACAGTAGTCGACAAAAAGATAGGGACAAACGCAAGCAAAATGAAAATCACCTATTTTCTCGGTTAAAAATCGATTTTAGAAAAAAATTTTTGATTTATTAAATACTAGATTTTATGCTCTATTTAATGAGTAGAAAATTTGTCTGTTTAATTTTTTATAAAATTCAACCCTTATTGAAAAACAAAAGGTATGCTATTTTAAGCCCGACAAAAAGATAGGGACAAGTCTTGTAACTAAGTTCTCATAAAAGCAAAAAATCTACAAAATTTTGTATAAGCATATTGATCGATAATAAGAAGAAATAAAAGAGAACTAGGTCCATATCTCATTTCGTTGTCGAAATCTAGATACCCCAAAAATCAACGTAAAATAGGTTTTTTCGACTTTAAAATTTTTTTCGGACCCCTTATTGATTGTTTTAAATTTTCATTTTAGGCTTATTCGATAGATCTTTAATTGTGCTATAAACGTGACAAATTTCATTTTTAAAAAAAATTTCACTCCCGAGATAAAGGACGACGATTCTTCAAAACGTCATTTTTGTGGGAATTTATGGGGTGTTTGTTGCTTTTTGTAACATTCGCCTCTGCAACTAACGAAGTGTTTTTTTCTGAAAAATGAAATTTGGCTAGTTTATAGCAAATTTCAAGAGCTATCGAATAGGCTCAAAATAAAAATTTTAAAAAATCCTTAAGGGGTCGAAAATATTTTTTGAAGTTGCTTACCCTTGCTTTACGTTGATTTTTGGGGTATCGAGATCTCGACATTGAAATGAGATACGGGCCTAGTTCCTTTTTCTTTTATCTTAGTATCGATCATTATGTTTACACGAATTTTTGTAAATTTATTGGTTGAGTGAATAATTAGTTACAAGACTTGTCCCTATCTTTTTGTCGGGCTAAAATTTGCAGTACTTTTCTATTTAAATTATTTCAGTATATCAAAAAATAGTAATCCGCCAGATCTTATACTTATCAAATAGAGCATTAAATGGCGCATTTAATCAAACAAAAAGTTTTTCCTGAAATCGATTTTTAGCTGAGAAAATAGGTGATTTTCATTTTACTTACGTTTGTCCCTATCTTTTTGTCGACTACTGTATGTCTCTTAGAAGACTAAATAGGATTGCTTTTCAAGTTGTTTTGGAGGTTTTATTTTTTAAAAACTTTTTTTATTTAATTTTTTTAGATGATTCAAAGATTTAAAACTGCAAATACTTTAAACAATTTTGGAAAAGTTGGATTGAAAATTTTGAAGCACAATCGATTTACTTTACGTCGAACTGTTCTTAGAGGAGTAAGTTTTCCTTCTTTTTTGTTTTATCATAGAAAAAGCTTGCATTTCCCTAAGATCCTCAAAAATTCCTGAAAATCTAACAAATTAATTTTGGAATTCCGTAACTGAATGGTGATAATAGTTCGGCTTACCCTCCTTTCATGTTTTACTGACCATTTCGGGCTTTCTTGTTTGATATATAATTTACATATGTATTATTCGAAAGAGCTCTTCTTGCTATGTTAAATGATGCCAAGATTGCTAAATTAGATTATTCGGCCCTATCCCAATATAAGGGCGGAATCGTTTTTTCCATTACTTTTCATTATTTTATAAAAAAGGTCAATTTTCCTTAAAGTTGATGTATGTTGATGTTTGCCTTAAGGAAGAATGGAGGACAGACAATGACAGAAACACGGACGGATACGTCCGTTTTTGTCTGTCCGAGTCTGCCCGTGTTTTTCAGTCCGTGCTCGTCCGTGTTTTGGACAGACAAAACACAGACGGACTCGGACAGACAAACACGGACGAACACGGACTGAAAAACACGGGCAGACAAAAACGGACGTACACGTCCGTGTTTCTGTCATTGCTGTCCTCCATTCTTCCTTAAGGCAAACATCAACATACATCAACTTTAAGGAAAATTGACCTTTTTTATAAAATAATGAAAAGTAATGGAAAAAAACGATTCCGCCCTTATATTGGGATAGGGTCGATTATTCTTAATAAAATTATGAAGCTTAGAAATTCGCTGTAAGAGGTTAAAATAAATGGTTATAACTTTGTTCATTCAAGTTGGATCTCGTTAATTTTGGGTGCTTTCTATTCAGTTCGAAGAGCTTTTCCGAATAATAGTATATAATTTACCATAAATAAGTCATTTTTTATTGAAAATGCTAGAGGGAAATAAGTGAAATTGAGGAAGGAAAAAAGTCTGACCATTCTGTACATAATGAAAAAACAGGGAGGAAAAAGGAGAACCCAAACGTTGGTTTGGGGAACCCCAAAAACTCAGGCCCTGACCAGATCCAGCTAGATCGCCTCCACCTCGATCTTTAAATTTTTCTGTCTCTTGATAAATTTTTCATTTCATTAGTTTCGAGTTATAGCCAGACAACCAGCTCAACTTTGGAGGCCATTTGCTTCCCTACATTTCCGGCATCAACAACAATTAAATCAAAGATTGAATGGTTTCAATTTCATTAAAGACAATAAACCTAAAAGAGACATCCTCCATCTTGTTAGGGTATTTCTTTAATTTTTGGATAAATATTAAGGAGAATTTAAGAATTTATTTGGTACAAATGCTCGTTATAATCGTGGCCTTTCTTCAACTGAAATGCCCAACAATTTGGATGCTTATGAAATTGGTTAAAATTTAAATATAATTTTTGTGTAAATAATAATCATAAAGGGTGCTCTTCCTCTTTTTTAATTATTGAAAAAAATAAACTTTCCCAACGGGATCGAACCCAAGACCCCAAACCCACGGAGTATGTTCGAACCAGTATGAGAAAATTAATTTTTTTTAATAGCTAAAAAAGGTGAAAAGACCGTTTTGATCACTTTATAGCGTTATTTATACCATTTCTCTATTACATTAAACATAATTTCAAAAATATTTTAGGCAAGTACATTGCCTCTGGCTGTAATGGCGCTGTCTTTCAACTCCGTCTTAAACAAGAGTTAGCTAGTAATAATAATATTGATGAATCTCAATTTGATCATCCCTACAAAGCAAGTTATATTCTAACCTATATATCTGTGTTTGCGGACTTTTTTGAGGAATTTTTACGAACTTTCTTTTGCGGATTTAGCGGATATATGAGGAATTTATTACCTAATTTTTAAACATTTAACTCAATTTTAGTTGTATCCATTGGCACTCAAAGTTTTATTTATTGATGGATTAACACAGGAGCGGTTTATTTGGAAAGAAATGGCTTCAGAACTTATTCCACTTGTTAGGCTTCCAAAGACAGTTTTTGATGGAAAATTTGCAAGGTTATTTTAATTATTTGTTGTTTACAGATTAAAATTTTCGGTAATTGTGAACCTTACAGACTCCTTTTTTCTTCCGACTCTTCTCGATAATCTAACCCTATTATGTCCGAAAGTTGTCCGATGTTGGCGTGAGAGTAACATTTATCCAGTTTTCTTACTAACTTTCTTAAGGGCCTTTTCTTGGCGACTTTTTACTGAATTTTTAAAAGATTAAAATCAGTAAATGGTACTTCTTTCTTCGATAATGTCCCTTTTTCTTGTCCACTTTTTAAACTTCATTTCAATATCCGTTCTTTTTTTTTGCAGACCCCTTTTAATATTTTTAATTTTAAGAATAAAAACAATTTCTCGTTCCCATCCAAATATAATCAAAATGTATACAGCTTTTACTGATAAATTTTCTGCATTACCTGAGGCTGAAAAAATTTTGATAAATAAACTACAAAATCGTCGTTTTAATTTACAAAATTGTTTAGAGGATTTTAATGAAGCAAAAACACTTTATGTTGTTATGAAAAGGTTTGCTATTTATTTTTTATTTGAAAAAACCCAACCACAAGTTTCGTTGAATTTTTGTTTTTCGACTTCTCTCGTCCCCCGACTTTCCAAATTTCTTTTTGGTCTTTCGAAGTTGTGTCATTTTTTACTTTTGACGCAGCTTTGGATAAGAGCTTCCAAACACTGATCCTGATATTTTGTTAGCTTACCCGAGAGAGAAAAACTTTAGTGAAAAGAGTACATCCACCGTCTCCAAACTGATCGCTTCTAAATTTTTTAAAATTTTTGCGGACGTCCGCAAAATGTTTTTTTGCGGACTTTTCTTTATTTTTAATCTAAACAAAATTATTTTTAAGATATCGAATGACTCTACAAACTTATCTAAAATCTCATAAAAGAAATTATTTGCAAGCAAGAATTATGTTTGGTCAATTAATGGAAGCAATTGTTTTTCTTCACAAAAATACAATTTGTCATCGAGTAAACTTAAAAAAAGATTTTGGCCTAAAATTTATTTTTAGGATATGAAGTCTGATAATATTCTTTTGGATTTTGATTTTGAAGGTTTTTTTTCAATTTTTATAAACTTATAGGGCTTTTATTCGCACTTTTACGCGTCCAACCAAATTTTTATGCAAGCGATCTACGACGATAAATTCGGTTCTGTTTAAAAGCTGTGGTCCTATATCACGCGTGTGTACCATAACCAATTAGTACTAAAGTAAAAAACCGGGTACTTATGACCATTGATTGGGCGCATAAAAATTTGATTGGACGCGTTAACTGTACAAGAGCCAAAATTTTTTTAAAGATGAAGTGCCACATTTGGTTCTTAGTGATTTCGGCTCAGCATTGTCGAATGGTGAATGGATTTTGCACAGTTCTAGTGATGGGGAATTCAGCGACTTGGGTGGAAATTTAGCTTTGAGAGCACCAGAAATACGTAGAATACGTCCAGGGTTAAATTCATGGGTTGATTATGAAATGGCAGATACTTGGGCTGCTGGAACACTTGCTTTTGAGATTTTTACAAGGTTTGTTAAAATATGAGAAAAATGGGGGAAGGGGGAGGGGGAAGTAATTAGGAGGTTTAGAAAAAAGGTGAAAGTCTGTAGGGTTAAGAGTTCCTTCCCTCCCACTTAACAACTCGACTCATTTAGGCTTATTAATTTTTCCTAAAGTATAATTTTGTAGGAGAAATCCATTTTATGCAGTTTTGAGTAGTGCAACATACAAAGAATCAGATTTGCCTCCTTTACCCACTCGTTTAATTAACCCAATAAAACAAGTTATTCATCAAATGCTTTGTATTGATCCAAAGAAAAGACCGAAACCAGAAATTGGTGCAAATATTGTGGCTATTTCACTTTTTGGGATGAAAATTGGAAAAATTTTGGATGAATTTTCGGTACAAATTTTTTAATTTTTGGGGTTTTCGGAATATATTCCCAAAAGTCCTCAAATTTTGTCCGCATTTTTTGTCTGCAAGTCTTATTTAATTTTTTCAAAAAAGGTTTTTTGAAGGCATAAAGGATATTATGTATTGTGACTTCGTAATGAAATAGAGAAAGTAGTTCTAGCGACGAGGTTTTATAATATATTTTAGTAATAACGTTTATTTTATGCCCTTAAAAATCTTGGAAAGTAAAATGTTCAACTTGCGGATAAAAAGTTGCGGATTTTTGGAAAATTATCGAAAATTTAAGTAAATAAAAAAATTTTTAGAATAAAATAGAAAGTGCAATTAATTCTATTGTTCAACTTTATGCTAGCGAAACAATTTTAGCTCGTTTTCTTAATCCAAAAACTATTAGTAATGCTGAACTTCAGGTTTTTTTTAATTATTTTTAAAATTGTGTTCTAAAGCAATTTTTTGTTTTACGGATCACCATTAGCTATTGGGAAAATTTTTATAAAAAAATCCCCAATAACCGACATTTATGGACTTTTGGTCTAAAATTTTTTGACAAGTTTGACCAAAAGTCCGTAAATTTTTTGTCCGCAAATTTTAAATATGACTCCAAAAATATTTTTAAGCTAGAGTTCCACTCATTTAACGTCCATGAGACGTCATATCTCCATAAAACTTGGGCCAAACTTGTCGAAAAAAAATTTTTTAAATTAATTTTTTAAAGCTTCGGGCAACTTTTCTTTCTCGTATGGATTTTGAAGAATTACACACAGCATTAAATTATTATATTGAAAATAGAGAAGGAGGAATTCAAGGAGAGGAAATTCCTTCAAAATTAATTTCTAATGAAGTTTATTCTTCTTTTATTAATCAAGAGGCCTTCTCATCAGCTATAACAAAATAAGTAATAAATAGACTATAATTTACCTCATAATCTTTCAATTTTTCAAATGTAAATTTAAAAATAAAATTCAAAAAAATTTTCTAATAAAAAACCGTCATAAAAACTACCATTTGACAAAAGCATGAACATAACACAAACTCAACCCTCAAAAAATGGAACGACTACTAAAAGGCTTCGCCTTTTATACTTTTTTTCAAAGAAATTTTTATTCATTTATTTAGTAAAATTAGAAATTACACAAAAATACAAAAAAAATTTTTTTCAATTAAAAAAACCTTTTATTTCCCATAATTTTCAAACAATTTTGGATATTTATTCTTCACTTCATCAAAAGGCAAAAGCACAGCATAGCTTTTATCTTCCAGTTTTAACAAAAAATAAATTGTTTCACAACAAGAGGTTTCTCCAATAATTTGAATTGGTTTTTGGCCAAAACAATCTCTCTCTAATTTTGATAAACTGAAAATAAAAAAGTTTTTAGATTTTAATTTTTGGAGTTGGATCTGCCTGAATTTAAAAATATATTTATTTGTGGTTTTTCGCTGATAAATTTTGCAGATTTTTACGAAAATTATATTTTTCTTAGGATGTCTAGCCCTAATCCACTCCCCACTCAAAGCAGAATTAAAACTTTCTTGCTCTGAACCCCCCTCTTCCTTTTTCCAAAAAATTAGTTTATTATTTACCTTGGAGTTTCCACATCGACTCTAACGGTCAAAGGCGAATTCGGATCGACATTTTCCAATTGAACCATTTTTCTAAAATTAAAATGTCTAAAATAATAATTTAAAAATAGGTAACAACTGGTTAAAAACCATTTGTGACAAAAAAATTTTCGGACAAAACTTGCAGACAAAAACTTTTTTTCAGACAAAAAATTCAAAAAAAAATTTTATAAAAATCAATTAATTTCTTCTTCTTCCTCCTCTTTAATTTCAATATCAGTATCTTCCACCCCTGATGAAATAGCTCCCACGTCTGTTTCTTCTTCTTCTTTTTTTGCCTCTAATTTAACTTTTGCCTTCTTTAAAGATTTATTTAATGAATTATTAAAATTATATTCCTTCAATTCTTCCAAAATTCTTTTTCTTTCCTTCATCGGTTTTCCAGCCATTTCTTCAAGTTTTTCCTTACAAAACGCTTGGCGTTCAGTTACTGCATTGAATAATTGAGTTACACCTCTAAAATTATTTTTTTGTGGACAAAAATTTTCAGAAATTTAAGAAAAAACCACCTATCCAACCTAAATTTGTAAAGATAAAGCCAACTAACCCGAACACAGAAAATTTTGGCCCTATCTCAAAAGAACCAGTTTCCAAACCCGTAACCACATTGACTTAAAAATCCAAACCTTGTAGCAACGTGTGTCAATTTCCTCTCCCTTTCTTTATCCAATCCATAATCTGGTTTAACATAACCCTGACGTTTAGCATCCATTTAGAAAAAAAATTAAATTTTTCTGTCAAAATAATTTTAAATTAATTTAAAAATAAATTGAATTTTTAAACAAATATAAAATTTTTTAAAAATTTCTAATAATTTTTTCATTCATTTATCACAGTAAATATATTTAATTAAATTCAAAAAATTATTTTCTTTATGCATAAGAAATTACAAGCCAAGCAAAAACAAAATAAAAAAGCATAAGAGGGTAATATGAAAGAATTTTTCTCTTTGGTGGTTGGGATCCAGACATAAATTTTGTTGAAGCTTTTAAAGAAAAAAGGAATATTAAAAATTAGTTAATTAACAGGTAACAGGGATTTCTCAAATAAAATTTAAAATATTTGGTTAAAAATCATTTGCGAACAAAATATTCCCAACAGCTATTCTCGTTAATTTTTCATTAAACGATTCTGTGATTTGTGATCCAAAAATTGTTAGGAATCGTGATTTTCGTAAATCGAATCAGTAGGATAGAATGGGACCCGAATTTACTTTTATTATGATTCTTAGTTTTTGGCATTTGTAAAGAGTTTTTGCAGTTTCTAGAAATACATACTATATTTTGAGTTAAGCACAGGCCTAATCGCCTTAATTAAAAAAGTCCGCAAAAATTTTGCGGACTCCAATTCAACCTAACCTTAACTTTAAATAAATCCACAACAAAACCAAAAAAACCCTTCCCCCCCTTCTCCCAAAAATTAAAGATATATTTACCAACCATAATAAGCCCATCCAAGTCCAATAACAGTTAAAACAAGCCTTACAATTAAATTAATTTTCATCTTCTTTATAAGTAATAATTGAACAGATTTAATTCCAATAGAAGAAAAAACAAATGGAAGTAGACAATATCCAATAACACAGAGGGATTGGAAGAATGAACTGAAAAAATAGTTTAAAAATTTTGGTTAGTTTTTTATGTTCCCAAAAAGTCCGTAAATTTTGTCCGCAAGCTATATTATTTTCTATAATTGGAGGTATCTTAAATTGGAGGTGTTGTGACGTCATTTCAAATGGTTGGCATTTCGGCGCGGCCCGCTTATGAAGTCTACTTAAATCGAGGGGTTAGCAACCTACTCCCTCTCCGGTATAACAGACAAAATTAACGGATTTTTGTGAGAAATTTACATTTTTCCTCCAAGCAATTTAGCATTAAGCGTAACCACAAGAGAACCAAAAAATGCCAAAGAAAATATTTGGGTAAATTGTGCTCCCTTCTCAGCTCCTTGCAATAAACTAAAATTTTGAAGAAACTTTAAAAAAAAATATTTTTTTCCAAATTTACAGTGAAAGAAGCACACAAATAAATAGAGGACCCCAAAGATCCCAATCAGCAAGTACATTCATTTCATTCTTCTGAGGAAATAAAACTTGCGAAAATTTTTCATAAAGGATTTTCAAGTCTCGATTCTAAAATTTAAAAAAATAATTAAAAGTGAACGCTTTATGCGAGTATTTGAATTCAGAAAAAAATTCTTTTTCTTAAAAAAAATTGCCTAGCCTATCCGAAATAAAAAGTCAGGAGTTCTTGTGACAAACGAAAATGTATCCATAAGTTAATGGAAGCCCAAAAAGTTCAAAAAATTAAAAACGACATCCGGTAATTGGTTCTAGAAAACCTTAAACGATCTTTTTTTGGTTCAGAAATGTTTTTATCTAAACAGCCCTATCCAAAAATAATTGAAAAAAAGAGTAAAAAATACCAAAGTGTCTTTAATGCTTTCATCTAAAGTATCAAACTCGCAATCAAACTGAACAGTGTTTCCCAAAACTTTTTTCGAATCATTTCTCCCACCAATATTTCCACTCAAGTCTGTAGATTTTAATTGTTTGTTTCCTTCTAATTGTTCGCTTTGTTGAATTTCTTTTTCCAACTTGAATTGAATTTAATTTTAAAATTTTATCATTAAAGAAACCTGTTCTAAATCAATTGCAAATGACAAATTTGAAGTCATAGGAAAAAATAATTTTTAATCAAAAATATTTTCTAAAAAATTTAAAATATTTTTGTAAATAACAGATAGCTTTTAATGGATAGCCAGGACCTGGTAGTCCTTCTAGCTGTGATAAATGACCAGCGATTCCAAAAGATCACTGGTTGCAAAAATGGATTTAAGTGATAGCCCCATAGACTCCGAAAACCATAAATGTGGGGGAAACAAAGCTCTACAAATAAAAAACACCGAGATGCGCCTACATACCGTATTTGCTCTAGTAATCCCCCAGGGGGATTATTGTTTCAACCCATCTCTAGGGTGGGGGATTAATAGAGCCTGGGGGATTATTAGAGTGGGGTAGAAAGAGGGGGATTATTGTTTCAACCCATCTCCAGGGTGGGGGATTAATAGAGCCTGGGGGATTAATAAAGGACTGGGGGATTAATAGAGCAAATACGGTACATATATTTTTATAGGTATCAGGGATTGGTCAGGTTGAGAAAAAATAGAATCTAGTTTCGTTCTAAATTTTTTGGGTTGGTCCCCAGGCAAGGGCATTCTGAACGTAAAGCACAAAGCAAGTCCCATTTATATTCGGGTTCAAAAGGGTCAAAAACTGCGGAACGATTTCTGGTTCTTTGGAACTGGGAAAACAATTAGGAATTTACCACGCATTTTTGAGGAGATTAAACTAACCTCTAACATAATCTTGTAATAAATGAAAATATATTAATATACAAAAAAATATTATTTCATGGAACATTCCAAAATTAAAAAAACAAGAAAAATTTTCTTTCATTAAATTTTAACATAACAAAAAGCAACAAATTATTTCCAATATAATCCAAAACCTTTTTTCTTCTCTAACAATTTCCACCTCAATTTCGATAACCACGCGATGCACGACGACCACGAGCGCGTTCAAATTTACGACCTACAAAAAATAAAATTAAAAAAATTGATTTTTAGCGTTGGATGAAGACAAGGAGAAATACAGGGGGAAAAGTCCGCAAAAGTTTGTCTGCGAGAAAAAAAGTCGACAGGAATTGCATTCAAATATTTACAAGTAGGATTGTTGGTTTGAACCAAACCGGTAGCCCAGAGGATTTTAAGTCCGATTCCTCATTTCGGTTTCGGATATCCTAAGATTTTCTAAGAGGCGACAGACCTAGTTATAAACCGATAACCTTCTAATGTCAGACTAGTTTTTGATAATCCTCCTATTTTTGATGCTTAAATCCTGCAAGTCTTGTAATCGTCCCACGACTTCACAGGCAGCTTAAAGGGAAGAAAAGGGAAGAAACGTGACTCATCAGTTTGAAAAAGACTAACGATAAGCATAAAAGAACTCTTATTGTCAAAAAACTTAACAAACCTTTAGAACGAACCAACGGTTTTGCATGGCTCCCGGGAACACCAGGAGGAGGTCCAAAGTGCTTCTCAGCCTCTCGCGACTTTCTCGGTCCTTGCAAAAGCATCGTATTTTCCCCTTTTGGAGCTCTCAAAGCCAATTGATCGAAAGTTATAGTCTCTCCACCAGCTTTAATAATCCGAGCCCGAGCTGCTGTAGTAAAACGCAAAGCACAAACAGTCATTGCTGGAACTTTATAAATTCGTTTGTCATCCGTCACAGTTCCAACACAAACAACTATTTTCTTCTCATTCCCTAAAAAATTTTTTTTGAAGAAAAAGGGAAGGCCTTGGACAAACTAAAATGTGTATATACCCTAATTTGCCATAAGCCCTACCGACAGCAAGAACCCTATCGACCCTCTAACCGAGCAAAACCCCCCACCCCTAATTAAATTTATAAATACAAACCTGGACGTTTAAAGTTACGGACAATACGAGAAATCGAAAGAGGTGGCCGATTACGTTTTGACATATAAAGACG
Source organism: Meloidogyne enterolobii (assembly GCA_963681835.1). Lineage (NCBI taxonomy): Eukaryota > Metazoa > Nematoda > Chromadorea > Rhabditida > Meloidogynidae > Meloidogyne > Meloidogyne enterolobii. Next base: position 1,875,525 of record CAVMJV010000018.1, read on the forward strand.
TTTAAGCACAACGGCATTGAAACGCTTTTTAGTATCCACACGTTTAGTCAAATAACGATAAAGCTTGACCAATACACGCAAATAAGGGTCATCACTTTTTGGCGCTGTGCGTCGAACTTTTCGATCATATTTGTGGTCAATATCGATTCCCATTTTGTTTTTAAATTAAATTTGCTTCACTAAAAAAAAATAAAATATAGTAGAAGCCTAAACCGAAAAAAATCTCAACGTAACCTAACAAAAAAATTTTTTCAAGTTGGGTAGGGGACGATTCAGTATCGCCGATTCAGTATTGGCCGATTCAGTATTTGGGCTTTTTGGCCATAACTTTTTGCTCGATCAATATTGTAGGAATTATTATATATGATTTGATAGGTCTCGGGGTGCTGCATCTTTTTCATAATTGGACTGACCTGATCTTATACTCTACAAAAAGTTATCACTGATAAACAACGTCACAGGCATAAAAGATCGGTTTTCACGCTGTAACTTTTTTTGTGATCATCAGATCAGATCGGGCCAATTATGAAAAAGATGTCGAATCACGAGAGCTTTCGAATGATATGAGAATTATTCGAATCGGTCGAATATCAGGAAAGTTATGGCCATATACTGAATCGGCGATACTGAATCGTCCTTAACCGTTCAAGTTTGTTTAGTTTTTGGCATAAAACATTTTGCAAAAATCATATTTTGCCAATAAGGGTAAATTCCCAAATTTTGCCAATGAGTTGGTTGGCAAAATGTGGATAAATTACCCTTATTGGCAAAATATGATTCTGACAGAATATTAATTGCCTAAATTTGAGAAGCCAAGTCGATTGATTGCCGATGAATGAGAGCTAAGAGAAAGTAGCGCTGCATTCGGATTCGTCCCATAGATTTATAAAAAGTCAATTTTGTGTAATCTTCTTCTTAATTAAGCCTAAAAATGTCATCCTCCTTTGTTGAAATTTCAAAAGATTTGATTGGTGGCCAATTTTTGTTGCGTTTATTCTCTTTTCTTTGCAATTTTGCCCTTTTAAGATTTACAGATCCTTCAATTTTGGGATTTTTTAATGTCAGGTTTGTTTTTTTTAAATAACTTTTTTGTATTTTTTATTTTTTAAAGGATTAATCTAATTTACAATACTATTGGATTCCTTTCTCGAGAACCTGTGAGAAAATTATGTTTAAATTCTGATGTTTCTTTGACTGAGGTTGGCATATATTCTTTTTTCAGGTTTTGCTTAGTTTTGGTTTAGTTGTATAATTCTGAGTTTGTAGGCAGTTTGGGTTTTTTTCGAGTCCATTCTCCCAGTATTTTTCTTTTTTCTGAACCTTTTAGGTATTTTTTTTGATATTAAAGGAAGGCGTTTTGGTGTAGTGGTATAGTTCTGGGGGCGTGGATAGTTTGGCCTTGGTTCGAGTCCAAAGTTTTTGTTCAGTTGGTCTAGCTAAATTTATTTTTTTCTCTTTGGGATCACATATTATTTTTGAGACTCGAAAATTTTTATACGACGCAGAAATTTTTATCAAGGAATGCCCCCTCTTTTTTATAATTTCTATCCAATTTAGTTCATTAATCGCCATTTTTGTCTCTACTTTTTGTTGTACTATTTGGTTTTTATTTTGGACTGGATTTGATGAACTTTCAATTAGTAGCAAATCATATCTTTTTATACTTTTGGTGTTTAGTTTTTCTGTTTGTATAGAACTTTTTGCCGAACCAATTATTATAGAACAACTTAAATCTGGAAGGTTTTTTTACTTTAAATTTTTTATTTTGCAGACTTTTGCTTACGAATTTTTATTTTTCAGAACAAGGAATTATGTATTTAATGGCGCAATTTTGTTATTGCTTCAAAAATTTTTGACGATTGTTATGCTTTTGTTTAAAGTTAATCCTTTGGTCGCTTTTAGCCTTTCTCAGGTTTTTTTTCTTATGCCTGGGAAAAGTTGGGTCTGTCTTTGGTTCCCACCCAGTCAGTTTTTGGGCTTCCTCATTTTTTTCAGGGCCTTGTTTTGGTTTTTGTTAAAATTGAGGTTCTCGCTTTTGTCGACTTTTGTTTTGGTTTTTTGGTACAAATCCTGGGGTTTACCTGGGCCTAGATTTTTATAGACTCCAGGCCCGGGATCTTACCCACTTCAAGATTTGAGGACGTCCGCAAATTTTTTGCGGATTTGAATACTGATTTTTCTTTTTTAGTTAATCGCCTCTCTCGTCTATTTTTACCTTTTTATCCGTGATAACAAAAAAAATATATTCAAAATTTACAAAACCTCAATTTTGCAATTTTTCAATTTGAAAAGATTTGATAAAGGACGTTTAAAATTACTTAAAGTTTATCTTTTTCATTCAATTTTGAAACAATTTCTGACGGATGGAGCTAATTTTTTGATGGTTTTCTCAGGCTCTGTTCCTCTTAAAATACAAGGTTTTTCAATTTTATTTTAAAAATGCCGTAAAAAATTGCTGATAAATCCGCAACTTTTTGCGGATTTTATTTTATATCATAGTTATGGTTAGACTTAATTTAAGAATTTGCGGATTTGTCCGCAATTTTTTGCGGATTTTTAAATTTATTTTTAGCTGTTTATGATGCAGTTGATCGTTTAGCAAGTTTATTTGTTCGTTTAATTTTGCAGCCATTTGAAGAATCTGCATTAATTTATTTTTCAATAAATTTAAAAAGAGAAGGAGAAAACGAGGAAAATAAAAAATTGCCTAAAAATGTTTTGGAAACATTTTTAATTTTTACAAAATTAATTTTTATTTTTGGATTGATAATTTTTCCTTTTGGGGTTTCTTATGCTAGATTGGCTGCTTTTTTGTATGGAGGGAAATTATTTATGGAAAATAATGGTATTTTTTAATTTTAAAAAATTCTATGTCCGCAAAAAAGTTGCGGACATCCGCAACTTTTTGTTAAAAAATTTTAGTCACATTCTGAAAGGTTCCTTTGATAGGCAGAAAAACCAAATAAAAAATTTTTTAAAAATTTTTCCAAACAAAAAATATTTTTTTAGCTGACCAACTACTTTCTCTATATTCAATTTATTTGCCTATAATAGCTGTAAATGGTCTTTTTGAATGTTTTGTTTTTGCTCAATTAAATGCTGAAAAGGTATTGCCCTCCAACCCTAACTATAAGATACCCAAAATCCTTGAAATTTGGTTTTTAAATTTTTATGCCCACAAAAAAAGTTGCGGACATCTGCAACTCTTTTACGGACATAAAAGTCTACAAAGTTTCTGCACAAAGCCCTTTCAAACCCCTCGTCAACCCGAGACAGGAAAAGTTTTCATGGGGGAATGTTTTTTGGTGCCTAATGGGTATCCTTATAATGCTGTTTAATTAATTAAAATTAATTTTTTAAGGTTTTACTTCATGCAAAATTTTTCTCATTTTCTGTTTTTGTTCATCTTTTTTTAAATTATTTTCTTTCAAATTATTTGGGTGTTAAAGGCTTTATAATTGCAAATATATTGAATTATTTGGCTAGAATTTGGTTTAATTGGAGATTTATTTGTGTTGCTGTACAAAAGGGGGAAAGGTGGAGGAAAATGTTGCCTAGCAAAAATTTGTAAGAAAATTTTTTTATTCTATTACAGTAACCTAATCATACGATAAACCCTTTGAGACTGAAAAAACATAATAATGAGAGATGAGTAAACTAATAACGAGAGGTGTATCTTAAAGGTTTGAATGTTTAGGTAAGCTAGAAATCAAACTGATATCGATCTCGGATTTATTAGCGGCAGAACAGCAGGTTAGAAAGAATAAAGTTTTGGTCAAGTGGATAAGAGCGCTGACCACTCTTAAACCTATGGGTCGGTGGTTCGAATCCTTTCAGGGAATTTAATTTTTTCTAATTAAATAAAGATTTAAAAAAATTTTTCTTAGATTATTGGCACTTCTTACAGCGTGGATTGTTCTTTTTACTTCTTCATTTATATTCTACTGGCAAATGACCTTTCTTTCACAATTTACCCATGTTTTTGTCGGATGTTTAATGCTTTTATTGATTGGATTTGTTTATGTGAAGAACGATTTTGTTGAGTTTAAAATGTTTAATTTAAAAGATAAATAGGGTTAATTTTGTGGAGGACTAGCGAATTTTTGTAGATTTGAAGAGAGCTTTTTAAATTTTTATTAAAATAAATTTTTATGCTTTAAAAAAGAGAAAAGGGAATACATTTCTATTTAAGTAGTTGATAATTTGGGCAGGCAATAAATTTTTTATAGTGATCGGAATTTTGTACCGGAAGTACCGATGAACTTCAAAGATTTTTTTTATTTTTATGTCCGCAAGTTTAAAAAGATCCGTAAATACCTTAATCCGCAAATAGCTATAAATACCTAAAAAAATACCGTCGGTAGTACATACAGTCCGATCACTAAAATTTTTATGACTAATTACAACAAAAATGGCGAAAAACATTTTTAGTTTGTTATTTTTCTCCTTCAATAAATTTATTATTATTTTCATTAATTTCTCTATTATTACTTTGTTTTGAACGTTTTTGTTGTTCTTTATTTAATTCAATTGGGGCAATTAAATTACTGCTATGGCATATTCTTGTTTTATTTTGGTGATTTCGATCGAGTGAACCCGTTGAAGAATTTTGAAGTTTTCCTTTTTGGGAAAAAAAACTTTTTTTTAATTTAAAAAATGCTTAAAAACCTTTAATACGTCGTTGTCTAGGTGGGGATGCTTTGAAAAAAAATTAAATATTTTTGAGATTTATTTAGGATATATTAGGGGAATAATGAAAAAGTCTGTCAAAAATTGAGAAAATGTAAATCCGTAAAGATAACGGTCATTTGAAAATTCATCAAGAATTAATAATAACTTTCAGACTTTTGGGAAAATGGAGGAAATTTTTGGAATATCGCTTACTTATCATTATCAATTTCAAAAAATTAATTCTGAAAAAATCCGGCGAGTTTTGTCCGAAAAAAATTTTGTTGTCTAACTTACAAGGGCAAGAAGCAACACCTCCTCCACCATCACTAGAACGTCCTCCCTCTTCTTCCACCACAATTTTTTGTCTTCCTTTCCTTTCATTTGTTGTTCCGTAATTTTGTTGTTGACGTTTTAATGCCATTCTATCAAGTATTTCTGAGTTTACAAGAATACTTGGGCCTTCCTCCGGTGGTAAATAACCTCTCAAATTGAGTAGACTGGAAAAGAAAAAAATTTTTGGATTTAAAAAAAGTTTATTTGGGGATTATTTAGACTTTTGGGAATAACTTGGAGGGATTAAAAAATAATATGGGATGCATAACGGATCTAAACGACAATACATTACCCACCGAAATAATTTATAAAAAACCTTGGATATTCAGGAACACAAATAGCATTCAAAATATTTTTAAAACAATTTCCAGAATTATAAGGATTTTTAACTTGAGGATGTAATTTTTGACTAAAAGTTCCTTTAATATCTTCGTTTGTAGTTTGTCCAAGAGCTAATAAATAAATGTGAAAACCAGAAAGACCCAACACAGACCAAATTGAAATTATGTTAATTACACCTAAAAATTGTTGGAAAAACATTTTGTGGACAAAGTTTTGAAAACCTGTTAATAATGAAGGTGGTGTTTCCTTCAAAGCATCCATAAATGTGCCTTTTTCAATACTCACTGTGTATATAAAAAAATTAAAAAAGAAATGTTTGATATTTGCGGACCTTTTTTGCGGATTTTTTTGTTTGTGAAAATATGGGGAGTGGTGACTAGTTTTTTTTGGTTTGGGGGCTAATTCTCTTATTTTATAAAAAATATAAATTTTATACTCAAAAAACACCTCTTGAAAAAAAACGATTTTACAATCATGGAGAAAGATGAAAAAAAAGCCCATAAGAATTGTCCGCAAAAATATGTCATGCAGGCATTTCTTGCGGACTTTTTTGTTTTTTTGAAAATTAATTAAAAACTAATTCCTCTTACACAAATAAAAATGTAATCCAACACAAATACCCATAAAAGCATCTAATATCCAAAGAGATGTAACAAACATAAAGAAATGTCTATAATTGCGTAAACCAATGCAATTTCCTAGCCAAGGGCAATGATGATCGAAATTTAAAACACAATTATCACAAATTGAACAATGCCTGGAGGGGAAATAAAGGTTAATTATAAAATTGTTGAAGTCTTTCCTCTTTCTTAAGAAAAGTTTTTAAGTTTTGTCCGCAAGTTTCGAGGCCTAATTATTGGAATTTAAAAAGGAAAACAATAAAAGATTATAAAAAAATTTTAAAAATTAAAAAAACTTTTTTGATTCTTAACCGATTTAATTATTACATCTATCGAATTTATGAAACAGGCTTTTATAGTCAAATGAATCCTTTTAGGTAAAATAATCTCTACATTCAGAGCCTTCAATTGGCATAATAATTCTTTAAATCGGTTAAGAATCAAAAAAGGTGTAGGCAAAAATTTGCCACGAAACTTTCGGTAAAAGTTGCGGGCAGGAAAAATTAAAAATTAATTTAAAATAAAACTAACGAAGATCTAGGAGGCCTAAAAATACAACAAGTAAAGCAATATTTTAATTTAACTTGCTGGCCACGAATATTAACTATTCGAGTTCTAGGTTGAAGCCATTCATCACGTTGGAAGAATGGATCTTTTTTTAAATTAAAAAATTTAAAAAAATGAAAAAATTTTCTGTCCGCAATCTTTATCCGCAAAAATAAAAAAATTTTTATTTAATTTTTTGCAGACAAAAATTGCAAACAACAAATTTAAAATTAAAAAAAACCAGATTCTTGGCATTGTTTCTCCAATTCAAGAACTTCTCTAGGAGTAGCACGAGGTATAATACCTGGATCGGTAAAAGCTGCACGTAAAAGAGAAGAAATAACCAAAAGAAAAAGTAAACTAGAAACTATTGGAATTGCAATTGATACTTTTTGAGTTAAAAATGGTAAACTAGAAAAAAAGGGGAAAATTTTAATTTTTTTAAATTTAATTTTTGGCGATTTTCGTTTAATTCCCCATAAAAATCCCCAACTTTTTGTCCGCAAGTAAAATTTTCTGAAAAGACTTTTTGGATGCATTAAATACTGTTAAAATTAAATACGCGAAGTATTCTCAATTTTGCGACATAAAGTTTGTAGTGACAACAATGTCTTTTGTGTGTGTCTTTTGTGACCTTTTTAGAAAATATTAAAAAATTTGACTTGCGGATAAAAATCATTTTTTAAATTAAAAAATAAAAAACAAACTCAAAAATACAAAACAGGGTCATAGTAAAAATTATAAGTAGAAATGTTAACACGAAAACTGAACTTTGTCGAGCCATAATAAACCTTTAAAAAAAAGAAAATTTTTTAGTTCTTTTTAATTATGCGGCAAAAAAAGTTTTCAAGTTTCGTCCGCGGGAGCTGTCTCCAATTAAGTCAGAAACAGTCCTGTTTCCTCCTCTTGACTGATTAAAAATCACAAAATACCCATGCATAATTGCAACTTTTGTGCCAAATATTTAAAAATAACCAAAAAATTAAAAAAAACCTTCCATCACAAAATACTCTATTTCTTCCTTGATGTCCTCTCCATTTTCTTCCATTTTTACCAATTTTTTCTTCTTTTTGTAAAATCAAATTAGGAGATATTTTATTATTATTTAATTGAACTTTATTTGTATTTAATTGTTTTCCTTTAATAATTACAGCAAATTGGGAAGAAGAGGAGGAAGGGGTTGTTACTTGTCTTTGGTCATTATTTATATTTACTGAAATAAAAAAAATAATTTTTATTTTGTGTCTATAAAAATAATTTTTGCAGACTTTTTGGACCAATATTGGACTAAAAAGTAACCCAAAAACTTAAAAATATAGATCTAAAACTTAAAAAGAGGAGTGTCAGTTATTTATTCACAAAAAGTCCGCAACTTTTTGAAGCAAATTACAATTTTTTCAATAACCGGCATCCCTAGTAATAAAAAAATGTGCCGACAAAAGTTGCAGACTTTATTTATAGAAAAGTTTAACCTTATCTTAACCCAAAAAATATTCAAAAAAAACCTCCTCCTCCTCCTATTTCCCTTCCATTAATTTGAACTTCTCCCTTTTCTACATCTTTATCAGAAAATGTTGTAGATTTCATCTGCCCGTCTTTTCCAATAATTACTAATTGAGAATGTTTTTGAGGTAAATATAAATTCTTATTGTAATTTTCTAATGTTGTTAAATGTTCAAATGGAACAAGTTTTGGTTTTGCTTAAGAAAAAATAAAAAAAAATTTTTTTTACTTTATGCGGACACTCTTAGAGGTCATGTTTACGGCTTATTCTTTTTAATAAATACTACATATCAGCAATAAATTCATTAACCCGCTGTTAGTCTTTCTTTTCAAGCAAATAAAGGTAAAATAATTATTTAAAAAAATAAGGTATAGTAATTTAACTCCACACTAATCTATGAGTCTTATGAAACTTTACCACTCTTAAAAATATTTTTGAGATCATAACTTTTCATTTAACCGATAACAAATTAATTTAACTCATAAACTAGACTAGAGCCAGTAATTTTGCGGAGCTGAAAATTTCTTATTCTATCAAAAATTGAAACCAAAAAACAGAAAGCTTTTTTTGAATAGTCCTTCCCTCTAAAAATATTTTAAAAAACCTTTAAATTCCTCAAATTCAGTTTGCCATTCTTTATTGGTCTTATGACTTTGATGTTTATTATATCGATGGATACGAGGGGTCTTTTGATAAGGATAATGGGTTGAAGCCCGACGACGATGATGAGCACTTAGACTGCTGCCTTTAAATAAAAAAATTTTAATTAAAAAAATTTTTTTTTAAAAAGATGGCATTTAATCCAATAATATGCAAATTTTTGCGGGAAATGAGATCAAATGTCATCTTTTAAATTTTAATAACAGAAATCGAAGAGAGAAACCTGTACTGCTACCACAAAGTGATTGACCCCCTGAATCTGTGTCCAAAAGTAAATCACAGAGAGATGATTCGTCCTACAAAAAGAAAAATTGAAATTATTAATTTCAGAGACGTCTCACATGTTTTTAACGTTCGAGATAAAAATTTAAATTCTGAGGGTTTTGAGGGAATGAAAAAATACTGTAAAATTAAAATTATGGCTTCCAATTTCTGATCGAAAAAATGGATATCTTGTACCCGGCCCATTCTAGAGCTGGATTTGGTGTTTCCCTGAAATCCTGCACTAATAGTAAGTCTGTGGATTTAGAAATCGGTTCCGGCCTTGAATTAGAGGTATGGGAATTAAGTAAAAATCGTTAAGCAAAAAGCAAGCAGCAAAAAAACAAGCCAAAAAAGGCCCACAACAAACCCCTTTGTTAACGTCGTAAAGTCGCCGGCTAAATAAATGTCCACCCCCTCCACCACCACTCGCCGAGCGATGCGAGGTACCTCCACCAACTCTCTTCAAGTAGGCATGACTAAATCATTTATTTTTAAAAAAATTTTATATTTTTTTGAATTTAACCTGAATTCGTTATTACGCTCAACGTAAGAGAAGATAATTTTGAATAGAAAGAAAGGAGAAGTTAACTTAAAAAATTGCAAAGCAAAGTTAATTTATATGAAGAAATTTGGTTTGGTTTTGAATGTGTTGAATAACACTACACTTACATAAAAATCACCGAGTGTCTTGAGACAGATGCTCCACGACAAAACGCTTCTATGTGATTTATGTATTGCGATTTGTCGCAGCAGCAACCCCTTGTCTTGTCGCAAAGCAATTTTTATGTAAGTGTAGCATAAATGGAAAAATTAATTAAAGGTGTCAAACCAAAAAGAAAGCAGGTTAGTTTAAAAAGAGGAAAACGCAAATATTAAAAACAAGGTTAGAGCCAAAGATGAATAAATTAAAAAATCAAAACAAACCTAATTAATTGGCAATTCCAAAAAATATATTTTGTAACCAAAACAAAATTTAACAAAAAAGAATTGATTTACGTCCTTCAAAAGTCAAAGAAAAAATCATTTTCAAAAAAATTTCGCTCTTTGTTGTTTAACACTAAAAAAGAATTTCCGCTCTATTTGACTAATTTTAATCAAAACCTAATGAGAAGAAAATTAAATTAATTAATTGGAAAATAAAGGCAGCAGCAATTAAACAAAACAAAAATGCAGAAAAAGCTTAACTTGAATATTTCTAAAAATTAAATTCTGAAAATTGAAAAAAATTACAAAAAAACCGGAAATGATGAAAGCAAATTTACAAAAAAGATAATGTTAATAAATTAGATATTTTAAAAATTCAACATTTTGAAATTTTTCTTTCGAAATTTCAAAATATCAAATCGATAAAGAAGGGACGGTTGGTCAAAAACACTTGGGTAATGAACAATTGGTTAAGTTAATATTTTTTTGTTTTTAAGGGCAGTTTAATCCGGTCGGGATTAAACATTTTATCTGTGCCTGGAGGGATTTGTTTTTTAGCAGTGATTATTTAAACACTCTCTCCGGGAGAGTGTTTAAAAATTTTCAGTATTTCTCAATGCTTAGATTCTGTGACTTTGTGGTTAAGTGGATAATCTTCAAGTTCTGAGGGCAGAGTTCGCTTTCTGTTCGAACCTAAACACTTTTTATACCCAAAATTTGTTTCCATCATTGTTCATTGCCTGCCCGCGATTTTAATTTCTTTTTTATTATACACTTTACTATAAACAAAAAAGAAAACGAATAAATCGAGAAAAAGGAAAAGACTTAAAAACATAAAAATAACAAAAATACTTGGCTTCAAAACGGAAAATTTTTTTCTTTTCTTTCTTAGCATGTCAAAAAAAAGAAAAAAAGTCTTTGAGGGAAGTGTCATTATCCGGTTGCTTCTTTTTCTTTGGATTTTCAACAAAAAAAAATAAATCAATGGGGATAAACAAATACATATATACACAAACACACATTAATCTCTCTTGGGGATTCTCTTTGCGTGCAAACTTTCCATGGGAAAAATTTTTAGAAAAAATCTTTTTAAGGGGTTCAGAGAATTTAGGCAAAAAGTATATGTATATTTTATTTTTATGTTAAATAATATTGTTGTTTACTTTTGATTTTATTGACCATAAAATTTTTATCACAAAAAAATTGTAAGGTGAATAAATGGACTGTTTTATCTAAAAAAGGGACTTTGGGAGGGGAATAAACTGCGATCCAAAAACAACCTCTCCCTTTTTACTATAACTATTATACTATATATTTATTTATTTAAAACCCCCAAAAATTAATTTTTAATTAAAAAAACTTTTTTTAATTAATAAGAAGAATAAAAAAAAAGATAAACCTTCAAAATTAGTAAACAGAAAAAATATATCCACAAATTTTCCACACAAAAACTAATTTCTTTCCTTCTTCTAATCACTTTCTTCTCCTTCCTCTTCACTTTCTTCACTTGAACTACTTTCACTTAATTCCAAATCTTCGTGTAAAATACTTTTTTTATTATTTTTTGAAGGCGATTTTTTGATATTTTCTGTTAAATTTTGTCCATTATTTGCCATTTTTTGTGGTGAAATTGCTTCTATTTTTATTGATGATTGTTCGACTTTTATTGAATTTAATAATGGTTGTTGTTCAGCTACAGAAATATGCGAATTGGACTGTTTTGGAGCCTAAAAATTGTTTAGAAGATCATAATAAGGTTACCCCCTTGTATCTTACTTAAATAGAGAGAAGAGGAGGGGGGAGGGTAATTCCATTTTCCCAATAGCAAAACAAATTAAAAATATGAGGAATCAAAAGGAGGCTAGATTTGAAATATTAAGATCAGAGGGCTGGGGGGGGGGCTAAAGCCCCCCCCCCCGCTTAAAAATAAATGTACAAAAAATTTTGCTGTCGGAATGCCAAAGTAAAATGCCCCCTCCCCTAAAATCTCCCCTGTCTATGCCCCTAGCTTCCACTTATGCTAGTCTTCCTAAAATAGAATTTTAAAAAGAAAACCATCATCTGTTCCAAAGCTGAAGCTTCTTCATCAACGTCAAACATATCTTCATCATCCTCCTCCTCCTCTTCATTCATTGAATTTGAAGATGTTGAAAATAATCTTTCTTTTTTTATTTCTTCTTTAATTTTAATTGGAGAGGGCGGAGGCGCTTTTAATTTCATCATTTTTTCAATTTGTTCTTCTACATCAGTTGACAATTTTGCGTCTCTTAAATTTAAATCTTTAAGTATTACATAATTTTTCGGACTTTTCTTACGTAATTACACTATTTTGTAGCCAAGGCGTCCCATAACTTATATTCAGGGATGAAATGAGTATTCGACGGTTCTGGCTACCCGAATCCAATCCCAGGACTTGTTCGACACAAAATCCGAAGAAAATTTTGAAAATCCGATCCGAAACCAGACCCGACTTTTTTCTCATCCCTGAAATCTAAACAATAAAAGAATGGTGCTTCACATATTTCGTTAATTGAAAGGCTAAAGGATGAACAAGTGAAACAGAAAGGGAAGTCCTCAAAAAATCCTCCGCAAATCCACAAGTCCGAAAACCCCAAAAATAATAACACTCCCTTCAAGTGCCCATATTTAAAAATAAAATATAAAAAAACCTGCTCTTTTTAACATTAATATTAGCCGAAAGTTTCTCCAAACGAAGTTGACAAGTATTTTGATCAAAAATTAATAAACATTCCTTGTCTCCTTTCAAAGGTTTTTTTGATCCGTGGAAAATTGTTGACTTTTTTGTTTCTCCGGGAACAATAACCTTTTTTAAAAAGAAAGATTCCCTGCTGTTAAAAAAATTAAAAAAAAACCTGAACTCCGTTATTTTCCCCTGAAGAAATTGCAAGAAAAGCTTCTGACCCATCAGTGATAGAAGCAGGTTTAAAATCAACTTAAAAATAAAAAAAATCCATGTGAGTCCACAAAAAACAGGTTTTCCCTCTGACTAAGGCAAAATCTAAAGGATTTCATCCCAAAATATTTTTAACACAAAATTGGCCGTTTTTAAACTTTTATAGATGTTGACCCTTTTACAACTTTTCAAGTTAACGACCATTTCTGTCCAGGGGGTTGATTTCTCCTAAAACTACAATTCCATACGAGCAATTTAGTCAACATTGAGAAGATTTTTAAAGATCTCTCATCTCCAACAACCTCTCATTTTATCACGTTATTTCTATCAAATTAAAAATTAACTTACATCTCAAAGTGTTGAACTCAGCCTTGGAAGATTTATTATTTTTATCGCCTCTAAGAAAAGTTTCACCAATTTTTATTTCATAAGTTCCATCAGGAATAGAACACATTATTTTTTTAAAGTCTAAAATTTAAGTTTAAACAAATAAAAAAACAAAGAGAAAATCCAGTAGAAAATAAAATTTTAGAATAGATGAAATAAAAGTGCTATGGGTACACGGCGGGTTAAACAGGAAATCTTAACCGTCTCGCAACAATTTATAATCAATTAGAATGGTCCCAACGATCATCAAATGGGACCATACTGAATTATAAAACAAAAATTTTACAAAAATAATTTCCAAATAAAAATTTTCCAAAATTAAAAAACCGGCCTAACTACAGTTTCCGTACCAGACTCAAAATAAGCTCGATTAGATGATTATTAACAAAGTTATGACAAACGGAATCTTCGCTGGAAAAACTGTTTTTGAGCTGCTACGGAGGGTAGGCCGGGCATGGTCTTCGCTACACGATGGCCGTGCTTCGCTGCGGTCGTGCTCGCTTCGCTCGCGGCGACCGTAGCGAAGCGGCGGCCGTCGTTCCTCTCGACATGCCCGGCTTCCTCCGCAGCGGCAAAAACTTTTTTCCGCGAAAGCCTTATGTGAGGGGGGTGTATTTGTCCGGGATTATCATAATCTATCTATTTTCAGGATTTGGAGAGGCATTTTGTTCAATATTTAATTAAAAAGATTGGCGCCTAATCGGCCGGCGCCTAATCGGCCGCGCGCCTAATCGGCCCGCGCCTAATCGGCCCGCGCCTAATCGGGCGTGTCCCAGTAAAAATGGCTCTGGTACAAAATATCGAATAATTAAAATCTCGCTGGTTAAAGTCTCGACGCGGGTAATAAAGGGTTAAAACATCGAATTGATAAAATATCGACACGGCCAAAATGGGTTAAAATATCGACTTCTCTTAAAGAAGTCAGATAAGTACCATCCGTTGAGTTTCAAGTACGGGAATCCCCAATTTCTTCAAACGGCTTCATGAATTAGTAAGAATTTTATTTTTATTCTCCAATCTTTGTTTTTATTCTTCAATCCAGCGTAGTCTTTTATGCATAAGTTTCTGCAAAAATTGAGTGAGCTAATACAAAATTAGTGGAGCCATTCCCGAATACTTAAGAAGTAAATCAAAATAACACATGAAAACTCTCACAGTTTTGTTTGTTTTTATCATTGATCGTATAAAACAAAAATTAGGAGAAAGGGCAACTTTGGAGCGAGTTACCGTAATATCTCCAATAAAAAATATAGGCTTTATCAAAATATAGAGATCAAATATAATAAAAAAATATTAATAGCTGTGCCGACATTTGCAAATTAAATTCAAAAAGTGAAACTTGGTTGAAAGGCAGCCTAAATGGACATAAAGTAGATTAACCCCAGAAGTGTATAACTATTTCCACCGGGTTTTTTTAGAGTAACGGGGAAATGCTTGGTTGGATTCCCCTATAGAAAGGGTGGAGGATCGAACCTCGTTACCGAAAAACAATTTTCTTATTAATTTCCTGTGTTCCTTTCACGAATGTCACAGCCTAATTAATTAATTAAAATTATTTTTAAAATAAACATAATTGCAAAATAAATGACCAACAAATTTTTAAATTCTTCCCTCTTTGCAAAATTACAAAAATCACCCGAACAAAAACAAGTATGTTCTTCAACACTTGTTTTATCCAAACAATCTAATTTTTGAATGGAATGTTTACATTGTGTGGTATAATTTGGAATTGAAGTTGATGGGGTTGGACGACTGCTTGTTTGGTCAAAAAGCTAAAAAATTAAAAAAGATTGTGTAATTTAAAATCCTGTAATGTGTTAATTTGGTGTAATAAAGGCTTTTTATGCACTTAAATGTGGAGGGGGAGTGTAAGGATTTTATTAGGTAATTGTTAGTAGTAAATAGTGTTGCACTCCGATGACTCCGTGCCCATTCCCGAAAGATTTTTTCCCATTTATCCCAACTCGAAACCCCGTTCTCCGACCGTTAAAAGTTTTGGGGTTTATGGAGGGTATACAAACCATAAAATGCCATTTTTAGAGGAATTTTAAGGAAAAAAATTCGAAAGTTCCTCCCACTCTTTAGTATTTTTAAAAGGAAAGTGAATGAATTTTAATCCACATATTTCAGTCCTAATAGGGACCCTGAGCGGGCAGTTATTTTTAAATAGTTCCCATTGAGTGGCTTTCAATATTGAATAAGTTTCTATTAGAGACGGGCTTCTATTGAGACATTTAAGTTACATTATTTTCTTTCTCCCTCACCCTTTCATAACAATCACGTATTGTAGAATACGATAAAACTCCAGAATTATTTAAAATTTGTTGCCATTTAAAACAAGGTCCATTACAATCAACCGAACTTTTATCTCTTATTAACCACGAATCTAAATCACACATCTAAAAAGAGAATTATTTCTTTAAAAAATTTAAAATATTTAACCGAATCATAAAGTTTAGGTTCTTTAACACGTCCAGGCGGACCTCGATCACGTGAAAGGAAATCCTTTAAATTAAAAAAATAAATTCAGGTCTTTACTTTCTTGGGTGTACACAAAATACCCAATACCCGGGACTAATAGTGAGGTTATACTGTATAAATTTTTTAAATTTCATTTTCTGATTTACTTCTTTCATATTTTCTGATGCACAACTGTAACAACGGTCTAAAAACAATAAAATAAAAATTATTTTAGAGTAATTAAACAAAAAAAACTTTTGAGGGCAGAATCAGCCAATGTAAAAGTAATTAAAGAGAATAATAATAAAGTAGGGAATATTAGGGACATCAATATTTTTTAGAGCCTGGTACTTAAATAAAAAAAATCAAACAACAATAAAAATATCCACGCAAATCCATCCCATAGGCATCAAACCCATGTCACTTGATAAAGCTAACACAGTATATGTCTTCATCTTTTACTCAAATGAATGTACAAAAATATGTATATAAGGGACAATTTTGAAGTTCAACACGGCAGATGTTTTTGGTTAAATTAAAATAAACAAAGGAAAACTCCGTTTTTTCTTAATGTTTTAATCAATAGGGGGCCATAAACGAAAAAAATATTTTTTAGGGCAAAGTAATATGATCCTCCTTTTCTCATTTTCAACAAAGATACTATTCTCTCCTCTTTTCACTAAGATTTTAAGTAAATAAAATATAAAAAGTTCCTCCTCTTTTCACCTTTTTACTTTACCTATTAAACAACAAACACACACTTTTACACCCCCAAAAAGTCCCAAATGATCTTCTTCTTCTTCCTTTTTTTTCTTGCAACAAAAAATTTTTTGGGGCTTTTTCTAATCAATAATATTGGACAGAAATTGGACAGGTTTTTTGTTGTTTATTTTGAGAGAAAATTTTTTTTTGAGAAATTAGAAAGATAAGACGTTTTGTACACACATTAAATTTGCAACAGAAAATTCCAATAATACTACTATTTTATTGGAATACTCAAAAAAGTACGGGGGTATTATCATTATCACTATTAAGAGCGTAGCTATGGGTATATTTCAGGAGGGGGCTATTATTATTTTACACCAGAAAAAACTTTAAAAAATTTTATTGGAGCAATTTTTCAAAATTTGGATTATTTAAAAAGTCAAATATTTTGATTAAAATATTTTTTAAAAAATACATGTATTCCAATAACTCTCCTTTCTTTATTATTGAACATTTTCAAATAACAAAGCAATTCCCTGACCACCTCCAATACATGCAGAACCAATTCCATAACGGACATTTCTTCTTCTACAAAAAAAATTTATAAAAGTTAAAATCTTAAGGAATTATGGAGATCCAGCTATCAAGCAAAGGAGTCGATTTCGGGGGAGGGGGAAAGCTAACCCCCTTGGATACGCCTTTGCTATCAAGTATTCAAAACGCTTTTTAATCAAAGGTTTGTGATCTATACTAAAAAAGGAAGGTAGGAAAGCACTAAAGGCCATAGCAATAACAGCTAGGAGAGGTTGGAGAGTCGATGTCTGCCCGTGGCTAAACTAAACTTTCACCCCTCTCTTTCTTACAATTGAACCAAAAATAATTTAAAAAACCAACTTCAATTCATAAGCTAAATGAGCAGTTATACGAGCACCACTTGCTGCCAATGGATGTCCTAAAGCAATTGCACCACCATTAACATTTAGACGATCCAAATCAATTCCTAATTCGCGTTGAACAGATAAAACTTGCGGAGCAAATGCTTCGTTTACCTTTAAAAGGAAATTCTTTTTCGTATTAAGCCTTCTATTCGGATTCAAAAAAGGTTCGGATATCCAAGAATTTTCCAGGAACCACTAACCACCTACTTTTCTTCTCAATTCATTCATTCACATTTTTGATAATAAAAAAAATTTTTCAAAAAATGTTTTGCAAGGATAATGTTTCTAAAACCCGCAACTTTTATCCGCAAGTCTTTTTTAGAGTTTATAAAATCAACACACTATAAAAATTTATTTGAACGTATAAAAGTGATTCTGAACGCTTAAACTGGACAAGTGCCAAAATTGCGGATTTTAGAAAGATTAAAGAAAAACAACAAAAATTGATAGAACACCTAATGAAGAGAGAAAACATCTAAAAATTCCCCATTAGTTCATAAAAAATTTTCAAGAAAACCTCAATTAAATCAATTTTATTCAATTCAACTCCAGACTTTTTGCAAAGAATACGAATTGCTTCGACAGGTCCAATCCCCATAATTGTTGGATCACATCCAACACTTTGCCAACCCAAAATACGAACAAGTGGAGTTAAATGATGTTTCTCGACAGATTCTTCATCGGCCACAATAACAGCAGATGCACCATCACAAACACCCTTTTTTAATAAAATCGATTAAAAAATACAAAAATATAAACCGAAGCATTTCCTGCATTGACAAGTCCATTTTTCTAAAAAAAATTTTTAAGAGGTTTTTGTAATATTCAATTTTGCCCCCTCCCTTTTTTTCTTCAAAGTAGAGTTGCAAGAGATTTTTTTAGCTTCGGATGGCCAAGAAACAAGATTTCTTTTATTTCTTACGAAAAAGTCAATTCATAGGGGGTGTATATTTAGTCACGGTCCTCGGCGAGGTGTTTATGTTAGCGAGGACTGGGACCGGATCGAACCAAAATTTATAATGGAAAATGGGTGAGGATCTCGTCTCGTGCAATTATACCTAAAAAAGAATAATTGTCAGATAAACTCTTTTTATTGTCTGCTTGAATGCCATAAAGAAATAGAGTGAAGTTGAGGAAGGAAATCTGACCGTGTTTAGTAGTTAAAGCAAAAAAAGGGGGGTATTACTCAAGACTCTTGAGTAATATGTATGTATTACCGCTCTTTTTCTCTCTCTCTTGGGCCAAGAGTTCTAATTTTTGAATAAAAAATTGAAAAACATAAACCTTAAAAACAGGTGGCAACTTGGCAAGTTGTTCAGCAGAAACCTCCCGTGGATGTTCGTCAACTTCAAATAATGTCTCAGTTCCCTTTTTCCCTTTGATTTTAATTGGCTCAATTTCTGATTTGAAATAGCCTGCATTATTTGCTAAAAATTGAAAAACAAAATAATTATGAGTAAGTAAAGAAGTCAATTCCTGGCTTGAATTACTATAAAAAGTCGCCTCTAGAATCGAAAAAAAATAATTTCAGACATTTTCGATTTCTGAAATCGAAAGATGCCTTCTTGCAATCATTTGGTTATCGGATTCTGGGAAATCCCCGGACATTGAAAAGTTTCGGATTTCCAGACCTTTTGGATACGGATATTCTGATACGCCAACTCTAATCCTGATCTTTGATTAAGACCCTCCATTCCAGAAACAAAAACTCTCAAACCTAGTCGCCATCTCTGTTGTGACTTGGCAGCATATTCATCAGCCTCCTGACGTGTAATTTTATACTTTTCACCCAAATTTTCAGCAGTAATTCCCATTGGCATTTTTATTTGTTGATCAACCAATCCTTGCCAAAGAACGTCTTCAAACTAAAAAAAAAAGAATTTAGCATAAATTAGCAAAAAAAGATAACCTCATAATTAACTCCAAGTTGTGATCCAAATCTTATATTTCGAACAGCAAAAGGAGCTTGACTCATAGATTCTGTCCCGCCAGCTAAAACAACTTTAGAATCGCCAGAAATAATTTGCTAAAATTTAAAATAAATTTTTTTCAACTTACAATTTTTGAGTGACAAGATACAAGGTATTATATGATGGCCATCAGGGCCCCAATATACTATGGATATATTCAAACATAAAAACGAGGTCTATTAGCAAAGAATTAATCTTAAACATGTAGGACCAAAGTTATAGCCACAAAAGTTGTGGGCTAACCCTTCTCATTCATTTCCTTTTCTCCGTACAAAATTGTGCTAAAATCTGGCTAGTTCAACAAACCGGAAATAAACCTTTGCCCGCCCCAACAATTTAATTATTAATCAAAAAACCTGAGCGGCCTGCACAATCGCTTCAAATCCAGAACCGCAAAGTCGATTAACTGTCACGGCAGGAACATGAACTGGAATTTCCACACGAAGACCGACATGTCGAGCAAGATAAGCAGCATCTTTGGATGATTGTATAACATTACCTTTAAAAAAGAATAATTTAAAGACAAAATTTTTGACAAAAAAATAAACCAAAAATAACGTGGTCAATATTTTCTGGAGAAATTGAAGAAGCTTTCAATGCTGCTTTTGATACAATTTCTGCCAAGTCTGTCGCCGTATAATCTTTTAATGTTTTGCCAAAAGCGCCAAATGCACAACGCTTTGCACTGACAATAAAAATACCTGCAGATTTGTGTAAAATTGTCATTTTAACTCTAAAAAATCGGTACACCTCAATTGAGTCCGCACGATTGAGTCCCCACGATTGAGTCCGCACGATTGAGTCCCCACGATTGAGTCCCGGCACGATTGAGTCCCCACGATTGAGTCCGCACGATTGAGTCCCCGTTGTATATACCTCAATTGAGTCCCCGTGGATTTAACCTTAAAATTTCAAAAAAAATTCCAAATCCTGCATGCGTGATTATTTCAAAAATGTTGCGGGATGTTTTGTAAAATCCCACAATTAAAAATGTTATCAAGATTATCAAAAATCTTTATTCAATCTAATAAACACTAGTCACTAATTCTAAAACAAAATTTTCAAATAAATAAATATTCATGGATCCATATTATAGTTATGAGAAACACCTCTTAAAAAATCAATAATTGGGTGAATAGGATAAACAACTGGAAATTGATAATTGTGATCAAAATTTGGATTTGCGGCCTGATACGTTTGGACCAACGCATGAATTCTTCTATCGGCATCACGATACTTTCTTCGTTTAGGTGGAGGTTCCATTCCCTGTTGACACATGGCATAATCCGCTTTTTTTAAGATTCCTAACCAGGTGGAACAGACAACCAGCCAGATCTGAACGAGGAAAAACCTCCTGAATAGCTCCAATAATTGCTGCTTCGTAGTCTGTTGAGAAAACACGTGGGTTGAACTGCGGCCAAATTTCTTTGACGAGTCGAAAAAAGCGAGCATATGTCGATTTTGTTTTATTCGTCAGCAACCCATAGAGCACAGGGAACACCCACTTACGTTTTCTAAATTAAAAATATAAACTTCAACCAACCTAACTTCAACCAACCTTGCAAGCACACAAAAAATTTGATAAAATAAAGGAGGAGTAACGCTAAAGCTCCCATCAACAAAAACATGTTCCATTTGTTCTGACCACTCCCCAAATGACATACGACCAAATATGAGGATTCTAAAAAATAATCTATTAAAAAAATAAAAAAGACAATAAACCTATGTTGTCTTGGATCATTATTTTCAGTATAAACGCCAGAAGGGTACACCCCACGCCAGAATCAGCTAGAAGAAACTGGTCAGCTAGAAGAATCAGCTAGAAGAAACCTTCTTTTAATCCCTGTCACAACAACTTGCTTTTGAACATACAGCAGGGTTGACGCTGCAAACGTGATAATTTAATTCACGCAAAACAGAGTTGTTGAGGTCGCTATGTAGGCGAGCCTTACATCTGACATCTTTTTTGTTGAAGGCCTCACATCTCCAAAACTTGATGTCTTCGTCTTTGTTCATTTTATGAAAAACAAATAAATATCCATCATGAACAAGTTTAGGCTTTCTACGTTTAGTTAAAATATCCGCCATCCTGTTTGAAATAATAGATTATAATAATAGTACAATTTTGTTCTTTAATTACTATTTTTTTCTCAAATCAAATCCACGGGGACTCAATTGAGGTATATACAACGGGGACTCAATCGTGCGGACTCAATCGTGGGGACTCAATCGTGCCGGGACTCAATCGTGGGGACTCAATCGTGCGGACTCAATCGTGGGGACTCAATCGTGCGGACTCAATTGAACTGCTCCGCTAAAAAATTTAAAATTACAAAAAGTTAAAAATGATAAAAAAAGATGTCAGCTGAGGAAACAAAAAAAGTATTTAGGATGTAACTTTTGTAGAGTACAGCCCAACTAGGCGCGACCGACTAGGCACGAGGCCAACTAGGACCATTCTAATTGATTATTTATAATCAGAATATTTAATTAAAAAGGTTGGCGCCTAGTTGGAAGGCGCCTAGTCGGTCGCGCCTAGTTGGACGTGTCCCACTTTTGTAATATCAGCCCAATTATGAAAAAGATCACGCAGCCGAGGCGGCGATGAAACGAGAATTTTTTTTAAAACCGTAGAAATCGTCACGACTTATATCGGTCGCGCCGTTTCGGCCCTCGCCGTTTCGGGCGTGTCCCTTTTTAAGAACCTAACTTCGTTCATAACTTCAGAAACTTCGTTTTCCTTCCTCAAAAAGAAAATAAAATGCTTACGTCAGCACGCTTACATAAATTTGCTCTTAACAAACTTACTAATTCTGTTTCGTGGAATTTAAATTTCATTTCAATTCTTTATTTTCTTTTCAATTTTCTTTTCAAATTTTTAGAGTCTTTTTAAAAGTATGATACAATTATTTACAATATTCGGCAAAGGAGGTTTTGTTTTGTGGTGTTTTAATGAAGGACAGGAAGTATTAAATTCAACTGTAAACGAGTTTATACAAAATGTGGTTGTTCAACAGAGAATTGTTAATAATTATTCTCGTGGTGGTCAAACGATTAAATACAAAATGGATAATGAATTTGATTTGATACTTTTGGTAGGCTACATATTTTTATTTGTTTTTTAGAGGTTGTTTTAGTTGGAGGGAAGGAAATTGTGTAGAGTTTTTTAATTTTTTTTGTAAGATGTTTAGGGATGTAGATTTATTGTTAGAAATTAATAGATGGGCTTAATGGCCTTCATTAGTCGGTAGAGCACCTGTCTGAACAGACTGAGCTAATCTCTCTGGTAATAGTTAAGTAATTGTTACCCCTTTTTTCTTTCTTAATAATGTAAATAATAGTCAGACTTTCGTCCTTAACGTGTTTTTCTTCTCTTCTAAAATTCCACTCTGAAGCTTTTCCCCTTTCCTTTTTAAAAATTAAATTTTGTTTAGATTGTTTATCAAAGCGTCGTTCAATTAGCCTATGCAGACAAGTTGCTAACAGAAGTACATTTACGCTTTCGAGATTTGTATAAAAATGTGCTTTCTACTGCTAATATATATTTTGAAAAAGGGCCTAAACTTTTTGCTTCGTTTACGAATGAATATTTGAGGTTTTTCTATCAAATCTTTTTTATTTTGATTAATTAATTTTTTTAAGTATTTTAAATAATGTCAAGTCTTCTCAACTTCATGTTGAAGTTAAAAAGCCGAGAACTTTCCAGGTTATTTTTGTTTTCAAATTTGGGTATATTCAGAGTAATATTTCCTCTGTTTTCGTCTTTTATTATGTAATCTTGTTCAGATTTTCAAAACTGTGCCTTGATTAGGCTTGGCGTATCAGGATATCAAAAAAGTCCGGATATCCGAAACTTTCCTATTATTCGGATATCGGATTCGGAGATTTCTCAAGTTCCTTTAATGCTAAAATTTTTAATTGAGAACGGTCTCACAAGGTAAAATTCTTAAAATTTAGGAGCTTAAAAACTGAAGCAGCCAAAAATATGTAGGATTTATGGAAAAATGGAAAAATTTTTAAACCTGTTTTATAACAGATAGTAAAGACTGTAATCACTCGTAGCAGTCTTTACTATCTGTTATAAAACAGGTTTAAAAATTTTTCCATTTTTCCATAAATCCTACATATTTTTGGCTGCTTCAGTTTTTAAGCTCCTAAATTTTAAGAATTTTACCTTGTGAGACCGTTCTCAATTAAAAATTTTAATGACAATATTATTCTTTAACAAACTAATTTTTAGGAAACTGAAAAGTCAAAAAAGACAGTTGCTTCACTTATTGAAAATTCAAAAGATTCCAAACCACAAAAACGTGATAAAAAGTTTGGTGACCAACAAAAGAAGGATGGAAAAGATGAAGAAGAAGAAATAATGTATATAAAATTTAAATTTGTTTTTAGAATTTTTTCTTCTTCAGAGAACAATCACCTCCAGTTCAAAATGGTTTGTCTGTTGATTTAGGTTCAATTCAAAATAAGATCGATGAAGATGAAGAAATTTTGCGAAATAAAAATGCTTTTCTTCAAAAAATGAAGGGAAAAGGAGAGAAAAAGTATATTTTAATTTTTTTATTTAAAATTATTTTCCAGAGGGCTGAGCTTAGATTTTGTTATAATTCATTGGGGTAGGCTTATTGTTAATCTTTTGTCTAAAAGAAACTATTTTCCACTGATAAAATGAACAACAAAAGAAGGCTGGAAAAGATGAAGAAGAAATAATGTATATAAAAATTAAACACAAAAAGATGCTCATGTCTTGTAGTTAAAACTTGCGGATTTTTGTTGACTTAAAAGACAAGAACTTTAAAAATTCGAATTAAACTTCCAAAAACTAATTTTTTAGAGCCAATAAAGAAAATATTAACAACGATGCTGGAAAGAAAAAAGGTAAAAAAGAGCGTAAATGGGATTTGGCTGGAACACAAAAAGATGCTCAATTATTGGATTATAGTGCTGTTGAGGATGTAAAAAATGGCGGTGAAAATAACAACAATAATGTGGAAACGAGCAAAATTTATGATGAAAATGTAATTTTTTGGTTATTTTTATATTAAATATTTTTTCGGAATTTGTATTTTTTAATTATGCCGGCATTTATTCCAATCAGCTATTTGAAATAAAAAATCTTTAATAGAGAATCGAAAAAATCACTAAAAATAGAAACTCAAGAAAAAAAATTTTCGAAAACGGAATTTCAGAACAGATGGGGTTCATGAATTTATCCATCTCTAATTTTCTTTTATTTTTTCGACTTTTTGTAGGTCGGGGTGTATCAAATGAATCATTACCACCGTAAATGCTCCAATAATTGCCCCTCTCGAATAATTACCCCCTCCAGCGAAAGGTTGAAACAATAATTACCAATGGTAATTATTCTAGCTTTACGGTATATTTGTTTTTGTAAATTCATACCCAAATAGAAGAATTTTTAAACGTTTCTCTAATTTTATTTATAATTTTTATTTTTTAAGAAAAAATTTGTTGGAAAGTTACATGGTGATCTTCCAGGTTTAGATGAAGTTGTTGAATTTGAGAAAAATGCTGGTGCTGCTAAAAAGTTTCTTTAAAATTTTTTTAATTTTAATGTTTCTATTTTTTAATTTAGTACAAAAGTAGCATCAAATCAAGGATGGTTTTCTGCATTTAAATCTTTGGTGGGCAACAAACAACTTACTGCTGATGATATTAAACCGGCTTTGGAAAAGATGAATGAAATTCTTATTAGTTTGTTTTTATTTTTTAAATTTATTTTTTGGATGTTTTTATATCTGACATTTTGTTTATGACATTTTATCTGACATCTTGTTTTTTCTGACATCTTGTTTCATGAAAATTGTCTTTTGACAATTTGACCTATTTAACATTAGGTCTTTTTTTATTCAAATCAAAAATTTTTCAGCTAAAAATGTAGCTTCGGAACCTGCACAAAAAATTTGTGAATCTGTGGGCGCTAAATTAGAAGGAAAAGTTGTTGGGACATTTAATCGAGTTACTTCAATTGTTCAGGAAGCTGTTCGAGAAATTCTTGTTCAGGTTTAATTCGTGATATATACTCTCAGAATTAGATGCTCCTCGTGTCAATTTTTTGATACGTCTTTTATAGTAAAATTGGTTAGCTGCTGGGTTACTGCTTTACTCCTATTTAATATACATTCATTATAAATTACAATTTTTTAGACTCAAGGAGCGTATCTTATAATGTGGTCTAACTGAACTAATTGTAAGAGTGGGGGCACCCGAATCCTGTCATTTTTTGCAGTCTCATAACCATATTTTTAAACACGAGGACAATTCTCCGAAACATTCTATTATAGTTACTCACACCAAAACGTCGCGTCAACATTTTACGTGATATTGTGGATGCCAAAAATGAAAATCGTCCATATGTAATTGTCTTTTGTGGGGTAAATGGAGTTGGAAAATCAACAAATTTAGCAAAGGTTTTTTTGGGAAAAAAATATCTTTTACTTGAAAATTTTTAAATTTTGATAGATTACTTTTTGGTTAAATGAAAATGGACATCGTGTTTTAATCGCTGCTGGCGATACTTTTCGTGCTGGTGCTGTAGAACAGCTTCGTACACATGTACACCATCTTAATGCTTTACATCCTGATGTGAGAGATAAAAAGTTTTTTTGGAGAGCGCTGTAATACCAAACGACGAACTACCAAATCTCCAAAAGCTGCCAAAATACCAAAATGTGAAAAGTGTTTAATCCAAAATGAAGCTCTTTTTATTCTCTATTTGAACTGCCAAAGTCGAACATTAACCGATCTTGTTATAGCAATCTGATTTGTTATAACAATCCACATTTTGGTATTTCTTCATGTCTTTTACGGGTTTATTATTTCGGCGTTTGGTTTTACTGCAGCATACCAGTTTTTTCTTTAAAAAATTTTTTTAAAGTCTGTTACACTTTTTGAACAAGGCTATGGAAAAGATCCTGCGTCAATTGCACAGGCAGCTATACATTTGGCAACTGAACGTAATATTGAGGTTGTTTTGGTTGATACAGCAGGGCGTATGCAAGATAATGAACCTTTAATGCGTGCTCTTAGCAAGGTTAAAAAAAAGTTTTTTTCTCTAACAATTAACATAAAAATTTGAGTTAAACTTAACTCAACTTTTAGCTTTATAATTAACACAAGATTGAGTTTGTGTTTTAGTTCGCTCAAAAAATCCATTACAGGGATGTCAGGGTTGAAAAAAGTCGGAACGTGTTTTCAAACCCACAACCTTCCTGATCCCTAACTTGATAAAAAATTTTTAATTTCTTTTAGTTAATTAACGTTAATAATCCTGATTTGGTTCTTTTTGTTGGTGAAGCTTTAGTTGGTAATGAAGCAGTTGATCAACTTACAAAATTTAATCAAGCATTAGCTGACCATTCTTCTGTTGGTGATAAGGCACGTTTAATTGATGGAATTGTTTTGACAAAGTTTGATACGATTGATGATAAGGTTTTTTTATTTTTTGAATATTTCGGGCTCTATTTTAAAAAACTTTCTAATTTTTTAAATATTTTTTCCCGGGTTTGTTTTCCCTCTTGTTTTTGACACTCCATTTGTGACACTTTATTGTTCCTTTATTGAGGGAGTTCAACTATAGATGTTTCGAAATTTGGGATTTTCGTCATTTTTCTTTTGATTCCCAACATTCGAAAATTTTTTTGTTTCAAAAACAGCTCGGATGCTATTGACAGAATGAGAAAAATTCAGAAAAAAAGTCCGTAAAGTGTCTTCCATTTCCCTCCCATCCTTCTAGTGTAAATATATTTAGTTTTTCTTTTTAAAAGTTTTTTCCCAAAGGTTGGAGCAGCTGTTTCAATGACTTATATAACTGGACAGCCAATTGTTTTTGTTGGAACTGGGCAAACATACCATGACCTTCGTAATTTAAATGCAAATGCGGTTGTTAATAGTCTTTTAAAGTGATATTATTTTTTTAAAATTTTCCTATTCAACTTTTTTTCTTTCTTTTATTCTTTGTAAAACCCATGGGAAGTGTTTGGACTAAAAGCTAAATTTTAAAAAATTTAAAAAATCGATTCAAAGGGGGGGGGGAGGGGGGGTCTTTAGGTTTTAATTAGAGATCGGACCGAGACAAATCTACAACAATCTCCGTTAACTTTTATGTACTCGAATAATTAGACACTCTCTTAATAATTGTCCTCTCTCGATTATCTGTTTAACAGAGATAATATTTTGGATTCTCTGCTACTGATTTCGAGACGTACGGCTACTTGGTCTTGTCCAGTACTTTGTCCTATTGAAAGAGTTTTTATGTTTTAAACTAGCGTAGGCATGCAAGAGGTTTTTTTATACAGCAATCTTGATATGTCCGCACACTGATTGTTATACGACCCTCCCAGTCCGGTCTCTAATTTTTTAATGGTTGGATTTAAAGATTTAATTTTTAAAATATTTTTGGATTATTTTAACGATTCCTTTCTCCGTTACAAACTTTTCGCAAAACTTTATTATCCGCGAGCTTTATTTTCTAAAAAAAATCCATTTTTTATCTTTAAATCCAACTGTTATATGTCCATTTCTCTCTTTTTTTTTAAAGTAAATTTTGTAAAATTAAATAAAATCCGGTAGTGAATAAAAAATGAATGTTTTGTTTTTAAATAATTTTTTAAAAAGTTTTTAAGACACATTTCTTTCTTGACTGTTTCGATTTCCGATTTTCGGAAAAAAATTTTTTGTTTCGAGCAGCTTGGTGGGGAAGGAAATTTCAGAAAAAAGTTCCACATCCCAATAACTTTAGTAGATTATAAAACTAATCTCGAGTGTTACGACTAAGTTTGTAAGTTGCTAGGTTTGAAAAAAAACTATTCTTTATATTAATTAATTCTCAACTTTTTTTCTCTAGTAATTTGATTTATTTATTTTTCTTTGGTATATTTTTTGTCATTATAATTAAATTTGAAAAAATCAAGAGTTTGAAAAAAATGAGCAATATAAACTTTATAATTATTATGAATAATGCCAAGGCCGAGTAAAATATTGTTTTTTAGAAGTAAAATTTAAAAAAAGGTATGTGGGTGTCAGAATATATTTAGATTTTTTACTGGGTAATATTTGAGCTCAAGAGGTGGAAACAACTTTGAGGAAATAAAAATTGAGAATTTATTAGACTGGCATTTGATCGAAGATTAATTAATTGAGGGTTGGGTCGATAAAAAAGGTAGGCGCGAGAGCGCGAGACATTATGGCGTGAACTGTAAGACGAGACAATAAGGAAAGTAATCGAAAAATTGAAAAAATGTTAACTGATCAAATGCCTCTTCAATATTGGAAAGTCTAAATAAAGGACAAGAATATATATTCATCAGAATGAGGGAATTCTGAGTATCCTCCAACTTTCTGAGGGAGAGTATAAGAATATAATTTTTAAATAAAATGTTTTCTTCGTTTCTTTGGATAATCTTTGGAAGAAAGCTCGATAATAAAAAAAGGCAAAAAGAAGTTTTTTGACCAACAAAAAATCAAATAATCCCGTAGTTTTTAGTTTTTTGGCTATTTCCATTGGTTTGAGGATGAAGTCGACCAACACCACTACGATTTTGACTGGTTGAATGTTTTTGTCTGTTTTGTTGGTGGTGAGAGGATGAGGAAGAAGAATTGTGTTTTTGATGGTGAGGTGGTGGAGGTTGTTTTTGTTGTTTTGCGAGCCTTTGAAGGTCTTCTGCCAATTGTTCAACTTCTCTTGGGTCAACTCTGTGGCCGTGGTCGCTTCTGGTAACGCTTCGAACTGATCGACTTGATTTTGTCTTAAAAAATTGGGAAATTTTTAATTTAATTTGTACTAAATTCCGGATTTCTTTCCGGAAAGATTGTATTACCCTTTGCATAGCCCCTCCTCCTCCTCCTCCATTTTCATTAGTCTCGTAATCTGTAATGTCCCCTCCATCTAATATATCCCTTTCTTTTTCGTCTATCCAATCCTTTCGAATATCAATTTGGTTTATTTGTTTTCTTCCCAGTGATGTGTTGTTAATTGGAATTAATCTTTCCCCGGTAACCCAGTGATGATGTAAAGCTTCTTGTGCTGAAGGACGAAAATCTGGACTTGTTTCTGGAAATATTTACATAGAGTTATTCTGGATTTTTGTTTTCAGAAAGTGTAAATTAATTGTTTAATTTTAGGTTTTTAATTCTGTTTTATCCGTAAAGTTTGTAGCTGATTGTAACCTTACAATTGTAAACTCTTTCTCTTTCCGGAAAGTTAAAAATTCTGTTTTTTATTTCCGGAGTTTTCCTGGTTTTAAATTCTATTTGTTTATGAAAGGTCTGCAAATTCTGATTTCTTTTCGGAATATTTGTAAATTAATGTTAATTGTTATATTCTCTGTTTTCTGGTTTAACTTTGTTTGTAAATTCTTTTTCTTTTCGGATGTTTATAAAATGCGTAGCTTATTTTTTTCCTACCTAGTAAAGAATCAACAAAATGTTTTGCTTGTTCTGATCCACTCCAAAATTGAGGGTAATAAATATAATTGGCTGTTATCTATAACAAAAAACATTTTTAGTTGATAAATTTTAACATTTTTACAATGTGGGTATATAAACGGGAACGGCAGTCATCATCAAAGGGCATTATTCCACTCATTAAAATATATGCTAAAAATATTTTTTTTCCTAATTTTTTTTTCAAAAATTTACCGATAACCCCAACAGCCCAACAATCAACTTTATTCATGTACGGAATTCTTAATAAAATTTCTGGGGCAATATATTCTGGAGTACCACAAGTTTCTGTCATTCTTTCATCTTGACTTTTTGTTTGTTTCTTAACAGAAAAAATATTTTTTTAATTTAATTTTTCTACTCACAGCAAGTCCAAAATCAGTAATTAAAAGACGGGCATCTGGTCTAGTATCGCTAAAATAAATATTTAAAAAATCTTTTTCAAAATTCAAAACTTGCCTATAAAGCAAATTTTCAGGTTTTAAGTCTCTATGGGTAATTAAATTTCTGTGTAAATAATCTAGGCCAGTTAACAACATTTTAATTGCTAAACGGGCTTCACATTCCGTATAACGCCCTTTTGCCTTGGAAATTTTAAATAAAATAACCAAAAAATAATTTTATTTATTACCACAACTCGATCAAACATTTCCCCTCCGGAAGCCATTTCCATTACAATAAAAAGCTTTGTGGGACTTCGAAAAACTTCTTCCAATCGAATAACAAAGGGGTGTTTTACTCGACCTAATATAGTCAATTCGTTGTTTACAGCACCAAAGTCTTGATCCGTGTTTACAAGTTTGACGGCATAATAACGTTTAGTGACTGTAAAAAAAAGGGGGGAGGAGACTTAGTTAAATTTGTTTCTTCAGAATGATTTTCCGGAATTAACGAAAAAGTTTAATTTTTAAGTTTGTAAATTCTGGTTAGTATTTCCGAAAAATTTGTGAATTTCTTTTCTTTTTCCAAATTGTTGTAAACAAATCAGAATTTAACAATTAAACTCACTTCTATCCTGAACACGCAATACTTGAGAGAAAGATCCCTTTCCAACAACAGAAAGTACTTCATATTTACAAACTAAACGAGAATCTAAACGTATTGCTGGTCGATCAGGAAGTAATTGGAATTGTTCGAGATTTGAAGGTGGGGGCATAATTGGGGAGATTGGGGAGGAAGGAGTCCATTTTTTTGAAACGTTGTTCTTTTGTTGTGTTTTGGGTGAAAGAGGGGAATTGTTGTTGTTTGATGACTAAACAAAAAATTGTTTAAAAAAATATATGTATTTTCACACCTTTTTATCTGTTCTCCTCCCTAAAGTCCCTCCAGCTCCATGGAACAAATTTGCCAAAAATCCTCCCCCTCCCCCTCCTCCTTTTCTGGACACTTCCCCTCTAGGCGTGCAGGGAGCACTAGCATTCCCGTTGACCATTACACGTGTAAATCCATTACTACTAATATTATTGTTATTATTTGGACAGCCAGAGGATGATGTGGATGCTCCTGAGGAATGTGCTATTGTTGGTGAATGACTAAAAAATTTTTGAGTTTTTCGGAATTTTTAGTTTTAAATTTTAAGTTTGGAAATTCTTTATTTTTTGTTGGGTTTATAATTATTGTCTAACTTGAAGTTTGTAAATTCTGGTTTTTTTCCGGAAAGTTTGTAATATATTTTAGTTTTATTTTTTACTTAAGCATACTACCTAAAATTATTATTATTATTTCCGTTTAAATAATTAAATTCGTCATTATTTGTTGTTGTAATTTTCTTCTTTCTCCAGCCATTCTGTTGTTGTTGTTTTGGTGATAATCCATTTTGTTGTCCAATTTTTGTTGTAAAATTGGGAGAAGAATAATTTTGGGGACAATTTTCTGTTACTAACGAATTTTTATTCCCCATTGGAAATAAAAACTTTAAAAAATATTTTAAAAGAAGTAATTTTTATTGATAATTTTTAAAAAAAGAGTGAGGAAAATAACGGGGGAACGAGTTTAATTTTTTTTTATTTTTAGAAAATTTATGTAATTTTTTCCGTTCGTCATTTTTTGTAAAAAAAGTAATTTGAAGAAATTAAATATAACAAAATTAATTAAAAAGGGAGGAGGAATTGTAGTAAAATTATCAGAATTTTGTATATATTAATTAATTAAATTATTTTTAAATAAAAATTCCGGAAAGATGATAAGTACCCACAAATGATTTCCTTTCCGGAAAGTTTTCAAATATACAAACAAAAAATAAATATAAAATACCCAACAATTACCCAAAACAATTAAAAATATATTTAAAAATAAACTACAATTAACACTCATTTTTCCTAAAATAATCTCTCCTCCGTTATTCAAAAAATTAACGGTGAGAGTGAGGGGAGGGGGAGAGGGGGAGGGGGAGATAAATGGATTGAAAAGACTAAAATAATAAAAAAAAAGAATTTTTTCACAATTAACCAGTTTTTCTTTAAATTGATGAAGAGGTGGAACAATTTTAGTTTAGATGACTAAAAGTGGAAGAACGGAGGGGGAGAAGGGAGGGGGAGAAGGGAGACAGAGAAAATAAAGACAATAAAATAACGAAAAAGAATCCCTCCCTCCCCCCTTTTAAATTCTTTTAATTATAAACATTTAGGCGCAGAATTTCTTGGGGAGAAAGGCAAGGGTGATTTACTGGTTTAACCCTTCAAAACCCTTCACATTCTAAAATTTGACACATTTTTGGTATTAAATGTTATTTTTCAACAAAATACAGGCTATTTATGCCCTTTTAATGATTGCGCCGAAATGTCCAGATTTTCTCCAACCGATATATAAATTAAGTATATTTTTCGGCGATTTTTTCGCGCCTTCAAAAACTATTTAAAGGTGACAAATTAAAAGGAATGTTTGAGGGGAAGGGGTATAGAGGGGAAGGAGGGGTAGTTTACAGCTGTAATGCTACGGTTACATAAAAAACGCGCGCGTCTTGCGGCAGAAAAGATAATGGGAAATGAGGAGAGTAAAAGACGCCGGCGTCTTGCCGCTTTTTTTGAGTGGTTACATAAACTGCGTCTTCCGCCGGCGTCAAGACGCCGGCGTCTTGACGCTTTTTTGAGTGGTTACATAACTCGCGTCTACCGCCGGCGTCTTGACGCCGAGCGTCTTGCCGCTTTTTTGAGTGGTTACATAAAATGCGTCTTCCGCCGGCGTCTTGACGCCGGCGTCTCTTTTTTTAATTCAAACATGTTTGAATTTTTTGCGGCAACTTTTAGCGTCTTGATCATTTCTCGGCCAATTCTAATGCGATTTTTAAAATTTAAAAAGATTCTGAAAATTCAATTTATTCTCTATCGATCAATATAAATTTTATATTTTTAAAGTTAAATCTTATGGGTTAAAATTGATTTTGAAAAAGGTATACTTTTTGCAAAAGTTTCACTAGGTTTAAGAAAAATATAGATATCCATCTTAATCCTTACGCATCACCAATACACTCTTAATCATTAATCTGATACGGATAATATCAGGATAACCTGCATAATTGGATTTCGGTGTATATAGAGGGAGGCAAATTTGGAGGGATTAACAGAGATATTGTGGGATCTGGGTGTTTAAAAGGGATATTGGTGAATTTGGGAAATATCGAGGAATTTAGAGAATATAGAATGATCTCTTATGAACAATGGTTTTATCAGAGATTAAAAGGCCTTAAAAATACGACAAATTGCCTTAAAAATACGACAAAATTTGTCTAAAAATATCGAATATTTTTTCGTCATTTTTGTCTAAAAATTGAGTTTACGAAACGAAAACGAAACGAAAATATATTTTTAATGAAATACGAAACGAAAGAAACGAAAAAAATTATTTTTAAACGAAACGCGAAACAAAACGAAAATCATCAAAAATCCACGAAAATCTACGAAAACGAAACGAAACGAAAAATTTTCGTCCATCTCTGATCGGTACCATGGCAGAATAAAATGATTTGATTTTATAAATTTTATTTTAGTATGATAAATATTTAAAAAAATTTTTAATCGGATTTAGTGGTTACATAAAATCGCGCGCGTCTTGCGGAAGACGCTCGGCGTCAAGACGCCGGCGGAAGACGCTGTTTTGTGGTTACATAAAACTAGCGTTTTGACGCTTTGCGTCTTCCCGCTTAGCGGAAGACGCCGATTTTATGTAACCACGAAACAGCGTCTTCCGCCGGCGTCTTGACGCCGAGCGTCTTCCGCCGGCGTCTTGCGTTTTTTATGTAACCGTAGCATAAAAGGTGTAAAAGAAAATTAAAAGACAGAAATTAAAATTAATTTTTAATAAATGCCAATCTAAAAAAACTATTTCTAGCGTTTCTATTAATTATTTTCACAAAGAAAATAGTTTTTTAGCAGGTATATAGTATATTTTTATAGCCATTTCCCTCCATTTTCTCCCATTATTATTTTTTGCAAAAAATTTTTTTCTGCACACCCCCATTAAAAATTAATTTTCCAATCAAATGCCTTAATTTTATTATTTTAATGTTGCTTTTTAAGATATAAAATAAAAATAAGTTTGGCTCTCGTAAAAAAAATATTTTTTATCTTTATTCGAGAAGTGTTTCGTTTCGGCGCCGAATAGAAATTCTATAAATATTCTAGTATTTTTATATGCCCATTTTTTAAAATTTTATTGGTTATTTTTATTGAGAATTGAGAGAGAGAGAGTGTGTGCCAAGAATTCGATGGAAATTGAAATTTGGGAATTAATAATAAGTTAATAGAATTCATAGTAAAAATTTAAAATGTCGAAAAAGTAAATGGGGAAGGGGGGGGGGGTATGTAGGGTGGGGGGTACCCTTCACTCTACTCAAGTTTAGTGTTCGGAACTCCCACGGTACTCCCGAAAATACTGAATCCATATTTGTCAGTATGTCCGGTACCGAAAGAAATCCATTTATCGAACCCTACTCTAATTGTTCCCTTCACTCTACCCTTTAATTCGAAAAGAATTTAAGTATATAATTTTAAAAATGTTTTAAAATAAATAATTTTGGAAACAAAAATTGTTATAATAAAAGTAATAATATATCAGCTTTCTCGATCATTTTTACTCAAAACTTGTCAGTTTTGATGAGGGAGAGTAAAACAGCAGTTGGGATGAAGAAACAAATTTTGTTTTGTGTGGCTAAAAAATCATATGACTGACACTAAAAAAGAGCAGATTTTTGGAAAGGAAGGAGGAATTTAATATTTAAGTATATTTATAGACTTAAAACTTTAAAATGAAAGGACCGCTTAAATGAGAAGGGGGAGGGGGGGGGGAGAGAATTTGCCTTCAAGTCCAGACATTTCAATTTTGAAGACCTATATAGTCTGAACAATAACATTTTTACTGTTCAGCCGATTCAAAAAATTTTATATCAGTCGAAAGCTATAGCTATAGGGATTATTCTCGATCTGGATTGATCTGATTAGATAATCACAAAAAGTTACAACCGGATAATGATCGAAAATTACGATTACGCGCACTTATATGGATGTAACTTTTCTTGTAATGATCTGATCGGATTAGGTAAAATAATAACCCTTTAGGTAAAATAATCTACATATCCAGAGCTTCCAATCAATATATAGGGAAATTATTCAAATCGGCCAAAAATTTAAAAAAAGTTGTGTGGTTTGAAATCGGCCTAGGGATTGGAATGGCTGGACATAAAAATAAAGTTTATTTTAAAAAAGGAAGGGAAATTTGAGATTTAAAAAAAGTTTAAAAATTTTTGAAGGAAGAAAATGAGAAGGAAGAAAGATACATTCTAAAAATAGATACATTAATTCTCATTTTACTTATGTAGTAGCTTAAATACTTAAATAAATTGTGTGTGCTTAAATGAGCTTAAGCTTAAATATTGAAATTAATTTAAGCTTAAGCTTAAATCAAGTTTTAATATTCCAAGTTTATTCTCAAGTTGTAAAATTTAATATAAAATTTTCAAGCTTGGACTTGAGTTCAAGTTTCAATTTTACATATTAAAACTTATTTTAAGTTCAAACTTAAGTTTATAAAAGAATTCAAGTTTTAAGTTCAGGTCCCCTAAATTGCTTTACTATAAAAGCCTATCTTGAAAAAGAAAATTATTCTTTTTTAAGTTTATTTAGTTAAATAATTAATAAATAACAAAAAGAAAAGGCATATTAAATATTTTTCAGTTAACGTAAAAATAAAATTCTTAAATAAAAAATATATAAACGATCATATCCATCAATCAATCAGTCTAAAAAATGAGAAGGAAAAATTTTTTTCAAGTATTTGGCTAAACTTAGTCTAAATTTGGCGTCTAAATTATTGATAATTATTTGAAGTTTGTTTAATTTTTAAGGAGATTTTTTTAAGAGAGAAAATGTATAAAATAATCAAGTATAGGAACGATATAATTTTTGGTTAAAAATATTTGTGTGTGTGAAAAAAAGGGAAAAAAGAAGAAAAGAAAAAATGTTGTTTAAAAAATTTTTTTATATTTGAGAGAGACAATTGGTCATTCTTTAAGAAAATAATAGAGGAGAGATTAAAAAGTGATTAAAACAATGGAAGAAAAAAAGAGAGAAAGAAAAGATGAGAAAATTACTGGCAAATTAACGTTATAAACTAGTGGAGGGTTGGTTGTTCTCGACTGGTTTTGAAACCTAAATAGTTAACACTTATATTTTGAAACTTTCGTTATAAAATCGTCAGAGGTCTTCAAAAATTGCTAAAAAATTATTGAAAAAAATATTTGACAGAAAATATAAAAAATATTAAATGTTGGGATGCGTTTATAATTAATTAACTTGAAATGTTCGCAAATATGATCGAAAAAAATTTTTTCCTAGAATTTTTTAAAATTAAAAATAATTTTTGATAAAAAAAATAAAGCAGATTGTAAACAAAAAATATAGAAACAAGGAATGCGCAACACACTCATTATAGGGGCATTTTACTCCTTTTTTTACAAATTTGCTTCTTCAATTTTTTTTCATTTTCTAATGTTTATTTTATGTGGGTGGGTGGTTGTATTTTATAATGTTTTTATATTTTTGGTTTCAGTTGTAATATGCCCATTATATATATTTTTTACTATAATCCAAAAACAGGTCTAATAAACAAGCAAAATTTTTAAAGGTAGATAAAAATTTATACAAAAAAGACTGGTTAAAAGGAATGAAAAGAAATAACTCCAATAAGAGTATATTAGGATAAGGAATGGAACTCAACCGGAAGCTTCGCTGTTTTAAAAACTTTTGAAAAATTACAACTTAAACGAGGAGTGTATGCTGATGTGAGTAGGTAATCCTTTTTTGATATCATTTTGTCGCTTCACTAGGGTATGGACATTTTGTCGTTTTTACATTTTTTCCCTTGTCGTTTTGTCGCTCCACAGTGACTCTTTTGCATTGAAGCGTCCATTTTGTTTGATTTTTCTACTGTAATACGAGACGGTACACCTCAATTGAGTCCGCACGATTGAGTCCCCACGATTGAGTCCGCACGATTGAGTCCCCACGATTGAGTCCCGGCACAATTGAGTCCCCACGATTGAGTCCGCACGATTGAGTCCCCCTTGTATATACCTCAATTGAGTCCCCGTGGATTTAATTATATTAAAAAGGATTAAGAGGGATATCTGGGGATTTGGGGGGATTAAAGTGAACATCAGGGGACCTGTATGTGACATCGAGGGATCAAGTTGGATATCGGTGAATATTAAGAGATATAAGTAGATTTAAGCGATTAAGGGGGATATGGGTGGATATTGTGGATTTGGGGATTAGGAGGGATATCGAGAGATTTTTTGAATGACAGCTCATTCGAATGAGCTGAGTCGAATGACACAAAAATCAACATGGTTCTCGCCGAGATATGGGACTCGAAATGGTCAAATCCACGGGGGATTTTTGGGGACAAAAAATTCGAATATTAAATTATACCTCATTCGAAAGGGCTCGACGAGCTGAGTCGAATGACATCAAAATCAGCTTGATTCAATGATTCTGAACAAAGTTATGACCAACTGAAACTGCGCTGGAAAACTGTTTTGTGCTGCTACGGAGGGTATGTGGGGTGCAGCAGGGGTGCACAGGTGGTCTGTCCGGCATTTATACTTTAAAAAATAGAAATTTTGGAATAATCCCGCATGTCGGATATGGAAATTTTAAACTTATTAAATCCACGGGGACTCAATTGAGGTATATACAAGGGGGACTCAATCGTGCGGACTCAATCGTGGGGACTCAATTGTGCCGGGACTCAATCGTGGGGACTCAATCGTGCGGACTCAATCGTGGGGACTCAATCGTGCGGACTCAGTTGAACTGCTCCGATACGAGAGATGTGTTGTAATTAGTGACCGGGGCCGGACCGGATCCGGCCGGATTTTTCCGGAGTCCGGGTCCCAAATCCGGGTTTTTTTGAAATTTCCGGATTAAAACCGGACCGGATTAATCCGGAGAAATCCGGCCGGATCCGGTCCGGCTCTAGTTGCAAATCCGGAATCCGGATCCGGGTCCGGCAAATTTTGAGCACCGGATTTGGGATTTTATACGGTCTGAAATTTTCCCATTTTTTCTTGTATTTCTCTATAAAAAAGGTGGATTTTTGACCCCTAACTATACTAAATTTAAAAAATTTCGCCTGCGGCGCTGAAAAGGGATGCATTCTTCTTTATTGGCCTTCCAAAAATCGTACCCGGAAGGCAAGACTGAGTTCCCCTTTTATATACCTCATCTGAGTTTCAGTACTAGGCCGAAAATAGGGTTGGTATGGAGAGTCTAAGCTTCATGGCCATCTAAACTTCAAAAAATTTTGCCTGCGGCTCTAACAATAGAATTTTTTCTCCCGAGGCATTCTAAAATTCTCGAAATTTTCGCTTCCGGCGGTGAAAAATGGAAGAAATCTGGCTTTATAGCCTTCAAAAATTTTCAAAATTTTGGCCTGCGGCGCAAAAAAGGAAGAAATCTGACTTAAGGACCTTCAAAATTTCAAAAATCAACCATGAATTACTTTATTTTCCAAACTTTTAACCTCGAAAGATCCACAAAATATCCTTCATAGCTTCCAAAATCCTTAAATATCCCCCTAACAACATTTTAACACACAAACGACACACATCATACAAAATTTAGCGCTAAAAATGTCATAGAAAATTTTTTTTGAAAAATTCAAAAAATCCAAAATCCGGTCCGGAATCCGGATAATTTCTGCCGGACTCCGGAAATAATTTTTACCGGATTAAAACCGGACCGGATTTATCCGGAAAAATCCGGCCGGATCCGGTCCGGCTCAAGTTGCAAATCCGGAATCCGGATCCGGTTCCGGAAAAATCGATTTTACCGGTCACTAGTTGTAATTAAAAGGTTAGGAAATGAAAGGAATTTATTTTCTCATTTTTTCTCATAGACGCGGATTTTACTATCCGCGCCCGAATATGAAGTTAATATTCCCTATATATATTTTTTTAATTTTTAGTATTTGTTTAATTGTTATTATAAATTATGGCTGTTGTTTCACGTCTTTGGAAGTTTGGTAAAAACACTGGTTGTTATTTTGTTGGAGCTGGTAAGCTTGCTCTCAATCCGAGTACACCAATACCTAAAACTGATGTTCATCCAAGGTTTTCTTTTTTTATTTTTTTAAGAACTTTGATACGTGTCGGCTTTGTGTTTTCTGAAAATTATTCAAAAAACTTCTCAAGAGTCTCATTGAGGATCTATCCTCATAGTTTTTGTAAGAATCGATAAATCTAGCCGATCTTGGTCGACCAAGCTCGAAGAGCTTGGTCGAATGATTTATAATAAATTATATATCAAACAAAAAAAGGAAACGGGAAAAATGGCCATTTTCAGCGGACCCAAAGCCGACAAATTTCCAAAATTTAAATTTTATTAAACTTTTATAGAATGCCTGCTTTCCCAGATACTTTTCCTGAACTCATTCGGATGCTTCCATATCGACATTATTGGAAATTTATTCCTATATTTAGAGCTATTGTATTTGGTCATTGTCTCATCCTTCCAATATATTTGATGAGTTCATGTTTGTTTTAAATTTTTTTATAAATTTATTTTATACTTGAGGATCTCTCCCCTATAAAATTTTTCATGATTCTTAACTCTGGAATTGAGTTATTGACCTGGCCTGGAATATGAGAAAGTTTTTTTAAAGTCTAAAAATTTTTTATGATCCTGGACTCTGGGATTATGTTAATTATCAGAACTGGACATTGGGAAGGTCCCCAAGACGGAGAATGAGTACTGGGGAAGGTTCTCCAAACTTTACCAATCGGTGACATTCCAAATCGTCCTTTAATTAATTTTTTTAATTTTTCTTCTATTTTAGTGAATTCATCTAAAGTCCATGCACAGCGTGACCAACTTAATCACGCTATACACAGTGCTGAGGTTTTTTAAAATTTTACAATTAAAAAGAGTTTTTATTTAAAAGGGTGCACTTGCATATGGCCGTTTGCAGCGTAAGGAGGATGCCAAATACTTTAAAGAATACGATCCTAAAGCTCAATTTCGTCCAAAATGGTTCAAAGATGAAATTTCTTGGATGAAGCTCAAGTATTTTTTAAATAATTATTTTTTATTTTTTGGAACTACTGGGGCGAATGGAAGCACAAAATCGTCTCTAATTCACTCCCTTGAAATCTTCCTTTAATCATTTCTCGATCGTCTTCCCCAGACCGCTCTGGCGTTCCGAACGCAAATTTTTTGTACATAAATTTTCATCACTTCAGCGCCGTAGGCGAAAATTTTTTAAATTTCAGAGGCCGTAGGCCAAAAAAATTCACTTTTTTCCCCAGCCCTTCCCCAAATTTTTTCCTTTTCCCCATTTCGGGGGGGGGGGGGGGGAGGGGGCTCTAGCCCCCTCCCCCTGGATACGCCCTTGGTTGGGGGTCGGATGGAAATTTTTTTCTAGGAGAAGACCGGGTTTTCGGGTAACCTATCCCATTCCTTTTTATGTTAGCATACTTTGAGATATCTCGGCTAGCTAACTTATCTAGGATTCAATAGTTTTAATTCTAACAAAGAAAGTGGGTCTGTGTGTGAGATTGAGGTTTGGGGGTTTCGGGGAAGCCCTGAAATTATTCATAAAATATCCGCAAAAATTTTTTTGGGGAAATTTGTATGAATTTTTTTCTAATTAAAATTTTTTAAAGCTATTATCCACATGGTTATAGTGCTGACCATTAGACAAAATAACAACAAAGCAACATAAATTTAAAGAAAAGTTTATAAAATTTAGCAAGAAATTTTTCTTTAAAAAAATTATATTTAAATTGTTGTTGAATGTGCTTTGTTTTTTTTTGTGGTAGGCGACAAATTTTTTCAATAAATGTTTTATAGTTGACTGACAGAAAATTTTTTATTTTCTAAATCGGTTTATTTATCGTAAATGCATTGGGTGTGTTTCTTTTTAGTCCCGGGCTCTAAAGCAGTTTCTTTGAATCAGAACTGTGGCTTAACTCGTAAGGGCTTGAAAACTTATTTATCTCTAACCAGGGATTCGCGTTTTTTGAAATGTCTCCGGAAACGTGTTTGGGGAAACTTTTTGATGTTTTTGAAAGCTAAGAAATCGCAATTCTTTTATTTTTTCTTCAATAACATTACTTATATAATTTTAATATTCTCAATTTTTTCTGCCTGGTAGTACCAGCCTCAAACAACAAATTTTTTTTCATTTTATTTTTTCTTTTAATTTGCGCGAGTTTTGCTTTGTTCTCTCATTTTTTTTAAATTTAGAAAAAGGTGAAAATATTTTTTATGAGAAAGGAGATGGAAGAACGAATATTTTTTACATTATTGATGTAAAAAATATTCAGACATTATTAAAGAAGGAAAAGCTTTCTTTCACGCATCCGCAAAGAATCATGCAAAAAATTGCGTTAAAAATTTTTTTTCTTTTTATTCCTCTAATTTTTTTATCTCCAGACATTGTTTATTTATTTATTATTTTTAAGACATTAAAAATCATTTTTCTGGAATTTCCATCCTTTTATTTTTAAAACACAGTCGAATCTCATTTAAATGTGTTTCGGACCGATTTATCGAGACAACGAGAAAGACTTGCAAAATCTCAATGGATGTGAGGACATTTTTGTTAAAAAATTTTGTTTTGGGTATTTTGTACAAATTTTTATGCACATTCTTTTTCTGCTTTTAAAATGCGTCTCACTCGCTCATCTATTGCTTGCGCCTGTCAATAATTTATATATTTATTTACTACTTTTTCGTGTGTCACATACACACACATATTTCCTTCTCTAACAACATCCTCTCAAACATCCTTTAACACTTTTTATCCTTCACATCCACACACACATCCACTCTCTCCGCCCCAATCCCCAACTGTTGTAGACACAACAAAAAAATTTTTTGGCGAGCGTCTCTCATTGTGAAAAAAGAAGGGCTCAAAAGGGGTGAAAACATGTCATGTATATTATTTAAAAGCATGCGCTTAACGTAAGAATTTTAGTATATACTTATTTGGCAGTTTCTATGTAAAAGCATATGATGCTTACATAGCCATAACTATTCCCATAACTATTCCTATCTATACATTATGTAAATCTTTCCACATTTTTTTGAAGGAAAAAATTGTAAACAACTTCTTTTTTGGGATTTTTAGATTTTTTTATGAAATACTTGGATTTGTTTATATTTTTCCTATTCACAAAAAATGTTTTGGATCCAAAATGAAAATGGAACCCTTTTTATTTATTTACTCAAGCAGATTTAATTAGGGATTTAGGTATTCTAATAGATTCTAACCTGTCCTTCTATTAAACACGCTTACTACTTTCTGACACTCCAATATTCAAAGTAATCAAAACTAAGGATTTAAATAACCATCCATTCCCGGCTTTCTCTGGAGCAGCAAAAAACAATTTTTCTTAAGGTTCAATTGGTTCCAGAATCATGAATTAATCTTTTTTTTTTATTTATTTGACTCGGTTTTTTTCTACGGGGCTATCATTTGTGTGTATTATTTTTTAAATCTAAATTTTTTGATCATTTAATTTCTTAATTTTTCAAAAAATATTTTCTAGGGTTGTCAGTTCAAAATTGAAAAAAATTTTCTTTTTGGTTCTCCAGTTTCAATAGATTTTTTTCCGGATTTTTAGCATAATTTCAGTATCTAATTCTTATTTAGATCCTCGACAACTTTTTTTGCTTGCACTTTGGCCTTGTTGACTTTTTTTGTAAATATTTTTTCTTTCTATCCGTTTTTCCCGATCTATTTTCTAATCCATATCCTTTTTCACAATTATTTGTAAAGTAGGCAGTAATGTAGTAGTAGCCAGTCGATATTAGGATCGTTTGCCTGACTTTTTTTTATTGTAATCCTAAATAACAATAGATTAGTGAGAAGCTGTAAAATAGAGTACATAATATTTTTCTTCCCCTATCTATTTCATTCATAGGGGAGGAAGGGCGGCGATCGGTATACATATTTTTCTTCATTCGTCCGCTTAGATAAATAGAGATTCAACGAAAAAAAATTTTAAAGAAAGATTACTTAAATTGTGGAGAGATGGGAAGGTTGGGAGAGTAAATATGTTGAGAGGAAGGGGAAGGTGTTTGGTTGATGTGGTGGTGGTGTGGGGTTCGCTTAAAACGTCGGTCGTCCTTCATCCCTAAAAAGTGATTGAAAGGTTTGAAACAGACCTGGGCGAAACTCAAAATTTTTTTCTGACGAAACGAAACGAAACAAAATTTTTTAAAAATCGTTTCGTTAACGAAACGAAACGAAACAACCAAAATCTTACGAAACGAAACGAAACAAAACGAAACATTTTAATATTCAAAAAATTTTCAAAACTGCATTTATTTCGAAATTATTCGACCTCAAATACGTTATTAGTCGACTATGACTTATAAATGATTTAGTTATTGGTTTATTTACAACAATTGTGTCCCATAAGCCAGGCCCGTAGCAAGGAAAATTTTCGGGGAAGGGGGGGGGGGGTCAATCATTTTCGAAGCCAAATTTTTGGCGACGCTTTTTTTTAAATAAAATTGAATATTTTTCAAGTAAAATTTTATTTTAAGCGCCGCAGACGAAAAATT
Organism: Meloidogyne enterolobii; assembly: GCA_963681835.1. NCBI lineage: Eukaryota > Metazoa > Nematoda > Chromadorea > Rhabditida > Meloidogynidae > Meloidogyne > Meloidogyne enterolobii. The sequence goes on from CAVMJV010000018.1 coordinate 1,919,299, forward strand.
TTAAAATTTTGAAAGGCCGTAGGCCAAAAAATTCACCATCTTGCTCCATTGCCTACCCAAATTGTCTCCATATCTCCATTTCGAGAGGAAGGCGATATAAGCTAGTGCTTCGCCGGAAGTTCCGGTTCCAGTATTTCCGCAACTCGCAATCCGCAATTTTTAAATTATGATGCGAGTCCGGTAATAGAATTTGTCGTCGATTAAGTAATATGTATATGTGGATTAGGGAGTGGAGTATAAACGGATTTGTAGTATATAAGTAATTGCTATCTTCCTTTTTCAGCGCCGCAGGCGAAAATTTTGACAATTTGGGAAAGCCAAGAAGCCGAAATTCTTTTTTTTTCAGCGCCGCAGGCGAAAATTTTTTAAATTTTCAATAAAAGATGGTAAATTTTATAGATTTTGGCCTTAGTTTAGGCTTAAAAAATTGTTTCGTTTCGTTGAAAAATCACAGGTGTTTCGTAACGAAACGAAACGAAACAAATTTAAAAGTGTTTCGTAACGAAACGAGACGAAACAGTAAAAATCATACGAAACATACGAAACAACGAAACGAAACGAAACGTTTCGCCCACGTCTGGTTTGAAACTCTCTGCTACAAACACACACATTTCTTTTATTTGGAATTTTGCACACATTTGCACACCTTTTTTTAACTAAAATGTAGTAAAAATGTGTCCTTTCCTTATAACAATAAGTGAAAAAATTTTTTTTCAGTGAAATACTACAGTGCGGTGCATATGTTTACAAACACTAGAAAATTTTTTCTAAATTCTTAATTTTTTATTCAAAATATACGTTCAATATAGCATTCGAAAGCTCTATTCGTATCTCAGTTGACATGTTTCTGCATTTTTCATAAAAATGAAAATTGGCCGAGATAATCCGGATCTACCGGATATACCAAATCGCATAGCCTCGGAAAAAATTTTCGGAAAAAATTTAACAAACCCATTTGATAAAGCATATTTTTGTGAGTATTTACCACAAAGCCGCTTAAAAATATCTTTATCCGGTCCAGAGATATGATTTTTTAAAAATGGCATTTTTCCTTTAAAAAGTGAATTTTTTGCAAAAATAGGCGAAAAATGCCATTTTCAAAAAATCATATCTCTGGACCGGATAAAGATATTTTTAAGCGGCTTTGTGGTAAATACTCACAAAAATATGCTTTATCAAATGGGTTTGTTAAATTTTTTCCAAAAATTTTTTCCGAGGCTATGCGATTTGGTATATCCGGTAGATCCGGATTATCTCGGCCAATTTTCATTTTTATGAAAAATGCAGAAACATGTCAACTGAGATACGAATAGAGCTTTCGATTGCTATATTAAACGTATATTTTGAATAAAAAATTAAGAATTTACAAAAAATTTTCTAGTGTTTGTAAACATATGCACCGCACTGTATATACATATTTTTTACCACACTTTTTGTTTTATTATTTCTTTTTGATTTTTCTGTATTATAATGGTTAAATCAGTTATAAATTTCACAAATAGTCCTCAGTATTTATCTTGATGAAAAGAAATTTTTTTAAAGAAATGGCATTTGGCCTATTTTGTAGTTAATTTTATTTTATTTAGGTTAGGTTGGCTGAAATATTTTTTAAATCGAATAACCCCCATTTTTAGTTGATTGTTGATCTCTAGATCTCGATGATGGGGCTGAATTAAAAATCAGATCTTTTTCTGCCTCTTTCACCATATTGCTAGGGAAGAATTTTCAGATTTTTAGACTTGTGCTTCTTTCATTTTTTTTCCTCTAAAATATTCTTTACAACAAACATTCTTTTTGTTAGCCAACCCCCCAATTGCCACGCTTTTATTATAAAAATATTATTCTTCAACAATAATTTTATTTATTTATTTTTACTTTTCTTTTGTAGTTGATTTATTTCATTATTCATTGTTTATTTATAAATATTCAATTTCTTTTTTTTATCAAAAATCATTTTTCTATCTTTTTTTTTCTTTTTGCTAATCGTTCCATTCTTTTAATTAATTAATCGTTCGATATTAATTTTGTATTTTTTTACTTTTATTAATTAATTTAATTAATTCAAAATTCCTATAATTTTTCAAAAATTTTGTTTAAACTAAAATAATTTCTTCTTACCCTTTTATAGGCTTCCAATTCTTTTTTTTTACAAATTTGGAATAAAAATTTAGTTACTTGCAATTCTACTCTTTTTATGATTGATCTCTCTTAAATTTTTTGTTTCTAATATTAATTTATACAAAAAAGGTGTTGTGTAGGCTACGATTGAATGGCTTTTTTGGGGCAAACTTTGTTGACCTGGAAACTTGAATTTCAAATATTCTCTTAATTATTTAAAGATTTTACCCCATTTTTCCCTTTTTGGGGTTTTAAAACTTTTCGACGTTTATTTCAACGTGTTTGGCCGATCCATAATTTTTTTATTGAACTCTTTCTTCTCTTCTATTTTTTCTTCTTTCTCCCCTTTTTTTCTCTTATCAAAACAACAAAAACAGCTTTTTTCTTCAAATTGGCATGAATCATCATCCATCCAACAACACAAAAATAAAGATTTTTGTGTACACATTTTTATAAAATAAATAAATATATTTTTAAAATTATTTTTCCTAGAGACTTACAGAAATTATAAAAAATTATAAATTCTTCCTTTGTATGTTCTAAAAAATGGTTTCATCGTCTACTGCTTCAACACCCCATAAACGGCTAATTTCAAATATTTCTTCTTGGAAGGAATCACAAAAACAAGAACAAATGGGGGTTTTACAGACGCCAAATACAGAAAAGGTGAATAAATATATTGTGAATTCTTCTAAGATTTGCTTTGGAACTTTTTGATTTATTCCTGTTGGTAGAAATTGTCAGACAAAAAACCGAGGAGTTATCAGTTCTTAGGATCCGGGTATTCGAAAACTTGCAAGAACCAACAGTTCTAACCGCATATATTTGGTTTAAAGGTGTTTATGCCTTGCGAATAAATGGGGGATCTAAACAATTGAGTTTTCACTAAAGAAGATTTCGTCATGGTAATTAAGTGGATCTTCTAGAAAGAACTAAGCAAAACCCCTAGCAAATCTTCCTTTACTTTCTACTTGCCAAAAAATATTTAAAATTTGCAGGTTGTAGCAGAATTGTTGGCTCGAGCAGCAGAAACTCAATTTCAAGCTGCTGGAGTTCAACCTGTCGATTTGGATCGTTATAAAGAACAACAAGAAGAACAAAGACAAAAACGGCATTTTCTTTTGTGGTTAAATCAAAATGGAAATTTGTATCCAAGTAGGGAACAGAAGGAACGTTTAGCAGAAGAAATGGGAACAAATTATGGAAAGGTGCGGGGGGTTTTAAAAGAAATTTGAAGGGATTTAATTGAATATGTACACATGTCTGACTTAATTTAAAGATTGTTGAAGTCTGATTTAGTTAAAAAAATTTTTTGGTTGGGTGAACCTTTATTTAATATAAATGGATAGGGAGATATGTAGGTGGGTGGGTTTTAAGACACCTTATAAGGTACAATTTCAATATCGGACAGGCTTGATAGTAAATGGTAATTGTTTCGGATAAGTGGGGTGTGTGGTTTCACTTGTTTAAAACATTAAAGTCTAATAAATCAAAAAACCATTTTATTACCATTTTGACGATAAATTAAATGATTAAAAAATATAATAAATTTCATAATATTCCCCCCATTAAAAAAGGTGAACAAACTATTCGCCAATCAACGACGTCGTCAACATAAACAAAAATCTATTGCTAAAAAAGAGGAAAAAAATAATCATCGACTGATTTTTGACAAAAAAGAGGAGAAAGAAGGAGAAGAAGAAGGACAACACATTGATCAAACTATTGAAAGTGTTTGGAATAAAGTAATGGAAGAAGGGAGGAGGAGGGGGAATAGCAGTAGCACTAACAGTAACGACGAGGGATATAATAATGATGAACAAAAAATTGTTGTTGACAATGATGACGTTAATAGAGGTGGGGGAAATTAAATTATTTTTAAAAAGGGTTGCGTATATATGGGGCGCTATACAAAGGACAAATTACTTGTTAACTTTCAGAATTTTAATTAAACTTGTGTTTTTAAATTTAAAAAAATTCTGGTTTTATAAAAAATATACAAATTTCGTAAATTCTGATTTCTTTCTCTTATTTTTCTGAAATGTATTTTAAGGAAAAAGTTATACAAAAGAAAATTCTGATTTTATTAAATTCTGTTTTTTGTTTTAATTCTGATTTCTTTTTAGTAGTTTAATTTTCAGAATTTAATCTAAACATTTTCATTAAATAAAATACAAAAATTCTTCTGATTTCTTCTTCTCTTTCTTATCTCTAAAAAGATCTACTTCATTAATATTACTGAAAATAGAACATTCTGATTTCTTTCTCTATAGTTTTGTAGTATAGTTATTTTGTAATTATTTTGGACCAACGATCAAAATACTTTGGGGTTTTTAATGTATTTTAATAACCCTTTTTTTAAACTAAAATATACATACTTTATCTAATTTTTTCTTCATTAATTTCAAGTGGGGTTTAAAATATTGTTGGTACTCTTCACTTATAGCGGGTTTTTAATGCGTGGATGGAGTACATCCTAAACAGGTCTTTTGGGTAATCTTCAGCTTTACTGGTCCCTAGAAAAAAATGAGGAAAAAGTGCTAGTTTGACATTTTTGAGCATTCCAGTAGGTAATCGAGCTTGCTGAGTTCGAATATGGGCTTAGAATTTGTTTATTTCGAACCCCGGACCCGAATTCGACCATGTCAAACATGGGTAAAAATTCGAAATTTCAAATTTTATGCCTAATCGGACTAGTCTCTTCAAGCTGAGTCGTTTGGTATCAAAATTATTACGTTTCGACATCTTTAGACTAAGTTATGGTGTTTGATTTATATACGGAAGTCTAACCAAGCGTGTATTTAATTAATCATAACTTAGTCTAAAGATGTCGAAACACAATAATTTTGATATCATTCGACTCAGCTTGAAGAGATGCGTCAGAATAGCGTTAGCCTAATAGTTTCGAATTCTTACCCCGAATTCGACTAGTCGAATTCGGGTCCGGGGTCCGAAATAAACAAATTCTAAGCCCATATTCGGACTCAGCACACTCGATTACCTCTGGCAGACCCCAAAAATATCGAAAAAGTACTTTACCACATTTTTTTCTAGGGACCAGTAAAGCTGAAGATTACCGGTCTTTTGAGATCTTTAGAGCTTAGGTCTTCTGGGTGTCTTTACGGTTGAACCCGCCTGCTTAATATACTAAAATTGATTTTTCTTTTTTTATAAAAATATTTTTTACACCTTTTTACTAATTATGTATTTAAAAAATATATTTTTTAAATTCTTGTTTCTAGGGTAACCACCACAATCTTTCCCTTTCCTCCTCTCCTTTCTTTCTGCACATTTTATTATTTAAAAACGGATATACTTTAGTCTACCGGACGCGGAAAAAATACATGAAACCGGTACCATTCGATTCGTCTCACCAAGCTGAGTCGAATGGTACACTCTCCATCTGCGGAAATGCCTACGAGCCGAGATATAGGTCCCCGAAAATCGAAAAACCATAGGGGGGAGTAAGGTCAATTTTGGGGTAAAAAAATCGATTTTTTGAATGATAGCTCATTCGAAAGAGCTCCTCGAGCTGAGACGAATGACACCAAATCAGCTCGAGATCTTAATTCTGAGCCAAAATAAACAGGCTCAAAATGGTCAACTAAACCTATGGAGCGTCGGCGAGGCGCTTGTGCAAAACTCCGCGCTTCGCGCGGAGTTTTGCGGCACGCGCCTCGCGGGGAGTCTACGGGCGCTGGGTCTGGGCTCGTAACATAAACCTATTCCTATCTCCCTTGCTCTGGACGTATTTGGGGCCTCCGTAGCAGCAAAAATCTCCATAGATGCCATAGGTAAGGAGCTAAAATAAAAGATCATAACTTTGTCCAATCAAGTCGGATTTCGTTGATTTTGGTGTCATTCGACTCAGCTCGAGGAGCTCTTTCGAATGAGCTATCATTCAAAAAATCGATTTTTTTACCCCAAAATTGACCTTACTCCCCCCTATGGTTTTTCGATTTTCGGGGACCTATATCTCGGCTCGTAGGCATTTCCGCAGATGGAGAGTGGTACCATTCGACTCAGCTCGGTGAGACGAATCGAATGGTACCGGTTTCATGTATTTTTTCCGCGTCCGGTAGACTAAAGTACAGCCTTAAAAACCTCAAAAAAAGCATGTGATTTTCTAGACTATTATTTTATATTTTTTTGTAAATATTTTTAGAAACACTACATAAATATTTATCTTTTTTTGTTTACATTTTCACTTTTATTTTTTTTTTAATTTTAGGCCTTTTATGCACTATAACATTTTAATACCTAATTCATCAAACTTCAAACATTTCTAATTTTTGATGATTTCCAACATGTTTTCCCAACAAGTTTGTTGTCGAGAAAGATTAACAACATTTATTTTCCGAACATTCCCAAACATTTCCAACTTGTTTTCCAGCACTTAAACACTAATTATTTGTGTTTCTTTTTAATTTTATTTCCTAATTGTCGTCATCATTTCTAAATATTTCTTTTTTTTTAAACAAAAATCAAAACTTGTCAACAACAAATAACTCCTGTTAATTATTTTAATCATTTTTCTTCTTTTTTCCCCAACAAACATTTAAATAAAAAATTTAAACATTTTTCAAAAATAATTTGGGGTCAATTGATTTTTATATTTTTATAATTAATCACGACAATTTTTAAATACTTATTGGTCAGAAACAAATTTTTTCTTTCTCTTATTTTTCAGAATTTTTACTAAAAACATATGACTCTCGTCATTTTATTTTTTTTCTAAAATAATGAAAGAGAAATAATTTTTTAGTAATATAAACTGATCATTGGTTAGGGGTTTTATCTTAAAAATGAAGAAGAAAAAAATTTGGCAAGAAAACATAAAAGTGTATTAGACAGCCCTGTGGCCATCACAAAAGTGCAATAAAGTTATTTTTAAGTTTATTTTGAAATTTTTGTTTTTTTCATTTTAAACTATAGAAAATATTTCCCTTTCTGAATTTATTTTAAAACTTGTTTTTCTCAACTTTTTTCATTTCAAAACATTTATCTAATCTTCATCTTATGTGATACTTGGATGCATCGAAAGATTAACGGCCTATATCTCACTATGGAATTTTTTTCTGTAGAATAATTTTTTTCTGTAGAATTTTTCTGTAGAATACTGCTATCTTGTAGTAAATTTCCAGGGCTTCCGAATGAGCCCAAAATCAAAATTCTAAACAACCCATAAGGGGGCAAAAATATTTTCCCTATTCTACGTTGATTTTCGAGGTCGTTACTTCATTCGCAGACCTTTGCTTTGGCATTCCCGTGCCCTCTAAATTAAAATCAATAGTTTCTGCCTTTAAGAGAAAGCCTAACATCCATTTTAGCTACATAGTAAATGTTGGGGGGAAAATGGCCTTCACATAGAAAAATTACATTTTTCTTATTTTTTTGTTTCCCTATCGACATTTTTGCCCTTCAACCTTGCTTATTTTTAAGTTAAAAAGGTTATTTTTGCTGTTTTTGTTCTTATAAAACCCTAAACTTATCTACTATTTCCTCCATTTTTCCCTTTTATACAACTTTCTTTTACTTTATTTTCCAACTTGTTTCCAAACATTTTTCTGATTTTATCTACCTACACATTTTCCAACTTTAAGTTTCTCCAACTTTTTTTCTCTTTTCTTTAAAACGTGTTTTGTGGAAAAACTTGAATTTATTTTTAAAATTTAAGTATTTTCCACATGTTTAGCAAAAAATAAAAAGGTTTGTGTTTCGAAGGTTTAAAAGGTGGATTTTGATGTTTCTGTTTGTTGTTTTTAATTAATTTTATATTTTAATTAAAGTACGGATTTATAGGCAAGAAAAAACTGTGAAATAGGCGCCTAAAATAGGCACAAAAAATTCAAAAAAAGCACAAAAATAGGCAGTCTTTGGACAAAGCTAAAAACACGTTTAAATAACTTTGTACATTATGCAAAGCTTGCAGAAAAAACAGGCATTTGCCGCCTATAAATCCGCACTTTAATTTTAACCCCCAACCTTTCCTCTCCAATTTTTTCCCTTTTTACTTTTAAATTTAAATGTTAACTAATTTCCTGCACATTTTTTTCTTTTCACATATTTTATAAAAATTCTTCGACCCTTCTTTACATTTATTTTCTAATCTTTGTTCATTTTCTGTGCATTTTCTTATATTTTGTGTAATCTAAAAAAGTAAAGATCAATTTTTCTCATTTTTTTAATCCCTTCCCCTTTTTTAGATTTTGTTTTAAAATTTATTTTTTAATTGAAAAATTAAAAAAATGGTTATTCATCCATACTTTAAATCTCCAAATAATAAACTTCCTTTTGGACAAGTCTCTTTATTTAATGGATTTTTAAATGATTTAAATACATTAAATACTTTACAGCAACAACAATGTTTGTTTTTAATGTTTTGTAAAAACCAGAATTTTTATTTAAATTTAAAAATTCTAATAAAATTTGGAGTAAATTGGGGATATTTTGAGCCTAACAGACTCCTTTCCTTGACACTCTAGAAATCCGGCTTTATGAGAAACCAAATTTTTACTATTATTTAAGTTTATAGTTTATTAAAATTTTTGTTTTTCCAGTTCCAAACATTCCTCATTTCCAACAACAATTACCACAAACATCATCAACAACAACACATTCACCACAACCAATTGTTGTTTCTTTATCATCTTTGCATCACTTTCCTTCTTCATCCCCCTCATCTTCCTCTTCAATTTCGTCTCCCCAAAATGTTATTCTTCCCCCTCAGACATTTGATTGGCTTCAATTATTGGAAACAGCAAAGAGGTCCTCAACACCCTCAACACAACAACACCTCCAACAACAACAACAAAATGAACACCAATTACAATATTTTCAGAACAATCCTCTTTTGCTTGCAGCTTTAGCACAAGCTCAGCAGCAGCAACAACAACAAATGGCCGTCCAACAATTGGCTATTATGGAAACTGCGATAAAAAAAGAAATTTTTGAGGTAATAGAGAAAAGAATATTTTTAAATTTAAATTTAATTTTTTAGCTTCTCAGTGCTTCCCAAAGTCAACAGAATTTGGCACTTTTGGCCCAACGTAGTCAATTATTGACACATTTGGGTAGAATTTTATTTTTTTAATTTTTCAAATATTTTTGTTTTTAGGTAATTTACAACGTGAACAACAACATCAAAACAATCATTATATTCAGGGAACTACAAACAATTTATTGCATCAACACACAGTTAACAACAATCTTTATTGCCCTCCTCCCCCTACTCCTTCTGTCAATTCTGTTTGTTTTCCTCTATCAATTTTGTTTTCTAAATTTAAATATTTTAAAGGTAACAGGCTCTATTAACGGGTGTTCTTCCTCTTCCTCGTGTAATTCCCCGTCTTCCAATGCTTGTTTCTCTTCAATTTCTTCAGACCACCCTCTTCCCCCACCTCCCCCTCCTTTCAACTACCAAATATCTTCATCACAAATTGAAGGAGAGGAGGAGGGAATTAATTTTGTGGATTTTGAGTTTATTGAAAAACAAATTGCTGCACAAAACAATCGACTTAGCGCTGCTGAGGCAGAAGCTGTTGCTGTACTGGCTGGATTAGCTAGTTTTGGAAATTATCAAAATAAATAATTTTTTTTGAAAGACTTAAAATTTTTGTTGTTTGTTCTTACAATTTCTACACACAATTTGACTTTATTATAAGATAACCCTCAATATATAAAATACCCTCCCCCCTTTATTTAAGGTAGTAGATCCTTGTAATTTTAAAATTTGGTTGACCTATTGGGGGAGAGGGCTTCTAAAGTTTGATAACTCTATCTATACTACCCATCATTTTAAGATTCCCTCAATATAACTTTAATATTAACTTAACTTTAATTTGTCTTTATTGGTTGAGGAATGGGCGGGGGATACCCTTTATTTAATAGACCCTTCACTATAATATACAATTTTTCGCCCTTAAAGGTGTATCTTATAATAAGGTTTTACTTTTTATACTTTTGACTTAAATTTTAATTTTTTGTCAAATTAATGTTACTCCCTTTGATTTAATTGCCCTTTTATGGGATAAAGTTTTTTAAATTTAAATTAAGATGTTTTAAAAAATAATTTTATATTTTTGGGGATAAAGAAAAAAAAATCTTTTTAAAATTTAGTAAATATCCTTCAAATAAAATTGATTCTAGTAGATAAATAGAAAGAAAAATGAAAGAAGACAGGCGCGTAGTTGGACCTGTTTACTCTTTATTTGCGTCATCCTCTTCTCTACACGATATGTAAAGGATATTTTTGGTTGAGTAATGCAAAGTTTAGCATAGGGAAAATTATTTTTAGGTTATTTTAGTCTTCAACATGTATTCTAGTTAAATTTTAATAGGGAACTAGGGTGGGTGTTGTCATTTCAATTGTTGATCTACTGGATTGATAAATAAACTTTCAAGTTTATTTTAAAGTTTAATAAATAATATTCAACTTTAATTTTGTGTTTTTAGACAAACAAAGTTTTAATAATTAAAAGATGTTTGTGTTTTATTAATTGTTTTTGTGTTTTTCATAAAACAAAGTTTATTTTTCGTTAAGTTTGTGTTTTTAAGATGAAATTATTTTTGTATTTCTTTTGTATTTTTCCTGTATTTTACGAGGCAAAAATACATAATAATTTTATTTAAAAAATAGCTGCGTCCTTTGTATTTCTTTCTATTTTCTCTTCACACAATAAAATATTTTTACTGACGGGAACCCAACCAAAATTTTCTTTTCTTTATTTTTAGTCGTTTATTTTTGTCACCGCTAAATTTTTATATATTTTTTACTTTTTGTTTTACAAATTTAAAAAACGCCTCAATGCACATTTTTGCGCTATAAATTTATTTTCATTTTATTTATATATTAATTCTACAAATGTACACATACATACTTCTCTCTCTCTCTCTTCTCTTCTACTTATTTTTTAAATATTTTTTAAAAATACTACAGTTAAATTACACTTTATTTGACTAATGATTTGAGGTTATGTCTGAGGCTATTTTTTTATAAATTCGATCCATTTGAAATTGAAACAAACTGCCAACATCATGTCGCGTACATTTTTCTAGGCATTTTCTAGGCCCAGTTTCGATATAAGGGGGCAGTTCGAAAAATTTACAAAAATTCTTGTAAATTGATATCAAGTGAGAATGCAAAAGTTCAAGTTCTACATTATATACTCCCCCCCCCCCATCATCGAGATATGAAAACCCGATAAATCAAAGGAAAATCTGTGGATAAGCTTCTTTAAAAATATTTTCGACCTCTTACATGCTGATCTAAATTTTTATTTTTCTGAAAACTCTTTAAATTTTCTATTTGAAACCTATAACAGGATTAGGTACATAATAGTTTGTTTCGTCCTCCCCACTTTTTACAAGAATTTTTGTAAATTTTTCGAACCTCCCCTTATTTCGAAATTGGGAGTGATGGTCTTATACTTTCTTGACACACTACATATATGAGGAATTGTCGCTTTCAAATCGTTTTAATTAAATGCCAATTGTCGCGGCTTCAAATTTTGTTTGTTTTTGTCTCTGCACAAATTGTGAACACCTCAATAGGGATGTTCACAATTGTCACGTCTTTTTATTTTAATTATTTTTTTATTTATCTTTTTATTTTAAAAATTATCAAATTAATTTCTTTGTTAATTTTCCTTTTAAAAAATTTATTCAAAATAAATTATTTCTTCTTTTTTTATTTAATTAACAAATAAACGTTCATTTTTCCATTTGTTAAAATAAATATTTTTTTGGAGGGAGGGAGGGACGCTTCTGGTTTTGACTAAAAAAATAAAAACTTAATTTTCTGCCCTTTATCTAGAATTATATGTATTTTCCCCTTATTCCTCCTTCTTTTTATCCCTAAATTCTTCTTTTGGGAGGGTAATTACGGCGCGGACATTTTGGCGTTTTTTGAATATTATTTTAATCAATTTCCCTATCCGGCCCTTATTTTATTTGTTCTCCTTTCTTCCTTTATTTATTTAAAAGTCTATATGTCGAGAGTCAACGTTTTCAGTAATTAAGTACCAATGCCAATTCTGGGTGTTTGTACTCTAGATACTACATACTATTTCCAAATGATTCCCAAAAAAACTTTATGGGAATAGAGAGCCATATTCACCCAAAGGTAAAATACCTAACTATAGTAGGTGCTTAAAGCAAATTTGGCCTGATAGATTCTGGTGGTACCTATCGCCATTTAATCTAATTGGCGTTCTTTGACCCAATGTTTACTTTATCGGAGAAAGAAAAAAGAAAACATAAAAATGAGGGCCGGTAACAAGATAGTACCAACAATTCTTTAATCACCTCCCTCCACTTATTTCTTCCCCAGGTCTCTTATATAGAGAGTTCATTATATAGAGTTGTTAATTTCCAAGCTTTTTTAGTCCAAACATTTATTCTTTCATAAATCCACCAGACGTGCCCTTCAAATAAATAAATAAAAATTCAAGTCAGTCAGGCGCGTCCCCGAGGAATTTATTTAAACTAGGACAATTGAAAGAGAAGAAAAAGGAATTTCCTTTTAAAGGACATTGCCCTTTCCTTTATTTTTTAAGCCGTTTTTTTCTTCATTTCTCTTCATTATTTTTCTAAAATGAAGTCTGAATTCTTCAAAAAAAATATTTTTTGTTTATTTTTTAATTAAAAATATTTTAAAAATATTTTTCTAAGTTTACTTAAAATAACTGCACAAATGTCGTTTCGCAAATGTTACTCGCATAAAATAAACTTGATTAATAAAAACACAGACTTCTGGAAAATAAACTTGTTTTATGAAGAAATACAAAAATAATAAAATAAAACACAAACAAGTTTAAACTTTATTTTTAAAACTTTCTTTGAACAAAACTTTGTTTGTAAAACTTGTTTAAAAACTTTAACTATAAATACACAAACAAATGAACTTATCTAAGTTTATTTATTTGTGCTTTTAATCGAACAAAATTTTAATAATAAAGTTTAAACTTGTTTGTGTTTTATTTTATTATTTTTGTATTTTTCCAATGCTTAAATAAACTTGGCTAAGTTTATTTGTGTTTTCTTTTATTTAATTATTTTACCAATAAAACATTTAAATGATATCCAATATAATATAAATTATTTCCTTCCAACTTTATTGGTAAAAAAAGTTTTATATTTTCTTCTTCCAAAATCTTCTCTCGTTAAAACTTTTTTCTTTTAAAGTTTATTTTCTCTTCATTTTTCCCTTCTTTTTGTCAAAACTTTTCTTCCCCCCATTTTCTCCATAGGCTATTTTTTACGTCATATGGTTTTGAAGGAAGAGGGGATAAATGGGAGAAGCATTTTTGTTTGGTAAAGATTAGTTAGCTTTTCATTTTTATATTTTTTTCTTTTTTTTCCTTTTATCTGTCCAAAACTTAAGAAATTCCTTTGAGAATTTTGGCCCAATTTAAACGCCAAATTTTTTTTTGAATTTTTTTTGTTGTTGAACGCTTTTAAGCCAATTTTTAAAGAACTTTTCTCTTTAAAATTTTTTTTATTTTAAAATAACATTAATATTTTTATCCCCATATTTTGATTGTTCATATACACATGTCCTCTGGCCAAATGTCGGGACTTTATAAATTTTAATTTTTTCTTATAAATTTTTTAGTTTATTCTTAAACGGGTTTAAAATTAAAAATTAATTTTCTCCTTCCTTCCTTTCATCTTTTAAATGTCCTCTACCACCATCCCTCCTCCCCCTCCAATAGAACAAATAAATCCATTTAATAATTCACAACAACAAGACCCCCACCCCCACCACCAACAACTTTCCCCCTTACTTTCTTCTTCCTCATTTTCCTCTTCATCTTCCCCAAATTCTTCAACAGAACAGCAACAAACAGAGGATCCAATAATGACTAATTCAACTATATCTTCTGTTATTTCCCCCTCTTCTACCACTTCTGCCTCGGCTTCTTCCTCTGCTGGAGGGTCTAAATGTTCAGTAACCACAAATCCTGCTAGGAGAGCACCGGATATGCAAATGGGAAGTTAGTAGTTGTTGTGTTTTTGAGATTTTTTTAGTCAGGTGTCCCATTTATTCGCAAGGCAATATTACAGTATACAAGGACATAATAGGGTTATTGACTTGAATACATTATCATGTCTTGCGAATAAACGGGATACCAAGCTTAAAAAGTTTAAAATTAAAATTTTCTTGTTTGTAGAATGTCCATGGGTGCGTGTTTATGACAATGTAAAATATACATATTTGCTCTTTTTTTTTAATTTAAATATAAATCTAGGTAACATACATTGTCGCGGCGATAGCTCTTCGTGAAGGCAAAGAAGGCAGAGAAGTTTTACTTATGCGCGAAGCAAAAGAAAAATGCCGTGGAAAGTGGTATATACCTGCTGGACATGTTGAACCTGGGGAGACTATTGAAGTGATTTTAAATTTAGATGGCCCTGTTATATTTTGCTAATAAAGCTAAAATCCACGTTTTCCAAAAAGTTTATTGGCAAAATGTGGGGTTAGCCCTCAAAATGTGTGGACGGGCTCAAAATGAGTTTTATGCTCCCCATTTATTCGCATTTAGTAGTAATAATTTTTTTCGAATAAATGGGGGCGCGGACTTGAAAACTTAAAAGTTAATAAACTTAAAGGATGCAGTAAAGAGAGAATTGCGTGAAGAGACGGGCTTAGAATGTGAAGTACAAAGCTTGCTGTGTTGTGAAGTTAGAGGATCGGGGTGGTATAGACTTGCATTTGCTGTTAACCCGACAACTGATAATTTAAAGAAGGAACCGGATCAGGAGTGAGTTTACTTTGAAAAATAAGAACACAAAACTTATAGTTAAGTCAGATTTACTAATTTAAGCTTAAACTCTTGCAAATAAATGGGGCAAGTTGTTAGGTTAAGTTTAAGCTTGAAGTTAAGTTCAAACTTAAGTTTAAGAATATAAGTTTAAGTTCAAACTTTAATTTATGTTTGTATTTGCTCAAGTTTTATTAATTAAATAAATTTAAGCTTAAACGCGTACTTCTATTAGCAAGTGTCTAAACAAAACAATGATTTTTTCCCTTAAAAATAAAATTTCTTTTTAAAGATCGTTGGGTGCAGGTTGGCATCCACTTGCTCTAATTAGACGAAAGCCCTGTCCTCTACAATTACGTTGTCGGGATTTTTTTGAAATACTTCACCAGGCCGAGCGTTTTTACAATTGGAGAGTGTCCTCCCTTCCAAAAACAATTTCTTCTTGGTCCCCAATTTTGTGTAAAGACGAGGCGCAACCTGGGCTTTTTGCTGAATTTGTTATTGTGAGGGATGTTAGACAACCAAAGGAAATGGCTGCCAACTGTCCACAATTGACTAAACTTCCTCAACATTCTCCTCGTTCCCTTGAGTGTTTAGTTCACAAATGCATTAAGGACCAACGACAATTACTGGATGAATTGAGTTTGCCGGATGCTTTTCCTGCGGGTTTTGAAAACTTTCGAACTTTTAAGAACCCCATATTTTGCCAATAAAGCTAAAAACTCCTCACGTTTACAATGATTTTTTTGGCAAAACTTGAGTTTTTAGACTTATTGGCAAAAGATGGAATTTGCAAACGAAATTTTAAATTAAAAAAATTTCAGTTGAATTTGGCTTTGAATTCTTCCTACCCTCAGTACTCTCCAAAGTCTATCGACACGTTTTGACCGATGGACATTCTGTTTTAGAATTGCCTGAGGCGGTAACGGCCATTTGGTGTTTACCCTCTCCACAGTCTTCCGTCCGGCATGGAATTCGTCTTCGTTTAATTTGTAGGCACAGAAAGTCTGCAATGAGGGCACAAATAAATGCTCCCCAACGTTATCATTGGCTGGAGGTTGGAAAGGAATTTAATTAAATTTTTAAAAAAATTTTACAGTTGAATAGTGTTGATGTGCTAGCCTCTTTGTATTTACTGGATGACCAGTTTAGACCGAGACTTTTCCTACTTTAACTTGAAAAAAATACAAACTTATTAATAATAAAAACACAAAACTTTAAGAACAGACTTAAACTTGAACACTTGAATAAACTTGGGTAATAGTTTGGAATTCGCCCCTTTTTTCAACGTTTCCCTGACCAATTTGAGCTTTTTTGTTTGATACATAATTTATCATATATCATTCGAAAGAGGTCTTCGAGCTTGATCGAATGATACCAAGATTGACTAGATCTGATCATTCTTACCAAAATTATGAAGCTAAATCTTAGTTGCGTAAACTTTTTGTGCCAATGCAAGTGGATAAATAAACGGTCACAACTTTGTTCACTTAAGTCAGATTTCGTTGATTTTAATGTCATTCGACTCAGCTCGAAGAGCCATAAAATGAGAAAAAACTAGGGAAAAGTAGAAAGGAAAAAAGGGGGCGAATTCCAAACTATTACCTAAACTTGAAAGCATAAACTTGAAAAACACCAAACTTTATTGACCAACTTAATTAAACTTGAAAATACAAATTAAAGTTTTGTTCAAGTTTATTTTAGTTATGTTTCCTCATAAATAAACTTAAAAATTCAAACAAACTTTTAAGAAAATACAAACTAAAAATAAACTTGAAAACACAAACATTAAAGTTTACCACTTAACTTTAATAAAATAAATTTTGCCTATATAAAAAATACAATTAAACTTGTACAAAACACAAAACTTTATTCTCCATCCGTCCTCGTATTTTTTATCCAAAACAAGTTTTATATTTTTGTATTTTCGTTGTATTTTTTCATTTATTTTGTCAAATAATGTATTTCTGTGTATTTTCGAATTTAAAATTAAAAAGTTTTAATTTTGTTCTTTACAAACTTTTTCTTTTAATTTGTGTAGCGACTAACAAAAACTGATGAACGTTTAGGGCAAGGACAATAAGCTGGAAAAATTTATTTTTAAAATTAATTTTGTAATTTTTACCAGCATCTGAGCCCGGAATTCCTGGGGAGCCTTTAACTCCTCCCTTGCCAGGTGTTCCATTCGAGCCTGGCTTGCCTGCTTTTCCTGGTGGGCCTTGAGGGCCAGGCTGTTTTTTAACAAGAAAAATTTTTGAGTAATGAATCTTTGACTCACCGTTCCCGGTGTTCCATTAGCTCCTTTATTGCCAGCCTGTCCTTTTGATCCAGCTGGGCCTTTAGGCCCTTTCGGTCCAGGAGCGCCTGGGATGCCTTTAGTACCCTTTAAAATAAATAAATTTTGTTATTTAATAATTGTTTAAACTTCTTTTCCTGGCTGTCCAGGTTTTCCTGGGGTTCCAGGCTTTCCAGCTTGACCAGCATCACCAGGTGGTCCTGACATTGAAAAAAAATAAGTTTTGGATATAGTGAAGCAGCTGGGCTTTATCTATATTTCTCTCCTTTAGCTAGTGCAAAAGATTATTCGGCGGCTGGAAGCGAACCAGTTACTTCAGTATACCGGACTGATGTGTTATCAATTATATATGCTTTAGAATATTAACTATTCCTTTCTGCTACCGAAAGTCCGCAATTTCTATCCACAAAAATCTCGCGGAATTTTTTAAGACTAAAAGAAAAGAATCTTAACACAAACCTCTAGGACCAGCCTTTCCATTTTGAGCCTTGCTTCCGGGAGTTCCTGGCTTTCCAGCTTGGCCAGGTTTACCTTCCGGCCCAACAGGTCCCTGAGGTCCTTGAGGGCCTGCAGGGCATTTAATGCAAGCTGTGCTGGGTTTGGGGCATGAAACTTGAGAATAAGCCTTTGTATTGTCCTTTCCTGCAGGGCCAGGTTGTCCTGGTTCTCCGTTCTGTCCTGGTTCGCCTGGAGGGCCTGGAGGTCCAGGAGGGCATTTTGGTTTGGTTGGTTCACATTGACACCTTTTAAGTTGAATTAAATGAAATTAAAAGGTTAATTGTTTTATAGAGAACAAAATTTTAAGGAACAAATAGTTGGTTTTTAAAGGACAATTAATTGGCCTTAAGAAGTTCCCTTACATTACTAAGTCAAAGTGTTCCCTTTACGGAGGATATGATCCGCGGATATCCATCTCTAATTTCTGTGAGTAAACATCAATAATCGAATCTCAAAAATATTAATTAATTGAGATTAATCGAGATGTTCCTTTATGCTCCATTCACACTACAGAATGTTCCTTTCGCACTACAAAATGTTCCCTTCATACTACAGGGTGTTCCCTTCACATTACCAAGCAGGCAATTTTCCATAATTTTGTCGTTTTGCCCTTTGAAAAATACTTTCAAAAGGATTTTCTTCTCTAACATTAACAGATTGAGGTTTATGACGTATTTGTATATCAATTAATAAATTCCAAGCAGAATCAGTTTCAACTTTAAATATTTCAACTCCCCCTTTTACTTCATTCAATAAATTTGTTGTTTCAAAATAAATTTGTGGAAAAATAAAAATACAAGCCAAAATTGACAAAATACTTGCAAAGGTTGAACAATAAACTAGCAATTGGATATTCTTTAGTTTATCGTTATTTTTTGTGTTGTTATTAGACATCTATGTAGAAAAGGGGGAAATTAAAAGTTACCTTTTAAAAACACATATATGTAGATACACCCCCTTAAGTATCTTATACTGAATGTAACCACATTATTATAGAGAGGTTCATCCTTAACATTTTCTGGGATGTCCACTAATGTTAGTGGATGTAATTTTACATTTGCGGATATAAACTAAGGGACAACATTTGCGATCGCAACCTGAGATACGACATTTGCGGACAGAATTTTTTTCGGATTTGGTTTTCTACAAAATTAAAAATCCTTTTAAAAATAAAAATGTTTAATAAACAAGCTTATTATTTAACCATTTATATATTTTTATTTTCATTCCGCTCTATTGCATACAATTACAGGCAATATAAGAACGCCTCCTTGTATTAAAAAATGATTGAATGACACAAAAAAATAAATTCCATTTGTTTGTTGCGCGAAATTGTCAAAAAAACATTAAAAAGCTTTTCAATCCATTAAAAGAAAAAAGGAAAATAATGAGGATAAAATACTTGAAAATATTTTTAAAAAATTTAAAAGATGTTAAAATGAATTTAAAAGGTTCAAAAGGTTTTGCAACTCTTGCAACTCTTTATTTGACTTTTGCGGACATCAGGCAAAGGACGACATTTGCGAACAAACAAGGACAACATTTGCGAACAACAATAAGAGACGACATTTGCGGACGATCAGTTGTGTTCACTAAATCTAGTATGTAGTATCTATAAAAAATTACATAAATATTAAAAAAATTTTTTAGAAAAACTTTTTCTGGTTTCAGTTAACAAAACAAATTATTTTCTATATTTATTACATTTTTAACAATAAATACCTATGTAATTTGTTTTTTACTCAAATTAATTTTTATTATTTTTTTATTATTAAATTATTTATTTCCCTCGCTTTTTACAAAACAGAGATTTTATCTTATTAAAAATAAATAACAAGTTTTTATTTATTTATTTACTTAATGAAAAAGAAAATAAATAGAATAATAATATTTAAATCCCAATCCTCAAACGACATAGCAAAAAAGGGTAGGGAAACATTGTCTCAGGTACACATTTTAGGTCATAACTATTTTTAAATCTTAACCGATTTAAATAATTATTATTTTATTCGAAGGCTCTGGATATGAGGATTATTTTAGCTAAATGGATTGTTCTGACCAGATATTCTGCATAAAGTTGTAACCGTAAAGGCGCCGCAACCGTGATTTTTTATCTTTATTCGGCGGTAACTTTTATAGAATGGTCTGATCAAATCAATTTTGTTAGCTAAAATAATCCTACATACAGAGCTTTCGATTGGTATATGAATTATTTAAATCGGTTAAGAATCAAAAAAGTTAAGCCCAAATTGAAATGGCTATACTAAGACAGAAATGGCTATGACAGCCTTCACAATAAGGAAATACCAAGAGACGACATTTGAGAACATTATCAGAGGGACGACATTTGAGAACAACTAGCAATGAAAAATACTCAGAGTACACACGAAAGCTCAATTCCCGCCTTAAAGTCTTCAAATAACTTTCAATTATCTCAAAAACAGATCATTCCGTAAAAAACTGGAAAAACTAAAAGAAAAAGGGAAGCCGAGAAAAGAAAAAAATTTGAATATAAATTAGCAGATATTAAGTAGCTACTATTTCATTTTTATTTGTTTGAAGAAATTCTCTTATTTTGAAAGATGTCCACAAATATAAAGAATATCCAATTGCTAGTTTATTGTTCAACCTTTGCAAGTATTTTGTCAATTTTGGCTTGTATTTTTATTTTTCCACAAATTTATTTTGAAACAACAAATTTATTGAATGAAGTAAAAGGGGGAGTTGAAATATTTAAAGTTGAAACTGATTCTGCTTGGAATTTATTAATTGATATACAAATACGTCATAAACCTCAATCTGTTAATGTTAGAGAAGAAAATCCTTTTGAAAGTATTTTTCAAAGGGCAAAACGACAAAATTATGGAAAATTGCCTGCTTGGTAATGTGAAGGTTTTTAGAGTGAAGGGACATTTGTAGTGTGAAGGGAATGTCATATATGTAGTAGTAGGAAGGGAACATTCTGTAGTGCGAAGGGAACTACAGAATGTAACTTTTTTGTAGTGTAAAGGAACATCTCAATTGATATTTGTTCGCTAAAAAATAATTTTAATATTAACCAGGTGCCAATGTGAACCCACCAAACCCGAATGCCCTCCAGGACCAGAAGGTCCTCCCGGCGAACCAGGCACAGACGGACCACCTGGAGAGCCTGGACCTAATGGAGAAGATAATACACAGGTTTACCCACAAGTAAAATGCGAGGCGCCTGATGTGTCAAAATGTATTGAATGCCCAGCTGGGCCACCTGGCGAACAGGGTTGCCAATAAAATGAAAAAAATCTAAAAAAATACTTTTAAAGGTCCAATCGGACCGTTAGGCTCGTCAGGTCAAACAGGAGAAGCTGGAGCAGCAGGCCCACCTGCACCTCAAGGAAAGCCTGGAGAACAAGGCCCGCCAGGAGATCAAGGCCCTCCTGGCGAAAAAGGAAATCCGGGAACGCCGGGAACGCCTGGAAGTGATGCAGAACACAGTCCGGCATTGGTAAAAGAAATTATTTTTAAGTTACAATCTTCAAAAAAATCTTTTCAGCCCGGTCCAAAGGGTCTTCCAGGAGGCCCAGGCCAGCCAGGCAAAGATGGAGCACCCGGAGAAAATGGTACAATTAATTTGTAAACGAAACTTTTATTAAATTTGTCAGGTAAAAATGGAGAGACAGGCCCTGCAGGCCCGCCGGGTCAGCTTGGAGCTCCAGGATTACCCGGAATACCAGGAAAGGTTGGCGCGCCTGGGTCAGATGGATTGCCTGGAAGTGATGCTGGTATAAAATAATTAAAAATTTGAAAAAAAAATTTTAAAACTAAAAAATATTTTTCAGCCTATTGTCCATGTCCTACACGTTCAGCAGTTTTTAGACGTCAATAATAAAAAAAAATAAATTTATTCTAATAAATAATTTATTTTTTGTTAATAAATTAATTTTCATTTTGATTATACATAAAAATAGGATAATCTAAAAATCGAGTTTTTTTTAAAAATTCTGAGCCTAGATTCGGTTTTATTGAGATAGGCTGAATCTTGGAATCTATTACACAAAGCCCAGAAAAAATAGGCACAATGATGTTTCGAAACAAGAGATCTTCGAAAAGAAGGGTTAATCTCTAGGTCCATATAACACATGTCCAGTCACTACAAAGAGACTAATCTTGGTCCCCGCCAAATTTCCCGACTTTCAGGGACGGAGCCAACCCTTGCTTGATATAACAAAGTTTTAAAAAAATTAAAAAAAAACCTTTGATAAAAACGACAAACAAACAATTTTTAATTTAAAATCTTTTAATCTCAGCCAAAACAGAAATTGGTTTTTGTTCTCTTTCAATTTCCCAATTATTTTCATCATTTTCACCAATTAATTCCAAAATTGGATATAAATATTCTCCCAATAAAGAAATATTTCTTTGAATAACCAAAACCATTGATGAAATTAATTGTTTCCCTTCTTTCTAAAATTTTAAAAATAATAGAAAGAAGGAGAGATTTTCGATCCCATAACAAATAGCAGTAAACTAAAGCTCCAAATATGCAAATTATTTGGTACTTATGTAAGTACCGATTATTTTTCAAAAAGAACTGATTTTATTAGATATGTACCGCAAAAAAGTTCAAGGCGGAAATGTGCGCGCAGTCGTGATTTTCTGTAATTTATCGGCCTGTAACTTTTCCTAAATTGATCAATCCTTTTAGTAAATTCAGAGCTTTCAATCGGCTTAAAAATTATTTGAATCGGTCGAAAATTTAAAAAATTATGGCTAAATAATAGGACTTTTGCAGACAGAAGGTAAAGTCTGGTTCAGCGGGTAAATTCTCATTTAGATTTACACGTTGTGGGGGATATTATTTTTTTAAACAAAAACCTTCTCCAAAACAGCCCTATTTTCAACACTAATCATTTTTCCTTTAGTAATTTCTTCACACGTTGGAATTAACAACTTAAATAAAAAATTTTTTTTAATATTTAAAATAAAAAAAACCTTTAAAAAATCCCATAAATCCCTCATTAAAACAAAAGCTTCAAAATTGGTTGAATTAGATAAGATTTTTTGAAAATTTGACAAAATTTGAGGGAAAATGTCAGCCTTTATAAAAGTAAAATTAATTTGATTATTTAATTTTTTGCATTTGTAAAGTTGTAATGTGCTTGCGGAATATTTTTGCGGAAATGGAAAATAAATAAAACCTTCCCATTGCTCGAATTGAAAAGGCAAAACTTAAAAGAAATTGTGGAAAAGTCAGCAAAAAACAACAAAAACGTCCACAAAAATAATCCGCACCTCACAATCTTCACAAACACTAAAAACTTTAAAAACTAAAAATTTACACAAATAAAAAGTCCAATTAATTGAGTCGACCTTTGTAAAAAAGCAAAAGAAATTTTTTCTGTTTTTAATGGAGTATTTTCTAATTGACTCAAAACTGTAACAAATAAAGCTTTAAATAATGGAAGAACAGAACATAATCCAGTAAATCCAAGTTCTGATAATAAAAGTAGGAAATCGACAATAATTGGGTGTTGGTCGATAATTTTTGTTATTTTTGTATATCTTTAAAAATTAGAAAAAATTGAGTGGTGGCAAAACACACGTTTTGCCTACAAATTTATTGGGAGCAATATGGAGGTGTCCAGAGACCTAAGAGGAAAAGGCTTCAAAACATGGGGAAAAAGCTGATATGAACCATTTGAAAAAATAAAAGGTGGATAAAGGGAGTATTTTTCTAACTGATTTTTCTTTATAGTCCCCTTTTTATACAAACAGGAAATAAACTAACTGTGAAACCAATTCTCTTTCTTGCTCCCAACTATGCCAACAAAAATGTGAGGTAAGTCCATCACCTGCAAATCTATCCACAAGTAATTGACCCTAAAAATGTTCGTAAAAAACTCTAAAAAATAAAAAACCAACCAAAAATCTGCACATTCCCAAATCATAAAATTGTTGCATTTGTTGTTCTGTTGTTGAAGGAGGAGAAGGTTTTGTCGTTGAAGGCCTTGCAGAAAGACATAAACATTCAATAAAATCCAAAAATAAAAGTCTTCTAATTTGATTAATTTTAATTTCAGCATTTTCTTCTTCTTTTCCTTCCTTATTCTCTACAAATTTTTCTAAAAATCTTTTACGATTTAAAGTGCCAGAATGGGCTACAGCTGCTGCTGTTCTGTCTGTTAAAGAAGCCTGTCGAAGTTCTTGAAATATTGAATGCTAATAAAAAAAAGTTTTTAAATTAAGGTTCTCTTTTCCTTCTGCTCCCAAAACCCCGTAAATATATTCAGAAGCCCGCAAAAAATTTTCGGACATTTGAAAAAGAACTCATAAAAAAGTTAAAAAAAAACCTCGTAATTTTTATTTAAAAAATTAATCGTTTTAAATTTCGAATAATCCAAAAATGCGCCAATATGTCGACTTGATTCGTTACTTCCACAGCAATCAGAATCAAACAATTCTTGATAACTCTAAATAAAAAAATTTATAATTTAGGAACGAAATAATCGTACATATTTAATTTTGATTTAAGACTCTAAGCCAAAAGTTTGAAAATTTCTAAGGGTTAAGCCGTTAGAAATTAAATTAAACCCAGTTAATTAAGTTAAAAAGCCAGCGCGAAGTGCTGGCTTTTGCAAAACGTTCCGCCGACGCCTATAATTACGTTGTTTGTTTTTTGTATCGTAACTGTCGAAACTTGTTCGAGATTTTGGTACCATTCGACTCGACCTGATGAGCCGAGTCGAAAAACCAAAAAGCTTGCTTTGTCCGCCTATAGTTTTTCAATATTCAAGCTCTGTATCTCGGCCCATAGTCGCATAAAAATTTTCAGTCCTCCATAGAGAAAGGACGAGATACAGAGCACGATCACTGTGTCATCGAACAACCCAAAGACAATATACTTTTTTAATCCATATCTTTTGAAATAAAAGGACAGGACGAGGGATCAAAAAATTTTCAAAACAAAAAAACCTCAAAAATTTCATCCATTAAAGAACGCATCAATTGTGTTGGATCAGCACCCGTTTGTTTAATAAAAATACGTCCAGCAATAGTACAGCAACGTGCAAAGTAATCAACACCATCCAAAGACGTCCCCAATTTTTCTTTTTTTTTAATTAGGAAAAAAAAAATAATTTTTTTAAATTAAAAAAACCTTTTTTAATAAATTTTAACATTGAAACAATTAAAGCACTCAATTTAGTCAACAAATTATTTTGAAAATTTAAAGGAAGTTGGACTTGAGGAACTACAGAAAGCATTAAAGTAAAGAATGTGTTTAATACTTGAGCTGCTTCCTTTAAAAATTAATTTGATTAAAAAATTTTTTTAGAATGCTTAAATATTGGGTATTCAATGTATATTTATATTTAAAGTAACCAAAAAATTTAAAAATTAAAATAAAAAAAGGCTAAAATTTTGAAATTAGAGAGTTGATTGTAAGACGATTAAAATAAAATAATTACAGATAAAATTTTGGTATTTCTAGAAATATAAAGGAAACACCCTCCCCTCTAAAAATAAAGTAAAAATTTGCAAACCTCATTCAAAGTCCCCCCAGTAATTTTTCTTACAAGATCGGTATAATCTAACATCCAATTAAGAAGGCCTTCTTGAAGATAGCCACGAATGTCAGCAAGATTTAAACTAAAAAATTAAATAAAAAGAATTTTTTGGCATTTCTTGTATTTTCTGTTAAAAATTTAAAAAGATTTTTATGTATATTTATTCGAAAAAATAAAAACTCCCAAAAAATATCACAATTTCCCCCAAATTTTAATTAAAAATTAATTCCAAACCCAATATTTCTCAAAATCATTCCTTGTTCACTCTGTTCATTCCATTTAACAATCATTAATAAATTATTTAACAAATTTCTTTCCAAACTTATTTTATTTTCATTTTCCACTACAATTTCTTTTTTTTCTTCCAAAAATTCAGTCAATTCATTTTCTATTTTCTTTGAATCCAAAACAGCAAAACGAACAGCTAAAGTCATTACACTAAGTGAATTTACACGTTGATTTTGATTTAAATGAGGAATAACAGTTAAAGCAAATGAAAGAAAATTGGTCAACTTTTGGGAAAAAAAATTTTTTTAATTAAATAAAAGGGTGACTAGTGAAGAATGTTACTCTGATTCTACAGATTAATTAAATTGCACAAAGCAATATTTGAAGAAATAACCAAGATCAGGATTTTACCTTTTATTGACTAACTCGGGATGTATACAGGGGCCGGGTTTCAGGAGACTATAATGGGAAGGGGGAGGGGGGAGGGTGTCAGAAATGGACAGACAGGTTACCAGACACCCTCTTTTTTAATCCCGAACTAGATTCGAAGAAAATTGTGAAAATATGATTTCTACAAACACACAAAGAAATGTTAATAAAAAAAACCTCTTTTTCGTCTTTGGCAGCATGAATAAATTGAGCAAAAAGTTGTGAAGTTTGTTCATTTCCTAATAGAATACAAGCACAATGAAGTATTTTCATGTTCAATTTTCCTCTTCAAAAAATAGTATCTTATTTTAATAATCGGCAAAGTTTAAAAATTTATTTTCAAAAATATCCAAAAAAAATACCTTCTTGAAGAAATATTAAAAAAATATAATTTGCGGACAAAACTTGCGGACATTTTAAACATACCCAAAACTTTTTAAATTTTAATCCAAATCATAGACGAAATTTATTTCGTTTCTTTATTTTGTATACTTTTACTATTTTATTCGAACGAAAAATTTTATTTTTCGCCGTACTTAAGCCAAAAATTTGCAAAATTAAAAAAAACCAAAATTTACAATTGTTTTCCCTCCAAAACAGAAAATACCAATTTCCATCTAAAAAACTTGTCTTCTTTAAATTTCTGGATTGTTTCAATAGCCATAGAATCCTTTTCACATTTTGAAGTTCTGTCAGAATAAATGTGCTTTAATAATTGTGTTATTGCCTGGTCCTTTGAAAAAGATTTTTTGAATTTTTAAAAGAAAAACAACCTCAAAAGCAGAAAGTTTCTGACTCCATTCCATTGAAAAAATTTTTTAAATGGGAAAATTTTTGAAAATTTAAAATTAAAAAATTTTTAAGTGACAAAAAAAAGTAAAAAAATTTTCAAAATTAATAAATTAAAAAAAGAACAAAAAAACACAAAAACACAATTTTTATCTAATTAATTTAGTAAGCAAAATTTTTAAAATAAATAATTTTCTTACTAACTTTAATTTCTTCAAAATATATAAAAATTACAATTTAGATTTTCGTTTAAAATTTTTATTTAAAAAATCATCTTCTTCATTGGTACTACACTGGAATTTTACTAAAAGTTTTGAATTAAATAAAAAAAATTTTTTGTGATAATAATCCCTATGGATATAAGAGAGGATATAGACTAATTTTGTTTAAAAAATATGGAAATTTAAAGGGAACCAAAGGAAACTAGATTTTGAAGGCAATTGGATTTTAATTGAAAAAAATTAAAATTTGTATAGGAAGGAACCACCTCTGTGGTTCCAAAGTAACTACCAGGGAGGGTCGGGTTGAGAAAAAAGTCCGGATTTCAGATAACCCACCCTGGTTCCTAAATCACACGAAGCAACTTGTATTTCTCAAATAAATATGGAGGAAATTTAAAAGGGAAACTAGAAGAAGGAATTTTAAAGAAAATTTCCAAGTTTCTCTCCTCTCAAAAATATATTTTTTTCAACAAATTTATTTAAAAAATCGAAAAATAACCTTTTCCTTATTTTCACAACTTTTCTCCTCTGCTGGAATGCTTGTTTTAATAAAAGTAAGAGTATCAGCAAGCTCTTGTGGAGTTGTCCCGTGTTGACATTGATAAGGAATTAAAGTTACTTTGAAATTAAAAAATTTTAAAAATTAAAAAAAAAATAAAAAAAAACCGTTTGGATTAAATTTATGTATTTCCTGATAAGTCAGTTGACCTAAAAAAAAATTTAATTTATTTTCTTATGCTCCTAAAAATCCGCAAGTTTTGTCCGCAAGTTAAATTTTGTCTACAAGCAAATTGTACTCACAAATTTTATAAAAAGGAAGACTTTAATAGAGAGTATTTAGTAGAGATCGGACTGGAACTGTTGCGCAAAAACAGAGATTCTCAAAAAAAAATGAAAATTTTTGATCGAAATCTCTTCTCTATCCGATCTCTAATATTTGCACTAGGAACAACAACTGGTCGTTCATTGCAGAGGATATTCTTAATAATCTTAATAAATGACTTGCGGATTAAACTTGCGGATAATGGAAAAGATAGCGGGTGGCAAATAAAACCTCAAAAAAAACTAAAAAAAATACCAAAGCTATAAGGAACAAGAAAATCGTCTTGCCCATGTCCTAGGAAAACAGGCGTTTTCAAATTTGCTTTGTGATCCTAAAATATAAAAGAAAAATATTTGAAAATATTTAAAAAGAATCCTTACCCCTGGTAATTTACTTCTCTGGATTAAATACCCACTCAACGAGATAATACATCCAAGAGGTTTGTCGAAAGTCAATCCCGCCTAAAAAATTAACATGAAAATAATTTAGAATTACAGTTGGAGGAATTGGTGAACGAAAAGTGGAGGAACTCAAGCGATCTCTGTTTTCAAAGCAATACCAGGAGTAATAGGTAACCCAATTTTGGTAAAAAAATTCCGTACCAATGGATATAAAATTGAGGTCAGACTCAGGCCCGTAACCAGAGGGGTGGGGCGGTTGGGTAATGCCCCCGGCCCCCGAAATGGGGAAAATTTTCAGGAGGGAATTGGGCAAAAAATTAAATTTTAAGCCTAAAGTCTTCCAAGATTCCCAAAAATTTTAAATTTTTGGCGCCGAGATCGATCCCTCTGGCCCCCGAAAAGAAATCCTAGTTACGGGTCTGGTCTATTGTATACTAGATCAATAATTCAAGTATGACTCATTTTCAAAATAAACTTGCATATAAAGCCAAAGCTGCGCCCATTGAAAATCCTCCAATAGAAATACGTTTAGGAGAAATTCCGTCTTCAATTTCTTTATTAATCAGTCCATGAACATAATCCTTTGCAAGTTCAATGCCTTGCTCGTCCTTAAAAATATTTTTATAATCACATTTTCCTGACCATTTTGAGATTTTTTTTATTTTGACTCTTTTATAAAGATTTCGTTTCTTTTTTATTTTTATGAAAAAATTTAAATAAAAAGCTTAAATGGTCAGAAAAGAGAGGTATGGACCAAGAATGTTAATAAGGAAAGGTTGTGAAGTGACCGACCTAAAAACGTTCGAACCGGGTTCATTCGATAGAGAATGAGCCCGTGACATCCCTGGTATTAACCAAATTATTATCAAAAAAACTTAAAAAACCTCTGCAGAGTTAGCAGTCAATCCAAGGATATCATACCATGCAGGCATCCGCATACCAAAATTTAGAGTTACTGGCCGACTTTGGGCATTTGGGAAAATATATCTTAAAAGGTTTTATTCTAAATAAAAATATTAAAAAACTAAACTTTATATACGGCACTCGCATTTCTTCTTTAAAAACACTTGCCCAGCCATCTCCTTGATCTCCCAATCCGTGAAAGAAAATAAGCTTAAAAATAAAGATAAATTAAAAATAAAAAGATAATTTTAAACCGTTGAAGTGTGCTTCTCAACTGAACGAAGAATTATTGGTGGAGCAACTGTTGAGGCTGCCATTTAAGTTTTTTGAGCCTAAAATATTTTTGTTTACAGTAAATTACTAAAAATTTAAAATTGAACAAGAAATGTAAAAAAATGATGACTTTTTTTTTAAAATCATCATTTGAAAAAAAAAGATAACATCGTGTTAACATATTTTGTCAATAAGGCGAAAAACCATACGAGGGCCCTAACTCACGCCCTAACGGCCGCATCCTTATGGTCACGTCCTTATGACAACACAAAAAAGTCGAAGACTCCCTCACAACTCCTCCGATATCCCTCCAAATTACCCACTATATCCCATAATCCTCCGATATACGTCACTTACAGATTCCCCACTAACGTTTTGTCCACTGACCGATAGTCCACTGACGCATTGTCCGGGAGACCACTGTCGACGTTTAAAAGAATATTTTTAGGAAATATATAAAATGGTCAGTAACTATGAATATCATAAAAGGTCCAAATAAAGGGAAATTTCTAGCTCGTAATGGAGAAATATTAAATTTTACAATTCTTAAATTTAGTTTAAAAAATGTTGTCAAATTTTAATTCAAAATCAGTTTTACATTTTCCAAAAATATTTACTTCTCTCAGATTTTCAACTGCTGATAATACACAAAATAAAAGTTTAATTAAAAAAGAATCAAAATTTGCTGAAAGGCCATCATCAGGCCCGTAACTAGGATTTTTTTTCGAGGGGGGGAAATTTGCTTGCGCCAAATTTTTGGCGCCGAAGGCGCCAAAAATTTTTATTTTCAGCGCCGCAGGCGAAAATTTTTTTAATTTTAGAAGGCCGTAGGCCAAAAAAATTCACTTTTTCGGCGCCGCAGGCGCCAAAAATTTGATTTTCAGCGCCGCAGGCGAAAATTTTTTGAATTTTGGACCTCAAGAAGCCAGATTTCGTCCTTTTTTAGCGCCGCAGGCGAAAATTTTGAAAATTTCGAAGGCCGTAGGCCAAAAAAATTCACTTTTTTGCCCCAGCCCTTCCCCAAATTTTTTCCTTTTTCCCATTTCGGGGGGGGGGGGGAATTCCCCCCCCTCACCCCCCCCCTGGTTACGGGCCTGGCCATCATCATTTACTATTAATTCAGAAGACAAACAAATTCAACAATTTGTTAGAAAGGATTATAAAATTAATAATAGAGAACAGGTTGGCTTTTTAATTTTAATAAATGGCTACATTCCTGGCAATAAAGAACGAGAGTTTGGGAGGGGGGGGGCTTTGCTTTGGGCTCGGTTTAACTGGAACTGATCCTGAGCCTCTAATCCGGAAAAATTTAGGAAGCAGAAAAACAGCTCTTAGTGGTTTTATAAGTCCAATCAAAATTTCTAGCGGGCCCTCAGCTAAACTAAATCCAAACTCTTTATACTTTTTCTGCATAAATTTCTAAAATAATCCTTTTCTTCCTTTCAAGTTTGGCTCTCTCAGTAAAAATATTCGAATGCCACAAACAGAAAAAGTCAAAACAGGATTTCAATCAAATATTTGGGACAAAGGAATTGAAGTTATTCGGTTTGTCAAAGAACGTGAAAAAACTTTTCGCGAAAAATTGGAAGACGATTTTTGTGAAGGAAGGGCTGTACAAGTAGAGGAACCTTTATATGTTACTTTTAAACATGCACTTAAAAAGGATTTGAAATTGAAAAGGATGAGGGCTGAAAGGAAGAAGGATGCAAAAGAACAACAGGTTTATTATTTTGAGGGTTTATTTTTAAGTTTATTTTCGAGCGGAGGGGGGAGGGCCTCGGGAAAGTTTTTTAAAAAGTTCACGCCCACACGCGGGAAGTCCGCAAAATTTTTGCGGACTGGAAAAAGTCCAAATAGAAAAGTCCGTATCTTTTTTTGGAGAAACCCATCACCAAATCAATCTTCGAAAATACTTTTATGAAAAATCCTCACAAGGAACCATATCGAACTGTCAGGAAAAATTTTCAAATAAAAATTATACCATCGTGTAGAGCATGGAAAAAAACCTCATACGTATTTTTTCTTTTTTGGCCCTAACCCCCATTTCGAAAAGTTATAGGGCTTCAAAGTTTTCGAATTTTGGAGCGGTTGAGTCGCCCTAACTTTTCTTATTATTTGCTTTCCAAGGAGAAAAATGAGACTCCTTTTCTCCATTTTTCCTTTCCTTTTCTTTTCACATGTTTGTTAAAGAAAGAGAAAAGGAGGAGAGAGAAAAGAAAAGGAAAAGGCTACTCTGCCTTTCTTCCATTGCGGATTAAAAACGAAAGAGGAGACGGCAGAGTAGCTTTTCCTTTTCTTTTCTCTCTCCTCCTTTTCTCTTTCTTTAACAAACATGGGAAAAGAAAAGGAAAGGAGAAAAGGAAGATGGGAGTCTTATTTTTTTCCTTAATAAAAAAAAACTTTCTCTTTATGGGGGCGACTCAACCGCTCCAAAATTCGAAAACTTTGAAGCCCTATAACTTTTCGAAATGGGGGTTAGGGCCAAAAAAGAAAAAATACGTATGAGGTTTTTTTACATGCTCTACACGATGGTATAATTTTTATTTGAAAATTTTTCCTGACAGTTCGATATGGTTCCTTGTCAGCACCCCCCCCCCCTCTCTTAATAAAAAAAATAGGTTATGAAGATGGAGGTGCCCTTTCTGCGGACTTTTTTTTGCGGACTTTTCTTCCTATTTTCAGGCCTCCAGTCAATGATCACCACAACCAGTTCAAAAGCACAATTAAACACAAAATTATAAAATACAGGGTGCGGCAACTTTCCCGCCCCTTTTGTTTTTGCCATAACTTTCTTTAAAATTGATGAAAATTGATAATTCTTTTTTTATTCTATTACCAACACTCTAGGAAAATTTTTGATGCTAAAATTTGTTTTAAATTTTAAGGTTTAGCCTGCTTAATTTTCCTTCAAAGTTTGAGTAAAATTTTTTTCATAAAAGTTGGCCTGTGCTCAATATTAAGATTTCTATATTTGAAAACTTTATGTCATTCGAATAAGCTCTTCAAACTGATTCGAATAATGGTTAAACAAAACTCTTATCTAGTCCATGAGCTGAGATATGAATTTTTAAAGATAAATTAGAATATAAGTGTTAAATTTCAATTTTTTAGTCGAAATTTTCAAAAATGTTTTTCTGGGATATTTCGATGCTCCTCAATGAGATAAGTCGATTGGTACCAAAATTAGTAAGATTGGACGACTTTGAGCAAAGTTATGACTGTGTAAACTTTGTCATAAAAAATGTTTTTTACGCATTTAAATGTTCGGACGGGTATATCCTTACTAAAACTTAACTAAATTTCAATTGGTTGGTACCAAAAATTTTCCTAGAGTGTTGGGAATAAAATAAAAAAAGAATTATCCATTTTGGTTGACTTTGAAAAAAGTTATGGCAAAAACAAAAGGGGCGGCCAATTTGCCGCACCCTGTACATATAATTATTTAAAGTATTTATTTTTAAACATTTAAATTTTTATTTAAAATTGAGGTAAATTTCCCCATTAAAAAAGACAAAATTAAAAAGAAAAACAGAAAAATTAAAACAATACATTAAAGAATTTTTTTGGGATTTTATATTTAAAAATTTTATGTTGCCACACAAATTTTGTTCTGTTAAAGTCCCGCTTCGTATTCTAAACCAAAATTTTCCAATAGGCTGGTATCTACTTTGAAATGACCTGAAAAATTTTTTGTGAAAATCTTTTTGAAAAAGTCCGCAAGCTTTATCTGCAAGTCATCTATTCTTTAGGGTTTGACATTTTCAAATTGCCAGGTCCGGTAACCGGGGTTTTTCAAACTGACCCGAGGCGGGGTCAGTTTGAACCCGACCTGAAAACCCTTGACCCGGTCAGTATTCCAAACAGTGTCGAACTCTATTTTTTGATACATAGATTTGCGGATAAAACTTGCGGACTTTTTGTAGTATACAGGGAAAATTTTGGCTGTATCGGAAAATAATGCCGGCATCCAATTTTTCCTTTCCTCCTCGAACGGGGGAGAAAAAGTTAACTTTTCAGCTGTAGTTTAGTAAACCGGTGGTAAGGTAACTTAGTCCAAACTTATTCAATCACGGTGATTTTGGTGTCTTTTAACTCTGTGGACCTTGATATAGGCCCCCGAAAATTGAAGAACTACAGGGGCGAATTTTGGATAAAAAAATTCGAATATACAAATGTTAGTTCATTCGAAAGAGCTAGTCGAACTGAGTCGAATGACACCAAAATCAACGCGATTTAACAAGTTTATACAAAGTTACATTACCACCGGTTTACTATACTACAGCTGAAAAGTTAACTTTTTCTCCCCCATTCGAGGAGGAAAGGAAAAATTGGATGCCGGCATTATTTTCCGATACAGCCAAAATTTTTGATTGATTTTAAAAAGAATTCAAAAAAAAATTCCCCTTACCATTTTCACCCCATTGCTCTCCAAAGCTATTTGCAGCTATCCAATAAAGTCTATCTTCTTCATCATGCCCCCAACCTATTAATCGAACAACATGCCAATATATTATTCGATTTTCAAAATCTTTTTCTGGATATGGGTGGAAAATACCTAAAAAAGAAATAAAATTCAAAAAATATTAATTGTCCAAAAAATTCTTACTAAACAATTCTAAACGTGAATTTTTTTTAGATACATTTTAAATTATTCTAGTATGGTTTATGCTGGCCTGAAACCTCGCATCCTATCAGTTAATATTTCTAGTTGAGAAATTTTTTGTCCGCAAAATTATTTTGTATTTTGCGGACACATTTTCACACTTGTTTGTGGACATATTTACCTACATTTTCGGACAAACCATTTTTCATTAAGAAATAAAATTATTCACAAACCTGAGTCATAATGAAGGAATTCTTCGGTAAGTGGAAGTGCTAAAGTTGTCGGTCCAACAGTAATAAGTTCTTTTCGAATAATATTTCTAATCTTAAAAAAAATTTTTTATTAAAATAAATTCAAAAACCTTGTCTCTGTCCAAATTTCCTTTTAAAGTTTTATTGAAATGACCAATTACGGAAGGTAGCATTACTCGTTTATTACCTGCTTGGTCAATACTCATTTTTCGTGGGAAGAGTGTATAAGCTATTGAACCTAAAAAAGATGGAAAATTTTTTGCGGCAAAACTTGCGGACAAAACTTTGATCCCCTATTTATAAATTGGAATAAACTATCAAAGGATGTCATGACTCAAGCATACCAAGTCTGTACCACGATTTTTCCAAATTTTTATGTGGGTAGAAGCAAGGGCGTAGCCCGGGTGTCGATTTTAGGGGAGCTAAAATGTGGTGTGCGCAAAAATTTTGGCAGTTTGAACGCTGGCAGTTTGAACGCAAATTTTATTGTACACATATTTTTATTTTTTCAGCGCCGCAGGCGAAAATTTGGAGAATTTTGAAGGTCGTAAGCGAACCAATTTAAATTTTCCCATCATCTTTCTCCCAATATCTTTCCCTTTTCCCCATTTCAGGAGTGGGGGCTATAGCCCCAGAAGCACCCCTGGCTACGCCTTTGGGTAGAGGTCAAAAGTGGGTCGAGATCGCATACAGGATTTTCTGGAATCCTGCCCCATTTCCTATTTTATTTGCATTTTTCAATTTTTATTCATGCTGAACTCCGCCACGTTCGAAACTTTTTTTATCTAAACTTGTAACCCTAAAACTGTAGTTTTACCGACCATTAGTGAAGAAAATTTTTCGCGGACAAAATTTGCTATAAACTATATCCAGTATCAACTCAAGCACCTTATTAGGGAGGGATTAAATTTATATATTATACAATGACTAACCTTTTTGTTTGTCCTCCTCATAATTTATATTTCGATAATAACCAGGCTGGCATTTATCTCTTCGGCAAAAACGTTTTTGTTGTTCAATTCCATATACTTGAGGACTGCATGGAGTGCCACATTCAGCGTTGACTGTGTATGGATGACAGCCATCTGGACCTCCAGTCACAACACCTTCTAAAGCCCAATAGACCATTGCTTTTAAAGGATCTCCTCCAAAACAATTTCCACAAACAGAACAACATTCAATTACATCAAGTGCTGATAATTGTGATTTTTTCGTTCCGTTGCTGAGAATGCATGTTCTGTCAGCAGCTACAGTCATTGCAGCAACAGCCTTGAAAAATAATTAAAAATTAATTTTCAGACAAAATTTGCGGACAAAAATAAAAAGATATCCTTACATAACAAGAGCCACAACCACCTTGATTTGGAATTTGGTGAATACTTGGACATAATGACCATTTTTCCCGAGCATCAAAATGTCGAGGAAGCTTTGAATCAGGAAAATCTTCCAATTCTCTGTTGAAGATTAAATTTGTTAGGATATTACAGAAAAACAAAAAATTTTACAGAATTAATTTTTGCGGATAATATTTGCGGACAAAACAATTTTACGGACTTTTTCTGTTAAAAAAGCATCAAGTCCACAAAAAGCATCGCCCTTGCCCATTTGCAAAATTTTCTGTCCGAAAAATCATTTGCGGACAATAGGTAATTGCTGACAAAATTGTAAAGGATTTTTGCGGACTTTTTCTAATTTTTCTAGTAAAGACAGAATGAAAGAAATGAGGAATTTTTTTCGGAACTTTTTTCAAATAAAACCCTTTAAAAATAAAATCCCCTTACTTTAAATGTTCCTTCATTCTTGGAGAATCAAAAAACCTTTCCAAATGTGCAACATATTCTTTTATTGCCGTCAAATTTTTTAAACTTTTGTGGCTAAAATCCTGAACACGAATGCCAAACGGGTTAAAACGAGCTTTCCATCTAACATCTGATGAATTGTTAATTGTATCTACTAATCCTTTTAAATATTGCGTTTCTTCTGTTTTTGCTCTTCTTTTTGCCTCACTCATCAAAATCATAAAGAGAATGAAACTACCAACGATTACAGCTAAAATTTAAAAAAGGTTAGCAGCCTACATTTTTTGGTTAAGAGCATTTTAATCGACACATTGGGGACAAGTCCTACAAAAAATCAGTCCGCAAAAAATTGCGAACAAAGTTTTTTGTCTGCAAAAAAGATTGTCGACAAATTTTTGTCCGCAAACAAAAATTTGTAAATAGGGTTTGTAAATAGGGAATAAATAGGGTCAAAGTCTTTTAACTACTAAAATAACAAAAAAACAAACCAGTAGCCATCAGTAAAGCAGAAAGAACCCCAAAAATACAGCGCCAGCGACGTTTTATAAAAAACCCAACATTACTAGAAGAATTATCTTCTCGACGTCGCTCTGATGGAGAAATGAAATGAACACCGGCAGCAGTTGGGGAGCTTACATCTTGACCGGAAGGAGAAGACTTCATTGTTTTAACATTATTTTTAAAACAGTTGGAGGAAATAAAACTGTTTTTGTTGTTGTCGGATGAAGAAGAAAAATGAGGAGGGCGATCTGAAATAATAAATAATTTTTATTGTGTATTTTTTTAAAAGCGAGAACCAAAAATAATATTTCTAAAGGATAAAAATAGCTTTAAAATAGAGATATAATAAAGGAAATGTTAATTGATAAAAAAAATGTGGAAAGCATTTGCGGACAATTTTTCCAAAACAAAATTTGCAGACAAAAAAATTAGCGGATAACCTTCGCAGATAATGTTTGCGGACAACTTTTGGATAATATGTACAAGGGCAACATTTGCGGCTAACACAAATTGTCCGCAAAAATGTGATTTTCTCTAAAATTTCTAAAAATTTTACCCGATGATTTTCGGTTATTTTAAATGACCAGAAATAAAATTTAGTTTAACAATAAACACATTATTTATATTAAAAAGAAGAAAAGGACCCCAAAACCATCTGGACATAAAATAATAAATTTATGGGTACCTCCAAAAAGTGTTTATTTATTGTTAAATGTGTTAGAGACAAAAACAAAACACACATTGAAAAAAATAATAAAAATATATTAGCTAAAGAGAGAAAAGAAGTGTGCCTATTTTCCTTCCAAACTAGGCAAGTGTGACAATTTCATCACGAGATGCGTTCCAAGAAATTTACTTATTTTTATTGAATAGCTTTTTTATCTGTGTGGGAATATTTTAAATTAATGAGAATATAGACAAATAAAAATATTTTGGAAAATTTTTGTGAGAAAAATTTTTAGGGTAAAGGGCAGAGATGTCAAGCAATCGAAAAAATTTTAGACAAAAATTTCAATTCGCAAATGCAAGCAAAATTTTGGAAAAGTTAGCAAAAATTCTCAATAAATTTGCTGAAAGCCCCAGTCTGCAAAAAAGCTGCGGACAAACCTAGTCCGCAGAAAAAGATTTGCGGACAGCACAATTACCTAAAAAAATATTAATTTCAATAAAACGACCATCCCTCACCCACCAACAGGCTTTGTAAATGTTTTAAAATATAGGTATATTCTTCGTTGTTGTACAACAAATAGGAAATAGATAAATTGTGTATTCTAATACCTTCACAAAATTTTTGGACTAAAAGAATGGACAACAAAAAGATGTTTCTTCTCCCTCTCTGTTAGCGCCGCGCGAATTGTTTTGTTGTTTTTTGTTGTAAAAAACAACAAAAGAGGAGAGAAATGTGGACAATAAAAACAGAGGAAACTAGTAGATAATTTTTGGGAGGATAAACGAGTTAGTACATATATTTTAGTTAAACAAAAAAAAATTTCTGGAGGTCGTTGAATAGATAATTAGAGTAGACACAAATTAAAGGAAATATAAAAAAAAGTTTTATCCCTATCCCCTTCAAATCGCTCAGTAATGACACGAAACCCGGACAATTAAAAAAACCAAACCTTCAAGCTGGTCATGTTCCCTTTCTCCACAATTAAGTCTATTCCTCATCCCAAGCACTTTTTTCAAAAAAAATTTAATAAAAATTTAATCAACCATTTTGGAATTCTCCTAAAATCATTTTCTTAAAAAAATAAAATTTAAATATGATTAAATATCAAAAAATTAATTTAAATATACTAAATTTGAATTTATTAAAATTTCTTTTAAATAGTAAGTAATTAATCAAAAAAGCATTTTATATCTATTGTTCGATAGTTGGACCTCACTTGTGGACTTCACCCGAAACCCTTTTCGAAGAAAATTTTGAAAACCCGATTCGAAACTCGACTCGATTTTTTCTCAACCCAGCGCCACCTCTGCTTACAAGAGAGGCCATAACCTTAAAGTGAAGGGCGTACTTACAAGTGAGGGTTTTCTATTTTTAAATAAAATCAACAAACTTAGATAAACATTCAATATTTAATTAACATCCTTTTTAATATTTGTATTTGATCATCCCAGGATGCACAAATTTCCTCCATCAAGCATTCATTTCTTCTTGCAATAAGGGCATTTTCAAGTTTCCTCAAAATCGATACAATTAATTTTATTTCTGGACTAGTTAAAATTCCTTCTTCATCATATTCATTTTCTTCATCAGAAAAAAGATATTGACTCCAATTTGATCTGAAAATAATTTTTTCTGATTAAAATATCCTTCCAAAAATCCGCAAATTTTGTCCGCAACTTTTATTTTTATGACAATGAAAGTTTCAGTCCTCCGAATTTTGGATATAGATGTGCCTATTCGAACGAGTATTAAAAATTTACCCAAAACTGTGTTGCGGAAAACAGTTTTGGGTAAATTGTACCCAAAACTGTGTTGCGGAAAACAGTTTTGGGTAAATTGTACCCAAAAATGTGTGACGATGTGGAAAGCAGTGTTTTTCAAAAAGTTCTAATACCGAAAATAAAGGTATTTTTTAATAAGTGTTTTTTAGTAATCAGAAAGGTTTTACAAAAAAGAGAAGAAAGAAGAGAATGTTTTGAAGGATTTTGAAGGGAATCAACAATATTTGTAGTAAATTTCAAAAAACTAAAAAGACGCATTGAAATTTTTTACTTGTGGAAAAACTTGCGGACTTTTCTTGTGAGAAGAAAAGAACCAAACAAACAATTTTGATTTTTTCATCAATAAAATAGAAGAATTTTTACGAAGTGCAAAACTCGGAATTTCATCAGTTGCATAAATTGTACTTAAAAATTTATCAGAATTAAGTTAAATAAAAATTAAAAATTTTACCAAGGTAGACGAGCCTTTTTAAGAATTTCTCTTCTTGCTGATTCAACTTTTTGTCCACAACGTTCAGCTAAAACAACGAACAAATCTAAATTAGAAAGAGTAAAAAGTTGAAGTTTCCAATTCTTTCAATTATTTAAATGACATTTTGTAAGAAAAGAAAGATGGTTCTTGGAAACGGAACGTTTGGAACCGCTGTTTTAGATGTCTCAAAATTACCTCGTTTTATCCGCAAACAAAAATCTCTAAAATTGAATTTGTCGGACTGCGATTTGTCACGAAAAAATTTATAACCAAAAAACAAACAAACCTATTGAAATATTCACACGATTAAAAGGATTCTCCAAAAGTCTAAAACCATATTCTATCCAAAGTTGGTCATTATTATGAGCACCATAACAGAAAAATCTATTAATAAAAATATAAAAACTTGAAAAAATTTCTAAAAAACAATTGTTGTCCAGCCACAATAGAATGGTGCTCTGCGATAACTTTGAAGAAGCCCATCTTTTTGTCGAAAAATGGGACACACTAAAAAATGATAATAACAGAAGTCTGCGGACAAAGCTTGTAGACTTTTTGGGAGCCTGGAAATCTTGCTAACTTCGGTAATATTTTTTAGTATGCCCGTAATACCAAACCAACGACAAGCGATGATATTCCAATAAAAGGGGAAGCTTGGGGGAATGTTTTAAGCAATTTGGTATTTATTTGGTATTACGACGTAATTTCCTCTTAACTATATTTCGGCAGCATTTATAAGTTTATAAGTCACAATATTTTGCTATTACGGCCAAAAATCTGCAAACCCTAATCATCAATAAATTGAAAATAAACCGAAGCATCAGGACTGTGGTTCAACATATCAACCAAAGGTACTAATGCAAGTGAGCCTCCAAAATTTTCTTCATCTATTTTCTTTTTTGAGCAATTCTTCTGATTTTTATCATAACTTTTTTGTTTATCAACCGAGTGTAAAGACAAATTTTCGGTAAAAATGCTTCTAAAAATTAATTAAAAATTTAAGAAATTTAAATAAAACCTTGTATTAACTATATGCCATGCCCAACAACAAATTTCTCTCCAAAAAATTATCGAGTCTTGAGAAAGTTCTTTAGCAATTTGAGAAGCATCCTCCTCGGATGAATTAAGAAGCAATTTAAAAAACTGAAAAAATGTCAGAAATTGCTTGAAGAATTTAAATGTTTGTGAACATTTCCCTCGCCACCCGTTTAACAGGGAAAGTACACAAAAATATTGCAGCCAACATTCACTTGACTTCAGTTGCCAATCGCTTCCGGAATGTCAAGCGATTGACAGTTGTGACATTCGTCAAAATGTCGCTAAATGGAATAAAACAAAGATATCGAATCATAGTCCCCGGACAGAAATTAAAATTTAATTAGAAACCTTTTCTTCAAAAACAATTAATTCATCCAATTGTCCTAACAATTTTTCTTTTGTTTCAATAGGCAATTGACAGGCAATTTCTTTTATTTTAGCCTGTCCATTTTCTTTTAAATAATAAATAAATAACGGAGTTGAAAAGTTTCTTGGAAGAATGCCTATATACGACTTCCACCTAATAAAAATTCTTTAAAAATGGCCCAAAAATTTGCAGACGAAAAATTTATCCGCAAAAATTATTGCGGACAAAAAATTTTTTTGAAATTTTTCTGAATAAGTTTAAAAACCAAACCAAAAATCGCTTTCATTTCGTTTTTCATTCATCAACTTTTTCCTACAATCCAAAAACTGTTCAAATCCATTGGGCATTTCCAATGTCCACTGCACAAAATAAGCAGTCCCATCGTTTAAAGACCCAAATTGTTTGCAAAAATAATCAAGATATACCCGTTCAAAAGCAAAGAAAAGAGCTAACAGTTCGGAAAAATCAAAAACAAATCTTTAAAAATTGAATAAAATTATTTGCAGATGAGGAAAATATCCGCAAATTCAACAGAAAGACCGGTGCTTGAAAATTTTCGATACTTGCTGGGATTTATTAGACAAATATAGGTGAACAAAGAAGCTTGAGTAAGAGAGAGGTAAAAAGTTTAGCCCCTGGCAGACGCGATTTACTGGTAGGCAAAGAGGAGCTTTCGTTCACCCCTCCACACTTACAATTA
The DNA here is from genome assembly GCA_963681835.1 of Meloidogyne enterolobii. Classification (NCBI taxonomy): domain Eukaryota; kingdom Metazoa; phylum Nematoda; class Chromadorea; order Rhabditida; family Meloidogynidae; genus Meloidogyne; species Meloidogyne enterolobii. The sequence continues at coordinate 1,960,768 of CAVMJV010000018.1, forward strand.
TGTTTTTACAAATGCAAGCTACCGAGGAGTTATTTCACCTTCTTTTTTTAATAAATCTCCGTTCCTGTTTCCTTAAAAAACTAACAAAAATTAAAAAAAGAATTGCTTTTAAAGAAAAAAATTCTTTCGGACAAATTTTACGGACAGAACCCAAATAACTGAAAAAATAAAACAGTCAAATAAAAACCTGTTTAATATATCTGAATATTCTTTAATATTGGACACAAAATCTGCAGTAATAATATATTTTTCTGGAATCTGAAAAAGTAAAACTTTAGAAGAACTTATAAAAGAGTGGATTGTTCTTCAGATTTCTTTTGCAGATTTTTCCACTATATGTCTCTGTTTCCCTTTAGTATTCGATTATTTAGAGAGGATTATAGGACCGAGATTATTTAAAGGATTAAATGGAAATGTTGCGAAATACATACAATTATTTGAAAAAAAAACTTTAATAGGAAAAAAAATCGAAAATAGGTGAAAAGTCTGCAAAAATATTTGCAAGACTCCATATTTTAAAAAAGCGAAATACGAAAGGGAACAAAACGAAATTAGATCTAAAAATCAAAACACGAAAGTCGAAGCTCCAAAAAAAGACGAAAATCGGTAAAAGGCGAAACACGAAACTGCCACACACCCATGCTCCCCAAATCCCAAAACTTTAAAAAAACATACCTTAATCAAAACTTCATTTAATCTAACATTCTCTTTTGCAAATAACCCATAACCAACAGATTTGTCAATCAAACAAATATCCACATTTGAAAATAAAATATTTCCATCACTTTCCAACCATTTAATAAAATCATTCATAACTTTAAAATTAAAAACATTTTTTGACCCTATCTGAATAAGAGGGCGCTTTGATTTTTTCATTATTTTTTCCTACCTTAATATATAAATAATGGTCAGTCTTTTCTTTCGCGTTCAATTCCACTCTTTTTACCTGTGGCATATTCAAATGAGAGGACAGACAAAACATGGACGGATTCAAAGAGGAAGAAAAGACTGACCACGGACGGACTCGGACAGACAAAACACGGACGAACACAGTAAACAAAACACGGACTAACACAGACAGATAAAAGACGGATGAACACGATGGCACAAAACACAGACGGACACCGACAGACAAAACACGGGCGGACTCGGACAGAAAACGCCCGTTTATTGTCTGTCCGGGTGTTTGTGCTTTGTCTGTCCTCTCATTTGAATATGCCACAGGTAAAACGAGTGGAATCGGACTAGGAAGAAAAGACTAACCATTATTTATATATTAAGGTAGGAAAAAAATGATAAAAAAATCAAAGCGCCCTCTTATTCAGATAGGGCCCATTTTTTTCTCTCCCTAAAAAATAAATAAAATGACGAATTAAAAATATTTATATTTTAGATCTTTGATGTAAATTTAACCAGAAAAATCTCTAGAGTTATACGACCCTTTATATTACGGACCACCATGGACCAAAATGTCAATCAAACAAATATCGCTTACGTCATATTGTCTTGCGCCAAAACGCCCGTTAGACTAACCCATAAGATCACCACACTCTTCTAGTGGTGATTTTATGGGTCTATAGTAAGTTTCACCCTTTAGATCACCACTAAAACACAGCGTTGATCTACAGGGTCGGACTTGAGATTTTATAATGCCAGCTTTTTTGTCTTGTTTTTTATTCTATTTTAGGATTTAATAAATCACATATATTTTATATTTACTATAACTTTTTTTTATCCCATAAATATCTTCATTAATCCAATATAAAATCGATTCTCTTTTTCCCTTTTCTTTCCCGAATGCGTCGACGTGATTTTCCCTTTTTTTAATTTTTCTATTTTAATGATTGCAAGCGAGAAAAGGGGGGTTATAATATTAAAATAGCGTTGTTGGCAAAAAGCCTTTGAAACGTTCTCATTCACACATTTTTGATTTTATTTGTTGGAAAGTTTTTTTGCTTTAAAAACGATTTTCTATTTGATTTAATAATTTTTACCGTTTCGAGCCACAAAATCTTTTAAATTTCTTTTGGTAAAATCCAATTTCGTATCCCACCCCCCTCCTCTTCCTTTCCTTTCGCATTAGAAAATGGTTAGATCTGCTACCTTCCTAGTAACTCTACGCCTTAAATGTCCCGATCTGGTTTTTAGAACCTTGCCAAAGCTAAGTGCATGTACCCTACACTGCCTACATTATTCCCAAAAAGCTTTTAAATGTGTAACAGTTCTATTAATCCAAAATTATGATAAACAAACAGAATACCGGACAATAGGTTCTATAAAGCAGAACGGGTACTTAATCGAATAGAGTAAGTCTGACCATTTTGGTACTTTGAGGAAGGAAAAGATGGAGGGGGTACGGAGTTGTTTTTTTTTGTTTTCAATTAGAAATGTTTTAACAATTTCCTTAAATATTTACATACATTAATTTTATTTTAAAAAACGCTATCTATAAAAAAATGTCTGAAGGTTTAGTTCAAAGAAGGCGAAAAATTGTGGAAGATGTTGAACAGGTTTTTTGTTGGTATTTTTTAGTTTTTAAAAATTTTGAAGGCAAACGAAATTGAGCAGAACGACAACCAGCCAAATGAAGAGGATGATACAGAAAATAATGATAAAATTCAGCGATTAACTTTAATGGAAGAAATTTTGTTGTTGGGACTGAAGGACAGAGAGGTTTTTATTTCGATTACTTGGGCATTTTTAAATGAGGAATAGGCCGGGTTTAGAGTGATTGTGTTTTTTAAAACTTCGGATTTGTTTCAGGTCGAAAAAAGTTTGGGCAAGTGCGTAGTCAGGGGGTCGACTTCGGGGGAGGGCTAAAATTGAATGTGCGGCAAAATCTTGGCGTTCACTTTAGCGTTCCGAACGCAAATTTTTGTACCTCAATTTTTACTTTTTCAGCGCCGCAGGCGAAAACTTTGACTGGCTACGCCCTTGATATCGGGTAATTCGGCCTTTCTCTGCTTTTAATCCTGATAAGAGCTTTCTTGGAACTGGGTCGAAAAGAAACTTGTTCTTATTTTTGGTCTTAAAGCCGCCTCAAATTTTATTTTTTAGCATATTACTTGGAAAAAAATATTTTTAAAAATAGAAAAATATTTCATATGTAGGTTGTAAGTTGTCCCTTCCAATCTAGGTCACCCTTGGCGTTAATATTTAAAATATTTAATAGGGCTACACTTCTTTCTGGAATGATTGTATAAGCAGTGGGTTGCGTGGCTGTATTTTAATTGAACTTGCCTTGAGGAATCGAATTGAACTTGAAAAGGCTGGCGTTCGCAAAAGGGGTTTTTCTTCTCGTAAAGTAAATAATTTTTGTACTTGTGGGTTATCCTGAACCAGTTTTTTGCGGGCATTTATTCGTGGTCAGAAACTATAGGTTACAAAGGCTCAAAATGTTTAATCTTACAATTAGATAAAAATTCGATTTTACGAATGATAGCCCATTCGAAAGTGATACATAGCTCATCTCCGCAAAAATTATTTTGGATGACGCACAAGTACCATAATTTTCTATTTCTATAATATTTTCTTTTGAATTTAGGTGCTCTTAAAAAGCGATAAACCAACGGGTGATGTTATTTTGGATGAAGCAATTAAACACATTAAGGAAACGAATCAAAACGAGTCAGTTGTCTGTTGGGTAGAATATTTGAGGTTTTTTTAAATTTAATTATCTTACCATATGTAATATCCCTCATTTAATACCTCCCTCACTCTTTTTTCCCAAAGTACTAAAAATGGTCAGACTTCCTTTCTCGACTTCACTCTTCTTTATTTTCTACTTGTAATCGGTTCATTCTAGCCCAAAAAAGTCTTGACTTTTTACACACACAATACCGGACCACAGTTTCTTAAAAGCAAAGCTGGGTATGGTACTTATCCCTTATACCACACCCCCTCAAAGTAGTGTCCAAAATGTCATATATGGGGTAATAAAGGGTGCTGATCACGATTATGGTGTTTATTTCTCAATATAAGAACCCCCTCACCCATAAATTGTCATGGTTCATAATGGTCAAACTTCAAGTTTGGACGCATTTGACTACCACAATGGCAGAAACGTTCAGTATGAAGCAAACCGCAATTTTGAAAAAATTTTGCAGCGTTTGATTCATCAGGACATCCCCCCATTAGTGTGTCGTAATTATAGGGCATTTTTTATTTATTTTTATTATTATGGGTTCAAATGAATGAAATCGTTTATATACTCATTAAACGTCCAATAATCACACAGAAAATAAATATTAAATATTAGTGCATTAATAAATATAAGTGCAAAATAAATATTAGTGCATTAATATTGCTCATACCTATATATGTATTTATTTAAATAAAAACTTGAAGTTTGACCATTATGAACCATGACAATTTATGGGTGAGGGGGTTCTTATATTGAGAAATAAACACCATAATCGTGATCAGCACCCTTTATTACCCCATATATGACATTTTGGACACTACTTTGAGGGGGTGTGGTATAAGGGATAAGTAGTATATTTATTGTCATAGAACAAGGTTTGTAATACATAGAGATCGGTATTTTCAAAAAGTCTGGATCTGGATTTAGGTTAGCAACCTTGACAGGATTCTTGATCTGGATCCAGGAAAAATCCTGGATTTTTTTGTTCTGGATTTAACCTTGATTTCTGGATTATTTTTTAAAAATAAATAAAGGTGATAATGAAGGTTTAAGATGCTTTGTACCCGAAACCCGATTTTTTTCTCACCCCGTTACGTCCCTAGTACGAAATTGAATATTACCAATTTTAATTTTTAAGTGGAGAAACATGGAATCCTCTCAAATTGCGTTATCAAATTAGGAATATGCGTGAAAGGTTTTTTTGATGGAATAAAAATTTATTTTTTTTAAATTTAGATTAGCCAAGAATTTAGTCGAAAAGGGAGTTTTGACAACAGAAAAACAAAACTTTTTGCTCTTTGATATGACTACACATCCGCTCAATGATTCAGGAATTAAAGCGAAATTGATTAAAGTTTCTTTTAATACTTTGTTTTTCATCTACCAATTTTTATTGAAAATCAGATTCTGGTGGTTTTTGAATTTTTTGGGTTAGGCTATCGGTTTCAACCAGAACAAAAATCTAAGGATTTATGAGTCTTTATTACAGTTCATGAATTATGTCTTGGTCTGAAACATCCAAAATTTTCCAAAAACCCGAAAGTTTGACTTCCCATAACTCGGTCCAAAGTCATTTTGCTAGAAAAAGAAAGTCATTTCTTAATGGGGAGAGGGAGTCAAAGTAGGTAATGTTCCCATTTTAGATTTTAACGTCTATCCATAATTGATTAAAAAAGGATTGAAACCAGGTAGCCATTACCCCCAAACTACTACGAAACTGTAAAAATAGATATAATGATAGTTTATCATTATATTTGAATTTTTATTAACTCGAAAAAATCACTGGAATCAAGAAAAGAGGGAGGAGATATACCAAAATATAACAACCAATCTAATTTTAGAAAGTACAAGAATCAGTTTTAACAAGATGGACGAATGATGTTCAACGGATGGATAAAAAAATGCTTTCATTAATAATTTTGGCTCATGCTAGCGATGTTTTGGAAAATGCTTTTTCTCCGTTAAATGACCAAGGTTTTTTGTTTTGGAATCAAGACCAAGAGTCTTGGACAGCTTGACTAATTAGAATATCGAATTTTTTAACAGATTATGAATTGGCAATGAAACGTGTTAGGACATTATTAGAGACCGATTATGAAGCTGAAAGTGCCAAAAAGATGGGCACACCTAGTGCTAATGCTACAGATGTGATATATGCTGTATTTGAAGCTTTTTCTAAATGATGAGGGATTAAAATTAAAAAAGAATATTTAAGAGGTTCACTTTTTTTCTAATTATATTCTATATATAAAACTTGCTTTTCCCCTTTCTCCTTTTCCTGTTTCTGTAGCAAAATTTTTAAATATACATGACTTTTTTTTATTAGGGTTGGAACGGAGGGCGGTTAATAAACAAGTGTTTCTGTTGGCTATTCACCTTTTACAGCAAATTTAGCCCCCGAAAAAACCCGAAATTCGAAATCCGGACTTTTTTTGTGACTCGAAACCGGATCCGAAGAAAATTTAGAAACCTAACTCGAGAGCTGTCCCAACTTTTTTCCTCAACCCGTGATATTTCTGACAATGAGTCACCAAATTTTAAAACCACCCATCAACGGCAACCCTAATAAAAAAATATTCCATTGACACTTAAATAAAAATTTTTTCTCCTTTTTATAATCATGAAAAAAAAAGAAAACAAAAAACGTGTGCGCGTGTATGTTTATTTTCTAAAAATGCTAACAAATAAAAATTTATTTTTATAATTTTATTTTTTAAATTAATTAATAATATTTCTTATTTAAAATATTTATAATGATTTTTTAGATAAATTTTTTATATAAAACTAAAATTTTTTAAGAAGAGCTATTCAGATTTTTTCAATTTATGTGACCATTTTGGCATTTTGATTTTAAACTTGGCAATTTTATTTTAGGTTTGTTCGATGTTTTTTGCATAATTTTTGGGGTAGGACTTGTTTTGGGGGCCTAAATTCTCATTTGGGTCAGTGCTTAAAATGTCCTGATTTTGACATTTGACTTTGGTTCTTTTTCCTATTTTTGTTGATTTTTTGATTAACTAAAAAATATTTTTTATTTTGCCAAAGAAAAAGGCGTTTGAAAAAGAATAATTTCCTTTTCAAAGTGCCCTTAAAAGCACCCCACTTTAAATGTTTTTTTGAAGGTGCTGGGTTGCCAATCTATCTTCAGTTTGTTTTTTTCCAATTGGCCCAAGTAAAGGGGGAGAATTTCTTTTAACTACATATAATTTCTCAATATTATATAGCCAATATTTTTCATTCTTTATATTCTGCTGTTTTAAAAGAAAAATGGGGTGGGACAAAGGGATAACCCATGAGATCAACAAACTTTTTATCTTGATGGTTATTTGAGTCTGGGGATTTTGAGGCTCTTTGGAGATTATGGGGGTTATTTTGGGAGGCAGTTGCCAATTTCGTCCTTCGCTGAGTCTTTCACTGTCTTTCACTGAACGGCGAGAGAGCTGAGCGACACAAGAGTCAAATTGGCTTAAATTGCAAATGTTGATATTTTGGGTGTAATATTAGAGCCCTTGTCACATTTTAGTCGTCATTCTATCACAGCTACTGCTTCTATTTTTATTTTTTTTGCTTTTAAATTCCTCTAACCAACCAATTTTTCTTCAATAACTTCCCCCCAAACTCTCCCCTCACCTCTATTCCTTTCTCCCTTATTTTTTCTTTTTGAACCGTTCTATAAGCATATTGATAAAAAAATAATATGTACACATACTCATTGGCCACTTTTGTCATTTTATTTTTTCCTTTTCTTTTTTGGGCTCAAAAATGGCTTAAAATGGGATAAAAATTGGGAAAATTTTATTTAATTTTGTTAATTTAAATACTTAAAAAGATTTTTAATTTTTTCCAACAAATAAATGAGAAGGGGGGGGGGGGGGGGGTTTGGGGTTTTAAATTTTTAGGTGAATGTTGCTTCTAAATGTAGTTTACTTTTATTTAAATTTTTTTTAATTTTTCAGTTAAAAAAGATTAGAAATGTCCTTCTCTGCAATTAAAAAGACTATAAATAAAGCAAATCAATATATTAGTGAATCTGTTGGAGCAGCAGAAGCAACTAAACTTGATGATGAATTTAATGAAATGGAAAGGGTATGAACTTTTTGTTAGTATTTTTTGGGATTACTGAAAAGTCCGGTACTTTATGGATATGTCACCCCCCTCCTATTTTGAGTCTCATGGTTTTCCTTAAACGTAGAAAATGGTCAGTGATTATTTTCTTCTCAATGTCAATCATTTTTTTTCTTCTTCAAGCATTTTGCTTCTTTACTTTGCCTTTTCGCATATTTTGTACTTACATTTCACTCATTTCGGTTCTACATCTACTATATTTCACTTATTTTGCTTGAAGAAAGAAAAATGATTGGCATGGAGAAGAAAATAATCTCTGACCATTTTCTACGTTTAAGGAAAACTCTGAGACTCAAAATAGGAGGGGGGGTGACATATCCATAAAGTACCAAAAGTCCTAGGTTGCTTCAGAAAGCATGGGAAGGGTTAATCTTCGGAAGCTTTGGAGGATTAATCTCGGTACAGACAAGGTACCAGTCCTAATCAATAATTCTTGATATGAACCTTCTGTGCCTTTGCGAATTTTCAAATCCAACAAATTATAAGTTTTCGGAGCAAAATCCGGTGCTATACCCAACTAAAGGGTTTCTTTTCTTTGAACAACTTTTAGGTGAAAAAGATTAAATTTTTTTTTTATTTCTAGAAGGTCGACTTAACCAATGAATTGATTACTCAATTGGTTACTGGAACAAACGAATATTTACAACCTAATCCAGGTTTTTTGTTACTCAATTTCTTTTATTATTCTTTTCAATTATCAAGCAATAAGAGCAAGAATAGCTACTCTCGGAGCAGTTTCAAAACTTAGAGGGTCAGCAAAAAGTCAGGCTTATCCACAAACTGAGGGAATGCTAGCTGATACAATGACTAAATATGGAAGAGGTTTAGGCTCCCAATCTGATTTTGGAAAGGTTATTATACAAAAATTTTCTGATTTTGTTTGGTAATATTGAACTTTACAGACCCGATTTTCCGGTTCAATATTACCATTGAGCCTTTTTGATTATTTGTAGGCAAAAAATAGAAAGGCAATTGGAATCAGAGGTGGGTCGGAATTCCGATTTCCGGCGTTTTTTCCTTTCGATTTCCGGTTCTTCCGATTTCCGACACCTCTGACTGTTCCGACCCACCTCTGACTGGGATGGAAGAAAGGAAAAAGGTCGTATCCAGTTAGTAGTGTTTGAATTTGGCCGACCTCTGAAGAAATCCAATTTTTTTATTAGAAAAATTTTTAAAGGCACTTTGTGATGCTGCTGATGCTTTTCGTCAAATGGCAGATATAAAATATCAACTTGAAGATACTGTTAAACACAATTTTCTTGATCCTATTACTGACTTTCAAAATAATGAACTTAAAGATTTTAATGTAAAAAGAATTTTTTTAATTTTCGAAAAAAAATTTTTTTAAGGGTCACAGGAATAAATTAAAAGGACGACGTTTAGATTATGATGCTAAAAAAAGGAAACAAACAAAGGAAGATGACTTAATTCAAGCTGAAGAAAAATTGGAAGAGTCTAAACGTTTAACTGAGAAGGCAATGTTCAACATTTTGAATAATGATGTTTGTTTTTGAAGCTTAAATCCGCATTTTTTGTCCGCAAAATTTTGCGGACAGTACTTGCGCACAATTTGTATTATGTAAAATTCTTTATTTTTAGGTTGAACAGATTAGTCAATTGACTGCACTGATAGATGCACAACTCAATTTTCATCAACAAACTGCAAATATTTTGGAAAATCTCAAATTACAACTTAATTCAAGGTTATATTTTTTAAATCAAATAAAAAAAATTAAATTTAGAATAAATGAAACAAATGATCGACAACCTAGAGAACATGTTCCTAGACCTGTACTTGATAGAAATAAAGGCTCGAGGACGGATCTTAATTCGTTAGTTTTTTTGATATCTTGAAAATAGAATGGGGAGGAACTTTGTAATGTCGTACCGTTCCAAGACACCTCATATTGGTTCTTTTTGACGTCGTACCCTCCAAGGGCTTATCTAGGGGTGCAAAGTTTTAAAAATCACATGTTTTCTTAATTCTCTTTTCTATATCAAATAGGCATCTTGGTGAACGAAGCAGTTTAGCAAGCCTCTCAATTTCAAGTCCAATGCCTATGATGAATAATTCTTCACCGATAGAAAATGTGCAGTCAAATAATGGTGTCTCAAAAGGAGGGAAATGTAAAGCATTGTACGACTTTCAAGCATTAAATCCGGGAGAGCTTGATTTTAAAGGTTTTTTTTTTGATTCTGAAAATAAAATGGGAGAAAATTTTGGGAAATCTTCTGTGGAATGTGAATATAGTGTAATATGAAAAAGAAAGCGGACTTCGCAATAGGACTCTATAGAATGGCAACAAAAAATATATCGATTCGGACTGACAGAAAACAATGTTCCCTTGTCAGCTTGACCAGAGTAATCGAATGATATGTGGATCCAAAGTCGTTAAAAACGGTCACCAACTAAAGTCTTAATGATCTCTCTATGGATGGACCTAACTCCCTTTTGTATTAAAAATGTTGAAATTTTTTTAGAAATTTTTTCAGAAAAGTTAATTTTATTTATAGAAGGACAAATAATACAACTTGATAGTCAAATTGATGAGCATTGGTTTGAAGGTACATTAGATGGAAGGAGTGGATTTTTTCCAATCACTTATGTCGAGGTTTGTTTGTTTTATTTTGACACGCATTTCTTGGGAGGATTTTTTGCTTGTCCAGATTACTCATCCTATCAGCCTTCCAATAAAGTTTAAGCGTCAATGACTGGTTCATGCGTCTAAACAAATTTTTATGAGTCCAATCACGTTTTCATGCAAGCAATCTACGCGATAAGTACTCGGTTTTGTTTGTTAGAAACTATGGCCCGATATCGTGCGTAATTCAGTGTAAGTAGAGCTTTTTATTCGCCTGGATTTTATGATACTAAAGTGAAGAACCGGGTACTTCACTTTAGTCCCTTGTCAGCTTGACCAGAGTATCTTTTCCTATTTTTTAGGTTATTGTGCCGATTCCTGAATATCGACATTGATTGGACGCATAAAAATTTGTTTTTTACGGATTTTTTAATGTTTAGAATCTTAGTAAGGTTTTCGGGAAGGCTGGGTCTTTCAGTCTTTAAAAATTAGGAAAGACAAGCTGATCTACCACGAGTCCGGTTTCTATCGCAAAGACGTAAAACTTAGATTTTAATAGGTAGAGTTAGTGGTTTTAATTATAAAAGCTGGGGACTCGTGATATAGGCTCGTTTTGGTATGATATTTTGGTTTTGGTATGATAGATTTTGTAATATTTATGAGAAGGGGAAGAAAAGGAAAATGATGACAGATAAACACATAGACAGTACAAACATATTTTTTCCTATTTTTTAGGTTATTGTGCCGATTCCTGAATCTTCAACTTCTAAATAAAAATAGAATATTTACTTTAATTGAGGACAGTAAAAAATTTTTTCTTTTAAATTTATAAAAAGTGATTTAAAAAAACTTTTTTCCCAAAGATAATAAAAAAGCAAATAAAATATAATTGTCATTTTTTAAATAAATTTACTTTCCAAAATATTTTTTCTGGAAAATAATATTTTTTGCCATCTTGTAGCGAATTTTAAGGGCTTTCGAATGAGGGTAAAACGAAAATTTTAAACAAACCCTAAGGGGTTGAAAATATTTTTAGAAAGTGAAAAATCCTGTTTTACGTTGATTTTCATGGTATCGAGATCTCGACTTTGAAATGTGATATATGTACTATGTAGGCCTAATTCTTTTATTTTTTATAAATAATATCGATAGACATACATATTTACTGTATTTTTTGTAGAATTCTACAATAAGTCCAAACTAAATTTTTACTGGGGTGTTTATACTTTCTTAACACCTTAACTTCGAGAAAATTCAATTTTAGAATTTTAAACATAGATACAAAAATTCGTGGGTCTTTCTTAACGGAGTGTATTAAGTACGAAGTATGAGGCCAAAAATATGCAAGTACAAAGTCAAAATATGGGGTAGTACGAAGTACGAGTAAATTTATAAATTCCCCTCAATTGCATTTCCCCCAATTTCCCTTCAGTTGCCTAAAGTAAGTTTAAGAATTCTTTTTTGAAAAAATTTATCAACTGACGCCGGATCGTACCGCGCCGAACCGTGAAAGCGCCGAACTGTGGTTTTTCGATCAATTTATTTTTTAAAGTTGGGGTTGACAGAGAGAAGGCAATCGAGGGTAATAGTTCGGTTCGTACCCCCCCCCCCCCTTCCGGCTCCCGGACAATCCGTCAGTGGACAATCCGGCAGAGGAAAATCCGTCAGTGGACAATCCGTCAGAGGTCGGACAATCCGTCAGTGGACAATCCGTCAGTGAACAAAACCGTAATTCTTACCTCTACCCGACCTCCCGCGTTGGATTTTTTGATGGATTTAGAAGGATTCGGGGATTTGGATGGATTAGATTACATAATTAACGTGTAGGATTATATTGGATTTGGATGAATATCGTGGGATTATGGGAAGTCCTCAATACGAGAGGTTGTTTTTAGATGGATATCATGGAACAACCTCAAAATATTCTTAATCCGACTATATCCCTTGATATCCCACTTAATCCACAAAATCCCCCTTAATCCCCAAATTCCTCGATAACCACCATGATACTCTAAATCTGTTGTATTTCCATTGGTTCCACGATATCCTTTGAAATCCCCGATATCTCCCAAATCCACTGATCTTTTAATTCAGCCAAATTAGACGATTTCCTAATTAAACTCCAAATTTTCGATATCTCGGGGTCACTTTAGTACGTGGGTCCCGGAGTTAATATACAAATGTTATACCATTCGAAGGAGCTAGTCGAGCTGAGTCGAATGCCACCAGTTTTAGCCCGAGGAAAAATTTTTGGACCGAGATATAGGTCCCTGAAATTTGAAAAAGCATAGGGGGGACCAAGCACTTTTTTGGGGTGAAAAATTCGAAAATGCAAATGATACCTCATTCGAAAGAGCTCGTCGAGCTCTTTCGAATGAGGTATTATTTCTATAAAAAATTTTTTATTCCAAAAATCGACCCTTTGGATCTTCGGTATTTAGGGACCTATATCTCGGTCCAATCAAGTCGGATTTCGTTGATTTTGGTGTCATTCGACTCAGCTCGACGAGCTCTTTCGAATGAGGTATCATTTGCATTTTCGAATTTTTCACCCCAAAAAAGTGCTTGGTCCCCCCTATGCTTTTTCAAATTTCAGGGACCTATATCTCGGTCCAAAAATTTTTCCTCGGGCTAAAACTGGTAGCATTCGACTCAGCTCGACTAGCTCTTTCGAATGGTATAACATTTGTATATTAACTCCGGGACCCACGTACTAAAGTACAGCCGATATCTCTTATAATCTCCACACGAAAAAATGAAAATTTTTGGCCGCGGTAGGTCGGGTAGAGGTAAGAATTACGGTTTTGTTCACTGACGGATTGTCCACCGACGGATTGTCCGACAACTGACGGATTGTCCACTGACGGATTTTCCACTGCCGGATTGTCCACTGACGGATTGTCCCGTCACGCCCTTCCCTTTTCCTTCCTAAAAGTATTAAAAAATGGTCAGTCAGTCTTAGCTTACAGAACTCGTCAATCTGTATCGAAAGACACCAAAATCAAACCCAGATCTTAACTTTGGGCCGAGGTACAGACAAAAACCCTTCGCAAAGGGAAAGTTTTTGTAAAAGTGTCTCACAACTACAATAGGAATACTTTATGTCATAGTTTTATCAAATTTTGTTCAATCATGTTGATTTTGATGTCATTCGAATCAGCTTGGCAATCTCTTTCGGATAAGCTATTATTTGGTTAATCGAATTTTTAGCTTAAAAAATGAGCTTGATACACCCATTTATTTTTCAATTTTCGGAGGTCTGTATCTCGGCCCAAAGATAAGACCTGTGAATGATTTTGGTGTCATTCGACACAGCTCGATGAGTTCTATAACCTAAGTCTGACTGATCATTTTTAATACTTTTAGGAAGGAAAAAAAGGGGGGGGGGGGGTACGAACCGAACTATTACGAGTGCCGAGACAACTTTATGTCTATCATTTTTAAAAAATTTAAAAAATAGAAAATTTGCATACGCATTCAGTTGGCACAGATATTCAGTTCAACTGTTACCTATTTGGTATTAAAACGTTTGAGACTCTGACTGCTCTTGGACTAAAACATTGAGACTCAATTGTCGAATTCTGTAAAATTTTCAAAGAAAATCTTGTACTTCTTTCATTTTTCTTTTATTTTTTGTGTTAATTTGTTAATAATAAAATTTTTAGATTTTATTTAAATACAATTAAATTTCTCGGAAATTCATTGCTACAATCTATATTGGTTAAAGATTGGCATTTTAAAAAAGAGACAGTGAATTTAATAAAATATGGCAACAGAGACTGAACCAAACAATGCTGTGGCACAAAATGGGTATTTCTTTTAAATTATAGTTTTGGGTACATCTCTGTTTAATTTGCCATCTTATTTTTTCGGATCCGCGTAACGGTCAGGTTTACTTATTTTCATGTTATTCCCCCTCGTCTTTCAGTCAATCAATAAACGAATAGTAAATGGAAGCTCGTAATATTGAACCGGACAGACCCCCTTTTTCCCTCCCCAATTTTTCCCTATATTTTTGCAAAATGGTCAGACTTTTCCCTTGCTTCCATCCGGATTGCCTTTCTAATTTTTGTCTGCAGTGACCATTTTGCAAAAATATTTGCGAAAAATTGGGGAGGAAAAAAGGGTGACACGACTCGGGCACAGTGATCCATTTGCACAGTAAGACTTTTGCACAGAGGGCATTTGCACAGTGGACAATTGCACAGTAATTTGTGGTTAAGTGGATTCGTGTTAGGTTTTACTTATTGTTATAAGGGAATAAATGTTACCAATTATTAATACCTTTACTAAAAAATCTTAAATTGTACATATTAAAATTCATAATTCTTTTTCTAACCTAAGTATTTCTTAATTATTTTTTACATATTTTAAATTTTCGTTCGCTTATCAAGTGGACAAATTCTAGCAGATCTTTATTAAAGTATGCAAGTATTTGTTGTAAAAATGAATTTTTACTAATTTTTAATGATGCAGCGCTGAAAAAGGACTATGATATACAGAAGATTTAGATGGATTAAAGTGAATTTTGAGTGATATCGTGTGATTTAGGTAATATCCAGGAATTTCGAATGATGTATAATTTGCATATTCGAATTTTTTACACAAAAATTGGGCTTACTCCCCTCTATGGTTTTTCGATTTTCGGGAATCTATATCTCGGCCCATAACTGAGTCCCCAAGCTAATTTTGGTGCCGTTCGACTCAACTCGGCGAGATCTTTCGAATGACATATCATTTGTCCGAATCGGTTTCCGGGTGATATGAAGGAATTTTTCCTTAGTAACATTTATTCCCTTAGGCAATTCCGGAGAATTGGGGTCCCTGCGGAAAAAAATCTTAAAAATAAGAAAAAGGATTTTTCTAGGGTAAAAAAATATGCTGATTACGAATCCGAGCTCAGATTTTGAAAAAGTCGAATCCCGAACCCGAATTCGGACTTTTGCCCCCGAACAGGACTTATGACCCCGAACATTATCAGACATTGTACAAAATGGTCAGTCTTTTAATAGAATCAATTCTCCGGGATTGCCCAATTCTCCGGGATTGCCTTCCCTTATAACAATAAGTAAAACCTAACACAACTCCACTTAACCACAAATTACTGTGCAATTGTCCACTGTGCAGATGTCCTCTGTGCAAAAGTCTTACTGTGCAAATGGATCACTGTGCCCGAGTCGGAGCGCCGGAAAAAAGGAGTCTGTCCGGTTCAATATTATATGGAAGCTACTTTGACCATTCTTTACATAATATTAGGATGGCGACGAAGCACCTAATTTGATTATAATGTGGCATTTATCTAGTTTCTATCTAAAGGATTGAGACTTTGGGTTTCGACGGTATCATTCTATCTTGTGCCCACCCACCAAAATATCAATTTAAATTTTTTGAGTTATTGGAGGTCACCGGGATAAGTCTGACCATTTTTATAATTTGAGGAAGGAAAAAAAGAGGTACAGAATTGAATAATACCGGCTATCTTTCTTTAAGTTAAATAGGCCGTCTGTTTAGGTATCAAACTTTTCTTGATTTTCTTAAATTCCTTTTCACAAATTCCTGAGAATCAGGCACATAAAAATTATGTGCCTGATTCGGTGTACGGAATTTTGGTCACCGGAATTTTGGTCACCAAGGATTTTCGGAACTCTGGTCACCAACTTTTTTGGAATTTTGGTCACCAGCGGAATTTTGGTCACCAAGTCAAAAAACGGAATATTGGACACTGAAATTTTGGTCACCAATAGGAATTTTGGTCACCAAACGGGAAAAAATAATCTTATCTAAAATGATATCAAAGTGATAAAAAATGATTTTTCAACCCCCAGTTGATCAATTTCAATGTTGATCACTCTCATGGCTGATCACTCCCTCAGTTGATCACTCTCGATCACTCTTCCGGATGATTGATTAACTGTGAGAGTGATCAACATTGAAATTGATCAACTGGGAGTTGAAAAACAATTTTTTATCACTTTGATATCAGTTCTAGATAAGATTTGTTTTTCCCGTTTGGTGACCAAAATTCCTCTTGGTGTCCAAAATTTCAGTGTCCAATATTCCGTTTTTTGACTTGGTGACCAAAATTCCGCTGGTGTCCAAAATTCCAAAAAAGTTGGTGACCAGAGTTCCGAAAATCCTTGGTGACC
Source organism: Meloidogyne enterolobii (assembly GCA_963681835.1). NCBI lineage: Eukaryota > Metazoa > Nematoda > Chromadorea > Rhabditida > Meloidogynidae > Meloidogyne > Meloidogyne enterolobii. The sequence continues at coordinate 1,977,264 of CAVMJV010000018.1, forward strand.
AAAATTCCGGCACCCCCTGATTCACCGTCTTTCCTACATTTTCTAAATTTCTCGTAAATTAGTGTCTTAATTTTAACAGGAAAGAAACTGCAGTGAATTCCGAGTACCAACAAGAATTGTCAAATTCTCTTCCTGTTGAAAATGGGGTTGGTGAAACTAATGGAGATGAACTAAAAAATGACTCTTCTGTCAAAAATGAAGATTTGGATGATATTCCATGGTCTCAACGAATTCGGGAAAAACAACAAAATTCTTCTACTTCTAAATCTGTTAAAAGACCTGTGACACCTGTAGAAAGTGGTGGAGAAGAAGCTCAACCTATTGTAAAAAAATCTGCCGATAAAAAGCGGAAGACGAGACAAGCATCGTCTGAAAGTGAAGAAGAATATACTCCAAAGGTTTTTTTTTAATTTTTGTTTTTTTTGAGTCATTTTAATTTTAGAAGAAATCAAAATCTTCCAAATCCAAACCTGAAAAACCAACGCCAAAGTCATCTGCTAAAAAAGAGACGAAAACTGAAGAAGATTCGGATTACGATGATGACAAACCTGCAAAAAAGAAAAAGAAATCAACTGAAAATAATCTTGTTAAACAAGAGGTTGTTTAATTTGACTCCACCTCTCACACCTTTAAATATCGACGCCCTAAATTTTGGGTCAACGATATTTAGGTTGTCGATATTGGGGGTTGTCGGTTTCACCCATTTCTCTTGTCAACCGAAAACCCCAACCAAAATTTTCTCTCAACCAATCCGAAATTTTTGTGTTTTCGGTCGATTTTGACCCGATAACTAGAGGTTTTTCGTACTTGTATGGCATTTCTATATGTTAACCTACACTATTTTTCTTTCAGTCATCTTCATCTGCAAGCCCTACAAAAAAGAAAAAGAAGGCTGAAGAAGAGGAGGAAGTTTGGAAGTGGTGGGAAGAACAATCACCTGAACAATCAGATGGAACAATTAAATGGAGAACTTTAGAGCATAAAGGGCCAATGTTTGCACCAGAATATGTTCCTTTACCTAAAAACATTAAATTCAAATATAATGGAAAGGTTAGAATTTTTTAATTGTGGTTGGATTTCAACTTTTCGTGGTTGAAAAGATTGTGGTCGGAATTTGTCGTTATTGATAATGTTGGGTTAGGGTTCGATAAAAGTGGCCTGAGTCGGGTTTATCAAAAAAGGGTCTGGGCTAGATGGGGTTGGAACTGTTATATCCGACGGGTGTTCGTTGACTACTTGACCATCAATTTATCCAAGGAGAGAATAAAATTTAGGTGATGGATTGGGCTGGGACAGATATCAGGGACTGACCGGGGAAGTTTAATCCAACTGAACGGATGCTGAATTGGCTAGAAGGCGTCGGAGTTTAAGCCACTTTAAACTTTTTTTTTACTATACACTTTTCCATTTGTAGCCAATGGATCTATCCGCGTATGCTGAAGAAGTTGCCACTTTTTATGCTAAGATGCTTGATCATGACTATACTTCAAAGCCTATTTTTAATCAAAACTTTTTTAAGGATTGGAGAAAGGTTTTTTCATTTAAAAAATTTTCTAAAAATTGATTTAGACAATGACCGCTGCAGAACGTTCAACAATAACTGATTTAAAAAAATGTGATTTTCGGTATAAAATATTTATTAATATATATAAGGAAAAAGTGAGGAGTGATCCTGCTGTCTAGCATAGGAAGAGTTTTGGATCTATTAAAAAAAAGGGTGGTTAGTTGGGAGAGCAACTGTACGTGTTGAGCAAGAAGGGCTAACAATAAATGCCATGAGGTTCGATACCTGCTCTGGGCTAAACTTAACACTTTCTAAATTTTGCTTCTTTACAATGTTATTAAAAAATAACTATTTAAAGTGATATAAATGCCTATTTTCTTTCTGAAACTGAAAAAAGAAAAGCTCGAAGTAAAGAAGAGAAAAAAGCAGAAAAAGAAATTAAAGATAAAGAAGCGGCTGAATATGGTTTTGCGATGCTGGATGGTTATAAACAAAAAATTGGAAATTTTCGAATTGAACCACCGGGACTTTTTAGAGGACGAGGTTTTTTGTTTAAATTATTTACCTTCGTGTTAGGAATCTCACGGCAAGGGCGTATCCAGGGGGGGGGGGCTCTAGCCCCCCCCCCCTGAAATGGGGGAAAGAGGGAAAATTAGGAGAAGGACGGTCGAAAAATGAAATTTTTTCACCTACAACCCTCAAATTTAAAAAAATTTCGCTTGCGGCGCTAAAAATGGAAGAAATTTGGCTTCTTGGGCTCCAAATTCCGAAAAATTTTCGCGTGCGTCGCAGAAAATGGAAGAAATTTGGCCTCTTGACCTCCAATTTTCAAAAAATTTTCGCCTGCGGCGCTGAAAAGATAAAAATTTACGTACAAAAAATTTGCGGAAGGAAAGCCAAAGTGAACGCCAAAATTTGGCGCACACCCAATGTTAGCCCCCCCCCCCCCCGAAACTGACCCCCTGGATACGCCCTTGTCTCACGGTTTGAACCCCTTACGGGGGGGGGGGTGGACGGTGGGTAGGCTATGGCCTCCCAGCCCCCTTGTTAACCACCTTATGTCAGAACGGTAAATAGGATAAAAGGCTAGCATCCATGTCTTCTTTTACAACTCACAATTTTCTAATTAATTTTTTTTATAGGAGAACACCCAAAAATGGGTTGTTTAAAGCTACGAGTTCAACCAGAAGATGTTATAATAAATTGCTCTAAAGGTGTTACAATTCCTCCTCCTAAAGGTCATAAATGGAAAGAAGTTCGACATGACAATATGGTTTTTTTATTTTTTAACTTACGTCGTATCTCCAACAACAATATGTCATTCGAAGGCTTGGTTTCCAAATCAAAATTAAACTTGGGTCTCTGTGTCGAGCTACATTCCCTTTAAAACCAAAAAACCATAGGGGGGGGGGGTCAAGCGATTTTTGGGTGAAGATTTGATTATATAAATGACGACTCTCACAGGCTTTTTCGAATTTCATTGTTTATCTAAATCGGTTCATTTTTTTATCAGTGATTTAACTAATTTTACCAATATTATTTTTTAAATTCATTTTAAGGTCACTTGGCTTTGTTCTTGGAATGAAAATGTTTTGTTCAGTAACAAATATATAATGTTAAACCCTTCTTCAAAGCTTAAAGGCCAAAAAGATTGGGAAAAGTTCGAAAAAGCGCGAAAGGTTTTTTGATTTTTAAAAATTAAAAAAATTCTTTTTATTAAAGCTTAAAGGCTGTGTTGGGCCAATTCGAGATCAGTATTTATTAGACTTTAAAAGCAAAGAGATGCGAATACGACAACGTGCAGTTGCTCTTTATTTTATTGATAAATTTGCGCTTAGAGCTGGAAATGAAAAGGATACTGATGAAGCTGCAGGTTTTTTAATTTAAAAAATTTTTTGAAGATTTTTTAATTTTCAAAATTGAAAATTTTTTAATTAAATTTTTAATACAGGCCCCTGAAAATATTTTATTTTTTTTTCGGGTAAAAGTAGTAAAAGCAATAACGCCTCCCTCCCTCCGAAAAAAATCCTGGTTACATGCCCTTGATTCCGGCCCATTTTTTTAGAAAAAAATTCAAAAATTTATTAAAGATACTGTTGGTTGTTGCTCTCTTCGTTGTGAACATATTAAATTACACGAAGAATTGGATAACCAGAAATATGTTGTAGAATTTGATTTTCTTGGAAAAGATTCAATTCGTTATTACAATCGTGTACCTGTTGAAAAGGCTGTTTTTAAAAATTTGAAAATTTTTATGGAAGGAAAGGAACCTGGCGATGATCTCTTTGATAGACTTGATGTTTGTTTTTTACTTTTGAGTTAATTTGATGGCAAATTTGGATGATTTACCTACTGATTCCGGAATTTTTCCCGAAAAACTCCCGCAAAGTTTTGCCTCTCCCAAGGTCCCCTGGTGACATCACCGCAGAATATGTATCCTCCGGAGTCCTTCCCACAGAGGCTCACCTGAAATTCTTCCAACCGCCTCTTCCCAAAATCCTTCTCACCTCCTCTTCCAAGATCCCTTCCACCGTCTCCGAAAGAGGAGTAACAAAAAAATCGAGTAAAAATTTAAAAAAATTTTTTTTGCTTTAACGCTTTAAATTAAAAAAAACTTTTTTTAAAGACAAGTTCTCTAAATGCTTATTTGAAAGAATTAATGGATGGATTAACTGCCAAAGTATTTCGTACATATAATGCTTCAATTACTTTACAAGACCAATTGGATAAATTAACAAATCGTTATTTTTTTTAATTTTTGATTAAATTATTTTTTAATATTTTAAGCTGATGATACAATCCATGCAAAGCTGCTTTCATATAATCGTAAATTTTTTTAACTTTGAAAAAACAACTTAAAAAATTTTTTTGTAAAGGTGCAAATCGACAAGTTGCAATTCTTTGTAATCACCAACGTGCAGTCCCTAAAACTCATGATAAGGCTATGGAAACACTACAAAATAAGGTTAAAATAAAAATGAATGGTTTCCTAGTATTTTCTAGAGTTTAAGGATTCCACTCAAAGAAATTTAGGCTAGGGAGTTTTCGAGCTCGGCAATTTCGTCGGTTTTTAGGTTATAACCTTTTTTGGGAAATAGTTATGAGGAATTGAGCTCAAATCCATTGTTTTTTTGAAAATCTTTAGTTTACGCGGAATTTTTCTTTTTTTAAAGATTAATGAAAAGAAGAAAGAATATAAAGAAATTAAAGCTGAACTTAAGAAAAATAAAAATGATGAGAAATTGCAGAAAAAATATACTCGAGTGAAAGAACAACTTGTAAAATTAAAAACACAGCATACCGACAAGGTTTCTTTTTTTTTAATTTAATAAATTAATTTTAAATTAAAAAAAATTTTTTAAGGATGAAAATAAACAAATTGCATTGGGCACATCCAAACTTAATTATTTGGATCCAAGGTTTTTTTTAAATACGGACTGATAATGAGTCATCCATCTCGATTATTGTGTCCTTTTGGATTCGTGTCTTTTTGGATATTCTTCCCAACTTCTAACATGAAAAAACCTTTTCATGCCCATCAGGCCCGTAACCAAGCCAAGGGGAAAAATGGGTAAAGGTCCAATTTTCTCCCTAATTGTCTGCAAAAGAGTCGTGATATAACGATGTGGACGATAAACGTCTTAAAAAATATTTTCACCGAACTTTCAAATTAATTTCTTCCCCGGCCACTGTCCCCAAAATAGGCTAGTCTCAGATTTCCAAATACATTTTCAATTTTTTTATAGAATATCAGTTGCTTGGTGCAAAAAGTATGACATCCCTATAGAAAAGATTTACTCGAAAACTCAACGTGACAAATTTCGATGGGCTATAGATATGACAAAAGAGGATTTTATTTTTTGACAAAGAACAAAGGATTGTGTTTTTTTTATCAAAAAAAGGTTTTTTTCAATATTTTGACTTACAAACGAGAAATCCTCCAAAAAATTATTAATATGTTATAATTGATTTTTTTTCGATTTTTTAAAATTATTTTGTGTGTTTTTATATTTTGTAGTAATTTTGCAGCTCTATTTTATATACACAATTATTTAAAAATGGAAAAAAATACTAACTAGTTCATGAAAAAATACTATTAAAAAATAAGGTGTCGTGTTTGTTGTTCTTTCTCTCTATTCATTCTCTACTATTTCTCATAACTAAATCTAAAAAATTTCAGAAAATTTTTTCTTGAAAAAATTGTGTTTATCGTAATATTAAGCATTTTTTATTGTATAAGTTTACGGATAAATTTGTAATGGATGGTAAATATTATAATTTGTATTACTTGTTTTTAATTATTAAAAGGAGTAATTTTGTAGGTAGGATGTGCTTTAGCCTGCAGGTTTCACTTTCTTTTAGACGAAAACTCATAATTTGCCCTAGTTGACATTTTAAAGTTTTTTTACTTTTTAGTTTAAAATTTTCTAAATTTTATTTTTTGTAAGTCTCGCGTGTCAAAAAGTGAATTTCTGTCGTATTTGGCATTTTTAAATATGACATTTTAAGAAATATATGTTCTAAATTTTTACAGTTTTTTACTTTTTTGTCTAACCTTTATACTCTAAATTTTATTTTTTTCTTTGTCTTGCGTATTTTGGCTACCCTACAACTCATCGAATCCTTAACTCATCGAATCCTCAACTCATCGAATCGGCCAAAAACACTCAACTCATCGAATCCTTAACTCATCGAATCCTCAACTCATAGAATCGGCCAAAAACGATCAACTCATCGAATTTTTCCAAAAGGGGACGTTTGAGTCCCCGTGTTTATTTTTTAGATTTTTTATTGTTTTGTTTATTTTTTTTTGTTTTCTTCTGGGGTTTCAACTAATTTTGTTAATTAGTTGATCGGGCACTCATCCAAGTTTATCCGGCCAGTGAAAACATTATCAGAACATTATCTCATTCCTGAAAACATTATCTCATTCCTAATAAATTATGCTGGAGATTTTACCGGGTAAAACCGGACCAAATTAGTCCAGTAGACCCCGATTATGCCCAAAAGCCCTTTTTCCTAGCCTCCATAGCAGCAAAAAATTTTTTCAACAAAGATTCAGTTAGCCCTTTCGGGAGAAAAATAAAAACAGGGGACTCAAACGTCCCCTTTTGGAAAAATTCGATGAGTTGATCGTTTTTGGCCGATTCGATGAGTTGAGGATTCGATGAGTTAAGGATTCGATGAGTTGAGTGTTTTTGGCCGATTCGATGAGTTAAGGAATTTTAGCCGATTCGATGAGTTGAGCGTTTTTGGTCGATTCGATGAGTTAAGGATTCGATGAGTTGAGCGGGCACGCGTATTTTTAATTTAATAAATAACAATATGCCAGAACTCAATTTAAGCTCAACTTTAAAACTCTTAATTTTGCACTTATGTTTAACGTGTTCGAACAGTTTTTTGGATTTTAAACAATAAATCAACGTTTTGTTAAATACAATGAACAATTCTGATGTCGTTCCAGCCCGTATAGTAGTTGTTGGAACGAGTAAATTAAGACTTTCTGAAAGGTTTTCTCTTATAATTTTTGAGAATCTAAATGTTTTTTTGCAGGTTTAATCGAATTCAAGCAGAAAAAGTTGAACAACCACCACCACCACCACCACATAGACATGTAGTAAAACAAAGACAATCTTCTTTAGAACCTCAGAATTTGCGGCATCGAGCGGAAAGTGTTCTTTCTGTTAATGGAGGTCCTATAATTGAGCGGCCTCGTGTTTTTCAACGTCCAACAAGTGGAAGCATTAGCAGCAACAAATCTTTTTTACACGACAATTATATGGTATTTATTTTTATTTTATACAAACTAATCGTCATGTCAGCAACTCCTACCAAGACTGCAGGACCTTTGGTAACTTGGGCTGTGTTTTTGGCTTTGAATTTGAATTAGTCTGATTATCTTGATTGAGTATCCTCAACTTTTTTAATCTATTTTTTCTTTTTATTACAAACTTGCCAAAGGCTTGGTGTGTTGTTTTAGTATGAGTTACTGAATTTATTGGAAGGCATCACTTTAAATATTGAGGTTTTCGGCTACCTAGCTAACAATAAGACTGCTTTTATTCTTTAAGTTTTTCTAATTCTCTTTCTTAAACTTTTTTTGATTAAATAAATTTTATTTTTTAACAAGAAATCAATATTATTTTATAGGACAATGAATTATATGGCGAATTCTCAGAACATGATCAATATCGTCCACCACCTTCCCAATATCATCATTCTGGTGGTGGTCGCTTCCGTACTTGTAGTAGTGAACCTTTTGAAAGTTTATCTGAATTAAACAATTTAAATCCTGTTAATCTCACACTTGATGATTACAACGTTTATCAGAAGATGCGTATTCGTCGGCCATTTTATTCTTCTTCTCGAGTACACAATTATGATTTGGATGATATTGATGAAGAATATGATTTTCCAAATGATTATGCACCTCGACCAAGATCCAATGTATTTTTCTTTTAAATTTATTTTTAAGTGAGGCTATTTTTTGTTGGGAAATTTTTTGTGATCGAAATGTTTGTGTTAACATTTGAAGACTTTATTAAATAGGTTTTTAAATTGGGGTTCCATCTCGAGCTCCCGCCCATGATTTATACTGCTCTAAACCCTGCCTCCCCAAGGAAATTTATTGTGTTTATATCGGCCTCACAACCATAACTCAAACTTACCCCACACCCTTCATACCATACTTTAACATTTAATCTTTTAGCTCTATAATGATTCACCACGAAGACCCATTCAACAACGACTCAGTTTTCGTCCTCGGTTTTTTCAATCTTTTAAAATCAATTTTTAAATATTTCCAATTTTAGAATGACGTCCGAATTTGCACTTCGCCGCCCAATTCGAAACAATTTTGCTTTTAAGCGATCATTTCGTGGAAGGTTTGTTGGAGGTTGGAGGGCTTGGTATGGAGGCGGTGGGGGAGGAAATTGGATTTCTGGTCAGGGTGGAGGTTTCCGAAGAAATCGACGAAATGACAGACGTCTCAAAAAAACTGTCGCAGAAATGGATAGAGAACTTGATGTAAGAAAATAATTTTTTAAATTTATTTTTTAAAGTTGTTTACTTTTCTCACCCCCTTACAAACAAATTTTTGAATAATGCCAATTATTTATCGGATTTGAGTTTTTAGCTGATGAATCGAATAGATCGAAAATGGGATTACCGCTTTGGTACCCTCCTTTAATATTTCACTAGACTGAACGGGGATTATAAATTGAATGCCAGCCGGTATTGGTATCAGGGATGGGACGGGTTAAAGAAATTTCTCAAAACTAACTAGAATCCCGACCCGACTTTTCAATCCGTCACCAAGAAGTACAAGGGTGAGGGGATGATAATTTCCGAACATGTCATTTTAAATTTATTTTTTAATTCCCTTCTTTTTTTTCTCAGGAATATATGAAATCAAACAAACATCCTCGAGTTCATCCCAAAATTTGATTGTTGATGGAAAAACTGAAGAAGAAGAAAAAAAGGAGAAAATTACCTGATTTTTTGTCTTTTATTAATTTGATTTGTTTTTCCAGTATTTTTTCCCTTCCTTTATTATTATTTAAAAATTGTATAATTTTGTTTGTTTTGGTAATTTAAAAGTTATTGATTTGGTTCTATAATTCGATTTTTTCGCTAAGGAAGAGGGAGGGTCTAAGACGGGAATAGGCTCTCTCGGATTTTAAAAAGCGGAAATGGAACGCGAAGTTGTAAAAAATCTGAGGACGGCACAGTCCTTTGTTTGGGTTAGTTGAGCGCGGCCGTTTAGCACTGGCCGACTTTGTTCGGCTATAGCTTTTTTTGTGCTTGATCAAATTTAAATGAAAATATACCATTCGAAAGCCCTCAAAAGATTTTCCCCAAATAGATTCCCAACAAAACCGGATTTTAACTTGGCTATTAGAATTTTTAGATTGAATTTTTCTTAAAAATTTTTAAATTTCAGTTTGTTTATTTTATTATCCATGAGCAGTAAAAATTCTCAATCATCTTCATCTCGAAGACGTGAACGTGACAGGCGATCAGATCGAAGTAAAAGCCCTAGAAGGTCAAAAAAGGATGGGCGGCATAAACACGATGATTCCAGGTTTGTTTAAAACAGGGGTGACATTTGTACTTATTTCCGGAGTGACCTTCAAACCTACGTAATTGAAAATGTACTTATTTGTAAGTATATACCTACAAACGGACTTTTTAGTTGAAAATGTTCGGCTCGGCTCGTCGAGCTTTTTCGATTCACATAAATTGTCCAAATCTAAAATCCCCCGTAAAGTACACTTATTGTTAGGCCAAATTTTCAGTTCAAAGAATGAGATACAGAAAGGAATTGAGAAAGCCAAGAATCGCTTAAAGTCATCTCTAAACGAAGCAATAGATAGCGGAAGAAGTTCAGAGTATTCTCAGGCCATACGACTTCGACAGGAAAAACAAGGTTTTTGTTTCAACTATTTCTCTAACCTTTTTGTCTTCAGATGCTTCAGAAATATTAGACTCCGTTTCCCGCCATGCTGCCATTGAACGGATTGAAGAGCCTGGTTTTAATCCTTGTTCGTTCAAATCAGATGCGGATTCGGCTAGAATGGTTAGTTTTTTTTTAAAATGTTCGGTGCTTATTGTTATCCCCCTTTTTCTTTCGAATGACGCCATATACGAAATGTTTTGACCACGGAGAAAAAAGTGCATATATTAAGTGAAGATTGCCCGAATTGTTTGTTTTTGTGATTTGTTGATTACGTTTGTGGATTTTAAAATTAAAATCCTGGATGTGGAATTTTTTAAATTGCGTCCAGCCCGGACGGGGAGTTGAAATTATTTCTCTTTTTATATACATTTTCATTTTTTTATTTTTCAAGTCTTCCACTACAACCAAAAGTTCTGAGAACACCACAAATTTGTTTACATCTTCTTCTACAACCCATCACGATCGTGCAATGTTTGGACCTCTATGGGCGAGTAAACAAATTGCAGAAAAGTCTAAAAATAAAAAGGAGGTTGGCAAAAAACGAGATAAGGATGAAAATAAGGAGGAGAATAAGAAGGAAGAAACAACAACTGTCCCCCCGGCAAGCAGATTTCCTTTGGCACATGAAAAAGTATAAAAATTTGAATAATTTAGAAAATTAAAATTTTTTTAAAGCTTTCTGAAGACCCTGAAGTTAGAAATAAACGTTGGTTAGAATTATTTAGAGAAAGGAGAAGGATGACAATTGAGGGGATTTTGTAATGTTTTAATGATTTTATTGAGGTGCTTTTAGTTCCTTTTTTTGTATTTTATATAAATTTTTTTGTTTTATAAAAATTGTGTTTATTTTATAGTTGGTTTTGCCCACAAAGTATTTTTTAATTAAATTTTATTTTTCTCCAATTTTAGCTACAGCAGATGTTCTATTTCCGCAATTGTAGCGAAACTTTAATGATTTACCGACGTTTATTTTCTTTTTTAATTCAAAATGTTCGTCATTATTCTCTTGAATCGTCGAATAATTATGACAATGTTCGCGTTCGTTTTGCTCCGTCACCAACAGGACAATTGCATTTAGGTTTTTTAAAAAATAGACCTTCCGATAATTTTCCTGGCTACTTGCCTGACCCTTGGCGATTCATTTATTTGGGAAAAAATCCTTAAACTCGAATAACTAAGCCAATTTGGGGACAGAATGGGCCAACCATCAAAAAATTTTTTTATTTTTAAAGGTTCATTAAGAACAGCACTTTTTAATTATTTATTTGCCAAGAAATATGGAGGATCATTTTTATTAAGAATTGAAGATACTGACCGGGACAGATTGGTAGAGGGTACACAAAATGAGGTTTTTTTTAATTTTCTTTAAAAAATTTCTTTTTAGTTTGAAAATGTTTTGTCATATTTTGGCTTAAATTTGGATGAAGGCCCTTCTATTGATGGAAATTTTGGTCCTTATGTACAATCTGAGAGATGTGAAATTTATAAAAATGAAGTTGAGAGGCTAATAGAAGAGAATAAAGCTTACAAATGTTTTTGTTCTGTTGAGGTTTTTTTGACTTTTTTTGGGAAAAATTTGTGCGGGTTTTTTGGTTGTCTTCTGCTTTCCTGTTTCCCTAGGAAAAATGATCAAGAAGGCGCTTTCGATATTGTTGATGGTTGGCAGTAGGTAATTGAGTGTGCCGGGTCCGAATATAAGTTCTACTTCTATTTATTTCAAATCCCGGATCCTAATTCGAAATGGTCGAATTTGGGATCGGGATTCGAGATAGACAATTTCCAAGCTAATATTTCGACTCAATACACTCGATTACTCACTGGCAAACCTCCAAACTATCGAAAAATACTTGCTGTTCATTTTTTCTAGGGAACATTTTAGTACCGGTTTTGGCAAATTTTATCTTCTTTTAGTTTTTAGAGACTTGATATTCTTCGACGCAAAGCTTTAAATGAAAAGAAAATTCCTCGTTATGACCGCCATTGTCGAAATCTGTCAAAAGAAGAAATTGCTGCTCGTGAAAAAAATGGTGAAATACCTGTTGTTAGATTTAAATATGATGCTGGTGAAATGTCTTTTAAGGTTTTATTTCTAATTTTTTGAGGGAGGGCTTATATCAGTTAGAAAAAAAGTTGATCATGGTTTTTAAAATGTTCATTGGATCGGGGTTTTTTAGATCGGAAAAAAAAGTTTTTTAAGGTTCGGGTAACCGGGCCCATCCCTGTTCGATACACACAATTTTGTCCGCAAATATCCTAAATTTCCATGCAAATGGGACATAAAACATTCGGAATTTTTTGACCTTTTCAAAATGTGGAAATTGGGAATATCTGTACTTTTTAGGATACAGTTTTTGGTGTTTATTCTACAAGTTGGGACGAGGTTGATTTTATTATTTTAAAACGTGATGGCTTTCCAACTTATCACTTTGCTAATGTTGTAGATGACCATTATATGGAAATTAGTGGTATTTTTTGACTAACGTAATTAGAAACTAGTAAATCTATATTTGGGCACCCCAATAAAATGTGCGGATACACAAAAATTTGTATGCAATCATTACTTAACCTCAAATGTCACCTATCCACGAATGTTCGCAAATGTCGCTAGGACACTAATTTCCTTCGAAGTGGTGATTTAAAAAATTTTTTATACATAGATGTAATTCGCGGATCAGAATGGCTTTTATCTACACCAAAACATTTAAAACTTTATGAGTATGTTTTTTGTTTTTTAATTTAATTTTTTTTAATTTTTAGAGCTTTTAATTGGAAGGAACCGCGATTTACACATTTACCTTTAATTACTGAGGATGGAAAAAATAAATTGTCAAAAAGAAAATCGCATGCATTTGTGGTATATTTTCTATACAAGAATTTTTTAATTAAAATTTATTAAATTTAATATGGGTTGTTTTGGGACTTTAATTATAATTTCGGGAAAAATTTATTAAAATAATAACAGAAGTTTGATTTCATTTCTATAGTATGCAATAGATAGGTTCTAAACTACGAGTACATATACGGGTCCGAGGACAAATTCAATTTGGCCGGTCAAATTGAATTTGTCCAAAAATGTAATTTGGCCGCCGACATAATATATAAAAATATGAGTCAATAAATACATATGTCTCAGGTTCGAGTCCTGTGAGAGGACTGTTAATTGTACACAAAATTAAGTTCCGCAAATTTATTAAAAAAATTTTTTCTTCTCAAAATATTTTTTTATATATTTTTAAAGAGTTATTATACAAATTTTGGCTATCTCCCTTTAGCTGTTTTAAATTTTTTATTACGAAATGGAAGTGGAATTAAAGAATATAATTTACACAAACTTTATACAATTGATGAAATGATTACAAATTTTGATCAAAATTTAATTGGTAGAAGTACTTTTATGTTAGATTTGAAAGAATTAGATCGTTATGGAAGAATGGCTTTTCAAGCTAGTGATTTTGAAAAAGATTTGCTTCCTTGTATTAAAAAACAATTTTCTCTTCTTCCAGAGGTTTTTTCTAAAATATTTTTTTAATTCGGGGTTTTTTGAGGGATCTAGCTCATCAGGGTTTTGGAAAAAATATTTTAATGAATACGCATTTGTGTCCGTTAGTAAGAGACTGTCCGCTTTTGAAATTTTTTACACACCTTTAATAAGTAGTCTATATCTGTGACTCTTTAGTTCAATTCTTGATTTGAGTTTTTTTTTTTTTGGATTTTTGACGGCCTCCTAATCATGAATAGTAAGGGAGACCTAGATTTAGATTAGCCTTTAGTTTTCCTGGATTTAAATTTATTTTTCGCGGTTCCTTGATCTTTTCTGGATGGTCAAGAAATCTGGTTAACATACGTTCAAGTTTTTTCCAATCTTGACCAGATTTCTCAATCTGGAAATCTTGGAAAAATAACTTTTAATCCAGGAAAAACACCTAATCTAGGACTTGACATCCTAGACAGTGTCGTATAAATTTAAAAAAAATTTTTAGACAACAAAAACTTCAATAAATCCACAATTATTAACTTCTTCATATTTTAATAAAGTAATTTCATTTTTACATTTAAATGAAGAAAAATTTTGTAAAATGTCTGACATAACAACTGGGGACTTTAAATTCTTTTTTATGACACCAAATTCGTCAGAAAAAATTGTCAAATATTTTCAAGATGATATTAAAAAAGTTTTGAAAATTTTGAATAAATTGTTGGAATATTCAAAATTGGATAATAATAAAATTAATTTTGAACAAATTAAATTGTTAGCGAAGGAAGAAGAAGATTTTTCTGCAGGAAAAATAACTACGTTTGTTTTAAATTAATTTTTTTTGTTGCGGATCTCGCTATTAGTGTAAATAAGAAGCGGGGCGGGTTGTCCGCAAAATATTTTTCTATTTTTAAGCGATATCCTCCCTGTTTAAGATACAAACTTTTATAAAATCAATCCGATTTTTAAGCCCCGGGGGGGGGGGGGGTCTGACTGAAATTTTAACAAAATTCTTTAATTAATAATTTTTTTCTTTCAGTCTTTTTCGATTAGCAATAATTGATAATATATCTGGACCACCTATTCATGAACTTGTTAAATTTTTTGGAACAAAGGAAATTTCAATAAGATTAGAAAAAATGGTTTTTAAATTGGAGGGATATTTAAATAATTGTGATGATGTGAAGAAGAAAAAATGTGAAGCAGCCTGAAAATATTATTTTTTTACTTTTTTTTTGTTAAAAATTTGATAACCTTTAAAGTTTGGAATTTTTTAGGGTTTTTTGTTAAATTATTTTTGTTGTTCCTCTGGTTTTCCTCTTCTTGTTTGTGTGGATTTTCTAAATTAATTCTTTTGTAATTTGGTGTTTAGAAATATTTTAAAATAATTATGTCAAAGTGTTAACTAAGGGAAAATATTTCTTTTGATCGTTTAAACATTTGGTTATTTTTTCCATTTTTTCTATTTTTTAGAGCTGTTAATTAGTTTTTTAAATTTCAGTTTTTGTAAAAAATGTGGCCACCGCCTAGGCATAATATGCCAATTCCTCCACCACCTATTCAACCTTATGGAATGCCACTTCATGGACATCCACCTGATCCTTATATGGATAGAAGAGTTGGTGCTGGTGCTCCTCCTCCTCCTCTTGCTGGACCACAATGGAATCATAGAGAAGTTGGTACTTGGAGAGTACCTGGAGAAGATTGGCGGTCTGCTGTGCATCACCAACCCTGGTCAAGTTAGTTTAATTTTTGTTTTTTTTTTTAAATTTTTGAAGTAATGTTGGGGGATTTCTGTTATCTAGTCTTACAGGCCTGCCATACCACAAAATATTAACTAGTGCCTCTTTGTCTCTAAATTCACCTTTTAACCCTATCTTCTAATCTAAAAGAAATTATTTCACTTCCTGTTTTTGTCAGATCACGATTTTTATCAACGCCAATATGGAGGGAATGTCCCAATTGCTAGATCTTTTGCTCAATTTGATAGAAGACCTGGGTCTCCATTAATAAAACCTCAAGAATCATCTTCACATATTGATTATGAAAAGCAATTGAGGGAACATTATGAAACGCCTAAACCTTCTTATAGTGATTTTTCTGAAATGACTAAAGCTGCTGCTCCACAGGATGAAAAGTACTTGGAATTAAATTCTGTAACATCTGCAAGGAGAATACATTTAAATTGGAAGTTGCCAACTCTTCCAGGTTTTTTAAAATCAATGGGAAGTATTGGTGATTGAATGGGTCTGGGCCAAGGTTTGAGAATTATTCGCACTTTCTAAAAATTAAGCCTTACTGTCGAATTTAGTCGCTGTCGAAAATAGAGGAAAACGGTGAAAAAAAGTAGTTAACTGTCGAATTTATCAGACACGGCTCACTCAGTCAGATCAGGCTTATATCAGTACCAGACATTTTACTTTAATAAAACATTTTAGATTCTTTTTATTTTTTTCATTTTTAAAGCTAACGACAAATTTAAAATAAATTTGGCCATAAAATTGGAGGAGTTGGAAGGTGGAATTGGAAGAGGTGCAAGAACTGGTGAATTGGGATTAATACTTGATAAAGTTCTTCCAATACATACAACAAAAACTTATTTTGATGCAATTCCTGGATCTTTGTATGTTTTTATAAATATTAGAGACAGGACCGAGACTGTAGCTTAACCAAAAATTTCAGTTGAGGTCGAGATTTTTCTAGATTTCTCGTACGATTCTTTTACAACCCTACATTTTTGTCTTCAGTTTTATATTAATTAAAATATTTCTTTGATTAAAAACATTTTTGCGGATTTATTTTTTTTGTTGGGCATTTATTTTTTATTTACTCCTCAGACTTTTTGTGATATTTTTTTACATTTAACTTCAACTTTAAAAGAATTTTTGTTTTATTTTTTTTTAGATATTCAATTGATCTTAACGTTATTGGTCAAAAAGGAAATGTTTATACATCAAATAGTACCAAAGAAAGAGCAAGTAAATTTTTTTAAATTTTCAGCGATTTTTTCATTATTAAAAAAATTTTTTCTAAAGCATTTTCAATTGATGAAATGATGGTTTTAATGCAAAAAGCAATTGATTTTACTGGAACATCAATGCAATCTTTTACTTTTCTTTATCGTTGTAAACCAAGAATTTATTGGGATTATGTTTATGAAATGGGGCAAGTATTAAATCCTTATTTGAAGGATAGTAATGGGCAGGCAGCTTGTCCTTTAAATCAAAATATTGAAGGTTTTTATTGATTTAAATATTTTTAATTTTTATTTAAAAAACAGGACTTTTCTTTTCTGCTAAAACTAATCCTGATGGTTCTTTGCCTAATTCTTCACCATTTGGAGATGTTAGAATGGTATATATTTTTTTGAAAATATTCCAAATATTCTAATAAAAACCCATTCTCAATAGTAGCTTTTTCCTTCTAAAAGAGCCCAGTTAATAAACGCCTAGTTATTCTATCCGAACATTTATCTAATTGTCAATTAATTAAATTTTTCAGCAATTTTCCTTTCAAACTTTATTCAAAACTAAAAAAATTTTATTTTTAAAGGTTTTGCCCGCACATAATTTACTTGATCCTCAACGTGTAAATTTATATTTTGCTGATTTTTATTGTAATCGAGTTCCTCATTATGTCACTGTTGTTGTTGCATTTAAAGATTCTGAAGTTGATAAGTATTAAATTTTTAAAATAATTTTAGAAAATTTCTTTTTTTAAAGATTTTCTAAGGATAAACTTCTTCCATTAGACCCATTTGACAATCAGTTCTTGCTTCTTCAACATACTTCAAATTCTCAATCTCCTTTAAATTTTTTTGTAAACAAAAAAGTTTGGGTTGAAATATATTATACTGAAACTGTTCCTATGAGATGGTTTGTTTTTTTTAGTTTTTAGCTCTTTTCTTGTTTCCCAGAAAGTCCGCAACTTTTGTCCGCAAGTTACTAGATTAGTTTATTTTACAATTTTAATATTAAAAAACCTCGAAAATAAATCAGTTATTGTTCACTAAATTCGAATCAGAGACCGACTGCCTATCAAATCGGACGGTTACCCCTGTGAAATACTTTACGATGGGGTTGTTTAATTTTATCCACAATTGTAGATAAAATTTGCGGACTTTTAAATTAATTTACATTTTATTTTTCTTATTTTTTAAAGGGGACGGTTTGACAATATAATTCCACAAGGTGTTGGAACTTCTAAAATTGGAGGACTTCCACATAACAAAAATTGTCGTACTTGTAATTTATATCCAGTCGGTGTCCCAGCCCCACCATTACCTCACAATTATGATTTATTGAAAAAAGACCAAGCTGATCAAATGGTTAAAGAAGCTATTAATGCTAAATTACCCGACGAGGATGATGATGATATTGAATGTTTGGATGAGGTTTTTCTTTTTTTTCTTTGAATGAGGGATTGAATTTTGTAATTCCTTTGTGAAAATAACCTGCTTTGGATACAAAAATAGACTTAAAAGAAATACATATTATCTTTAGTCGGTTATTATTTTGTTTATATGACTGACTTTAGCCCGGTGTTAGTGTGTTAGTCTTGGGGACTTAATTGGTGCGATAATAACTTAATTAAATAATACTTAACTTAATTATTTTTGAGAAAAGAAAATTTTTTGTGATCCGAAAAAAGGCTTTTTAATTTAAAAACTAATTTTCAAGTCAACTTCATCTTCACGTTTTATGTCTTATGAATTGCTTCAAAGGCGTTATGAAAGATTGGAGCATGCAATTTCTAGTGATTTTATTAATAAAGAAATTACAAATTCTGAACATGAAATATATAAAAATTTAACTAGCGAAGTTTATGATTTTTTGAAGAAAATGAATAAAGATTTTATTATTTTAAATGAAAGAATTGATTTGTTGGCAAAAAGTGAATATTTTTGTACAACGACAACGAATGAAACTAGTTGTAGCAATGATATTAGTAAAAAGGTTTGTTTAAGTTTTTCATTTGAGGGTATTCGAAATATATTGATATTAAGTTGAAGAGACCATCCCTGGAGAAATTGGCCGAGTCCGCAAAAAATTTTGTTGTCCGAAAATTACATAGGGAGTTTTTTACGAACTTTCCCCCTTATTTTTTCTTGGACAAATTCGTGTAATAAAAATCTGACGATCTCCTCTATCAGTTCCTTTTTAAAATTGAAAATTTTTTAAAGATGTATCATAATATTTAAATAAAAGTCCAATGAGGAATTGTGGAAAAGTCCGTAAAAAAGTTTTTTGACTGTAAAAAATGGGACCCTCAGGAGAACAGAATCCTTGATAGATTTTAATTCTGAAGGCCTTTCGGTCATATTACAAAAAGATTTTTAAACTTTCGGTTTTTGAAAAATCCATACTTACACTTAATAAAATAATTTTATTTTTAAGAAAGATGAATCTACTAATAATATTTGTCCAATTTCTGGAACATTAAAATCTGTGATAGATATAGTTGTTTCTAGTCCAGAAGGAAGGGATGACAATGAAGAAGAAGACAAATCTCATCATTATAAACATCATAGAACAAGAAAGCTTTCAATAAATTCTGAAGTGAAAAACAAAAGGAGAAGAAGTATAAGGGAAGATTCTATTTAAAAAAATATTTTATTTTTATTTACTAGTAATTTATTTAAAAGAAATTTTTATTAAAATTTAAAAAATTTATTGGTTATTTTTATTAAAAATAATTTTATTGGTTATTTTTTAACCGAAAAAAAAATATTTTTTAATTTTTATTTTACAAAAATTAGAAGTAGGCACGGATTTTGGAGAGTCCCATAAAAAAGTTGAAAAAATGTGAATTTCCCGTTATGGGGCGGTGCCTCCCAGACACATTTTCAGGTCCCAGTTTCCTCTCAATTTCTTTCAAGGCCAATGGTTTTTTGCGAGTGGGAGTAGAAGGGAGAGGGGCTGGGGTTTGAATTTGACATTTTCTTGGATTAGTCATTTCTTAAGAAATTTTACAAAAAGAAAAAATCAATTTAACACTTTTTTTGTTTTGAAAGGGTTGTTGGCGGTCGGTTAATTGAAGCAAAACCGAAACCCGGTGTTTTGGCCAGAAACCGAAAACTGCGGGGTCAAATACCGGTGATAACCGAAAACCGGTGGCCTAAACCGACCGGTTTTTCGGTTAACCGAAAAACCGGGGGGCGTAAACCGTTGATAACCGAATACCGTGGTTACCGGTTAATAACCGGTCGCCAACAACCCTAAATTTAGTTTTCCCCTTCAGTTTAAAAAAGTTAAATTTAAAAAATGGAGGAAGAAATCAACAACAGCAACAAAAATAATAATATTAAACAAAAAAATGAAGATAAGCAAGAAGAATTAAATGAAAAACAAAAGGAACGAAAATACCTAATAACAAGAAATTTACAAGAAATTTTGGGGGAGGATAAATTGGTTAAACAAATAATAACAGGGAAAAATATACATATTTATTGGGGAACTGCAACAACAGGAAGGCCACATGTTGGCTATTTTGTACCAATTCAAAAGATTGCTGATTTTTTGAGAGCTGATATTAGGGTAGGTGAAAAGAATTTTTTGAAATTTTTCTGAAAACTTGTGAAAAATTTTTTTTAATTCCACTTATGGGCCAGCTTTTAAGCAATTGAAAGTTTTCCCTCAATTTTTTTGAACACTTAAACCTATGAAATTGAGGATCTATCCAACTCAATGTCGTGGTGTTATAATGATTAGCACTTTTGTCTTTCACTTTTTTATACGAGGTTCGATTCCTTCCATGGTTATTTATTCACATAATTAATTATGTATTTTAAGGTCACTATTCTTTTTGCTGATCTTCATGCATCTCTCGATAATTTAAAAAGTAATTTTGAATTGTTGGAGAATCGTTTACTTTATTATGAATATGTGATTAAAGCTTTAATGACCGCTTTAAATGTTCCTTTAGAAAAGTTACATTTTGTACGTGGTCAATCTTATCAATTGTCTGAGTTAGTTTTTTTTAATTTTCTATGTTCTTATTTAATATCGAACCCGCCCCTATCCTTATTTGAGTCAAATTTATTTTATTTAATTTTCTGTCTCGAAATGGTCATTTTTCCTTTTTATAAGTGTTGATTTTTGCCCTTGCCGTCTATTTTTTCTTCCTAATTTTTGCTCAATTAACATAACTTTCACTTATTTTCGAGTTAATTAAATGACTGTCAATAAAGGTAAAACCTCAAATGGGGAGAGGTGCAGGATTTAAACAAAGTACCCATTTTTCTCCTTATTCTTTTCAGGCCTTACACAAAAGACTTGTTACGGTTATCCTCTTTAGTTAGCCTTCGAGATGCAGTTAGGGCTGGCGCTGAAGTTATAAAACAAATGGATGATCCTTTGCTTAGTGGCATTTTGTACCCTTTACTTCAGGCATTAGATGAACAATATTTAAAAGTTGATGGACAATTTGGAGGATTGGATCAAAGGAAAATATTTATTTTGGCTGAGGAACAATTACCAAGAATTAAATTAGGGAAACGTTTTCATTTGATGAATCCAATGGTTCCGGGCTTGACAGGCTCAAAAATGAGCAGGTTTTTTTAATTTTATACTTCATACAATTTTTATTTTTTTAAAGTTCTGAAGAATATTCAAAAATAGATTTACTTGATGATCCTGATGTTGTTAGTACAAAAATTGATTCAGCAAATTGTCCATCAATTGAATCTGGTATTGACAATGGTGTTCTAGCATTTTATCAGCATGTTGTTTTTCCAATTATTGGAGAGGTTTGTTGAGTATTTTAAATTGAGAAAAAATTATTTTTTAGAGTATTATAATGAATAACCAACAATTTTGTGATTTTCCGAGTCTTCAAAAAGCATTTAAAGAAGAATTAATTAAAGAAGATGAACTAAAAAATTATCTTAAACAATTTTTGAATGGAATTCTTGCAAAAGGTTTTTTGTTAAAAATTAATTTTTTTAATTAATTGAATTCTTTTAAGTACAAGAAAATTGTTTTAATTCTCCAGAATTTAAAGAAATACTTTCTAAAGCTTACCCGAAGGTCTTTGTTAATAATGATGATTTTAGTAAACTTTGTGTAAATAAAATGGAAGAAAAAATTATTTCTGATTTTGGTACTTTTGGTGATAAATTTGAGGTTTTTTAAATATTTTATTGATTTTTTGTCCGCAATTTTTTGCTTTTGTTTAATATAAACTTAGGTTGATGGGGATTGTTTAATTTTCACCTTAGCTGAAATAAATATTTGTCAACTTTTTTGTTCAAACCCCCGTCTCCTTTCCTGCTAATTTTATTTTCATATTTTTTTAGTCTTCGTAAAATTCTGAGTTTTATGTATTTTTAATTTTAAATTTACCTGAAAAAGTTTGCGGATTTTTTTCTCAAGCATTTTTCTCAAACACTTTTCACTTTTTTAAAGTTTATTCCGTCAAAAACTATTACTCAATCTTCTTTAATATTTAACATGGATTCATCAGTAGAGCAATCATGTCCTTTAAAAATTTTGTGGAGATGTTCACCAAAAGGAAATTTTACTTTAGCACATATTTATTCTCTTGTTCAATTGAAAATTCTTTGTCAAAAAGGTTTTCAATGTACAATTTTAATTTCTGATTTGGATGCTTTTCTTGATAAATTAAAATGTCCATGGCAGGATTTGAAGGTTTTTTTTTAATTTTTTTTAAATTCAAATAATTTTGTAGAAACGAACAGAAAATCATTTGAAGATATTAAAACAACTTTTAAATCTTTTGGAAATGGAAAATGTGTCTATTTGTTTATCCAGTGATTATGAATTTGAAAGGTTTATTTATTTTTTGGGGGGTTTTGGGGACTTTTTGAGTTAATTTTTGGAGTTTCCACATTCATTCTTTTTTAAACTCAAAATTAGTCAAAAACCAGTCAGTCTAATTATTGCCTGATTGTCTATATTTTACAGCATAATTTCTTATTAAATTTACCTTCTATTGTAAGCCCTTTGAAATTTTTTTCCCCCAGCCTAGCAAATAAGCATTTTCTGGGATGAGTTTTCGGCCGCTTTTTTCCTCATTCAACAAGAATTTCGAAAAGCTAAAATTTTAAAGTCAGTACAGTATAACAAAGAAGTACCACTTTTTACCTCTCTTTTGTCCCCTCCTTTTTCTTAAAATTTAAAAGAATCCGTTATTTATAGTGATTTTACTCTAAAAATGTATCAGGCTGTCAGTGTTGTAACAAGGGATCAAACGTCACTAATTCCGGAAGCAAATACTGTTGGATGTCATCTTTGTCCAATATATTTTGCTTTGGATATATTTTATGGAAATTATGACATTGTAAAGAGAAATAGGTTGAAACATAAATAAATAGCTCCCCCCCCCTTGAGACAACTAAAATTCAACAAGGTTAATTATATTTTTTGTGATTGTAAGATTGCCTATTTTCTGGTGATTGCCTATTTTTTTTGTGATTGCCTATTTTCTGGCAAAAAATAAGAATCAAAGAACGAAATTTCTACAAATATAACTAACATCTTAATTGATAAAAATAAAAAAGAAATTAGATAAATCGGTTAAGTAATAAATGAATTTTTAACTAGGGGGCTAATTATTTATGTTTCAACATAATTGTAAGTAAAAACTATTTTTAATTTAATTTTTAGGTTTTAATTGGTCCAAATCAAAAAGAATTTGCAGATTTAGCTTTAAAGGTTTTCTTTTTTTTATTTTTTTTTGAAAAAAGAAATTATTTAGATTAATAAAGAATTAAAACGAGAGGACACAAACATGCCGGCTTTTCTTATTTTGGTTTGTTTTTAGTAAATATTGCAGATAAAACCGAAGAAATTGGAACAAAAACAGCTTTTAGGGTAATTGTCAAGAGTGTTAGGTGTTGAAAACACAAAAGTTTTTCAAAAAGTAAGCACCAGGCATTTTCAATTTCTCTGTTACCTTCTCAAACCTAAATTCCCCCCCCCCTCCCCACTACATTTTTTTGTATTTAATTAAATAAAAAATTTTTTAATTAGCCAGAAATAATTGGAACAGATGGCCTTAGAATGAGTGCTACAAAGCCGGATTTTCATTTAAATATCAACGATGGATTGAAAAAAATTCGACAAAAAATTGGAAAATCTTTTTGTGAACCAGGAAATTTGGATAAGAATGTTGCTTTAGAATTGTGTAGAAAAATTGTTTTTCCTTTTGCTGAATATTTGAAATGGAAGGAAAAAAATATTTTTGGTGGAGCAGAATTTAAAGGTTCTTTTTTTTAACTAGAAACAAAAAATAAGGGGGTATTAACAGAGCTACATACCTACGATTTTGGGTTATTTCTGGTTTTTGACCCCGGTCTTCAATTCCTTGTTCGGTTAGCCTTATTTTAAACTAGAAATTAGTAAATTTCGATAGTTCCTTATTTTTTAATTTTTTTAAATAAAATAAAATACGAAGCGTGGACATTTACCTTATTTTCGGTTCTCACATCAGCCTCTTTAAAATTTTTTTTTTATTTTTCAGAGCTGACAATTAAAAGATCAGCAGAAAATGGGGGGAATTTAATTGTTAAAAATTACCAAGAACTTGAATCTTTGTTTTTATCATTAAATTTACATCCTGCTGATTTGAAAGCTTTTCTTGTTGAACAATTAGATGCATTTTACTTTGAGCCTATTCGAAATAATAAAAAAATAATGGTAAGTAAATAAAGAAGAATAATTTTGAAACTAAAAGGCTTCATTGACATTTTTGCGGACATTTTTTGCGGAGAAGCTTTTTCAAATTGAAATAAATAAATTGGAGAGTAATGTGCACCCTATATTATTAATTAATGTTTTTAATAATTATTTTGTGATAGATTACATTTAAAAATCAAAAGCTTTCTGCAAATGTCTAATTTTATTAGTGTCCGCAAAAATTTATGTCCGCAAATATCTATCTATATATTTTTAATTTTTTTGCAAAAAAAATTTTTCATTAAATAGAAAATTTTTTAGTAGCTACAACTAATTGGAAGAACAGATTGAATGCTACAAAACCGGAGTTTCTTAATCCGCAAAAAATTTCTGTCCATAAAAAGCGATATACTCCAAAAATAAATTTTCTTTTCTTTCAAACTCTAATCTTATATTTAATTGTTTTTATTAGAGACCGGAACGGGATCCTGTCCCGTTTTCCCGGTCCTTTTTACCGGCTTTTTTGCAGATGCCGGGATGAAACCGTGATCGGGAATCCCCGGTGTCCGGGTCCCGGCCGGGTTCCTTCTGCAACAATTTCCCGTCCCGGTTTTTTCAAATTCCGGTCTCTAGTTTTTATTTGTTTTTGAGTCAATACTTCATTTTATTCCGAAAATGGTCAATCCCTCGCTATCAAGTTGGAATGGGTTGAACTGCGCATTGTTTTCTTTCAATTTTGGACTCGTCCCAAATCTTTTATTTTAATTTTCTGTTGTTCTTTTGGTGTTTAAATGTATTTTATTCTAAATATTAAATGTTGTTGTTTTTAATTTATAAAAAAATATTTTTTCGAAGTTTGTATTTAGATTCTACATCTTTTAATATTTTTGTTTTTTATTCAACATAATTTTATTTTTTCTTTAGAAAAATGGATAGAATAGCGATAGATCATGCACCAGGGCAATTTAATCTGTTGGATTTTTTTAATTTTAAAATTAATTTTAAAAAATTTTAAGTTACCAGTTTCCTGACAAATTTGTTGTTGAGCCAGTGCTTGGTGAAGGATCATTAGAGATTGATCGATATTCAAATGACGTCAATTTGAGTGAGTTTTTTGAAAATTGGAAAACCATAGGCTCACTTTTGATCGAAAAATTCGAATATGCAAATTATAGCTCATTAGAATGAGATTATTGAGCTGACAATGAGTTAAATTCATGGCATAAATGGGACCTTCAAACATTATATCTCTAAGGAAGAAGGTCTCTAGCTCTTCCTTGAAGTCGCAGGATGCATTGCGGCAGGATTAATACCAGCCTATTAAAAAAAATTTTTTTCTCAACTTTTTTATTTCAAAAATAGAAATAACAAGTAGACAACAGCCACTTCAATCTAGTCATCAAGCAATTAAAGTTGAGCGTATTAATGGACTTGTTGGAATTGTTGAATTAGTTTCTGGCCCATATTTAATTTTTATAAAGTCGGCAACAAGTATTGGTATGTTTAATGATGCTGAGATTTTCAAAGTTGTCGAAGCGGAATTGGTTCCATTCAAATCTTCGAATTTGCATCTTTCTGAAAGGGAGGTTTGTTTGATTTAAAGAATGTCTTTTTGTATTTTTCTTGTGGAGAAGGGTATTTTAAGGTTCTTATTTTTAAACAAAATTGTTGAAAACTTTGAACTCTATTGAAATAGGAACCCCGGGGTATGTATTAGTGATATGATGGATTAGTGATTCTCGGACTCTTTTTGATTCGGAATTTGTCTCGAGCAATTTTTTAAAATCTGAACCCCGATTTTGTACATATTTAATTTCGTTGTGCTATCTAATTTCGGAAGAATTTTTCATGACTAGACTAACGCCGAGGGAGCTCTTGTCACTCCTTTAACGTGAGTAGAACGAACTGCTAGAAGAGGTCGCAGGTTCGATGCTTGCTCTGGGCTAAACTTTTACCTTATAATTGCTTTCCTTTTCCATAACTTCAAAAAAAACCTTTTTGTTGTTTTTTAGAGAAGAATTAATCAAAATTTTGTTGAAATGTTAAAAAATGTTCTTTCTACCGAAAATTTTTATTATTCAATTGGAATGGACATTTCACGTTCATTTCAATGGTTAAGTGAAAATGCTTCTCCAGAATTACATTCATTACCTTTACTTCAAAAAGTTGATAAGAAATTTGTTTGGAATGCAAAATTGAGTGAAAAATTTGATACTGTTGAGGTTTTTTTATAATTTTTTATTTGAATTTTATCTTGTGAAAATGTAGAATTGCTCTGAGGGATCCCGTAACAGTAATTTTTCCTGTTATTAGATCAAATTCGAGAGGTTTTTATGTATATTACTTTTTGAAATATTTGGACAAATTTTAGGCCTTATATATTTCCACTGATAAAAACTTTATATTCTTTAAATTTTACATAACGATTAATATTTTTTTCTAAATAGTTCTCCAAGTTTATTCAACCTCTAATTCACGGATTTGTTGGAATACGTCGTTGTCGTGTAAACAATTTATCATTTAATTTGGCATTAATTTCTAGGAGATCAGTTTACAGGTTTTTTAAATTAGAAAGAATTTTAAAAAATTTGTTTTTAAAGGCCCGGAGTTCGTTTTCACACTCGTGGTGCTGATTCAGAAGGAAATTGTGCAAATTTTGTGGAAACTGAACAATTAGTAGAATTTGATGTTGGAGGGAAGTCTTCTAATTCTTCTACTAATAATAAAAAAGTGGTTACTTCTAGACATATTGCTTCCTTTATTCAAGTTTGTTTTTTTATTAAATTTTTAAATTGAAAAAATCGAATTTAAATGTCCCTCGTTTTAAAAAAAAGGTTAAAACTCCCAATAACTGCCCACTAGGTATCGGATTTGTGATTCCCTAAAAGTTTAATATAAATTTAGAAATTTTTTAAAAATAAGATTCGAGGTTCAATTCCACTTTATTGGACTCAAAAACCAAATCTTAAATGGCAACCGACACCAAGTTTGAAATCTAGCGCTGATGAACAATTTAATTGTTTTAAACAACATTTGAATAATTTATTGGATTGTTATGGAAGAGATGCTTTGACTGGAAATCCTAGAAAAATTGTAAAAATTTTTATTTTCTGTAAGACTTTTTTTCATGTTGGCAACAGGGATGTCACGGGTTGAGAAAAATGTCGGGTCGGGTTTCGGATCGGGTTTCCAAAATTTTTCTCGGATCGGGTTTCGGGTTTCGGGTTGAACAAAAAGTCGGGTCGGGTTTCGGATCGGGTTTTCAAAATTTTCTTCGGATCGGGTTTCGGGTTTCGGGTCGAAAAAAAGCCAAAATTTTGAGAATTTTGGAAGGCCAAAAAGCCAAAAATCTTCCCTTCTCAGCGCCGCAGGCGAAAATTTTGAGAATTCTTGAAGGTCCGAAGCCAGATTTCTTCCTTTTTCAGCGCCGCAGGCGAAAATTTTCAGAATTTTGGAAGATCATTAAGCTAAAAATCTTCCCTTTTTCTGCGACGTGGGCGAAAATTTTGAGAAAACTCGGGTCGGGTTTCGGATCGGGTTTTGAAAAATAAAAATTCTCGGGTCGGGTTTCGGGTCGGGTTTTAGAAAATTTCTCGGATCGGGTTTCGGGTATCGGGTCGAAAAAAAGGCCGGGTTTCGGGTATCGGGTTTCGGGTAACCCGTGACATCCCTGGTTGGCAAGAGGGGTCTGTTCTAGCCAAAATCTTTATGGGTTTATCGATGCCGGTTTCAAAAGCATTGTCTTGTATGAAAAAAGTCCGCAAAAATTTTCGTAAAATTTTTTAAATAATTCTTTTCAAGCTTCTTCTAAGCCTTTTAAATCAATATGGAAGAGAGAAGAATGTTGGCTCACAATTTCGTTCAGTTGTCGAAAAAATAAGAATTCCAAGTGTAAAATATATTGCATTTGACTTTCATCGGCATTGTCAGTCGTTAAACTGGAAAAGATTATCCTATTTAAAAGAAGAAATTATGCCTGATATTCGACAATTTGGGTAAATTTTTATAAGTTGTTTAATTTGCGGACAAAAAATGTTCGCAAAACTAGTATAATACTTTTGACTATCCTTCCAATTTAATTAATTTTTATTTTTTTAAAGATTTTTCTCAACTCATTTATCAATACAAGGTGATTTTTGGATTGAGGCTAATCCAGAAAATAGGCAATATCAAAATGGTTTTATACGTACAAATTGCATGGAGTTTGTTTCTTTTTTTAATTTAAATTTGTTTATTTAGTTGTTTGGATCGTACAAATGTTGTTCAAGCATTAATTGGGATTGAGTCACTTCGGTAAATAAAAATATTTTTTAGGGGACTCGGGAGTTTACACTTTACTATAAGATATCCACAAAACTAGATACTCCTTCAATTTTTAATTTTTTTTTAAAATTAGGGGATAGCCATTGGGTGAAGGGACCTCCCTAACAATAAGCGGTATTCCACTATATTTAAGATACACTCCTCGGTTGTATTTTCAACATCAAAGAGGATAGTAAACTTATAAAAAATCAGTCTTTAATTTTCCGCTTGTCCGCAAAATTTGTCCGCAAAAATTTTTTCTCTTTTAAAGTTTTCAACTTCAATATTTTGGTATTATAAATGAATCAGTTTTTAATTTTGATGCTTGGCCAGAATTTGTTTATACGTTTAAAAATTGTCGGTTTTCCTTTTCGGCGTTTTTTAATTTTTATTTATTTTTAAAGTATGGGCAGATAATGGTGATATTTGTAGTAAACAATATGCTGGGACTGGGGCTTTAAAGGTTTAAATTAAAAAAATTAAATTTAAAAAAACTTTTTCAGACTGATTATACACGCGTTGGAAAACGAACTTTTGGTGGAATGGTTAATGATTTGAATAATTCTTTGACTCGTTATTTTAAAAATAATTTTACGGATGGTTATAGACAGGTTTAAAAAAATTTTATTTTTTAGTGGGAGGATTTTTTGGTTTAAAAATTCTGCTGCCTCGGGGGTACAGATAAATGCAAAATCTGGTTTCCTCTCCGGGCATTCAAGCAACCCAATAATCGCCGGCAGGCATCGAACCTGGGTCATCTTAATCCTAAACCACTACACCACGATAAATTTTTCTCAAAATTTCTCAGATTTCTCAGAATTTTCTCAGTAAACCTATCTCTAATTAAAAAAATTTTTTTATTTAAAAAAATTCATTTTTTAAAAAGGATGCCCTAAATTTATTTTTGCTCAACTATACAGTCGACAGAAATAGTTTACCTGAGAGAGCAGATCATTCAATAATTAATTTTGACAGTAACGGAGCGGCAATTGCTGGAGCAATATTTTCTGTGACTATGACACTTTTATGTATTTTGATCTCAGGTTTTATTTAAAAAAGAAGATTTTTTGTGAAATTTTAACGAGAAAAAATTTTTAGATAATATAAGTGCTTCATTCTTTTGGTTTGTAATATTTATTTTATTTATGGGCTTTATTTGGGTTAATGGAGATGATTTTGTTGATAATCCATTGCTTATACCGACGTCAGAAAAAATTGGAAAAAAGGATTAAATAGAAAATAAAAAAATATGTATTTTTTAATTAATAAATTTATATGATCGGATTTTTAGGTTGTAAAAACCTTAAAATAGGTACCTAAATATGTATAAAATGCCAAAATAGATCTTTCGGTCCATTTGGCAACCCTATTTATGACCTAAAAATCCTATCCCTAATAATTAGTGTTGTAAAAATAAAATATATTCTATAATTACTTTCGATAAAAAATATACCATTTTTTGACTGTTTATTATCAATTAGTGTACTCATTTAATATGTCCTCAATTTACAAGACTCAACTCAAACTTCATGACTCGGATGAGTTAAGTTGTGGGACTCATAAGGTGGTTCGTCATAAAATTCCAGGACTCAACTGACCCGCAACCGACATTCGAGCGTTAAAATTTTGCTCTCGACTACTTTGGTGTTCTCTTTATTTTCTCCTAATGTCCACTATTTGGGGTTTACTCTATTGACATTCATTTCACAATTTTTCTCCTTAAACTGTATTAACGCCGCTGACCATTCGTTTCTTTTTTATTGTTAGCTAGTTAAAAAATGAAGCCAAGCGACTTTATTGTGTTAATAAAATCTTGTTTTTAGCTTCTTTTTTTTTAATTTTTTTTGTTTAATCCGCTTAAATATTTTAATTAAATTTAGTTAAAAATATTTAAATTTATTTTCAAGTATTTTTTACAACAACAAGCTTTTTGTTGCTATTATTTTATATTAATGGTAAGTAAATGGCTCTTGTACAGATTGGGTGTCCTCCAAACACACCCTTATAAGTTGGCCTTCTCTATCCAATTAACCCCCTTGTGTGTCCAGAATTACTTTGAACGCACAAAGGGATGATTGAACGCCTAATCTTGACAAGAGCTAAGTTAAAGTCTGACTATTATAGAGTAAAATACTCCCATTTAAGCCAAGTGCAAGATCAACTTCTCGTGGTCGGCCAGTAAAGCGTAGTTCGCGTTCAACAAGCGCGAGTAGGAAGGCAAAGCCAACAATACAAAAATTTTCTCCTCCAACACAGCAGCAGAAGAAGAAGCTTTCATCACCACAATCATTGCGCAAGTCAAAGTCTCCACAAAAATCAATTCCTAAAGAAAAGGCACGCAAAACTCGTTCAACTTCACGAACTCGAAAGGTTTTAAATCTTTAAAATGATTAATAAAAATTAAGAATTGGTGGGGTTTTTTGGGTATATCTTATTTTTGCAAGTTTCCATTATTCAGCCCACTTGGCTTGGGTCTGACCAAGACCCCACAAACATTTTTTGAATTTCATTGTCCGCAAATTTAAAATTTCCTTTAAAGGTGAATACTGCTCCGCCAGCTGTGAGTGCCAACAAGAAAAAAGAAAAGACTTTTAGTCGTCCGAGCCCTCCACAACAATCGTATAGTAGCTCAACTACAATTAAAACAACTACTTTAACGGCAACCAGAGGTTTGTAAAAATTTTTGAAAGAAAATTTTTCGGTGTTTGTGGGTCCAGAGCCCAGCATTTTTTGAATTTCCAGGGCTTTTTCAGGGCCCTCTGTTCAATAGAAAGGATTTGACCATTATGAGAATAACCCACAAATATTCACTATTTTTAAAGGAGCAGCTCGTCCAGCTACAGCTTCTCCACTTCCATTTGCTTTGCGTGGTTCAATTTCACCACCATTACTTCGTTCACGTACTGCTGCTGCATTAGCAAATAATAATAATCAAAGAGGACTTACACATTCACCGCAGGCAAGAAAAACTTTGAAAAGAAGGGGGACATATTATGAGCAGATAAAGAATAGTGCAGTCTGTCGACAAT
This sequence comes from Meloidogyne enterolobii, assembly GCA_963681835.1. NCBI lineage: Eukaryota > Metazoa > Nematoda > Chromadorea > Rhabditida > Meloidogynidae > Meloidogyne > Meloidogyne enterolobii. The sequence continues at coordinate 2,008,669 of CAVMJV010000018.1, forward strand.
TGGGAAAATTTGGAAATTGTGTTAAAAAGGTTTTATTTTTTATTTGAATCGATTCCATTCCTCCGAATAAAATTCCTCGAAGAACGGATCGGAGCATTTTTAGCATTCACACGATTCCCCCCACAATTTTAAATATTTCTCAATTTTCAGTCAACATTTTCAATTTTCAACAAAGCCAAAGCTAATTGGCGTTTACTATTCATTTTATTTTTTCTTCTTTTATTAATTGGAATATTCTATAAATTCAACAATCAATTAATTCAATTAAATAAACAATTTGTTGAATTTGTTAAAGAGCAGTACGAGCAACAGCGACACATATTTGGGTGATTACAAAAAGAAGAAAGAGGTGTGGTTTAAATAAACCTCTTTTTTCTTTAATTGTTTAAAAAATTATATAAAAAAGTCCGCAAATTCTGTCCGCAAGTTTTTCAAAAATTTGTTATTCTTCCTGACGTTTTTTTACTTTACAGGAAAAAAGCACATTAAACCTGCTTTGGTATAAAGCACTAAGAAAAAATTCACATCTTAGTGTAGTGGGATACTTTTTGGATTTATAATAGAATGGACGGAGGTTCGAATCCCTCGTGGGGAAAATAATTCGTAAATGTTGAAATAAATAAAATTGGTTATTTCCCGATAAATTTGTACTTTTTGGTGTAATGGGGGATATTTTTTGGATTTCTAATAGAAATAAGTGGAGGTTCGAATCTCTCACAGTAAATTGTGCTATTTCTGGATAAAATTTGCGCAACTTTTATTTAAATAAAATATTTAATATAATTAAAATATTTAAAAAAGAGAAGTTTGGATTAAATTCAAAAATGTATCAGAATTTGTTTGGAATGAATATTTTAATAATTTAATAAATAAAAAGACAGCAACTATTTCAACTTCAAAAACAATTTCCCCAAAAATTAAAGCAACTACTCCAACCCCAACAATTATTAAATCAACAACACCTCAACAATTTGAGCAAGTCTTCAATAATGAAGATGAATTTTAAAAATTATTAAAGCCTTACTTTAAAAATTAATTGAAAATTTTCTGAAAATTTTTAAAATTTTTCGGATTTTTTTTGAAAATTTTCTATATTGAGAAATTATTTTTGACTATTCTCGAGTTTATGCTTTCCATGAAGAGTTTGAAATTTTTGAAACATACTCATGGAAAACATAGACTGAAATAGAAGGCATTGGGTTGCTTTAAAAAATTTTTGGAAAATTTTTTGGAATTAAGAAAATTTTCAGCAATGAATATATTTCTCTTAAAAACCCTTTTTTAATTAAAAAATCTCTCATTAAATATTTGAGTTTATTTATGTTTAAAAATCTTTCTCCTCCTTTTATTTTGTTTTTGGTATTTAGAAAGCATTTCATCATTTTATTTTTATTTATTTCTTCCCAAAAACGCATTATCTATGTTAAACCCTTTTTTGATCTTCATATCTGTTATTTGTGAAAAATAAAGAAATTAATTGGTCGCTATCATACAATCGCAAATATTTTTAGGGGTCCGTTTATTGAAAGGGGGGGGCCTTATAAAATTGGCAGTTCCCCATCTTTAAAGAGTGACACCTAATTTTTTAAGTGTTATTCAAAAACTGTTTAACTTCCGCCAGGTATCGAATCTGGATTATCTTAAAAAATACAAGTCAGGCGTGTTAACCACTAAACCACGGCAGCGCTTTTGAACAGATTTTAAGGTTTCTTGAGGGATTTTCATTTGTTTTCTTATTTTTTTCTCTATTTTATGTTTTTTTTGAATCTTTCTCTCTAATCTAGATTATTTGTCGGAATTTTTTAATCCATAAATTTTTTTAAATTTCGTCAATTTTCTAGTTTAAAAAACGCGAAAAAAGCTGAGACTAAAAATGCCAAATTTTGTATAAAAATTGCCTAATTTTCAATACTTAATTTTTTGCCTTTCTCTTTTCAATTTAAAAAGTACCTCCAAAAATTTTTCTTTTCTAAAATTTTTTTCTATGATTCAAAAATGTTTTTGCTTCTATATTAGAGTATCACAAAAATATATTTTTGCTTGATTTTTGAGTGTTACTCTAGTGTTACTAGGGATGTCCGGGTTACCGAAACACGGGCTTTTTCTCGACCCGAAAACCGATCCGAAGAAAATTTTGAAGATACTAAACCCGCCCAACTTCTCAATCTGTGGCATCCCTGGTATACACAGCGGCGATCCTGCCATATCATTTCCCGAAAATAGGAAATTTCCGACGTTTTTTAGGGCGGGGATTTCCGATTTCCGAAATTATTAATTAATATTTTCTCGGAAATTCCCTATTCCCAAAATCGGGATTGATTTTTTATGTTGGCAGGATCTCTGATGTACATACATATATTTTTTGACATTCTTTTGTCGAGTCAAGTCTAAAAAATGTGGAAGAGAGACGTTTTAGAATAATAACGATTTTACTGTTCAACATATGGGAATTAATCGAAAAAACAAAAAAATGCTGTTTAAAATCGTGGCTATTCTAAAACGTCCTTATCTGAACAAAAAATTTTCATCTAACAAAATATTTTTTTACTTACAAAAATTTTTCTGGCGCTTTTCTTAATATAATATTTATTAACATTTTATTACTTAAAAATTTTTTTCTTCTGCCATTTGATGATTCATTTACTACACAACCCAAATTTGGTTAAAAATAAAAGTTTTTTCTCAATTTGATTACATTTTAATTGATTACAAAACATGGGGGAAAGGTAGGGGGTGTAGGTGGATTTTTCCGCCTTGCGGCACTTTTAAAAATTTGGCAAGGCAATCCTTAGTAAAAAACTTGATTGCCATCCCATTTTTGAATGGTGAGGTATCGAACCTTGGTCACCTAGCAAGTATGAGTCAGGGATATTAACCACTACACCACGAGAGTAAACATTTTAAAAAATTGAAAGAAATACCAAAGCTCAGGCCGAAACGAGTGCAATATTGCTCTGTTTTTTTAAAATTGGCGTAGAATATTCCAAAACGCTTCAGCCTGAACATATGGCACTTTTCTGGTTGTTAAGAAAATTAATTAAATTTGCCTTTTTTAATAAAAAAATTTTTTTTCTTTTTTAAATTAACGTTTTATTAAAACGTCTAGAAGAGCCAATAAAATATAGGTCATTCATTAAAAATAAAATTTAGGTAGTCTTTTTAAATAAAAATTTAGTGGCGGTTTTGTCTTTTAAATAATTTTAACCTTTTTCTTTACGTGTAAAAATAAAGAAGAAAATTTTTAGAAGGAGGGAAGGGAAGAAGATGAAGAAACAAGTCTTTATTTCTTCTTCCCCGGAAAGGCGTGTATAAATAAAACGTTAAAAGAAACACACAAAACAAAAAATAAAGAAAAGAACCCCCCAAAAGGAGAGCGCGGAAAAAATTTTTTGGGCCTTATAAATAAAAGACTGGTTTTTTTATTTTTGCGCATGAGTAAGGAAGGGGAGCTATTTAGGCTATAAGGTTGTGGGGCGATTGCGCAAGATTATTTTTTATTTTAAAAAGATAGAGAGGGTAAAGTTGGAATTTAGGAGAGACAAATGTATGGTAGAAAAACGACAAAATGTTACCACAGGGAAAATATGACAAATGTTTCTATGGGAAAATAGACAAAATACCATTAGACAAATAGGGCAAACCCCTAGTAAGTGTTCTATAGCGATGACCACATTCTATATACACTAGGATCTCCCAATACTAGATAACATTTATTTAAGGTATGTTTTTTAGTTGGCTCCTTGGATGAGAGGGAGCTGTGACAAAGCGAGATACCCCTCATTATAGGATACAATTTATAATTCCAAAGGGTTTAACTTTAAGTGAGAGGTTAACTGTATATTTTAAATAAATACTATATTTTTTAAAGAAAATGGCTAAACAAAAATTGGGCAGTATTTATCGTGCCCGCACAAAATACCGAATTCTCAAAATCGCGAATCGGCTAAAAAAGCTCAAAATACCGAATCGGGAAAAATATCTCAAAATATGGAATCGGCCAAAAAAGCTCAAAATATGGAATCTTAAAATATCGAATCTCAAAATCTCGAATAGGCTAAAATGCTCAAAATACCGAATCGGCTAAAAAGTAGTTAAAAATGTCGAATTTTTTAAATCGAAAAGGGCCGTTTGAGTGCCGCCAATTGAGTGCAGGTCTTTTTCAGTTTATTCAGGGGTCTGTATCTCAGTCCAATAAAGTCGGATTTCATTGATTTTGGTATCAGTCGATGCAGCTCGTCGTGCTCTTTCAAATGAGCTATCATTCGGAAAATCGAAATTCGGTTCGGGATTCGAAGCTCGGTTCATGGTCTGGGATTCGACTTTTTCAAAATCCGAGCTCAGATTCGTAATCAGCATATTTTTTACCCTAGAAAAACCCTTTTGCATATTTTTAAATTTTTTTCGAAGTTGTTGATAAAATTGTTCAGACTCAACTGGCTTTTGCCGCATTGTCGATATTTTGAGCTTTTTTGGCCGATTCGATATTTTGGGATTCCATATTTTGAGATTCGATATTTTGAGATTCCATATTTTGAGCTTTTTTAGCCGATTCGCGATTTTGAGATTCCATATTTTAAGAATTCGGTATTTTGTATGGGAGCCGTATTTATGTGTAGGGGGAAAAGGAAGAAAAATGATTTTTATACAAATTATTTTAAAGAAGATATGTATGACTTCTCCAATTAAATAAAAAGAGGATTTTTGGGGGAAGAATATAAAAGCTTAAAAGAAAAACAGCTTTTTAATAAAGAAGTTTATTTTTATTTAGTATTCTGGTTTTAGTTTCTGATTTTTGTTCATCCAACTTTTTTCAGAAAAAAGAAGTGCGCAACCAAAGGGAACAAGTTTTTTTTGTCCGCAAAATTCGTCCGCAAGGTTTCTGCAGAAAAATGCTTGGGAAAATTTTTATCGAAAAATTAGGCCGAAAGAAACTTTTTATCCGCAAGCCTGTTTGGGCAAAAATTTTTCTTCTCTATAAAAATTGCTCTAGAAGAAGAAGATTCTTATTTTTTACATAAAGCGCTATAATATAGAGCAGGTTTTATAACACACAAGTTATTTTAATGGTGTTTGTTGTTGTTGTTGTTGCGCGATCAAAATAAATATTGCATAAGTGACTTTTGGAGGAAGAAATAAAAGAATAACCACTCAATCAAAAAATTAAATCCAGTTGTGTTTTATGTAGAAAGAGGAAGAAGAAAAAATATATTTTTAATATGTGTGTCCATGGAAAAATTGTAAAAACCAAATAATTGGTTTCACCTTTGAAGAAAAAAAATTTTTAAATCCAAAAAATGGCAAAGAGTATATGGATTATTTTATTAAATTAGTAGGGAATTAAAAAGTTAATTAGAAATCTGGATAAATAATTAAAAGTTTTGATTTAAATAAACGGGGGTATTTTGGCATAATGTAAAAATTAAATATATTTTAGCTCCTCCATATTCTGCCAATCCATATTTTGCCATTGAGGCTAAAAGTCCACGTTTTGCCAACAAGTTTATTGGCAAAACGTGGTTTTAGCCTCATTGGCAAAATAAGGATTTGGCAAAATGTGATAACTCGATATTTTCTTTTTTTGTCTGGTCAGTCTTTTTCTTATTGGAAAATTTTTCTAATTATTATTTAGAGGTTCCTCTTTATTTTTTAATTTTTAAGGAATTCGTCTATATTTATTCTTAAATTTCTAAGAAATGAGTGCAAGCAAAAGAAGATTAGTTAAAGAACTTAGCCAATTAGTTACTGAACCACCAGCAGGTTTTTGTTTTATTTTTGATGTTTTTGGGGAGGGGGGGGGGCAGAGGGAACAAGAAAGCCGATTTTCCTATCGCAGCCTGTGTTTTTACGAGAAAAAAGGGACTGAGGTAGGTCGTGGTTGTCAGTTCGGGTCTATATTCAATATCTCCGTAGAGAGATCGATTAAATTGCCTAGATTCGACATGTGAAAAATTTTGAGAGCTGACAAGGTAGACTTGGTGCAGTAGTTTGGGGTGTACTTTCCCTCAACCAAAAATTATAGCATAAAAATTAACCACAAAAAAATCTTTTTTTCAGGTGTTCGTCTACTCCAAGAAGAAAATTGTGATTCTCTTAGTTGTTTGTCTCTTGCATTGGAAGGATCGAGGCATTTTTTAAATTTTATTAAAAATGTTAGAAAAATTTCCTTAAGAAACACACTTTATGAGGGCGAAGTTTTTCAACTTCAATTTAAATTTGATGATCAATATCCATTTTCTTCTCCTGAGGTTACTTTTATTGGTGAAAATATTCCTGTACATCCACACGTTTATTCAAATGGACATATTTGTTTGAGTATTTTAAGCGATGATTGGACACCGGTTTTTTATTTTAAATTAAAAAATTTGGAGAAACTTGAGAACACGGGCCACTCGAAATATTGATATATTGGAACTTGTCCAGTTTAGTACACGCTCCATTTATTCGCAATTAGAAACATGCCTACGTTATTACGTTTAAACTTGATTTCGATGAGTCAAATGCCTCGCCGACTCTAATAGGTTGCTTTGACCTTTTTGAGCTTGCTAATAAGTGGAGGACTGCACTGACGAATTATTTGTCTCATTTAAAAGCGTGACCAGAGGAAACGATTGACACCAAAATTACCGGAAGTCTCCGCCCTGGGAGACTGAAAATCGAAAACCTTACTTAGAATGAATCTATGACCCTCCGTAGCGGCGCAGAAAGTCCATATTCGAGAGTGGCTCTTATTCCTAAGTTTTACAAAAAATTATTTTTTAAAGGCTCTAAGTATTTCTTCTGTTTGTCTTTCAATTCAATCAATGCTTTCTTCTTGTAAAGAAAAGGCGCTTCCACCAGGTTTTTCTTTGAAAATATTTGGTACTGCTCCGTTAAAAGTTTGGACAAAATTTTCCCTCTTTACTTCTCTCCTTACGCCATTGTCAAACAACGAAATAAGATTAAATTTAGAGTAGAAAATTCGTGCCAGCGCAAAACTTCGTCCAGACAAAACTCCGTCGATCAACATATATAGGTTGATTTGGAGGAATAGTTGTTCTCTAAATTAACTTATTTCCCAGCTAAACCCGCCAAATCCAGCAATTTTTCTAGCTACTCTAAATTTTATTCTGTTTGATTGATTGGCATAAAGAGTGAAAAATTCGTCCGCAAAAAGCATGTACGGATAATGGAGTAGTGCCAAAAATTTTTTTTTAATTTTCACGAATTTTTAGATAATACTTTTTATGTGAGGACATGCAATAAAAGTCCAAATAAAACTCGTTGGTGGTTTCATGATGATAAAATTTGAAAGAGGATATGAAAGATGGTTGTTTTATTATTTTTGAGAGGCTAGTGACCGGTGTCTAATTTTAATATTTGCTTATGGTATAACTCTTTGGTAAATCCTTAGAAAAAACTGTTTCGGGTAATGATTGGTGGCTCTGAATCTAGAACATTTCGGACTGAACATCGATTCGGATATCCGATGATTTCCCTGGATCGACCAACCGTAGTCTAAAAGCCCTTTTTTTGATTATAAACCTGAGGTTTCTTGTTTTTCTCTATGTTCATGGTCACATGCTTGTCTATATAAACTCATAAAAGTGTATAAATATATATTTCTGTCAAAATTTTTTTCTTAAGAAATTTAGAAATTAGCTTTTTTAAAAATTTCTAAAAAAATTTTTTTATGGGAATTTTAAATTTATTCCTTCTCCCATAATCCTCTTTAAATCTCCTTTATTATGCTTATTATATGCTTTTTTGTATCAATATTTTAATATTAAGTAGAAAATGAAGGATTTTATTGTTAGTTTAAATTTTGTTTTTGACCTAGTTTATGAGTTCAGGGAAGCTTTTATGAGGTTAATGAAGCTTTATGGGGTCAAAAAAGTTTTATCAGCTTGTTGACACTTTATGGGTCCAATTGACCTAATGACCCCAAACAAAATTTTTATCGGACTCGTAAAGACCATTGAAATTACTCACACAACTTCAACTCATAAAGCTCCATTGTGCCTCGTAATCCCTCTTTGAATTCATAAACTAAACCTAAATTTTTTAAATTAATTGTTAAATCATTTTTATATTTTTATTATTTTTAGTTTAATTTTTTTTCTTTTTCATTTTTAAACAGATTTAAAAAATTAAAAAAAATGTTTCTTGGCCAATTTACAACTTCTTTACCAATTCTCTACAAAACTTCAACAAAATGTTTGCCATCACTTTTAAGTCCTTTAAATTTAAATTTGGAATTTATTCGTGGTCGTAAACGAGGGCGTAGAAAACCATCAAAAGCTGAGCGGTTGGCACGTTTACAACGTAAAGAGAAGAAAGATGCTGAGAAATTGGAAGAATCGCAAAAGAGACGTTTGGAGGAATTGAAAAAAACGTTTGTTTTTTGGGGATTTAAAATTAGTTTTTTTTGGGGGGGGGGGGGGGGGGGGGTCTGAGTTTTTTCGATAAAAGTAAAGTTTGATAGAAAAATTTTTCCGGGCTTTTTAACAAACAGTTGAAACGAAAATAAGCAAAAATGTTATCAAATTTTTATAGTAAATTTGCTGCAATGTGGCCACCGAGATACGATGCCGAAGTTGAAAAAGACTTGCCTGAAGTTTCTCAATTTAATATTTTTTTCAAAAATGAGGTCAAAACAATATTTTACACAATCTCGGAAGCCTTGGTCTTTTTTTGAAAATTTTTATTAAAAATTTTTTAAAGGAATTTCATCGAAATTTGCAATCACCTTCAATTTATGGAAAAGTAGATGCTCCTATAAAACTTAGAATGGAATTGAATATGACTACTGAAAAAGCGGTGTAGAAATTTTTTAAATATAAAGGAGGGATGATTTTCACCCCAAAATTGTCTTACTTGTTTCAGCACTTATATCTCGGTCCTGAATCATTTCCTAAAGAGGGAGTCCATTGCCTTGCCATTATAGGGAAATTATTAAAATAGGGTACCTGTTGACATAGAAAAGTTCAGGGTCATTGATCTGGGTCCAATCCTACTTCAAACCTTTTTCATCAATAATTTTTAGACTAAATTAATTGGAGCCTCTCGTCAGTTGGTTGCCATTCCTTTTCCTTTTAAACATCAAGAAAAGAGAGCAATAATTGCCTTTGCACCTAATAAAGAATTGCAAGATGAAGCTTTAATGGCTGGCGCTGAGTTGGCACTTGGCCCTGATTCAATTAAAAAGGTTTTTTATTTATAGATTGGATCCGTTTGGACTGCTCTAGGTGAAAGTTCTTTAATTTCCTTTTTGGATTATTTTCTTTATCTTCACAATGTTTATATAAAGAACTCACAAGGAACCATATTGAACTGTCAGGAAAAATTTTCAAATAAAAATTATACCATCGTGTAGAGTATGGAAAAAAACCTAATACGTATTTTTTCTTTTTTGGCCATAACCCCCATTTCGAAAAGTTTCTACACGATGGTATAATTTTTATTTGAAAATTTTTCCTGACAGTTCGATATGGTTCCTTGTCAGTTTTTTATATTTTCTATATTATTTCAGATTTTAAAAGGCCAATTTTTGATTGAAGATTATGATTTTTGTGTGGCACATGAAGGTATGGCAAAAGAAATTTTACCTTTGAGAGGAGTGTTAAAGTCAAGGTTTCCAAATAGAATTAATGGTTTGTCTGGTTTTTTTTAATTTTTAAATAAATAATTTTTTGTAGGTGGAATTGGTAGTGATTTACCTGCAATATTGGAAAAATTCCTTTCTGGTTCAAATTTGGTTGTGAAACCGAATGCTGCTTATGCGGAATGGGGATTAGCTGACAAGGGAACATTTCGAACTGTGACCAAAAATTTTTAAATAAAAATTATACCATCGTGTAGAGCGTAGTCGAAAACGTATTGTGGTGCCCGGCTTTTCTTCCCCTGACCCCCATTTCGAAAAGTTATAGGGCTTCAAAGTTTTAGACTTTTAGAGCGGTTGAGTCACCCCCACTTTTCTTATTATTTCTCTTCCTAAAGGGAAAAATAAGACTCCTTTTCTCCATTTTTCCTTTCCTTTTCTTTTCCCATGTTGGTTAAAGAAAGAAAAAAATAGAAGAGAAAAGGAAAGGAAAAGAGCATCTCTGCCTTGCGGCTAATATCAATTAAAAAGGAAAGAGGAGATGGCAGACATGCCTCCTTTCCTTTTCTTTTCTCTCCTCCTTTTCTCTTTCTTTAACTAATATTGAAAAGAAAAGGAAAGGAGAAAAGGAGGATGGGAGTCTTATTTTTCTCCTCAATAAATTCAAAATCTCTCTTTATGAGGGTGACTCAACCGCTCTAAAAGTCTAAAACTTTGAAGCCCTATAACTTTTCGAAATGGGGGTCAGGGGAAGAAAAGCCGGGCACCACAATACGTTTTCGACTACGCTCTACACGATGGTATAATTTTTATTTAAAAATTTTTGGTCACAGTTCGAAATGTTCCCTTGTGAACCTGTTGTTGGAAGGGTTTATTTTTAATTTTTTAAATATCCAATCAAATTTCTATGGCTGACAGACATTTACGAACAAACCTCGAACCTATTGGCTGAAACATGGGAGCATGTTAATGACGTTTACTTTGACATTTCGAGCGCAAATTTTTTTGTAACTATTGTTGCTCACAAAAGTTAATTGGACGCATAAACTAGACCAGCGCCGAAACTTTTGTTTAGGATTTGACTTTAGTGTTGGTTTTCGCAAAGTTCAAAATTGTCCTGATAAAAATAATTTTCTAAATATTTTAAAATTTTATTTTAAAAATTCACAGCTTGATATGCCTGATGAAGAAATTGAGGCAAATATTATAACAATAATTTCATCATTATGTCAACAAAGAAATCCAGCATTGGGGCCATTTATTAATAGAGCCGCTTTGATGACCTTACCTGGAAAAACTTTTTATTCAATTAATATTAATGAATGGTTACCTGTTCCAACAGAAGTCGAAATTAGAAAGGTCTCGTTTAAAAATTTTATTTTTACTCAAGAAGTTGAAGATCCGAATACGGTCATGACAACCCTAATTAAAAAATGAGGGGTTTGCGAAATGATGGGTTGGTGTAATAGCAAGGCAACTTCTGCCGGAAATAGGCGACAAATTTGATTTTGTGCCTTTCTAGTAGCTGTTTTTTGTTATCTCAAATTTTTTAAAGGTTGAAAAGAAACCAAAGAAAAAACCAAAAAAGGAAGATGATGATGAAAAAGAACTTGAAGAATTGGCTAGTTGGAGACTTGATCCTCTTCATAATATAATGTGAAATTTTTAGGTTGTTTTTTTTTGTTATTTTTTGGAAAATTGGGGAGTTAAAAATTTTTTTTTAAATTTATTTTAATTCCTCAAATAAATAATATGAATCATTTTTGTTTGTTTTTATTTTAATAGTAGAATGAGTAAATATTTATATACTCCTATATTTTCATGTAATTTATCATTTTTTTACTTTTTTTTTGTTTATCTAAAAATGGTGGAAAAAAGATCGATTTTTTAGTAAAAAATATTTTCTAGTTTTTTTTAAATTTGACAATAAAATTTATTTATTAAACAAATGGGCCAAACAACATCATCAAACTTTGAATGGTCTTATACTCAGGAACCTCACGCTACGCGGTCAGCCTAGTTTTGATATGTGAGTGACTCAGAATTTGCAATTTAAAAATAGTGTTAGGTGTAATTTAGATATCGGGCACACAGTGTGATCTTGAGTAATTTTATCGATAGCTTGGTGAGGTTGGGGGCCCTCAAGGGGTAACACCTTGAATATCTACTTTAACATGCCGATACTCTGGGTGGGATTTGAGTCTATCCTTTACTAACAATAAGCATTTTCTGAATTTTTCTTACCTTATTGCAAGTTTAAGATGGTTGGTTAATGCGGAAATCCGCATATTTTTGGCTGTAGTTTATTGTGCCGGTGGTAAAAGTCAATTTTTGGGTAAAAATTCGAATATGATATATCCAATTTCTTATTCAAAAATTTATTGCAAATTTTGGTCTTTCACTTTTTTATACGTTTAATATTTTATTTTTTCAGTCGGAAACAAATACTTGAAAAATATCCCCAAGTAAAGCAATGCTTTGGAGTAGATGAAAGTTTTAAATATGTTGTTGTTTCAATGGTTATATTTCAAATATTTATGGCTTATTTATTAAAAGGTTTTTCTTTGAAATTTTAAAATTATAAGAAATTAGTATTTGAGGAGGGTTGGGCATTTTTGCGGACAGTCTGCTAACTTTTTTGCGAACTTTTTTAAAAACCGCAAAAAGGACCCCGATTTTTACATTTTTCAAAAGATTTAAGCTCACGAGGAATGAGCTACATATCATTTGAATTTTCGAATTTTTTACCCCAAAAACAGCTTGGTTGCCCTATGGTTTTCAATTTTCAAGGATCTGAAAATCGGGGAAAAACTTCTTAATTCTACCTTTTGAGCACTTTTATAATGTTCCTGTTATTACGCATTGTTTACACAAGAAAATTACTAAATAATTTCAATGTGTTCATGAATGATATTTTAGCCTAATTAAATTTTAGAATCCTCTTGGCTCTTAATTTGTTTACAAGCTTATATTGTTGGAGGAACAATCTCTCATTCTTTGACGTTAGCAGTTCATGAATTGTCACATAATTTGGGTTTTGGACATGAAAAAATTTTACAGGTTTTTATTTTCTTTTTTTAATTAAAAATAATTTTTCAGAACCGTATTCTTGGTTTTATTGCTAATTTACCTATGTGTATTCCAATGTCTACTTCATTCAAAAAATATCATTTGGTTTGTTTTTAAAAACTTTTAAAGTTTTTGAATGAAAAATGTGTTATTCCCCTTCACGTCTGACATGAGAACTTTCAAAAAAAATTTTTTCTAGGAACATCATAGAAACTTGGGAAGTGATGTGGTTGACACGGTTCTTTAATTTTATATAAATTTAATTTTAACTTTAAAAAAATTTTTTTAGGATATTCCAACAGAATTTGAGGCAAAATTTTTTGTTGGTCCAATTGGAAAATTTGTTTGGTTAATTTTACAACCTGTATTTTATGGTTTAAGACCTCTCAGCACTTATAAAAAGGTTTTGAAAAAATTTTCAAAAAAATTATTTTTTTTATTTTTAGTCAGTTCTCGATTTTGAATTACTTAATGGATTTATTCAAATAATATTTAATTTGGCAATAATTCAATTTATGGGGTACAAATCTTTTGTTTACCTCATTGGAGGGTTTTTAATTGGATTAGGTTTTTAAATTTTTAATTAAATTAAAAAAATTATTTCTAAGGTATTCACCCTCTAGCAGCTCATTTTATTAGTGATCATTATGTATTTGAGGCTGGACAGGAGACTTATAGGTTTTTTTAATTTTCTAAAAAAATATTTTTTAATTAAAAAGGGTTTTTGATTTTCTTGAAAAAATGAGGAAAGCGGAAAGGATTAGGAATTTTTCGTTACTTTTGTAAGGAAAAGGACAGACTTTTTAAATCTTCTTAAACCTGTTAATTTTTATCTCCAATTTTGCTTCCTCACTAAAATATTCCAATAAAATTATTTTCCAAAATTTTATTTTTAATAGTTATTATGGAGCAATAAATTTGGTAACATTTAATGTCGGATATCATGTCGAACATCACGATTTTCCTTATGTTACGGGAAAGAATTTACCAAAAGTATAAATTAAAATTTTTTTCTTCAAAATTTTTTCTTAGATTTCAAAAATAGCTCCAGAATTTTATCAAAATCTTTCAATACACAAATCTTGGATTGGACTATTTTTTGATTTTGTGAGGAAAAATTGTTAAAATAAAAAAAAATTTTTTTGAAGATTATTGACCCAAAGATTAGTCTTCGTAGCCGTGTTAAACGAAAAGTAGATCCTTCGCTAATTCAATTTTATGGAGCAGGGAATTATGCAACGAGTTATGTACACAAATTTGTTGCTTCGGTCAGTTAATTTTAAAAATTAAAAAAAAATAGAAAATTTTCTAAAGGTTATCAGTTCATTAACTAGAAATTCAAACAATGAAATCTCCAAAAATAAAAATAAGTGAATGAAAATTTTTAAAATTGTTAAGAATTTTGTGCCATTTTTTGAATAGCTTTTAAACTTATTTTTCTAAACAAAAATTAATTTGATAAAATAAAATAAATAAAATTTATTTATAAATATATATATTTGCATTTTTTAACAAAACCAATCATAAGAAAAAAAAGAAATTTAATTTTTGGGGTCAAATGGGGAAAGAAAAGGGAAGGAGTTAAAGGCGGGAGAAAGGGGATAGGTATATTTTAATTTTTTGTGACAGAGGAAAGAGAAAAAAAGGGAAAATCTAATGGGGGATTTCGTTGTGGGTGGGGTGGGTGACCTTTATTTTTTTACATTTAATTTTTAAATTTCTACAAAATTTAAAAAAAAAGTAAAGGAGGTAAATATTGAAAAAGAAAAGAATTTTTGGATTATGTTTTTTAAAAAATAAATAATATGCACGAATTTTTGGGAAAATTTGAAAAATTTCAATTTTGAACAGAAACAATTTTAACAGCATTTCGCGCTTTTGCTTCTTTTTCCAAAGTTTTGCGTTCGCGTTCTATTCGCTGCTTTATGGCTTTTATACGTTTTTTGATAACTGCACGTTCTGAATGATTAAATAGACCCATTGCCTGAAATTAAAAAAAAAAAGTTTAAACCCTTATATGTTTTTCTTAAAATTACTTTTAATTTGGAGCCGTCCAAATCGAGAAATTTGGGTCCTGTAACTTTGTTGACTGTAAATTCTGAAAATTAGATTTATTATGTTAATGATCTCATTTTTCTTCATACATCTCTAATTTTTTTGTATCCCCAAACCTTCCAATTATTTCATTATCTGACTCATTCCACTCTCTTTTACTTATCCTCAACTTATGTATATTTATTGTTTATTCACCTGGTATATACTTTTCCAGCCCCAGATGAATTAATAATTGACATATATCATCAACACCCCAATTTAGTACAGCCATTCCTTGTGCTTCTTGATTTTCACGCCAAAATTCATTTTCTGCTGGAGCAAAACAACGTCGTCGCAAAGGGAAAAGACCGAGGCGTGGGCCTGTACTATTACTTTGTTGAATTGTTGTCCCATGTCCAATATTATGTTTTGCCCATTTTTGTGGGAGTGCAGGGGAGGCTGGCTCTGAAATTCTTGGAACGGGGCTGCCTAGAGAAGGACCGGAATGTTGATTTCTGTTTTCATATGGTGCAGAAGCCATTTCCTCAATAGCAGGTGATAGAGGATGCCCAGGGGAAGGAAGAGGACGTCCTCCAAAATGAATAAGGTAATGTGGTGGATGTGTTGTCCCAGAAATAATTGGAGCGGCTGATAAAGGGACTGAATTGGAAGTCTGTAAAGAGAACAATTTTAAATTTGGATTTTTAAGTCTGACAACTAACAAGTCCAGCATGTCGAAGTCCCACAGGTCGGAATTGACGCTGGTGCTGTTGTTGTTGGTGCTGTTGTAATTCCCCTTCACGTTGTTGTTGGCGTGGTTGAGAAGGTAGCATTAATTCATTTCTTCTTTGTTGTTGAGTTTGATTTGTGTGGTGGTGGTTACCTCTATGAGCTGGTGGTGCTGGTGGAGGTTCATTTTCTTGTTGTTGTGGAATGAATTGTTGTTGTTTTTCCCTTTCCTTTTCATTATTATTATCCTCCTTCCTTTCAGCTATAGCTAATTCTATCCTTTTTTCCAATTCTTCAATACGTGAACGTAAATTTAATATAAGTTCAGAATATTCCTTTTCTTTTGTACGCATTAGTTCAATATGTGTTTCTTCACGTTTAAGCATTTCTCTTTCTCTCTCTTGAAATGATTTGACAATATCTCTAGCTTGATTATATCTTCCTTCTAATTGTGAATAATGTTGTCTAGTATTTTCTAATAAAGAATTCATTTCTTCAGCTTTTCTTTTTGATTGTTCCAATTCAACTTCTAATAATTTTATTCTTGAATTTATTTCTTGTTGATTATTTGATTGTTGTTTTGAAGAGTGAATGAATGTTTGCTGTTGTTTTTGTTGTTGTTGATTTAATTGCGAAGTTGATAAAGAATTGACAATCCTGTCTTTTTGCTAATAAAAATGTTTTTATAAGCAAATCAATTTTTAAGACTTTTGAACGTTTTATATTCGAAGGTGGATAATATATAAACTAGCAGATGTTGTCAGGCATCGAACCTGTGCCACCTAATTGCCGCATAATAACCACTACACCACAGAAATTCATTTTTATTTTTTAAAAAAGGCTACCTGTCCTTCATTTTCTTCTTCTTCATCCTCTTCATTACAACTATTTTCAACTCTATCCCACAATTTTTTTATTTGATGTTTATGTTTTTCCCCAAGCCTTTCTTGCTCTAAACTTTGATTTATTAATTGAGCTACTTCACTTCCTTCTAAATTATGTTCACGTCCAATTGTGAATTGAACCCTAGGACCTGTTGAACGAAGATTTTGTGCAGCAAATCTGTGGCAAAAAAGTTTCAGAATTGTTTTTTTCTAAATCCTTACAATTGTGAAACGCCAACAAGCGAAATACCATCAACACAAACAATTTGGTCACAAACTCTAATACGCCCGTCACGATGGACAGCACCTCCAGGGGTTATACTTTTTACAAAAATTCCAAGTTTTTCTAATCCAGCATCTGCACCAACGCCCATACCTATTATACTTGAAAGAAAGGGAAAGTTACTTAACAACAAATAAGTTTCTTACTTAATTCCTAAACCTTCAGGGCCTTTTTCAAGTTCAACATCAAACAGTTCCATACGCTCTAGTCGACGTTCCAATTCATATTCTGCACAACTAGCTACAGGATCTATTTCTTCATTGCGACGATCGTATTCTTCTATGCCCTTCAAAAAAGGAGAGAATTTTTGATTCTACTCATTATAGAGATGGGACTTTACTCGACCTAAACCCGATCCGAGAAAATTTCCGAAATCCGATCTAACCTTTCCCTTTTAATCCACCTAAATGACCAGACACGAACCTGACCATAAATCCGAAACCCGGACTTTTTTAAAACCCAAAACCACATCCGAAGGAAATTTTCAAAACCCGACTCGACTTTTTTCTCAACCTATCCCATCCCTGTTACGCATTATCAGCTCACTTACATGTGTTTTATAAACACGGATTGGAGCTGTACTAAAAGATATTTTCCTGCCGCTATTAACCAATTGTTCATCTGGCGACAATCCTCTAACTGTTTCAACATTCAATTGTGTTTCTATATCTTCTGTTATATTATTTTGTTTTTTTGACGGGGATGAAGAATTTGGACGAGGTTCACTTGGCACAGATTCATCGCCCCCGGATTCACTTCCACCACCTCCGCCGCTGTTAGTTGGAGAATGATCTTTACGGGGGGATATTTCTGCAATAAAAGAGGATAATGAAGATTGGCACAAAAAATGCCTCGCCAACATCTGCGGACCGATTTTATGGAGTCTCGAAATTAGAACAGATACCGTTTGATATCTACACTCTCAAGTATTTACACTTTCAAGTATTTACACTCAATTACCATCTTCAGCGAGAGGTTGAAACTAATTCTCCGGGGTAATTACTCGAGCATATACGGTAAACAAAATGTAATGTCGGTCCGCAAATGTCGCTTTATACAAAATTTACTTTTTTGAGAATCTTCTTGGCACTCTGTGTTAACAGAATTATTTCTTTCAATACTACCAAAAAGACGTTCTCTATAATAAGCTGGCCTTCTCCAATAAGCATCATATCCAATTTGATTATCTTTTTGATTTGTTTTATTTAAATTTTTATTATCTTTCTTTTTAGTTTCTTCCACTATTTTTTCTTTTTCCCTTTTCTGTCCATTTTCGTCGTTTTTTGTGGCACTAAAAAATTATTTTACTTTAATTGGGTCCACCTCAAGAGATCAACATTCTAGAAGATAACAGAGGGAGATTAGAACCAAAATTTGTCAGAATAAACTGATCCTTAGTCACGCTAAATTCGCCAATCCATATAGCTGGAAACAACATTTTAATAAGATATTTTGGAGTTGATCTCTAGGGTCATTTAATTTCCAGGGAGTTGATCTCCACGAAGTTGTCCTCCAGGGTGTTGTACTCAATAGAAGCGATCTCTTGGGTCGATCCCCTTTTAATTTAAAATTTTACTTCGTTTTACTATCCCCTCCTTCATTTGCAACAATTCTAGATTCACTAGCAATTCTCTCAACATCAGAGGCAAATTGGCTAAAATTGCGCGCAAGTTGGGTTAAAGGGCTGCCGGGTATAGGATATTTTTGGTTGTTATTTGTATTTTCAATTAAAGGTTTTGGAGGTATTAAAGGTGGGTGTTGTTGTTTATTTGGGGTTGTTGTTGTTGATGTATTAAAACCTAAACTTGCTGAAGAAGAACGTTGTAAACGTGGAGAATAAAAACAAGGTAAAAGGCGATTATTTTGTTGTTGTTTTTCTTTATTAAACAAACTTTCTGCCTGTTTTTCCATTCTTTGAAAAAGTGCTTTATTTGCAGAAAAACGACTACGGGCGTCTGGAGGATTTTTATTCAAATTTTCTATTTTTTGAAAATTTTGACAATTTTCTTCTTCCTCATCTTCCTCCTCTTCTTCATCTGAACAAGATTGCGAAATTGAAGAATCTGAAGAATGAGGCATTGAATGACCGCTAACTCCAGTAAGGGAACGTTCAAGCCTTAAAATTGAGAAAATTTTTTGTTAGAGCGACACTTTGACATTTGCGGACTGAATAAGAAAACATAAGTTTTCTTATGTATTATAATAGCAACAATCTTTTGATATAATGGTATAGCCCTGCGGTGATCCAAGTTCAATTTTGTTTAGTTTTGTCCGCAAACGTTTTTGTGGGCTCAAAGTTTTATTCACTAAATACCTAATCAAATCAGGCTTTCTCCTTTGTTGTTGTGTTGCTATTATTGTAGCTTCTTGATGTTCATAATTATAATTTGTATTTGTACTTCCTACACCATTAGAAGTTTGAGCCGAAATCATTTTTAATTAAAAAAAGGAAAGACTTTTGATAATTTTGATAATAAAAATAAATTTTATGATAAC
This sequence comes from Meloidogyne enterolobii, assembly GCA_963681835.1. NCBI lineage: Eukaryota > Metazoa > Nematoda > Chromadorea > Rhabditida > Meloidogynidae > Meloidogyne > Meloidogyne enterolobii. Next base: position 2,027,741 of record CAVMJV010000018.1, read on the forward strand.
ATTAAATGAACTGGAAAATTAAAAAAAATTTTGTTTTGTCTGTTGATGAGCTGGATTTATGAGAAAAAAGAGGGCGGGGGAAGAGATTTAAAAACAGAACAAAGAAAATTATATAAAAAAAAGAGAGAATTGTGCGCAAAATTTACGTTTTATGATTTTGTTGCTGTTGCGCAATTTTGGGGGAGAGAGTAGAGGGAAGGTTGAAGATTTTATGAATTTGTGGGGAATTTGTGAGGGGGAGGGGAGGTTTGGCAAGAAATTGAAAAAATTTTCGATCTCTAGTGTGGTCAAAGAAAACAAGCCGAAGGAAATTAGTGTTTTTTGGTTTGGTTAAATGTCTCGGATGTTTTTTTATAATTATACCGTGTTTATCTATCTCGCCTTGAAATAGAGCTACAATTTGGAGGATAGTGAAAAATAGAGCCCCATGGACTTTATTATTTTTGGAGCAATATATTAATGTGGGGTATTAGTTTTTGACGTTTGGCGTTTCTTTGGCGCCTAAACGAAAATTATTTTACGCACTTTATTATTAACAGTTTAATAATTTTCACGTATATTTTATATACATACTTTCTTTTAATAATTTAATGGAATTTCCCGCTGTTGTTATTTATTGCCTTTTTGTGGGCACAAAAATAAAATAATTTTGTTATTACGAGAAGAGTATATTCAAGACAGGATTTTATGGGGGATTTGTGTTTGTTGCTTTGATTTTCTTTTTATTTTTAATTTTCTTATACAAAAGTTAACCAAAATAAATATAAATTTAGGTTAAATATTTTATTTATTTATTCTTTTCTTTTCCGTTAAAAGTTAAAAAGGGGGAAGAAATAATTTGATTAAAAATAAAAATATATTTGCATAAAAATATAAGACAACAAAAATATTTTTGGTAAATTAAGGAAGGGGGGGGGGGGGAATTGACAAAAAGATTATGAAAAATAGGGGTAAGTGATGATGAATGAATGATAAATAAAGGGGGGGGGGGGGGGGGAAGGGGAATATTTTTATAAAATGTCATCGTCATCCAGAAGAAAAGGGCAAGAAACAATATTTTAAAGGAGCTGGTGAGCGCCAAAACACGAAACAAAAAATTGGCGTTTTTTAAATATGTATGTAATTAATCTGTGGATTTTTATTGGAATAAGGTACAAAAATTATCCTGGTAAATGAACTAGCCTTGTCTGAAATGTGGCTAGAAAGACATAAATGGTTGTGATAAAAAATGGAATGAAAGTGGTCAGTTGGAGGGCAGCAGGATCGCTTAAATGATTTATTTCAATAAAAATTCTGACACTAATCTAGTCTTAAAAAGGCATTAATCCCCAAGTTTTCTGCCATATATCCACTCAAACAAAAAATAATTTCAATTAAAAAATAGGTCAGAAATAGTTGCATGCCTTAATTTTAATAGAAAAAAAAACAAAGGAATTTTTAAAATCGAGAATAAGAGTGTAAAAATATTTAAAGATTTTATTTTTAGATTATGAGTAAAAGCAGTTACTTTTTCTTATTAAAAATTAAAAATATTTGGGAGGTATTTTTAGGGGAAAAAATAAAAATGGGTGTATGTAGTACACGGAAATGGATAAACACAGAAGGTTTTAATCTAAAAATGACAAGCTTTTCCCCCTCTTTTTTGTTGGCCTTTAATCTCTTTTTTTAATAATTTTATTTTTTTTGTCCAGCCCTGGTACGAGAAAAAATATTTGTTTGTCTCGATGATGGTATCTCTACATATACCCTTTGGCCTTTTTTTAAAAACAAAGTATTGGTCAACTAAAAATAAATGAAAAAACTGGCCAAAAGCTTTTTTTCTGCTCAGATAAACATATATAAATACTTGGCAAAAGAAGAAAAATAGTTTTATTGAATAAATGTTGTTTGGAAAGGGAAGGAGGGGAGGGGGGGGGGGGGGGAATAAGGCAGGCAGGCTGTTGTTTAGTTAGAAAATTAGTTTGGAGGGAAAAAAAAGAATTTATGACCACCCGAGAAAAGAAAAATTTATAAATGAAAAAGAGGGGGGGGGGAAGGATAAAAAAGAAAAATTGAAAAAAACATTTTTGGAGAAAAAAAGTTTTAAATTAAATTTTTGATATTCTTAAAAATATTTTGGGGTTGTTCCCCGAGGGGGGGGGGGGGAAGGGGATTAAACACAAAAATTTGGCACCCATTTGTATTTTTCTCATATTTTTTATCCGAGCTTAAAGTCACACAAACATTCTAAATTAATTAAGTTTTTGAAAGGGTTTTCTTCCAAACATCTGCGCTTTTTTCTTATTAGTAAAATAATAATAAAATAATTTGGCACTATTTGAAGAGGAGGAAGTGTGCCTTCCCTTCCTCTTCCTTTTTCTTATTTTCCATCTTTTTGTAATTAAGAAAAATAGAATTAAATGCAAAAAATAGATAAATTAAACTGGATATTGAACAGGAAACTTTAATTTTTTATTAGGAATCCGCTGGAAAAGTCTAAATTTTTAGGAGAAGTTTCAGACCTGGTTGGTAACTTTTGTTTGAAACAAAGTCCGAGTTTTAAGATACCCACAAAATTAGCTCTACTAAGAGGGGCGGATCCGAAAAAAGACTGCATATTCGCGTAAGTTTTTGGGTCGGATATCCGGGGATTTCATAAGCCACCCTTATTAGCTACTCCTCTGTTTAAGATACTTCGATATTAGGTAAATTATAATAAGTTAAGTTTTATATCCCTAAAGGGGTAATTCTTTTATAACGAGGTCTGACTATAAAAATAAGTGAAAGAGAATACTAAATAGCTAAATTAAAAAGTCAAAAACTTTTTTTTCTTTTACAGAAAAATATAAGTAATTATTAAAAATAAATATCTTGTTATTTGTGTGTTGTTGTTGTTATTCATATGTATTCACTCAAAATTACCAAACAATCAAATAAAAATACTAGTATATATTTTTATATTCACATTTGCCGGCTGCTTTTTCTTCATATAAACACCAACAACCCCAACAACACACACATCCTTTTCACGCACCCATCCGTAAATAATTTTTGTTGGAATAAAAAAAAAGAGAATTGAGCATTTCAAGTCTTTTTTTGGGGAAAAGGTTGAGAAGTTGAAAAAGTTGAGGGAAATTATCCCTTTCGCGTAGTCGAGGAAATTTATGGAGAATTTGTTTAAAGTAAGTTCTGAGTGAGGTAACTTGTGCATTTTTACCAGAAATGTCACGGATTGCCAGAAATCTGAATAACCCTTACTTTTTCCGAACCGAGCTGGATCTCAATAATTTTTAAAAACTTGGCCAGTCTTTTTCTTAAACCCGTGACATTACTGATTTGTAAATAAGACGTGTCAGTTGTAAATTGGTTCGCGGCATTCACCGATAGTCAGTTCTGGATGTTCCGAGCCAGAATAATAAATTTTTTTAAAACTTTTTAAATTATTTGAACAATTTTTTATTAGCAAAATTAAAATTTTTGGCACATTATTAAAGTGGAAGTGAGTCAAGTCGATTGTTATTATGTTTGTTCTTCTTTTTGCCCATAGCTACCCCCCCCCCCCCCAGCTATAAATCCTTCTATGGCTGCAAAAGGCAAAATCCTCTCCCCCCAAAACTCCATAAATTTTCTTTTTCTCTATTTTTAATGCCCGCAGCGTTTTTCCGGTTGTTTGAATAATTTTTATTAGCTGGCACAAAAACATTGCATTGTTTGTTTTCAGATTTGGGACAAAACACCGTCCAAACAAAATACAGTCGGACAATTTTAGTCTGGACTTCCTCATGTTTTCTTCATTTTTTGTTTTCAACTAAACATTAGAGATCGACACGGGGGGAATCCCAAACGGGATTTTTACGGATCCCGTCCCGGATTTCTGGGGGTTGAACGACAGACGGGATTCAGGGATTTACTTAATTATTCTTGTGTGATCCCTTCCCTGCTATCTCTGTAAACTCGATCCCGGGAATGCCGATTTTGCCGATTTCTACTCTACATACAGTAATTAATTTTAAAAATATTTTCCTCTTCCAAAATAAAAATATCCCAAAAATAAACACTCCTTCCTTCCTTTTAAGCTTCTCATAAAAACTTTCCTCCTCCACTTTTCTTGACTCGTGTTCTCTCGACCTTTTTCCTTTAAAAAATACCCAATCAATCACAGCCCCTCTTTTGATTTTTTTTGCTGTTTTGCTTTAGGGGGTGTGATTTTTAAAAGAAAAGATTTAAAATATTATAGACCACCTGACACTTTTTTTTGTTTTTTATTGCTTCAATATATTCTCTTCAACTTTTAAAACCCCTTGTTTAACCTTTTTAACTTTACAACAGCCTTTAAATTCTAAACACTTTTTATTTAGTTTTTTATTTTTTTTAATTTAATAATTTTTTAGCTACAAATATAAATTAATTAAAACTTTCCCCTATTTTTACATTACAATATTATTTTAATTACAAATCTACTTCAATAATCATGAGCAAAACAGAGTTAGTTATATATTGTTTCTTTTAATTTTAAACATCCCAAACTTGAGTACATCCCCCCTCCTTTATTTTAAATATAATTTAGAATTTAATTCCTCTTTTAGGTATAACACTGTGGGGGAGAGTTCCTCTTATTTTAAGTAACAACCTCTCTCTCTCTCTCTCATTTTCAATTATTTATGGTAAAATTGAGAAGATCCAACTTTTAGCGCTTTATAAATAAAATTTTAAAAATCGGGCCCAGAAATTCTAGTCCATAAATTGAGTCCACAAAGAATATCAAACGTCGTAAAATTTTTAGACAAACAAATTTTTACCTTTTTAAATTTGGCATTTTGTTGTTTTTTTTATCCTTTTTAAAATTTTGATTGTTTTTCTTAATTAGTTGCCTTTTTGTGGTGTAAAAAAGTAAAATCTTTTTTTGTTAATTTTTCCTTAAATCTTTTATTATTTCCATTATTTTCGTACAATTGTCATTAACAAAAAAAAATGGAAAAGTAAGTGTTTAAACAGATGCTTATTTTTCTCTATTATTTTTTCATGTTTGGCAGTTATTTATTTAGTTTATTCCAATATATTTTTAAGTACTTTTCTCCTCATTTTTTCAATCAATATTTTTGAAAGATTTTAGATCATTTTTTACTTTAAAAAATAAATCTCTTATTTTTGGGATTTTTTTTACAAAAATTGAAAGAAACGAAAAAAATTCTGGGTAGTAACTGGTTTGTGGACAAAAGTCATTTGCGGATAATCGTTTTTTCCTGAGTCAGATCCGGATTCCGTATTTCTCCTATAATAGAGTCGAACACATCCGGCAGGATTTTCTGGATTAATCTGGTCTGGACAAATCACTAAATCTGAAAATATCCTGATTAGGAACTTGGATTCTAGAAAATCCAAATATTTTCTATCCTTTAATTTCTCAAAAGTCTTCAAAATCCATTTGAAAAAGAATTCTTGGAAAATAAAAAAAATTCTTTTTTTTTTCAGTTTTTACGCAGAAGAAAAAACTTTGGCAGCCCCAAAATCAATGAAACAATCAGGCCCTACTTCTGGAGGATTAGCAACACATGCACCATCATTAGCAAGTGGAGGGGCAGCAAAATTTTATGGAAGGGATTTGCGGGAATATGATGACAAGGATATTGAAGGGCTTTTGTCTAATTTGTCAATGGAGGAATTGGAGGATTTAAATAATGATTTTGATCCGGATGTAAGGATTTTTTGAAGGGTTTTTTCAAGGAATTTTTAAATTAAAATTGTAAGGAAAGGGAATGGAGGGGGGGGGGGGTGGTTTTTAAATTTAAGAGTAGGATAGATTGTTGTCCGCAAAGTAGGTGCGAACTGAACTTTTGTGAATTCTGCGCAATTTGCGAACTGACCTTATCAGATCTTTCAAACTTCTTTCTGATTTCGGAAAGATTTTTAGTTCGTAGCAAAAATATTATTTTTTTGACTTTTAAATTCCCAATCCCTCTACATGAATCACAAAATTTCCAAAAAAAATTTTTTTTAATTTTTCAGAATTCTCTATTACCACCCTCTCAGCGTTGTCGTAATCAGACCGATAAAGAACCAACAGGCCCCTATCAAAGAGATAAATTATTAAAATATTTGGAAGACAAGGCCAAAACTGAAAAAGATTGGGAAGAAGTTGTGCCATTTTCTCCAGGAATTAAAAGAGGTTTTTTTTTAAATTTTTTGGTAAAAGTAGGCTTCTTTAAGTTGGTAAAATTTAAAAATAGTTTTCTGAAACACTCTTCTTTATTTTTTAATTTTTTCACAATCCGCAATTTCTTGCGGATAAAAATTGGATCTTTAAAAATAATTTGGGGTACCCAATTACAGTCCATTCCTCCGACATCCCCTGTTCTCGAATCTAATTTTTTAGTTAAAAATTTAAAATTTTAGGCAAAATTTTTGAACCTAAAGACGATGAAGAAAGGGAAAATAAAATTGGTATAAAGGGGGAAATGCAAATGCCAATAGAATTGGATATTGATGATGACGATGATGAATATGATGGAAATGATGATGTTTTGATTGAAAAAGCTTTTAAAAATGCCCCAGAAGGGGATTTGGTTGATTTGGCTGGAATTTTGGGTTTTCTTTTTTAATTAAAAAATTTTATTTAATTTACAAAATTTTTTAGGAATGCACAATGTATTAAATCAACCACAATATTATAATGCTTTGAAAGGAAGAGGGCAAAATGAAGAAACTGGATTTTCGTTTAATGGTGTTATAAAAGCATTTCAACCACGTCCAGTCCCAGATGAACCTGAAAATGAAACTGATGTCGAGGATTGTATTAGGTTTTTTTTCTTTTTTTACTATATTAAAAATCTGGAGACATTTGGGGGTCAATATTTGCGGACAAAATTAGAACCAATTCAGATTAGAATAAACTTACTTGATATATTTCCAATGCTATGACCTCAGAATCAGGGATAGGGTGGGTTGAGAAAAAGTCGGATCGGCTTGAGAATTGTGTAGGTTTCTAATCGGCTTTTACAAATTTCTTTCGCATCGAGTTTTGGATTTGTGGTCGAAAATACTGTTAAGGCTATCGGGTTTGAAATTTCTGCCCCGTTCCATTTACTTATCCATTACTATTTTGGATGGTATATTTTACATTACAACCCTTTATTTATGTTATACTATAGAATGTCCATAAATGACCACATTCGACCAGCCTTTTGTCTAATAATTAGTTTTTTATATTTTTTTAATTTTATAGAAGGCTAGAGCAAAGCGATACGTCTTTAAATGAAATAAATATAAATAATATGAAAAGAATTTCAAAAGAAAGAATTAGACAAATGATTAGGGCGGCGACGAAATCTAAAAATTTACAAAAATTGTCGTTGGCTAATACTGCTATTTCCGATCAAGAAGCTAGGGTAATTTTTTAAATTAAATTTTTTCAATAAGGGGACAGAAAGCCTTATGACTAGGGAGTGGCAAAACATGCAAATGCATATTTTGTATGCGGATATGCCATGAGCTGAAACGATCAAAAATGGTGTTTTTACGTCGGTACGAACATTAGGGACCGGGTTCCTATAGCATATTTTTGCATATTTCGGGGCTTCAGTGCATATTTGCATATCGATGCATATTCTGGGAAATTTTGCATATTTTTGCCAAAATTTGTGCATATTTTGGCATTTTTTGATAAATTTTAGTAAAAATCGAGCAAAATTTTCAAAATTTTGTAATTTTTTGAGCAAAAAATTTTTTGATAAAAATTTGGTGAAAAAATTTTTTCGAAAAATTTTTCGGGAAAAATTTTTTTCAAAAAAATTTCTTTGGTTGAATTAAATGTTAATAAAATCGTTAAGAAGTGCTCTTAAACTGCAATTTAAATGTGTATTTTTGTATTTTTTACTTGAAATATTGAATTTTAAAGCACATTTTCATTATTTTCGCTGCATATTTAGTGCATATTTCGGCAAATTTGGCATATTTTGATGCATATTTTGGGCTTTTTCAGTGCATATATATGCGCATATTTTGGAATTTTCCGTGCATATTTTGCCACTCCCTACTTATGACCATTAAGTTTTTTGGGCTTAATCAGCCTATCCTCGACCAAAATTATTGACACCTCTACAAGACTGCTCTCGATTTAACATAAGCTTTTTTTTGGGGTTTTCGGTAGTGTTTTTGAGGTGTGATTTTGTCTTGGAAAATTTTTCGGTCTTTGACACACCCACCTCGGTTTTGGTGAAAAGCTTCACTATTTCTAACTAAGTTTCCCAAAAAATATTTTGGTCTAATTTGGTTCTTTATCTTAACTTTAATTTATATTTTTTACAGCCTCTTTTGGAATTAATAGAAAGGACAGATTCTCTAAAAATTCTCAACATCGAGTCGAACTATATTAGTCCAGAAATGATTGCCAAATTACTGAGGGCAACATTAACAACCCAATCCCTCGTTGAATTTCATGCTGAAAATCAAGTTTTCTTTTCTCTTTACTTTTTAAAAAAATTTTTTTCAAAGAGACAATCAGTTCTTGGAAATCAAATAGAAATGGATATAATGTTAAGTGTTGAAGATAATGATTCTCTTTTACGAGTTGGCGTTTCTCTTCAATCTATGGAGGCAAGAAATCGTGTTGGTGAAGCCCTTGAAAGGAATTATGAACGACGTATATTTTTTTGTTAATTTGAGTTTTTGGGTTGTTTAACGTTTGGGTTCCGAAATATTCTTTTTTTATGAGGTTATTATCACTTTTGATTTTTTGGTAATATAAATCCAACTCTTCCTCCCTTATTTTTAAATTGACTTTTGTGGCGGGGGAGGTTTTTACCCCCAGAGCCACCATCCCCGCTTCAAAGACATCAGCAACTTTCCACACTCGCCTGTTCGCACATGTTTAAGCACTCTAGTTTTAACTAAACCAAAGCTTAAATTTGAGAGATTTTTGAAATTTTTCTTTTTATTAATCTCTGAATATTTTTAGTACGCCTGCAACGACTGGGAGACAAAGCAAGAAAGTAATATATACATGTACAAAAAAGTTAAATTGTTCACCTATTAAACAGGACACAAAGGTTTACAATACAGAAAATTTTGTCAAAGCTTTATATAAATCCCTTCCCCCCTCCCTTTTCTTTGTTCAAAAAAGGACAAATCCATGGCGGATATTTTTTGTATAGAAAAAATTGGCTTTATTTTAGGACATGCGTCCCATGAGTGTTTAAGCGTCCATAGAGTATATACGTACCAACAATAATAATATAAGCGTCCTATCTATGTATAATTTAGATATGTTAAGAAGGCAGTCTGGTATGTTAGAAAGAGGCAAAAACCGGGTACACCGCTAATTTCACGCTGTTGATAAGGATTTGTAAATTATTTGGGGATTAATATTTTTTGGTACGCATGTATTCTGATGGGATGCTTAAACTCTCGTAGGACGCTAGTCCTAAACTAGAGCCAAAAAATTTTTTGATCAAATTTTTTATAAAATTTTGAAAAAAAGTCATGGTTTTGTTCAATCTAGTGATCGGTCCGTGTCATACAACTAACGGTATCTTTAAGTATCGGTATTACAGTACGTTACAAAATTCCGATCACTAGTTCACTCCATTAATTTACACAAAATTTTTGTACTCACAAAATAAGTTTGTTTTTTTTTGAAAATTACTCTCATTAGTCATGTTTAGATTATTTTACTATTAATTAAATTTTATAATAAAAAAGTATTTTAAAAAAGTTATTTTTAAGCTATTTATTTATGTCAGTCTAGATATGGGTTCCCTCCCCTCCACACAATTTTTTTCTTGATGTACTTACTAAATGGTCAGTCATTTCTTTCTTGAATTTCGGGACATCATTCAATCAGTTACTCTTCTTAGAACATGTTTTTTGTGTGTGAGACACATTTTTCTTCAATTTTTTTAATTCAAAAGAAAATTGAAAAAATGACAAAAAATTTTTCGGGGCTTCTTAAGCAATTTTTAGATTATTAAATAAAACAAGAAAAAAAGAAATTGAAGCGAATTAAGGTGAATATAAAAAAAGAAAACGGAAATGCTTTCGTGAAGGGTTTTACTTGTTTGTGGAGAAGAAGACCTTTTTTAGTTTTATATTCTTTTTTGTTTTGTTTCCTTGACTTTAAAATTATCCAAACTTTTATTGAAAATGAGGTTTTAATGTTTCTTTTTTTGATCCTTAACACTCAAATGTCTCGAAATCTTTTAAAAAATTTTGCTCGCTTCGCAAAATTTCGGCGGCCGTTCCGCTCGACATCCCCGGCCTACTGTCCGTTGCAGCACAAAAACAGTTTTCCGCGAAAGAAATCTCATTTGAAAGAGCTCGGTGAGCAGAGTCGAATGTCACCAAAAACAACATGATTCATTCATCTTGAGCAAAGTTATAGTTGCGCACGCCAAACATTTCTGCGCCGAAAAACTGGCGCCCAAACGTTCGCGCCGAACCTCTTTAAATTTCAAGTTTTCTCTTTATTTTCTCCCTTTTTTATTATAACAATAGTGGGTAATAATTTAGTTTCGATAAAATAACAATAGAAGAAGCATCCTATTTTAAGTATTCTAAAATTGCCAAAAATGGAAAGGCTAAAGTTTGCTAAAAATATTTTTTTAATAGTTTCTGCTTTAGTTTAGAATTATTTTTATTTTTTCGTTAAATATATTTTTAATCTCTACCTCTTATTTAAGCAGAAAATATTTTTAAAGGTGTGTTGATTTAGAACGTCTTTTTCACAACTAAAGGTCCGTTGAGGTTATAGACAAAAAATTCTGTTTCAAGACTGAAAAAATTACATATTTGTGTAAATATGTATGTAGGTTTTCGGGACATATGACAGAATTTTACTAAGATTCTAAAGTCTCGTTAAAGTGTAAACTAAAATTTCCTGTTCAAGACTCTAATGACCCTTTTGAGGTATAAGAGGAAAATTCCTCAAAAACCTTTTGATTTTTAAAAATATAACAAATTTGTGTGTGAAATTTTAAAGTGAAAAAAAAAGAAATTGAGAAATACTAGAGGTATTTAAATGTAGATGAGAACTACTCAAATTTCTAAAAATAAATTGATAGGGGAGGAGTTGAAGTATTCACTCAAAATTATTTTTTTTTGTTTTTCTTACCTTTAAAAATAAATTTGCTGCAAAAATAGAAAATTCCTTAAAAAATTATTTTTAAAAAGATTATTAGCTCAAAAGATGTCGTCTTTCTTCAATTTAATTATTTTATTAATTATTTTTTATTTTTGTTGCTCAAATTGTAAGTTTTTTTTTCTTAAAAATAAATCTCCCTTAGTTAAAAATAAGCACAACCTAATAAATCAAAAAACAATTTTTTACATTTTTTATCGTCCCATTGGGAATTGTTTAAATGATGGATAGATAGTGAAGGGGGGATTTGTACACTAAAATATTTTTGAATTCAAAGATTTTAAAATAACCCCCCTTCCCCCTCCCCCCCCTGTAAAAGTGCTGTCTAATGATGTCCCTCAGATTCTAATTTTCCAATTTTTTCTGTCATGCAATCAATTTGAAAAAAATCTGTCCAGTTGTTCCACAGTTAAAACTTTTCTTTTTATCTCCCAGGTTCAGAACTGTCCTTCTATCACAGTTCAATTATTTTCAATACCGTATACCTACCCAATTACCGTATATTGAATTTTAATTGTTTTAAATTCCTCCAAATACTTTAAACAATTTGTTAACTAAAAAAGTTAAAAAAAAATATCAATTTATTTTTCTTTCAAAGAAATTACTTTAAGTATATCTTCTCTCTTTTCTCTCTCTTCTCTTTTTATTTTTATTTTCAACCAATTGCTTTTTAATTTCTTTTAAAATATTTCCATCAAAAAAGTGAAAATCTTAACAATTAAATGTTTTCTTCAGAGAATTTCCTCTCTTTTTTTCAACACTTTTTTTTTGTTTTTAAATTTTCGAGAGTCCAATGCTTAAATAATTTCCAAGAATACCTTTTAAAAAATAAAGTCAGCATTTTAAATTAGGCTGAATTCTATGGGACGTGTTTTTAGCCTGACCGTCCAATTGTCGTTCAGTTCCACGATCAGCTCAATTCCCACGAGTTTTTTTTTACTTTCCCTTATAGCGGGTTTTTAATGCGTGTCGGATATGAACGAAACAGGTGTCAATGAGGGGTGATTGGTATCGATCTAACAACCATGATTCAGATATAAGGCTCGAAATGGTCAAAAAGTGCAGGGGATCCTAGCTGATTTTTGGAGTCGAATTGACAACTATGCAAATTATAGCTTCTTCAAAAGAGCCGTCAAAAGAACCCGTTCCCGCATTAAGAACACGCTACAAGTGAAAGTACCGTTTACCTTCCTACTGATTTTCTACAGCATTTTTGACTTTGGTATTTCCCAAAGGGATTGCTGTATTTCCTTACCGTATTTTCTCAAAGGGAATTCGGTCGATTTGAATTATGGAGATTATTTTTTAATTTATTTTTAAAAAATCCTTCCACTTGTTCTGCCCTTAAAATTTACTTAATAACTAACCAAAAATTTTTTTTAAATTTTCCCCTCAAAAATCCCCTTTTTATTTTTTAAAGGTAAATTAATTATCGTCAGCCAAATGAATCGATTTTCAACAGCCGATAAATTAAACAAAAGCCGACCAGCTATATTAGTGCCTAGAGGAGGAGGAGGAGGAGGAAATAATCACCATCCATCTTCTACCACAATTTTACCTTCTACAAAAAATTTTTTGAAAATTAAAGAAGAAAAACAAAGCTATAGAGAACAATTACTTTCTGTTATTTTACAAAATACTTCAAATACGTAAGTTTTATTTTTTCGAAAAATTTATTTAGGGGGGGGGGGGAGTTGACCTGTTTGGATTTGAATAGATTTTATATACCTAATAGAGTTCCATTTTCAACATTTTTAACAACCTTTTTATTATTTTCTTTTAAATTCAAGTTTCAAATTTCTTTTTTTTTCTAAAGCTTTCCAATTTATATTAAACACAAAGGATTTTTTAATAATTTTTAGCCGCAATTTTATTTAAGTAACATTTGTCCTTTTTTTAAATAAAATACTCATAATTTTTTATTTCTAAATTTGAAACAATTAAAAGTCACAAAAACGTCAGACTTTTTTTGACAGATTTGTGCTAGGTTCTGTGAAACTATTTTTGTGTCTGACGGTAAATTGCCCTCCCCCTCTCCTCCCTTTGGCAACATTATTTTTAAAAAGCAAAAATCAAGTTTTCAAGTTTCTAAATTTATTCATCAAGTTTCTTTTAAAGGTTTTTACTCATCTCTTCTTCCCCCCCCCCTTCCCCCAATTTTGCTTTTCCTTTTTTTTAAATTGGGTTTTCTTAGAAACCTTTTTTTTATTTTTTACATGACAAGAAACCCTTCATTTTTTTTCTTTTCATTTTTAAAATAATGTGCCTTAGATACATTTGTTACGTACACATTAGCCATTCAATTTCTCAAGGAGTCTGCTTTTTTTCATAAAAAAGAGTACCTTTAAATTGTATAAAAGGATGTTAAATATTTTTGAATTTCAATTAAACCTCGCATTTAAATCCACCCCTTGATGCTAAAGAATAACGCCTCCTTGTCTAGGAACGAGGTCCGGAAGGAACACGGAAAGGAGCACCAGCCAGCCGATGTATGCTGGCTGACACTCTATTCTAAATTTTTTTTTTGACGCAGCGTCCAATACTCCAGTTGGACGTTGCGACCGAGATCCAATTGTTGTATTTAAAAATAAACAAAAACAATTCTTATTTAGTTCATTTCCACAAACTGCAGACTCCGAATCAATTTCCTCCCTAAATACAAATCAAAGACAATACCAACCAGAGCCTAACGGCAATATGAAGTCTAAAGATTTTGGAAATGGTGATGGGGAGTTGGACATGCTTTTTGGTGAATCTTTTTAGTTGTTTTATCTCAAAAATTTCTTTACTCTTTCCAGGCTTTTTTGTAATGAATGGCGCCTGTATTGGTAAACAAAAATTAAATTTAAAAGGAGTACTTCAATAAAAACTCCTTTTAAGTGTTTTTTCTACTCTTTGGTGTTTGTGTAATTTGTAATTGCGCAGCCAGAAAACCAAAATTTCACGGCAGCAAAGAAAAGAAAATTAAAAAACCTACAGTGTCCAGACTTGTCGCGGTAATTTATATAATGAAATTTAAAAAATTTTAATTTTTAGGCAATGGCCCCAACAGGTTTTGGTCAACGCTCAACTACCAAAGTCCCATCAACAACTAAAAAGACAACAGATATTGCCAATAATCTTAATCCAAACTCAACAAATAGGTGAATTTTTGGGGACGGGGGGGGGGGGGGGGGACGAATTGGGGTTTTTCAGTGGGTCGAATTGTGAGTGTAACTCAAACACGAGAATTTCATTTAAATCCTAAATTATTTCCCGGACTCCCTTAAATTTTCTGTCCAGTTGACTCTTAAAATAAATTTGATTAAAAATTTTAGTCGTCGCGGGTCATCAGCATCGATTGTTCTTGAAATTAATGGAAATGGAGGTTCTGGAGTATTTACAGCACGGACTGGTCTAATGACTGCTCAGCCACCCTCTAATAGATCCTTTAGGGTATGAAGGATTTTTTGTTTATTAAAAGGCCCCTCTTTCAATTAGAATCTAGTAGCCAAAGCAATGGCATCAGCAAAAATAAACTCAACAACAACAACAACAAATAACCAAGAAATACCCCAATCTCCAAAGGATAATCAACAGTCTAGATCAAACACAAATTCGCCTACAACAAACAGAAGAATGTCTGGAGGAACTCCTTTATTAGCAATTAATAATAATTTAAATAATTCTGCTGATGAACAGAATAATAATGGTAATTAAATTTTGGAATTTATTGAAGAGAGAGAGGGGGAGGGGGGGGGGGATTGTGAGGAAGGAGTGGGTAATTTTTAATGTTCTTGATTGGATAGAGAATTAAATACATTACAAGATTTCAAAATTAAAATTCTTGTCTGATTGATAAAAAATAGTTTTTCTCGATAAACTTCCGAAAAATCACTTTTATTTTTTGATATCTTGTAGTGTACATATTTAATTCCCTTTCCTTTTAAGAACTATTTACTCCTTGAGTTATAGAGTTGGGACTTGTTGAACTGCTCCGTTTATTTTTAAAATTTCATTGCCCTACCCAATTTTTGTTTTGCACAATTAGTTTTTTTTAATTTTTATGCACAACTAACCCCCAATTTAATTTACTAACAATTTTTAAAAAACCCTTCCATCCACCCCAAATTCCTTTTTGTGTTTAGTTCAACTTGACAGTCATCTACTACTACAAAAACAACAAAAAATGATTGAAGAATATGAGGAAGAGGAGGAGGAAATTATTTTCCTCTAAAAGATTTTTGTTTTTTTTCTTTTTTGTTTTTAATTTTTGTTTTTGTAATTTAAAAAAGAATTTTTTTTAATTAAAAATTTTTGTTTGTGTTGTGTTAAAGGAAGGACCATATTTTTTTTGAAAAATGTACTCACGGTTATTATTTTTATGCACAACTATTCTGCCTAGAGACGTCCAAAATTCTTAATCTTAATTCAAGACTTTTCTTGGGGTTTTTCGGTATTGGTCTTAGAAAAATTTCGATCTTGGACACCCAACTATGAACGGATTAACCCCTTTTTAATCCCAAAACTAGGCACTCATCCCCTTCTATTTAAGATATAATTCATTAATTTTCATCCCTCTCAAGGGGGTATCTAAAAGTAAAGTTTTCGTATTATAATTTTTAAATAATTCCATTAGACTGTTGCCCCAATGGAATGCATGTCTTTGAATTGCCAGTGGAGGTAGAAGTTCATCATTGTACTCCTCCCAACAATGAAACAAAAAATAAAAAATTAACAACAAAATTACCAAATTCAGTTTCTGTTCCTTTAAATTTGGTTTCAGAACCTCAATCAACCTTCGCAGACTTACAACAAACTTGTTTGGCAGAACAAAGCCAATTTGTTGTTAGAAGGGAGGGAGTTAGTGCATCAACAGCTTGGATAGGTAGTCTCTAATGTTTGGTCTCAAACGTCGGGTCCTATGTTGGAAAAACTGCCTTTATCCTCAAAAACAATATATAGGCAGTTTCAGTCTCGAGGCCATATTTTGGCCATAACCTTTTTGTACTTAACCAATTTAAATAATTATTACATCAACCACAAGCTCTGGATGTGAGGATTATTTTAGTGGGAAGGTTTGATTTGATCAGATCACCCTACAAAAAGTTATAGCCAAATAAATATCAAAAATCGCGATTGAGCGTACTTATCCAATCTTTGCTTTTTGTGTAATATTGGGCCACAATTTAGATACTCAACATTAAAATTTCGATCCGCAAAAACCAAAAATCCACAAATTTGTTTATTTAGGTCCACCACCTTCTCAATCCTACCTAAGTAAACATCGTTGTTCTTTGGTTGTTCCAATCCAAATGCCTTGTAACGGCGATTGCCGAGTTCAAATAGACGAAAACAATAAAGAATTAAATAATAAAGAAAATCAACAACGACAACAAAATAATTCTCGCCAATCACCTTCAGCTGAAGATTTTAGCGTTATACGTCAAAATTTACTTGGCCCTCTAACATTTGATGATCTCTACTATATTCATTAAGGGAAGAATTATTTAATTATTTATTTGAAGAGTGCCTCATTTATTTTTAATTTAGAAAAAATATAATTGTTGAATTTAAAATAAAGATTTTTAAATAAAATTATTAGACTTTAATTAAAATAAATTTAAAAATTACCCAGAAGCGGAGAATTCTTAGAGGCTAGAAAGTCCTAAATTTCTCCCAGAATTTACTATTAGAATCAATAAAGTAATGCGATCAACTTAGAAGGGTCAACACCATAAAAGTCAACGTTTTAGTACCCAATTTTGACCAATAAGGTGGACTTGAAGACAAGTCTAAAGACAAGTCTTCTGGGGTGGACTTGAAGCAGTGTGACCAACAAAAAACGAAAAAAAAATTTTTTATTAAATTCTTTCCTTTTTTTTTAAAAAAATTTTGCAACAAACATAAAAAAATATTTTAAAATTTCTAGAGGTTTTTATAGATTTTAACAGTTTAGAAGAAAAAGGAAATAAACGAGAGAATATATGTTGTAGGGGGGAGTTAGCCGACAATTTTTTATGATAAAAAAAGAAAAGAAACTAAACAAATTTTTAAACAAATTTATAAAAAATAGGTTTAATATACACATCACCGGGCTGCCATTCATGTTTTTTTTATTAAAAACTGCAAAATTTAAATAATAAAATGAAAATTAAAATTCAGTCGGAACTCGCTATAAGATATACTCGTGGGGATGAAAAAGCGTATAGTAGAATAATGAAAGAGGGGTATCTTAAAAAGGGAAATAACGCCTAGACAGTTCTCTCCCTCCCTCCCTCCCACCCAATGACCAACTCAAAAAAAACAATTTAAATTTAAGTAAGTGTAGCTAATATTGGGTATATCTTATAGTGGAATCCCGACTGTTCAGTCAACTCTTTATTAGCTAAAACTAAAGGATTATGAGAGAGGGAGGGGAAAGAGTTTAGTGAAGAAAACTGGGGGGAAGCTTGTAAAGAAACTTTAAAATAAACGAGAGTTGACTGTATATAAACATATAAATTTAAAAATGTGCTAACAATTAAAAGAAAAATTTAAAAAAATGTCGGCTAGCTCCCAATTAATTTTCTTTCTTTAAATATAAACATAAATTTAATTGAATTTAGACAATTTAAAAAGAACTAAAAAATTTTTAACTTAAAAATTCAAAAAAATTATTCAGTTTTACTCTAAAAATTAAAAAAAAAGAAAGAATAAAATAAAATACCGGGTTGCCAAGAAAGGGGGGTATTTATAAACAAAAAAATAAAATAAAAATATTAATAAAATTTTTAAAATTTTATTAAAACAATTTTAAAAATGTTTGTAATAAAGAAAAGGCGCTAACCGGGAAATATATAAAAAATATTTTTTAGTAAAAGCTACAATTTCATTTGAGGGGGGGGGGAATAATAGAAACAAGTTTTTGTCTAAAAACTTTTTCAGAAAAAATGTTTATTTTTTTTTAATTGAGAAGGAATTTGAAGCAAGTTTTGATTCTGAAAAACTTAAAGCAAAACTTATTCCAAACTCTCAAATCAAAAATAAACTTGAAACAAACTTTTTTTTAGAAATATAGCTCCATATTTTAGACAAAAATTGTTTTTTTTAAATAGCCGAAGTGTAAATTAATTTTGTGAGGATAAATTTCATTTATATATATCACAATTTTGCTCGGCTTGGAAAACTATAAAAAATTTGAAAGGGTAAAACAAGTTTATAGAGAAAATAAATTTAAAAGATTTTTTGCTTCAGATATCCTTATTAGTGTTATTCAAACGCGATTGTTCAGTATCGGTATTTTCGGTAAAATACCGATACCGAAAAATACCGATTTTTAAAAAATTGTTCGGTACCGTATTCGGTATCGGTATTTCGGTAAAAATACGGCGGTATTACCGAAAAATACTGCGGTAATACGGTACCGTGAATAACACTAATCCTTATTGTTCTGATTGAAGCAAAAATGTTTTTTTATAATCTCTTAAACTTGTTTTAATAACATTTTAATGAAAAAAGCGGGAAAAGAGTATTTTTTGTCAGTAAATGTCCAGTAGACTCCCCAACTGTCAGAAAGATTACTTTCTTTGCATTTTTGGCATTAGGAGAGGAACACGAAGGAAAAATAAAATGTGTTCCCCTCCTAAAATGAATGAAGAATTCGGATTCTCTTTGCGGACAGGTTTGGGGAGTCAACTGGATATTTAACTTTTTTTACCAAGAGTTTACCGAATTATATTTTTAAAAATACTAAAAATCTAT